>OZ010792.1:514053299-515344299 GCA_963932465.1 Maratus speciosus | reverse complement strand
AGTTCTCTTTCACTGAACTGGACTGATATTTACAGAAATGTTGGGAAAATTAAGACATTGCAAATCACTATCGGGGGGATTTTATACTACAAAAGCATTTGATCCTACAAAAGCAGTTGAACGCTGGTACTTTAAATCAAAAACAACAAGACACATGAGCGGTCATAAACATCATAAAAATTTAAAAGCAAATGAGGACAAACAATATGTTAACAGTATTGATTTATGGCATATATTATAGTCCTTGAAGTGTATTACATATTTGTACTTTTGAGGTGTTTAAAGAAGTTTTTAATGATTATTATTTGTATTTTACATCAGCACTTCCAATTTTTTATATCAATATTTATAATTTTATCATTTTATGTAACATTACTTTTTTATACAAGAAAAATTTATGACATGTGTCAGATATATTTAATTAAAAAGAGTAATTTGTATGTACTATTATTAACTTATACTTTAATTTCATTTTACAAATTTGTTATCGATAGTAACTGGCTCCTAGATTTTTCAGCTGGCTCCTTGATTTTCAAAAAAATTTTTACACCCCTGCCTTATACCTCTTCGGGAAGAGTTCTATATCCTGTGCTGTTTTTTTTTTTTTTTTTTTTTTTTTTTTCATTAAATGAATACTATCTCCCGCAGCTGAACATCCGGGAGACATTATGCAAAATTATTATTTGTTTTTACCTCTCATATATTTTGAAACAAATACCTATCTGGACGAATTCTTGAAAGGTGAGAATAAATATTCGATCAGTTATTTTTCTCTTATTTTTACCTGTATTTTTGAGTGAAATTAAACAAAAAATGCATAAAAATTCAAATTGTTTCGAAATACATTTTTTAAAGGAATACATTTTATCAAAAATAAAAATTTTCACTTATCCAAATTATTAAAAAAGAACGCTTGTTAACAGTAAGGAGAGCAAAACAATGTTGTTTATTTAATCAGAGGGAATTTTTTTTTTAATTAGGGGGTGGGGGGGGCAGCCCTCTGAATCCCCCGTTTTTTAAAATTCATAATTGTACCTTGTACTCTAGGATGTCATTCAAAAGCATCAATCAATCTATCATTTTTAGTCATTCATATCTATTCTATTCATTCTACGGATTCGAAATTAGGACTACAGTTCATGAAAAAAAAATAAGCTTTTGGAAATTCAAAAATTTATCTCAATCATACCATAAAAACTCGAAAAATCCTTAAAAATCGGGTAAAAAATCTTTTATTTTCGTTCTTTGAAAAGGCGACAGACGTCTGCTAGTTTAGATTATCTGCAATCAATGGAAATTCCAAAAAAGGTGACTTTCCCCATTGTAGGAGATTTTGTATTATTTTTATATCATTAATCTGAGATTTGCTTCTTTCAAACTGCAGGTCGCATGGCATGATTAAAAAAACAGATAATTTTTATACTGCAGTATTTAATACACTTACAAAATTTTTTTAAACATTGCTTTTAGAATTTTAGTTCTTGCGCAACAGGTTGTAAAATCGTTCGCTAATTAATAATATGTCCATTTTAAAAGAAATCCGTCCACAATTTTTGCATTTATCCAAAAAATCAATTTTTAAATTTATTAACGAAATGCATTTTCATATAGACAATGAACGTATTTGTTAAAATGAGGAAAACTAAATATCTGATCGCTTTTAAACTTTGAGATAGTTTATAACAGATAACAATATTATAAAGTTAGCGTGCGTCGTTTAATTTTGGTGAGGTAGAGGGGAGCTTTTTTCTATTTTTTATCAGCTGTTTTATGTTTTAAATGCGTTTTTTTCACTGAGCCCTCCTTTAAATATTATTTTTTAACCATAAGTATTTGAAAGATGGAGATGTCTGATTTCATACTACTTTTTTTTTCTACAATTAAAAATTTCAATTTCTTCAAACTCATTTTTCCCCATTAAAATGGCAGTTATCTCTTTTTTCTTCAGATCAGCTGTTTATTGTGTTTTTTCAGCAAGCACTCAAATAAATATTTATAACATTAAATATTTGAAAGAGTGGGAAATTCCGTGGGAGGGGAGGAGTTTTAACGCGTAATGTTAAAATTAGGAAAACTAATTAACCAATCGCTTTTAAACTTTGACATAATTTATAACACATATTACAAATTTTATAAAGCGAGGGTGCATGTAATTTGGGTGGAGGGGGGAGCTATTTCCTTTTTTCTTCTGATCAGCTGTTTATTGAGTTTTGAATGCATTTTTTAACTGAGACCTCATATCAATATTTGAAAGAGTGGGCAATTCACGGGGGAGGGGAGGGTGCTCTGGGGAGGAACTCTTTTCCAAATTTTGAGTAAACCACTCATGTGACATATCATTAGATATGTCTATGAAAACTTATTCATATTATAGACATTCGATACCCCTCCCCCCTTTGTCTCCCCCGGGGGCACTTTTCAAAATTTTAAGGGCCACTCCTCATTTGACGTATCTGTAAATAAGTCTATGAAAACTTATTCATATTATAAAGATCTGATAACTCTCCATCCCATTTTAAATGCGGTTTTTTGATGGTGTCCTCTTATAAATATTATTAGTGAAATATAAAAATTTGAAATAGGGTAGTGGATGATTTCAGGGTGGGGGGGGGGGGGGTTTGAATTCCTAAATGTAATGGTTCTGGCATTTATGTAAAGAATTAATAAATTTAAATTTGCAATTTTGATTTGTTAATTTAAGGATAAAGTGTTTGAAAAGAGAAATTAAACGAAACCCTCTGTGCGATCTGCGATCACACTTACCCACTTGTTTATTTAAAAGGTCAAAACAGTAACCTTTAGTTAAAATTTCATAATATTTATCTAAACTTATACAGCCCATATCAGTATGTTAATATAAGCCAAGCATTTTTCAATCCCCAAAAGTAGGATCCTTGCTGGAATGTAAAAAGAGTTATTTTTTCCTTATGGCCGCTGAGGCTGACAGGCAGTTTTATAATACCCACTTTTTTTCATTAGTGGCCCTGTTGCAGATGGTTAATTCCAATTTTTCCCTTTACTGTCGAGTCCTGAAAATCTACTTACAGCGAATTGCCAACTTTGACAAATCTTTCTGAAAGGTATTGTTCACTCTACTAAAAAGGGGCCAGCTTGATGGAATTTAATAAAAAGGATCACATCATTCTTAGTGTTGACTCTAGAAGAAAAAAAAAAGGCTGCTAGTCGGGAATTTTTCAAAAAAGGCACACTTGTACCTTGTTCACAAAAAAATATTTTGAATGGTTTGTTTAGCGTCCCCTAATAAGAAATTGCGATATTTTCCCGCAATCAATTGAATTTCACAATTCCCCCTTCCCCCCACCAACTGACAAATTTCAGGATTTATTTTCAGTAACTTACTGACAAATTTCACATTTTTTTTTTTTTTTTTGCAATTGACTGAAGAATTTTGGTATTTTTTCTTATGATCGAATGGTGAATTTAACATTTTTTCCCACTACCAATTGATGAATTTCACACTACAGTCGAACCCCACTAATATGCGAATCAAAGGACCGATCAAAATTTGTGTAGTGTACCACTCACTAGAGTGTTCACGCAAAGCCTGAAGAGTTCAAGTAAATTTGTCTTAAAAATTATGCGGGATAAAAATGAATCCAAATCCAATCCAATTCCCGATTAATTTGCATCCCATGCTCAAGATTCTCGTTATCAAGTCGCTAGGAATGGGACCTGGCAGAAAAATATGCACTTGCTTTCGTGCAAATGCTGATAGAAGAAAATAAAATGGTGTATTTTGATTATAAAGAAGACCAATTGGGTGCTGTGAAGCTCTCTTAAAGGACACAACACACAAGGCACAAAGAAAGTCTTAAAAAGGTCTGCTGGGCACATCAAAAGGGTTAAAAAGGGCCACTGGCTACATAAATGAAATAAAATGGGCGGTAACTGCACGAGCATTGCTAGCGGCTTGCTTTGGCGGCACGAGGTCATTCAACTTGTAATCAAATTATTATTTCAATGCTTATAAAAATTGCTTAACTTTGGAATTTTGCTAGAACTACGTTACCCTTTTTGCATTCCTTTTCTGTAAAATTTTATATTTGAACTTTAAATTTTTATGTTTCTCATTTTTACAAAATTTGTCTTCTAGGTCAACCTTCTTAATGTTGTGTGACAGACTTGAGCATCTTTTGAAAAAGAAAAGCTTTTGGAAACACATATCTGTTCACAAGAAAGTTCCCATTGCTGTAATTAAATTGGGAACTTGTGGCGAGCTGAGATCGGTAGCCAGGCAATTTGGTGTAGCAAGATCTACAGCATGCAAGATAGTGAACGAAGTCTGCCGAGCCATTTGCCAAACATTCCCAATAACATTTCCCACAGGAAATGAATTGCAGGAAGTTGCAGATGGCTTTATAGCCAAAGGTACTCTCCCTGGGTGCTATGGTGCTTTAGATGGGTCATTTATACCTATCAAAGCACCAATACACAACGCCAAAGACTTTTATTGCCGGAAGCAGTGCTCCAAGCAGTGGTTGATTCCTCCACTACTTTTATCAATGTCACTGTTGGATGGCCTGGATCTGTCCATGATGCCAGGGTATTCAGGAATTCAAAACTCTGCAGAGCTGGTTTGTCTGATAATTTATTCCAGCCACAAACCATTTCTGTACAAAATACACCAACGAGGCCCTTCATTGTTGCAGATCAGGCTTATCCTGCTTTGACTTGGTTAAAGAAGCCATATGGAGGAATATTAAATGATAACATGAAATCATTTAATAAAACACTGAGCAAGGGGCGAATTTGCGTGGAACATGCTTTTGGCCAGTTAAAAGGTCGATGGCGTTGTCTACTAAAAGCAAATGACTGCGACATCGAGCATGTGAAAATTCAAGTGCTTGCATGTTGCATTTTGCACAATCTGTGTAAAGCTGAAGATGATTAATTCTTAGAAGATTGGGATGTAGATGAGGATGAATTACTTCTTTAGTTATTCAACTTTTTTCTGTATACAGTCCACTCCCTCTAATCCGCACTATATTTAAGATGTAAACAAAGAGTTAAAATCTTTTTTTAAGCAAGATAACTCTCATTTTGACTGTAATAAATATCCTGTAATTCACAAAACCCTTGGTCCCAACCTGTGCGGATTAGAGGGAGTGTACTGTAGTTTGATATATGTTCTATAGTTGTAAATAGCTTGTTCCTTTTTTTTTTCTTTCTGAATGATTGTGTGTGTAAATAGTTTGTTCCTTTTTAGCTCACAGGCTATCAAAGCCTGAGAGCTAATGTGCCCGCCCGTTCTGTATGTATGTATGTATGTACGTACGTACGTATGTACGTAACGCGATAACTCTTGATAGAAACATCCGATTTGCTTCAAAATTTTTTCCTAGGTTCACTGTGATAAGGCGCTTCCCTGATTAGTTTTTGGAGTTCATTGGTTAAGGATAAAGGGGGAAAAACGGGGTTAGTCCACACCCCACCCCCTTAATTCAGATAAATGGGTTTTTCATGCAGAATGATTCGATTTGCTCCGAATTTGATATACCGGTTTATTATGTTAAGGAACTTCCCTGATTAGTTTTGGGAGTTCATTGGTTAAGGATAAAAGGGGAAAAACGGGGTTAGTCCACCCCCCTTAATTCAGATAAATGTGTTTTTCATGCAGAATGATTCGATTTGCTCCGAATTTGGTATAGCGGTTTATTATGTTAAGGAACGTCCCTGATTAGTTTTGGGGGTTCATTGGTTAAGGGTAAAGGGGGAAAAACGGGGTTAGTCCACCCCCTTAATTCAGATAAATGGGTTTTTCATGCAGAATCATTCGATTTGCTCCGAATTTGGTATACCGGTTTATTATGTTAAGGAACTTCCCTGATTAGTTTTAGGAATTCATTGGTTAAGGATAAAGGGGGGGAAAACGGGGTTAGTCCACCCCCCCTTAATTCAGATAAATGTGTTTTTCATGCAGAATCATTCGATTTGCTCCGAATTTGGTATACCGGTTTATTATATTAAGGAACTTCCCTGATTAGTTTTGGGAGTTCATTGGTTAAGGATAAAGGGGGAAAACGGAGTTAGTCCACCCCCCCTTAATTCAGATAAATGGGTTTTTCATGCAGAATGATTCGATTTGCTCCGAATTTGGTATATCGGTTTATTATGTTAAGGAACTTCCCTGATTAGTTTTGGGAGTTCATTGGTTAAGGATAAAGGGGGAAAACGGGGTTAGTCCACCCCCCCCCCCTTAATTCAGATAAATGGGTTTTTCATGCAGAATGATTCGATTTGCTCCGAATTTGGTATACCGGTTTATTATGTTAAGGAACTTCCATGATTAGTTTTGGGGGTTCATTGGTTAAGGGTAAAGGGGGAAAACGGGGTTAGTCCACCCCCCTTAATTCAGATAAATGGGTTTTTCATGAAGAATCATTCAATTTGCTCCGAATTTGGTATACCGGTTTATTATGTTAAGGAACATCCCTGATTAGTTTTGGGGGTTCATTGGTTAAGGATAAAGGGGGAAAAGGGGGGTTAGTCCACCCCCTTAATTCAGATAAATGGGTTTTTCATGCAGAATCATTCGATTTGCTCCGAATTTGGTATACCGGTTTATTATGTTAAGGAACTTCCCTGATTAGTTTTGGGGGTTCATTCGTTAAGGATAAAGGGAGGAAAACAGGTTTAGTCCACCCCCCTTAATTCAGATAAATGTGTTTTTCATGCAGAATGATTCGATTTGCTCCGAATTTTGTATACCGGTTTATTATGTTAAGGAACTTCCCTGATTAGTTTTGGGGTTCATTGGTTAAGGGTAAAGGGGGAAAAGGGAGGTTAGCCCGCCCCTCTTAATTTAGATAAATGGGTTTTTCATGCAGAATGATTCGATTTGCTCCGAAATTGGTATACCGGTTTATTATGTTAAGGAGCTTCCCTGATTCGTTTTGGCGATTAATTGGTTAAGGATAAAGGGGGGTTAGTCCACCCCTTAATTTAGATAAATGTTTTTTTTTTTTTTTTTGCAGGATTATTCGATTTGCTCCAAATTTGGTATACCGGTTTATTATGATAAGGAGCTTCCCTGATTAGATTTGGAGGTTCACTGGTTAAGTATAAAGGGGGAAACGGGGGCTAATTCCCCTTCACTTATTTTTTGAGTGGCATTATTCTTTAAAATAAGAGTATAATATACAATTAGTGTGAATAGTCTGTGAGCTCAATGCCATCAGTTTAGCTGGGCACTTTTCTTTTTTATTTTCCCGTATGATTGTCTATGATTTATAAGGTGTAGAAAAAATTATTTTTTATATCTATTTACATAAAATCCAAGTCTCTGTCCTTCAAAATTCCATTTAGACCACCTCACACGAGCGATTATCTCTTCCACTGTCTGGATAATGTGACTGGCTGAGTTTTTTTCTATTTGGCGACGAAACAAGCAATCTATTTATATAAAGCTAAGGTGACAATATGGATCGCACTCATTCTAAAAAAAAAAAAAAAAAAAAAAAAAAAAAAATTAGAGCCATCACCCCGATGCCATAAATAAAAGCAGTTGTTTGACTTATTTAAATAATCTGCACTTTTCTAGTATTAAGATTCTTTCGAACCTTGGCGAAAAAAAGAAATTTGGCAACGTATTTTCTGGCCAACAATTCATTGTTTTCCAAGCAATTTCTTTTATATGAAAAATCCATTTATCTATAGTAGAAGATCTTTCCCTCATAGCATGCATGGTCACGGTGACGTCGTTGTGACGTCACTGTAAGTCACTGTGGTCACGTCACATCTGTGACCAAAATGCCACCCCTCAGTGATGTCACATTGTGACTGAGATGTGAACTTCTTAGAAAACTTTAAAAAATTACGAAAATTCTTCAAAACATGTTATTTACTGTAAAATTATGTTTTCCGGGCAATTAAAAAAAAATTGTGAGGTCACTGTTATATTACTGCTATGTAACGTACGTCACGTCACATATGTGACAAAAAAACCACCATATTGTAAGTCACAGTGTGACAAAAATATGAACTTCAAAAATCTTTGAAAATGAAGAGAAATATTTTAAACAGTCACGAGTTACATGGCATAAGGAATAAAATATATTAGTGGATAGCAAATGGTAAATTCTCTCACTAAAGGGGAGAGGGGGGGGGGCATAATAAATAAAGTGCACGATACAATCATTAATAAACTAAATTTTCAGGCTATATTTTATCAATTTGATATCTAAGATAGTGAATGTATACTTTTTCATGATTTAAATTATGTCTAGCATTTGGATAATATAATTAGAATTAGGAATATTAAATTTATACACTTTACATATTTAGTTTGCTGGGAGGAAATTTATTTATTTATTTCTTTTTTTACCGACCAGGATTATTCGAAACACTTCTGTGGTTTCAAAATGAAAATTTTCTATTACAGTTAAATCTGCACCTTTTAATGAGCACGTAGAAAGAGTCTTCAGAGTTTAGTCATCTATGCATTTATTGCTTTAGAATATTTTTATAATTTGTATTCAAGTCATAAATTCTACTTCTTTCAGACTTTTTAAATAAAATTAGCATTTTCCGAAAATAAAAGAAATATACAAAATTTGTGCAAAACAAACTTTACTTAAAAAAAAAAAAAAAAAGAAAAAAAAAGGGGGGGGGGGGGCTCGTTATTACCATTAAATTTATTTTTACACCTTTTGAAAATTTAAACAATGATATATCTAATAAACTCTAATTATGAATATTATTATTATAATTATTTAGAAAAAATGAACTTTACAATACATTTTAACTTGTATTATTTGGTACGGATAAAAAGAAAAGGTTAAATACATTGGACATTTCTTCAAATACAAAATTTTAATTAACCATACTTTCAGAAAATTACTGCGCATTCAAGTTTCATATCTCTTGCATGCAAAAACAAATAATCTGTACCAGACCACCTGCTTGAAAATCGTCTGCCCACAAAAAAATAAACATGAGAAGAAGCGGGAAATAAATAGTTCACTGTTTTTAGAACATCACCTTCACCACGTCTACAACACTTTAAGATAAGGAAATGACCATTTTTGGATATACGGATATTAATAGAACGTATATGTAAGTTTTATTTAATTTAAATATTTTATTCCTGATTTGTACATATGAGTTAAATAGTTTGATATATTTGTAAGAGACTGATCTTTAAACTGTTAGAAGCGATATTTTAAAATTCGATAACTGTAAAGAAAAATATCTTAATCTGCCATCGCTTGAAAAAAAAAACTGCGCAGAGACTGTGCATGCCTACATTCATACTGGAATTAATATAAACATTAATTTACTCTTACTTGAGATTGAAAATGTATGAAACGACAATGATTTGGAATTATTTTATCGGTTTCTTACTATTTTTTGATTACTAACACTTATAGTTATTATTATTTTGGGGTTAAATATGATGTTCGATTATCATAAGATTACGAAACTGTTTCAGATTAGAAATTAACATTATACTGGGAAAATGTATCTTTACATATTACAGTAGTGAAACATTTGAAAGAATTTTCTTTTAGTGCTAATAATATTTTAAATTATCTTTCAAAATCCTAAATCTTCAAACCAATGTTTTCAGATTTAACATTTGCCGAAATTATAAAATAATAATAGGAATTCCTTATACCATATCGAAATATTTTTGAGATATTGTTAAATCTAATAAGGCATTTAATTTATCTATTGAGTTTGCTGTTGTTTAATAGTACAATTATAAATCCTAATTATTATTTTTAGTATTTTTCAAATTGGTATATTTATTTTTTTAAATTGTATGTAAGCATTTTTTCTTTTCTGTTTGTGATTTTAATCAAACATTTAATTATAGACATTCTGAATCGGTTATTAAATTTTCTTCTATTGTAAATTCATTTTCTACGTTTATGATACGCGTAATTATTGGCACTAAAAAGTAAAATATGATACTTAAGCATTGAAGCAAAGTGTTTTTCATGCCTGATGGGAAGTTGTAGATTAAACTGCTTTAGTATATATTTTTAAAAGTTCATATAATACAGGATACATATTATAGGACACAAGTTGAAAAGTGCTTATGACTTCGGTTTGTCTGTCCGTCTAGCAGTATGTCCGCACTCTAACTCTCGAAAATATACTCGGATTGCCCTGAAATTTTTGGATGTTATTGACGTTTACCATAGCACAGTACCTATTTGTAATGAAGTTTGTAACATGCTTTGTTCATTTACAGGGACAGCCAAAAGTTTTCCGTTACATTACAGCCTATGGAAAAAAATCGTTTCAAATGATTTTTTATGATTTTACGCACGCTTTCAAACAGAATAAAATTTATATGCATTTATGAAGTGCACTAAAATATGCATTCTGTTGACTATGCGATGCAAAGTATAGTTATTGTTCATTTACAGGGCTAAAAAAGGAATTCAAATACATAATGATATAGGGGTGGAGGGAATTGTTTGCGGCATACTTTAATTATGTTAATCTATTTCATATATAATGAAATTGATATGTCGCTGAGGTTTACATACTATAAATTATTTCATGTATAATACGAATAATACGTATATAGCATTTACAGGGACACACAAAATATTTCAGATACTATATTGTATCCGAAGTACTGTTCATTAGCGATGATTGCTGGAAATGTATTTTTAATTATGATATGCGCTTTTATGATTCACTATATTTATGCATAGTATATGGTGTATATAAATGCTATAATTCCTATACAAGGCTACACAAAAGTATTCGTAAGGATTACTGGGTATGGGCGCAAATTGCTTAAAGGTGGTTTTTAAATGAGTTATGCTCTTTTTTGCTGAACTGCATTTAATTTACCAAGAAATGTTTGTAGAATATAGATAAAACGATATACAGGATCACGTAAAGAATTGGATACATGACCGTCTATAAATTATAATTTCTGGAAATGTGATTTCAGCAGTTTTAAGAGTGTCTTAGTTTGAATTAAATTTTAACTAAATAGTGGCGTGTAATAAAGATTCTAGGTAAACTACAGGGTTGTACAAATGTATTCAAGTATGTTTCCATACATTAGTATAAATTGCTGAAAAAGAATTTCAACCTGTTAGGCGTTTTCTTGCTAAACTAAATTTTCCCATTATATAGTATATATGCACTTAAAAAAATGGGAAGTCAAAATTGAGTAAAAAGTACTCAAATTTAAATGCGTCACATACTCAAAATAGCTCCGATCCAAATGTACTCAAAGTTGAGAAACACATGTACTCATTTTTTATTCATTGGTTGAGATCAAATATTAATCATTATGTACTGCCCCCCTCCCCCCCCCCCCCCAAAAAAAAAAGAAAAACCTAAAATTTAAATTAAAAATGTACTGACATTTATTTCCCGTTCAAAGTTCTTAACAAGAAATGTTTAATTGATTATTTATTAAGAAAAATAGCAAAATTCTTAACAAGATACTCAAACCGAATATTTTTATGACAAGAGCATTATTTCCAAGCACTTTTAAATTATTTTTAAAATGCTGTGCATAATTTAATATTTACATTAATAAACATCATTTATGCCGCCATAAATGAAATGAACCATTACAGGGTACAAAACTATTCGTTTGTTTGGGTTTGATAACATGTGATGTTTCAAAATAGAGAAAGCATGGGTTCATTTTTGATCCAAAAATATTCAATTCGATATGAGTACGTCGGTTTACTTATTTTTGAGTACTTCATTTTTCTCAGTGTATCAACTTACAGATCAAATACAGGGTTGTTCAAAAGAATTGGAAAACATATTTGGCTATGGACGGTAACTGCTGAAATCAATTTTTCAAATGTTTACTTAGTTATCTTATTTACGTCATTTCCCTAAATTACGATGTCTTGTTAAAGCATTCAGAAAGTGTTGGAAAGTATTTTATAATCTATAATTAACGCATGATTTTTCTTACTCGTTTTTTTTCTATTTCCCAGATCAGTCTTTTCCTATAAAACATACCAAATCTATTTAGCTCATATTCAGAAAATACAATATACACGGGAATAAAAAATTTAAATAAATATCGCTTATCATGCCGCTCTATAAATAATAGTTGTATTAATATCCGTGAGTCTCCATGTTCGTATTTAATAAAGCAATAACAAATCACAACAAATTAAAAAGTTTACACATTCTAAATATCAAGCTTGAACTCAATATCAAGCATAGAACTTAATATCAAGCATAGAACTGAATAAAAAAATATGTCAGTTGATAAGCATTGTTTTTTAAGTGGAAAAATTTAAAATGATTTGGAAGAATAGGACTCCAAAATAGCGATATTTTGCTAAAAAGTGCGGTAAAAAGATAAGATTTTATATTTACAGCAAAAGGTTATTTCAAAATTCATCGCTGTATTAATACTTAGAAATTTTTCCAGAGAGAATCCTTCGCCTTATATACAATATTTCAAATGAAAATCAGATATCAAATTAATTGCTTAAAAGGCGCAAATAGTGAAAAAGATTCCAAGCTGGGACTCGAACCCGGGCCATCAGTATAGCACACTGATATTCTACCGACTAAATCACATGGAACGACGCCCAGTCTGTAAAATTTCTCACTATTACAGGTTGGCAAGGCTACAAACGCAGCACAAGATGGAATATTTATCGTGAGCCACCGACATGCGGTAAACACGAAACTTAATGAAATCCAGCATCGAAACTATATTAATAATTGGAAATTTTTCCAGGGAGAAACATTCGCCTTCCATACAACATTTCAAATTAAAATTGCCTTTTAAGCAATTAATTTGAAATTTGATTTTCATTTGAAATATTGCATGCAAGGCGAATGGTTCTCTCTGGAAAAATTTCCAAGTATTAATATAATTTCAATCGATACTGGATTTAATTAAGTTTCGTGTTTGCATCATGTTGGTGGCTCACGCTAAATATTCCATCTTGTGCTGAGTTTGTAGCCTCGCCATCATGTAATAGTGAGAAATTTTCCAGCCTGGGTATCGTTCCATGTGATTTAGTCGGTAGAATGTCAGTGCGCTGTACTAATGGCCCGGGTTCGAGTCCCAGCATGGAATCTTTTTCACTATTTGCGTCTTTTAAGCAATTAATTTGAAATTTGATTTTCATTTGAAATCACAGTGTTTATGACAAGTTCGTCACAAATGACCCATATTTCACAAATTGGTCACAGTGTGACGTCAAAGCATTGTCGCTTTCGTCACAGGTTCGTCACAAAGTTAATGCCAAAATAGTCACAAATGACACACTTTTCACAAATTTGTCACACCGTGACTTCACAGAGTGGTCACAATGTGACGTCACAAACGACCTCTAAAACGGCCATAACGACCTCGCATTCTAGTCACTGTGACGTCACATCGACGTCACGTGACGTCACATCGACGGTCACAAAATCACAGTGTGACTTCACAACGACGTCGCCGTGACGTCACCATGCCTTACGGGTTATAACGCAATCTTCAAAAACTATGCAATTGCAATGTTTTAAGCTCTATATTCAAAATAACCAGCTACCAACAGAATACCGATATAAACAAACATTTCAGATATTGTGATTATGTAATTATCAATTAAATAAATTGAGCTGATCTAAAATTTTCATTATATTTTCTGACCATTATCAAGAATATATATGTGTGTGTGTCAGAAAGAAAAGTTCGTCATTAATTTGCGTAAAAAAATAAAATGGAAAGAAAAAAATATTCGTATAAGAGCTATAAAAGAAATTACCTTGATATCTAGGTTTAATATTTAAAAAATGTAAAATAAAATTCAAGTAATAAAAAATATATATTATAAATCATCAGCTGCATCAAGTTTCAAATTTAGATTTTTAGAGAATGAGACATATAAAAATAAAATTCATGGCAGCTTTTAATGCCTGTGTAGTTTTATTAAATAAATAAATCAATGACAATAGATATTGTTATTAAAAAAAATGAGGTCATAATAAGTATAAATAAATTCTCTACCCGGTGTTTTTAGGTAAATTTCTGATAAAAAGCAAGCATAATTAGTTGTAAATTATAAACTTAAAATTCTTTCACTCCATTGAATAGGTTAGATTGGCAGCACCTTCTATCGCCTTAAAGAAATAAGAATCACTTATGCAATATAGAAATTAGTCACGTAATTCGTCATTCAATAATTAATTTAAAAGCAACTAATTAAAAAATCAAGAATTTTCCTAATGAAACCTTCAAGTTATTTACCGTCAAGTCTTGACGGGCACTAACTAGTTGTGGTTAATTTTATAATTGTAAACAATGTGCGAGTCATTCATTTTTGAAAATTGATAAAAAAATTTTAATTTTCGCGCATTGAATATTTTAACTCTTGTAGTATTAATGTGCCTTTGACATCATTCGCCTATGAACCAATGAAAAGTTTCTAATTTAAAAGCAAAGTCTTAGAAAACTGAACTCTATTTTCGCTACTTTATGTTATCCGGGAGCAAATCTTGCCAATAACGGGTTTTGTTTTTAACCAACAGTAGTTATTGTTTCGTATGTTTGATTTGGAGAAAATGTTTTGAGTTTGAAATAAACTGTTATATTATTTATTATTCTTTTAATTTCTATGAGGATGTACACTATTCACTAATGTAGATGAATTACTTCTTTCAATAAAAAATGTATTCTTTATTAAATTTTTTTCTGTGTAGTTTGATCATCTTTTTTTTTTTTTTTTTTTTTTTTTTTTTTTTTTTTTTTTACTTTCTGAATGGTTATCTATGGTTTATAGGCATGGGCGTACCCAAGGGGGGGGGGCTGATGGGGCTACAGCCCCCCCCCCCCGAAATTTTCGAAAGCGATATGAAAAAGTACTGCTTCTTCGTCTTTCTTTTTTTGGAAAAAAAAAATTAATTTTTTTCAATCATACAGCGGACTAGCCATTTTCATAAGTCCCATATTAGTCCACATTGACAACAAAGAAGAGAAAGGGGCAGACGGGGTTACAGCTACCCCCCCCCCCCCATACACTCTCCCGAAATAGTCAAAAAATGAAATAAAAAAGTAATTTTTTCTTACTTTTTTAAGGTAAATCTGTAATTTTTTCTTCTGTCATATAGCAAAATAGACATTCTCGTTAACGCCATATCAGTCCACATTGACATCACAGCACACCTAAAGATGGGGAAGGGGCTGTTGGAATTACAGCCCTCCTTCTCTCGAAATAGTAGAAAATGAAATGAAAAAATAGTGCTGAATTTTTTTTCTGTCTGCTTGAGATAAATTTGCATTTTCTCCCCTATCATTCAACAGACTAGCTGTTCCCTTTTCTGTACTCCCATATTAGTGTACAGTGACACCACGTTATACCCAAAAAGGTAGAAGGGGGCTAATGGGGTTACAGCCCTCTTCCCAAAAAGTCGAACATGAAATGAAAAAGTGCTGATATTTTTCTTTTTGTTTGAGATAAATTTGTATTTTCCCGCTATCATTCAACAGACTGGCCGCTCTCTTCTCTTTTGATCCATACTTGTGCACAGTGGGCCCACATTATACCCAAAGAGGCGAAAGGGGCTAATGCGGTGCCGCCTTCCTTAATAGTCGAAAATGAAATGAAAAAAGGCTGATTTTTTTCTTCTTGTTTCAGATAAATTTGTAATTTTTCTTCTGCCATAAAGCGAAATAACCATTCTCGTCAAATCCATATTAGTCCACATTGACATCACAGCATACTGAAAGAAGGGGAGGCGGCTGATGAGCTTACAGCCCCCTCCTCCCGAAATAATCGAAAAAAATATTGCTTTTTTTCTTTCTGTTTGAGATAAATTTACATTTTTTTCTCCTATTATTCCACAGACTAGCCACACTCTTCTGTTTAGTTCCATATTAGTGCACAGTGACACCACATTATACCCAAAGAAGTAGAAAGGGGGTGATGGGCTTACAGACCTCTCCCAAAATAGTTGAAAATGAAATGAAAAAAAGTGGTGATTTTTTGTCTTTTTATTTGAGATAAATTTTTACTGCAATTGTTTTCTGCAATACAACGAACTAGACTTTCTGGCTAGTGTCATATCAGCGCACAGTTACACCACTGTATACCCAATGAGGGGAAGGAGGCTGATGGATTTATAGGGCCCCCTTTCGAAGTAATCAAAAATGAAAAAAAAAAATCATTTTTTTTCTTTCTTTTGAGATAAATTTAAATATTTTTTTGTGCGACGCAGCTATTCTGGTTAGTCCCATATACTAGTGCACAGTGATGCCCCAGCATACACACAAAGAAGTAGATGGCGACGAGGGTTATGAGGTTACAGCTCCATTCCACCTCCGAAGAGATCGCAGTGAAATGAAAAAAGGGCTGATATTCCTTCTTTTTCAGATAAATTTGTTTTATTTTCTGGCATGCCACAAAATTATTTTTCGTGTTAATCCAAAATCCTCCTCAGTCCTGAGACCAAATTTACTTGAAACCACAAAATCAATTTTCAAATGACTGAAAAATAGTTCCATGACTGTTTTACGGGATAAATGAAAACGTATATGGTCAGTTCAAGAGACCTAAAAGTAAATTTGACAAATCTAAAAGTAGTTTAATTTAAGGAGATTTTTAATTTCTCTCATATTCGGCGGGCACCAAGATTGTCAATGCGGAAAGTATGTTAATGCATAGTAACACTACAGCTAATCACAAGTCGATTTCGGCTAAATCGGAAAACCGGAGGTGCGGAAGAGTGACTGTAAAAGTAGCTTATTAACTTTCATTTTTCTGTCACATCTCCATGCCAAAAATTTGTGTTTTTTTCCACGGTTTTATGACAAAATTTGCGTTTCCTCAGCAGTCCTTTGAAAAAATTCGCTTTTTCTGCAGCTTTTTGCCGAAATTCGCGGGGTTTTTGCACACTCCTTCGTCGAAATTTGCGTTTTTTCCACGGATCTGTGACGAAATTTGCGTTTTTTTCGCATTTTTCGTCGGGTTTTTGATGAAATTCAAGTTTTTTTGCGGATATTTGCTGAAATTTCGTTTTTTTCGTGGCTTTTTCGACGAAATTCGCGTTTTTTCTCGTCGTTTTGATGAAATTCGCTTTTTTACTGCGGCTCTTTGACGAAATTCGCGTTTTCTTTGACGAAAGTAGCGTTTTTTGCGGCTCTTTGACGAAATTCGCTGTTTTTCCGCCGTCTTTTAACGAAATTCACGTTTTTCTATGGCTCTTCTTTGTGACCCTGCTTTTTCTTTTTTGCGATCCTTTGACGAAATTCGCATTTTTTCCGCTTTCCTTTGACGGAATGTGTATTTTTTTAGCGATGATTTGTCGAAATTTGCACCTTTTCTGCGGTCATTTGACGAAATTCGCGTTTTTCCGAGGTCATTTGCCGAAATACGAGTTTTTTTTACGCAATCCTTCTTCGAAATTTGCGTTTTTTTCTCGTCTTTTTGATGAAATTCACGGTTTTTTTGCGATCCTTTACTAAATTAGCCTCTTTTTCACAGCCCTTTGAGGGAATGCGTGTTTTAAACAATCTTTTTTTCGAAATTCTCGTTTTTTCCGCGACCTTTTTGATGAAATTCGCGTTTTTTCGGCGGCCCTTTGACAACATTTGCGTTTTTTTCGAGATCCTTTGTCGAAATTGACTTTTATCCACGGCTTTTTGACGAAATTCACATTTTTCTCTGGCCCTTCGTTGTTACCCTGCTTTTTCTTCTTTTTGCGATCCTTTAACGAAATTCGCGTTTTGTCTGCTTCCCTTTTACGAAATTCGCGTTTTTTCTGTGGTCATTTGCCGAAATTAGCGTTTTCTTGTGCAATCCTTCGTCGAAATTTGCATTTTGTCCGCGGCTTTTTGACGAAATTTGCACTTTTTTCTCGTCTTTTTGATGAAATTTGCGTTTTTCTCTGTCCCTTTGACGAAATTCGCGCTTTTTCAGCTTTCTTTTGAAGGAATGTGTGTTATTTTAACGATTCTTTGTCCAAATTTGCATTTTTTCTGCAGCCCTCTGACGAAATTTGCGTTTTTTCGGAGGTCATTTGCCGAAATTCGTGTTTGTTTTACGCAATTCTTCGTCGAAATTTTCGTTTTTCCCCGTCTTTTTGATGAAATTCGCTTTTTTTTTATCCTTTACAAAATTAGCTTTTTTTTCGCAGCCCTTTGACGGAATGCGTGTTTTAAGATATCTTTTTTCGAAATTCGCGTTTTTTCTACGACTTTTTGATGAAATTCGCGTTTTTTCGGTGGTCATTTGCCGAAATTCCCATTTTTTTAGGCAATCCTTCGTCGAAATTTACGTTTTTCCGCGGCTTTTTGACGAAATTTGCTTTTTTTCTCGTCTTTTTGATGAAATTTGCTTTTTTTCTGCGGCCTTTTGACGAAATTCACGTTTTTTCTGTGTCCCTTTGACTAAATTCGCGTTTTTTTCCGCTTCCCTTTGACGGAATGCGTATTTTTGAGCGATCCTTCTGTCGAAATTTGCGTTTTTTCTGTGACCCTTTGTCAAAATTCGCGTTTTTTTCTGTAGTCATTTGACGAAATTCGCACTTTTTCGGTGGTCATTTGACGAAATTCGCGCTTTTCCCGCGGCTTTTTGACAAAATTAGCGTTTATTTCTCGTAATTTTGATGAAATTTGCGCTTTTCTGCGCCCTTTTGACGAAGTTTACGTTTTTCCTTGTCCTTTTGACGAAATAGGCTTTATTGCGATCCTTTACGAAATTAGCTTTTTTTCGCAGCCCTTTGATGGAATGCGTGTTTTTAGCGATCTTTTTTCGAAATTCGCATTTCCACCGGAAACTTTTGATGAAATTCGCGTTTTTTCTGCGTCCTTATGACGAAATTCGGGTTTTTTCTGTGCTCATTTGACCAAATTAGCGTTTCCTCCGCGAGCATTTGACGTAATTCGCGTTTTCTCCCTGATCATTTGACGAAATTTGACTTTTTTTTTCGCAGTCCTTTGACAAACTTCGCCTTTTATTCGTGGCCCTATGACAATTTCGTTTTTTCCCTTTTCGGATCCTTTAAAAAATCGGAGATTTTTTTTCTGCGAACGATTGATGAAATCGTTTTTTTTTCGGCGACCATGTCAAAAATCGCGATATTTTTTAAGTCCGAACTTTCGGAAAATTGGGAACAAAGTCACCCTGACCCTCCCCCTCCCCCCCCCCCCCCCCGGCTACAGCCGTATTGGCAAAAATGACTTCTGTTTATAACACAATTCAACGTGTTTCGTAAGATTTAGAACATTATGGAAATTTAAGTCAGCCCCCCCCCCCCCCCGAAATAAAATCCTGGGTACGCCACTGTTTATAGGGTGTGGGAAAAAAATTAGGATTTTTATATATTAATAATAAATTTCAATTCACTTATAAATATAATTTGTAAGCAATAGAATTTGAAGAATATTGGGTGGGCTCAAAAATGTGTTTAAAAAAACACATACAATTATTTTTTTTCTCTATATGCATATTTGTGGAAAGAATTTTGAGGACAATAGCTAATGGATGAAGCTGATAATTCGAAATCAAATTATGGTTTTCGTAAGTCAATTATAAAATTATTATAATTGAATAAACAATTTTATTCAATTATAAGTTCTGCCTTATAAATATACTATTTATTATAAATAGCATGAAATTGCTAACAATTGAAAGAACAAAAATATAAGGGTAAAAAAAGACACATTTTTCCTTTTTTGTGTGTTGTCGCATTGAGAATCTGTTTTAAGTACTTTGGTAACATTTATTAATAAATTTTCTGCCTTTACCAAAAAATGGAAAACATTTTTCAAATTTCAGTTTCTCAATAAGAACATCTGCTAATTTCATTAATTTGCGAACAAAAATAAAGTAGTCAGTTCAACAGGAAAAAAATGAAAACTCTTTTAAAAACTGCTCAACTGTTAAACATCAATAGTAACTTCACACTCCCCTATAATATAGCTGCCAGCATCTTACGCTTTTTCTGTACCACAAAAATTTCATAGTAAGTTTTACCTTCTTAAATCGCCGTAATCTGCCAATTAATTTAATAGAAATTTTTGTGGTATAAAAGAAGCAGAAGAATTGACAGCTATGCTATAAGCAGTATGTAAAATTTTAATAGGTGTCAAGAAAAATTTACTAAAGTTTAAGATACAACTACATAATTTTATTATTATTTGGAGTAAAATTAAGGGATTATCTAAACAAAAACTTTGTGATTATCCTTTTGGATTAGTACAAAAAAGTTTCAATCTTCTAATAATATATATGTATGTATATATTTTTAAATGTGTCCCAAGAAGAAGACATTTCATCAGCATCTGATGATATGTTTAAACATATCTGGATAAGTATAAGAATATATTGATTAAATATAATGGCATAGCTTTAGATTCTTTTAATATTCATATATAAAGCACTGCTGTTAATTAAAAGCAATACTTTGAATCATTTTTTCCCCCACAATGCACTTTCTTTTATCATGCATTATCAATCTCACAAGAACGAAATTTTGCTATACATCTGAAAACTTTATTTGTGTTTGTAGAGATGTAAATTTTCCGGAAAAGTTGAAGTGGCGGAAAAAACCAGTTTTTTTTTTTTTTTTTTCTATAAATGTTTCTCAAAAAATAAGTTATTAATTTTTAAAAAGTATGCAATAATAAATTCTTTCAATATTTTTGCACACTAAAAAAAAATATTTTCCCTTTACATGCGAATATGTTATTAAAAAGAAAAGAGAGAGGGAAAAAGCCAACTTTTAAAAGTTTATCCTTTCAGTCTCAGAATTCTGACAGTAGCTTTTCTTGCTTAATTTAACACCAGTGTTTGTAATATATCATGTGTATGTTGAAATGATTTTTCAGTAGCACTTGTTTAATTATATCACTAGAGCTAATTTAAAAAACAAACAAAAAAATCGTTAGTTTCAACCAGTGTTGAATTCAAACACTTTTGTCCGGGAGGGACATTATGGAGTTCTGGGGAGGAAATTGCACTTTTTGACCATTGAAAATACAAAATCTCAAATCTTCCGGGGGGGGGGCATCTCATTGCTCCGGACGCGAATGCCCCCACCCCTGGGCAAAGCCGCCTAAAGACTACAAGCCAGACACGCCCTTCATCCCCCCACGTGTGACGTCACAGCCCGGGGCTGGCTAACTGCCAACGCACCAGCCCCGAACATTTGAATTTTGTATCTTTCTATTTTACGTGCACGTGTGTTTTACTCAGCCTGATAACACATTCTTTTCAAGGTAAGTTTTATTTTCAAATTATATTTATATGCTATCAGCAAAATTTTTATTTCTTGTGTTCAAAATCTTTTATTTTTAACTTCTTTGAAATAAATTAACTAGCAAATCCTAGTACGATTCTATCAATAATACCATGTCTCAAAACGAAACTATATTATTGTAGTTCTGTTTCGTTCCACATAGACCAATAATTTAAAATGGCAAACATCCCTAAATCGTGTCAAGACTTATATCATTTAATTTGTATTTTGTCACACCATCCTCTCTTTCTAATTTGTTCAGAAATTTTCATAAAAGTCGCTGTGAATACATAGCATTTTTATGTTGTTTACTTCTTTTAAAGCAAACCCCGATCGATATACATGTATCAATTTATTGTTGTTTTTTAATCTTAAACGTTTGCTATCTTAATAAAAATTCTTTTTATAATTTTTTGTTAAATTATAAATGCTTATGTACTGCGTAAATAGAGCTATGGGGATAATGTTTTTGAATCTCCCTATTTTTGCCACAAATGTAAACAATTTATTTACAAGACTAGAGGAAAGGTTGTTAGTACCCTTATGCAAAACAGTAGTTGCCCCCCCCCCCCCCCCCCCACCTTCTTCGCAAAAATCCTATGTGTTTTCATATACATTTTAATGTTTAATTAAAAGTAACAATAAATAAAATTATTATTCTATAATTATAAATTTACTTTTAGATCTAGTCAGGAAATACTTTTCATCTCATAAAAATTGATTATTTTAAGCTTAAAAGATGTGAACAAACATTTAAGAACCCACACAACATTATTTTGGAAATGAAATATTTATATTTGTGGAAGGTTTTTGTGTTTTTCGATGTTGTTTTTTTTTTTTTTTTTTTTTATCAGCTATTACCTAAACATTCGAGGAAAATGAACATAAATTAGGAATATTTTAATTCCAATTGATGAAAGTCTTTTCTTTCTTTCTTTTATTTTTTTCTTCATATGTCAATACACTTTTTAAAAATCTATTGCTTATACCTTACATAATATATCAAACTAATACAAAACTAAATAATAATTTTCTGTTTCATGAACTTGTGTTGTTTTAGTATTATGACAGTTTTGTGGTTTTTAATTTAATGGATTTTATGTGAAAATTACCCATTTCTGATAAGTAAAGTTTACAGTACGAAAATTTATTTATAAGAATGCTTAATTTCATGTATACTTTAATTTTACTATTTATTATATGCAGGTTTCAAATCACTTAATATTTAATAGGATATTTACTGTATATTTTCAACCCCGATTAAAATAAAAATATAACACAACTTGAATTTGTTTTCATTTAACATTCACTTTTCTTCCACTTTAATTTAATTTTTAAATGTGGGTTTTAATTGGCACACTTATTGTTATTTATTTATTTTGAAATAACTGAAAGCAAAATAATTCGATTTATGTGTTTAAACTACAAATTTATATTTACATATATATATATATATATGAATGTAATAATGTATAATGTCTTGTTTTTGAATATATACCAAATAGATAATTGATATTGTTTCTAAATTTCAAAGTAGAATAAATAATAGAAACTGTCTACTAAAATAAATTTAATACTTGGGATTTTCTTTTCATTAACGAACGAATTTTCTTTAATGTAACTTTAATTCTGATGCACATTTTCATTGACACAGTGGTATTATTTCATAAATATTGTTTTTGTGTTATCGTTATTATTATTGTTTCGAGTGATCGAAATTGATTAAAAAGCACTTAATTAGAGTCTTTAAACTATAAGTTTTTATTTTTTTCCTATATGCTGTGATAATAAGTTGAAATATAGAGGAAAGAATTAATATGTTTTAATAACGCATGTGCTCTCCACGGCTGATCTAAGCCCCGCGTCGTGACGTCACGAAACCTTGTGTTTGGCTTGTAGTCTTGAGGCGGCTTTGCCCTGGGCCACCCTCTGAAATCAACACTGGTTTCAACCAATATCACTGTAGTTTTAAAGCAATTTTAAACTGTATTGTTCATCTCATCTACTTAGTACTGGTTTTCAAATACATAAAGGATGCCAGTGTAAAAGAAACAAATTATAGTAGTTCTGGTATTATTATAAATATTATTTTATAATATTACTTCCCCCACAGTTAATTTTCATTTCCTGTATATGTAGTTTTGGTACAGTTTTCCAGACTAAACCCAAACTATGTTTTAGTAAGATTTAGATCCTTAATATTGAAAGCGGTTTTTTTTTTTTTTTTTTTTTTTTTTTTTTTTTAAGGAAACTTTTAAAACAGGTGGATTTTTCCATACGTTTAAAAAATTTTTTCAATTGGATTTTTCAGAGATTTGCTTACATTTTCTTTGCAAAGCTTGTATGGATTTATGTTTTTTGAAAATACATTTAGACAACTCTAAGAATCTATATTTCAAGAAAAGAAAAAAAAATTATACATAATTTCAACTGCATGTTATTATCAAAGGAAATTTTTCTAACAATAGTGAAAATTTACAACCATGCGACTAAAAATAAATGCATGTTTCAAATTTTACATTCAAATTTCCATCTTACCATTTTCATTTATTGGTATAATATTGAAATACTTTTGCACTTGAATTTTCATTTTTAACTAGAGAAGTTAACATTTAATTATCTTACCAAGGATTTGTTTGGATTTTATCATATTTTTGCGAAATTGTGAACTTTTATAAAAAACTTGTAAAAAATGTAATCAGAATTTTGTAAATTAGAAATTATCATATTTAAACATTATTGTCCTTTGTACATATAAACAGCTAAGTAATTGATTCATTGGTTATTGCAGCTATTATACAACAGGTTTTTTTTTAATTCTAAAATCATTACATTTGTGAAGGATTTAATTTGGAGATTATAAAAAAAAAATCTGAAATGTCTATTTTTAAGAGAAAGAATTTTGTTAAAGGTCATGTTTTAAAGAGAAAAAACTGCGAAGGATCCTTTAAGAGACTCAAGTTCTTTTTAAAGAGATCCCAGATAAGATTTTCCATGTTAAGGTTTCATGAGGGACACTAAACATGAAAAAAATATAAATAATAGTATCAGAATATAGCAATTATAAAATTTTGACTACATTGTTTTAAAATTGAAAAATAGCCCTTCGGAAAAAACTGAGAAACCGTTTTTTTTTTTTTTTCCAAAAACTTTTCTGTGGGTTTCTGTGGGTCTGTCTACCGCGGAAAATTTTTCAAGTCCCGGCGAACCCATAGAAAATTACATTAATTCATGCTGCATAAGGCTGAATCTGTCTAACGCGGAAACGGAAAGGATTTTAAGGTTCCATGGAAACCAAAATTTTGCATAAGGCGGAAAAAAGGACATTTTAAACATGAAAGGCATTTTGTTTGTCAAACTTTAAATACTGTCAAATACTTTAAAGTCAAATGCTCAATGTCAAATACTCAATGTCGAGCATGTTAGTTAAATTGTGTAACACTTCGAAAAAATTAATTCAAAAGAACAGAAACTGTTTAATTTTTAAGGAATTGTTGCTTATGCCGTTTTTTACTATACAAAATTGCATTTAAAAGTTATTATTTCTAGTAGAATACACATTTATCAAAATATATATTTTCTAAAGTACAATATATTATACTTTAAGGTTGTACTCAAATACAACATTATACCATTCTGTCTCATTCTCTAAGTTTATTGTTTTTTGTGTGTGTAAAAATCCAATTCACATATATTATAGCAGTACTAAGAAATTGAATAGCGTTTCTCATTTATTTATAAAGACAAAGGATCTTTCAGAATTTCAGTTTTCAACAGATTTTCGAGTCATGAAAATTAATAAAAAACGTCATCGGCAAGGGATTTTTTTTGGGGGGGGGGAGGTGGGGGAGGGTTTTTTTTTTGCATAAGCCGGGCCGGAATATTGTCTAAAACGGAAAATTTTCTCAGTTCCGACAGATTCCGCCTTAGACAGAGTTTACTGTACATCAAAATGCTAAAACTATACATTTTCTAACTTGTTATATATTTAATTTTTGGGGGGGAAGACCTTTAAAGTTTATGTCATAAAATTAAGAATTAGATTTTTAGTAAAGCAGTATATTTAAAAAAAAAAAAAAAAAAAAAAAAAAAAAAAAAAAAAAACGAATAATCTTTTTTACATATATATTCATAAAATTAAGAATTAGATTTTTAGTAAAACAGTTATTAAAAAAAAAAAAACCCTACAAATAATCTTTTTTGCTGTATATCATATCAATTAAAAAACCCTTAACGGGTTAAAAGTTTGTGACGCAGCACTTTATCTCATTGCTATAAGAATTTTAAATATGGAACTTAAAAATAATGATATCAAATTTTAAGTGACGCTATATTATTTATTTCATCATTTTATTTTTGTTTTATTTATAATTGCATGTGTAAGAATTATGTTAAATTTAAAAGGACGTATAAAAATTTATTCATTGATGCGTTATCATTCACATTTTTCATAAATTCAAACTATGAGTTTTAAAAGATATGATATCAAAATTTAAGTGACGCCTTGATGTAGCCTTAAACAATTTGTTTTAAAATTCAATTTTAATTGTTTTCTATTTGACTAAATATATTTACACATCTAACCAAAACTTTTAATTTTCCATTACACTGTTAAAAATACCACTTTCACTGAACCTGTGCAATGCACTGTAATGTATTTATATAAATAAATTGATTTATCTTTTGTGCCACGCTATCCAAAATCAAAAGTAAAATTTATGTAAATGATTTCTTTGCGTCATAATATCCATTTGCATACATTTCGCTTAGTTTGGATACAATGACGCAAAGAAATCCCTTACATAAATTTTACTTTTGATTTTGGATAGCGTGGCACAAAAGATAAATCAATTTATTCATATAAATACATTACGGTGCATTGTACAGGTTCAGTGAAAGTGGTATTTTTAACAGTGTATTGGAAAATTAAAAGTTTTGGTTAGATGTGTAAATATATTTAGCCAAATCGAAAACAATTAAAATTGAATTTTAAAACAAATTGTTTAAGGCTACATCAAGGCGTCACTTAAATTTTGATATCATATCTTTTAAAACTCATAGTTTGAATTTATGAAAAATGTGAATGATAACGCATCAATGAATAAATTTTTATACGTCCTTTTAAATTTAACATAATTCTTACACATGCAATTATAAATAAAACAAAAATAAAGTGATGAAATAAATAATATAGCGTCACTTAAAATTTGATATCATTATTTTTAAGTTCCATATTTAAAATTCTTATAGCAATGAGATAAAGTGCTGCGTCACAAACTTTTAACCCGTTAAGGGTTTTTTAATTGATATCATTCGTTTTTTTAAGTTAATAATAAAAAGATTAAAAAAAAATAAAGACTAATGATAGGAACTCATAATCGTGATTTCCATTCACCTTTAATTTCCTCCCCCCACTCCTCAAAAGAGCATACCTCATACTTCAATTGTAAAGAGTGTTGTGCTATTTGATTTTTTTTAAAGAACTTTTTACTAACATATGGAAGTAATATACAAAATGTGGGGGGTTATGGTTTGTTTCACAGATATAGAAAGCTTTGTTAAAACTTACTATGTAAAAAGTTTACTTTCTTAAAAAATATATAAAGAAATATTACTCTTTAAAACTTTTTATTTAAAATACAATAAAATTGCAAGCAAAAAAATACTTTCAAATAAAATTTATTTGGGAAATTACTGATTTTTTATTTTTTAAGAAATTATTTTCCATCATGTAAGTTTTTAATCTATCAACATCTAACATAACACTAACATGTGACATAACATTTATTGCTACTTTAATGTAAATGTTCAATTTTTAGTTGTATTGGGGTGGTAGGATATTAGATTTACTGGATACAACTGTATAAAATGCATAAAATACATTATTATTGCTCCCATTATTGAAAAGAAAATTTTATTGTAATATTCTCACCCCCATTTATTGTTAATACTGAATTTAGCAAATAGATGACGATACCATGCAGCGAAGCATTTAATTATGGATGAATTTAATTAACCATGTAACAAACAACTTAAATTACTTCAAAAACAGATTTTAATTATATTTTGTACCTTGAAATTTTTAATGATAGGCAACGGTTTAATAATTTAGTTAGCCAACTGAATTATTTAATTTGAATTTTTATTTCACTTAATTTTTTCTGTGAATACATTTCTCATTTATGCTGAATTTAGCCAACAGATGGCGATACCATGCAGAAAATCATTTAATTATTGATGTATTTAACTACCAACTTAAATTATTTCAGAAACAGATTTTAATTATATTTTGCACCTTGTAATTTTTTTTTAATGCAAGGCAATGGTTTAATAATTTATTTAGCCAACTGAATTATTTAATTCCAGGTTTTATTTAGTTTAATTTTTTCTGTGAATACATGGGAAGTTTGCAAGGTATATATATTTTTTTGTTGTTGTTGTTGTTCTGAAACTAAAAAATAATTTAAATATATTTAAAAAAATAAATATGACAAATTTTGCATTTTATGCTCTTTTGATTTATAGAAATGGTTTAATAAACCTTTGTTTGAGCCCCCTCTCCCTCCCCCAAAGATAAAAGTATAAAACAGCAATTTATTTGCATTTTTTTGCAAAATTTTGAATGTATGACATTTTTTAAAAATCTCGTAGTCTTCCATTTACAGTTAGAATAACAGCACGTATTTAATATTATTATTATTATAAAGGTAATGGAAGAATTACGACCTGTTTTTTTTTTCTTTTTTTATTATAAGGATAATGGAAAAAATAAAAACGCATAATTTAAATTTATGTACCGTAGAAAAACAGAAATTTATTTGTGTTAAAAATTGTAAATGCAAAGAAACTGCTGTAGATTGAACAAATAGAAACTGCGTATTTTCTTTTCCTTATCATTAAATCTGAAAAATTTCAAAATTAAAATTCTCTCTCTGTAAACAAATGAATGCATTAAAAAATGTGCTTTATTTATATTTTTTATATGTATTTATTTATTATATGTATTTGATCTATCTATCAGTTTTAAAGTTCCCTTTGCCGAATGCTTTTCGGTATTAAAATACTCTTTTTTCCGTCTTATGTAAATTCAAGCCATGGATTTCCATGCGCAAATACGGATTAGGTTCCCTTAGAAAGACCCCCACGAAGGGCACTCCCCCCTCGGGCCTATATCCCTAGTGTAGATAATCGACCGTCAAAAATCAACCAACCGTCTTATGTAAAAATTGGCTTTCGGCGGACCTTAAAAACCTTTCCGTTTCCGCGTTAGGCAGATTCCGGCTTATGGAGCACGTATTAATGTTATTTTGAATGGATTCGCCGGGACTTGAAAGTCTTTCCGCGGTAGGCACATTTTCGGCTTACACAAAGTCCGCCTTAGACAGATTTTACAGTATTTTTATTGTCTGAAAAATTGTCACGAAATAGTGATACGTGAAACTCTTAAAGAAAAAAATCAAAATAAATAAATATATTTTTATAGAAACAAAATCAAATGTACTTTGATAAAAAAAAAAAAAAAAAAAAAAAAAAAAAAAAGTGCTTGCTGCTTCAAAGAGGACAGACCTCGCAACCTATGTATTGCGAGGCACGCACTTAACCGACTGAGCTACGGATGTTCGTAAACTTTTCACTAAGCGTTGGTCAGCAGAAATTAAGCGCATGAATACAATAGGCACATTTTCGGTGAAATTCCCACAAATAGTGGAAAAATATAGTCCGATTTTTCATGCTTATTATAAAATGAATAAGAGTCTTCTTGGAAACAAAAATGATCTTATTCGGTTCATCTAAAATATAGATTTATATTATATATTAATTTTAATAAGATCTTTTTCGGAGGAAAATAAAAGTGAATTAAAAAGAAAATTAGAGTTTTCCCGGAAATAAATGTTATCTTATTCCCTTCACATAAAACATATTTCTATTATATATGAATTTAGAGAAAATCGTTAGAGCCGTTTTCCAGAAATGGAAATTAGGAACTTCTTACATACCAAGTAACTTTAAAAATGGGTTTCGAGATATCAAAATATACTGCACGTAGAAATGTAAAAATTTCAGAATAGCATTAGACTGCAGAAATAAGACTGTTCTGAAAAAATCAGAATAATAAGAGCTATATTCGCCGAGTTATTGAAAGGCGGCTTTTCGCGTTTTCTTTGAAGTCGAGTTAGTTGTATATATGAGTTCCGCCATCTACGAATTCTACGATACGATACGATTTTAGGCTTAAGGCTGCGTCGCTGGAATACTATCGTCTTCCATGATATCATTCCATTTTGAGTAGATTCCTTCGGTATTTTTTGAAATTGGCATATCTTGAACATTTCCAAAGAATCTGTCCTTTACAGAGTTGGTAAATTTTGGACCGATTCCAAGGAATCATCCCTTGTTGGAGTCTGTACATTTTGCACTCACTCTGAGGAATTGTTCCGTTTTTGGATTTGGTAAATTTCGGACTGATTCCCAGGAATTTATTTATTTTTTTTTACTCTGTACATTTTGCACCGATTCCAAGGAAATGTTCTGAATATGATCAATTCATTTTTACAGACTGGAATTTTTCCTTCAGTTTCACTGCTAGAATTGTTCCTCAACAAATGACACATGTCTAGCAAACAGTGATATTTACAGTTATTTTCAATAATTATTTTACGTTTACAATTATATAAATTTTATTTACATTAAATGATACGTTTAAACATGTCTGGGTAAGTATAAGAATGTATCATTTAAATACAGTGTTTAAGCTATATGTTCAGAGTCCTTAAAAAAAAAAAAAAAAAAAAATAGTATTTCATCAGAAAATATTTTTTTTTCCTTTCTTTCTTTTCCAGAAGTGGTGTGAAAGGAAAAACAAAGTTTCCATCTGCTCTTAATTTACCTCTTTATGATAGACTTAATTTTAGTTATGGATGAAATAATAAAACACGTGTTGAAATCACATGATAAATGATTGCTCAACGCAGGGCCATCGCTAAGACATTTTCTTCGTGGGGAAGATGACCTGAAATTGCCAAATAAAATTTCAGTATTTGCCAACTAGTTTTATAATTTTTCAAAGTTACCACGTTAAAAATGTAATATAGTTTTTATTTGTAAAAAGTTTAATAATATTCCCAATTAGATTTGTAACTTTTGCCAAGTCTATCATAAATAGAAAGTGTATTATAGTTTTTATTAAGATATCTTAAATAGCCATTTTTGAGGTGGTATCCTACCGGAATTGAATGCCTGTTCACATCGCAAAACTCATTTAAGATATCTTAGTGAATGTTACTGTGTATGAGATTTGAACAAATGTAATGTTTGCGCTTGCGTATAAAATAAAACCGGCCGAAACAGCCAATCAGAATGAGTGGTAGTGGCTCTAAATATTCAAATAAAGTTGCAATTCACTAAGAGAGTTTATAGAACTCCCTCAGAGAGTTCGGCGTCTAAGATACTATCTTAAATTTCCAATCTGAACAGAGTATTATTCTGTGCTTTAAGGGATTAACAGCCAATAATACAGTTTATTTTTGTTTCTTTTTTAGCTGAAACTTACGAGCTGACAGTCTTTCGTGACATGACAACAATAAGAAACAGATTTTCTGGATCTGGTCTGGAGGTATACAATGAAATCATTTCAACGCCACCGGAAGTCATATACGGAACAACTTTAAATCACGCCTTCGAACTTCCGAAGAATTTGAAAGAAGGTGTTTACTACATAGCTGTACGAGCCATTGATGACGCAGGAAATGTTGGTGTTCCTTCCAACATTGTTCCTGTATTCATTGAACGATCGCCCCCTATGATCATCAATTGTAAAAACGAAGAAGAAAACTGTAAAAATGGTGGCTGTGGACAATTGCCAGAGCCAGCGAGGTTACAAGAAAATTCAGCTAGAAACCCCATATCTGCCGTTATAGCGTTGTATATTCCAACAAATGTGTTTATTCCTATATTATCGCTTATGCTTTCTTTAGCTGTTCTAAATATATTTTAGATCAGAATTGTATAGCATCTTTTCTTGTTTATTACTTCGTCATTAATAAATTAAATAATATTAACTATGAGCAGTGGTCATAACATTCATCGTGTATTTGATTTCATTCTAACTTTTCAATCATACAGTCCCTGAATCTAATACAAAAATATTTTTATACTTCAGAAATAAAAGAAGACATTTTCATAATGAATTAAAATCTGCTAAAATACAGGAAAAAAAAATAGTTTAAAATTACGTCGTTACAGTGGCGGTTCGTGGTTTATTTAAATGGGGGTTCACAATACAAAAATTGCGAACTTAAAATCGGCCAGTACAACTTTCAGGTTGAAATACACTCGAGTTTTCAAAAGTACTTTTGCGTTAAATGAAAATAATTCAATTAACAAGCATTCGGGAAAATGGCAACATTTTACTTTCTATGAAGGAAGATTATACAATCAAACAAATAAACAAACAAAAATTAACAAACTGAATGGGGGATATTCCAACTACGTCACGATCACGTGGTCAAGGCACAGAACTTCTAATGTAAAGAAGGGAAGACTCCGTAGGCGTAATGTAAATCCCCGCCAGCCAGAGAAACAGTTCTTGGGGTAAAGCTGTAGTAGTTTCCCTTCTTATCAGTTTGGGTACATTACCGGTACCACATGACTTTATTTAGCCTTGAACCCAGATTTAGAATATAGTCTTCCCTTCTTATCAGTTAGAATTTCTTTGGGTAAATTACCGGACTGTTTCGCTGGCTGGCGGGGACGCCAGCATGACATTACGCCTACGGAGCCTTTCCTTCTTTACGCTAGAAGTTCTTTGCCTTGACCACGTGACCATTACGTAGTTGGAATATCCTGCATTTCAGCATGAACACAGAAATAGAAGGACTTCTCATGAAACAGTGTTAATATCGCGTCGCGACATTGGATGTAAATAAGGCAAAGGCAATGGTGTAGAATAGAAACGTGTACATACCAGAGCCTCTAGTGGACAACGTTCATTCGCTGGCTCTCAATGATCAAAGAGATTATTGGTAGAGCATTATTGCAGCAGAAGAACCCTGCTACACAGCGCCACCTATTTCACACATTTTTCAAGGAACGGTTTTCTTCTTCGAAAACCCATTTCTTGAGAAGTCTTTCTTCCCTATTCTATGTTCATGCATTTCAGTTAGTTAATTTTTGTTTGTTTGGAAAACATTTATTGTTATTTGTTAGGAAATTTCGGATAAACAACAATCAAGAATGAGACAGCGAAATGTATGAGTTCCCACTAGTGATGGGCGATTCTCGAAAATTTACCAATCGAAAAAAATCTTAATCATAAAAAACACAATCGATATAGCCATCGATTACTTCCGATAATCTACAATCGAGGTGTTTTACAATCGATTATTAAAACCCTTGTTCTTACATGTTTATAAATCAGTTTTTAGTAAATACATGGTGGTAACTGAAAACAGATGGAATTAAAAACAACAAACCGAAGGGAGGCTATAATGGAACCACAATAGTGGAAAAGTCTTGTGACGGCGTTCCTTAGTTGCAAAAATTAAAAAATCGCGAGAAAGTATAAAACGGTAAGGGGAGTTTAAGCATCAAAAATTTGAATTTTTCGGCAATTATCAGCAAACTGGCCAAAGAAATAAGAATCAAAAGCACCCCTAGTGGCAAGAACATGAACTAAGAGGATGGTAAATGGAATCAGTATTTTTTTATTAATTTTTCTACGTCATTTGAAATCAGTTCTATGATTCCCCAATTATTAGAAGACCCTCTACTGAAATACGTTAAACGAACCTCCTAGTGGGCAAAGTGGGGGGAGGAGCAATAAGTGCATAATATGAGTAAGAGGTTATAGGGCTTTGCAACTATATATCACATAAGGGGTGTCAGCTAAATTTAGAAATGTGACCCAAGGGAGGAGGGGCGCGGGAGGTATATAAAATGAAATAATAGTCACAGAGCTTTCCAATGATATATCACATGAGGTGTGTCGGCAAAAGATAGAAAAGTGCCCCCAGGATTCCAACTATTGCGCCCCCGGAATACACCCTGCCCTCCCTTTCTTTGAAATTTTCATATACTATAAATTATTTATCGTAGGGCTCCTTAACAAAATCCGATCTAAAATAATAAAAACGCTACGATTTCAGAAAAGTTAGAAAAGTGCCTCCCCCGGGGGGCCAAATTGGGGAGGGGAGAAGAAAGGTTCATAATATGAAAGAGTGGTCCGAAAACTTTCCGATGATATATCACATGATGGGTCCAAAAAAAATTGAAATTTACCCCTCACCGGTGGGTTTACTCTTTCTTCCCAGAATACACCTGGAAATCACGCAACCGCCACTTTTAAATTTTTATATTTAATAAATAATATTTACCGGAGGTCTCCATCAAAAACCACATCTAAAATTATATTTATGTAGAAATCACTACGATTTAAATTCACCACCTCCTCCCCCCCCCCCCCACTTCCCGAAATTCAACTCCGGGCAGAAAAAGGTTCATAATATGAAAGAGTGGTCAAAGGGCTTTCCGATGATATGTCACAGGAGGGATTCGGTAAAAGTTTGAAAATTAATCCCCCGTCGATCCATTCTCGCGCCCCCTGGAATTCACTCACCTCCCTCTCTTAAATGTTTATACTTAATAAATAATATTTATCTGAGGGCTCCAGGTATGGGACAGCTTGGCAGAGCTAAAATAAGAGAAACATTTAAAATTCGGGGCAAAATGACGCTAAATTCAACAGTAATTATTGAAACTAGGACTATAAGGAAAGGGCAGCTGACGTCACTGTTGGTTGAATTACTGTTGGTTCAGCAAGAAAACCTGTCCGGTCTTTCTGACTCCTACCTGTACGCATGAGCTATTGAAATTTGATTGGTCTACGTTTAACTCGTCTCTGATATGATTGGCCTACGTCGCCAAGACTATTCCTGCAATGATTTTTATGGCAAAAATGTAGTTGGTAGATTGGTTGACGGAAGTGTTTGTTTGTAAACATGCCCTTTCCTTATACAGAACTGAATACATAAACCACTATGCGTCCTAACCCATATCGGCTAATAGCAAAAAGAGATTGGATAAGCAAATGCACTCCTTTGAGAAATTATGACTTAAAATAGAAATGTGGTATCTTTTACTCTGAAAGCTTCATTTCTCTCTCTATCTCGCATTTCTGCAAATCTCATCTCGATGATTTCACCGACATCTCGACTTTGGCTTCTCGATTATTCCTATCGCGCTTTTCAACATTTCATATATTGGCCGAGAATAAGAAATCAATTTTCTTCGCTTCTCGATATGTTGTTCTGGATTAGTGTTTTTTCACAGGTTGGCCGAGATCGTCCTTGGCAGAAGAAGAGATATGAGAAGATTTATCGAGACGCATTTAGCGAGAGATTGCATTTATCGAGACGAAATAGAGAAAGAGGCATGACAATACAATGAGCTGTGAAATGAAGCCCCAATTTTCAAAGTTTCTCTATTTAGCCCTACCAAGCTGTCACGTATCTGAAACCCTCCGATAAATATTATTTATTAAATATAAAAATTTCCAAGAGGGGGTTGGGAAGGCGGCGAACAAATTTTTTAAATCGTAGCGATTTCTACAATAAATATCATTTTAGACGTGGTTTTTTTTATGGAGTCCTCCGGTAAATATTATTTATTAAATATAAAAAATTAAAAGTGGAGGATGCGTGAATTCCGGGGCGAAAGAGTGGACCGGGGGGGGGGGACAATTTTCAAACTTTTTTGGACCCATCATGTGACATATCATCGGAAAGCCCTCGGATCCCTCTTCATATTATGAGACTTTCTTCGACGAGATAACTAACAAGTACCGTATTTTTATTAATGTTGTACTAATTTATTTGTTCTTTCGTTATTTAAAATAAAAATTTGGGGTACAGATGTCATATATTGGCGCGATTTTTTTCTGACGCCAATGTCATATACGCACAGAGTACTTAATTGGCGCCAAAGTGTCGTTATTTTTCTTGATATGGTAACCCGGATATAGATAATATGGTAACGAGGTTTTCAACAAATTGGCATCGGAAAAAATCGTGCCAATATGGGGCGTTATATGACATCGGTGCCAAATTTGGTACCACTTCGACCAATTTTACCAAATTATATAAATCGCCAAACGACTCGCCAAATTATACAAATTGACATAATTTTTATTTTAAATAACGAAAGAACAAATAAATTAGTATAACATTAATAAAAATATAAATAAAACGTCGAAATAAAAATCACTTGATGACGCAAACACGTGTAACTTGCTTAAAGTTAAGTGAATATGACATTTACGATCAACCATTATTGGCATTTAATCTTATAGTTTGGCGATAGATTTTTGATCGACGGGACAACCAAGTAGTACCAAAAGTTTTGACAATTTGTATAATTTGGCGGGTGGTTTGGCGATTTATATAATTTGGCGAAATTGGTCGACGGGATAACTAACAAGTACCCAAATAATTATGAGCCAAATTTGAAAGATACAAAAGATACCACTGAATTCTCCTTTTCGCTAAGATGCTGTATATTCCCTCGGCCGCCATCTTGAATTTCTTGGCGATTTTTGTTGGCATTGTTTATTGATAAGGCAACCCCGTTAAGCCTAACATGCGCATAAATCGCTGCTTGGCGACATTTACTACTTGGCGGAAAGGGTTTTTACTCCAAGAAAAAATCCAAGATGGCGGCCGAGGGAATATACAGCATCTGTCCCCCCCCCCCCCCTTTTATTTAAGATGCATCACATATCAACATTACCATTTTGAAATGGGCAAAGGTATTTTCCTATTAAAACTTAAGATTAACATGATTGATAAAAGTTAATTGTGAGGCTGATAAAAGAAAAAAACAGTTTAGCGATTGAAAATCTGTTTATTTTTAAAGAATCCATTTGATTAAATAAGAGAAAATTTGAACAATTTTAATGACGATTATTCCATTAAAAACAGCAGAAGATAATTTGGAGATTAAAGTTTGGTTACTTTTTGACTTGCTTTTTTGTTGCAGACATTTTCTTTCTTGGTTTGGATCTTTCTTCTATTTTCTTCAGTTTTCCATTGCCAACCCGGCTCTTCAAGAACTTGTCTAGATGGTACCTTAATAATTTAGAGTTCACCCTGTACTTTTCCCGCATGTATTTGCTTATATCTTCAAATAACACGCCGTCATGTTCCTTTAGGGCCGTGATGAAATCCGTCACCATTTTAGATGTTGGAGGATGAGCAGCTTTTCTTTTTAGGCTTTTTCTTTCAGGCACAGATGCAACTGTCATTTCCGTCTTATCATTCTGGATTTTTGACATTGCATTTCCAGTCTTGTTCTTCATGTATTTTGATTGCACATCGGGCACAACGTCCACGGTATTTTCATTTGAATCCATTGCTTCAGTAACTCTTTTTGAGCTTGATCCAGGAGCTGTTTCTGGATTTTCTATTACAAAAACCTGATCAAATTCAAATTCATTTTCTAAAAAGCTGGTCACTTCTAAAGAAATTTTCCATTCATTAGCTGCTTGATCCATTTTTCATATAACACAATTTTTTCGGGTGGAAAGAAAAGCTGGGATTTAGGACAAATATTAGGTTAATTCGAAATAGAAATAGTCGAAACAAAAAATAATTTCAGAGATTGAAAACCAAAAGATTCAGGCTATCAAGGAATGGAAGTTAAGTTTTAAAACATGAAATTCTGGAAAATTTAAACTCTCGTGTCTCGTTGATTAATGAATTCATGAGCATAATTAGTAAAATAAAATATTTCTTAGAAAGGGTTATTTTTAGCAAAAAAGCACTGTGTCCATCCCAGATAGCATTTTTAATTTTCAGAAAATTTGCAGCAGTCTTGCTTTGAAAACTTGCAAAGTTGCAGTAAGCTCGGCATGACAAGACTGAAAGTTCATAACAAGACTGCAGCAAGATAACGCAAACGCCGAAGTCACCATACTTTGAACTTGCAGCTAAACTTGTCGTGCAAGTTAAATTCATGCTGTATCAAATTTATTGCAAACTAACGGCAAACAAGTAATTAAAAAATACTGCAAAGTAGTAATCTTCCCACGCCCTACAATCTGTTTACAACTGTTACACTATAAGTTTAACCCCTTCGGAGGGGTCCATAGACCTGATCTGGTCTATTGACGCGAACACACCGTCAGAAGGTGCATGCATCGTTTTTATCACCATAAACAACTGAAGGTAATATTTGTACTTTTCAATACGAGCCTTTTTTAGGTAGATTTCGTAAGAAATACTACCTATTGCAATCGTTACCATGGTGCGACTTTTGAAAAATTCCTTCATAACTTTTCATTATAGGACCCCAGGAACCCAAAACCACCCCGACCTAAAAAGTTTATATATATATGTGTATGTATGTATGTATGTACTAAATTTTGTCCGTTCGATAAAAGTCGCAATTATGCACGGATCGTCTTCAAACTCGCCAACAACTTTGAGATGGCTAATATCGCAGCGGGGATTGAAAATGGGCAAAATCGGCTCAAGGAAATGGAAATGGGGAAGGTTAAAATTTTTGAATACCGTCTTAACATCATTCTGATATTCTGATAAAGCCAGCTCTCTCACAACAATGACAGGAAAAAATAAATATTTTTCGTTATAGCAGTTGCCAACAATTAAAAAAAAAAGCAATAATATTTTCACCACAACAATTTCTTTTCTATTGCAAGATTTTCACGTAAAAATTAAATTAAATAAACAGTTTGACAAATTGAAAACAAATTGAATATTACGTCATAAGTTTTCTAGAGCAAGATTTCCGCATGAAAACTCAAAATGAAATAAATAGTTTGACGAATTTTAAAAAAAAATCAAAATATTGCGAAATATTAGAAATCTAATGGACCTCAGCAGGTGAATATGTAACGTCATGTGAGTTTGAAGAAACGTATTAAAACATGATAAAAACCCGACCATAGAAATATTAACATATTTTAACACTTCTCTTGAGTTTCTCTGATTTTACTTTAGCCATTTTTAAAGCTATTCCATATGCATGCGTGTGTATATTCGTGTATATTAGAATTTTCACAAAATATTTAGCTCTCTAGATCTCATTCTTAGTGAAGGAACTGGGTTTATCTTTAATCTTGATTTAAGTTTTGTTGGTGAATTTAGTACTTAACTTCGAAATCTACCTCCGCCTGTAGGCTTGAGCCGGCAGGGATTTTTGGTATTTGATAAGTATAACGTTTAGAAAAAGCGGTGCCAATAGAATAAAATTTCTGCAATTTCTGCGTATGTGTTGATTGTCTATTCTCTCAACAGATGGGCCCCACCAGTGGCCGAGAGGTTCTGCTCTCGAAGCTGGTAGACGGGAGGTGCTGGGTTCGATCCCAATCGCGCCCGTCGGCCTAATCGTTCGGAGTTTTCGTGGTTTTCTTCGAACCTTGGTTCTCCAAGCGTTAATACGGGTTAGGTTCCCTTAGAAAGACCTCCACGGAAGGCACTCCCCCCCTTAGGGCCCATATCCCACGTGCAGATAATTGACCGACATAAATACAGCCAACCAACCTCTCAACAGATGGATTATTTGAAAGTAGAGGATGGTATACCTTGCGGGAAATTTGCTGCGAATTTCAGAATTCAAATTTGTCACGGCAAGATAATTTCGGAAAAAATCAAACTTGCTGCTAATGTTCATGCTATCTGGGATAGTTCGTGTTATCAAGACTCCAGATCTGTGAAATTCAGTGTCTTTAGCTTTCATTGGAGTAAATCGCGTCATACTTAAAATATTACGTGCGTTTCTGCTAATAAAATGGTCATTGCCCGTAACATTATCCAGATAGTATGGACATTAGCAGCAAATTTGATTTTTTCTAATATTATCTTTCCGTAACAAATTTGAAGTGAGAAATTCGCAGCAAATCTCCAGCAAGGTATACCATCACCCGCTTGCATGAGTAGTTTGTTGTGAAACTGATGGCAAGATTGTCTTTAATTCACGAAAGTGACGAAAGCAAAAAATCCCTCTGTTGAGAGAATAGACAATCAACAGATACGCAGAAATTGCAGAAATTTTATTCGATTGGCACCGCTTTTTTTAAACGCTATACTTATCAAATATTAAAAAAGGCTCGAACGGAAAAGTACAAATATTACCCTAACTTGTTTATGGTTTTTAAAACGATGCATTCATCTTAACGGTGCGTATGCATCAATAGACCTGATCAGGTCTATGGACCCATTCGAAGGGGTTAAACTTATAGTGTAACAATTGTAAATAGTTAATGTGGCATGTAAAGATTATTACTTTGCAGTATTTTTGATTACTTGTTTGCCGTTAATTTGCAATAAATTTGATACAGCATGAAGTTAACTTGTGCAAGTTAGCTGCAAGTTCAAAGTGTGGTAACTTCGGTGTTTGTGTTATCGTGCTGCAGTCTTGTTATAAACTTTCAGTCTTGTCATGCTGAGCTTGCTGCAACTTTGCAGGTTTTCAAAGTAAGACTTCTGCAAATTTTCTGCAAACTAAAAATTGTAACAGCTACACCTCTGGGAAAATATTAACTTCCAAAACCACTGCGCATAGGATAAAGAGAAAATGTTGCAAAATTCTTCAAACATATTGCTGTTTATAAGGAAAGGGCAGCTGACGTCACTGTTGGTTGAATTACTGTTGGTCAGCAAGGAAAACCTGTTCATTCATTATGACTCCTACCTGTACGCATGAGCTAGGGAAATTTGATTGGTCTACGTTTAACAGGTCTCTGATATGACTGGCCTACGTCGCCAAGACTATTCCTGCAATGATCGTTATGACAAAAATGTAGTTGGTAGATTGATTGACGGAAGTGTTTGTTTGTAAACATGCCCTTTCCTTATTATACCCGCGATTGACGTCACATGAGTCCATTGAAATATTTTCTGCAATTGCACTAACAAGGAAAGTCTCCATACGGGCATACTCCGAAAAATCTGAAAAAATTATAGAATGTTCTACTCATGAGGATAGATATGTTTATAAAAAACTTTCGGCGGAAACTCGATAGAGCGTCCGTAAAAAATAATGAAAATTTCGACACTTGGCGATCTATCACCGGTTGGAGATGGAATAGAATTTCAAAAAATGCTTTTTTGTGTCACTTATTTTTTAAAATAAAAATGTTTCATATTGAACTTGTTTAAATAAATTTAATGTAAATAACTTTAATTTTGTCAGTTTTAGTTTGATTTAACTATAGTTTTGTCATATATATATATTTATAATGAAAGTTAACTATCAAATTTTATGAATTAAAACAAAATTAAAATTGTTTCAATCTCAAAATTGACTCCAATTGAACACTCTCGATTCAATTTTGTTGCTATAGAAACAAAGACTTCTTTGATATTGAAATGAATAACTGCAGCATTCTTCATCTTGCCTGTATTTTATAAGTTAACTATCAAATTATGTGAATTAAAACAAAATTTAAATTAATTAAAATTGTTTCAATATCAAAATTAAGTCCAATTGAGTACTGTCGATACAATTTTGTGGCTATGGAGACAACGACTTCTTTGATACTGAAATGAATAACTGCAGCTTTCTTCATCTTGCCTTTATTTTGGAATACGCTTAAATATACCGGCTGTCCCAAAAATGACCGATGATTTTAAAATTCAATAACTTTCAAACAGTGACGAATACTAAATAAAATTCTCGCAGGAGTGTTATGTACGATGTCAGGAGTTCGTATGCTGCGATTATGAATTTTAGTTACACATAGCATCGATAGATGGCGCCGCAAGCAATAACCGCTAAATCCAAACTCGATTTTTCGGCCTCTCTCTTCGTCCATGCGAAAAAAGGAGATTAAGATGTATTGAATGGATCCCGAAGTACCAAAAATCGGGTCTGGACTGAGCACCTATTTCTCTCAGCGCCATCTATTGTTTCAAATTCAAATTAAAACAAAGAATCACAGTAAAAAATTCCTGACATTATACATAATCCTCCTGCAAGAATTTTTTTAATATCTGTCACCGTTTACAAGTTACTGAATTTTAAAATCATCGGTTATTTTTGGGACACCCGGGATGAAAATATTTTTTATATATGAAATTGTTTTTAAAGTAATAAAATTAAATAGCAAGCAACATAAATATGTAATACAAAAAATGTATTTATTAAACTCTCTCATTGTTTAAGTTTAAATTCATTAAATACTATTTACACGCATTCTAAAAATCAATTAACAAGCAATTTTCAGGTGCATTAAAATCGTTTACTTTTGGCGAGGAAAAGTACTGCTCGCCAAACCGCTTGACGTTTCCACCTTTTCGCGCCAAATACTCGAAAGTATTTTATTTTTTACAGACTTTCTACTGTAATTTTGCCGCTAAATTTGACCGATTCTTTATTACATACATAAGTAGTTTAATTAGTTTTTTTTTTTTTTCAAAATATTTTGAGTATGAGAAGGTCCCGGTAAGGAGACCTTCCTTGTAAGATGAGGCAATATTCAGTACCTTTCCATACCCTTATAGAAATTGAAGCCTGTTTATTAACCATTTGGAAATGGTTGTTGTTTTCGGTCGAGGATGGGGCCAAATGATGCACGCATTTTATTTTATTTTTTTACGAAATTCAACGATGTTCTTTATTTTTAGAATTTTTTTTATTTGAATAGGTAATCAAAAGGCATAAAGTCGTTAAAAATTAAAAAAATTACAACATGGGTAGGCGCAAATTATCAGATATGGAAAAATCCAAAGCCAAAGAGCGACGCCGAAATGAAAATCGTCTTGAAAAGCAAAAATCGAGGTCTTCAGCAGATTATGTAGGCCATGAAAATCGAGGTCTTCAACTGATTATGTAGCCCATGAAAATCGATTACAGAATAAAAGACGAACGCGAAAAAGGAAACAACCTAATGTTTAATCGATTGATAGTAAAAGGCCATGTCTCGAGGGGCTCCAATCCATTAGCCACGGCGTTTTACAATCGGTCGATTCTAACCGGAAAAAATTGAGCTCAACGTAGGTAATTTGTCGCAATCTGTGATGATTCGGTGGAACTGCTTCAAAAAAAAAAAAAAAAATCCAAATGGTCGTTGTAATCTATTAAATTACAATTTTTTTAGTGCTTTCTTTCATGTCAGATTTTGGCAGTTTTTTTTTATTATTATAATTGCTTTATTTAAGGCAGCTATGGTTCATCTCACTACGAGCGATGCTCGCCAACCCGCGATCAACGACATACAAGGCTAGATCATGACTTTTCAAACGTCACACGGAGTGGATCATCTTTACACGGCGATTGGCACAAAACGACGGGCGCCCCGCTTTGTACCAATCAATCGCGGCCAAACTGCATCCTTATCCGGTGGTCTTTAAATTGGCCTCGTGACTAATTTGCTCAAGAGCATCAGGAGAGATAACTGAACTCACCGATGAAGTGCGTATCAACACTGTGAAGCACATTGGCACCTGCTGTGGGGACATCGGCAGCACCATCCTTGCTGTGGTTCTGCTGACGCAATGCCTATATAATTCGCCGCCCGTGTACTCCGATTAAGGAAGACTGGTGAAGCCATATCACCTGATTAGTGAAGATATCCAGAACACTTTTGCTAACCCTTAACGTATTTTAAGGCAACTATGGTTCATCCCCCAATGGGCGACGCTCGCCAACCCGCATCCATACCCCGTCGTCTCTAAATTGGCTCCCCGTGGCTAATTTGTTCAATTTTAAAAAGAATAAAAAAATGACTATAAATGTAGGAACTCATAAGTTATTTTAGTATAAATTAAAACTAATTTAAAGCTCTTTTAATTTAATTTAATAAAATATTGTTGTCCCCCGCCCCGAAAATTAAAAAAAAAAGTCTGGGAAAAGGAACTATAAAAGGACAAGTCTGTAAAATTTACGCCATCGTGTGTAACCGAAATAAAGTATTTAAGTTCCTGAAAATATTCAAGTTTTCTCAATGTTTCATTTTAGATATGTTGGCACTTTCAACAACAGAAGCTTTAAAATCCGTGATTTATTATTGAAAAAAACGGAATCTGCCGAATACGGTGCGTCTTCCACATATAAAAACCATCTCTATAATAATAGTCTAAGCAGGGCTCCCAAATGGTCCGCTAACTGGATGCCAATAAAATTTAACAGAAAATTTTATGGTAGGTTTGCGCTAGAATTAACTTTCAAAGGTGATTCCGGGGCGGTTTGTAAGAAAAATCTAAAAAGAAAATTTTTCTAAAATAATATTGGTATTCAGTTGGCGGACCATTTGGGAGCCCTGTCTAAGTCATGTGACTGTCATCAGCAGTTTCAGGCTGACCACTTCGCTTTTTACATGCCAGGCCGCCAACAAATATTTGCATACTTAAATTTTTGGCCCTTTTCCTAGAGGTAAAAATAACTTTAAACTGATTCGATAGGTATCATAATTAAGAAGTTATGGAGTTTTATCTGTTTTCACAAAAACTTTCCCAATTTCCATCCCTTGGTCCAAATTTGCCCATCAACTTGACCGAGATTTTCTGCCCCTTAATTTCATGTATCAGTTTGGAAGAGATTTGTGCAGAATTAGGGAAGTTATCGTACCTATAAAAAAAGTGATATATAAATTAAATTTTAAATTAAAATTAAAATTTTATCGCCAAGGTTAACATTATTCTATATAAATTTCCCTTTTAATAATATCCCATATATTATACCAGCTTATTAAGTTAAAACCCTATTCTTAAACTAATCTATCAATCTCCATATGTAACGGTATAAGATCTTAATCCATCTAAAAGTACTTATTCCAATTGCTTAAATCTAAAAATAGCACTAACTATTTATATTCCTTTAATAAAACCCTTTTATTATTTAAATCCCTATTAAAATTCGCTACTATTTCTCAGTATATCAAAGATCTCTAAATTCTTTATTTAATTGCTAAAATAACATAATTCATAATTTATTCCGTTTAAAAGACCTATCTATTTAAAATCATTCTTTTATTAAAATATCAAGGTGTCTACTATAATACTTCAAAGCTTTAATATTCTAAAACTTATTCCGCAGCAATAAATTCATTTTTTTTTCTGTTAAAATTATCGTCTGACGGGCTAAAACCTATTTTTAGCTGCATTTTCGATCGCAGAGATTAATTTGTATTTACACCTTGTTCATCTGGTTGGAGCATAGAGAATGTTCTAGAAGAATGTTTTCGCGCTAGGAAGTTGATTTACTTCGATATTATTCCTCCGGAAATAGTAATAAATCCCTCTTAAAAGCTATAATGATTGAAAAAGAGGAATCAGCTGACCTGTACTGTAACTTTGAGCCGATGTAGGTAACTACAGACGCACAGCCAGATACGGTGTGTGTCGTGTATACGGGTGTAGAAAGGTGTAGTGTAGAAAAGTAAGAGAATAAGTGTGGAAAAGAAGAATGAGACTAGAGTTTGAAAGGTCGGCGACTAGATGGAATGTTTTTTTTGTTTGTTTGTTTTTTTTCTTCGAAAGTTGATGCGTTCCTTTTTTTTCTTCGCAATTTCGATTACTATCTGGAGCTGAATAATATTTTTATTATCGAGTGAAATGAGCATTTCTCCAAAAACTGTTCTTGAACAAGTAAATAAAATTTGGGAATTAGCTTAGTCGACTGCTTCTTTCTTCATTTATTATTTTCATCTCTTTTTGTCTCAAACAACCAGCCTTCCAACACGCCTGTACGAATTAATTGGAAACCCAGATAAACAACGATTATCGCAAACTGCTCATTGTCATATTACCATAATATAAATAGATAGATAATTCTTAACTGGGGATGGTTTTTGGTTCTAGGGGTAATGACCGGTGTAGATCTGCAAAAAAATTTCAGAAATTCCAACACAGGTGTGAATGCAATAGGTAGTGTTTCTTGCGAAATCTACCTAAAAAAATATAAAGTAAAATTGAACTTTTCGAAAAATGAAATAAATGTCTATTGAAATAATGAAATTTTTAATAGAAAATTGAAAAAACCCTCAAAATATTAGTAAAAATTTAAAAAAGGATTGTGCACTGCACATCGCAAGCTCGTCAAGTAAGAGCATGCGAAATGTGGTTAAAATGCTAAGCATAGTTTTTGATCTGAAAAAACTTTTTTTAACGAACTATTTTGACCGATTCAACATTAAATAGAGCTTAAAATAATTCTTCGATTTAAAACCTGTCTTCTTCAGCGTGTTTATCATATATTTCTCTATAAAACTACCACTTTTCACATTTTTATGTGTAATAATTTTCTTAATATAAGCCAAGAAAGATCGTCGGTCACAAAAAATTCATTTACGTCAGCGGCAACGGAGGTTACTTTTTTTTTTCTACTTTCTTCTGTCTTTACAAGAAGAAAGTATTGGATTCGTGAAAATTTTCGAACTCCGGTAAGAACTCCGGAAAATAAGAATATTTTTCTTTATTTTTTTAAATCTTGATTGAATTTATTTTTATTTTATTTTAATGGAACTATAAACGTTTTTTAGAAAGCTGCTATTTATATTTCAGAGAAATATTGTGTAATCAAAATTACGTTTGCTTTTTGCTTTTACATTATTTCTAAATGGACTGAATTAAGTGAGATCAATAGCAAGCTCTAATGAAATAACTTGTAAAGTGCAACCTAAATCAGTTTTCAATGTAGGAGTTTTCTTTCTTCTACTTTTGTTAAATAATCCGTTGTTTAAAACTTGTTTTATCGCCAATTAATAACTTTTACTTATTATTAGAGTTGCAAAAAACCCACAGATTTTGAGGGACCAGAAATAAAACAGGGAATATTGAGGTATAAACCCGGAACTTTGGGGAATATTGGAAATTTTGCAGGAGTTTTCAAAGCAAACACAACCAGTCATTTTTCACTTAAATTTTTTAGCCCCGGTACGGTATGCTATTTCTTTCTCCCAGCTTATTTTGTGTCCAAAAAATAACGTTAGCTTACAGACGCTAGCAATAAACAAAGTAGATGTATCATTGTACAACTAAATGCTCTATAGCATTTTTTTTTAAATTTTTTAAACATCGCACATTTTCAGTTTTTATACCATCGTATTGGGAAAAAAAAGTACTTTTTAAAAGGGTGGAAAAAACCAGGTTTATTCCCGGGAATAAACCGGGTTTTTTGGGAAGGAAATTTTGAAAATTTCCGGGAGTTTTCAGAAAGTTTTAAGCATGAAAATTTTTTAATTTATTGTTTTCAATTATTTTTAATGATTTCAATTTTTGTCAATGTAAACAAAACTAATAAAATAAAATATAAAAAAAAATAGCACGGTTTACATGAATGCTAACGAAATGCAGGCATAAGCTGCAGAAATATTAAACAAGAGAAATTAAAAAAATTGTTATTTTAATCGTCGATACTAAAAAGTGAAAGAGGCAAATGAGAGATTTATCATGCCTGACATGAAAATAAACTTCCCCTCTGTTCTTCGAATCAACGAATGTAAACAAAAAAGAAAAAGAGCAAAATTAAAAGAAGTCAATACAAAAATACAATGCAACTCGTTAGAAAAATAATATAAAGTATGCCTGAAAACGGTGAAAACAAGATGTGCGAGCCAGCAGAAACTGAATTTTTTTCTTTAAAGAAACATTCAAATTTTCACCTATTTATAGCCGCCATTGTTGTAAAGCTAATAAATTATAAAGACTTAGACTGTAAAATCATAAGTTTTGTGAATTCATAAAGTAAAACTTATCTTTTTGGAACATTCTTCCCTGAAATTGCATTAAAATAAAAATTTCAAATTGGAAAATAACTGGTTTTGTTTATCTTCAAAACTCCTTCAAAATTTCCAATATTCCCCAAAATTCCGGGTTTATTCCCCAAAATTCCTGGGTTTATTTCCGCCTCTCAAAAACTGCGGGTTTTTTGCAACTCTAACTGCATCTCTATTTGTTTTTGAAATATTAATTTTTTTGTAGTTTTTAGCGACATTTGTTTCATTTTGGCAACTCAAGTACGCCATTTCTGTAGATCCGAGTCACGCTTAACCGAGTTATTTTCTTCTGATGGACTGGTGGCTTCTATTATTATGAAACAGCCGTTATAAATGAAGCGTTAGGTGAAGATGAAAGAGCTGCCGTAAAAAGTTAGAACTCTGATTTTCTGGTCAGAATGGAAAAAATAAATGGCCATAATTTTTTTTAACGCTTCATTTATAATGGCTGTTTCATAATAATATAAGCCACCAGTCCACCAGAAGAAAATGAAGTAATGGAAATGCCGGGGCGACACTAAATTCTGAAAAAGCAGAATTCCTGTTCTCTAGTTTATTTTTCATAATTTCAGTTTCAGGCACTGTTCTGAAAAGTTTCAGATAGATTTTTTATTATGAATTCACAAAACATATGATTTTGCGTTTACAGTTTGTTAGCTGACATAACTACTATTCAGGCATACTCTATATAAATTTTCTAGCGAGTTGCATTGTATTTTTCCATTGATTTTTTTTTTACTTTTCTTCATTTTCTTTTTGTTTACATTGGCTGATTCGTAAAATAGGTGTGATGTTTATATCCATGTCCGGGAAGTTGTATCTGTCATCTGCCTTTTCACTTTTTACCTATCGGCGATCAAATTACTTATATTTTAATTTATCTTACTTAATATTTCTGCAACTTAAGCGTCTGTTTCATTAGTTTTTATGTAAACTGGAGCTATTTTTCTATATTAATGTTGTTTTCATTTGCAAAATACATTTTGTTTAAATTGAATTCATTGAAAGGGATAAATTAAAAATTTTCATGCCTAAAACTTTCAGAAAACTCTCGGGATTGTATAAAGTTTCCCTCCCAAAAAAACTGGTTTATTCCCGGGATTAAACCCGATTTTTTCCACCCTTTGCAACTCTACTTATTATATCAAATATGTATTGTGAATGTAATCAGAAACATTTTTATTTACTACATTTTCCAAAATATTCTCAGTAAAATGAAAACAGCAAAAGGCTATGAGAATTTGGAAATACCCTGCTAGGAAAATTTTAAAATTTTGCTTACCAGTCTGTTGTAATGCACGATTTTTCTTTATTAAAATTTGGATGAAGTTATATTTTTATGAAATGTTGGTTTCAACTTACGTTTTACATTTTAAATACAGTAAAACCCTGCTAAGACAAAATCCAACGGAATGAGCAGAATTTTTATTTTACATAGGCTTAGTAGGCCCACACCCTAATTGTTTTGTATTTCATTCCTCGTATTACGAATTTTTTTCCCTTTTAAGAATTTCGTTATACAAAAATTCCGGTAGAAACGTGTTATATTACAGATAAATTCTTTTAAGGTTAGTGCAAATGGGAAAAGTATTCACTCTCCTACAAAAGCAATGAAAATGTCAACTGATCTTTCTTTTCCAACCGTACTGTGATTATCAACAACAACAAAAAAGGGAGCCTCAACAATGGAAAGAGGCAGAGACCGATTCGTCGGAAAGATTTCGGATCCAATGAACTTTACCCAGGAATGGCAAAAGCCACGCTTCTGTAAGTATATAGTCTCCGAAAATGACTGTTTATTGGACGAAGGGGAAGCAGCGTTAAAAAATTCTGCACTCTTAAGGGTGTTCACAAATCCAAAAGGGCAACTTTCTGACATAAGTTTTAATTTATTTTTGTTCGGAAATGCATGAAACTGGCAGGTGTTGTTGTTCAGAAACTATGTAATCGAGCTATTTTTTCCGTTTTTATGCAAACGCAATAGATCTTTCAGAAGATAGTATCAAAGTTGACTTTTTGAACCGAAGTTCCCGAAGAAAGCAGAAAAACCAGTCCGTGAAGGGCGAAAATCGTGTTTGTCACGTGATCAAAAACGCTTATAACTCAATAGGTAATTTATGGATCAAAAAATGGAAAAAACAGTTCGATTCCAAATCGCTTCCATGGCCAGGCTTTCCAATTTTATATCTTTTTGCTAAAAAATGAATTTGTAAATATGTCAAAACGTTTTGCGCTTGTTGAACAGAGCAGCTAAGAACAGTCTTAATGGTGTTTTCCTTTTATATACCTACTTTGACGTCACATGGGTAAAGTCCATTCAGATATTACAAAGGCAATAAATCATAAAAAGCAACGCTTAACCGCAATAAAGACAGCGCCATTTGTAGGATACGTCTATACAGCAATTCACATCACTTGGCTTTTACCAGAGAACAATGAAAGAAGCTGTAGGACACACAAACAGAAAAAGCATTGATAAAGGTAGCGATAGCTGCCCTACAGCAGCAGCAAAAACCTGTTCGTGACGTCACTTTAATAATAAATAGTGCACAGCTCTATTTGGACTACAGCTCCTATAATAATACAGGCTGACTCACGCCGCCATTTAATTGCCGGTAGGAGAAGAACGATTGGCCACGCCGCGTGGGCAACAATCGCTCATTGGTCTAAGTGTGAAACAAAAAGCTTGACGATTTAGCCTGTATTATAGGAGCCTTAGTCCAAATTAATACTCCTATTATCTTAGGCTGAATTGGACCTATAAGTATAGCGTCTAGAATATCCAGTGCGGAAATCGGCTATCCCAGTAGTACTTAAAAAAGTGCTAAAATATTGTATCCCTTAAATGTCAAACGATGCTGAAATCCAAGGAGACGATCGTAGCGGCATCTGCAAAATATTTTCTAAAACTCTATAAGACGATTTGGTCTAGACGCTGTTATAAACATAGACTTCTAATATAACTGGACGCAGAAATGGCAACTTTTTCTTGAAGCACATATCATGCTTCCCACCATCACGTGATGGTGGGGAGAATGCACACCAAACCGGTTTTTCCCGCATCCTACCAAGACCTATTTCGTCTACGTTCGTTTTGGAGCGTTTCTTTTATCACGAGAATGAAAACAAAAACCGACACCCTTTTGGCGATGAAATCTCCGACATGAGTGCATCAGGGTTCGACGGAGAGAACAAAGGGATTAGCTCTCTATTCAATTCCTCCTCTAAGGTTATAAAACAATGTGTATATTGAAATTTGAAAATATAATGCAAATGTCGCTGCGATCGGCTCATTGGATTTCAGCATCATTGCACATTTAAGGGATACATTTTTTAGCTCTGTTTGGATAGCAGATTTCAACACTATTTATTCTAGGCACTGTACTTTAAGATCCAGTGCGTTTGATGTCATAAAAGTTATGAACTGGCCTTGTATGTCGTTGGTCACAGTCGAAAATGAAAAATGTTGCTACTCTGATAAACAGAGGCACTCTAGAAAAAGAATAGAACTCGCTGTTGCGACTGCAGTGTTTGTGGTAAAGATTGATAATTTTTCGAATAAAACAATAAATTAAAAGTAGAAAATGCTTAGAAAAGATAATTTTCCAAAAGAAAATTTTGTTGTCTGATGTTTTTATGATCCCCCTCTCCACCCCACAATGATTATTTAATCGAAAGATCGAATATTATCGATTGTGAGTACTGTGACTTTCAAGCGAATGTAAACAAAAAGAGAGTTTCTTGTTACATTTGAGTTCTGTATTTATAAAAAATATTTAAAAATGCCTGTTTATGAATTGTCTCTAGTTTTAAGAAGTTTGCCCCGAGTAAGTATTTGCATGTTTGTTTTTATATTTACACTACAACTGTAAATTATCCTTGTCCATAATCAATTTCACATTGCGCTTCAAAATATAAATTAAATAATTTATCAAGATTAAATCCTAGAATCCGCATTCTTAGGCATTTGTAAACTTTGAGATTTTCTTTAAAAGAAAGTCTTATTTCTAGCCACCGCATGTAGAGTACATTAGTAGTAAAATATTTCTTGCAATATTAAAATTATTTTGCATGTCACGCTGGTGCCAAATCCAGCGTACTTTATTTTAATTAAAGCATGTTGAGTCTTTTTTTGTATTTTCTTTTTTAGCGTTTATAAAAGAATTCCAAATAAAGTTTTTTTTATAGTGAAGCAAATATATTTTCTAATTTATATTGTAAGCAGTTTCAAATGCTAATAATGGATGATCGTAAATGTCACATTCACTTGACATTAAACACATTACACGTGTTTGTTACCTCATCTAGAGATTTGTAATTCTACGTTTTGTTTGTATTTTTATTAATGTTTTACTAATTTATTTGTTCTTTCATTATTTAATATAAAAATTATGTTAATTTCGGTACAGATGTCATATTCGCCCCATATTGGCGCGATTTTTTTCGGTTGCCAATTTGGCGAAAACATCAACAGCATAAACAACATAATCTGGGCTGCCACATCAAGCAAAATAACGACACTTTGGGCGCAAGTTAAGTACGTGCTGCCTATATGATATTGGCGACAGAAAAAAATCGCGCCAATATGGGGCGAATATGACATCTGTTCCTTAATTTCTATAATTTGACGATTTGTATAATTTAACGAAACTGGTCGACGGGATAACTAAGTAGTACCCATTTTTTAATATAAAAGGAAGTAAGGCCACAGTTTTTCGAGTGAGATACAAGAAGGGCACTATTTTTTTTTATTAGAGGCAAGAAGGGTCCCATTTATTTAAACCAAAGGGCTGGGCATAGCAACCTCTTGAAATTATCTGGGGGGAGGAGTGGTGGGCCTCTGTTAAATATAAGGTTAAATAACATGAATATAATAATATGTTATTGAATGGAAAAACTGGGAAATTTCATTGGTAGCCAGCAGCCTGTTAATAGTACTTCAATTAGTAGCCATTCTTTTAGCTAAAAGGGCTAAACAATAAACTAAAAAAAAATTTTCAGTGCCACTGTAGAACTTAATTAAGGTTTGTCAATTGGGACTGGAGCCGATCTGAGATAACAAAACTCCGGGATAACCAGAGAATATAGAGAAAAAACAGTAAATGCCAGACTTATAGAAATGCCTTTTTATAGCCTGAAGTTATGTATTTAATGAATCTATACCAAATTACTGCTTTGTGTTATTTTAGTTTGCTTTTAAATTATTTACCATTACTAATAATATTATGTTATGTACAAATTTGTATTGAATTACTGTTTTGAACACAATTCTCGATTGGCTGCAATAGACATTAATTGACAATTGAAAACCACTTTTGACTATCTTAGTGACATGGGTAGTAATATGTGAGTAGGGTTTGACCGAATACCAAATTGACTATTCGGTATTCAGTGATTCGACATGTGAACCAAATATTTGGCTTCGGCTGAATAGTTGCAGATAAGTATTTTTAGCTGAGATGTATTAATCCCGCATCTGCCATCTTGGATTTTTTTCTTGCATGAAAAATCCTTTTTCGTTAAGTAGTAAATGTCACCAATGGTTAAATATTGTTGATAGATTAATATAGTATTAAAAAAACTGGAGTATAATAATTATAAATATTAATTAAAAAACAAATTTTAATTCATGCCAAGAAAAAAAAATCCAAGATGATGGATGCGGGATTATAATACATCTGTTCCATATTTTCTTAGAAATAGAAGAATTCTCATTTACTTAGAAGTAGAATAGGCTAAACAATGGGTTTCTATATTATTGGAGTTCAGAGTTCAACTGCACCAATAAGACAAGGCCATTTTTAATTTAAAAAAAAACTTTTTCCTTCCTAAAATGGTCTACATAGGGGTAAAATCAAAACAACTGTCTACAATATAGAGAGAAAAAAAGAAGGAAGATGGACATCTTTCACTTGTCATTTAATTTTAATTATTTCTACATTAGTTTTTTTTTAATTTAAATGTGTATCTTCTTAAATATTATACACATCAAATAAGTATATCAGAGTTCATATCTGTATACTTAAGGTATATATTAAATAAAATACACACATCAAATAACTAATACCCTTATGCCTATCATATAGCTTTTAAAACCATTAAATTAAAGTCGCTCAAATTTGTTATCTTTATCACCACAATGTTAAAATACTAATCAAAATTTAAATATGTATCAGTAATTTGACAGAAAATAGTTAAATGTACAAATTGATGTACCTTTTGTATTTTAGAACATTCCTGTTCAATATGTTTATAATTAGACTTAGACAATCAGTAAATCAGCTTAATGAGAACGACCACATTGTTTCTTTTTATTTGAATGAACTTTTGTTTTTCTGACAATCCTTATCCTTGATAATAGCCTGTAGGGGAGAAGGGGGCTAGTGTGGACAATTTTTATAAATTTCGCAAAAAAGTGTACTAAATACCATTTTTCACACTTCAAGTATTTTTTTTTACAAGAATTTATTATTTTATCTTTGATTTGATTGGTATATTAAATTATTTGACAATACAGTTATTTATTAATATATTTTTGAAAAAAAGTTATTTTTGTCCACACTAGCCCCATGCGGTGGGGCTAGTGTGGACAAGCTAGAATACTGATTTAGACAATGTAATACAACTCTTATAAGTGTTTGCAAAACCATTATAAAATAAATTTGAACCTAAACAACATAGTAAATATATTAATTGTAATAAAATATAACTTAATTAATGTTATACATAATATTTTTTTGTTATTACTGAGGACTGCAGTTGAGTATGTTATGAATCTGTTTCAAAGACAAAATTAAATACATTACAAAAGTACAAAACACTGGTCAAAATAAAAAGGTATGGATGTATTTACCTATTTTAAAATATTAAGTTTGTTTACAAGGTTAAAGTATTTGTCAAAGCAGCTAAATGTTTTTCATTAGTGTTTACACAGCCAGGCAACTGCATAATAAGCATGATGGCTTCTTGAATAATGTCTGGCTGTGAGAGTTTTTCAATGATGTTTATTTGTGAAACATCATTTTCAATATAAATAAAGTGGTTTTTCTTAGAGGCACTGTTTCATACTTGACAACAGAAACAGACTTTGAATAACTGTTACATATTTATAAAATCTGCTGCAGCTGGACTTCTTGCAAATTAAAGAAACTTGAGCCAATGCAAAATTTCCTTGGCTTGATTGTTTTTTTCACTCATTTCTATTTCTTCAATTTCTAATTCATCAACTTCCATGTCAAAAGGCTATTTCCATGGTCTTCTCGTGTGCTTACCTAATTTTTTGTAGTACCTGGGCATTCACGGTCGATAATATAGCTCCAAAAAAAAGTAATCATCTCAAAAGGCTAATCAATTTAATGGGATAATTCCAGGTTTTTGCAAATTTTGATATAATATTACTTAGTGTAAATAATTTTGATATGCTTTTGCTGCTAAAGAAGGAATATCAAACTGATACTTTTTTGCCGGGATAATTTAACATCCAGTCATTAAATGCAATTTTATACATTCCTTTGAATGCACCATAAATTGCATCATCTAGGGGTTAAAGTTTATGGGAAGAATGTGATGGGAAAGACAGTAACACAATGTAATTTTCCTTCACATATGTGTAATTGCTACAAGAGAAATGTGTGAATTATGATTATCGAGAAGCAAAAAAACAGGGTGGTCAATATCAGATTTTGTGTGTTCTTGTATATGGTGTAAAACAGCTGAAAATAGTTCTTTGGCTAAGATGTGTTATTATCCCACCCTCCGCGATGTTGAGTATTTGGCGATTTTTATCGCTCTGGCAACCCCGGCGTTTGGCGTCTAGTAACTTATTATGGCAACCCCTTTTTTACGACGCGAGAGCGTGCTTTTTGCGTGAACATTCATTTCACTGCCGGGTGTCGTTGCTGACGGTTACTTGACTCTTGTACCAGATACTCTTTGGTATCGTGTTCTATGGCTGTCTTTTTATTTTTATGTTAAATTTATTGGATGTATTTCATTGACTATAGTTTCTGTAGTCCGTTTAAACGCTCTTGCTGAAGTAATTAAGAAATATGAGGAAATTTTGACATGAAAGGGAGGTTTGTTTATACCATGTCAATGCGTATTAAGCCTATTTTGGAAAATGACGGCGGTGTTATATTTTGTGCTGTAGGTTTCAAGAAAGCAGATGTCTGTTAAGGTATGTTGATAATTTTATGTATATTTTGTTGCTTTAAGAGTTTTTTACATTTTGAGATTGCTACAAAACGAGAACTACTGAATTTTGAGAATGCTATATCGCGAAAAATGCTGAATACGGCGATGTTTTTTTTTTTCGGTAAATGAACGCGAAGCGCTCATACAACTATTGCTGATTGCCACTTTAGCGAGTTTCGTTTTTTAGGTATATTTTGCTGTTTTAAGAGTTTTTTACATTTTGAGATTGCTACAAGATGAGAACTGCTGAATTTTGAGAATGCTATATCGCGAGAAATGCTGAATTCGGCGATGTTTTTTTTTCGTTAAATGTGTGCGAAGCGCTCATACACGGATTACTGATTGCCAGTTTAGCGAATTTTGTTTATTATTTACATTTTATTTTCATTGAGCCAAACATGCGTATAAACGGGTGCTTGGCGACATTTACTACTTGGCAGAAAAGGGGTTTTCTCGCCAAAAAAAATCCAAGATGGCGGAGGGTGGGATAATAACACATCTGTTCTCTTAAATAATGTTTTTACAACTGAAAGCTGAATGGGGCTAGTATGGACATGTCCACAGTAGCCCCACCACCATGTCTCCACACTAGCCCCATGGTGCCATTTATTTTTTTAGGACTAACACTGGTAAATGTAAACCATGCAGAGCAAAAGTGAATATCAAAAAATATACTGATTAGATTAATTTATAATATAATATCCCCTTTCTTTTGAAATAATGAATATAAATAGTCTAAATTAGTAATTAAAAAACAAACCATGAATTTACTTTTTCACCATAAAAATCTTTTTTTATAAATTGCAAATGAACTATGAAATGTATTCTCATGTAATTAAACATGGAAGTGTATATCAGTGTTGTCAATCTGCAAAAATTTACAGAGCAACTTTAACTAAAAAATAACAGAATTATTCAAGTTGTCCACACTAGCCCCATGTCCACACTAGCCCCCTTCTCCCCTATAGTTTAATACTTTCATAGGTTATTTTGGGTATTGACTAGTGATAAAATAATAAAAAATAAGTGACAGGTTAAAAAATTTGTGAGTGGAAAGAAGTCATTAAATTTTTTTGTGTAATTAGATTTAAGAATAAAAATGTAACTGAATTAAATTATTAAGAATTTAATTTTAATTAAAGTTTATTAAAAAAGCTAATATATGCAAAAATGTGTATTAAAATTTTTTAAGTATTCGGTTGCCGAATATTCGGTCTACACTTTGACCGAAGCTGCAGTATTTGGCAAAATTGCTGCTTCGGTCAATCCCTATATGTAAGTTCCAAACAATATGATAAAGGATCAAAAGCATGTGTTTTGAAGCATATAGGGTGTATTTTTGAAAGTTTTTCAAAGAGGAAATCTGGCGATTGGCAGCTTTTATTAGTTAGTTAATTTTTTATCACTTATTGCCCTGTAGTCAATGATAACTGCTGATTTTGTCCTTTAGCCAGGGTGGTAGTTAGTGTTGCTTGGTCTAGTATTGCAAAAAGAAAAGAAAAAAAAAGAGAGAGAAAAAGCAGGACAGGTGTGTCAAAATCATTACATCTTAAGCACTACATAAAACCTGTTAAAACAGAACCAGTGTAACAGAATCATGCTTTAAACTGAAAAAATATAATATCAGCTAAAACAGTGCAATATTAACAGTACTACAGTATACTTGCTAAAATTAAAACCTGTCTAAAATGGAAACTATTTCCGATATTTTCTTGTTTTATCTTAACAGGTTGCTGCTTGAAGTAGTTTTCTGTCTTTGTACTGAATGTATATGAATTACACTTTATCCATAAGAGAATGGTGTGAAATTAATTAGTTTAATTGGAGTTTTTGAAATAATTAACAGTAATTTTGTGACAATAATGCTCACTTTATAAATATTCTGTTTTATGTTTTTCATTATTTTGTTTTTCAGTTGTTTTTGAGAAAACATAATTATTATTATGAACAGTCATGAAAAAAAAAAAGTAAACACCCCTTACTAACTCTGCAACTAAACTAATTATAATAGAAGAGAATTACTGGTAACAATGGATTGGAAATAAAGTCTAATTTTAAATGATGTAGTATATAAAATTTGCTTAGGGGGCCATCTACAAATCAAAACCAGACCAGACTTTGCTTTTTTCAATGGCAGCACCCAATTTTGACTAGATATTTTAAATCTTTGGGTTAAACTATGCCTAGAAACGAAATTTCTAGTCATTTGAATGATAAGTTTTTGAATTATAAACATTCAAAATTTAGAGCTTTTAACATTAAATTAAATTTTCATATTTTTATTAATATCTCCTGAAATCTGAAATTATAATCCATTTGTGATAATTTTGTATGTGGTTATAATTAGGGATTGACCGAAGCAGCAATTTTGCCAAATACCGAATACCGAAGCTTCAGTCGAATTGTATACCGAAGCTTCGGTATTCGGCAACCGAATACTAGAAACTTTTTAATACACATTTTTGCATATATTAGCTTTTTTAATAAGCTTTAATTGAAATTAAAGTCTCAATAATTTAATTCAGTTACATTTTTATTCTAAAATCCAATAACACAAAAAAATTTAATGACTTCTTTCCACTCACAAATTCATTAACCCATCACTTATTTTTTATTATTTTATCACTAGTCAATACCCAAAAATAACCTATGAAAATATTAAACTATACAGAGTATTATTAAGGATAAGGATTGTCAGAAAAACAAAAGTTCATTCAAATAATAAGAAACAATGTTGTCATTAAGCTGGTTTACTGATTGTCTAAGTCTAAATATAAACATATTGAATAGGAATGTTCTCAAAATACAAAAGGTATTATATCAATTTGTACATTTAACTATTTTCTGTCAAATTATTGATAGCATATATTTATATTTTGATAAATATTTTAACATTGTGGTGGTGAAGATAAGAAATTTAAGCGATTTTGATATAATGGTTATAAAAGCTATAGGATAGGCATAGGGGTATACTTATTTGATGTATGTATTTTCTTTAATATACACCTTAGATATACAGATATGAACTCTGATATATTTATTTGATGTGTATATTAAAGAAAATACACATTAAATAAACTTAAATTAAAAAAATTAATGTAGAAGTAAATAAAATTAAATGATAAGGGTAAGATGTGCATCTTCCTTACTTTTTTTTTCTCAATTGTAGACAGTTGTTTTGATTTCGCACCTATATACACTATTTTAGAAAGGAAAAAGTTTTTTTAAAATAAAAAAATGGCCTTTGACTTGTTTTTAGTAGTGCATCTGAACTCTGAACTCATGCACATAATATTCAAACTCATTGTTTAGCCTATTCTACTGCTAAGTAAAAGAGAATTCTTCTACTTCTAAGAAAATATTTATCTGTAATTATTCGGCCGAATACTTTTAAGTATTCGGCCAAAGCCGGTTATATTCGGCCAATATTCGGTTTACATGCCAAATCAACTATTCGGTATTCGGTCAATCCCTAGTTATAATACTAAAAAATCCAAACATAAATGCATTGAATTTGTAATTTTATAATATGAAATGTGAAATTAATTTTTAAAAAAATATATGAATTGCAACCTACAACTTTTTTGATAGATTTATATTTATTATGGCCTGTTTTATGCGAATTCTCATTTTCAAATTTTTCTTTCAAGTAGTTTTCAAGTTATCGTTAAAAAACGCCAAAATCATGGCTTAAGGGGTCCTCTGTGATGTGAAGAAAAGCATAATTGGAAAAAATATATTTTACATATTTAATTGAAATATTTGGGCTGGCAATAGTCAAAACATATTAAGCCAGTGAAATGGTCATATTAGCAAGAAATAATACATTAATAGAAATGACATAGTCATTCTGTAGCATTTTAACAATCGTGTACCGAACTTCTATTTGGATACAACCCCTAAAATATGCTCATTTTAAAATAATTAATTTCTCGAAAACTAATCGTACAAACCCAGTGGCAGAAACAGTGGGCAGAGCTGTCCTTAGCGAAAGCGAGGCCGGGTGCAAGAACTTTTGCGAGGCCCTTCGCTACCAAACTAGTTAATATCAGTTTAAGTGGGTTCTTTTATTCGTATTGTGGAAATAACCACAGCAAAAATAATCAAAGAAGGAAAGAAACAGATATAAACTATGTTCATTTTAGCCTCGAAAATAAAACTTGGCGACTTGGTCTAAGTCAAAAAGAACAGCTGCAAGAAGCAGTCAACAAAAATAAGGCTACAGGTTAAGAAAGGAAGAAATTCCCCATACAAAGCTGCAAATATGTGGCAATGAATAAACGAAATGAAAGGATATAAATATGGCTTTATATTAATATAAAAGGGTAAGCTATATGCATAGAAATTATTAGTGTAACAAGAATCTGTGTGTAGATCTCGCATATAGAAAATACAACAGAGAAATTCCCAGGTGCAAGTTAACGCGTTACGAAAGAAGTTTCGGATATATCGTAAGAATTACGAATAAAAGGGTATAAAAAGCTGTTATGTAGAAACGGGGCTAATTGTAGTTGTGTAAAAGGGTTTTTTTATAAAAATCAGTGATGCACGAACGTTCCCCAGATATTTATGGTCAAGAAAACATGTGCATGTGGCATCGCGAATAAGCCGCGAAACCCTTTGATATTTACCGACAGGATGCAGGGGTCTGGCAAAAGAAAAAAAGGGGGGAAATTGAAAGTTTATATCAAAATTATAGTAAAAGGGGGATAATAATATGCAATATGAGACATGAAGGGTGAAAGTGTCCAATGGCTAGAGGCTTTTGTAAATGAGTATCCAGTTAGGTACCGAAAGAGCTCTGATTGGAAATTCTGAGGGGGGCGTAAAATTTTAGGAAAGCAGGGACGCTGAAGAAAAAGAGCGAACACGAAAAAAATAAGGGCTATCGGAGATTTGAGCGCTTTCTGAAAAGTATAACATAGAGAGCTCACTGTAGAGCTAAGTTTTAAACTTAAGTTAAAAAAATCAGTGTTTGGATTTCTAGAGATGACATCAGCCAAGCAGTATTGGGGTAAGTGGATAAAGTATACCAGAAATTTCTAATAGTAATTTTTGCTTTAATTAATGACAGACATTCCGTGATTAAATAAAGTGAAAGAACTATTCAGAAATTCTGGTAGAAATCCACTAAATTGGTAACACTACTTCCTACAAAGCAATCACCTTTTGAAAAACCTCGCATTCGTATGGCATACACAGTGGCGCACCAAGGATTATACTCTTTTTAGTGTGGAGAGGTGTGTAGTATGTTTTAGTAGAGGCTTGCACAGACTCGGGCTAATTTCCTTTCATAATACTCTTAGTCAAAGGATTAATCGATTAAATTACTCGACCAGCCCACTTCATATTATGGCAGCAAAGAATGTGATAAAGATGAAACTTTTGATCTTAACCTCTTCAGTTCCGAAGCTAAAATAATAGTACAAATGCTTATTCATTGTTTTTTTCCAAACAAAATGACATCGTTAATGACAGAAAAAATATCTTTTCTGAAATTGGTTCTTTAGGCGCTTATAGTAATTTAGATTAAAAAATATGGATCTAAAACTACAAAACCCCTTAAAAACATCAATTTAATAACCATTAACCTAAATTAACACAATCACAAATTTAAGAGTTTTAAACAAATAAATAATCTACAAATCCTCAAAATTTTTTTATTGAAAAAGATTTAAGTTTAAGTACTTATGAAATTTCTCACTTTATTGGTCATACTGTCTTTTGAGCATTTTTAGGCATTTTGCAAACTCAGAGGAAAATAACATTTATTTTATGTGGGAATCACCTTATATGCTGCCATTTATACATTTGCTTTGAGCGCAAAAAACATTCAGCTATTAAGAAAAGTGGTGTGAAAATGTAAAAAAATTGGACATTTTAGTTTTTATAAGGAAAAGAACAGAGATCCCCGTACGGGGAATCAGGGACCGAAGAGGTTAAACTCTATTCTTTATAAATTGAAACCTTTTTAAAAGGCTTGATTTAATTAGCAATTATTAAAAATGTTAATATTTTTAAATTGTTAAAAAAATTTAAAAATAGAAAAAAAATCTGAGTCAAAATCAAACTTAAAATTTCCTTTTACCTAAGAACCTTTAAAAAATTAATCTTTCATAATTTTTGGACATTTTAAATCTTTAGTCTCAAGGTCTGGAAGATGGGGCTTCAACCCCTGGCTTCTGCGTTGTGTTTACGCGATAGGACATACGTTATGCGTGAGGTAGAGGTCTGCACAGGCCTGGCTTGGACCAAAAGAAAGCTATCTTGGCCCGGCCCAGTGAAAAAATTAAAGTTTGGTCCCGGCCGGGCCCGATTATTTTTACAGTGTTCACAGCCTGGCCTGGCCCGGCCCGGCTCAGATCGTACAAAAATCAGTAAAAACAGGCTCAGTCCCTGTAAAAATTAAAATTAAATCAGGCTCGATCTGACCCGACTCAATTTTTACAAAAGATTCCAATTTTCTTAACACACAATTATGATTTTTTTAAAGAACACTACGTACGCATTTTGGGAAAATTTTTACAGTATATTTTAGACTACTATGTGTTCCTAAGACAGAAAATGCACAATAGTAACATTAATGATTACGTAGGCACTTCCACTTTTCAACATTCAATTAAAGATTCATTAAAAAAATTGTGTAGTTTATAATAAAAGAAAAGAAAAAGGTTGAAATATCATATCTTTTGAAGCTGCATATAAAATAGAATTTTGAAAATATTTCTCTGAAATTTATTATAGTTGTTCTCAAATCCAAAGGAGCTACTTTCTGACAAATTTCTGAATAAATTTTTCTTCGGAAATGCGTAAAATTGGCAGGGGTCTTATTCAGAAACTATGATTTCGAGTTGCATTTTTCATTTTTTGGTACAGGCAAAAGATCTTTCAGAAAAAACTGTCAAAGATGGCCTTATGAATCAAATTTTCGGACGCGACAACACGGGAAAGATAAAAACCTGTCGTCAATTGACAAGAATCGAGCATAACAATAAGTTAAGTAATTTATTTATCAAAAAATGGAAAATGCTATTTGATTCCTAATCGCTACAATAGTCAGGCCTGTCATTTTTATGCCTTTACAGTTGAAAATGTGTCAGAAACTTTCGTGCTGTTATTAATCACTATTACTATTTTTACAAAACATATCACCTGCCCGCAGGGACCCGGAGCTGGAGCTCGGAGCCGGAGCGCTCCGGAGCTGGAGCTCTAAATTTTCCCCAGCTCCAGGGCTCCTTTAGTTTTTAATATTCATTTAAATCTTTTTTTTTTCAGTCTTTTAAATTTCTAGGCTTAAAATATTTTAATTACAGTAGAAGATCTTTATAAATACGCAATTCTATATAATGCAATTCTCCATATAACGCACAACTTCTCAGATGTAAACAATGAATTTTGCAGGTAAGAAGCACCTGAAATTCCACATCGTAAAAATTGCTACTCTCTAGAAAACTACATTTGATACATTAATTCAACTTTATCTCCTTAATTCAAAACTTTTTAATGAAAAAAAAAATTGCTATTATTACAATAAATATTATATTTTTGGAAATGAGTAATATAATGAATGATTGGGTCCAGGTATATTTTGACCATGTTTATAAAATAAACAATATAAAATGATCATATAATGCAAAAATTTATAATTTGGATAATTCCTGGTGACAAGAAGTGCAGTGTAAAGATACTCTAATGTATTTTGGTATGTTTCAGATTTATATGGTCGTGTTTATAAGGTAAATTTAATGATGTGTGAAATGTGATCATATAATGCAAAATTCTATATAACGCACAACCTTGCGTTTTTAGGTTTGCGTTATAAAGATCTTCTACTGTACATCATTATTCAGTATTTTAATTATATCATTTTTTAGGTTTTTATTATTATTATTAGTACCTAGGAAACCTTCTCGAAACATGGTAACACTACTTTACTTCTACTTTCTACTTGAACTAAGTGACAACACTATTCGAAAACAAATATGGCCTCCTGTTGTTTGCATGTGTAGTTGTACAATTTTGGCTGTTTGAAAAGTGTAGAAGAAATTTAAGATTTTTGTGTTTAAAATTCCACCAAACTTTCTATTTTAAAAGCAAAAGCTAAAAGATGTCATACTTTCTGAACAAGCATTTGAAGTTTGATGAGAAGAAAAATGCATTTTATCAGATCTTTAATGAAGGTAGAAAGTATTTGTGAGCAAAAAATTAAACGTGTAAATTAAAATCTGCAACTCAAAAGCGCGAAGTTGGAGCCGGAGCTGGAGCCACAGTATTTTCTCTAGGAGCGGAGCTGGAGCTGGAGCATCAAAAATTGTTCGGCTCCAGGTCACTGCCTGCCCGACACACAATGGGAACAATTAAATCTAGTTCTGGCCGGTCTGGACTATGTAGAGAAAAAATGTAAGCCCGATTCCGGCCTCGCTGAAGTCTGCTGGAAAAATTAAGACCTGTCTCAAACATGATGTAACTGTCCGATGCCGATCTCTACGATGGGCATGTTATATTTCTGCATTGACGTTGTAAAACAAGCATCGGGCTCATGCAGCACATTATGCTTATTTCCCCGAAAGTCGCATCTCTTGAAAATGGTTCATGTTTATTTTATCGGCTTTGCTTAAATTTTATAACGGGCCAATAGGCCCATTTTTTATCGGGGAGACGGGCACATTTATTTAATTTTTTTTTTTTTTTTTTTTTTTTTTTTTTTTTGTCGGCATGGAATGACCCGTTAAAAAAATTGTCCTAATTCTGCCGTCTCGGCCCAGCCAGTTTGAAAGTTTGCCTTCATATTGCCGGGCCAGGTACGGGCCTCCAGCCAAGTCCGGGCCCGTGAAGACCTCTAACATGACGACAGAACACCAATATTCGTGTAATTAAAGAAGAAACTTGATTACACAAGAATCTGCTTGTTACATTACAAATAGTCATTAAAATAATAGTGAGCAGTTTGTCAAAATCATCAGGGGATTCTTGATCCTAGAGATGATGTATACCCAAATGGCTAAGGTCTTTTAATATGAACTTGAATATACTAATTTTAATTGTTAAATGTGTCAATTACAACTTAAAAAACAGTAACAATAAGTTTATTCAACTGCTTAGGGTCAGGTGGGGGAAAGTGGTCATAAAAACAGGCTTTTCAAACTTTCAGAGGATATAAACTGTGAGGGAAACTGTAAAAGGAATTTCTGTGATGTTTTCTAAAATTTTGGGTGTTATTTTACATTACATTACTCTAGAGTACATCCATATCCATTTCAGAAATATTTGTGGGGAATAACACCTTTTTATAACATATTTTCCCAGGCATGTTTTTGTGACCACTTTACTCCACGGGGTGGGGTAAAGTAGTCACATTGAAAAAGTGCAATAAAAAAATAAACTAATGAATAAAAAGTGACATTTTATTATTTACAAACATTTTAAACAACCTTTATAATAAGTTATCTGCCATTTTATTTTATTAAAGTGTAAATTTGTAATGTTAAAATTTGGTTCTTCAAGGATTTTGATGACATCTGATTCTGGAAAAGTATAATGATTGCCAAATTTGGATTTTTTTTAACATACTTTAAGAAAAATAATCATGTTTTTTCCCAATAAATTGCTTTATTGATTTCTTCATTTCATATCTTAGCAACACTCAAAGTCCTATAGATATGGTTTGAGATGTCATCTTTAGCAATTATAAATGGATTCAAAAGAGAGTGTTGACTAGGGATATTTTTTTGTTGTTTTTTTCCTCTTGGAAATTTATGCAACTTTTAAGTATCTCATTCCTCTTGTTATTTTAGCAGATATAATGCAAGTGTTTTTTCTGTCAATACTACCCCGATCTTGCACTGGACACATTTTCTTTTCCTTTAAAACTATGTCTAACAATTCTATTCACATCTGAAATGAGTGTAGATAATGTTGCCAATGTAGCTTATTTTAATTTTTTTTACATATTTTGCAGTCAGCTTTCTTGATACTGTTTCTTTAAAATTCCTTTCCAGGCTTTTTTTAATAGGGAAAATACACCTAGATCTAATGGTTGTAGACTATGACTAGCATGAGGTAGCAGGCAGAGTATTATAATGTGATTGTCGATAGCTTTTTTTCACAGCGTCATAATTCATTTATGTCCATCACAATCATAAATAAAAGGGCAGGCTTTTGTAAGCTTTCGGTGTACTATCTACTTAATAAAATGATCTATCCAAGATTCAAGTACAGAATCCTGCATCTATCCCGATTCCATGATTCATACAATGCTCCTGCATGACCACCCTTTATCCATAATTGATATGTACTCACTCATATACTGCGAATGGAAGAATGTAATAATCACTAGCTGATATACCAAAAGGAACACTAAACATTATCTTTCCTTTGGTTTCTGAATTTTATATAATGCATTGCATTGCGTAAATTTTTTTAAACTGGATTATTTTGGCTATCCATATCCGTTCCAGCCTCATCAACATTAAAAATTCTTTCAGGACTTTCTTGTGGTTACATATAGTACAAGTATAGGTATTAGAAAAAGTAGTTAATGTATTGGTTGTTAAATTAGTTGATGTAACCTTTATACTTAGTTAATTCATTCACTATTCTGAACCTATTAAAAATTAAACCTAACCTTTTTTAACCCCCATATTATAAGCTATTATTAAATAATAACTATTTGCAGTTAGTTTTTAATAATTATTAGTATTTAATAAACTGGCATTGTATATAATGAATAATTTAACTCAGATTAAATATCTATAAGTTAAACCTAACCCATGACCACTTTATCACATGTAACTAAAACTATTATGAAATAAAATCTGTGATAAATATAACTTAGCTATAAATGAAAATATGTTCTTGAGATATGTGAAAAGTTTTCTGAACTGCCAATTTAACAAAATTTGGGATAAACAAAATGCAGCAGAAAAGTTAATTAAAATGTTAAAAGAACAAGGTGTAAGAAAGACAGACAAAATGAGTGCTCAGTGGCTCAAACATGTTACTAAAAATGTTTTTTTGAGTGAGAAACTTTGATCAATACTTAATAAATCTAAAATTAAAAGAAAATTATTCAAATTTCTATATTAGTCAGGATTTTAGCTCTTTTTATGAATTATGACCACTTTACCCCACCTGACCCTACAGTTTACATGTTTCGACTCTAGCTTAGTTCTTTTCAAAACAAATAAATAAAAGTATTCTAAAATTGCACGGTCTATGAAATGCTATCATTCAATTTTCCACATACTCTTTCATATTATGCACATTATTTTTTTATTTTACCAAGATGTTTATTTTATTTTCGTAACCCTTGAGTAGCTCAAACCATAATTTTGGAAGGTTAAATGATACTGCATCATAAATTTGATTCACAAAAATACAAACTTTATACTATTCAATATTTTCCAAGCTTTTTTGAGAAATTAAAATACAGTCTTCAAAATCTGCTTAGTAGCCAAACCACCCCCGAAATTAAAGAATATCATTTGCACTAAAATTGGCAAAATTAGTTTTGAGAATTATTCAGGAGTTTATGAAATACCATTTATTAGAGCAGACGGATCAAAGAGTTACTATATTTGTATGACTAGCAGGAAATTTAAGTATAGAAAAAAATATCATATAGCTGATATTAAATATAATAGAAAAACCAGAGCCCAAACAAGATTATATCAAGGAGAAACCATCCAAATAAATTTTAATGAAAGTAAGGTCATTTTTCCCTCCAGTCTATACTTAAAAAAAATTGTGGCTGTATGATCCACGAAGGATCAGGGCCTACGGTCCACAACTCTGTTTATTTGACCATTGGTCCTGAGGAGCTATGCAGCATGTGCTCTGGCCGGGGTGTCAACCCAACCAAGGATGTAGTGGAGGATATACAGGGGTATGCGCATGTACCTTCTGAAGAAGCCCTCTGTTTCTCAAAAAATGCTCTGTTCAGCATTTTACCGTATACCCTAGCTATGAATGTTCATGACGTCAGCGTATACCCTCTGCTTTTTTTACGACTACAACACTGAACCCAACGCAAGACCCTTGGTGTTTAGTTCCCAAGTAAGCTTGGTATTTATTTTATCGACCCCAAAGGGATGAAAGGTTGAGTGAACCAGTCTATACTATCCATCCATTACATAAGAGAAACCTTAGAGATTATAACACCCAAAAATTCAATACTTAAGGATGCAGCACCATTTAACCTACCAAAACTATGTGAATCAAATTTACGATGCAGCATCGTTTAACTTTCCAAAATTATGGCTCGAGCTACTCAAGGGTTATGAAAATAAGATAAACATCCAAGTAAAATAAAAAAAATAATGAATGAAAAATATATGAAAGAGTATGTGGAAAATTGAATGATAGCATTTCATAGATATGCAATTCGAGAATATTTTATTTTATTTTATTTTTTCATTTATTTTATTTTATTTTTTGAAAAGGAAATGGTTGAGCATTGATACTGTAAGCCAAAGATCTGGGTTCGGTTCCCGGCTTGGGCATTTTTTCGCTCAGTTGGAAATATTCAATTTGTGTGATAACTTTACCAATCAGTTTGGTTGTGTTAAAATAATGATTTATCTTTTAGTTGTATTATGAGTACAGAACTGCCTCATTAAATATAAATGATGTTAGTATTGCATGTTTTTATTAATGTTCTAATAAAATAATTATTTAGGCTGATATTGCTGCAACTTTAAAAAGAATTGGGTGTCTTTTGATTGAAAAAGGAGCTAATATTCAAAAACTTGAAAACCTGGGTATTGATAGAGAACTGCCCTACAGATTCCGTGCTCAAGAAATTGATCATTTCAAAGGAAGGTAAGAAATTTTCTAAAATTTTATTTAAAAAATTACTCTTTCTCGTATTCTTTGTAACGAAAAGGTAGATTAAATTTATTTTAATTAATTCGTCACTTTTAAGCTTGCATTATTTTTATGGTGACCATAATTTTTTCTTTTTTAGCAATACTCTTATTACTGCTTTTTTTTTTTAATTTCTTTTTTTTTTTTTTTAAGTGGCCTTTTTCATCTTTATTTTGATAACCTGTCTTTTATTTTGCATTTTTTCACATTTTCTTTCTTTTTTTTATGCAGTAGAGCCCACTTAATATATTTTTTATTTACATAATATTCACATTTGCACCTCCTACTGTAGTCTAAAAAGGTAGAAATGTGTATTGCACCTAAAAGTTATAATTTTGGTTGCATGGCTTTTTAACAATAATGTAGTTTTTAAACCTGGCTGGGGTATGCCAAAGCATAGAAGAATCTAAAGATGATATGGCATATGGATCCTGCATAAAGAGGATTTTTTTTTTCGACTCCGTTTTCAAGATTTTAATGAATCAATATTTGACAAAGCAGATTACGTAGTTCGGTATTACATATTTTAAATTTTAAAATAAGTCGGCTATTAGAAAATTAGTAAAATTCTCTGTAAATATACTTTGCTAAGAGGGAGGGGGAAGTGCCAAAATCCATGTTTGTCCCGGGTGCAAAAAAGGCTAGTTTCGGCCCTGCTTTGGTTTGTAACTTTCGCTAGGTTATACTGTGAAGTTTTGTTACACTATTCTGAATGTGTTTGAAAGGGTTTCATAACCTATGCTTGAAACATGATTTTTTGTATAACATTCTCTTAAGATATTTATAATGGTGCTTTAGTGTGAAGCTTTGTGTCCTTCAGTACAGTAGACTCCTTCAAATCTGCACAGCTTGGGACCAGAGGTTGTGCGGATTTTAGAATTTTGCAGATTTCCGGTCATTGGTTTGTTTACATTTTTGAAACATTAATTTGATTGGTAGTTAAGCAAGGGAAATTATAATGAATGCTTACAATAAAGTGAAACACTAAAATAAGTAAAATATTAAAATAATTTATTAGTTTAAAAGTAAGTAATTATTAAAATAATTATGTAAAATAAAAATTTAGAAAAATATTAAATTATTACCGATTAAATCGATTCCAAAAGTCCTGTGCTGCCATCTAGTGGTAAAGCGATCTTAAGATCGATACGTCATTATTCGTTCTTAGCACTTTTAACTTTAGTAACTTTTTCATTGTTATTTAGAGTCTTGAATGCTTTTCTTATATTGCTTTGTATGTTTGGAAATAAATTTGTCTATAATTTTTTTTTTAAAAATTTCGCGAACAATGATTTTAAAATAGCGTTCCTGGTTCGTGGATTTTTCCATTTCGAACCCTGGAATTTATGATATTTATATGCTAATTTATATCAAAATCAAAAGTAATGTAAATTTATTTAGTAATAAATCAGCTGTAAAAGCCAAAAGAGAATGATTAACAAAAAATTTTTTTTTTAAAACATTGCGGTAGTCACTGATTTCGGCGCCATCTTGAGTTTTGTTCCCGCAACTTAACTGTAGATTTCATTGTTTACATCTGAAAAAATATGTGGATTATAGGCGTTCACAGATTTTAGGGTCGCGGATTTAAGGGAGTCTACTGTATTTATTATATATGCTCTTTAATATAATTCAGGAATATTGCTGCATTTTGTTATTTATTTTCTTTATTTAACAACTGAAACAATATTGACATCTAACCAAAAAACCTTTTCTTATAATATCGTGATTTTTTTTTTTCTTTAACGAAAAGAATAATAAATGACCATAGTTATATTGCATATTTTTATTTACATCAGCACAGGATTCGTATTCCACTGGAAATCTGTAAATCAGGGGAAAATCATAAAAAATGTTTCTGCCTTAAAATCGCAGGGAAAGGTACCAGTAAATTCTCTTAAAACTTGGAATGCTGTTTAGCCAGTGCCTGATTTATGGCAGGGGATTTGGGACACATGTCCAGTGTCCCTGATTTTCAGGGGGCCCCAAATGCTGCTGAAGGTTTTTCATTTATTGTCCAAAATCTGATGTAGTTTTAACATCAAAAGGAATTTTACATTTCATCCTATATTCTATTGTGTTCGTATTGTATTTTTATAACATCATATATTTTGTGCGAAATATCTATATTTACCTAATTAATTATGATTGCATATTTTTTTAAGTAAGTCGGCTATTAGAAAATTAGTAAAATTCTCTGTAAGTATACTTTGCAGAAGGGGGGGGGGGGGTGAAGTGCCAAACTCCATATTTGTCCCAGGGGCAAAAAAGTTGAATATGAATATATACATATATTTAATTCTGTTCCTTTTCTTGTCAGATTACTTGGCGGCTGGTGAGCATAGGGTGGCAGAGACACCTAATATTTTAAATAATTGTAGCTTGATATTGTGGAAAATTTATTATTAGTTGTTGCATACTTTATCATTCCAGCTTGCATAGAAAAAAAAAATTTAGCACCACAAAATTTAGTTATAAAATGTGCCCCTTGTAGCAGAATGTTGCCACCTTTAAGCTATTTTCGTTTAGACTCAGTAACCCTTACAATTTCTTTTGTGTAGCCCTGTATATGATCTACAGCATTTATACACACAACATAATATGCAAAAATTTAGTTAAAAACTCATGTCACAACTAAAAATGCACTTCCAGCAATCATCGCTAATATACAGTACTTCGGATACATTATAGTATCTGAAATCTTGTGTGTGTCTTTGTAAATACTATGCACTTTCTATGATACAGGAAGTAACATGTAGTAAACCTCAGCAACGTATATCAATTTCATTATATGTGAAATAGTTTAGCATAATTAAAATACGCTTCAAAAAATATTTCCCCTATACCATTATCATGTAACGAAATTCTTTTGTGTAGTCCTGTAAATAAATAATAACTATTCTTTGCACTACATATTCTACAGAATGTATATTTTAGTGCACTTCATAAATGCATATCAATTTCATTATGTTCAAAGGGGTGTAACTTCATTAAAATACACTTGAAACTACTTTTTCCCATTGACTGTAATGTAACGGAATACTTTTGACTGTCCCTGTAAATTGAACTATACATACAATTTTAATAAAATTTGAAATGGCCTGACAAAATTCTGCAACAGTTAAATATATGAAATTTAAATTTCAAACAATTTAGTTGGGTAGTTTTTGGGCTGTTATATGCGGAGAGATGAACGGACGGATCAGGCAGTGACTATAGGTACTATGTATTCATATAATTACAAACACATTTAAAGAAAGATCTAAAGTGGCAGACATGAATACTAGCTCATGTAAAATTGGTTTCACCCTGTATCTATATTTACTTTGTAATTATTGCAATAATTCTTGAAATTATGTTCCTGCTAGTATAAATAATACACTAAATTCTTGTTTTCCTTGCAGTTACTTTGTCTACAGTTTTATGGGTTCTCCAAATCTTTTTGATGACATCAAAGATGAGTGCACACGTGATGTTGATGTTTTAAAACATGGAATTTCTCCAGCCTTTTGGGATTTGCCTCATGGTTGTACCCTTCATGAAGAGATGAATCCACCTGCCTTGAGGAAAAGTGTTCAAAGCCTTCTTGAAGTTAGTAAAAAGAACAAAGCGAAGACAAAGCCTTTTTATTGGCACGTTAAAAAGTGGAATTACTATGATCCACTTATGTAAAAATGTATTCCTTAGTTTTAAATATTAAAAAATTTAGTTTCTACATGAATTTATTTATTGTAGTTTATTATTATATATATATATATATATATATATATATATTGCCTATGCAGAAAGTTTATAAATCATCTGAGATGCTGTGAATTACTGATTGCTAGTAATCATTATATTCTCTAATGATCAAATATAACATTACAGTGAATGTTTATTGCATATTACCAAAAATTGCAAGTCTTATTACTGAAAAAGGAGTTCAAAAGATTAACATCTCTTAAAAGTATAAATATTTCAAGCTAAGTGAAAATGTGTCCAAGCCAAATGTCAAATGCAGAACTTTAGGCTTAAGCTGAAATATGTGACTGAGGTCAATAGGCTCAACTGCAGGTAATGGAACTCCATGTTAAACAGTGGATACATAACGATATTTTACTATTTTAACTTAATCAAACTGATTGATAAAGATTTCATAGAAGTTGCATTACTCAGTCCTCACAGTGTTCCTATATTTCCTATCAATTTGAAAGTTCCTTTTTTTCCGATATTTCCCAGCCCTCCACCCCCGTGATCATTTTTTTATTTAGGCTGAGAAGTTCTGCAATCTGGATGTAATTTTTATGGAAACATATTTTAAAAATTTTGCCTAATTCTGCAAATTATTTTTTCTTTAAAAAAATCATGAATTTCGACAATCCTACAGAAAAAGAATCCCAAATTTTGACAATCCTACACAAAAAAAATCTTAAATTTCTTCAGTTTGTCGCAGTATTGGAAACTTCATCATTAAGAAAAATTGTGAATTTTGCCAAAAGTCTGGATTTCGTCAATCGATCATTGAAAAAAATTGCAAATTTTTTTAATATGTTGCTGATAAAAGTCACAAATTTATTCTATCAAGTGTGGCGGAAAAAAATGGAATTTCTTCAGTCAGTCACGGCAAATATTTGCAGATTTAGTCTATCAGTCATTGGAATGCGTCACAAAATTTGCCGATCATTTGTTGATAAAAATTGCAATTTTCAGCTGTCACTCGCTGTAAAAAAAATCACAGATTTTGTCAATCAATCATGGCAAACAAAATCAGGAATTTCTTCAGTCAGTTGTGACAAAATTTTGCTGATTCCGTCAGCCGGTTGTTGAAATATATTGCAAAATTTGTTGGTCATTCTTTGATAAAAATCTTAATTTACGGCAGTCACTTGCGGTAAAAAAAATCACAGATTTCGTCAATCAGTTGCAGAAAAAAATTGTGAATTTATCATGCCGCTTAAAAAAAATTAGACAACAGTCAGTTGTGAAAATGGAAAAAGATGCAGAAAGGCAATCTCGAATTTCATCAATGTATCTCAGAAGAATGTCAATCGGTCGTTTGAAATAAAAAATACAGATTTTGCCTAATGTTGTTAAAAAAAAAAGTTCAAGAATTTTGTCAATCACTTGTGATGTGACAAAAAATCACAAATTTCTTTATTCAGTCATGGCAAAAAATTGTGAAATTTTTAGATTGATCATTGATACAAAATCTCTAATTTTGTCAATCAGTTGCAAGAAAAAAATCTTATAATTAGTCAATCAGTTGCATAATTTCACACAATTATATCAATCACGATTTTTTGCTCTATAGGGATAAAACAAATGTAAATCATTTTATATAAGTTTGTTGCAAAAAAATCATTTATACGGAAAAAATAAAAGTAAATTAAGTAACCTTTATTTCAATTATGTTTGTATTGATAAATGCAAATGCTATAATCGGTTATGATTCAGAAAATAATTATAAAAAATATTTTAAAATATAGTTTAAAAAATTGCATACAACTATTAAAATGCTAATTTATTACTCTTGAAGAGTGTTAAAAATTCCTGAAATAGTCTGAAGTGAACTTTAAATTGTTTACTCCTGATATAGTCTTTACAATCAGCAAATATGTAAGTATATTAAAACATATAAAAATAGCAAATAAAGCCTTTGTGCAACAATATTAAAAAGCAGAAAAACCAACGTTTAAAATGCACAAATAATATATGAAAAGCAGCAAACAGCTGTTTCGAATCTACTAGCGAGATTCTTCTTCAGTGCAAAAGGAACAGCGTGCTAGAAAAAGCAAGGCTGAGCAAAATCATAGACAGAGACGCGCTGGCTTTTATACCCTATGCGGGTGGCGAAGGCGCCGAAACAACCAATGAGAGAGAAGCAGTGGAAACGACTGGATGGACAAGTAGCGACATCTACCGGAGAAGTAGAGAAAAGAAACCAAAAAAGGGGGATTAAATTAACGCTTTCCAAATACTTGGAAAATCAGGAGTACTAGATAAGTCATTGACTAAAGAGTGAGAATTTTTAATGATATGGTAAGCTTCCCAAAAATCAAGATCAAGGTTAGAAGAACATTTTTGGATAATGATGGCTGAGGAAAAATCGAACCTATGTTGAGAAGACCAAGAATGTTGAGCAATAGAAGAACGTTTGAGCTCCTGATTTTTAACATAACCTTCATGCTCTTTTAAACGAAATCTAAGAGCACGTTTAGTCTGACCAATATAAGAAAGACCACACTGACAAGAGATCTGGTAAATGCCCCAATTATCTAGGCGATCAACGGGGTGTTTGAGATTTGAAAAAGGGATTTTATTAACAGGAGAAAAAATAACTTTAAAATCAAACCTTCTTAGGATTTTAGCAACTTGCTGACTGATTTTAGGAAAAAATGGTAATACAACTGAAGTATTAGAGTTGGAATTAGAATGCTTTTCAGAATGGTCGGATTTCGTCAATTTCTTATAAATAGAATCGATAATATTAGAGGAATAACCACGATCGACAGCAATAGCTTTGAGGTAATTAAGTTCAGCACTAAGTAACTGAGGAGTGGAACAAATATTAGTAGCCCGAAAAACAAAAGTATTGAAAGCAGCGAATTTCTATTTATATGCACTATTTTGAGGCCAAGCTTTTTGAAATCTTAAAATTTCCGTTCTATGTTCGTTATGTTGATGATGTTTATGTCCTGATTGAAATGAATTCGGATATTAATCATATTCTCTCTATTATGAATTCCATTGATCCCTGCATTCAATTTACATCTGAAATTGAGACCAATAACTGTCTTTCTTTCCTGGATGTCCTTGTTATTCGTTGTGAAAATGGCTTTCAGACTACCGTCTTTCGTAAACCTTTTGCTGTCAGTCTCCCACCTCACAGGTATTCTTCTCATCCCCCTAACCAGAAATTCGCTGCTTTCAATACTTTTGTTTTTCGGGCTACTAATATTTGTTCCACTCCTCAGTTACTTAGTGCTGAACTTAATTACCTCAAAGCTATTGCTGTCGATCGTGGTTATTCCTCTAATATTATCGATTCTATTTATAAGAAATTGACGAAATCCGACCATTCTGAAAAGCATTCTAATTCCAACTCTAATACTTCAGTTGTATTACCATTTTTTCCTAAAATCAGTCAGCAAGTTGCTAAAATCCTAAGAAGGTTTGATTTTAAAGTTATTTTTTCTCCTGTTAATAAAATCCCTTTTTCAAATCTCAAACACCCCGTTGATCGCCTAGATAATTGGGGCATTTACCAGATCTCTTGTCAGTGTGGTCTTTCTTATATTGGTCAGACTAAACGTGCTCTTAGATTTCGTTTAAAAGAGCATGAAGGTTATGTTAAAAATCAGGAGCTCAAACGTTCTTCTATTGCTCAACATTCTTGGTCTTCTCAACATAGGTTCGATTTTTCCTCAGCCATCATTATCCAAAAATGTTCTTCTAACCTTGATCTTGATTTTTGGGAAGCTTACCATATCATTAAAAATTCTCACTCTTTAGTCAATGACTTATCTAGTACTCCTGATTTTCCAAGTATTTGGAAAGCGTTAATTTAATCCCCCTTTTTTGGTTTCTTTTCTCTACTTCTCCGGTAGATGTCGCTACTTGTCCATCCAGTCGTTTCCACTGCTTCTCTCTCATTGGTTGTTTCGGCGCCTTCGCCACCCGCATAGGGTATAAAAGCCAGCGCGTCTCTGTCTATGATTTTGCTCAGCCTTGCTTTTTCTAGCACGCTGTTCCTTTTGCACTGAAGAAGAATCTCGCTAGTAGATTCGAAACAGCTGTTTGCTGCTTTTCATATATTATTTGTGCATTTTAAACGTTGGTTTTTCTGCTTTTTATATTAAAACATGTTTAGGTGTATTTACATATAAATAAAAATTCCTATATTTCCTATAATACTTAAATTTTCTTATACCAATATTTCAGGCATTATAGTAGCCATTAGTATAGACACTTTTTTCATATCTGTTTAACATTAATATATAAAGACTCATGACACTTAATTTTCATTTTAAAAAATCTTTTATCTTGCTTTTTGTACATATTAAAATCGAAATTTATAATTTACATTATCTTTACTTTTCACTGAAGAAGTCCCAGAAGGGATGAAAACGTTTTTTCAGAGAAGTGCCAAAGAGTATTGGACAATGCATTATATATTGGTAAATAGCATAATTTTAAAGATCTACCGGAATATATTTTCGTTTAAATAAAGAAATGTGTTTTTGTTTTTTATGAAAAGTAAAGAGAATGTAAATTATAAATTTCGATTTTAATATGTACAAAAAGCAAGATAAAAGATTTTTTTAAATGAAAATTAAGTGTCATGAATCTTTATATATTAATGTTAAACAGATATGAAAAAAGTGTCTATACTAATAGCTACTATAATGCCTGAAATATTGGTATAAGAAAATTTAAGTGTAATATGGGCATTAAATGAGACAGTGATTCCTGTCGAAAAACACTGGCTAAATATTTCCTATAATATTTTGAAAAAAGTCACCTATACTTCAAACTGAATGAAAATGTGTCCAGGCCATAAGCCAAGCCTGAAAACTTTCGTTTAAGCTCTACTAAATAAGCTATGATAAACAACTTACGTGACATAATTAGACAACCTTTTTATATAAAAACTGGAGGTTTAGAAACCAACGCAGTCTGGGCAAAGTGGACTGCAATATTTTCAGCTTCTCTTTTTATGAGAATAGTAATTCAGGTCATTTTTCCTTCAAAAACCCTCCCTGAAAGATTTCCTTCTATAGCAGTATGGCTAAATCTGGCATTATTTCGCAAAATCATTTTTCTTGTTAAATAAAATTTAACTGTGTACTATAATGTACAATTACATATTACCTGTATTTTACAATTACATGTGCAGAAATAGCAATTATTGCAAATTTTGTACAGAAAGTTAAAAGCTCTTTCTCCTCCTATGATAATAAATTCTTTGTTTATTAAAATGTATTACAGTCAAGGATTGAAAATTAACGCCGCCATAACTTCAATTTTCTAAAATCTGTGTTTCTTAGAAAATGTAAGCAGTTAAAGAGTGAAACAAATTCACAATTTCTTGATCCAAATAGGAATTTTCAAAAGAAGCAATAAAAAAACAGGCGTCGATCAAGGCAAAATTTGGGGTCTATTTAGGGCCCTTTCACAAAAATTAATAAAATAGGCCCCTTCACAAAAATAAATTTAATAAAATGGGCACCTTCACAAAATTCCTTTTAATAAAATAGGACCCCTTCATAACATTATTTTTCATAAAAACTGTTTTAAAATGTGTAATTTGTAAATAAAACCAGGTCACGAAAAACAAAAAACTTTAGCAAGGAGATTTAAAGGAGTTTTTGTTAATAAATTCTTGGTTCGAATTTGAGTAACTGGATTTCAACTTTCGTTACATAATGTTACTTTTCACAAAAATATAATAAAATTCACAAAAATAACTTTAAATTGTCAACAAACGGGCCCCAAGAATAAAATCCTGCATTGACCCCTGAAAAGATAGTTAAAGTACATAAATTAAACATCTAAATTTTTAAACATATGTATACCACAGCTGCCAAGTGTCTGGCTTTTTGGATACCAGTATTTTAATACAGAAAATGTTCTTTTATTTAATTAGAGAAAATGTTATTCTTTTAAATCGCCCAAATGTTCTAAGATAATAGTGGTGTGCAAAAAGCCAGAGACTTGGTAACTCCGGTATACATTTTTATATACCAGTAAAAACCAAACGGCATTATGGAATACACTTAGGGTAGCAGGACATTCTGATTGTAAGATGAATACACATGCCATGTCTTAATGTTTTTCATTGATTACTATTTTCATTTGAGTAAATTTCATAGTGCAAATCGCCGATGAAAGTTCACCTTTTTGTGCATCCTAGCAATGTCACCAAGAGCCCTTCTCTTTATTTGTGTTGCTAATCTGGCACGAAGCACACTTGTAGATTGATGTTTACGAATATATACATTTACGGTTCACGTATCACCATACAATTAATATTGATTTTACCGTTTGCACAAATATACGTGCAAAATAGATGAAAGAGAATGTACTTATGATAATGCAATTTGTTCAGCAGCTAAAAAATGCCCTTTATATCTCTGACAATTTTACAGAGAGTTGAGAAGCTGAAAAAAACTGGATGAAGGGATGCAGCCACAATGTCTATTCAATGGTTTTGGCATTCGCGTCAGAACCGTCCATATTACAAAAAAAAAATATGGTGAAAATTGCTTCTATTGGTTATTTTTCTTATTTTGTGCATAATTTCTGCTTTTTAAGCATTTTTAATATACTTTCTTGCAGAAAATGCTCCAAAATATATATATATATATATATATGAAAGGATAAAACCCTTTAAAATTCCAAATTAATTTCAAAAAATTTAAATTAAAATCAGAAGTTTCTTTCTCCTAACTTTAAATCTCATGCTAAAACCTGTTTTACCCCTTGTAACTTTGTTTCCCAGCAATACATCTTATTACTTTCAGATATCATTTTCGGACGATCTTTAACCCTCCAACTGTCTTGAAAAAGGGCAAAATTGTAATATTGTTTTCTCTGAATTTTGTTTTAAATGCTAAAAAAAAATGATTCTTTGAACATTTTATAAAAAAAACTTAACAACGAATATGAATGCAATCCTTGGAAGTATTAATCATTGTTCAATGTATTAAAAATACATTAAATCAATAGAATTATATTACTTTAACTATTGCTTGTATTGCTGTGAAGCCTGGAGTTTAGTGAACGTATTAACACGGGCTTGTCAGTGAGGGGGTTAAGAGTAAAAATGCTGACGTTCAGAATATTCTCATTCAGTTGTGGTTAGCCGATTCCTGGGCCGGCCAAGCTTAGGTCTGGCATCTGAGCCTGGGCAATCAATCAAAAGCTAATCAACCAATTAAAGAAATTTTCTTCCCAAATTTACAATTATGCCATCTGCTGGAAAATATGACAAGCACCAAGATATTAACTAAAACCCGCACCAAAAACGGGAGAATTTGCAATTTTGAGAAGCCTGTAAAACCCATGCCAATGTAGCTCCTGAAATCATCACGTAAAGGTCTCGAGGACCTCGACCGGACTCGCGATCGGATTGTACGATGGAGCACAAAATAAATCAGTTCCATCCACCAAAAGGTTCCCGAGTCCAATTATTCCACAAGTAATGTCACCTCAAGATGTCCTTACATCTTAAACCCGGCAGTACGTTCGCCAGCCGGGAAAGGAACGGGCCGCGACTAATCTACAGGTTCTGGAATGCTCGCGATATCGTTACATATATATATGATGGACCACATGCACTGGGTAGAGCTCACAATGCATGTGGGGAATTACCTGCATTTAATTGGCTTTGGCTAACACTTGTGGGAAAAAAATTGGGATGCTTATTAGCTATATAAAAGAAAAACATCATTGTGACATTGGATGATGTCAAAAATGCTTGTCGTTCATTATCATTGTAATTATTTGCTCTTCAAATATATATATATCATTTCTTTAATAAAATAACTTGAAAATTTACATTTTTGAGATAGCATATTAAATTGTTAGATTTCACATTTATTTCTTGTTATACTGAATATGGTATTCAAATGTCCAAAAATAAGAAAATGACTCATCCACAATACTCTATAATCTGCACAAACTTTGGTCCTAACTTGTGCAGATTAAAGAACTTTGCCTGTATATACATCCATGCACTGTCTATTTTCTTGTTTTATCCTTCTCATGCAGAATTCTGTGTACAGCAACTTATCATGAAAAAAATGTAAAACATATTTCTTATGTTAAAATAATTGTTTAACACTTTATTTATAATCGAAATTAAACATGTCAATGAATTTCATGAATTTTCAACAGTCCTTTAACTTTTCTGGTTTGTTTGTTTAAATTAAGAGTAATGTAAAAATATTTGCAAATTTATTTGTCTTTAGTATTCATTTTTAGGATTATTCCACTCACTGTCAAATTTTTACTTTTTATTTATTTTTTTTTTTTTTTGGCTTAGATTAAAATTACGTGGCTTTTGCAGCTTTTATAAATATTTCATTGAGCATTTGTTTTTTGTACATGGAAGAAATGTAATTATAATCATCCACCCATTATTTGTTTGTTTATATTTTAAAACTACCAGGTAGAAAATAATAATTCATACAGTCACAACTTTACTGCTGCAAAAATAAAATTATTTCATTGCGTTCAATTGCATTGCATGTTATTTCATTGCATTTTTATAGTTTGTCAAAACTGTTCAAGAAAATGACCTAATAGCCTTTCTAAAACTAAGTAATTCTCTTATTAACTCGTTTTATTGAGAAATTGAAGCAGTCATTTCAAAATTTACGTAAGTCACAGATTAAAAATATTTTAGAAATCACTAAAAATTGTGGTACACACAAATGCTAGATTTTTCAAGAACTTTTTGTGTTCATTATATTTCTTAGATCATCATATATATTAAAACACAAACCTATTTCTGTAAGTATTGATTTTTTGAGCATATGCACATGTGCCAAAACTCTTTTTTGAGTTCTTCAATTTAGAAGAAAGCAGAATGAGTTCCTGGTGGCAGAGCGGTCTAAGGCACACGTTTAAAGCCCTGATTTTTTGTAGGGAATGCAGGTTCGAATCCAATGCCCGGCAAAAGAACTTCTGTGATATTTTTGGCGATAATTTATTTAAATAATGACATATTTTATTAGGAGGAGAAGTTATATGATTTTAATTTTATGATTAGTATTATTTGAATGCTTTATAATTAATAAAATTTAACACTGAACAATATTAAAAGAAATAGTAATGATAATTTAATATTTAAAATATTTTGCATGTAATTATCAGTTAAATAAATTGAGCTGATCTACAATTTTTGTTATATTTTCTGTCCATTATCGAGAATATATAGATGTGTGTGTGTCAGAAAGAAAAGTTTGTCTTTCTTTTGCATGAAAAATAAAAGAAAAAGAAAGAAAAATATTCATATAAGAACTATAAATAAATTACCCTGATATCCATTATTTAATATTTTAAAAAATGTAAAATGAAATTCAAGTAATAAAATATATATTACCAGCAGACTCGCCTGGGGTTTGTAAATAATAAACTTAAACAAAACTCAAGTTTGTATGATTTTATATCTTTGGAAATACTTTTAAATGAACCTAATTTCAGAAGACCCATTGCCTTCTGCAGCGTCTAGTGTGTTCCTAACAAACTTCTTTCCAAATGAACCTGTAATCTGTGTCCCCACTACCTATGGCAGCATTTACCAGAAGTGTCCCGCACGTGCCAGAGACGATCGAAAACCAAGTTAAGTGAGCCAAACCTTGTAGGAATCAAGCCCATAGAATCAAAAAAACGAATGCACCATTAATGCTAGAAAATGTTGGTAACTAAAGTCTAAGATAAAATTTCATAATACAGAAAGTAGCTGAATTATAATTGTAGGAAGCAAATCCCGTTGAAATTGGGCCCTCAAACCCGAGAAAAGAATGCTTCCCCAAGCGGGGGATGATACCCACTCCTCTTGTAAATTTCATGAATTACTGTTAGCATTAACACAATGTTTAATAAACGGATGAAATCCCTTATCTAAAGTTAAAGTAATGCGATTTTTAATTTATGGCTGTAGTGAGTAGACATAAGTTGATGCTGAAAAAGGAGATTAATGTTTGAAAAATGTGGTAGCTGAGGTATAAAGAAAAGGATCTTAACAGGAATGTAGTTGGGTATAAGAAAATTTTTTTGTGGTTTTAAAGTAACTGGAAGACACTGAAACTATGTTTGTAGGGTTGAAGAAAATTGCAACAGAATAGGACAGTTTTTAATGAAGCTGCAACAAAGGCCCCAAGAAGGTGATTAATATTCAAAATTGATGGTAGCTGAAGTCTGCAAATTAAATGACTTAAGTTCTCTTATTTCACAATTGAGGTTGATGGTGAATTTTTGAGCAAGTAATTTTTCCCCATATGTGTAAACCTATCTTCAAGGACATGTTTGAAACAAAAAAAAATCTCTGCCGGCTCGGGCCTACAGGCAGAGGTAGATTTCGAAGTTAAGTACTACCAACAAAACTTAAATCAAGATTAGAGATAAACCCAGTTCCTTCACTAAGAATGAGCTCTAGGGAGCTAAATATTTTGTGAAAATTCTAATATACACGAATACACACAGCATGTATATGGAATAGGTTTAAAAAATAGCTAAAGCAAATTCAGAGAACCTCAAAATGTTAAAATAAGTTAATATTTCCATAGTCGGGTTTTTATCATGTTTTAATACGTTTCTTCAAACTCACATGATGTTACATATTCACCTGCTGAAGTCCATTTTATTTCCAATATGACGCAATATATATTTTTTTGTTTGTTTGTTTTGTTTTTAATTCGTCAAACTATTTATTTCATTTTGAGTTTTCATGCAGAAATCTTGCTCGAAAAAACTTATGACGTAATATTCAATTTGTTTTCAATTCGTTAAACTGTTTATTTAATTTATTTTTACACGTGAAGATCTTGCAATAGAAAAACAATTGTTGTGTGAGAATTAATTTTATTGCTTTTTTTTTTTAATTGTTGGCAACTGCTATAACGAAAAATATATTTTTTTTCCTGTCATTGTTGTGTAAGAGCTGGTTTTATCAGAATCATGTTAAGACGGTATTCAAAATTTTGAACCCTCCCCATTTCCATTCCCTTGGGCCGATTTTGTCCATTTTCAATCCCCGCCGAGATATTAGTCATCTCAAAGTTGTTGGCGAGTTTGAAGACGATCCGAGCATAATTGTGACTTTTATCGTGCAGACAAAATTTAGTACATACATACATACATATATATATATATATATAAACTTTTTAGGTGGGGGTGGTTTTGGGTTCCTGGGGTCCTATAATGAAAAGTTATGAAGGAATTTTTCAAAAGTCGCACCATGGTAACGACTGCAATAGGTAGTATTTCTTACGAAATCTACCTAAAAGTGCATTTCGAAAAAACCTAGATTTGTGTAGTTTTAAAATGACTGATTCAATTGGATTCCAAATTTCATGTAAATTACAATGTGTGAGTGTGAAAGGTGTCTATTTGTTTGCTCTTTCTTTATTTGATCATTTTACTGGATAGCATTATAAGACAGGGAAGGACAATAAATCTACCAATCTATGTCAAGAAGTTATGCTACCTTGATACATTGTTTGAATTACTTTTTATCACAAAGTAAATCATGGCACAAAACCCACACAAATTAATGAGAACCTTATGTTAACAAAGTACCCTTTTTTATATTTTTATAAATGAAAATAGAAAAGGAATATTGTGTCTAACACCTGATTACTATTAATTACCTTTTGTAAAACAAAATGTATTAATTAGCATAAAAGTGTCATCAAATATATGTGTCATAACTGGTGTCATTTGATAAGTCTAATTACTCCTGATATAGAATAAAGTTTGTTTTGTGTAAATCTATGACACAAATCAATATTTAGCATTTACTGGTATGTATCAGATATGGTATACCACAAAGTAAAGGGTTAAATGCCACACAATATTTGTCCAAAATCACGTTTTCACATCAATATGAAAAAATTAAAAACAGTTTAAAAGTTCATGAGGTTTAATTAATTTCATTATACTACATAAAATAATAATAAACAAGACAATTTGAGGCAGATTTTTATTAAAATTACATTATAGTACAAATATCAAATAACAAATAGTACTTCGAATAGGCAGTTGGAATGGATATTTTTGTTCTCTCCAATGTGCAAAAATATTTCTTGATTGGAGGAGGTGGATGCTTATGTTAGCAAAATAACTTTTGAGGATGGAATAGGGAATTATCGTTTGCTGTCTCAAGTGAGGTGAAATATTTGAAACAAATATTTCATCTCAGATGTTAATGTTAATATAAAGTTTTAATATTTCACTTCAACAAAGATGCACTACTATTTCTGTAGTGTATTGAATAAAAAGCAATTTTACTTTTTAGAAAGGATATTCTTATTTAAATTAAACAAAAGAAAATCCGATATTGAACACAAACATTTACCTTTGAATCACATTTTAAAAAATAGACAAGTCACTATTTTGGAGATAACTTAAATGTGTCACACATAAAATAATCGCAAGATAGTCTTTCTTTAGCCTTTTCACATGTGACGAGTATTCCCAAAATTGATTCCACTCTGATTTGCTCCCTTGTTGGAGCCATACTGAAGACTGATGATATTTTGGCCTGCTTTGAGTTGTTCTTCAGAAAATTGGCGGACATTTGCTGCTGCTTCTTTAGGTCCAATGCTCTTGAAACCAAATTTGGATGCCTATGTGTGGAGAAAGAAAACAGTAAAAATGTGGCAATACAAATATACATTTCTCATTTCTTAGCCTAGAGAAAATGCTAATTACTGAAAAGGTCAGTACTTAATTCATACCAAAGTTCAGCTGTGATACATTTTTATTTTCTATGAAAATTTAAGTATTAACAGGAGCACACCACAGCTTCTAATTACTGTGCACCCAAATCCCAGAAAAATATCGTTGTTTCTTGTATTTTTCTGGTTATTAAAAAAAATCGTTGGCTTGTAAGATTTTCTGAAAATTCTCCTTATAAATATTTTTGCTATGTGTTCATTCAGTAGATTTTATACATATCCTGGCAAAAGCCAGGGAATATTTTATTTGTTTTGGAATACTGTGCATGAAATTTTCCCAAAATTCAGAACAATAGCCAGTTATCCTCACAAACACCAGCTTTGCTAAACCTCTTATATTTGCATTTTGTTAACAAAATTCATTTGTCTCTTAACAGGCCAATGATGGAACCTTAAACAATTTTACAAGGAGCATGGGGACATTTGTTAATACTAATCCTAATTAAAATATTAAAACTTTGTATAAATCACCATAAATTCAAAACAATACACAGAATGTGCTTCGAGCTGGAAAATATAACAGCCCATCATAAGACACTGTAAACACGTGTCCATAATTGGACAAGACCACAAATGAACAGAAAGGCAAACCTTGTGACCTTGTCCCCTTATGTACACAGGTTTACAGTGGCTGCTGATGGGCTGTTATATTTTCCAGCTCGAAACGCGTTCTGTGTATTGTTTTGAATTTATGGTGATTTATACAAAGTTTTATTATTTGTGATTTATTGCCCGTTTTTTGGTGCTGTTTCAACAATACTAATCATAATCTTAAGATTTTAAATACATTTTCGTTTGAGTTGAATCCTTTTATAAAATAATTTTCCCTGTTTGGAGGCATCTGTAACTAAAAATAATGAACACATTTTATATTTGACTTTTAGAGGCATAGGAGGATAAATTTCTCCTTTAAAAAAAAAAAGTTCCTTTTATCAAATACTAAATCCTCTGTGTACTTTGGCACGGCAAGACTGAGTTTTGGACACAGTTCATCAATTATTCAAATGAATTTATTCATTTGAATATTTCTCAATAGATTTGCAAAGAAAACTGGTGCCACTGCTGGCTTGAAAACATAAAAATTTGCTGTGATCCAGTTTATTAGTGATCAGAGTTGGGTAAATTTGTAATTCGAATAATTGCAATGTAATTACAGCTTAATTGTATGTAATTAATTATAGTTAAAATTACATGCCATAAAAAATACTTGCAGCACTGTAACCGGAACCGCCCCCATCCCATTATTTGACAAAATTCAGTGTTTGAATGTATGTAACTATAATCAATTACATACAATTAACCTGTAATTACACTGCGGATAATTGAGATTACAAATTTGCCCAACTCTTCCAGTGATTAATTCTGACTGACAATGTCAAAATTTTTCATATTGGAACTTCTGTAATAAAGTTTTTCAGATCAAACCAGATATACTAGAAAAAAATTCCTACAAAAATTTATCACTCGGGAATTGAATAACCTACGTTTTGTTTGTGTTCATTTTGTTTGTGTTATTGCATTTATTACATTAACCCATTTGTACCTGGCATCCTAATTTTGGGACGCTTTCTTTAAAAAAAATCCTGTTACAAATGGGATTATGATATCCTTTCAAAACTTTGTAAAATATACCCTTAGTATTTGTTTTCAATATTTATTCATAAATGGAAGTACATTTTTAAGAATAAAAAGGTGAAATAAATGTTTGTTGTAGCACAAAGTTGGATTTTCTTGAAATAAAATGGCGGGTAAGAAAAAGTAAGATATTCCTTTTATTTTTTTATCAATCATTATATAAATGGTATTATTTATAAGACGAAACATTATTTTAAAATACGTATTTTTGCATTTTTTCAGATTTCTATTTTTTGTTCGAATTTGAACCTTTATATACCGTCCCAATTTTGGGACGTTAGGCACGAATGTGTAGGGGTTTTCTCCGTTACTGTCTATGCATTAAACTTATATTTTATGCCATTTATTTTGTTACAAAATGGTTACATACCCTTCGGATTATTATTTGGCTATAAAATTATTATTCGGATTATTATTTGGCTATTCTTTGTTATTACTATATGGGGGTGGGGGGGGGGGTAGGTGCTGGACTCGGCTCAAGAACAAGACACCCACTCCTCCCCACACTTAGCTATTGGCTTAGTAAAAATTTATATCATACCATTATGTTTTGTACTAGTTTAGTATTTGACATCCTGAGGTTACTAATATATATACAGTAGAACCTCGATTATCCGACGTAATTGGGACCGAACCTACATGGGATAATCGACAATTTATCAATAATCCTCTAGTTTAATATGCAGCATCGTCATTGAACTGCTATTAGTACTATTTAAACTGCTTAGTAAATATCTAAATTCAAATTATACATGAAAATAATTTTATTTGTTTAGAACAGGGACGTGTATACTGGGGGGTGGGGGGCAAGAGTACAATGGTACCGGGATCGGATCTTGCGGGAGCTCAAGCTAATTTCAGTGGAATTCGAAGAAAGGGGAACCAAAATACTTATCTCTACCCGTGGTTTGGAAAGGAATACTTGCATACACAAGGAATGTGAAAAAAAAATGTTGGAAAAAATTTAGGATATCGACATTGGTTTACGGAGAGTTTCGGTTAAACGAGGGTCAGATAATCGAAGTTCTACGGCACCATATATACTCGTGTGTAAAATGAAGAATTTCAGATAATTTTCTGCAAGTAAATTGGGGGGTAGACTTATACGCGAGTCAATTACAAAAGCCAAAACAGTTTTCGCACGTTATTAAGCCAGGCTCCATTTGGTAGGACTGTACCACCAGTAATCGCATAAAACTATCTTCTAGCTAATGAATCGTGAAGAAAATTATCGTTATAATAATACTGGTGGTAGGGTCCTTACAAAATGTGGCGTGGCTTAATAACATGCAAACCCTGGGGGAAAAAAAAAAAAAAAAAAAAAAACCTTTGAATACTGCAAAAGTCTGATTTTTTATGTGTATAAATAATAAAATAATGTATAAAATATATAAAATATACAAATAATAATAATTTATTATTAAAAATTTTTCAATGATTTGTTTTTGTTTACTTACTATTTTTTCGCATTAGTAAGTGAAATCTTTGGTTTGATTTTGTGCAAAATTGAAATAAAAAGTTACGTGGTCGACTTATACGCGAGTTTTCGATTTTTTGCAGAATTTGCATTCAAAAAATTAGGGGTCGGTGGATATGCGAGTATATACGGTATGTATACTCTATGTAATTATTGATTATTATAAATTTTTACTATGCCAATAGCTAAGGTTGGGAAGGAAGAGGGTCTTGTTCTTGAGCCGAGCCCAGCCACCCCTTTCCCCCTTAGAGTAATAATAAAATAAAAAATTATAGTCAAATAATTACTCAAATGATATATAAACTTTTTGTAACAAAATAAATGGCATAAAACATAGATCTAATGCTTAGACAGTAACGGAGAAAACCCCCTACCCTTTTGTGCTTCGTGTCCCAAAATTGGGACGTTTAGGTTTTTATATTTTAAATAAATATTTTTTCAAAAGAGAATTTTTTTTAACGTTCATTTTGCACTATTTACTACAACTAAGCACAATACTGAGTTGAAAAAAAAATTCAGGCACTAATGGGTTAATTTGTCTACAATATATGTTTGCATTTATATGTCTACAATGTTAAATTTTGCCGACTCAAAATATAATTGGCATAATAATAGTAATTTATAGAACAAAAATTTTAAATATTCATTTTTTATATATATACTAAAGTAAAAATGCATACTATTCAATTTCTATATGTATATTTTATAGAATACAATTATATATTAAGTTTTAGCCTTTTCTGTTGATTTCTACTATATACATGAAAATTCTCTTTATTTATTATTAGTTTAAAGGGTCCAATAATTGATTTTTTTTTATTATTCATCCTGCCATATAAGTCAGAATTCTAATCTAATTTTCTTTCACTGTTTAATTTTAGATGTCATAAATTTCTTTAAAAAATAAATAAAAATAAATATGCAGCAACCAATCTGTGTTAAAAAGATAGCACATTTCCTTCTATTCTAAGAAAATGTTACTGTTATAAATTTTGCATTCTGCTCTCTACAATTTTAAGCCTGTACTGAAACACTTATAGTGATTGGCCAAACATAATTACGAAGAAGCATTCCCCCCCCCCTTTCTCTCTCTTTAGTTTTTAAAAAGTATGCTTATCTGCTTACCTTTCTCGCTACAGACTGCAAACAAATAAGAACTGATGTGAGATTTTGTTCTTCCCAAAGATCTACTGTTTGAAATGTTTCTTCTGCAGGAACTCCCAGCTTTTTCACCTATAAGACAAAGAAAAATACATTTAGAATAATCATATTTATTTGTTTGTTTTTTAAAGTACTGAAATACAGAATAAAATGTCCAAATATCGTCCTCCTACGAAAAATTTAGATAGAGCTAAAAATGCTCCAAAAAAACAATTTAAGCAGCTCTGCTCCTTATCAACAGAAGTTAGTATGATAAATGGACAGAATTATTTACCGTTACCCATGAGTATGGAAAAATAAAAGTAACCCCCCCCCCCCTTTTTTTTTTACACAAGTTCCTAACTCGGTTAAATGAGGATAGCTTTTACAAAAATTTATGTTCTTCAAAATTTAGTTTTCTTCTGGTGCTATTCAAGTTTTTTCTCTTGTGTCAGGTATGCCACTGGTGACTATTTTTTTTAATTCTATCACACACCACTTTCTCAAAACAAAAATCTTTCACGTACATGTAAACGACATCTGTAAGAGAAATAAATATGCTACAAATTTTATATTTTAAAAATAGTGGTGCGAATCGAATATAAAAATAATTGCCAGTGGCAGCTTTGTTTTAAGGTACAGTCGTGGAAAAAAAAAAAAAAAGTAAACACCCCTTACTAACTCTGCAAACAATTATCGTAAAAGAAAGTTATTGGTACCACACGATTGGTAATAAAGTTTACTTTTAAATGATGTATATAAAATTTGCATAGGGAACCATCTACGTATTAAAACGAACCGTAACTTTCTTTTTTTCAATAGCAGTACACAATTCTGACAGCATAAATGAACTCTACAGCCTTCAATTAGCATAAAAACAAATTTTTATGCAATTCGTACGATAAGTTTCCGAGAAATTAATTATTTTAAAACGAGCGTATTTTAGAGGCTGTATCCCAATTGAAGTTCGGTATTCGATTGTTGACCGAGAAAGCCCCCTTCTTGATCAAGGCAACTGAAGTGCCACTCAAGCAATCATTAAAGACTGCTTAGATTACGGGATAGAAAAGAAATTTCAAAACATCTAGTCACCTCTATCATAGACGGCCCCTTAAACCATCATTCTGCCGTTTTTTTTAAGCATAATTTGAAAAATACTTGGAAGAAAAATGTAAAATTTTCGATTTCCATAAAGCAGGACTTAATAAGTACATAAAAAAATTGTAGGTTTCAGTTCATAATTTTTTTTAATATTAATTTCATAATTTATAATTCATATCCTAAAATTATAAAAATTGAAAATTTAATGTATTTATGTTTGGGTATTTTAGTATTATTGCTACACAAAAAATTAGCACATTAGGAGTATAATTTTAGGAGATATTAATGAAAATATGAAAATATAATTTAACATTAGAAGCACTAAATTTTGATTGTTTGTAATTCAAAAACTTATCATTCAAATGACTTGAAATTTGGTGTCCAGGCATAGTTTGAACAGAAGATTTGAAATTATCTTGGGGGGGGGGGGACACATAATAATACTATACTTATACATATAACATATAAAATTATAAAAATACAGGTAAAAAAAATTTCAAATATATAAAAACAGGTACATAATAATAAAATAATAATATTGCTGGCACAGTTCTGGATAGTCAAAAGTGTTTTATGCAACATGAAAAAAAAAGGAGTCACTGCTTGGCAGTCTGGAAAAAAGTTTTGTGCAAAACTAAAAAAAAAGCACTGTTTTGCACTTGTAATAAAAAGTTTTAAGCAAAACTACAAAAAAAGCACTGTTTTGCTGATTTACTAAAAAGTTTTAAGCAAAACTACAAAAAAAAGCACTGTTTTGCTGATTTACTAAAAAGTTTTAAGCAAAACTACAAAAAAAGCACTGTTTTGCTGATTTACTAAAAAGTCTCAAGCAAAACTACAAAAAAAAGCACTGTTTTGCTGATTTACTAAAAAGTCTTAAGCAAAACTACAAAAAAAAACACTGTTTTGCTGATTTTATAAAAAAAATTGATTTGCCATGCGAAAAAAAAAAAATCACAGCATGGACTGCACAACTGTTTAAATTGAAGGCCAGTGTTTCATGTGATCAACGGATGTCGTTGTGATAATGGGACCTTCATGGTTTCCTATTTTTGTAACTGCATACCTGTCATTAGGGTTCACGGCTGTAACCTTATACGGTCCAAAATATTTGGGTCGAAGTTTTAACCCAGTTCCAAACTGTGTACGTTGTATTGCTACTAGATCATTGACCTGGTATACCGTGGGGGGTTTTCTTTTCTTATTATATTGGGCGCTGCTGAGTTCCTGATGTTTTAAAATGTTGGCTTTTGCACTATGCTGTAATGTTTGTTTATGATCCATGTGTAATTCGATATGTTCGGTTTCCAAGAGTTGTTTTATTATTAAGTCGTCTTTATTTTTCATCTTGACACCCGTTAACAGCTCGAACGGGGAGAATTTCGTTACAGATGAAGTCGTGCTATTTATTATCCTTTGTACCGCTGGTACGTGTTTGTACCATTTCGTTGGATCATCTAAAGATAATTTCGTCAAAATAGGGATAAGCGTTTTATGCTGTCTTTCGATTTGTCCATTTCCTCGCATTACTCCGGTAGTAATGGGATGGTGTTCTATATTTTCTTGTTTGCAATACCTTTTAAATTCTGAAGAAGTGAATGCGGGTCCTTTATCCGTGATTATTCTTCGGGGATTTCCAAATGTAATTTGTTGTAATTTAAGTTTATCTAGTGCATCTTGCGTCGCCACAGATTTGACTGGATATAACCAAAAAAATTTAGTGAAAGCATCCACTACTGTAAAGAGGTGATTATAATTTTTATTTGTGGAATGTAATGGGCCTAAAAAATCACAATGGTAAGTGTCGAGCGGCTTGTCACCTTTAGGGATCGAGTGCAAAAAACCTTCCTGTTTTCCCAACTTTCGAGAAGCTAAAATGCATGGAACGCAGTTTGTTACGACTGTGCGTGTCAACTCCGGTAGGTTAGGAATGAAAAAATTTTGGGATGCAATTTCTTCTGTCTTTTTAGCAGAATAGTGTCCTTTAGTGTGTATATCTTGGAGTATGCTAATTTGCATTGCTTCTGGAATCACTAATAAATCTCGACCCTGTTGGAGTTTATACAAAATGTTGTTGCGCACCGTGAAGTCGGCTACTGGTGCTTCCGACGCTGCTGTTTTAATGCTGGAAATAAAGGGATCATTTCCTTGGGCTTTCATGATTTTTAGTGTCAGTTCATCGTATGTAATGTGCATAACTGGGTACCTGCTTAGCGCGTCCACATGATTCATTTTCGTCGCCGGTCGATGTTTTGTTTCGAAATCGAATTCCTGGAGGAATAGAGCCCAACGTGCAATTTTCGGCGTAAGATCCTTTTTGTCGAGAGTTTTTTGAAATGCCTGACAGTCGGTAATGACACGGAATCGAGTGCCGTGGAGATAGACGCGGAATTTTTTGAGAGCTTCGATGACTGCCAATACTTCCAATTCGTAGCTACTTAACTTTTCCTCTTGTGGTGATGTTTTTTTGCTCATATATTGAACCGGATGGAAGTGTCCGTCGATGGATTTCTGCATGAGAACTGCGCCGAAGCCCATTTTACTGGCGTCAGTGTGCACTTCGAGGTCCGAACCCGGTATAAAAATGTGTAAAACTGGAGCACTTGTGAGTAGATTACGTAACGTGTACAGCGCTTCCCTCTGCGCCGGTCCAAACTCGAAAGTTGATGTTTTTCGCAAGAGATCGCTCAGGGGCCGTGCGATAGAGGCATACTTGGGAATAAACTTCCGAAAATATCCTGTTAAACCTAGGAGTGATTGCAACTGTTTAACGTTTTTGGGTTCCGGAAAATGTTGGACGGCCTTAATTTTTGTTGGGGAGGGCGCTATAGTATTATTTTCAATGACGTGGCCCAAAAATTCAATTTTTCGTTGCAGAAACTGACATTTTTTAAAATTAATATCGAGTCCGTAATCAGCAGCAGTTTCTAACACTCGTTTGAGTTTTTCGAGACCCTCGGCTTCGGTACGGGCGGGGATGATGAGGTCGTCCATATATAAAATCAACACACCTTCTAGTAGTAATTCGCGAAAAACACAGGCTAGATACCTTGAGAATGTCGCGGGGCTGGACGTGAGTCCAAAAGGGACTTTTAAAAACTCGAATTGTCCATCGTGTGCAGTGGTGTAGTCGTAAAAAAAACAGAGGGTATACGTTCTAAGCAGAGGGTATACGCTCAAGGTAGAGGGTATACCCTAGTGTATATATACTATAGCTTTCTTGAAAAACAGAGGGTATACGGTGTTCTTTAAAAAAATCCAGAGGGTATACGGCGTATACCCCCGTATACCCTCCACTACATCCCTGATCGTGTGTAATAAAACCTGTGTATTTAGTGCTCTGTGGGTCCACATCGACATGGAAAAACCCATTTTTCAGGTCGAGAGATGTAAAGACCTGCGCTTGTTGTAACTGGTCAAGAATATCATCAATAAGGGGTAGAGGGAACCTATCCTTTATAATTTTTTTATTAAGCTTACGAAAATCTATACATAATCGCATAGAGTTATCCTTTTTCTTAGCTAATACTACTGGGCTTGCGTAATCGCTACAAGAAGGTTTTATTATGCCGTCCTGTAGCCATTGTTTAATTTGGTCGCTGACAATCTTTTTTTCAGCCATGGACATACGTCGCGGGCGTTGGTAAACTGGTTGGTCATCAGACAATACTATGGACATTTTTAAGTCGGTAGATTTCGATTTTGTGGGGCGATAATTTTCAATCAGTTCAGCCACTTCTTCGCGACACGTTCTGTCGGTGATATGAGTTAAATCGACTTCGGACAAGTCATCGCAAATGTTGATAAGGTTAATAAAAATATCAGCCGGGGGATGTTTCGATAAAGTAATGCCAGTCTTGTTACATGTTAGTGTGCCTTGGCATATGATGTCTGTTCCGAGGATAACAGGGTGCAACATGTGAGCGAAATCAATAACGTAAGCAGTGGTAGAAAAAGTGGATTTGTCGATATCGATATCTGTTAAAAAGGAACCTTTTGGCTGAACGTTACCGCTGCCGAACCCCGAGAGCCGTAGGGGTACTGGTGTCAGAGGAGGGGACCCGAGTAGACGGTAAATGTCCTCACGGAGGAGGGTCACTTGACTTCCGGTATCAACGAGAGAATGCACCTCCGTGTCTGCAATTCGGACTACTTTTTGCATGTGTTGTTGGGGGCGAGTTAGCTCGACCGTGTGAACTGGTCTGTCTTTTCCGGCAGTGGCAGCTTGAGAAGGGGGGCTGAGTGTAGTTGCTGCCTTTGGCTTTGAACCGCGGGCTGTGCAATTTAATGATATGTGGCCGTAACGAGAACAATTAAAACACTTAGGACCTTGTCCTTTACGCGTACAATCTATGGATTTATGGCCCCTGGCCCCACAGGAAAAGCAAGTAATTTTTTGAGGTTTTTCGCTGGGAAATGATTTCTGAGTACCCAAAGGGACGTGTGTCGCCTTAGGTTTGAAATGTGTAACCGAACCACAGACTTCTTCATAGATTAAAAGTTTTTTCTTAAATTCCTGTAATTCAGAGATTCCATATAATATTGCTTTATTATGTGGTGTATCGTTAATCCCATTAATTATATAGTGGATTAAAGATATATCATCGATGTTTCCTCTTTGTGCTATTTCTTTCATTTTCAAAAAATATTCCAATAGTTTTTCATTTGGGCGGCAGCCTCTAGCGGCTAGTAATTGATGTATATGGGCGGGCGAAGCTGATTGTCCGAATTCGCGAAACAATGCCTCTTTGAGTGATGCATATGAAGAAATGTTATTTTCACTACGTACATACAATAATGCTAAACTTTTTAATGCCCGCTCAGCAAACACATATTTCTGTATGTCGGACAGTTGAAATGAATGGGCCAGAGATTCAAATCTCTGAAACCATGTTTGAACGTTTTCCGTTTTATCACCACTAAACGGTGTAATTAAATGATCAATGTCATGGAAAGAAATTGTCTGTTTGGGCGCGGAGTGTGTACAGTGTACACGCGCCTGGTCTGGCTGTACTGCCAAAGGCGAAGATAAACCAGTGCTTCCACTACTATTGTGGCTATCATCAAATTCTGTATCCGATTCGGAAACTGCCGTAAACGTGTCTTTAAAAGCCGAAATATCAACTAGTGCGCTTAAAATACGTTGCCCTATATCTTGTTTTGATCCATGGATGTCAATGGATAAGATATTAGCAATAGTAATCAATTGTATCTGATCGTAATCGTCCAAAATTACTTTGAGTTTATTTTCATACTCATCGCTTTTGTCAGTAAAAGAAAAACCTTTAAATTTCCTTAAATTGGCTCTATTCTGGCGATTTTTATCGCAACCAAATATAAATTCATGCAATAATTTGATTTTATCTGTTTTAGCCGATTTCAACTGGCTTTTAATAAAGTCAATTTCTTGCAATTCCATATTAAAAGGCAAGAAAGGAAAGAGAAAAAAAAATAAACTTACTTCAAAAGGAGTTATCCAATTGAAAAATAAATTCCTCGCCACGATATATTGAAGTAATCCAATTAATGATCCGTAGAAAAAAAAATATGCAGTCGAAGATTCATTCCTTGTACAGCGATAACTATCTTGCACAAATAAAAATAAACGGGCTTCAACCAGATGGCTAAGGGGATGAATCACGAATGTTGATAACGGGACTGAGAAGGAAGTTCTCCAATTCTGATCGGTAATAAAGCCTAGGGGATTTTACTTTTTAAATTCGTTTTGGATTCAAATCGGCCTAGAGCTCCCATGTAATATAAGGATGATATAAGGATAAGGCCTTAGTTAATGAAAAAAGGAGTTTAATGATTCTAGGTTATAGTTTTACATATTAAATAGAAATTATATTTACAAGTACGGGAGGGTAGGGGGTTTTTCTGCAGCATACGCGCCCGCAGAGTCGTCGGAGCTCGGCCTCTGCTTTCGTCTAGAGCGAGATATGCCTACCATCGGCCGCGTCAGAATGCAATCTGCTCCCGGTTGTCACTTGTTTCCAGGCGAAGAGAATGCAAACTGCATATCAGCAAATTCAATCATCTGTTGTTCTGCGGTAACAAGTTCTCATGGAAAGGTGCTGACCATATCTGTTGCTATGAGTAGGGTTTTATGGGAATCTAAAACCACAACTCACATATATATATATATATATGCTTGTAATTGTTATTTAAGAAAATGATAGTTTTAAAGCTTTTTTAATTGATAAAATTTTAAATTTCATGGATTCCTCTCTGAATTATAATGAGTAAAAATTTTCTTGGTATATTCTAAAACAAATATTTTAAAATCAAAGTGAAATTTTGAAGGAATTGGAAGAAAAATTTTACAGTCATATATTGTTTAATTGTCAGGAAAGGACTAAAAACCGTCGTTATTGGTTAATTTTCTTATGTAATACTTTTCAAATAGCAAATAAAGAATGTAAAAGCATTCTCTTTTACTTAAATATAATTCTATTTCTAATTATTCTTAATACTTTTATTAAGTGACAGTTAAAAATAGGTCGTTTTAAAGTTTTTAAAGCCGAATATTCGGCATAATGAATAGTTTGATATTCGGCCTAACCGAATATTCGGTAGAATGACCAAGTACCAAATATTCGGTGCATCCCTAATTGAAAATACTGTGCTAAAAGACATTCCCTTTTCATAGGGTGTCTACAGAATCTGGAAATCAGGGAGGTTTATCAATCTGGAAAAATCAGGGAAAAGTCAGGGAAGTATGTAAAAATATTCGAAAATCAGGGAAATTTGTCTATATGTGAAAATATTTGCCTTTTCACCTTGCCAACGAGACTGATTTGTCTATTTTATATACCCTATTTTTTCACATGCTGATTAGTCTTTCTCAATATTTTTAAAAAGATGCACATGGGAGTTTTTGATGTTTAACACAAATTAAGGTGATCAGATTTCCTCATTTTCTGTGGATAGAGCGCTTATATTGAAGGCAATTTACCCATTTTTGAAAATTTTAAATGATACATTAGCATAACTTGACCAGGTATGACCAGCTTAATCCAAGCTGTCCCGTCAGATGCAATGTCTTAGAATTGAACATTTTTCAGAAAATGAGGAAATTTTCTGGTCACCTTATATCCATTGGCCACTGCATGAAGTTGTTGGACTAAATTTTGAGTTCGGTTTTATAAAACTATCAACCAATACTTTATGAATGTTAATCATTTATTACGCTTTTCTCTTGTTTTTTCTCCCAAATGAGATACTATTAGCAAGCTGGATAAGTGGGTTATACGAGGAAACAACATACATGAAATTTTCCGTATGTGTATTGTTAGTAATGGAAACAGGGAAGTTTGATAAAGATATTCACAAAGAAATCAGGGAACTTTTTCTTACAATTTCTCTAGATACCCTGTTTCATCACTGTCACTGCTGAATTGTCAAGTATAAATGTGTTTCATAAACTTGCCAAGAGATAGAAACGATATGCAATAAGTTAACAAAGGGGGGGAGGGACAAATTTTGAGACTTTACTGAATTAAAACAGTTTTTAAAATTGATTTTTGAGGACAGGCAATTCTGATTTGCTTGAAATGTAAATAATAATCTTGTTTAATAGAAAATCATGATGAACTTTTACTGGAACTATGACAGCTAAAATGTTTTTTTTTCCTTTACTTCAATAAATACAAGCTAAAAATATATTCAGATAAAAGATTTTTTTATTTTTCAGCAAAAGATAAAATGCTAAAAATTAATCTTACCTGTTCTAAAAATAAGTTGATATTTTCCATGCACTTGAATGCCATTTTTGAGTTGTTAATCTTTTTCTCAGGAATAGAGCCTGGTTGCAACACATTGATAAGTCTAAAGCAGAAAAAAAGAATCTGAATGTTTGTAATATGATAATAACATCTGCACAATCTAATTATAATTTATACATTATTAGGGGACTACGACCCTACAAGCTATGCTCAGCGCCATCGCTAAGACTTTTTCTTCGGGGGGGGGGGAGAGGACCCTAAATTGCCAAGTCAAATTTCAGTATTTGCCAACTAGTTTTATAATTTTGCCAAGTTACCACAATTTAAAAATGTAATATAGTTCTTATTTGTAAAAAGTTTAATAATATTCCCAATTAGATTTGTAACTTTTGCAAATTTATCAGAAATAGAAAATGTATTATAGTTTTTTTTAAAGTTTCAAACATATTTGCCAACTAAGTTTGTAAATTTGCCAAGTGTAACAACATTGGCAAAAGTTTGGGGGCCCTTGTTGAGACCCCACAGGCTCTAAAAACATGCTAATTTAGTCTCTTTTAAGGCTGTTTGTTCTCAAATCCAAAAGGGAAACTTTATGGCATAAGTTTTAATTTATTTTGTTCGGAAATGCATGAAACTAGCAAGTGTTGTTCAGAAACTATGTCATCAAACGGTTTTTTCCAGGTTTTTTTTTTCTTCAAACGCAATAGATCTTTCAGAAAATAGTGTCAAAGTGGGCGTTTTGAACCGAATTTCAGCGCGAAAGAAGAATAATTACTCAAGAAAGGGTGAAAAATGTCTTTGTCACTTGATCAAAATCGTTTATAACTCAATAGGCAATTGATTGATCAAAAAATGGAAAACACAGTTCGATTCCAAATCGCTTCCATAGTCGAGCCTTTGAATTTGTAAATGTGTCAAAACGTTTTGCCCTTGTTGAGCAGAGCAATTGACTCGGTACAGCCTTAAGGGGACTCTGTACCCTTTGAAGAATTTTTTTTTTACTGATGTACATTTGCTTATTATATACACATATTATTATTATGGGTAATACTCAGAAAAACTGATTTTGACAAGAAAAATGATCATTTTGTGGGTAAAAATTAAGGTTTATTATTATTATTATTATTTATTTAAAGAATTTTAAAGTTTGCTATTTTTTGATACATTACTGTGTTTAAAACACAAGCTTTTACAAATATTTGTCAAATCACTCCATTATTTTTTTGTATCTTTAATATAGTGTACTTAATAAAATTAGGTATCGATTTTACAATTAATGAATTAGTTTATGAAAAAAAGAAAAATATAGAAACATAGGCAAAACATGATTTGCCTATGTCAATTAAAGATTTATATGGCCACTAAGCTGTGAAGTACTTTTAAAAAGAATGAATAATTCCAACACTTCTTTTTTATATGTATAAACATGTGTGACACATCGTTGGAAAGATAAAAGTTTAAACTATTTGATGATATAAAAAAGTAAAAATCGATTTTTTCCCCAAATTTTGCTTTCCCCCTTAAGTATATATTGAGGATACAAAAAATAATGGAGTGATTTGACAAATATTTGTAGACGTTTTAGTGTTTTGAACACAGTAATGTATCAAAAAACAGCAAACTTTAAAATTCTTTCAATATATAAAAAAAAAATTTAAACTCTCAATTTTTACCCACAAAATGTTTTTTTTTCCTTTGTCAAAATCAGTTTATCTAATAAGTATTACCTTCAGTATGTATATATAAAAAATAAATGTACATCAGTAAAAAAAATCTTCAAAGGGTACCGAGTCTCCTTAAAATGATTACCAAATTACGATCTTTTGTAACTGGGTTGCCATTCATTTCTGACTAGAGAGATTTTTCGGTCCTCAAGGCTGTATTCACTGCTATCGCGACAACTGATGGCTGTTTTCATGATTTATTAAGCAACAACACCAATTACATATTTTTGTAAATCAACTTATATAAAATGGTAAACGTTGCTAAATAGATTTTATTTTCTCTACTTTTCAGCCTAATTACTGTAAAGAATCACTTTCTCAGATGCCAAAATCACGTTGTCATAGCTTATTCATAACTTCTGAATGAGTTTGGAAAATGTTAAGCAAAAATCAAAGCTTCAAAATTTTAATTTTTTTAAACTCCTATCAATTTTTGAACATTTTGATGTAATTGTTTCCTTGAAATTCCCATTAGAACAGAAGTTATGTCTTTTAGAATTATACTCAACCGCAGCTAACTGTGTTTCCGAAACTTTGAAGACATTTTTCTCAAAATAACGTGTTTGGGTATAATGCGCAGAATATCTCAAAAACTTCTCAATATTTTTTCATGGAATTTTCAAAAGATTTGTTTCATGTTAGTCTGCGTAAACTGAACCTAAAATTTTCTTTTTATTGTTCAAAAAATTATTTTTTTAATTGGTTATACTGTTGAAATTTTCAAATTGTTGTATTATCCAGATACATCTTTATATTGAAAATATAAAAATGCTTTAAATACAAATTTATTTTCTTTTTATTGTTCAAAAAATTATTTTTTTAATTGGTTATACTGTTGAAAATTTCAATTTTTTGTATTAGCCAGATACATCTTTATATTGAAAATATAAAAATGCTTTAAATACAAATTTATTTAGGTTCAGGCTAATTATTATAATCTGATGTATAATTAGGTAACTTTTTTTTTTATTATTCTAGATGCAAAATTTATTTTGTAATCTTGCGCGTAAGCTGTCATCCCAATTTTCTGATCGAGAAATGCCTGACAGTTTGAAGTCCCTATAAATATTAATTCTACATCTAGTAATTTTTTTGATATATGAAATAAAAGAGCATACTTATATCGTTCATAGCTCCAAAAATTGCATTTTAAAATCATATATATTTTAAGATATTAAATGTTGAAAATGGTCTTTTTGTTTTAATTTCTTTCAACTTTAACCCTTTCGGGTTAAGTTGAAATTTTACTTTAATAATGTTAATCGTAGCTATCCAAATAGATTTACTGAAGTTTGAAGATTATCTCATTGTCTGAAATCTAACGAGTGTACTTAATTCGTGTACTATTTCAATTCATGTTTATATGATAATAGGTTAAGGAAGAGTTTTTGGAGACGTTTGGAAAATATCATATTACAACAGGGTTTAACTGATATTACAGCTTTCTAATGTTTTTTTATGTTTTATCACACATGATTTGTTCAGAAAAGTGATCTTTATTTTAAATTTATAGAGTGAAATGCATGTATAAAATATAGGAATCGCCAACGGTGCAAAGAGAATTGAGCAAACTTTTATTATTATTGTTATTACTAAATGTCAAAACATAAATTAAGTCATAATAAGAAATGCACAACCATGTACTATCTTTACTATATGTAAATGTAACAAAAGTACTTGTTATGTTAAGACAAAATAATACTCGATGAAAAGACATCAGGGGTCTGTCCAGACTTTTCCTACAGGGTCCTGTTTTTGTGAGATTGTGAATTCTAGTCAAACTTTTATGAATTTGAAATTATCATTATATTCAGGTTCTACCCTTCATATATAAAAAAGTTAAGTAATATATTCTTCGATAAATTCAAATGTTTTGTTTAAGGTCAGATTTTTTTTTTTTTTTTTTTTCAATGATGAATTCTGTGAAAGGTTCCATTTGAAGGTGGAAAAATTGTATGAAAGATCTATTTAAATAAAACAAAGAATTTTGTAAAGGGTCCTGTTTTGGAATGATTAATTTTGTGAAGGGTTCTGTTTTGAAAGAAAAAAAAAATGTGAAGGGCCCTGTTTTGGAATAAAAAAAAAAACTAGTATGATGTGGTCATCACAAAACTTTCTTCTATATAAATCACGTCAATTAAATCATTTAAATAGTACAAGAAATTACATCAATTTATTCATATAAAAGTATACCTGAATTTGAAGTTTGATGAAAATTCGTACATTAGTTATTGAGATAGAGCTGCAGGGGAAATTCTTAAAAATGCAGCATAACAGCGGCACCTGTTGAGCGATTTGCACCAAAACACAAACAGCACTAATTCATATTAAGGTATACTGGAATCTGAAGTTTGATGAAAATCCGTGTATTAGTTCTGGAGCTAGAGCTACTGTGGAAATTACAAAAAATGCAGCACATCAGCGCCACCTGTTGAGCGATTTACACCAAAAGGTACAAAACATCAATTCATGTCAAGGACTAACTGAATCTGAAGTTTGATAAAAATCCGTGCATTAGTTCTGGACATTGAGCTATTGTGGAAATCAAGAAAAATGCTGCATAGCAGCGCCACCTGTTGAGCGATTTACAGCAAAACATAAACAGCAATAATTTATATCCAGGTATACCTGAATCTGAAGTTTGTTGAAAATCCAAGCATTAGTTCTTGAGATAGAGCTATTGCGGAAATCACAAGAAATACAGCATAGCAGCGGCACCTGTTGAGCGATTTACACCACAAGGTGCAAAACGTCAACTCATGTCAAGCACTAACAGAATCTGAAGTTTGATGAAAATCCGTGCATTATTTCTTGAGATAGAGCTATTACGAAAATCGTGTAAATGCTGCAAAATGCAGCATATCAGCGCCATCTGTCGGGCGATTTGCACCAAAACGTTACCAGCACCAAATCATATCAAGGATTAACTGAATCTGAAGTTTGATGAAATTCCGTGCATTAGTTCTTGAGATAGAGCTAGTGCAGAAATCGCGAAAAATGCAGCATAGCAGCGCCACCTGTTGGGTGATTTACACCAAAAACTAATCAGCACCAATTTATATTAGGGACTACTTGAATATAATTTTTTATTAAATTCCGTGCATTAGTTCTTGAGATAGAGCGCCCACAAAATTTGTGTCACATACACACAGACAGACAGACAGACTCACAGACATTTTGTAAAAACATGTTTTTTGGAATCTCTGACCTCTAAAACGTGTAAATCCGTCGAAAACCGGAAGTCGAAAATTTTTACGAATCCAATACTTTCTTATTGTAAAGACAGAAGAAAGTAAAAATATGAAGAGTCCTTTTAAAGGACCTAAAATTTTCCTAAACAGATCCCTGGACATGTTCTATTAATAGTATTACACCAGGCCCGAAAGAGTTAAAGAGTCCTGAGACCCCTTAATAATTTTTTTTTCATACAATATATGAAGATTATATACCTGCATAATATCTGTCCATCTTTCAACTGTCTGCCAAAAGTTTCCCTGTCTCCAGAGGTGTCCAGCTCCACTTCACCACCCATCACATCTTTCATCCACTCTAATATCTGAGCAGCTAATGCAGGGTCATATTTAGACTGGATCTGAAAAATTTTAAATAATAATATTCATATAAAATTCAGAAATAATTTAGAATTAAACATTTTGTTATAATAAATTTGAAACTTATGATGGAATTCAATGACATCGTATGAGACACTTCTTAAATTGCGATGTGAATGGATGTATCATTATATGCCTTCTTTTAGCTGACAATTTATATTTGTATGTGACAGTCAAATCCTGTGACTCATTTGGACATTGTTCTTTTTTTTTTTTTTATTCAATCCTTAAGGATGGCTTATGTGTGTGTGTGTGTGGGGGGGGGGGGACGGTTGATTTCCTATGGATAAATCAGTATCAGCTTCAACAGTGAGTATTTGCTGAAAAGTACTAATGGCAGGCTTACCACAATAGCGCCAAATTTTGGCCGTCTTGACAAAATACCGCAAAATTTGGCGACAAAAATAAGTTGCCATATATGAATTCAATTTGGTGATAGCTGGCTAATTTGGCGAAATTGCCATTTCTACCTTTTAGTGTATTAAAAAAATATTTTTTTTCTACATCTCTGTGAATTTTAATGAAAGCATTTTAATTTATTTATTTTTATTTTATTTTATTTTTTACATTTATCATTATTACTAGCTGCACTTTGATCTCTAGAAGGTTGGGTTGGGGGGAACCTAGACGCGGTCTGCCCCGACTCAATTTCTGAGGAAAATACTGACAGTTAAAATATTTAAAAAAAAAAAAAAAATATTGCATCTTATGCATGAAAGACATTACAGTACAGCCATTTTCAGAGTATATGTCCGCAAGGACAAAATACAGAATCTTTATTAATGATCACTTTGATAATGTCTATATACGTGAAAACTCATTTTTAAAAATGCAGCTTTGGAACGTAGGATAAAGATAATTATAATTTTGATGTTCTACAAAGCCCGTCCGCGAGCCGGACAGAGGGGCTTAGATTAAGCCCTGGCTTTTGCAGACTTTTTAAAGATATACGTTGTATACTTTTAAATCGAAGATAAGCTAGTTCTTCGTGCATTCCGGAGATTACATATGTATTCTTTAGAGGAGTGGTAATCACTAAATTTCTGTAAGAACCAAAATCTGGTTGAGAATTGAACTCGTGAGGCCGCACTTACTTGCTTGCAGCCATATATCTTTATATTATAATGATTTACTAACACAGTAAAACTTCCATAATGGACACTCTTTAAATTCCAAACACCTATATATATATCTATCTTTTTTAACTTTGAATAGCGGACAAATTCCGTGGTATCCGCTATTCAGAGGTTTTAGTGTACATACTAAAAATTAATATGTATTTATTCATTTTAACCAATGTTATTAGTATAATGTTAAATGCAACTATTAATAATTTTATTCAATGCAAATATTAGCAGTATTTAATAGTTATGTAGATGGTTATTATAAAATTTCTGGTTATTATAAGCTTTTCTGACTTATTCAATTTTTGTAGTGAGGTAAAAAATATGCCAGTTTTTATTTTATGTATATTTTTCTTTATCAATTTCTGCAGATTTGTTGGCAACTGCGATTCGAAAACCGTTTTCAAGATTTTCCTTGGTCAGGCGAGACTTGTGTTTACTTTTGATTATTTCCATTCGATTAAACCGTTGCCACTTAAATGTTAAAATTTAAAGAGCCTGTAAATCTTTTCAGAACAAATGCTAAGTTTAGAACATATTCTACAGCTAAATTTCAAATATCTGAAAAATAGGAAATCTAAAAATTTTCTATAAAATTCAACTATATCGAATAACAAAACTGGTGATCGATACGGTTAAAAATCGATAAATCTTCTTTAAAAATAGCACGTCTTTCAAACTAATTAATATACTTTTAAAAGAGCACGTTTTTCAAACTAATTAAAACTATCTAGAGGAATAGCCCAGTGGTTAGGGGGTTGAATTCGGAATTAATTAGGGGCTGGAAAAAAGCTGGAAATTGTTTTAATCCCTTCAGTTTAGGTCTAGAATAAATATGCTATGTTTTCTTCCCCGTACTTGGTGAACGTCTGAAAATGTGTACATATTTATTTTCGAAAAACACGTTTTTTTACTTACCTTAACAATATCTCAAAACAGCTAACTCTATAAAAAAACATTGTCAAAACAAATGTTGTAGGGGAGACCGGGGGAATGCCGCCAACCCGGGTTATGCCGCCACCCCACCTAGTTTAAAAACTAAGGGCAGTTTGAGATAGTGAATGTGCCTGCACTGTAGCGGCCAACATTATAAACAGTGCCTAAAGTGAGAGTGACTTTGCTGTACGTCGTTCGTTTGTTCTAGTGAAAAATGTAGTTTTCATCTAGTTGCTTGTTATTTTGGAGCTTCAAATGAGTAGAGATAAGCACCTTTTATTGTAACATTAGGTGTTTAAGATAATATGACCCGTAATCTACATGCATTCGCCGACATTTTGATGCAATCTGTTGAACAAGTTCGGTTCTTCTTCCGGCTTTGCTTGGGGATTTCCGCCATATTGTCCTCTCGGGGTAATGCCGCCGGTATGCACATCAGGTGAGAAATGGTCTCATTTTAATGTAGTGGAGCCGATTCAGCAGAGTGACTTTTGCAATATGAAGTAAATTGTAAGCTTAACCATTATTCTGCTCAATAACATTGCTTTCTAACTATTTTGAGTAGGTTGTGTGTTTCCTATAGTATCCATTTGATGCATGTACTAGGTCATTAAAGAGTGGCGGCATTACCCCGGTACAGTGGCGGAATTACCCCAGTGTCCTGGGTAATCCCGCCACTGTGCAGAGGTTTAAAAAATATTTTTTTATGTATGCTTACTTTACAGTTATGATTATGGTTAAATTTATACAGATACTAAAGATCATGATTCAGCTTTAGAATTTTTACTATTAAAAAATAAGCATTTTTTCGAGGTGAAAAATTTTAAATTCCCTTAAGGTGTCGCCATTCCCCCGGTCTCCCCTACAGCTTAAAATTCTGAATAAAATGAGTACCCACGTTAAAATTTTTGTTTAATATTAAGCTTGTAATTCTATTTCAAAATTTTGCTTTAATCGCTAATCAAGAGCTTGAAGCCAGGAGAGACCAAGTTAACTTAACAATATCTCAAAACAGCTAACTCTATCAAAAACGTTGTCAATACAAATGTTATAAAACTTAAAATTCTGAATAAAATGAGTACCCACATTAATATTTTTGTTCAACATTAAGGCCGCAACTCTATTTCAAAATTTTGCCTTAACCCGGGAGAACTCGCTGCATGGGATTTTCTCTCACAGTCGTACTTTTTTAAGACTCTTATTTAAATCATTTTTCATTTTAATTAAAATTTCAAAATGTTTTTAAATTATTTTACCTATTTTGTGAATAAAAGTACTAAGCCAACCAAAAAAAGTTGATATTATATGAATGTAAAGTAAAAGAAAAGAAATTGGGCATTCTCACTAGCGAGTTCTCCCGGGTTAATCGCTAATCAACAGTTTGAAGCCAGGAGAGACCAAGTTATCAGTTCATCCTGCTTTCAATTTTTATATACATGTATTTTTGTTAATTTCTGACCCATGTCGAAGGGTTTAAAACAATTTCTAGCCTTCCCCAAGTTAATTTCGAATTCGGCCTTTTTTTCATCCCCTACCGCTGGGCCCGTAATCAAGAGGTTAAACCGTAACTCTCAACATATCCAAAATAATGAGCTCAAATAATTACAAAAACATCGTAAATGCTTCAATAATAAATGTATATATATATATATATATATATATTTATTATATATATATATAATATATTATATATATTATATATATATAACCATTAATTAAACATCAGCGACCATCATCAAAAACTGCAATATTGTGAATGATTGACTACAAGCCATAAACCAACAACATAGAACTGCATGTGTAAAATAAAGTACCGTATACCTAATTACAAGAATTAACATGGAAGAAAAAAAGAAGAATATGGATTCCGAAAAAATTGAAAAACTTATATATTGAATTACGTTTTCAAGAGTACAGAATTCAATGATATAAGCAAATCGGTTGTTTTCTGTGGGAAAAAAGCTATAAGCTGAAAAAAAATTTTCCCCTGTACTCATATATATATATATAAATTAGAATTTCAAGCTATTGATTAGCGATTTAGGCTAAACTTTGAAGTAGAATTGTGAGCTTTGTGTGAGAAATGTTCAACAAAAATGTCAAGTGTGGATACTCATTTTATTCAGAATTTTAAGCTCTACAACATTTGTTTTGACAATGTTTTTTCTATAGAGAGCTGTTTTGAGATATTGTTATGGAAATAAAAAAAAACCTGTTTTTCGACTATAAATCTGTACATATTTTCTAACGCTCACCTACTACAAGGGGGGAAACTTAGTATATCCATTCTAGACCTAAACTAAATGGATTAAAATAATTTACAGCTTTCCCGTAATTAATTTCGAATTCTGTCTTTTTTTCCTCCCCTACCACTGGGCCAGAAAACATGTTTCTTCTGGAGTTACAATAAAAAATATTTTTACTAGCAGCATAATGGTATTTTTCATATTTTACTATAAAATGTATGGAGAAATATATTGTTTTTAATAATGTAAGAGTTAATCACCATAAACACTCCTTTGACATTAAAAAAATTATTTTAAATTTCTAATCTATATTCTAAAGGACAAACATGCCCGTGAGTAACACCAACGTCATTTTGACGTTGGCAATACATGACGACAAAATTTCGCTGTTTTTTACTGCAATTTTTTTAATCTGGTAAGCACCGCACATTTTCAATTTTACACCGTCGAATAGGTAAAAAATAGATTCTTTGAAATGCAGTTTGAAAACTATCACAAACTGACTGATTTCGTGTGGTTTTAAAAATAACTTTCAAGCGTGATTTTTTTTTTTTTTTTTATCACTCATCTCTATCGCGTGCAGACGATTACGAGTCATGAACCTGTTTGAACTTTAAAAAGTTCAGCATTTACTTCCGACTAATATTCCATAAAGAAATTAAAACTTCATCCATAAATAAATTAAACGGTACAAAAATTAAAATTACACATAATGTGCTTTATTACTTAAAAGTTGAAAAACGTTAAAAGATGTTAAACTACATTATTCAATTTCTACCACTCTCAACTATATATATAGTACGAGGCTAACGTAAAAGGCAGGCTACCGCGGTGGGTCCGATTCTTCTTTTTTTACAGACCGCTGGAGTCACGTGATGCTCGAATGCACCAATGAAGATGTGCGAAAAGAGCATCACGTGACTCCAGCTGTCTGTAAAAAAAGAAGAATCGGACTCACCGCGGTAGCCTGTCTTTCTCGCTAGCCTCGTATATAGTATATATGTCGTAGGCTAATTGAGAAATCCGGCTCTTTGCAAAGAGCCGGGCTAAATGGAGAATCCATCTCCCTTTTTCCAATTAGCCTGATATTTTTCAGTCTTATTGCAAAGAGCCTAGAAAGCGTTAGGCTAATTGAAAAATGACCACTTATTATCCGATCAGGGTGATATTTTTAGCTCACAGGCTATCAAAGCCTGAGAGCTTATGTTCCCGCCGATTCTGTATGTACGTAACGCGATAACTCTTGATAGAAATATCCGATTTACTTCAATTTTTTTTTCTAGGTCATTCTGATAAGGTGCTTCCCTGATTAGTTTTTGGGGTTCATTGGTTAAGGATAAAGGGGTAAGGGGCTAGTCCCCCCCCCTTAATTTATATAAATGGGTTTTTCATGCAGAAATATTCGATTTGCTCCAAATTTGGTATATAGGTTTATTGTGTTAAGGAGCTTTCCTGATTAGATTTGGAAGCTCATTATTTAAGTATAAAGGGGGGAAAGGGGGCTACCCCCTTAATTTAGATAAATCGGTTTTTCATGATGAATTATTCGATTTACTCCAAATTTGGTATTCCGGTTTATTAAGTTAAGGAGCTGCCCTGATTAGATTTGGAGGTTCATTAGTTACATATAAAGGGAGGAAAAGAGGGGCTATCCCCCGCCCCCCGTAATTTAGATAAATGGCTTTTTCATGCAGAAATATGCTATTTGCTATAAATTTGATATACCGGTTAATTATGTTAAGCAGCTTCCCTGATTACATCTGGAAGATCATTATTAGGTATAAAGGTAGGAAAGGGGGGCAATTGCCTCTCCCCTTAATTTAGATAAATGCATTTTTCATGTAGAATTATTCGATTAGCTCAAATTTGGTATATTGGTTTATTATGTTAAGGAGCTTCCCTGATTAGATTTGGAGGTTCATTAGTTAAGTATAAAGAGAGGAAAGGGAGACTAGTCCCCCCCCTCCCCCTTAATTTAGATAAATGGGTTTTTCATGCAGAGTTATTCGATCTGCTCCAAATTTCGCATACCGGTTTATTATGTTAAGGAGCTTCCCTGATTAGATTTGCAGGTTCATTAGTTAAGTATAAAAGGAGGAAAGGGGGCTAGACCGACCCCCCTTAATTTAGATAAATGGGTTTTTCATGCAGAGTTATTCGATCTGCTCCAAATTTCGCATACCGGTTTATTATGTTAAGGAGCTTCCCTGATTAGATTTGCAGGTTCATTAGTTAAGTATAAAAGGAGGAAAGGGGGCTAGACCGACCCCCCTTAATTTAGATAAATGGGTTTTTCATGCAGAGTTATTCGATTTGCTCCAAATTTCGTATACCGGTTTATTATGTTAAGGAGCTGCTTTGATTAGATTTGGAGATTTATTGGTTAAGTATAAAAGAGGGACGGGGGCTAGTGTCCCCTTAATTTAGATAAATGTGTTTTTCATACAGAATTATTCGATTTGCTTCAAATTTGATATACCAGTTTATTACGATATGGCTTCCGTCATTTGATTTGGAGGTTCATTGGTTAAGTATAAAAGGGGGAAAAGGGGGACAATTGCCCCTCCCCTTAATTTAGATAAATGAGTTTTCATGCAGAATTATCTAATTTAGTTTAATTTTTTTTCTAGGTTCATTCTAATAAGGAGCTTTTCTGATTAGATTTGAAAGTACATTGGTTCAGCATAAAGGGAGAAATGGGGCGGCTAATACCCCCCCCCCCCCTTAATTTAGTGAAATGGTTTTTCATGCAGAATTATCTGATTTGCTTCAAATTTGGTATATCAGTTTAGTATGTTAAGTACCTTCCCTGATTAGATTTGGAAGTTCTTTGGTTAAGTAGAAAGGTGGGCAACGGGGACTAATCCTTTCATTTATTTTTCAAGGGGCATTATTCTTTGAAATAAGAGTATAATATACAATTAGTGTGAATAGCCTTTGAGCGCAATGCTATCAGTTTAACTGGGCAATTTTCTTTTTATTAGGTTTATTAACGCATAACCCTACCCAAACCCGAAAAATAAATTACAACAGACTGTACCCCGATCCGAGCAAGACAAAATAATTTCAGTCTACATGCAACCCGACCCGAACCTGAGAGTTCCATTTGTAAAAACCCGAAATCCCGAACCAAATCTGATAACCGACAAAAATATTCCAAAGATCCATAACCGGATCCGAACAAGACAAATTAGTTTCCGTGGACACGCAACGCTACCAGAGCCTAAAAATTCCATTTGAAGTCAACCTGAAACCCGTCCCGAACCAAATCTTAAGCGACAAAAATATTCCAAAGAACTATAACCCGATGCAAGCCAGACAAAATAATCTCCGTTCACCGGCAACCCGATCCGAACCTGAAAGTTCTAATTGAACTCAACCCGAAACCTGGTTGTGGTCGGTTTTCGGGTTGACTTCAAATGGAACCTTCAAGTTCGGATCCGGTTGAAAAAAAATTAAACTAAATTAGATAATTCTGCATGAAAACCCATTTATCTAAATTAAGGGGAGGGGCAATTGCCCCCCTTTCCCCCCTTTTATACTTAACCAATGAACCTCCAAATCAAATGAAGGAAGCCATATCGTAATAAACTGGTATATCAAATTTGAAGCAAATCGAATAATTCTGTATGAAAAACCCATTTATCTAAATTAAAAGGACACTAGCCCCTGTCCCTCCTTTATACTTAACCAATAAATCTCCAAATCTAATCAAGGCAGCTCCTTAACATAATAAACCGGTTTACGAAATTTGGAGCAAATCGAATAACTCTGCATAAAAAACCCATTTATCTAAATTAAGGGGAGGGGGGGTCTAGCCCCCCTTTCCTCCCTTCATTCTTAACTAATGAACCTCCAAATCTAATTAGGGAAGCTCCTTAACATAATAAAACGGCATACGAAATTTGGAGCAGATCGAATAACTCTGCATGAAAAACCTCTTTATCTAAATCAAGGGGGGGGGGGGTCTAGCCCCCTTTTTCTCCCTTTATACTTAACTAATGAACCTCCAAACCTAATTAGGGAAGCTCCTTAACATAATAAACCGGTATACCAAATTTGGACCAATCGAATAATTTTGCATTACAAACACATTTACCTAAATTAAGGGGGGGGGGCTATCCCCCCTTTCCTCCCTTTATACTTAACTAATGAACCTCCAAATCTAATCAAGCCATCTCCTTAACATAATAAACCAGTATACCAAATTTGAGCTAATCGAATAATTCTACATGAAAAACGCATTTATCTAAATTAAGGGGAGAGGCAATTGCCCCCCTTTCCTCCCTTTATACATAATAATGATCTTCCAAATGTAATCAGGGAAGCTGCTTAACATAATTAACCGGTATACCAAATTTTTTGCATATCGCATATTTCTGCATGAAAACCCCATTTATCTAAATTACGGGGGGGGATAGCCCCCCTTTCCTCCCTTTATATGTAACTAATGAACCTCCAAATCTAATCAAGGCAGCTCCTTAACTTAATAAGCCGGTATACCAAATTAGGAGCAAATCGAATAATTCATCATGAAAAACCGATTTATCTAAATTAAGGGGGTAGCCCCCCTTTCCCCCCTTTATTCTTAAATAATGATCTTCCAAATCTAATCAGGGAAGCTCCTTAACACAATAAACCAGTATACCAAATTTGGAGCAAATCGAATATTTCTGCATGAAAAACCCCATTTATATAAATTAAGGGGGGGGGGGGTGGACTAGCCACCCTTTTCCCCCTTTATCCTTAACCAATGAACCCCAAAAACTAATCAGGGAAGCACCTCATCAGAATGAACCTAGAAATTTTTTTTTTGAAGCAAATCGGATATTTCTATCAAGAGTTATCGCGTTACGTACATACGTACGTACGTCCGTACACACGTACATACAGAATCGGCGGGAACATAAGCTCTCAGGCTTTGATAGCCTGTGAGCTAAAAATATCACCCTGATCCAATAATAAGTCGTCATTTTTCAATTAGCCTAACGCTTTCTAGGCTCTTTGCAATAAGCCTGAAAAATATCAGGCTAATTAGAAAAAGGGAGATGGATTCTCCAATTAGCCTGGCTCTTTGCAAAGAACCTAGGCAGTTTGCAAAGAGCCGGATTTCTGAATTAGCCTACGACATATACATCCTCAGGGACAAAATACAAAACTGATGTTACTAACGTCTTATTTTCAAATTTCACTCTATTGAAAATAAAACGTTAGTGCAAATCAAATGCTGTTCTTAATCATATAAAAATCCAAAAGTCAAAAGGTTTTTTTTTTTTCTTTTAAGTTACGAAATTAATTTTTTTTTTTACAATTCCTGGGTCTTATAAGTTATATTTAGAAAAACTTTCTCCTTACTTTTTTACCAAGTAAAACAGTAAAAATTGCATTCTTATCGAGCTATAATTGAAATTTTATTAATTTTCGGTGTTTTCTGGCACGAAACACGCGTTTTTTTATTTAAATATAACTTATAGGACCAAGGGATCGTATAAAAATTTTAATTTGGTAGCATTTTAAAAAGATAGCTATTTTGACGTAAGTGGAATTTCATGTGAGGAAGAACAACATTTGGAGCACTTATGCAATTGAAAGTCTACCTATGAAATTAATAATTAAGGAATCATAAGAAGGGATATTTTGTACGTGCAGTCATGGAAATAATAATAATAATTAAAAAAAAAACACCGTCTACTAAATCTGCTCCAAATAATTGTAGAAAAACATTACTAGTACCAAACGATTGGAAATAAAGTCTACTTTTAAATGATGTATAGAAAATTGGCTTTGGGGGCCACCTACATATACAAAAGAACCCGAACTTTTTTTTTTCAATAGCAATACCCAAGTTTGACAACATAAATAAATTCTACGCCCTTCAATTAGTCTAAAAACAAATTTTCATGAAATAAGTTACGATTAGTTTAAGAGAAATTAATTATTTTAAAATGTGCCAATTTTAGGGGCTGCATCCAAATTAAAGTTCGGTATGCTATTCTTGAAATGCTACAGAATTACTATGTCACTTCTATTAATGTATTATTTCTTGCCAATAAGATCATTTCACTGGCTTAATATGTTTAGATTATCGCCAGTAAAAATTTTTCAATAAAATGAGTAAAATAGATGTTTTTCAAATTATTCTTTCTGCACATCATAGACCATCATTTTGACGTTTTTTTTAATCATAATTCAAAAACTACTTGGAAGAAAATTTTGAAATTTAGAATCTGCATAAAGTAAGACATAATAAATATAAATATCAAAAAAGTTCTAGGTTGCAATTCATATTTTTTCGAATATTAATTTAATAATTCATAATTATATATTATAAATTTTTAAATTACAAATTCAATATATTTACGTTTGGGATTTTTAGTATTATAATAACACAAAAAAATATCATATTAGGATTATAATTTTAGGAGGTATTAATAGAAATAGGAAAATTTAATTTAGCATTAGAAGCTCTAAATTTCGAATAATTCAAAAACGTATCATCCAAATTAATTGAAATTTCGTTTCTAGGCATAGTTTGAACCGAAGATTTAAGATATATTGTCAATTGGGTGTTGCTATTGAAAAAAGTAAAGTTTGGTCTGGTTTTGATTTGTAGATGGCCCCTAAGCAAATTTTATATACATTATTTAAAAGTAGACTTTGTTTCCAATCGTTTAGTACCAGTAACTTTCTTTTATTATAATCAGTTGCAGAGTTAGTCGAGGGTGTTTATTTTTTTTTTTTTTTCACGACTGTAGATTATAAAATATTGTTACGAATATGTAGGCAGATAGAATTTAAATGCAAAAAATATTTTTGTGTGTGCGTGTTTTTTTTTTTTTTTTTTTTTTTTTTTTTTTTTTTTTTTTTGTTGTTGTTGTTGTTATGTTTGCGCTCAAATCAACCGGCAATTTTCAGTTTAGTTGCATATGAAATGTCGGACTTGGTCAAATCATTCTGAAACCATTTTGCCAGCCGAAAACTGGACGGTTGGCAACACGAAGTAGTAGAGCATTCTCACAATCCTTTGACATTTAAGTCCCTGAATAATAATTTTTATTTTAGTACACATTCTTGTGGGTTTTTTTTATTTCATATACTGGAAAATTTGCATGATTTTCACCCCATTGCATGATTTCATAACAATATTAACGAGATAAATAAGTTTTGGACGATGTTGGGGGTCCAAATACCAGGAAAACTCTTATACCGTCACGTGTCCCTGATGCTGATTTTTTAAGTTTGGAGCTGTCTGTATAAAATTGTTTCAATAAAAGTAATTTGGTGTCATTTTTTTTCGAAACTGGAACTATTGTTTTATATAAGTATGTAGCAAAAAATTAACCTGCACACATTTTTAAGGTTGATATTATTTTTTGAACTCTGTCCCTGGGTTTTAGATTCCTTACCATCCCTCTTGCTAAACTTATACAGAAAATCACTTCAGATGCAGCCACAGAATTTTTTTCAAGTTTTTTCTCATGCAGAAGTATGCTAGAGAAAGAATGTCTAAAATTCTTTTACAGGCAATTTACTGCAGAATTTAAATCAGCATTTAAATATCAATTTCAAGCATCGTGGCTTTATTGGTAGTCTTGCTGTCTCCAAGGTTTATTCCTGCACTTTTCGAGGTAAGTAAAAAAAAAAAAAAAAAAAATTAAGTTTAATCCAATGTAAATAACTGTTTCTAAAAATCAATGAGCATTGTGGCTATCACTTAGCCTTATCACGATTTGTCTAAAAATAGTTGTAATTTTCCTTACTGTCTCATCCTTACCATCCCTTTTTTTTCCCATTACTGTCCTTTTTTTCCTATACCATCCCCCCCTTTTTTTTTTCCTTCCGTCCCTTTTTTAACACCCCTTTAAGACAATGTTATACCATAATTTTGTACTAAAATACTACATTGTTATTATTTCTTATTTGAATCTCATGTGGGTACTATGCAAATTCATTATAAGTAAAAATTTAGAAGAAAATAGAAAGTTTTAGTGGTAAAATGGTAGGGAAAATTAAACTCGCAAGTTTAACTTAAACCTCAGTTAAATAAATAATTAAAAAAAAAATCACAGCTGACCATTTTTTCTTTATTTTGAATCATTAAGGCATTCGTCTATCAGATTGAAATGTTATTTTAGCAAGTTTAATTTCACCAGATTTTTATTCCCGAAAGTCAAAAGATTGTGAGAATGCCACTAATACACTCATACGCCAAAAATGACTGTAGAACGAACCAATCAAATGTAATGTATAGTATAATGTATAGTACCTTTGTTAAAAACTACTTTCTGTTGCGCATATTAAAACAGATAAACCATAAATAACGTCATAGTGTAGGGATTTCTCTTCAGACATGTTTTAATATTTCTGTCAGCGTTTCCCTCTCAAAATCAACAGAATTTCCTGGCACAGATGATTAACAAAGATCTCTTTTCTGTGGTTTAAATCTAATTCGAAGTTAGCCTTTCACTCGTAGAGCTATTTTTTTTCCTTTTTTTTTTTTTTTTTTTTTTAGCGATATCAACTACTTAGGAAAGCTAGGAAGAAAGAAAAAGAAAAAGTCCACAGATTGAAAGTTGGCCACCACTCCAATTCATCTTGACACGCTTTTTCAATTTTTTGGTTTATGTAGACTTGCTGTTTTCTTTCTTTATTTCTTTCTTTCACTAAACCTGGATGAAGTACTTTTCAAACAGCTGTTTTATAAGTGGGTTCATAACACTTACTTTATTTTATTTTATTTTTTTAAATCAAGAGCATATCTATTTTCCACATATTACGTTAAAGCATTGAAATAGTAAGTACTTAATTTAACAAAAAATGCACACTTTTATGCCCTGATCACCTCAATAACTTAGTTAAAACTCTGGAGGTCAATGCAATTTTTTTAAATAATTATTTTGACCCCGAGGCAGTTATCTTGACTAGCCTACCCTTTAGTCGAGTCTTCTGATAGCTTCCCCATAGGCAGGGCCGCAGAGTTGGTGGTGAAGCCGGTACAATTACCGGGACCCGCCCCCGTTAAAGGGGGACACGGATCCTGTTTTATAGATAAAATAGTAAAAACGTAGATTCAAAGAAAAAAAAATTATGTAAAATTTTCAAGTTAAAAGAACAAACAAGCAAGAAAATAAAAAAGTCTGAGTACTTATGTTTGTTAATTTTTTTTACTCAGCACTAAGAAAAGGCATTTAAAAAATACTATAAAACTTTCCAACTACAGTAAATTCTGTCTAAGGCGGAGTCTGTGCAAGCCGGAAATTTGTCTACCGCGGAAACTTTTTCAAGTCCCGGCGAACACATAAAAAATAACATTAATTCTTGTTGTATAAGCTGGAATCTGTCTAACGCGGAAACGGAAATGTTTTTAAAGTCCCTCCAAAGACAAAATCTTGCATAAGGCGGAAAAAAGATACTATTTTAAAAATGAAAAGTATTTCGTTTATGAAACTTTAATACATACGTCATATATTCAATGCCGAGAATTTTAATTAAATTCCATAATAGTTTAAGAAAGTTAATTTAAGGAACTAGAAACTGTTTAAATTTTAAGGAATTCTTGCATTTAAAAAATGAAATAATCATTTTTTCCTATATAAATTTGCATGTAAAAATTATTACTACTAAGAAGGATGCACATTTATAAACAAGTGGGTAAGTGTGATCATACATCGCACAAAGGGTTTCGTTTAATATTCCTTTCAAAACACTTTCTTTCAAAACGTCCAGTACATTTATCGCCATGAAATACCTTCTAAATTTTGGCAAACACACCCTAAACTATGTTAAAGTTTCAAACATATTCGCCTTGTTATATTTCCTAATTTTGTTCGCCACCCCCCCCCCCCAAAATGCCACGATATATCACATGACGGGTATCTGCCAAATTTAGAAAAGTGCCCCCCTTGGGGGGGGAGTGGGCAGATGGTCACCATGATTTTTGACGCGGCCTGATTTTAAAAATTTATGTTATGTTTTATAAGCCATATTAAAGTTTCAAACAGATCGTCCAGTTATATTTCCTAATTTTGTTCGCGCACCTCCCTCAACCCCCTCCCCCCTCCTCGAAATGCGACGCGCCCTTCTTCTTTATAATTTATTATCGTGTGTTATAAAGTATCTTAAAGTTTAAAACAGATTGAATTGTTAGATTTCTTACTTTAACTGAAATCGCGGTCTGTTAATTCCACATTCCACCACCAGGGAGCGCACTGTATTCTTAACAAAAGCGTATCTGAACGAAACTCCTTTACACAACCCATTAGTAGATATGTTACTCGAGGGGGTGGCGGTCTTCAGCAAGAATTTAAGATAATTGTTGAAATTACTATTCGGAAATAGTGGTAATTTAACTTTTGACATATTTATATTTAATAAGTATAAGTAGCATGTATCTGAAGACTCCATCAAAAAACGCACCTGAAACGGTATGAAACAAAAAAGAAATATTTTGCCCCTCCCCCTCTCCCCACCTTCCCGAAATTTCACGCGCCATTTTTTATAAACTTTTTCTAATGTGTTATAAACTATCGTAAAATTTCAAACAGATCGCCTTGTTATATTTCCTAATTTTAACAAAAATGTTAGTTCCACATTCCACCACCAGGGAGCGCACTCTATTCTTAACAAAACTGTATCGGAAGGAAACTCCGTTAAACAACCTATAAGTAGATATGTTACTCGAGGTGGTAGCGGTCTTAATAAGAAATTAAGATATTTGCTGAAATTACTATTAGGAAATAGTGGTAACTAAACTTTAGACAATTTTATATTAAATAAGTAGCATATATCTCAGGACTCCCTCAAAAAGTCACCTAAAGCGGTCAGAAACGCTAATTTTTTAAATAGAAATCTAGCGCCCCCCCCCCCCCCTCCCCGGAATTTCGCGTGTCATTCTTTCTTACACTTTATCTTATGTGTTATAAAATATCTTAAAGTTTCAAACAGATCGACTTGTTAGATTTCCTAATTTTAACAAAATCGCGTTATGTTAGTTCCACATTCCACCACCAGGGAATGCACTCAGTTCTTAACAAAAGCATATCTGAACGAAACTCCTTTACGCAATCTTTCCGTAGATAGATGGGTCGGGATGGTGGCGGTCTTAAACAAGAATTTAAAATATTTGCTGCGGTAACAAACGCTAAGATTTAAAAAAAATTCTAGCTCCCCCCCCCCCCCCCTCCTCGAAATATCACACTCCATTCTTTTTTACACTTTTTTCTATGTGTTATAAACTATCTTAAAGTTTCAAACAGACTGAGTGGCGGCCTTAACCAATAATTCAAAATATTTCCTGAAATTACTATTAGAAAATAGTGGTATGAAGTAAACTTTCTGATGATGAATGAGTTATACTTATCTCATATCGCTGTTCAAAAAGCCCAGGCAAATTATTAGATTTCCTAATTTAAGTTAATTCGTGGTTAAATAAGCGCGTCTCTTCATTTTAATCGACGCATTTGATAGCAATAAACCGATTAATTAAATAATAATTAATATTTCAGCTTGTAATTAAGATAGGACTTAGATATGGGTATCAATGAAATCAGCGAGAAATTTGACATCGGGATGCCAAAAAATTTAATCAAAAAATTTAATATTTAAAAAGTTAAAATTTCGTATTAAAATATGCTATTATGGAAAACCGCAGCGTCGTCATGTCTACCTGCGCCGAATTGAAATCTTTTTATTTCCTTGTCTTTCCAATTAAAGAAATTAAATTTTTATCGATCGATTTTTAGTGGATATTTTAACTTATACACATCGCAGAATTGTGAACTTTATACCAAATGAAAGTAGATTTTTTTCTGCGTCTGTCTATTCCATTTACAAATTTCTCGGACCAATATTTTCTGATATACGATTTCGCTTTAAAATCTCCACTTCATTTTTCGGCTTAATTTCCTCCGTGGTAACCGTGCATTCGGCTGATTTTACTGGCAACCCTTAGGAGAAACACGGATGATTTCGAGAAAGTCAGTTTGAATTTGCATTAAAAAGGTGGATTGGTAAATTTTAGAAGTTAATTAGCCCGTAATTCGGTTAATTACCAACTTTTTCAAAATTTTATGATTTGTTGTTTGATGTGAGGTGTTCAGCTATAAGTACCCAAAATTTCAAGTCTCTAACATGTATAGTTTCTGAGAACGGGCTCTGTGACGGACAGACAGACAGACAGACAAAGGAGCGAGACGAATAGGGTTTCGTGAGATGAACGAAACCCTAAAAATATGTATTTTTTAAAAAAACTACAATATATTATGCTTTAATGTTGTACTGAAATTCAAAATGATAGCTTACTGTCTCATTCCCGAAGTTATTATTATTATTATTTTGTGTGTGTGTATGCGTGTTTGAGTGTTAACTTCAAATTTGCAGGTATTACAGCAGTAGCAAGAAATTGAACAGTCTTTGAAAAATTCACTGCCCAAGTTATTTGTTCTTCGTCGTTTTATCTTGTCTAAGAATATTAGTAAGTGCATTGTAAAAATTGCTTCAAAATCTAAATTCATTGTCAATACTCCATCCCTGCAGGACAAAGTCGATGATACCAAATTAAAAGAGAAATAATTATTCTGTAGAAGATCTTTGTATTAAGTTTAATTATGGTAAAACTCAAATTTATGACGCTTTATAAAGAAAGAGTTGAAAACATCCAATAGAAAGAGGAAACGTGCTGTAAAAAATAAAGACATTGGTGCATTAACTTTTGAATGTTTTTCGATTACTAGAGTGAAAATTTTGCTCACATGTGGACTTTATTGCGAAAAAATAGGTAAAATGAATTTTAAAGCTTCCAGTAAATGGTTAATGAGTTTCCATAATCTACACAACATCGCCATGAAGCATGCTTGCTGACACCCGAAAAATGTCTCATAGCATGAAATTCGGGAATAGAAAGGAAATTTTCATCTACCTATTGAAAATTTCAAGAAAAGGACATATATAATTGCAATGAGAATGGACTGTTTTTATCATGTATGCCAAGTAAGTCACTTGTAAAAAGAGGAAGTTAATGCCGCTGAGGTAAAACCTCCAACAACTGTATCACTGTTTTGCTTTTTGCGAATTTGGAGGGCAGTTTATAAAAAAAATTAGTGATTGAGAAATCGAAAACGACGTTATGTTTCAAGATTGTAAATATTGTTAAACTGCCTGTGACTTGGAGGCCTCAGAAAAAATACTGGTTGTCGATTGTTTTAATAGAGGGGTGGCTGAAGGAATTCAAAAAACGAATGATTGAAGAAAAAATAAGTGTTTCTTGATAATGGACATCGTTATGCCGACGCCAAACTGTCGAATATAAATTTACAATTTCTTCCGGCAGATACTACTGCATCGACACAACCAATAAATCATTCAGTTATAAAAATGCTGAAACCCGCTGCAAAAGGTATCTGTTGTGGTCGATTATTGCGTCTTTTGATGATTGTTCTTTAGCCACCGATTTGACAAAAAACATCAGTATTTTCGATGCTGTTAAATGAATTGCCAAACTTTGCTCAAAAATGTCGCCTGAAAAAAATTGATCCTTGTCTTAGGAAAGCAAATGCGGATGACCACGCTTCTGAAAACGTTGAAGACAACAGTGGAATTCAAACATATCAGGACGGCTTGAGAAGAATTAGGTGCCTCTAAATTTTTTTTCTTGTTCAGAGAAAGGAAAAAATTATACCGAGAATAACAGACTTACGCGTTAGTGCAGAATGCAAGGTAAACCGAAAGAAAAAACAAGCATCGGTAAAAGATAATTTTTTGAACTACTATGCGAAATATGAAGTATGTAATTTTATTGAGTAAATTAAATGATTTTCATTAAATTTAAGAGTTGGAGCGATTTTGTATTGGTAATAATTTTTTTGTGTTCAAATAATGTCTTTCGAAACTATTAAAAACAATAAATTTAATAACAATCTAATTTCATTCAAAATTTCAATTTAAAGAACAGTATTAAAAGTTACGAACGTAAAAAAATATAAGATTTATGCTTTTTTTTGGGAGGGGGGGGGGAGCTTTTTTGCATAAACCGAAATATTGTCTACCACGGAAAATTTTCTCAGTCCCTACCGATTCCGCCTTAGACAGAGTTTACTGTACTATCAAATTATCAACAGTCGTGTAACTGTAGATTTACTAAGATTCCAAAAAGCCAACAACCCTCCCCCCCCCCCCCAACCTCCCCAAGGTTTAGAAGGGCCAGTCGCACCTAAAAATGGGTATGTGGTTACGGGTGCTTTAAAAAAAACTGTCAATATAGTAATATTGACAATTTAAACAAATATGTATTATCCTTTTAAAATTAATTGTTGTAAAATTATTATTTACTAATAATATATTTAAGATCCCCCAGACTTACTCAGCGGCCCTGCCTACGGGTAAGGACAAGTTATCAGGTAGAGTTTGGAGTGTTTTAAAAAGTTTGAGAACCACTTGGATTTAAAAAAATAAATAGAAATAAACTGCAACCATTTTTTCCGAGCGTTCCAATTTATCGCACCATTTATCCGATCTGATCCGCTGCAGGAGATAAAATACGGTTTCCGTTCCGTTATTACTTGCATCCATGCTGAGATGGATGGTGCTAGACTAAATAATGCAGAAAAGGTCTTATGCAATCCTTGGTCACGCCTCAGAAGGAGCTGGGAAGGAAATGCGTAGGCGTACGATTGCATATACCATAACCGGACCGAAGCAGTTAAATAAGAAGCAAAAAAATTATCTGATCCACATGAACCGCTTAAAACTAACTATCGGTTTCGGCGAAGAATTGTAATGGTGGGAAAGAAAGGTCTTTTGCATAGTATACGGACAAAGAGGAATTTAGGGGTGCCTCAGAGGGACACTAACACTAACCCCCCCCCCCCCCGCCCCGGCATATTCCTTTTGTTTGTATGTTTATTACTGAAATGTAACTGCTATGACTATATAGAAGTACCTATTAAATACGTTAAAAGTAGTATGTTAAAAGTGCAAATTCCCTCCCCTAAGCTTCAGAAATCTCACCCACTATCTGAATGAAACACATTGATGTCGGCTAACTACAGTAACTCCTCGTTATGTCTTGCAGGCAGGGACTACAGTGAGGGCTGCGGAGTCGGAGTCGGGCCCCTTTTTGAGAGAAAGAGTCGGAGTCGGAGATGTTAAAATTCCTGGAGTCTGAGTCGAACCATTTTTGGCGGAGTCAGAGTCAGAGCAGTTAAAATTCCCGGAGTCGGAGTCGTCCATTTTTCCCCTCAGACTCCGCAGCCCTGGCTACAGTCTTATACGGATCGCCCTGTATCCGACTCAAAGCAGACAAAAAGATTTTCGTCAATCCGAAACACCATTCAAGAACAAGTGGATTCGCAAACTGATGCACTTTAAACCCGAAACCTTGAAATGAAAGAAAATCAGTAGCACATGGAAAAGTAGACTAATCATATTTTTAACAAATTTATTTTTAATGGCGAAAATGTACGTGTATGCAGTGGCGTAGCCAGGATTTCGTTTCGGGGGGGGGGTCCAGAATTTTTCCTTCAGGTTATATATATATAGTAAAACCTGTCAAGATGAAATCGTAAATATTGCTGAAAATTCCGTTTTACACAGGTTTTTGTGTTATCAGGTGTATTTGTATAGTATTCTTATCCGTAGCACTATGGAACATTTCTGTTTAAGACAGAATTCCGTTATAGGCAGGTTCCATTTTTACAAGTTTTGTGTATTTATATAAATATACCTATTTATGTCATATGAAAAGAATAAAGCTTGTCAAAATAGTAATTGTCTATAACAGAATCCTTTCTTTAACGAAAGCGTTACATGATCTTAATATGAATTGCGATACAATTAAATTTGCTGAAAACCTGTCTGAAAGGGGATTGCCATCGTTCTTTAGTGAAGCATAGTGAAACCTGTGAAAGCGGAATCTCTGTATAACGGAATCCTGTCAAAACGAAAGAGTTTCAGAATCCCTGCGAAACGAACAATAGATCATACTGAGGTAGTGTTTCTTAGAAGCATAATTAATTACATTTCTTTCTATGGAAGCCTGTCTAAAATGGAGCTTTTTACCAGTCCCTTGCAATCTTGTCTTGACTGTGAAGTATAATAGAAGTATTTCGAGTAACTTTAAGAATTTAGGTATATCCTTATTTAATTTCTTAATTTAAAAAAAAGCATGGATAAAAAATGTAAGGCCAATCTCTATAACTGCAACTAATAGTACATTGAAGTTACAATAATATTTACAAATGAAAAAGATTCACTGTGATGTAAAAAGTTGAGCGCATGCTGAAGAGTTAAATTTAATTAACCCATTCGCTGTCATCCACGAGTATACTCGTAGCTTTAATTTATTAATTACTTTGTCACCACTATTTTAGAATTAAAAAAAATTGCCTCATTTATTGGTAGAAATTTCGCTGCATTAGTAAAGCGAAATTTACCTTTCTGAATTTGTGGTAGAAAACGACTTTTAACAAAAAATTTGAAAATTCTTACTTTATAGTTTGGGCAGCGAATGGGTTAAATCAAGTTTCGTATTACATTACATTTGCCTACAATAAAGTTAGGATCAAGTGGTTAAGTTTAAAACAGCAATTTCCATGTTTAATTTCTTGCCATTGAATTAAGAACTTGTGCTGCAATAGATATTGGATAATGATTTCATATAAGTGTCAATCGCATGAACCGTTCATGCTATCCGCCGCGTTCTCCATGGGATTTTTTGAGATAAATCAAATAGCATGAACATTAGCAGCAAGTTTGATTTTTTCTGATATTATCTTCCCGTGACAAATTTGAATTGAGAAATTCGCGGCAAATTTCCCGCAAAGTATACCATCACCCACTTGCATGAGTAGTTTGTTGTGAAACTGATGCAAGACTGTCTTTAATTCACGAAAGTGACGAAAGCAAAAAATCCCTCTGTTGAGAGAATAGACAACCAACACATACGCAGAAATTGCAGAAATTTTATTCGGTAGGTACCGCTGTTTCTAAACGCTATACTTATTAAATACCAAAAAAGGCTCGAAATGAAAAGTAAAAATATTACCTAAATTTGTTTATGGTGATAAAACCTATGCGTGCACCTTCTGATGGCGCTTTCGCATCAATAGACTTGATCAGGTCTATGGACCCCTTCGAAGGGGTTAAACTTATAGTGTGACCTAGAAAGATTACTACTTTGCAGTAAGTTTGCAGTATTTTTGATTACTTGCTTGCTGTTAGTTTGCAATAAATTTGATATAATATGAATTTAACTTGCATAACAAGTTAGCTGCAAGTTCAGAGTGTGGTGACTTCGGCGTTTGCGTTATCTTGCTGCAGTCTTGTTATAAACTTTCAGACTTGTCAAGCTGAGCTTATTCTGCAACTTTGCAGGTTTTCAGAGCAAGACTGTTGCAAATTTTCTGCAATCTAAAAATGCTATGTGGGAAGGTTTTAACTTTAAGAAAAAGATCTTACATTTTCAGCTGCAGAAACTAGTAATGTAAGTAGCACACACATCAAATATAGTTCATGCTGGAAAAAGCAGTTTTGTTACAATTGTCTTATTCAGCCATAATTCTTTTGGGTTTCCATGTTTCATGTCTCGCCACTTTTGATACCATATTCGATCTAATAGTTGCTTCCGATATCTGGTCGTCTTTAAGGAAGTTAAATTTTTGTAATAAGTTTATTTGTGATGGATTAGCACTTTTTTGGAAGTATTAGAATGTATAAAAAATGGTTCATGGTGGTTTCTGTTTTTGTACTTCTCAGCCAATTTATTTTAGATAGTTCGAAACAGTTTTAGAATATTCTCCAAGTTCAGCAGTGGGCTTCGGACGGGTCGGATTTATGCAGCCCTGGAAGGGACACTTAGGAGTTCCGTGGAAGGGGGTGACGCCCTTCTAGACCATTAATAATCATAAAATTTCGAATCTTCCGATTGCACCCTTAAACAACTTGACAGGAGGATCAAGAACCTCATCTCTATATATTTCAGCATTTACAGTTTCACTGGTAAAAATGTGTCGGTCACTGCGGCCATTCAAAATGATGTCCGCCCATACCATGATTCCACGACCTTTGCATCGATGCCTTTCACGGATGTTTGCAGCCTTATTGCGTGTGATTTTCTCCCTCCATATGGTAACACGTCTGTAGTAACTCTCTCAACAAAACCGGGATTCATCGGTAAAGAGAACTCGGCTCCAGTCTGTGGTATTCCAATGACGATGATCTCTGCACCACTTTAACCGAGCGCATATCGCTATAAGAGATAGTGGAACCCAAATCATGGGTTTCCTTGCATGCAGACTGTCACTCACAGTAAACCAGGATAGTCGAGTTCTTATTGCTGCAACAAACTCCCTGCAATCTGAACTGACGTCAATTGCCTACTTCTTTTAGCAATCGTTGGCAAATTACAGTCCGGAGAGCCTATTGTGGTGCGTTTTCTACCCTGACCTGGTTGTCTGCGGACATTATACCAGTGTCTTTAAACCGTTTCCAGTACTTTGACATGACGCTTTTGGCTATTTTTAAGTCTTTACAGACCCCTAAGAGTGTCTGTCCTGCTTCCATTCTCCCTACCGCATGCAATTTCTTAAAATCGGTCAGATGTCTTCTGGACGACATATTCCACCAACTAGAAGCAAAAGTTTTACCTAATTACACATACAATCCTTAAAATTATACTTCAAATTATCCACGTGCTCTCCTTTGCACACGTGAACCGAAAGAACGGGCTGAGGCTCAAAAATTTGCATATATTTCTATAGCGAATGTTAATCCCATAGGACTACGTGATAACGTTGATATTGAGTTACCTTTCTAGAAGTTCCCTTAATAGCATTAAGATAAAGCCCCTTTTTTTGGTTGTTCCGTTAATTTTTCTCGCCAGTATATTTTGAAAGTGGTAACAAATAACCAGTCGAAAAATAAAGTTACTTTTATTAATTGCAGGCAGCAGATTTAAAGTAATTGTTAATATTGTCCGTTATAAAGTGAACAAAGATAAGGGTCACGAAACTCAACCAATGTACCGCTATTGCGTTCGTTTAAACTCTTTCTTTCCCATAAGTGTCGACAACGGAACCCCGCATCGAAGTTTTACATTTAATCTAGTTACAGTAAATTTGTGTAAACGGAATAGGAGGTATACTTGCATAGTTATCCTTCCGTCTCGGGACATTAAAATGTTTTTGTTTATGAGAGGATTCCGTGTTTTCAGAAAACCTGCCAAGAAGCATTCACAATTGGAACAAGTTTCATTTCAGATAGGTTTCGAACGTTAGCAAGCACAAATATATAGTGTTTTCGTCGAATCTTGAATTGTTTTCCTTTGAGATAGGTCATCTTCACAGATTTTCCTGTAATAGATTTATGCTCTTCAGAGGTGGTGTTATAGCAGCGGTTTCCAACCTGGGGGTACGTGGCGGGTCTGCTGGGGGTATGTGAAAATACTATCGGTAATGGCGGAAGTCACAAAAATGTTAGGAATATCAATATAATTTGCATCGATTTATTATATGGTTGTGATAAGAAGATTACTAATGGAAAAAAGCATGTTTACGTTATCTCCTTGAGTGGAGCGGGGGAAGGGGGCCGTGTTTATGAGAAATGGGGTTACTCCGAAATGAAAAACCTAAGAAAGGGGTACGTGAAAGAAAAAAGCTTGGGAAGTGAGTACTTTTTAGGAGTTTTAAGGGATACTGTGAAAACGGAAAGTGTTTATAACGGAAACCTGCCTAAAACGGAAAAGTTCATAGTTCAAGAAAGATATACCTTTGAATTTTACCTTCTAAGACGAATACCTCTCTAAAGCGGAATTTTTTATAGATCCTTTGTGATTCTGTCTTAGCAGTTTTTACTGTTGTATCTGTATCCATGATTCAGTAAACCAGGTCTACTTTCGGGGGGGGGGGGGGTCCGGACCCCCTGGACCCCCCCCTTGGCTACGCCACTGCGTGTATGTGTGTATATACCTTTATATATGTATATTAGGTCATTACCCAGGGTCAGATTAATATTGAGGCAAACTCCCACCAGTAAATTTTAATAGAAATGTTCGTCTTACATAAACCTTGTATTCATAGAAAAATTACTGTAATGAATAAGGTTAGAATTTCTATTATTTTTTATTGGTGGAAGTTTTCCCCGTTGGTAATCTGTCCCTTTTGTGATAGTACATTTCATACTTAATGATCTACATAATATATATGCTCATACACATTGCAAACATAATTATGTTTAATATGCTATAATGAATCTTAGTCGATTTAATTAAATCGACTAAGATTCATTATAGCATATTTTCTATGGAAAAATAATGCATGAAATTTGGTGTACTATACATTTACAAGACTATATTAAACCATTCGGATACATTACTTTTTTCGTTTTTTTTTTTTTTTTTGGATTACTGCAAGATGTGGGTTTCCCAATTGTGGTATACATTTTACAGTTGAAATAAATTTACCATACTATGGAGTATGAGTAAAATTAGATATCTGCACGGGCCGGGCTTAAATTTTTTCTGTACAGAGCCGAGACTGGTTTTATTCCTAGTCTTCACGGCCCAAAATTTTCAGTCCTAGTTTTGGCTCAGACCGCATGGAAATCATTGTTTCAGCGTGGCCTGGTCAAAGGTCAGTAAAATTAGACCTGGCCCAAAATTTTTTTCAAAACATGCATACATTTTTAAATCGCCATTATTCTACAATTAAACACTAAAATTTATACTTTTTAAAGAATAGTAGATTTCTACGCTTATTAAAATACAGCTAAATTAAAATATAGTTAAACGTGCGAACAAGAACCAGGGTTGTAAAAAACCTGGGTTTTTTTAAATAAAAATCCCAGTCCGGGCGGGTAGTTGGGTGATTACCCGGGCAGCTACCCACTACAACCCTTATGGTTGTAAAAAACCCGGGTTTTTTACAAAACATTTGGGCTGGGTTTAAAAAAACCCAGCCCGGGTGTGTAGCTGGGTGAGTACCCGGGCAGCTACCCACTACAACCCTGAAAAAAACCTCGCTTATAACGGAACCCTGTTTTAAACAGAAAAACGTGTTGATCCATGTAAAATTAATATACTAATACGTAAGAAAAGAATATATAATACAGGGTGATTATAAAGTCCCGGACCCATTTTGATGTTTAATAACTCATAAAATAATAAAGATAGATTAAAATTAATAACATAAATGGTTAGATAGACTCAAAAAGTTTCATGACCCTTGTCAATCAACTTCCACGTGTGCCCCCTTCGTCGCACGGAGAATATCAAGTCGATAGTCAATTTCACGCCAGGTAGCGGCAAGCATATCGGCATCCACAGAGGCTATTGCGGTTGTAATTCTGGCTGTTAAGTCATCAATGTCCGACACTGTCCCCCTGTAAACATTGTCCTTTACAAATCCCCAAAGGAAAAAGTCCAGCGGCGTTATAAAGACAGGTTACAACCGCAATAGCCTCTGTGGATGCCGACATGCTTGCCGCTATTTGGTGTGAAATTGACTATCGACTTGATATTCTCTGTGCGACGAAGGGGGCACACGTGGAAGTTCATTGACAAGGTTCATGAAACTTTTTGAGTCTATCTAACCATTTATGTTATTAATTTTAATCTATCTTTATTATTTTATGAGTTATTAAACATCAAAATGGGTCTGGGACTTTATAAACACCCTGTACATTTACACTTGCTAAGAAGGGAACTTGCCTATAACGCATTTTTTTTCTATGCAATTCCGTCTTAGAAGATTTTACTGTATAGCATTTTTCAGATTTTTAACACTTCAATACATGGAATATGGATTAACAATATTAAAGATTACTGAAACATTTACGTACAAGAAATAGAGACTCATTAAAAAAATAAATATCGCAGCCTGCGGCACTTCTATAAAAATGAAGATTACAAACATTTAAAAAAAGTTAAGATAAATAATTTCGATCAGAACTCCTCATACGAGACAAATATTTAACCAAATCGACGTAAAAATCAATGTTTTGTAGAAATTCACTCAAGCCGGGCCGGGCCGGGCTCGGACCGAGATTTTAAAATTTTTCCGGGCCCGGGCCTGGAAATTTCGGTCCGTGCAAATATCGCTCTTATGCGGGTAACTCAAAAATATCCGAATACATCACCAGCAGTTTTTGCTTGAAATGATTTTCAGTCGTTTTTTTAACAGAACAAAAATGTAAATTGCTTTCTTGCGCACCCACTCTTTCTGCCGTAAAAGTAGTTTTATAGGTAGTATATGTGAATGATATGTATAATGTATTGTGCCAATTGTATTGAATGATATGTAAAATGCCAGTAATAGAGGTAGACTTAGATGAAAAAATTTCTGACTTCGGTGCTTGACACTTAATTGGGAAATTCCAAAATTTTATTTATCCCTTAAAAAGCTCTGAAACAGCTTGGATGTAGAATTTATTTTATTAGCTGAAGATTGAAACTATAATCATTTTGGATATTTGACTGAAATTTCAAATCGACATCTGCGAGAAATTTAAAATATTAAGATTTTTACTTTCTTCTGTCTTTACAAGAAGAAAGTATTGGATTCGTGAAAAATTTCGACTTCCGATTTTCAATGGATTTATACGTTTTAGAAGGTCCTGAACATGATTATTGATGATTTTTAGAAAATGTCTGTCTGTGAGTCTGTCACTATGTATGTAACAGAAATTTTGTAGGCACTCTATCTCAGAAACTAATCCACGGAATTTCACAAAACTTTAGATTCAGTTAGACCTTGATATAAACTGGTGTTTAATACATTTTGGTATAAATCGCCCAACAGGTAGCGCTGCTGCAGGGTTGCAAAAAAGCCGGCTAAAATTTAAAAAAAGCCACGCTGGTGGCTTTTATTGGTTTTAGCCGGCTTTTTTTTTTTTTTTTTTTTTTTTTTTTTTTTTTTTTTTTTTTTTGCCAAAATTGGCCTTTTTTGGCGAAAATTCGCTTTTATACAGTGAAGCATTTTAATTATAAACAACACATTTTTATGTGTTTTTTAATTAGTTTTAAAGACATTTAATTGAGGTAGAAATCAATATAACCCAATTTTTCAATAATGAGGACATTAATATTGGAATAAAAGGTAATATTAATTGCTTTGTCTGGTTTACACTGACCTTAACAATCTTTTTTTAAATTTTTACTGCTTTATGCTTTATATAATTAAAAAGGACAATGGTTGCTTAGTTATATATTTTATTAACTAATTTTAAGGGATATTAATAATACAAGTCTTATTTTATTCTCATAAACATTTATTTAAAATCACACATAAAGTCATTTAATAAAAACATAATTTCTCTCTATTAAAACAGTATTATGAATAACATATGCATTAATTTATGCATGAATATGCTCTATTTTAAATAGCAACTAGCTTTTCAAAATTCTAATTCAAGTTTTATTTCGAGAAATTTTTTTTTTTAATTGTTCTCTTAATTTTATGCACTTACATGTACAAAAATTTCCTCAAATGCTATATCCTTCCTAATTTCTCTTTTAACGTTGTTCATTCTACGATTTTAGTCTGTCCGTATAGACATATCTGGAATAAGTTACATAACAGCTTAGTAGCAGAAAAACTTTTTACATGTATCATTTTTATAAGTATTTTTTATATATCGATTGCTTATTATTGCTCGAGTATTATATAAGATAATTTCAGTTATTATGTACATATAAGTTATTTAGTTTTAATTAATTTTAAAAGTAAATATCAGTATATGTAAGAATGTTTCTATTTTAATGAGACATTTTCTTATTCTTTCATATAATCTTTAAAGTGTGTGGTATGTGTAGAGTCATGATAAAGAATTCCAAACCAATACTTTAGAGTCTAATTTAATGCATTCTTCTGAATATTCATAATTTTTTTTTTTTTTCGGACATTATACCTTCACAGTTGCATTCTAGCAGTTATAAGGTCTTATTTATTTGACAAAATTTATAGAAGTTTATATTTTTTTAGTAGAAAATATTTATAAGTGTATTAAAAATAAATTAATCCAAATGTTATATGAATTATCTATGAACTACCTTTTTGAAAAATAAAAGCCGGCTTTTTTCAATTAAAGCCGGCCGGCTTTTTTTTGTCCTGGCTAAAAGCCGGCAACCCTGCTCTGCTGTGCTGTATTTTTCACGATTTCCGCAATAGCTCTATCTCAAGAAGTAAAGCACGGATTTTCATCAAACCTCAGATTCAGTTAGTCCTTGATATGAGTTGGTGCCGATTATGTTTTGTTGTAAATCGCACAACAGGGGGCGCTGCTATGCTGTATTTTTCACGATTTCCGCAATAGTTCTATCTCAAGAACTAATGCACGAATTTTCATGAAACTTCACATTTAGTTAGACGTTAACACATGTTGTTTCTGATAAGGTTTTGGTGTTAATCTCCCAATAGGTGGCGCTGCTATGCTGCATTTTTCACGATTTTCGCAATAGCTCTATCTCAAGAACTAATGCACGGATTTTCATCAAACTTCAGATTCAGTTAGACGTTGACATAAGTTGTTGTCGATTAGATTTTGTGTGTAAATCACCCAATAGGTGGCACTGCTATGCTGCATTTTGCAGAATTTACACGATTTTAGCAATAGTCATATCTCAAGAACTAATGCACGGAATTTCATATTTTTAGAATTCTCACGATGGGCATCGATTGCAATTTATTTTTGGCACTGTGATAGAGAATTTTAACGTATTAATATGTATGAGATAGAAGAAAGTTTTGGGATTGAAACATCCGAATAGTTTTCATTTGCTTCCCTTTCTATTTTTTGCACTCTTTTAATTAACACTTTCCAACTAAGTTGAAAAGTGTTTATGACTTCGGTTTGTCTGTCCGTCTGTTCGCGCTCTAACTCTCGTAAATATACTCGGATCGTTCTGAAAATTTTGGATGTTAGTGACCTCTACCATAGCACGATCCCTATTGCAAATGAAGTTTGTAGCATGTTTAGTTCATTTACAAGGACAGTCAAAAGTTTTCCGTTACATTACGGCCAATGGGAAAAAATCGTTTCAAATGATTTTTAATGGTGTTACACTTTTTCAAACATAATAAAATTCATATGCATTTAAGAAGTCTACTAAAATGTGCATTTTGTAGAATATGCGATGCAAAGAATAGTTACTATTCATTTACAGGGCCACACAAAAGAATTCCTTTACATAATGATATGGGGGGGGGGGGGGTAATTGTTTGCGGCGTTTTGAATTATCTTAAACTATTTTATATATAATGAAATTAATGTACGTCGCTGAGTTTTAGTATGAGTTATTTCATGTATAATACGAAGTGCATAGCATTTACACTTTACAGGGACACACAAAAGATTTCAGATACTATATTGTATCTGCATTACTGTATATTAGCAATGATTGCTTGAAATGCATTTTTAATTATGATATGCGCTTTTATGTTTCACTATATTTATGCATACTATATAGTGTGTATAAATGCTATAATTCATATACAGGGAGGGCTACAGAAAAGAATTCGTAAGGGTTACTGAGTATGAGCGTAAATTTCTTAAAGTTGGGTTTTAAATGAGTTATGCATTTTTACGCTGACCTGAATTTATTTTACTAAGAAATGTTTGTAGAAAATAGATAAAATGATATACAGGGCCACGCAAAGAATTGGATACATGATGGTCTATGGATACATGACGTCTATGGATGATAATTTCTGGAAATGTGATTTTAGTAATTTTAAGAGTGTTTTAGTTTGAATTAAATTTTACATATATAGTGGCGTGTAATAAAGGTACTAGGTAAACTACAGGGCTGAACAAAAGTATTCAAGTATGTTTCCATCTATTAGTTATAAATTACTGAAAGAGAAATTTCAACCTGTTGCGCGTTTTCTTGCTAAACTAAATTTTCCCATTATATAGTCTATATATCAACCTACAGATCAAATACAGGGCTGTTCAAAAGAATTGTAATACATATTTGGCTATGTAAGGTAACTGCTAAAATCAGTTTTTCCAATGTTTTATGCGTTTTATAAAATGTTTACTTAGTTATCTTATTTAACTTATTTCCCTAAATAATGAAGTTTTGTTAAGGCATTCAGGAAGGGTTAGAAACTGTTTCATAATCTATGCTTAACGCATGATTTGTCTTTCTTGTTTAACTTAACTTGGACTTTGTATGTAAAGTGATAATTTTGTAATCGATTTCACTTACTTTCTGCTATGCTAGAATTAAACAAGTTGGAAATTGCTCGTCAAACGTGGCAAATGAGATGCGTTCGTACTATAACTAGTTTTATAAATATTTTTTGCACGGCATATTCTACTGAATGTATATTTTAGCGCACTTCATAAGTGCATATCAATTTCATTCTGTTTTCGAAAGGCTGTAACATCATTAAAATGCACTTGAAATATTTTTTCCCCCATTGGCCGTCATGTAACGGAAAACTTTTGAATGTCTCTATAATTAAACTATATATCCGATTTTCATAAAATTTGAAATGACTCGACAAAATTATGCGACAATTATATATTTAAAATTTCAGACAATTCGGAAGGATGTAACATCATTATAATGCATTTGCAATAATTTTTTCCCAATGGTCGTAATGTAACGGAAAACTTTTGAATGTCCCTGTAATTAAACTATACATCCGATTTTCATAAAATTTGAAATGGCACGACAAAATTTTGTAACAATTATATATTTAAAATTTCAGACCATTCGGTTGGGTAGGTTTTGCTCTGTTATATGCGGACGGACTGAACGACGACTATAGGTGCTAGGTATTTATATAATTACGAACGCACCTAAAAACTAGTCGGATGTACGAAACCCAAAACGTTTTCCTAACTTATACACGTTAAATCTTCAAAATTCGCTAGCACAGTAGAGGTCTTCACGGGCCGAAATTTCCAGGCCCGGCCGTACAAAAAAAAAAAAAAAAAAAAAAAAAAAAAAAAAAAAATATTGGCGTAGCCCGGTAAAAAAAATTAAAAGTTTGGCCCGTCCCGTAGAAAAAAAAATGATCGTTATTTTAGCCCTTTCAATACCAACATTTAAAAAATGAAATAAAACTTATGAAATTTTCACACGTTTTTAATAAAGCTCTCAGTAAGCTAAAAACCATCTAATAAAAAATTCTTGTTAAAATATTTTTTGTTAGAGAACGGTGAAACGTCATGGACACACGTTTTAAAATAATTTTATAACAAAATTGTAATTACTTGTAACTAGAGATCGATCGAAAATTCGGTTTCGTTTTCGGCCCAAAATCTGAGTTTCGCCGAAAATGCGTCTGAAAATTTGACAGGACCGAAACTCGACCGAAACTATCCGTATTCCAAAAATTTCGTTGCTTCCTTTGAAAATTTTCAGCATTATTCATCATTGCTACGAACTTAGTTGTTTATTATTATCAGTCATGACTGACTCAAGACGTGAATGCAAATTATAAAGCAAGAGCAATGCATATATAACTAAACTTTTTCACGTGCTCATTAAAAAGTTCCAAACATAACAGTAATAGAAAATTTTCAGTTTGAAACAGCAGAAGTGTTTCGAATACTCTTTGAGAAAGTTCTAGTATAACAGATCATCATTTACAGAAATCATTATAAAAGATAAATCGAGGTGTGTATACATAAAAGTAAAATACTGGCTTAATTAAATGAAATTCGTATAATTAGAAAATCTTTCTGTGTCGTTGATGAATTAATAACGTTTTATTTTATATGAAAACAAAAAGTTTTGGGTCTAAGGCACAGAGAGCCAATTTGAGCCACACGTATAATTAACTAATGATTATGTATATTTAATAGATACGCATAATTAATTAACAATTATGCATATTTAATAAATACGTATAATTAATAATTATGCACATTTATGTATATACTAATTACTTTAATACATACAATTAAATTACTTAAAAAATTTTCGGACGTTTTCGTTTTCGGCCGAAAATAGGAACATCACTGAAATTCGGTTTCGGTTTCGGCATTTAAAACCTGTTTCGGTCTATCCTTACTTATAACTATCATGACAAGTTTTAATCAAAGTTTCTAGTTTTCTTAACAAAATAATAAATATACTTAACTACTTCTGATATTAAATTACATCAGAATTATATAATTTTAATAACTCTTGCTTGGACGAGAGCATCCATTTTGATTAAAAATTTTCTCAATGAAGTTTTTCTTCAAAAATATTCACTCATATATTGGTTTGATTTCTAAGTATCTGTACTTTTGATAGGGAAAGGTTTGATATTCATACTGCAGACAAAATTCGTAAAATTCTTTTGAATTAAATAAAAAGTCTTAAATAATTTCTAAAAAGTATGTCCTTGATCGGGAAACCAGTGGAAAAAGGATTAAATAATTTTAAAAAGAAAAGTGTTTTCTTGCTTGAAAAAGTTCTGTGCATTTTCTGAATAATTTCATTTTTAGGTGCGTTCGTAATTATATAAATACGTAGCACCTATAATCGTCGTTCAGTCAGTCCGTCCGTCCGTCTGTCTGTCTGTCCGTCCGCCCGTCCGCATATAACAGAGCAAAAACTATACAACCGAATGGTCTGAAATTTTAAATATATAATTGTTGTAATATTTTGTCGAGTCATTTCAAATTTTATTAAAATCGGATGTATAGTTTAATGACAGGGACAGTCAAAAGTTTCCCGTTCCATTACAGCCAAGGGGGGGGGGGGGGAATATTTCAAGTAAATTTTAATGATGTGACAGTCTTTCGAAAAGAATGAAATTGATATGCACTTATTGAAGTACACTTAAAATATACATTCAGTACAATATGCGGTGCAGAAAATATTTAAAAAACTAGACGAAACTAGACTCATTTGCCACGTTTGACGTGAAATTTCCAACTTGTTTAAATTCTGTCACTTTACGAATAAGCGTACGATATATAGGGCATTGTAAATATAACGAGAAATAAATCACTAAAAATGTGTGGAGTTATCTTTGTCAAACATTAACCGCCACTCCAACTGACATCGTTTACATTAAAAGATATACGGTATCCAAGATAAAAATATCAGCTACACTTTTTTTTTTTTTCGGTACCATCAGAGTGGGTGTTACATTTTTTTCTAATGTAAAGAATATCAGAAGTATTTTTCTCGTCTGACAGTTGAATTGATAAAATAAGATAGAATGAAAATTCATGCATAGATTACGAAATAGATTCTAACATTATCAGAATATTGTTAAGAAATTTCCTTTTTACTTTCTTCTATTTTTACAGGAAGAAAGTATTGGATTCGTGAAAATTTTCGACTTCCGGTTTTCGACGTATTTACGCATTTTAGGGATCAGAGATTCCAAAAAACATGTTTTTACAAAATGTCTGTCTGTGAGTCTGTCCGTCTGTCTGTATGTGACACAAATTTTGTTTGCGCTCTATCTCAAGAACTAATGCACGGAATTTAATAAAAATTTATATTCAGGTAGTCCCTGATATAAATTGGTGCTGATTAGTTTTTGGTGTAAATCGCCCAACAGGTGGCGCTGCTATGCTGCATTTTGCAGGATTTCCGCAGTAGCTCTATCTCAAGAACTAATGCACGGATTTTATAAATCTTCAGATTCAGTTAGTCCTTGATATGAAATGATGCTGACTACGTGTTGGTGTAAATCTCCCAATAGGTGGCGCTGCTGTGCTGCGTTTTGCACGATTTCCTCAATGTCTCTATTTCAAGAACTAATGCAAGAATTTTCATCAAACTTCAGATTCAAGTATACCTTGATTAATATTGTTGGTGAGTATGTATTGGTGTAAATCGCTCAACAGGTGGTGTTGCTATGTTGCATTTGTAATGACTTCCGCAATAGCTCTATCTCAAGAATTAATGCACGAATTTTCCCCAAACTTCATATTATTCAGTTAGACGGTCACATAAGTTGATGATGATTAGATTCTGGCGTAAATCACCCTATAGGTGGCGCTGCTATGCTGCATTTTGCTGGATTTACATGATTTCAGCGATAGTCATATCTCAAGAACTAATGCACGGAATTTCATCTTTTTTAAATCCTCATGATGATCATAGATTGCCATTTAATTTTGGCACAGTAATAACGAATTTTGAGGCATTGACATGTATCAGATAGAAGAAAGTTTTGGGACTGGTACATCCGCCTAGTTTGTTCATACAATGAAAGGATATATTTAAAAACACCAAAACTTACTTCTATCCCACATATTAATGCTTCAAAAATCGCTAACATAGGGGCGCAAAAATAAAAGGCAATCTATGCCCATCATGAGAATTCTAAAGATATGAAATACCGTGCATTAGTTTTTAAGATATGACCATGCTAAAATCGTGAAAATCCTGCAAAATGCAGCACAGCAGCGCCACCTGTTGTGTGATTTACAATAAAACCTAATCAGCAACAATTTATGTCAATGTCTGATTGAATCTGAAGTTTGATGAAAATCTGTGTATTAGTTTTTGAAAATTTGTAGCTATTGCAAAAATAGTGAAAAATGCAGCATAGCAGTGCCACCTATTGAGAGATTAACACCAAAACCTTATCAGCAACACCTTTGTGTCAAAGCCTAACTGCATGAGAAGTTTGACGAAAATTCGTGTATTAGTTCTTGGGATAGAGGTATTGCGGAAATCGTGAAAAATTCAGCAAAGTAGCGCCGCCTGTCGGTCGATTAACACCAAAACGTAATCGGCACCAACTCATATCAAGGACTAATTGAATCTGAAGTTTGATAAAAATCCATCTATTAATTCTTGAGATAGAGCTATTAATCGTCAAAAATGCAGCACAGCAGCGCCACCTGTTGGATGATTTACACCAAAAACTAATCCGCACCAATTTATATCACGGACTACCTGAATATAATTTTTTATTAAATTCCATGCATTAGTTCTTTAGATAGAGAGCCCACAAAAATTTGTGTCACTTACAGACAAAGTCACAGGTACACAGACTCACAGACAGTCATTTAGTAAAAACATATTTTTCCGGATCTCTGACCCCTAAAACGTGTAAATCTGTCGAAAACCGGAATTCGAAAATTTTCACAAATCCAACACTTTCTTCTTGGAAAGATAGAAGAAAGTAAAAATAACACAACGCAGTAAAAATTCCTTTTCAGCAATCGCCGCCCATAGCCGGTAAAGTGTGAAAATTCTTTCGTGCTTCTCTGTACAGTAAAACCTCCCTTAAGCGACCACGTTCCATTCCAATAAAAATTGATCGCTTTGAGAGGTGGTCTGTTAATAGAGGTCATGTTTTAATCTAGATTTTGATTGTTGACAGTAGATAACAATTAATGTTACTAAATTTTATTTTTCACTTTGGGAAAAAATAGAAAATTTTAAGTATAAAAAAAAGTTAATTACATAAGTTAATTACTGCAGATTTTAAAAAATGAATATGTTGACGTTTGCTTTGATTTTATTAATTTATCTGTTTCTTTGAGAGTTTACTAACAGAATAGGGCTGGAGAATTTATTGACCGTCATTCTTAATTCGTCATCAAGTCGTCAAAGTAAGTTAAAAAACTTACTTTAGAAGTTTAATGAATAATACGCCCCCCGAAATTATTTTTCTAATAAAACCTTCAAGCGACCAGGAAAAAATAAAATTTGTTTTATTTCCTTCAAAGAAATGGGTCGCTCATGGAGGGAGTTCAACTGGGATGGTCTCCGAATGGATGTAAAATTAGTATTGAGCCTATGGGAATAAATATAGTTCTATGAAAAAATGGTCATTCAGGGAGGTGGTTGCACAGGGAGGTTTCACTGCATATGATTTACACACCTCGTAATACACTAAAAATTAGTTTTTAAATGCATGTAACAGCTGAAAACGCACATCCGGCAGTTATGGCCCATACTCAGTCCTGTAAATGAATTCTTTTAAGTGAATCTGTAAATAAACGATAAATTCTACTTGCTCAATATTCTATAGAAAACATGCTGTAGTTCACCGCAGTATTTATATTAATTTCATTAACAGTGTAACACCATTAAAATCCACTGCAAACAATTTTTCCCGATAGATCATAATGTAATGAGATTCTTTTGTGCGTCGCTGTATATTAATTATAATTTCTAGTTTCTCTATATTCTATTAAAAAGCATGTTCTTTCACCTCAATGATGTACACATCCATTTCATTATGTTTAAAAGAATGTAATATCATTAAAATGCGCTGAAAACGATATTGCCCCTATTGACTGTAATGTAACAGAATAATTTTGAGTGTCCCTGTAAACCAACTATAAGTTTTACGTATTCTATACCCTATATAAAACATTTTGCCATCCACCTCAGTGATGCATATCAATTTTATTATGTTTAGAATAGCGTATAATATCATTAAAATGTGCCGCAAACAATTTTTCCCGATTGACGGTACTGTATGTAACAGAATACTTTTGAGTAAGGATCGACCGAAATAGATTTTTAAGGCCGAAACCGAATTTCGGTGATCTTTCTATTTTCGGCCGAAAATGAAAATGTCCATTTTTTTTAAGTAATTAAATTGTATTTATTAAAGTAAGTAATAAATACATAAATATACAAATAACAATTTTATTAATTAATTATAAGTATTTATTAAATATGCATAATTATTAATTAATTATACGAATTCATTTAATTAAAAAATATTTTATTTATATGTATACATGTCTCGATTTATCTTTTATAATAATTTCTGTAAATGATCATCTGATATACTATACTAGAACTTTCTCAAAGAGTATTCGAAACGCTTCTGCGGTTTCAAACTAAAAATTTTCTATTACTGTTACGTCTGCAGCTTTTAATGAGCACGTGAAAAAGTTTAATTATATATATATATATTTCTTGCTTTATAATTTGCATTCACATCTTGCGTCAATTATGACTGATAATCATAAGCAACGAAGTTCGCAGCAATAAATAGTCTCATATGAGCCAATAAAGCTCAAATTGATGAGTAATGTTGAAAATTTCCGAAGGAAGAAACGAGATTTTTGAAAATATTGATAGTTTCCGTCCGGCCGAATTTTTAGCCGCATTTTTGGTGAAACTCTGATTTTGAGCGAAAGTGACAACGAATTTTCGGTCAATCTCTTCTTTTGAGTGTCCGTGTAGACTTAACTATAAATGGTTCACACTTTATTTTCAATACCGGACATGCTATTATAAACCTCATTAACATATATCAATTGGATGGCAGTACGAGTATAGTTACGCGAATTAGAGCTAGAGCACGACGGACAAACAAACCAAATTCATGGAAACTTTTCAACTATGTTGGAAAGTGTTAATAATGAGAACTGGAGCAGGTGATGAAATAAATCTGCATGTTATAGATTTGCATATTTACCGATTTTCATCAGGTATATTATTGCACTAAAAAGTGGGGTTGCCATGCATGTCTGTGTTTCTTGATATTTGCTAAACAGTCATAATATAGTTATTAAGAAATGCTTTAATTCATTACATAAAATACATTTCCATTGCTTTCTAAAAAAAAAAAAAAAATCATATACATTTTATCTGCAAAAGCAGTCGTTTTGCATAATAAAAATCTAGTCATGTTTCTAAAAAATACGGTTCTCACAGTTTTAGAAACATTTCTAGGTTTTTATTAAACAGAACGAAAATACTGCTTTTACAGATAAAATGTAAATATTTTTTTTTTTTTTTTTTTTTAAGAAAGCAATGGAAATAATATTTTATATAATGAATTAAAGCATTTCTTAATAACTATAATATTATGACTGTTTAGCAAATATCAAGAAACAATGAAAGCCCCATTTTTTTAAAGCAATAATTGCCGGCGAAAATCGGTAAATATGTAAATGTACAGTGTAATACAGGTATTAACCAAAACCTTTGGTTTTTTATTTATTTGAATCTGCATATTGTTGTTTAATTGCTATAAATTATCGTCAATAATGGAAGTAGCTTTCAGGCATAGAAGTGTATAAAATTTTTAGTTTTATTCAGAATTGAATCGCCAACTTTAAGCTTTTGCTTATTCAAGGTGATTCTGAAATTTCCAGCTCAACAACGCGAAACTTTTACACATTTTCTAACTCAGTTTTAAACGTTTTTAAAAAATGGTTTAATTAATAAAAAATGCAACTTTTATGGTGAAATAAAATTTTGAATTTTAGAAATTAAGAAAAATGTAAAAACACACTTTTCTTACAATTTTGAATATTTTGAAACAATTATTTTTATACATGTCTTACGTATGCGCTCTGTAATTGTAAAGAATAGATTTCTAAAATGTTAATTAATTTAAGAATAAATAAATAAAATGTTATGGCATTTGTAAAAATACAGTAAAAAGGGACTATTTATTTAACATTTTTAAAATATAAATTATTTATACTACTAAATACACGATTTTTAATTTTATTAAATGCATCATAAGCATCGTAAAAAAAAAAAAAAAAAAAAAAAAAAAAAAAAAAAAAAAAACCAAGTCAATTGAAAAATATATGTTGAAGTTTCAGCATTTTGATCATTCATGATAATATATTGAAAACACACACACACAAACGAACTGAGAAATGTGAATTTAAATATTGCAACTCTGAATCATTTAGTCCTTTGAAAGGCGATGGAATGCATGAATAATATCACTACTTAAGGTAATGCCACTTAAGTTTAATCAAATTTGTACGAGAATTTTCTGATAAAATTCTACTGTCTTAATTTACGTTAAAAAAAATAAAATAATAATAATAATATTTATTTTCAAATGACATTGTTTTCGAATTCTGGTGCACTTTGAATGTTAAAGCAAGAAAATTATTACTTTCCCTTGAAAATGTTAGGGAAAAAAAATAGTCCAGTAAAAACTCTTTCTCGCATCTTTTTAATTTTCGTATCTTTACAAAACTTTGTGAGAATATACGAGAGAAATTCATTTAAAGTAAAAAATTGGAAAATGGATAATTTTGTCATTTTTCGGAAAACTAAGCAAACCGAGTCCCCTTAACAGTACGCGATAGACACACACACAAGAAAAAAAAAGGTGGTGGTGGGGGGGTAATTAAAAAAAATTTTACCAATTGACGGATGGCTTTTTTGACTTCCTCGTCGTTCAGTACAAGAAATCCTTTAACATCCATCAGCGACGTTCTTCCTTTTTTGAACGCCCTTACCCATTCGTGCACAACGGATGCTTTTAAAACACTGTTGCCATACATTGCATTCATTCTTCGAAAAATATCTGAAGGTTCAACACCTTCACCCCACAAAAATCTAATGACAGCTCTCTGTTCTTCTGGTGTGCATACTTCCAATGGAGCCGACATGTTGAAATAAATCTCTTGTTGCATAAAATCAACTACTATCAAACAGCCTGTCTTACCCACGATCGTTCTACACAAGTCAAATCTTAACCGTTTTAACTTCTGAAAAAAGATACCTCTAAATCCCTGTCACTTTTCCTAATGTCAATTTGTACACTAATTAAATCGTCTGCTTAGAAGTGCCGTAACGATGACACATTATCCGTGAACCGTTAAATTTCACGTTAAAAATGTCTTCGTCGTTTAGTTTCCTTGCCAAAACTGAAACGAGACCGTGAAAGCCAATTTACAGGTAACGAGAGCATTCGAGTAAGAATGTTTACAACTTTGAATTAATAACATTAAATTAAGAGGAAGCATTCGATGGTTATTTTGTTAATATCTTTCTCTGATTAAAAATATTCCTCAAGGTTGTAATTCGAATTTAGTGACTGATCTTAAAATAACATCTAATTTATAAACACACAACCGTATTTTAAGAAAGTTTTTATAAAAAATTGACTAATGCGTGTAAAATAATCAAGATAAATTCATAAATGTTTTAACCCCCTCTCGTGTATGTAAATAAACATTGACATCAACAAAATTTTTTCGTCCAAAATGGATGCAATGTTCTCTCATCTGGCAGCAATTTGATCAATTCAAAGGATGGAAAATGATAGGTATAAAAATTTAATAATCTCAATTTTTGTCTTTTTAATGTTTTGTTATAAATTTAAAAGTTGTTTTGACAAATTTATAAATAAAAAAATTACTAAGTAATAAAACTAATAGTTTCCCTAAAAATATTTAATCAAAGTTAAAATATAATTATGTTATTATTATATATATGCATATATTGGATAATATTGTTATTTGAGCTTGTAAGATAAATTTTGATTCATATGTATTATTTAACCCTTTAAGACCTGACCTACACAATTGTGTAGGTGATCCTAAGGTAAAACTAAAAACAATTTCCCCCTTTTTTGTGAATTAAAGCCTCACACAACTGTGTGGATCGTCCCTCGACGTAACCTGACATCGGAAATTTTTACAATGTTTTTTTTTTTTTTCAATCAAATATGATCCTATTAATAAGGGTTAAAAACCAAGCCTTTTAATTTCTACCAAAACTCTTCAGGGCTTAAAGGGACACATGAGGACGTGAGTTTCAAAACTCGCCTTATCCAGAAAATCAAGTTTGGGGATATATATAACTTTTTGTATAATTGTAAACTAATTGAACAAATGAGAGATCGACCAGAAAAATTAAATCATTTATGATACCATAGAAATGATTATCCAAAATTCTGTATATCAAAAAGTGGAATAATTTTAAAAAATCCCAACCGGCTCGGCCTACAAGCGGAGGTAGATTTCGAAGTTAGTACTAATTTCACCAACACACAGGTTTAAATCAAGATTAGAGATAAACACAGTTCAACAAGTTTATCTGGCCGTTTTTGGACAAGTTTTTAATTTCATTTTTCTAATATACCCGCATACATACACGTATGGGTCAATATCTAAAAATTGGACAATTTGCGTCCACTGCCAATAATATTCCATTACTTATACTAAAACCAAAAACTGAAAAACGTAATACATTGTAACATTTCTTATAACAATTATCAATGATACATGGACATATGATGATGCATAAATAATTAATTTTAAGTTTCAAACAAACGAAATCATCATTTCAGTCCCTGTCCCCAGGTACAAATATCCAATATTAAATGTATGCTGTAAAATTTTTTATAAATATTTTTAACTTTTGCTATTATATATTTATACCTATATATGTACAGTATGGGAAAATATAATGATCCTTTACTAGTATAGATTGTATAGTAAAATACTGTAGTAAGTATATTTGTCCCTCAGGTTGGCCATCATCTCAGTCCCTCTAACCACACATTTAGGTTAACAGATACTAGGTGGCGCTTGCAGAATTATTTCCATTGCAACAGCAACTAGAGTTCAACTATCCACCATGGATGAAGGTAAGTTGTTCTTCTCTTTGTTTCATTTTACGAAATATTTAGTTTTTGTTCTGAGAAGGGATGAGTATTTATTTATAGCATCATTCATGTCCCCATATTTAATTTTTTATCTACTTAAAAAAAAAAAAAAAAAAAAAAAAAAAAAAGAAAAAAAAGAAAAGAAAAAAAAAAAGAAAGAAATAAAAGCTTATTGCAACTTTATTTATGTAACAGACAAATGTCACATGGAATATATAATCATTTACATGTGTTCAAAAGGATTCAATAAAATGGCTGTGCAGCTGTTAAGACAAAAACATCACCTCAGTCCCCATCATATCAGTCCCAAATATTAGACACTGATTATGATGTTAACAAACCCGTTCTTCCATAAAAGTTTATCCTACGCATAAAATATACATCCTTGATATCAAAACACTACAGCATTTAAATGACAAAACATGTATCACAGTATATAATTGTATTTGGAAGTTGGTACATTAATTCAAAAAAAATAAAAATTCTGGAGTGAAATTGTCCAGTTTTCAGATATTGACCCGTATATATATGGAATATGGTGTTTAAAAATGGCGAAAGTAAATTTAGAGAATCTCAAAATGTTAAAATATGCCAATTTTTCCATAATCGGGTTTTTATCATGTTTCAATACTTTTTTCAAACTCACATGACTTTACATATTCACCTGCTGATGTCCATTATATTTCCAATATGACGTAATATTCACATTTTTTTTATTATTCATCAAACTATTTATTTCATTTTCCACCTGAAAATCTTGCTATAGAAAGTTATGACGAAAAAAAAAAACACACATTTTTTTTTAATTCGTCAAATTACTTATTTCAATTTCAATTTTCACGTAGAAATCCTGCAATAGAAAAGTAATTGTTGTGGTAAGAATTTGATTGTGGTTTTTTAATTGTTGGCAACTAGTATAACGAAAAATGTTTAATTTTTCCAGTCATTTTTCTGTAAGAGCTGGCTTATCTATATACGTAAATGTCAAAGTTTCTATGTGTTAAATTAAAAATAAATGGAGAAAGAGGCCGACAATACTTAAACAACATTTAATTAACAGGATAAAATAGGGAACGTGCATAACTAAGAAACACAGCAATCAAAAACGAAACTGTTGCCAAACTAAAAAACATAAAAGTTTTACAGTTAAAGTTTTAAGTAATAGTACAAAATATAAAGCGCAAAAATCATGAATTACGGCGATTACTTCAACAGTGTGTTTGTTTCTTATGCAAATTTACAATAACTGACCGATTTACCCCAAAACTGGATCAACCACCTGCCATAATTTATCTTTATACAAATCTATTTATTTTTATTTTTTTTTTTACGTTTTCAAATGCATCTTTTTCCTCCCTGTTGTTATACACAGCTTAAAAAGAAGCTACGCTATTTTCGCATCCGAAATTAACGCCATACTGAGCGGATATAATGCGCTTCTTTCGCACATAAAATTAAAAAAACAAATACTATAAATGCATTAAAATGACGTAGTACCTTCATTTAAATATATTTAAAATTCAAAAGAAATAAACTTTCTTCCCCTCCCTCCTCCCTTCCCCGAATGACCATAATATGTTTAGCGTCGTAATAGATTTCTAGCTTAGCTGATTATTAACCCGGAAGTGCACGTGCAAAGTTTGATATTACCAGAGTTTTAATCTGTTGAGCTGCATAATTTATCACAGACCGGATGTTAATGGCTAAAAGTTGTCTGAGTTAATTGTGTCTGCTGAACTTGTTAAGGATAACTTAGTTGATAGAGCGTTATCAGCTATAGTCAATTCCTGAGTTCAAGTCCCTGCGTTTAGACATTTTCACTCATTTTGGAAAAAATATCAATATGCAAGATTTCTTTATCAGTCTGTTTAATTGAGTTAAAATAATTCAGTAATCTTACTCTCTCTGGTATGTAAATAAATCTGCCAGAATAGAAACTTTCTCATTATAATATTATTCTTTTATTTTCATTTTGCAGTCAAGAAAGGGCCACTGTTTGAAACCATGAAAACCATGTTAACATTTTACAAGTTATTTGTACTTTCTTTACTCTCTCTCTCTCTCTCTTTTTTTTTTTTTTTTTTTTTTACGCGTAACAATGTATCACAACTCTTTTTGTAATTGTCTAATACAAAATCTTTATCTAAGTTGCATTTGAAAATACATCTGTTTTCACTTGAAAGTTATAGCCATGAAAAATAAATAAATAAAAGAATATTCTATCCTACGTTTTGCACTTTTTACTAGAATCTTGTTTCCTAAACAGCAGATAAATTTATTTTTAGTAAATATAATAAATATCCTCAAGATCAGTTCTGTGTAGCACAAATAATTCTGACGAATTCGTTGACCAATGCGCGTGTGACTCGCGTTACAGTTGACTGCTGGAAACTTAATACTTCATTGGAATGAATATTTATACTTATGAATATGCACGCAACGGCTAGAAGAAACATGAATAAAAAAAATCATTTTACAACTTTTCTAGCATTTCAAATTTAATCTTAAAAAAAAAAAGAAAGAAGGGAGGAAAGAGAAAAGAACAGTAGAAATCGTACAAGAGTTTAAACAAGAACAAAAATTCATGTGTCAAGCATAGATTATGAAACCCTTCCACACTTTCCGCCACATCCAGAAAACTGTAACAAAACTTTACGGTGAAAGAAGATAGTATGAGTAAACAATTTGGAAAATATTACACTTAAAAATCCAGTTTTAGAAGTCACTTTACATAGTCAGAAAAGTAGTTGAGTTATTTTGTGCAGCCAAGTATTATGATCTATAGCAGGATCGGCGAACCTTTTTACGTGCACGTGCCAAAAAGTCAACCAACAATATCTATTAACGGTGTAACGTGCCACATTTTGACATACCACTGATTTCTCTGTATATTGGAATAAGTCATTAAATTAATGAAATTTTAATTCGTAAAAATGATTCATTTATGTAATACTTCCACTATAATAAGGAAATAAAAATACGAAATTTTATTTTAGAAATTTTTTGCCTTATTATTAATGCAACATCCAATTATCAGGGATCGATGCAGGTTTTTATTCTTGGGGCCCATTTTGTGAAAAGTGGAAGTTATTTTTGTGAATTTTATTATATTTTTGTGAATTTTATTATATTTTTGTGAATTTTATTATATTTTTGTGAAAAATAACATTTTGTAACGAAAGTTGAAATCCAGTTACTGAAATTCGAACCAAGAATTTATGAACAAAAACATCCTTTAAATCCCCTTGCTAAAGTTTTTGTTTTTCGTGACATGGTTTTATTTACAAATTACACATTTTAAAACAGTTTTTATGAAAAAGAATGTTACATAGAGGCCTATTTTATTAAAAGGAATTTTGTGAAGGGGCCTGTTTCATTAAGTTCATTTTTGTGAAGGGGCCTGTTTAAGTTCATTTTTGTGAAGGGGCCCATTTTATTAAATTTATTTTTGTGAAAGGGCCCATTTTATTAAATTTATTTTTGTGAAGGAGCCTATTTTATTAAATAGATTTTTGTAAAATGGCCCTAAATAGGCCCCAAATTTTGCCTGGATTGACCCTTGATTATAATTATCCAATTTGCATTAAACAATGTATCAATAAATTATTGATGAGATTTTTGTTGTATGTTCGATGGAGAATGCTTTATACATGATTCATATTTTGATAGTTTTATAAATATGCATATAAATTGGATCTACCGGGTGTCCCAAAAAGGACTGACTGATTTTAAAATTCAATAACTTGCAAACGGTGACAGATATTAAAAAAATTCTTGCAGGAAGGTTATGCATAAGGCCAAAAGTTTTATTACAGTGATTTTCAATTTTAGTTCGATTTACAAACAATAGATGGCGCTGTAAGCAATAGTCGCTAAATTCAGGCTCGATTTTTGATACTTCGTGGCCCGGATAATACATTTCCATCTCCTTTTTCTGCATGGAACGAGATAAAGGACCAAAAATCGAGCCTGTATTTAGCGACTATTGCTTACAGCGCCATCTATTGTTTGTAAATCGAACTAAAATTGAAAACCACTGTAATAAAACTTTTGACCTTATGCATAACCCTCCTGCAAGAATTTTTTTAATATCTGTCACCGTTTGCAAGTTATTGAATTTTAAAATCAGTCAGTCCTTTTTGGGACACCCGGTATTTGCGATCTTACTGCAGTGACTGTCTAAAAAGAATAATTTGGAAAATTTACCTTTATATAAAATCTTATAGAAAGGCAAAATGCATGTCGAAAGCGCTGCATAAATCACAAGAAAAGAAATTTTTTTGATGTGTTGGTTCATGCAAAAATAATTGCAATTTTTTCGAGTGCCAGAGAAATTGTCATACGTGCCATAGGTTTGCCAACCCTGATCTATAGATTTACATATACAGAAGAATTTCTCTTTAACGAAGTTTCCTACTTAACGAAATTTTCTGCTGAACCTTGACTTTGAACACCATTAACATGTAAATTAATCTCCATATTACGAAAAATATATCCTATATAACGAAGTTTATCCCACTTTCCTGCGTGTACAACATTCAAACAGAGAGGTTGCTGTTGCGATGTATGTATGAATTTATTTCAGAGGATTGTATGAAAATGAAATTATTTATTTATTTAATCATTTAAATTCAAAAGAAGAAATTTTAAAAATCTTCGATGCAATAAGAAGGGGATTCCAGTTTCACGAAAATGTTACAGATGAATTGTTCAGATACTTACAAAAGTGCGAAAACTTTTATGAACAGTGTATTTTTTTTTAATGAGAAATCTATACAAAGAAATATTATAAAGTTTTTTAAAGTTAAGGATTTGGAATACTGAGAAAAAAGAGAAAAGGTACGCTATATTTCAGTTTTTGTTTACCTTCCTTTATTATGGGATTTTTTTAGACATTATTCTAATTAAATTTTTCTCATGTGTCTACATTGCATAAAAAAATAATGCCCGAATTAATATACATTTTTCCAATATTTCCATTTTATGTGTATTTTTCATTTTATGCATGTGTGTTTCATTATACAAATTTCATGAATGTGAGTTGATTTCTATTTAACGAATTTTCTTCTTAACGAAGTCTTTAAGTGTACGATGAGACTTCGTTAAATGGAAATTTCACTATATACTACATAGCAGGCTAAAATTTAGTTCAGTTGGAAAATTCAAATTATATCAATTTTTGCCAATAGAAGGAAATGCAGTCGAATTATTTTGTACAGCCCTGTAGATTATATTTAAAGACTTCTGTACACATTATATATTAAGATAAAATTTAATTCAGGTAAAAAAGGAGGGGAAAAAAACGCATAACGCAACTTAAACACACTTCCAGCATTTACCAACCAATATTTTTATTCCATTCTGTGACCAAAGGATTTTTTTTATTATTTATTTACTATGAATTCCATCAACTAACAATTTATTTTGTTTCATTTCGGAATAATCTTTTTTTTTTTTCTTCCGGAGATTGAAATAAAAAATGTAAACAATTATTATTATCTTTTTTTTATTATTATTTATTTAATTTTAGATTGCATTAGAAACTGAAATTTTTATTTGAATGTCCATCAACACATTTTTCTACATTTTTTCCCCTTTCTTTATTTCCTTTTATACACATTATATATATATATAAAATAGAAAAAAATAGAAAAAAAAATTTCAGCTTTTAGCTTTTTTCTCACAGAAAACAACCGATTTGCTTAGATCATTGAATTCCGTACTCTTGAAAACGTAATTCAATATATAAGTTTTTCAATTTTTTTTTTTCAGTATCCACATTTTTTTTTTCTTCCATATTAATTCTTGTAATTATGTATAAGGCACTTTATTTTATACATACAGTTCTATATTATAGGTTTGTGGTATCCATTTTTATTGTCATTTCCCAATATTGCGGATTTTGATGATGGTCGGTAATGTTTAATTAATGGTTATATATCTATATATACATATAACATATATATATATATATATATATATATATACATATATATATAATATATATACATATTTATTTATTTATTTTTCAGCGTTCACGGAAATTTCAGATCATCAACAATTTCATTTTTTTTTCCAGGATGCATACAAAAGTATAATTTAAATTTTGAAAAATTCCATAAATGAATTTATGTATATATTATTCTTAAAGCACGATAAATATCTTTTTTTACCATATTTTATGAGAAACAATATTATTTAATTTTGCAGAAAATTTCAAGTAGGAATTTTGTTTTTAGATTTTTTCTTTAAGTTTCAAACTGATGATTTTCCTTAAAATAATTAAATAAAATAATAATAAAAACACTGCTTCGGCTGAGAAAAATAACGATTCTCTATAAAAAAGTTATCAAACTGTGAGTCATCGATAGTAAAGAACACGGATGTCGTCTGCAGCAGGAAGTTCACGAACGGAAAAAGAAAAATAATAACAGGTCCCTTCTGAAAGCGCGTGGGTAGGGAGAAAAATTACATTACAGAACCGACAGACAGACAACTTGGAAAAAAAGATACCGCGATTTTTATCGATAAATGTAGACCTTGTTGGTGCATCGATAACGGATAAACGCGAAATGTGCTCTTCATCCGCAATCCGCATTCCTGAACTGTGATAAGTTAAGATTAGTTGTCAACCACGTGCGATGGAAGAGACAAACATGTTTCGTTACAATGACGAAATCAGCCGTGACATACTGACATATCTTTAAAAGGAATGCACGTATCGATTTCATTTCCAGATGAATAAATGAAAGAAAAGGATGAATCAGCTGTTAATGAAACATCAGGAGAAGCTTGTTGCTTTAAGACACAGAGAAATTTTAACGCGTGGTACCACAAATGGAATTTAATTTAGTATTGAATGATTCTTTCCAGAGGCGTACTCAAGGAAAGGCTCCATTGGGGTTCAAACCCCCCAAAATGATATGAAAAGAAAGAAATTGAAAATGGTCTTTATGGAAATTTTTAAAAATCTTTTTCGTTTGATTTTATTTCTGTACATAAGTTTTTTTTTTTTTTTTTTTTTTTTTTTTCCCAAGTCAAATATACATATTTAGAAACAGAAATTTGATTAATTTTTTCTTTAATTAAATAAATTTTCTGGCTCAAACTATGTTTATTTGACTTTTTAAAAGTACCTGGAAGGTTGGTAGCTATGCCTTCAAGGCTGCTAATCATTCAACTTTTGAATTCCCCTCGTTAATACAAAGTCTATGGGCGTGTGATGCATTCTTATATTTAAAATATTTCCTCTGGAAATCAATATTTTCAACTTATTTTTTCTGTGTACGCTTAATTTTATAGGAGGTGTTAAAATCTTACTCACTGTTCGTGAGCTTTTAACACGTAAAATATCAAATTAATCCTATATTTTAGAAATATTTTGAGAACTAAGAAAAAAATAAACGTCTTTTAAGAAGAGTAATAAGAAAAAAGGAATGAAAAATATTATTTCCCGAGGAGATATTTGAAATATACGAATGCATGCATAAACTCATAAGCTTAGAATTAGCGCAAAACCCTCTAGTTCCAGGTAATAAAAATGGAGGCTTGAAAGGAATAGTGAAATGAATGAGTGATAGAATAGAATAGTGATAGAATGAGTGAAAAAAGCATAGACACACAGATACTCACACAAGAGGAGGTTGGAGAGATACGGAAAAATTCTAGAAAACTGACCTGGATTGAACTGTAAAAGAATGAAAATACAGAGACAAAATGCTGTTATAAAATTGATAAACTAAAAAAGATCATGATAATAATAATTACTGAACGACAGGGAAATTATTAGCCCTTTTCCAAGGGAGTGGTTGAAAAGTCTTTTCGACAATCTATCTGTCTGACTTTATTCATCTGCATTCAGGTCAAGCAAGCTATCATAAATTTGCTCTTTTTTTCTACGACAATGTTTAAAAAGTGAAACGCAGGTGAATCAAAGTCTCGCAATTTCGCCTTCCTTTGTATTTTGGTTAAACCGGACGCGTAAGCACAAGATAAGGTCATCTGCAGATTACGACCAATATACGTGCTTTATGCAAGTTAGTAAAAAAGAAAAGGTAGCAGGCAACAGGCATCACTGAATGTAGCCCGAATAGTTAATAGTATAAAGAAACATGTTACAGGAGCGAAAATAAAATCATAAGTTCACAGATGTTTTGTTTCGCGTTTAGCCAGGTCAAGCTTTAGTACGAGGGCCGAAAAATAGACTAAATTTGAAAGCATTATCTCTACAACGCTCTTCGTCAGGTGAAGAATCTGTGTGATCATAACACGGGTAAAAGGCTCACGGGTAAAAAAAAAGGGGGGCTCTGCAAAATCGGTTCGCAAATGCCAGTATGCAAAATGCTTTTCCACTTCAAATATTAAACACTTATTTTAAACATTAATAGCCATTGATGGTATTGAGTTAATTTGTTTTTCTTTTTGGTCTTCTAAAAATGGGAGTGGGGGGGGGGGGGGGGGGTGGCGTAAGGTGTATTGATCATATGACGGTAGAAAATGTTATATTTTATCTTAACATTTCTAAAATCACAATGGGCAAAATCATACCAAAATCTGCTTGAATACACAATCGAAACAAGACAAATATTTATTTATTTATTTGTAAGATGTGGTCAGTCAACAGTTTTAGATATATGTTAGATTAGCTCATAGATGACAATAAAAGTTTCGTAAATAATTTCTTTATTAACAAATAAATATAAATTAAAATATAAATTTCCTCTCTCTTTGCCTCTTTGACATCGCATTTTAAAAATTGTACATTAACCCTTAGGACTTCGGCGTCTCTTACACAAATTTTATTCGGTCTGTACCACTTTTTTAAAAGAAGTTTCCTTCAAGTACACAATTTCAAAAATGTTCTGATTAAATAAGGCAAATCTCATTTTCCTTGATTACTGGTACCAAAAACAAATTTTGCAAAGAAAGATGATGTCGCCGCAGCGGTGACAACGGAGTGAAAATGGTTAATATATACAGGCAGCCGAAAAGAATTCATAGCATAGCTTCCAACTTTTACGCTTTTTTTCTACCACTATTTTTGATCAGAAAAGTGTGCCTTATTTAATCCTATGTTTTCGATGATTGACGATTGATGAGACAAATTTCGCCGTTAAAATATAGTGGTAGGAAAAAAGCGTAAAACTCGGCAGCTATGACTATAGTTAATTTTATCAAAAAGTTAACGCTGAATACAATAAGTAACACTGAAAGAACAATTTAATTCTCGTGAAAGTTTTACAAAAGAGTGTTTTAATAAATTATGATACCACGTGATAGATTTGTACATAAATGGTCAAGCAATCAAAAAGACAGTAACCAACGGCATTCGACCCAGTAACCCGGATGCAACAGCTAACTCTCCTTGAACCTTCAACGTCACAGAAGGTTTTGTGGCATTTTTTTTTTCTTTTTTCATATTTGATGACCAGTATTTTCCTAGAAATTTCTTTTTGAGACATGGCTATGAGGTAAGACTAACGCATTTACAACGTTATTCTTTCTTTTGCTTCTGCCTTTTTATCGAATATCGGCTGGTTTTCTTTTCAGTCTTCCAAATAAGGAAGTGAAGTCAGCAGCTGCCTTCCTGACAAGTGGCGGGAAAACTTTTCGCGCCACTTTACAACTACATATAATCGTGATGCTTCTAGTTCTAATCTCGGATATTCTTTTTTGAGTCAGACAGCAGATTATGACTCACGTTTTACACGAGATATAATGAACAGTAGCTCTTCATTATTTTAAATGAAAGAAAAAAAAATCTAAACACCTGTCAGATTCATTCAACAGATGTCCTAACATTTTGTTACTATAATTTAAAAAAAAAAAAAAGGGACTTAAAAAACTATCTTATTAACCGGTTCAGGACCATGGGTGCATATATGCACCTTCAAAAGGTGCTTAAAACGCTTGAGTTTGATACCAGTAAAAAAGAAAAGCAAAATTGATTTTATTTAATTACGACATTTTCGCGATTTATAAAGTTAAGTCAAGTAATTAACAAAAAGTGGTGCGCTTGAAATTTGCTTGCTTTTGGAACAAAAAATGCTTGAGTTTGATACCAGTAAAAAAGAAAAGCAAAATTGATTTTATTTAATTACGACATTTTCGTGATTTATAAAGTTAAGTCAAATAATTAACAAAAAGTGGTGCCAAACGAAAAAAGTTCGTGTAAAAGATACCGGTCCTGAACGGGTTAATTTTACGACAAAGGTAAAAAAAAAAAAAAAAAAAAACGTTTATTAGAATGAATATTATATCCTGAGCAAGTGGTGAAGTCGTAATTGGATAGGTATGCTATAGTTCTAGTTGAGAAACAGAAGGGTACACGGATCTTCTTAAAAAAAAAAAAAAAAAATCAGAAAGTGTACGGCGTATACCTTCGTATACCCTCCAGAACACTCCTGCGGCGGCATTCTGTAGACAGTAAAACAGAATTATGATATACACAGTAAAGGTTCACTCTCCATTATATTTATCACACACACAACACATATCCCTAAATCAAAGACTTCTTTTAATAAGGATTTTAGAAATTAGATACACAGGAATGATGACTGCAATTTACATTTAATTTTTATGCCCATGCTAACATTATGCGTGAAACTTCAAATCAAATATATTTTATTTAAAAGGCATTAACGAAAGATCAGCTACAGGGGAAGAAAATATTTTCTGCAATAAAAATTATGAATTAAATTATCTACTTTTTATAATTTCAACTTTGATCTATTTTTCTTTAGTTTAAAAAATAAAATAAAAAGGATAAATTAAAACTCATAAAGCTCAACTTAATTTACAAATAAGGATTACAAGTAAGGTGTACATTAATAATATTTTTTTTATGGTATAGCATTTAATATAATAACTTCTAAAAATGAAAAATTATATCTATTGTTATTAAAATATTGAGCACTTTATTATTACATTAAAATATGTTTATATGAAATTTAAGTATCTCCTGATGGGATTTCCTTCAGTTTAGAGATAGTGCAATTCACCCTTTTTGAGAACTTTGTGATATACACTAAATAGTGTTAGATAGTGAAATTATTACTAACGACACTAATTACAACTCGACATTACTGCTGATAATATCTAAACATTAACACATTCCAAACAATGTAATATGGAGAAAACATATTTTATGACATTTTAACCGCAAGCCAAAGATTACGGGCTGATAAGAATTGATTATAATATGAGAAATTTAAAATAGAGTTATGCGAAGTATACTTATTAACAATATTTTAAATTCTACCTAAAACTGCAGACTGATAACTGACAATAATTTTGAACATTATCAATAACTGAAAGAGAGAGAGACTAAGCAGTAATCTTCAAAATAAATGCCATTGATAACGTTACTTTAATTGCCTATGAGTGACAGGAAGTTTAAGATAAACAAAATATATTAGGATAATTTATCCAACCAATGAGTTTTCTGGGGTTTTTATTTTATTTATTTATTTTTCGTCTGTATCTCTGTTTCGGTTTTTCTCTTAACGTATACATACGTTATAAGTACAAATTTGAATGATAATAATAATAAATTAAATAAAAGATTAGTTAATACCTATTTAATTACGCATGTATCGTAATATTGTACTTCATGTGACACGTACTGGGTGTCCCAAAAAGGACTGACTGATTTTAAAATTCAATAATTTCCAAACGGTGACAGATATTTAAAAAATTCTTGCAGGGGGGTTAAGCACGAGGTAAAAAGTTTTTTTACAGAGATTTTCGATTTTAGTTCGAATTATAAAAAAAATAGATGGCGCTGTAAGCAATAGGCGATAAATACAGGCTCGGTTTTTTTGGCTTTTCTCTTCTTCCATGTGGAAAAAGGAGATTAAAATGTATTGAGTGGGTCCCGAAGTACTAAAAATCGAACCTGAATTTAGCGTTTATTGATCGCAGCGCCATCTATTTTTTTGTAATTCGAACTAAAATCGAAAATCGCTGTAAAAAAACTTTTGACCTCATGCATAACCTTCCTGCAAAAATTTTTTAAATATCTGTAACCGTTTGGAAGTTATTGAATTTTAAAATCAGTCAGTCCTTTTTAGGACACCCGGTATGTATGTGTATCGTTATGAATATAGATGTGCTAAGCTCAATCTTTCCATTATAAAAATATTTCATTCTTTAAAATGGATAGTTTTTAATTAAAACTGTATTATAAGTAAACTGTATTACAAGGGGAACAGTTACTCTGGGCCTAGGCTGAAAAGATCACAGTGAGGGATCGATTTCGTATTAATTATATGGATATATAAAAGGGCTATAAACGTAAACTGTACCCGGCCTCGCAATCTCTGCGAACGATTCTAATGACAAGCAGATTATCATACCACAATAATTATCTCACTTATTTAAAAAAAAAAAAAAAAAAAAAAAAAAAAAAAAAAAAAAAAAAAAAAACTTGGCATAGTTTTAAAGCTTGGGACATTTTTTAAATTCGTTAGCTTCGACTCTGAATTCTCGATGCCGCCTTTAAAACACATTTCACTGCAGAGTTTGGAATGCAAGTAGAAAACGTATTCCGTTGTAGAATTAAATTAGTCGTTAACGATATTGTCAGCAAATACAAGGTTTTTCAACTATAATTCCAGATATAGATGGATTTAGATATAGATAATTTGCTATTAATTAATGCTTCCTCTTCCTATTTTTTGAAATATTTTTTAAATTATCGCATTATTAAATAAATATATGTGAAAACTTTTTATGTAATACAGTAAAACCTCCATAATGGACACCCCCGGATAATGGAAACATTTATTTAGCGGACACTTTATCCCCCAAGATCTATGTATGTGTACTTTTTTCCCCTCTAAACAGCGGACACCTCCTAACAGCGGATAAATTCCGTTGTCCATAGGTGTCCGTTATTCAGAGGTTTTACTGTATCACTCCAGAAGTTTAAAATTAAAACAGTGATAAAAACTTTTAAATAAAATATTTTTGTTAAATCGTAATAGGTTTTACTGTATCACTCCAGAAGTTTAAAATTAAAACAGTAATAAAAACTTTTAAATAAAATATTTTTATTAAATTGTAATAGGTTTTACTGTATCATTCCAGAAGTTTAAAATTAAAACAGAAATAAAAACTTTTAAATAAAATATTTTTATTAAATCGTAACAAAAGCAACAAACATTTTTCCTTCTATAACGATATAAATATCTTTTTAAGAAGTCCGGTAATATTATGTCACTGTAACATTGTAAAAAAAGACAAAAATGTCTATTAATCTAGGAAAATGTAATATAACCATGTACAAAAATATGCAATAACCTCTCCCGAGTTACCCACGATTTTGAAAAGTGTTTATTATCTTTAGAAACCCTAGAAATCTATATATTTTCAAGATTTAAAAAAGTACTTTTTTTTTTTTTTTTTAAAGGGGATATGTGGGTGGTACTATTATTGATTTTCGGGAACGTTTTCGAGTAGTAGTAGTAGTTTTTATAGCGTATTAATCAGTTTTTCTACCTGAAATATAAGTTTTCAGATTTTCATGTTCAACGAAAAACAGACACGAAAAACGTTTAAAAACAGACATGACAAATTAACAACATTAACATTAAAATTAATATAGGGGAGAAGGGGGCACATTGGGGCACTTTTTAGTTACTTTCATATATTTAAGTTCTTATGATTTAGTTCAAATAACTAACATCACTATTTTGTAGTCTATAGTTTCGGTAATCTTTAAAACCTCAAACCAAACTGAAAAGTTAAATATTTAATTTTTATTTATTTTAATAGCGTAATGACATATATTGCCCCAATGTGCCCATAGCACAGGATGCATTGAGACAATGTTAAACTGATATGAAGCAGATTGGGACACCACATTGTTGTGAACTCTTAGAAAGTATTTAATGCCTATTTATGCGCAGTAATTTCGAATAATAATAAAAAAGGAAGTTACAGCAGCTTTTGTTTTATTATCGGACATCAAAATTATCTAAATTAACACAGAATTGCATGGTTTTTAATTCTTTGAGGGGCAAGTAATTGCGTTCCTGTAATGTTGAATTTACACAGGAAAATTAGAAAAAATTTATTTCAAAATAAGGAAAAGCAGTTTTACAGCTTTTTTTCCATTAAAGTTGTAAAAGTAAAATTTAATTAAAATTTTCCGGTGGAAATCTTCATTAAAATTAGGTGGGATATAATATACACCACCGCCCCTCAAGGGCTTAATGCCTTGATGATGTTCTAGTGTTGACTCTAAGCCGCTTTAGCAGGGCGCAGCGCCCGGAGGCCCTTTTTATTTCTTTTTTGCGCCCGGCGGCTCTTTTAAACCCTACCGATGCGCCCGGCTGCCCTTTTTAACACGTCCTATATGCGCTCCGAGGCAATTCAATTGATCCCGGGAAAATATTGCAAATTCTAGGGACTCTAAACAAACCAGTTCAAAATATTTTTTGTGAAGAAGGTACAAGTGTACCCTTTTTGAAGAAAAAAATTTACTCTTTTTTAGAATAGTGTTCCCTTTTTGAAAAATGTACCCTTTTTTGAATACCCTTTTCGAAAATTTCCTGCCCAGCGGCCCCTTTTTTCTAGATCCAACACTATAGTTCCAAAGGAACCGAGGAAGTTTTGAAACATTTTGGACTGTCCCAATGATCCCACTTTTTCTTGTCCCAATGTGCACCTAAGGCCAATTTTTAAAATATATGTTAAGACTACTTACTGGAACTATGTAAGATACATTTTGAAATTGCAAAAATAGCCTTATTATATGTATATTCATATTCTTAAAACTCTTAGAATAACTTTCAGTAATTTAAAAACAATCTCATCATAAATTGACTTTGAAAAGTTACTTTTGAGCATCAAAAATAAAGTTCCTTACCTGGAATTCTACAGTTTGTCTGTGAAACTTGCAAACACATGTGGTAATAGGCAATACTGTTGCCATCTTCTAATAATAATTTTTTGAGAATTTTTCCCCATGGATATTGTGAGACAAGGACTTTGTCCCAACGAGTTCCCTTTTACCCTACTATCAATATCATTTTGTTGCTCCTGCATGTATAAATTCAGTTACGCAGCTGAAAATATTTAATTGAGAATCGAAAATATCCTAAAAACCGATATTCCGGTTTAAGAAAACTGATTAATACACTCGAAAAATTACTCGCAAACGTTTCCAAAAATCAGTGGCAGTAAAATAAACTTTGTTTTTAGGGTTTCGTTCATCTGACGAAACCCTATTCGCCTCACTCCTCTGTCTGTCTGTCACAGAGCCCGTTCTCAGAAACTATATATTTTGAAGACTAGAAATTTTGGCTGAACACCGCACATCAAACAACAAATCATAAAATTTTGAAAAAGTCTTATATTTACCCGTCTGGGCTCTAACTTGTGTATTTTAAGCTTTTTTTTCTAACTGAGCCCCTGATGAAGTTGGAGACTTGAAATTTTGCACACTTATAGCTGAACACTTGCGATCACACGACAAATCATAAAAATTTCAAAACGTCTTATATTTACCCCTCCGGTCTCTAACTTGTGTATTTTAAGCAATTTTTCTAACCTCTACCTTTATCACAGGGGGGCACTTTTCTAACTTTTGCCGACACTCTTTGACCACTCTGTCATATTAAGCACCGTAGCCTTACATATTTTAGGTCCACTTTTTAGGTCCAGTGCCAGGGGGAGCCTAACTATCCCGGATGCTATGGGCCCGATCCCCTCGACTTATATCTACGGAGGGGTTGTAAAACGGAGTTTCGTTCGGATAGAGGTTTGTTTAGAATAAAACGCGCCTCCTGGTTGCGAAATGTGGAACTAACAGATTTTGCAAAATGATAAAATGTTTTGAAAGGAATATTAAACGAAACCCACTGTGCGATCTGTGATCACACTTACCCACTTGTTTATAAATGCTTCTTTAAATCACGGAAATATTTTTATTGCTGAGGTTTATAATGATAAAGAACGCGTTTCGGAATCGTTTGTAACTCGGAAGAGGATATTGTACGAATATATTTTCGCATGTGGTTATCTTCACAGTTTAAGAAACATTTGTCCTTTTTTTATAGTGTATATTTATTGGATTTATAATATAAATATTTACATGTTCGGTATTTAAAATGAAGTGTGTAGCATTTTCAGTTCATTTACAGGGCCACGCCAAAGAATTCCCTTACATTACGGTCTATGGGGAAAATTCCTTTGTTGTGTATTTTAATGATATTGCAGTACTTTAAACATATTGAAATTGATATACATCACTGAGGTGTATTACAAGGTTCTTACTATAGAATAGGGTGTGCATAGAACATATCGTTTATTTACAGGGACACACAAAAGAATTTGGCTATAGAAGAAAATGAGCAATAATTGAACTATTCAAGCCTACGAACAATAATTGCTGGAAGTGCGTTTTCTGTTGTGATATGCGTTTTTAAACTTAACATTTTTAAAAATATTACTTGGTGTGTATAAATTCTATAAATCATATACAGGGTCGCACAAAAGTTTTCAACAACATCCGTTTATTGGCGTAAATTGTTGGGCGGAAAATTTCAACTGTCCTATGCGTTATCTGAACTAACTTTTAGCATACTATGTAGTATGCTTAGATATCTGTAGATCATATACAGTGCAGCAGAAAAAAAAAAAAATACTATTCATGGTACTATTCACGACTATTCATGGTAATAGCAGAAATCGGGTTTTCAAATGTTTTATGCGTTTTCTAAATTGTTCATTTAGACGTCATCTTTCACTGTAGTAGACTGAAATTTTGTTACAGTATTCTGAATGTGTTGGAAAGTATTTTATAATCTATGCTGTATGCTTGATTTTTCGTTCTTGTTTTTACTTGAATTTAGTAAAAAAAAAAAATAATAATAATAATAATAATATGCCGCAACGTCAATCTGTATTTGAACAGCTGATCTATCCTAGAGACCGCACTTAAAAAACGTTTAATTATATCCTTTGTTAGAATTTGAAGTATTCTGTTTCTGTAAAAATACACGCTCCTTTGATAAAAGTGCGTTAAACTCTTAACTAGGAGAAAGTGTTTTCTCGTGTCAACATAATAAATCCGATCAGGTGTTGAATCACTAAAAAGACTTGCTCTCTAAAAGAAAAACATGCGTGCGAGGAATTTTATAAATATGTAACGGAGACTCATTTTGAATACTATCACCCGAGTAAAACATCTGCGATGACTTTTTTCCTCTTTCTTACATTGTCTTCTACGTTTACTTTCAGTTGTACTCGAAATGTATCAGAATTAAAGCTATAAAAAATGTGTATAATAAAAACTGTCTTTCGTGCTGTGTGTGCACGGTTTTTCTTTTTCTTTCTTCCTTTTCTTTCTGTTGTTGTTATTGCTGTCATTGTTTTAGTGCTTTTCATTTTTATCACAAAACATTCAGCTGGGTAATCCTGTAAGTACTTAATTTAAAAAAAACTATGATAAATAATTTTCTGCAAATTTCCCTTTTTTTTTGAGAAGTGTGATTATTAATTTGACCGATATACCTGTATGATTTCCATGTTTGTATCTCCGCATATAATTAGCGCCGTATTTAGGATAAATGAGATCCCAAGTTAAAATTTCATTAGAAACATCTATTTGAATAAATTAATATCAAATTGAATGCATATTAAGAAAATTTAAGAGGCCTTTCCAAACTCGAGGAGTTAAATTAGAGTCTTGCCTATCTAGAGTCTCGTGACTTTAGAGTCTAGTGAATCTGGTTCATTGCATAACTCTGGAATGGGCGGACCTACTTTGATATTTAATTTAGTTGTTTATTTTTGAAAATATAAATATTTTAGATATTCTTTTAAACCACAACTTTCTCAATAATAATACTGACTGCTTTATAAACAGATACCTTTACATAGCTGCCAACATCTTATGCTTTTTTGTACCACAAAAATTTTATAGTAAATTTTACCTTTTTAAATCGCCGTAATCTGCCGATTAAATAATGCAAAAATTTCTATTAAATTTTTGTAGCGCAAAAAAGCGGATGAGTTGACAGCTATGCCTTTATAGAATTTAAAATATAAAAAGCATATATTTTTGAATGATAAAAACAGTTAACTTTTTGTCGATAAAAGCGATATGGAAGCATGGCAGCTTAATTATACAAACTAAAAATAAATGTAACAGAAATTTTCTGATTTGTCAACATAACTTCAAACTCTCTAGCTCATTCCAAACCTAAATTTATATATATTTTAGCAAAGTTTCTATTTTTAAATAAAATTTAAAACATTGTTTTGTTTTGTTTTTTCTGTATTTATCTATACATAAATTATACCGTGGGTGAAGCAGAACATTTTTCTTTTTGTTGTTGTTTCAATTTAAAAATGTCAGCTACTATATTAAAATAGCAATTTAAATGCTTTTTAATAGTCATCTACTATAATCTGAGACAATTTCATATAAAAATACAGTAATCCCTTAACATTCGCGGGTTTTAAAATAGAAAATGCAGAACATTTCAACATTCGCACCACTTTTTAAAAAGAAAAATCTTTTACATACGCGTTGACAACATTTGCAAGAAAAGTATAATACAAAAGGTATGTTTTTAAAATAATGGTGCGAACAGATTATAAAAATAGCAGTTTTGCGGTCGCGGTTTTGACATTCGCAGAACCTAACCCTCGCGAATGTTAAGGGATTACTGTATTACATATTTCAAAAGATACCTTGTGAGCAATTTATTTTAACCCTTTATGTCACGAATTATAAATCAGAAATTTGCTCTTCAATAATTATCTTCGTTAATGTCTGAAGATATCCAAAAAACTTATATAATAACAATTTGATTTTTAGATAGATTTTTAAATAAAACTAATTTAATAAATCGGTAGTGACAGGTTTTTTTTTTTTTTTTTTGTAAAATATTTACAAGAATAATTAGATTAATTAACAAAAAATACTGTTATAGAAACAATTCTTACAAGAACAATGTAAATAAATGTATTGCAATCTCATCTGTAACCGATAAGTGTTTTGTAGTTGCAAATTCTTCATAAAACATTTTTTTAATAGGAGAAAAGCTAAATCCCTGTAAAGGGTTGAAAAAATAACCACATAAAGAAATATTTACCTTCGACTGTTTAGCTGTGCTTACTGATTGTGATCTAGTAAAGTATTTTGTATGAAAAGTACCATCTGCTTTTATTAGTAGACGAATTAAATAAATTTTATAATGCATTTTCGTTAATGGGGTTTAAGTCCCGTCGGAGCATAAAGGGTTAAATAAAAGGACATTTTAAGATAAATAATTTTACAGTATATAAATGTAACCATTATATAATTACAAATCATCATCGATTTCCAATTACTAAAATTAAATTAATAAAATTAGCTACAATTCATAACACTGACTATACAAAATAAAGATGGAACCTTTATATATATATGTGTGTGTGTATGTATAGATAATAGTTGTTTATAGAGAACACATGATACATTTTAAGTCGAAACTAGTGTAATTGTAGGTAACTTTTTGCGCAGATTTTATTAACGCTCAGAAATATTGCTCTTTCATAAATATTTTTTAAAAAATCAATTTTTTTGAAAATTAAACAGTTCTATGTCACCCCATACTCTCTAAGAATTGAAAAATCTAATTTTTTCTACACATGATAGAATATTTGAATTGTTTCTAGTTTTTATGGATTATGAATAATAATACTAATAAAACTGTGTCGGCCAAAATGTTGCATCTACCTTTGGCTGTAAATAGGGTGACCATTTTTTTTTCCTTCTCTACTTGAAAAAATAAAGAACAAATCAGATTCAATATGGCTTCACCTGTTACGATGAAATAAGTGAAGAACGAAGAAAAAGAAGAAAAGAATATGAAGAAGAAAACTCGGGTTAAGATAATTTATTTCACTAAAACTGGAAAGTCATAACAGTTATTATCTACATATTGAAAAATGCCCTAAATTCTAGTAAGCAAAAAAAATATATATATATTTAATTAAAATTCCTATAAAGCGGAAATAAAATGTACAAAAATTGCTTTTATGTGCATATATATATAGTATATATATAATATAAAATTATTTAAAATACATTAAAGTACAGTCGTGGGGGGGAAGTAAGCACCCCCTAATAACTCTGCAACAAATTATTGTAGAAGAAAGTTACTGGTACTAAACAACAGGAAATAAAGGCATATATATAAATATTATACAGACATACAAACAGTAAATACAATAAACCCAACTGGAGTGAAAAATTAGCCAGAGACAGGAATCGAACCCGTTTATTGTATTTATTGTTTGTATGTCTGTATAATATTTATATATACCTTTAACTGATGAATGCAGGCGTTATTTATGTGTGTATGTGTCTTTTAATATATATTGTAGTATGAGTGTTTTATTATAACAGGAAATAAAGTCTACTTTTAAATGATGTATAAAAAATTTGCTTAGGGAGCCATCTACATATCACAACTAACCCAAATTTTGTTTTGTTTTTCAGTAGCAATACCCAGGTTTGACAATATAAATAAATTCTGCATCATTTAATTAGCCTAAATCCAAATTTTCATGAAATTCGTATGATTAGTTACTGAGAAATTAATTATTTTAAAATGAGCCTATTTTAGAGACTGTATCCAAATTGAATTTCGGTACTCGATTGTTGAAACGCTACAGAATGACTATGTCACTTCTGTTAATGTATTATTTCTTGCCAATATGAACATTTCACTCGCTTATATGTTTGACTATTGTCAGACCAAATGTTTCAATAAAATGAGTAATATATATGTTTTTCATATTATGCTTTTCTGGACGTCATAGACCATCGCCTTAAAAAATCATTTTGACGTTTTTTACTCATAATTCGAAAACTGCAATTACTCAGAATTCGCATAAAGCAGGGCATAATAAATATAAATCCATCAAAAAAATTGTAGGTTGCAATTCATTTTTTTTAAATATTAATTTCATAATTCATATTATTACAAATTCAATGTATTTATGTTTGGGTTTTTTACCATTATAACCAAACAAAAAAATTATCACATTAGGATTATAATTTCAAGAGATATTAATAAAAATATGAAAATGTAATTTAACATTAGAAACTCTAAATGTTGAATATTTATAATTCAAAAACTTATCATCCAAATGGCATAAAATTTCGTTTCTAGTCATAGTTTGAGCCAAAGATTTAAAATATAGTGTCAAAATCGGGTGTTGCTATTGAGAAAAGCGAAGTTTGGTCTGGTTTTGATTTGTAGACCCCCCCCCCCCTTAAACTAAGCAAATTTTATATGCATCATTTAAAAGTAGATTTTATTTCCAATCGTTTGGTAGCAGTAACTTTCTTCCATTATAATTAGTTGCAAAGTTAGTAGGGGTGCTTACTTTTTTTTTTCCACGACTGTACCTTAAAAATACATTAAAAATCAAATTAAAATCCCAAAACGTTTTCGGCCAGAATTACACGATCATCGTCAGTGGTTATTTTAATGTATTTTTAAGGTACTTTAATGTATTTTAAGTAATTTTATGTAAAATGCACCTAAAAGCAATTTTAGTACATTTTATTTGTGCGTTATATTAATTTTAATTATTTACCAAGGTGAACTTAGCACTAGAATGTTAACATTCCTTTTAAAATTTTATTTATTCAAATATTAATTTCAATATTTTTCAGACGAAACAGTTATTTTACAGAAGGGTAACCTCCGGAAATATCGAACTGATTTCAAATACACTGATGTCCAAAATTAAGGACCAGTCACAAAATGCTAATTTTTAAGTAAGCTAATACTCAAAAGGAAATAATATAATTCAAATAATTACTATCCCTACAGCACAGCTAGTCCATATAGCATCTCATTCATATCACGCATGGTCGCAAGTGTCACAGTCATTACGGTGAAACAAAAAATAAGAAATTCCACACGTCTCATTATGAATCTCAAATAATCACTATATGTAACTCCACCGAAACGTTAATGTGACTGCTGCTTTGTCAAGAGTCACTAGGTGACTTTGCAATGTAGTTACATTGTGACTCTCATGCGACTGTCATTTTTAGACTCAATTTCAAAGTCAGCATGAACGTTGCGTTAGGATAAGTCACCGAATAATATCACATTATAGTCACATGGTGACATTTCACAAAAGGGCATAATGGTGACTTCACAGTAGTCTCTCTGTCACCTGAAAGTCATATGTGACTTTAAAATGACATTATTTGATAACTTATCACAATGCAGCGTTCACGATGACTTTGAAATTGAGCCTACAGATGACAGTCACATGAGAGTCACAATGTAACTACATTGTAAAGTCACATGGTGACTCGTCACGAAGCAGCAGTCACAGTGACGACTCAGTGGAGTCACATATAGTGATCATTTGAGACTCATAATGAGATATATGGATTTTCCTATTTTTTTGCTTCACCGTAGTGACTATGACACCTGTGACCATGTGTGACATGAATGAGATGTTATATGGACTAGCTGTGCTGTACAGATAGTAATTATTCGAATTATATTATTTCCTTTTGAATATTCGCGTACTTAAAAATTAGCATTTTATGATTGGTCCTTAATTTTGGACACCAGTGTATATCGGTGGCAAAATGATGGTGTTCGTCTATACTCCAATATAGGCTATATTTTATGTCTGCGCGCTCGCAAAAAACGTTCCAAAAAGATGTAAATGCTGGCAAAGAAAAGTTTCTAAAAACTTCAAAATACAAAACGGGGAAAGGAGCAGTAAACATTCTAAAAGCTTTCTAAATTATGATCTGTTTAAAATTCTTAGGGCTAGAAATTTGAAATGGCTGTTACTTTTATTAGGATGTATAAATGCTCTCAGAACAGTTTCTAAAAAATTCGAACTTTAAAAGAATGCAGGCGATAAAAATGTTCTAAAATTGCGATTTCTAAGAGGCTGTTGGGGCTAGAAACTTTAAATTTGGCATGGTGGTTATTAGGTGCGTTCGTAATTATATCAATATACCTATAGTCTGATCCGTCCGTCTGTCTGACCGCATATAACAGCGCAAAAACTACCCAACCGAATGGTTTGAAATTTAATTTACATAATTGTTGCAAAATTTTTGCTGCGTCATTTCAAATTTTATTAAAATCGAATCAAAACTTAAAAAGATTTTTATAAAAGTTTTCTTCATTCTATTAGATCCAATCATACGTCATTAATTCAATGATATCTCATGATAGGTTATGATTCTAGGTTGCCATGGGGATGACATCCTATTTAAGATGGAGTCCTGTTATTTCCGCATTACTGAATTGAATATATAGAAAGTAATAAATTTTGTATTCATGCATTTTTGCATAAGAGTGTAACAGCTATTGCACCAAGATAAGAATATTTATAAAACTAGTTATAGTACGAATGCACCTCATTCGCTACGTTTGACGTACAATTTCCGACTTGTTTTTAATATGTAGATGATTGCTAAGAATGACTTTTTAAATATTCGCCACTTAATAGCATGAAAAGAGCGGAAAACGATCTAAAATTACGATTTATTTGGAATTGTTATGGCTAGACACTTGAAGTTTGACATGGCTGTACTTTCACCCCTCATTTGCCATTTTTCGCTTTGTGGACTGTTTCGGTTAACCCTTTAATTGCAGATTGGGACCTATACGTCCTAGTTGACTATTTTTGATTCTATTTGTACCACCTTTTTAAAAGTAATGTCTACCGTACACTTTTACTACAATACTTTCCAGAAAAATATAACAGAAATAAAACTTTTAGTAAATTGTGGTGCGGCTAAATATAAAAATTACCGCCAGTCGTGACCCTTAATCAAAGGCTTCGGTTAGGGAATGTGATTACGAAACGATTTGTCTTCATTAGCTGAGGCATAACTGCATAAATAGTACGTAAAAGCAAAAAAAAAACTTAATTTCAAGCTACTCATTTTATGCAGGAAGAAACATTGAGAAAATTGCGCACGTAAATATGACATTTCAAAGGGAAGGGTGACAAGTCAACACCTACATTATAGCTGCTTTTTTACAATATTTGAATAACAATTCCTCACGATTTTTAATACTTTCATGAAATCGTAAAGCACTTAGGTGTGCATGCTCATGCATTCCCAGACAATATTTGCGAAATCCGAAACGACTCGCGCAGCTGTTTCATCCGCTGCGTAAACACAAGTGAATCAGGGTCACGTATTTCATTTCGAGGGAGGTATTTCGTATTTCCTGACATAGAGGAAAATATTAAGGGGCCTCATCCTCTTACATGGGTTTTAAAAGATATATTTCCAAAAAAAAAAAAAAAAATTCGAAAGAGTACTACTGTATTTGCGAGGGTAATTTGCGCCTTCGGGTTTTTTTTCGCATCAGTTACCTTTAAAAGAAATATTCAGAAAATAAAATGACGTAACTTTCGCAAGAATGTGAAATAATTTGGGTTCGCAAAATGGAATTTCATGTTAAATGCAGGATTGTAGCAGTGGTATACACAATACACCGAATACTCTCCGATTTTTTTTTTTTTTTTTTTTTTTTTTTTTAAGCAGTATACCTTCTGCTTGTAACGCATAACCTCTGGTTTATGTACGACTACGTGGTTTAAATGGAATTTCCTTTTAAATTTTTGGTGTTATATTTTAAAATCTGTTTTAAAATTATTAAATTTCTCTATATGCATTAGAAAAGGAACGATCTCTTCACTTGTAATGATCTCTTTCTTATTTCACGTGGTTAAAAACTTGCAGGTGTTTTTGTAACACATGATATTTATATCTTCGTATGTTTCAGCTTTCAAGCCTTTTGGGACCAGCTTCTCATAGATAAATTTTATTCGACTGACACCCCCTTTTTTTTCCCTAAGTTATCTTTATTTATTTACTCACGAAAATGCCCTCATTAAATCTATTACTTCTTTTTACTTTTTTATACCAAAAAACTCATATAAACTGTTGTATGTAACAAACTAAGAAAAAAACTTACTCTGTAACAAAAAAGAAAAAAAAAAGAAAAGAAAAAAGAAAAGAAAAGAAAAGAAAAGAAAGAAATGTTGACTCTGAAAAGTGCCTTTTTATATATACTGTGACATAACATCTGTCACTCCCTTGACCGACCTGCCCTTACTAGTTTTGTCCGATAGTTTTATTTTTTCTTAATTGTGCTTATATCTCTTAAACTTATTAACTAATTTATTTTAATATCTTATTTATTTTTTCATTAATTTTAAACTCGTAATGTTTATTTTACAATTTTATATTACTTAATAACCACCTTTTTCCCAAAATATTTTTTAAATTTTTAACTTTTATTTATAATAAAATCTTATTACGTAGTTTTCTATTACAGCTAGACTTTTTTCTCCCAATGGCTCATTTTAATTACAAGACAATCATCAATAGACTGGGCGTAAAGTTGACATCAGTTCGGAAGCCCCTTAAAGTGACAACACTGTTAAGCACTCATTAAATGAGGCAAATGTTACTTTTCTTTATTACTGATTCCAAGAACAAAGGCTCTATGCACCTTCTGAATATGCATATATGCACGCATGGCCCTGGATATGCTAAGGTAACTCGAGATACAAAAATCTCGAAAACATCATATTTTTGCTTTTTCTTTCCTTAAAAAATAACCTAAGGATTTTAGAATAAAATGGTGTAAATGCAATATTTAGATTTAAAAAAAAAAAAAAAAAAAAAAAAGGTATAACCTTTTTATGTTGTACTGTCTTTGGTTGTCTAAGAAACACTATTCACTATCTCAGTATGTATTATTTAAATATTTAAATTGATATCCATCTAAATTTCTATGAAAGTTAGAGTTATTGGACTTCGTACAAGTATTTTCACTTACATATTAAATTGTCTTCAATGTTGTTGTTTTTTCTGTTTGTGAGAAAAGTTTTGAAAATATGAATTTCGTGGTAAAATATGATCATAAAATGGACTTATACTACTTTCTTTTTCTTGAATAAATACTTTTGTAAATACCGAAGACAAACTAACCTCTATTCTTTTCTGTCTTCTCAAAACTGAGAAAAGTATTGTTTCAGAAGATATACATTTTTAATTTATAAAAATAAAATTTTAATTTTTAAAAGAATTTACTTTAGAAAATGAATATATACGTATACGTAAATTTTACATTTCAAGCAGTTAAAAAGAGTAAAATATTTATATTATAAAGCAAAACATGCCCGTGAGTAACGTTGGTGTCATATTGGCGATGACAACGACTTAATAAATTTCGACTTTACTTTATTTTTATTTATTTTTTTTTTTTTTATTTACTTTTAAACATCGTACAATTTAAATTTTTACATCATCGAAGAGAAAAAAAAATTGTACTTTCAAATGCAATTCTTTTTTAAATCTGTATCTCAATTTACTAATTTTTTTACGGTTTTAAAAATAAAATGCAAGCATAAATATTTTTTTTACTTGCGTGCAACTCACTTGCAGAAGATTAAGGCTAATGTCAGACGGACGTCTTTTTGCACGCTTTTCTCCTTACCTATTATCCCTACACAATGCCGCTAGCATTGTGTAGGGATAATACGTAAGTAAAAAAGCGTGCAAAAAGACGTCCGTTTGACATTAGCTTTATCCGTTTGGCACTTAAAACAATATAAATAATCTTCCATAACTAAATTGCGAATCGAAATTAAAACTTCACAAATAAATAAATAAAACACGAATTTAACAAATATGTAATAGAACTGCGCGCTTAAACCGTAATATTTCACTGTTTAAGCATATATTACTGTATAATAAGAACCACATTAGGTCGCTATAAAAAGCGAAATGCTCATGAAAAACTTGCCAAACGTATATGGCGTAAGGTACAAATATAAAATAATTTGAAAACAAAGGTGGAAGATTATGCAATTCAGATTGTACATTTACACTTTCGAAATATCTTTGGTTGCATCATTTCCTATCGTGTAAAAAAAACATTTATGAAACAATAAACAATGGTATGAAAACAACTTTAACACCAGATTTACGGGAATCCGACTACATTAAAATGCATATTTTTCGTAATAACTTATATTCACTTTAAACAGATACTCGAAGTTAGAGAGTTGGTGGAGAAAAGGGGCTAGGTATACAGGGTATAAATAAGTTTTAGAATGGATAAAAAATTTCTGTTAAAATAATATTTCTTGATTTTACAGCAGCATAACTTTCTGAAAAGGCAATTTTCGAGATCACTTATCGTACTATTAACATTGAAGTTTTTTAAAGAAAAGCATTTAAAAATAAAAATTAGTTAATAATAAGTATAATATATATATACGCGAGACGATTATTATGAGATTTTTTACTATTAATTTAGAAAAGTCGCACAACGCCGTTTTCTTCCATTGGCGTGGCTAATTTTTTTTTTTCTTTCTGACCTATATAAATTTGAATTTTATCATTTTCAAACTTATGTTTAACTTGACTCAAGATCATGAGACCATTCTTTCAATTTTATATTTCTCTCATTAGTATTTAAAAGTGCCCATTCATCTGCAAAATACCGCAAAAAAAAAAAAAAAAAAAAAAAAAAAAAAGAAAGAAAGAAAGAAAGAAAAAGCTAACAGCTTCTACTACTACTACTACTTACAAATGCAATTCTCGCTAGAAATGGATTTTTCCCGCCAGGGAATTCAGTCATTCCCTAGAAAAAGCATTACTAAATGCATTTTAGAAGGAGATAGACCGGTTTTCACTGTGAATCTTTTTCTTTTTAAATATAAACACAATTTTATAACTGACAGTTATAGTGGGTGTAACCATTTCAAATCTTGAACGCGTGAAGAAAAAAAGAAAAAAAAGAAAAAAAAAAGAAAAAGAAATCTTCAAATCTTCATAGGTTTTATAAGAAGAAAAGAAATCTTCATTTCATAGGTTTTATAAGAAAAGAAATATTCATAGGTTTTTATTTTTATTTTATTTTGAGGGTATATAATGAGAGGAGGCACACATATTTATAATTATGAGATGTAGCATGTTTAGCTTAAAAGATATCACATTTTATGCCTGACCTGAGTTTATGGTGTGGTAATTTATTTAACAAACCAGTACTGACTAAATTTTAGCTAAATGTATATGCAGTACAGGAGCAAATTTTTATAATATTGTTTCAATATAACTTTTGAAAAATATATCACCAATATTTCCTATTAATACTTCCCTAAAGTTCGCGAAAATTCACACAACATTACAAATACTATTACCAATAAGGAGACAATATACGTGAAATACGTGGATTAAATTGGAAGCATGTTTAATAAAATATTACGCAATATTACAATATAATAACGCAATACCTTCCTTTTAACCGGCCTCCACTTAACCGGAATTCCGCTTTAACCGGCCAGCTTTTTTTTCCTAACATCAGGCAAAATTTAGAAAGAAAATTTTCGGATCTCATTTCCTTAAGGTTAATTAACTCAAATTTACATAATGTAGAATAATTTCAACTTCTTATAGAGGTATGTGACAAGAATTTCAACAATTTTATTTGTATTAAATATTGTTCATTATTTGCTATTAGAGATCATTTTTATTTCAATTCAATTAATTACAACTAGTATTCATTTCACAAAATATAGAAAATATGTACTTTTTTAAAGCTACACAAAAAAAAAATAAATGCATCTTACTCATTTAATTAATTAAATATGCAGTTATTATTATTTATTTTTTTTTTTTTTTACTTCTCCGGTTTCACCGGTTTTTCTTTTAACCGGCTAACCCTCGGTCCCCTTTAGGCCGGTTAAGAGGGAGGCTACTGTATTAGTCATATTTCCTATAATATTGAAAATGTTTCCTATTTAATGCCAGTGTTTTTACAATACATCATTTTCAATATTCCGAATTTCAATGTAACATACGTTTCTAAAATATACAGATTCCAAAACACTTGTTCCACAATCCAAAATTGCATATAGAAAATAATACTTATTTAATTTTTAAAACTCTGTGCGTTTAATTTCATAAAAAAAATTAAAGTGTAAAATAATTAATTATTTATGTCAACGCGTTGCATATCTGCAACATACCCAAAAGACAATGTTACTTATACAGTGAGCTTTAAAAGACGATTTTATTTATTGCTGCTATCTCCCAACACAGCAGTTAAAATAAATTGTTCATTGAATTCTAAATAGACGGCTATACGAGTTTAATTTTTCATGCCATTTTTTTTTAATCATTTGAGCCGTTTCGCATCGATGTTGCTAAAATAAACTTCGTAAATTTTTGTATTAAAAAAATAAATAAATAAAAAAATAAAAGCTGGGGATGTCGAAAATAGATTTTTTACAATTCGAATTTAAGTTCGTATACCTTACAATTTTGCACTAGAAAATCTACAATATTTATGAGAAGTACGTAATTTTATGTTTGTTCCAGATGTGAAAAAAGTACCTTTTATTCAATATTTTTTTATTGTGAGCGAAGCACCTTTCATTCAATAATTTTTTCACTGTGAAATAAGTACCTTTTAGTCAATAATTTTTTATTGTGAAAAAAGCCCCTTTTATTCAAAAATTTTTTAATTGTGAAAAAAGTACCTTTTAGTCAATAATTTTTTAATTGCGAAAAAAGTACCTTGTAGTCAATATTTTTTTAGTGTGAAAAAAGCACCTTTTAGTCAATATGTTTTTATTGTTAAAAAAGTACCTTTTAGTCAATATTTTTTTGTATTCTGATTTTTAAATATCTATACAGAATGTCCGAAATGTATCTTTACACTTTAAAAAAAATAATTAAAAATAAACAAACAATGATGTGCACTTACGGTATTTTATGTTCCACAAAAAAATATCACTTTTTTTTTTTTTTTCAATGTTTTATTCCACTATTTCAATCTGCGCACCATTAGTCGCGCGCAACATATCGAGTATATATAAGATTTCTGACCACGTTCTATGAAGCATTACAGCTGTAATTAGACTTTTCAGTTCATCAGTGTCACGAATTGGAGATTAGTAAACAAAGTTTTCCACGTATCACCATAAAAAAAAAGTTCAAAGGCGATATAGGTGGCATTGGTGGCTTAAACAATGAAAAAAAAAAAACTGATATTTTCTTTATGGATCATAAAAAACAGTAAGTGCATATAATGATTTGTTTACTTTTAATTTTTTTTTAAGTCTAAAGATACATTTCGGACACCCTGTATATATTCTTAAAATGATGTATTCTAACATCCGAGTAAATATTCTTCACGTGGAAGTTGTTGAGTCACAAAGGGTTAAAGGGTTAAGGAAACCGTGGACCTTTATTTGAGCAGAATTCGACCCAAAAATCGAAAAATATTTTTGTAGGTACATATTATTATTCTCTAGGAGCCATTTGCGAAAAACCGAATGGTGCGATTATTTTTCGCAAAGTTACAAGCGTTTAAAATTTGTACACAAAACAATTTTTCGGCCCTTAAGTGTATTTTAAATCCGTTTTTTTTTTTTTTTTTTTTTTTTTTCCCAAAACGGATTTTCAACGTATTTAGATTTTTGAAAGGCTCCATGCGTCTTAATTTCTCTCTATTCTAAAAAAAAGTAACTACCGCTGTCACCGCCGCCGGTTTTGAATTTTTTGTGACCGGAGGTCTTTCTTCGTTAATATTAAGAAAAATAATGCATACAAAAATATGAAAATCGGTAGTATTATACAGAAATGTTTGATACACACGCTGATGCAGACAGTTTTCAGATCGAAGAACTATTTTAAGAGATATTTAATGCTAAAGTTTGACAAAATCGTTCCACTAAAAAAGTTTTATATGAGCAAAAACTATTCATAGGAATTTAATCATTTTTAGATCATTTTATACGTTAGAATTTGCCGGAGTGCAGATTGCATAAATTTTTTTTTTTTTTGACTCATTTTTTGAGGTTTTATTTCTATTTTAAATTCAAATTTTCAGCATTTCTAGAGATATTTTTAACAGATTTTAGAAAGTGATATTAATTTAAACTGTTGCCAACTGTATAAACAGCGGAAACAATAATGTTTGCTTCAAAAAAAAAATATTTATACGTGTAAATAAATTAAAAATTTATTTACACGTGACTATTATAAACAGAAAAAAAACATTTTGAATTAGAATTAAATAATTATGTACAAAAAGTAGAAACTTATTAAAAATTACGTCATAAAAACTATAATTACACGGGAATTTTAAGAGAGAAAGGAATTTGTAAAATAATAAATTTATTAACATGCGTTAGAAGCCTTAAATAGGAGAAATTACGTCATATTTACGTCACATTTCAGTTATTACATAAAATGAACATAAAATAATATTGCAAAACGGTTTAAATTTAGAAATTGCGCTAGACATTTATTTGATATTTTGAGGGGATACTTTTCAACTATTTTTGTTAGGAAAGCGCAAATAATATTTAATTTCTAACACAATTATTTTCACGTGAATATTAAAAAGAGAAAGAATAGTTTGGTCAAAATTACGTCAGATTAAAAACGATTAATTTAAAATGTCTCATTTAAAAGAACTTTCTTTTCACTTTGTTAAAAAATACCAGGAGACAAAGACTCTGTTTACTTAATTCCTTTTATATTAGCTTATTTTGAAATGTTGTTACACGTGTCTACGTCATCAAGTTATTTTTATTTCGACGTTTTATTTGTATTTTTATTAATGTTGTACTAATTTATTTGTTTTTTCGTTATTTAAAAAAAAAATTATGTCAATTTGTATAATTTGGCGAGTGGTTTGGCGATTTATATAATTTGGCGAAATTGGTCGACGGGATAATCAAGTAGTACTGCAACGGATTTGGCGTTAAAATTCCCCAATCAAAGAGAAATGAATAGAAATCCGTTTATAGGGAGATCGCCACTGTTTTTTAAATTATAATTCAATCTTTCGCAATCTTTTTAAAGCCGATCAAATTAGCGTGCATTTAGAGTCTACAGTGTCTGGACGGAGGTTGGCGAGCGTAGCTCGTAGGGGGGCGAGCCCCCTAGTTTTATTAAAAATCATGAAATTGATGAGGAAGAATCCTGGTATCTCTCTATTCTAAAAAAAAGTAACTACCGCTGTCACCGCCGCCGCCGGTTTTGAATTTTTTGTGACCGGAGGTTAATATTAAGCAAAATATTTCATACAAAAATATGAAAATCGGTGGAATTATAGAGAAATGTTTGATAAGCACGCTGATGCAGACAGTTTTCAAATCGAAGAAATATTTAAAAAGATATTTAATGCTAAAGTGGGACAAAATCGTTCCATTAAAAAAGTTTTATAGGAGCAAAAACTGTACGTCGGAATTTAATCATTTTTAGATCATTTTATGCGTCAGAATTTCCCGGTGTGCAGACTGCACTCAGTTTATTAATTTGACTCACTTTTTGAGGTTTTATTTCTAATTTAAATTCAAATTTTTAGCATTTCGAGAGATATTTTTTTACACATTTTCGAAAATTGTATTAATGTAAACTGTTGCCAACTGTATAAACAGCGTTAGCAATAATATTTGCTTCAAATTAAAAATTTATTTCACACGTGACTATTATAAACAAGAAAATATAAAAAGCAGGAACTCATTGAAAATTATCATAAAAACCATATTACACGTGAATTTTAAAAGTGAAAGAATGTTGTAAAATAATAAATTCATAAAGTCTTAAATAGGAGGAATTACGTCCCATTTACGTCATATTACACATTACGTAAAATAAACAAAAAATAATATTGCAAAACAGTTTAAATTTAAAAAATGCGCGAGACATTTATGTAATATTTTAAGATGATATTTTCAACTATTTTTATTAGGATAGCTCAAATAATATTTCATTTCTAACATAATTATTTTCACGTGAATAGTAAAAGGAGAAAGGAAAGTTTAATGAAAATTACGTCAGATTAAAAACGATACATTTAAAGTGTCATTAAAAAAAAAAAAAACTTTCTTTTCACTTTGCTAAAAAATACCGGGAGGCAAAGACTCTGCTTATTTAATTCATTTTATATTAGCTTATTTTTAAATGTCAACAGATTTTATTTAATCAAAGACGGAAACAGCCATTGTATCATTTAACAGCCGCTGAGTTGGCTTTAAAATTCCCCAATCAAAGAGAAATGAATAGAAACCCGTTTATAGGGAGATCGCCACTGTTTTTAAACTTATAATTCAATCTTCCGAAATATTTTTTAAGCCGATCAAATTAGCGTGCTTTTAGAGTCTGCGGTGTCTGAACGGGGGTTGACGAGCGTAGCTCGTAGGGGGCAGCGCCCCCTAGTTAAGTATAAAGAAACTTTGTATGCATTTTAGAATTCGACTTCGTTGAGATAATTAAATTTGATTTTTAACTTATTATAAGGCAAAATTTTGATGAAAATCGATTATGGAAATCGGGGAAAAAAAATCTCTAAAGGATTAATTCTGTACCTTGGAACAAAAAGGGCCAATGTCCAAAATTGAGAAATTTGAGTTAAATGCACGAATGAATTCAGGATGCGATATAAAGTAATTGTTAAAAGGGCCAAAGCCCTCCCAATATTAGATCATTGAAAACAAAATATTTTGTCGAGGCCAGTGTTACTTACTGCTAAGGTAAAAATGGCCAATTTAAAATGTAAAAAAAAAAAAAACTAAATCAATGTAACATTAGATTGTAGTGAGAAAAACATTACTGAATTGCAAGGTACAACTTAGTAGTACAGAAATCGTAGCAAGATTCTTAAAATTCCTCAAACTTAAATTGGGTTTCCTGCCATTCGAGAAAAATGGACATTGGCCCTTTTTGTTCCAAGGTACAGAATTATTCAAGGAATTAAAAAATCGATACACAGATTTCTTTGAAATAGACTTTTAAGTGATTAAAATGCAAAATTGAAGAAACGTCTCAAAAATTAAGACGCATGGAGCATTTTAAAATTTCGTTTTAAAATTTTAAAAAAATCTTAAAATTATAATGAGATTGAACATTTCTTTTAAGGTGTTCTAATACTTATGGCAAAATGTATATTTCCACAAAATTTCATATCTCAAATTAAAAGAAATTTTTTTATCGTCCACCGCCCAAAATCTTTTATAGAACGGGCATCTGCTAACATCATTTTGCATGCAGGAGAAAGTAGTTTTAAAGAAGTTACTAAGTTTTAAAAAGGCGCAAGATAAATATGACGCGGACGTGCGGACCAGTGACACACATTCCCATAATTCTTTCCTAACTTCTTCAGAATAATAAAATGCAGCTACACTATTTATTGAAGAACGTTATTTATTTATTTACTTATTTATTTTTCATTATTTTATAACACTCAAAGTTTTTAGAAAGTAGCCAAGACTTTTATATTTTATTTTTTATAATTATAAAGTTAAAACGCATATCATGTTTAGCGTAACATATAAAAAAGGAAAAGAAATAAAATGAATTACATTAATTTTCTTATTTAGCATTCACCGATTTTTTTATTTTTAAAAGATCGCTAAATACGAAATATATTTCCATATACAAAATATAAATATTCAAAATACATTTCCACAACCTAATATAGTGTTAATCAAATATAATTTCTGCTGCTTAATGATAAAATATATTTATCCATATATAAAATATAAATATTCAAAATACAGTTCTATAAGCTTACTGAAATATTGCTAATCCTGTATATTTTCCGTAGTTCAATGATAAAATATATTGATCCAATAAAAAGTATTTACAATTTTTTTAAAAATATTTTAAATACTTTCACAAGTTTTCCAATAAACTTTAGTAGCACATTTTTAAAATTTCGTTGATTATTAATCGCAGTGTAATACCTTGTGGAATGAGGGATTATATATATATATTTTCTATACTTGTCTTATATTCGAATATCACATCTTTTTTTAATCCTTATGGCAGAAAATTACTATGTTTTCTGCGACAAACTTTATTAACAACAAAATGTCTTTCTGCATGATCAGCCTCTGAAGTGAAGACAAGAGTGATAATAGGCCAAACTACAAAAAAGTTAAAATACTTTCTTCCTCCCCCCCCCCCCCCCCCCATCCTCATATTCAGCAATCCACCTTGGGAATTTTTGAATAATTCTTTTTCATTGCTTTGAAGAAACAAATAAAATAACCAGGGCACTAATTCAAACAACAAACAAATAAAACAACAACAACAAAAAATATAGATGAATATTTTTATGTATTAGCATTTCAAAGTCAGGAATAAAAGCACTAAGACAAAACAACATTTAAAATAAATAAATAAATAAATAAATAAAACTTGAGAATTTGTAAGATTAACAACTTTAACCCTTAACCGTTTGTTGGCGGTCTCATAGAATACTGTTTTGTTCCATTTTCACAGTTTAACTGTGGATACTAATGAATATTTTTTTCGTTTGGAGCCCTATAGCACTATCGCTAGAGACGTTTGAATAAGTGAATTTTAATTATAATAGTCCTCTACGTAAAGTTCTGCACAGAAATAGTATCCTAGGAGTTAATCGAACCTTTTATTCATCTTTCAATGAAGCAGTCTCAGAGACCGCTTACAGTATCTATACAACAATTTTGTCACAGCAGTTAAAGGATTAATACTGATCAGAAAGGGATGGGGTACAAAGGGAGGAAAACAAAAAAATGGGGGAGGGGTAGATGATTGATCACTTATTGTTACTTCAAAGTAATAAATAAGGCAGTATTTATTTATTTATTTGTTTGAGTTTTCAAGGTTTTAAACAATGTGAGAGGGAGGGGGGGGGGTATGATGAGACATTTCATGGTGGGAAGGAAATGCAGATGATTCGTTATTTATGTATTAGTATCTCAAAGTAACAAATAAAATAAATAGGGCAAAGCAATATTAAAAAAACTGGGCAGAACTTAGAGCTTAAAAATTTTACCAAGATTTTCAACTTTAATGCTTGGGGGTGGAGGAAAGTGTTAGGGAGGGAAAAGAAAATTTCGGGGGATGGAGGGACGAAAATCTCCCGAAACGCAAACGACTGCCACCAATGTTGAATTCAGACACTTTTCTCCGGGAGGGATTTCTGTGGCTCCGAGGGGCGAATTACACTTTTTGAACATTGAAAACACAAAATCTCAAATCTTCCGGGGTGAGATCTCATTGCTCTGGGATGCCCCTCTGGGCCACCCCTTTGGATTCAACACTGACTGTCACCTCTTACCAATATCGTTCTGCAGAATTGAGACATATACAGAGGACCCCTTTTTTGTTGCATGGATTTTCTCTCCATCCCAAAAACAATTTTTTTTTTTTTCCAAATGAAAATTATTTTTTTCTGCAATAAATTTTTCCCAATCTCCGACATTATCGCCGTGATTCTACCACGGAGCTTTAAATTAATAAATACAGAAGTCAGATGTAGGTTTCAATTATCTTAAAATAATAAAATAAATCATTTATTGAAATCAGAGCAGCATTTTTAAGTAACATGTATTAATCATAATAAGTTACCTCAGCAATTTTTCGTCTTTATATTCAGGTTTCTTTTAAATTATTATTAATATAATAAATGAAAAATTATGGCTTTATAATCTGTTAAGATAAGAAAATTTTTCATTTAAAAGAAATATTTTAACTAAATTCTAACATTTAGTTTTACACATTTTTACTTGTATTCCAACTTATAGAATGTTTTAACTCAACATTTGTTTTCTGTATAGCCTTAAAAATTGATTAACTTTTTCTGAATATCATTACAGATTCTTTTTCTCTGCTTTTCTTTACTTTTAAAACAAAACACTGTAAGAATAAATTTTCTTTTCCCAAAATCAGGAGAATTATATAACTGTATACGCCCAACCCTCAAATCGGATGGTCTGTAACGGCTCTCCCCGCATCTTTTTTAGTTCCCTTTCCCAGTGATCTAAATATAGAAACATATAATAATCAATAAAAAATAATTTCACAATACCTTCTGGTGTGCTTCGGCTGCTAATCCTGATTTAGTGGCTCTGTTTTCGGACATTTTTTCCACACTAAAACGAAGAAGAAACTAAAAAACGATAATAACAGGATCTTCGCGCACTTTACGCTAGCGAAACAAACGGAAAAACCAACAGAAATGAGACAGACAACCACTGAGACCGAATCGACCGTTCACCATTGTCCACCAGAGGGCGCCTCGCAGACAAAAGAGGAGAAATTTGTTGCCTTATCAGGCAAAGGCCGAATTTCTGGATGTGACCTCAGCTGATTCACAGTTTAATCAAGGTTTCGTCTGATTTTCGAACTCAGGATTTATTAATGTCTCCATATGGAGTGTTGAATGGGCTATTTAGCAAAGTGTGACCCAGGATTGTATGTTTATAGAACCTTATGCACATTTCATATCACACATATGTGATGTAAATTTAACCTCCTCAAGCGTATCCCATATCCCATATGCGTTAATTTTGTGTTACATTATGTATCACTGGCGCAGAGTAGGGGAATATTCCGTGGTGTTACAACCCCTCCTAGATCATTTAACAAGAACGAAAAATCATGCAATGGGCATAGATTATGAAATACTTTCCAACTCTAACAGGATATTATTAAGAAGTTACATTGTTTCATGCAATGAAATGGTATATTTAAATAAGGAACTTAAAAAAACACATAACCCGAAAAAAATTCATTTTCAGCATATCCGGTAGTGTGGTTAGAAGTCTTTCGTATAGCCCTGTAGAATTTATACATAACACCGAATACACTCAAAATTAGATCAGTTTAGTAAAAATGCATACCACAAAAGAAAACGCACTTCAAACAATTACCTATATTACTCAGTCCCTTAAAATAGAATTTTTTTGTGAACCTCTGTAAATGAATGATATCTATAGAAAACATGCAGTGACTTCAGTGATTTTGTTATGTTTGAAATAGCGTAACATCAATAAAATGCACCGCAAACGATTTTTCCCCATAGATCTTAATGTAACGGAATCCTTTTGTGTGTCCCTGTAAACAAACTATAGATGCTACACACTTCATTTTCAATACCTATCATTCTATAATAAACCTCAATTATAAATTTCATGGCAATCCAAGTATATTTAAGAGAATTAGATAGAGCACGGGCAAACAGACAAACCGAATTCATAAACACTTTTCAGCTATGTTGGAAAGTGTTAAAAATGGATAAAATGCGTACAGACTAGAGGTCTGCACGCGCCGAAATTTCCAGGCCCGGGCCCGGCCAGACTCATACAATAAAAATTCCACCCGGCCCGGCTCCATACAAAAATTAAAAGCTCGGCCGAGCCTGGCACGGCAGTAGAATAAAAATTATTGGCCCGGCCCGGTCAAAAACTTAAAAGTTCGGCCCGAACCCAGCCGGCCTAGAAAAAAGTTAAAATCTCGGCCCGAGTTAATTTCTACAAAACATTGATTTTTACGTCGATTTGGTTAAAAATTTGTCTCGTACGAGGAGTTCTGACCAAAAATATTTATCTTAACTTTTTTTTTTCCATGTTTATAATCTTCATTTTTATAGAAGTTCCACAGGCTGCGATATTTATTTTTTTAATGAATTTATTTCTTCTATGTAAATGTTTCAGTTATCATTAATATTGTTAATCCATATTCCATGTATTGAAGTGTTAGAAATCTGAAAAATGCTATACTGTAAAATCTTCAAAGACGGAATTGCACAGAAAAAAAAAAAAAAAATTAAAAAAAAAAAATACGTTATAGACATGTTCCCTTCTTAGCAAGTGTAAATGTATTCTATATACTTTTCGTACCTATTAGTACAGGCAGGAGTGCCGTGAATAAAAATTGGCCCGAGCAGATCTCTAGTACAGACTCCCTCATGTTAAGATAAAAATATGATACCTAAAAACCAGAGTGAAGAAAAGCATAAACAGCATTTTTTTTTTTTTTATTCAACTGTTTCAAGACTTTGTAATAGCATCCTCTATTTCAACATAAAATGAATTAAAGAAAAGGTTTGAAGAAATAGCAGCTAATTAGAACGTATGTTACTACTACTGCTTTTTCTCCCTCTCTTCATTTTTTTTTTTTTTTCTCTCTCTCTGGAGGTTGAATGAGATGTTCTTTTCTGAAACATTTAAACGCATAATGTTTGTTTGTGATTTTCATTACGTTTTTTACGTGCCATATATTTACTGTATTTTACCTTATGTATATGCAACACAACAATATTATTCATTTATGATTTGTAAACAACAATAGTTCAAAAATTCTCCCAGATGAGGATCTCTACTGCGACTGTGCATCTGTAATTTATGCATGTTTGCAAGGAAATGCCTTTTCTAAAAAAAATTTTGATGAAGTAAATATGCAACAAATTTAATACGATTTAAATGGGCCATTGTGATTAAAATAAGAGGCTCTTAAATTGAATAACGTTTCTTCATTTAAAACACTACATTAATTAAAAACATCTACATTAATATTTTTTCTAAATCAAAATATGAATTTATGAAGCTACACAATATTTAAAGACACAGGGGGTAATTTTTCCTCATAATTACGTAATTACGATTTAAGTGCAAGTATTCCACCTATAAAGATATGAATCCAATTTACACCTTCCAATTATGCTACTTCATAGTTATCATTTTACAGTAACAAATGCCGCGCACAAAATTTCAATATTTCCGACGAATGAATAAGCTCATCCGAAATATTAACCCTTTATGTACTGAATTATGAATTCAGAAAAATTTTATCTTCTAAAGCATTTTTCGTAAATTGTTTAAACTACATTAGAAGATTTACATAATCATTTAATAAATTTTAGAAGGATTTTAGATAGATTGAAGGATTTAAAAGGATTCATTAAATTTGAATTTCTAGGGATTTTGTGCAATATTTATAACCCCACTCAAATCTTTTATTTTAAATATTTTTCTTAGTATTTTGTAAAATTAGGAAATGCACAAATATAATGTTCTTACAATAGAAATATAGAAATATCTCCGATCTGAAAAATTACACCCCCACTATCGCCAAGAAAGCTGAAAAGATGCAAAGGCACACTGTAAAAAAATTTCTGAACGTTTCAGGAAATTATCCTGAAACATTTCGCATATTTTACCGGAATTTCGAATTTCTTTATGTCCCAAGTCAATTACGGCAATAATTCGTGTAATATTTTTGAGAGGTTTCAACTTTTTCGTAAACTACTTTCTGCGCATGCGTACTTCATGTTTTATCTCCCATTAGCCATTTTGATAATTAAAGAAGAATAAAAAACAGCTGCCTAGGTACTTAGAGACAAATGTATTCGGAACAAATGCCATTCTTTGTTTGGATATCAATAAATAAAGTAAGTAGCTAGTTTAAACCTTTTTGAAGTACATTGATTATTTTTTATAATGTCTGATTATGAAATAATTATTCTTTGTAATAAAAACTGAATGTATCTCCCAATTGAGAATTTTCTTTTAAATTAAAATGTATAGATAAGTAATATTTTTCAATTTTCTTTTGAAATAAACTTCCTATATTTAATACGAGTTATGCATTAGTAAGTTTAAAACATTATGAAATTCATTTTTTAAGATAAACCATCATATTTTATTTTAAAACTTTCACAGAATTGCAGTATAATTAAATTCCATTATGCTGTTAAAAATTAATATTTGTAATAATTTATGAAATAAATCATATTTAAATCTTCCACAAACGGTTTTTGTAATATTTGTATTGCTTCATGAAATTTAGCTTTTTTAACCCTTTAACGGGTGCCGTTTGCACGGCGCAAACACCAAAAATTTACAGTAAAATACTGGTTGTAAAACATCGTAATTTTGACATATATCAGTGCCCTTCAAAGAATTAATGCATGAAATCAAAGAGCAGATGCTACAAGTGTTTTTATTTATTTATGTATTTTTTAAATGTTCATCTTTTGTTATCTTTCAAAATTTTATATATTTTATCAATCAGCTTTTGTACTTTTTTTAATTTATAAATTAAATAAAATGTCCTTTAAATACATCATTAAGCCTATGTTATATGTAAATTGTTTTCAAAAATCTTATAAGCTGATAGAACCATATATTGTCCCTTTTTTTTTCGCTTAGTTAATTATAAACAAAATTATTTTAATAAATTTGTGCCGTAGTTGAAATAATTTTAGAAATTTTAATGTAGTGCCTTTCCTATTTATAAAATATGATACATGTAAATTAAGTGTAATGTACTATTTCTCTCATTTTATTATGTAAAATTTGGAAAAAAAATTAACACATAAAAGTAGTTTTTGCACGTTTTATACTTATCTTTTGTATTGCTTATCGAAACTTCTAGCAAGGATGTAAATTATTCAACCAGAAAAAAATTGATCAAAAGGAAATTTTATATTTTCTAAAAACTCATGATTTTAATAAAGGAATAAAAATATGGTTTGCATTTAAAAATATATATAATTAACAGTTTTACACTTTATTTACTTTCATATTTAACGGTTTTACACTTTATTTACTCGCGCAAGTCTGAGCTCGGAACTCATTTTTAGCAAATACTTTTTAAAAGCCGTAGAGCTAATGTGCCCGCAGGTTCTGTATGTACGTACGTATGTATGTATGTATGTATGTAACGCGATAACTCTTGATAGAAATATCTTATTTGCTTCATTTTTTTTTTCTAGGAGCATTCTGATAAGGTGCTTCCCTGATTAGTTTTGGGGGTTCATTGGTTAAGTATAAAGATAGGGTACGGGGGGCTAATACCTCTTTAACTTAGATAAATGGGTTTTTCATGCAGAATTATCAGATTTGCTTCAACTTTATACTGGTTAATTCTGATAAGGTACTTCCCTGCCTAGATTTGGAGGTTCATTGTTTAAGTATAAACAGGGAGGTGGGGGGCTAATACCCCTTTAATTTAGATAAATGTGTTTTTCTATCCGATTTGCTTCAAATTTGGTATACCGGTTTATTCTGCATTCGTACTCTAACAAGTTTTATAAATATTTTGGCACCGCATATTGTACTGAATGTATATTTTAGTGCACTTTATAAGTGCATATCCATTTCATTCTGTTCGAAAAGCTGTAACATCATTAAAATGCACTTTAAATAATTTTTTCCCATTGGCCGCCATGTAACGGAAAACTTTTGATTGCCTTTGTAATTAAATTATACATCCGATTTTCATAAAATTTGAAATGACTCGACAAAATTTTGCAACAATTATATATTTAAAATTTCAGACTATTCGGTTGGGTAGTTTTTGCTCTGTTATATGCGGACGGTAGGTGCTACATATTTATATAATTACGAACGCACCTAAAAAGGTATTTGAACTTTATTTGGCATATTTAATGTTGAGAAAAGCGATAGATCTGAAAATAGTGTTTCCTATTATTTATTCACATTTTTTATGTAATATTTTAACGTTTCATAACATGATTTTTTTTTATATTGAAAAAATTCTTTTTTTCCCCCAAGCTTGCATTTATGAACTAATATAATACTATTATATTGTTTCTTAACCTTGACTGTAAAAAAATTTCCGGAAGGTTCCGGACAAAAGTGGTGGCATTTAGATGCCACGGCTTTTGCTGTTACGTTCCACAACAAAGTAGTGAAACATTCCAATTTTTCAGAAACATTCCATAATATATACTCCGAAACCTTTCATAACTGTTATGAAAGGTTTTAGAGTATATATTACGGAATGTTTCTGAAAAACTGGAATGTTTCACTACTTTTGTTATGGAAGGTTTCGGAGTATATATTACGGAATGTTTCTGAAAAATTGGAATGTTTCACTACTTTGTTGTGAAACGTAACAGCAAAAAGCCGTGGCATCTAAATGCCACCACTTTTTTCTGGAACCTTTCGGAAATTTTTTTACAGTGCAAAAGAAATCATCCTTTTACAAATATTTTTGTTTTGTGTAACAAATAATGGTTTTGGAACAAGATAAAGTAATGTATCCATCATTCTAAACTATATTTATTAAATGAATTTCATAACAAGTTATTTTAATGGTACTTATAAGTACCGTCAGTGGATAAAGGGTTAAATGTCCCGACCCGGAAGTAATGTATGGCTGAAACTGTGTTGTAGTACTATCATAATCAACGTTGAGTTTAGATCTCTTTAGTGACACTTCGTAGCTAAAATTGGTGGGGGTGCTACTTCAGAAAGTTTTCAGTCATTGTTTTAATAGTGTGTAGAAAAATTTGTACAGTCGTGGAAAAAAAAAAGTAAACACCCCCTACTAACTCCTCAACAAATTATCGTAGAAGAAAGTTACCGGTACCGAACGATTCGAAATAAAGTCTAATTTTAAATGATATATATATAAAATTTACTTATGGAGCCATCTACATATTAAAACGAACCCAAACTTCATTTATTTCAATGGCAATACCCAATTTTAACAAGATATTTCAAATCTTTGGCTCAAACTATGCCTAGACACCAAATTTCAAGTCATTTGAATGATAAGTTTTTTAATTATAAACATTCAAAATTTAGTGCTTCCAGTGTTAAATTACATTTTAATATTTTCATTAATATCTCCTGAAATTATACTCCTAATATGCTGATTTTTTGTGTAGCAATAATACTAAAATACCCAAACATAAATACGTTGAATTTGCAATTTTTATAATTTTATGACATGAATTATGAATTATGAAATTAATATTCAAAAAGTTATGAATTGCAACCTAGAATTTTTTGGTAGATTTAGATTTATTAAATCCTGCTTTATGGAAATCCAAAATTTCACTTTTTCAGTTTTCCAAATTATGCTTAAAAAACGGCAAAATGATGGTTTAAGGGGCCGTTTATGATAGAAGTGACTAGATATTTTGAAATTTCCTATTCTATCCTGTAATCTACAGTCTTCAACAAGAAGGGGGCTCTCTCGGTCAACAATCGAGTACCAAACTACAATTTGGATACAGCCCCTAAAATACGCTCGTTTTAAAATAATTAATTTCTCGGAAACTTATCGTACGAATTGTATAAAAATTTGTTTTTAGGCTAATTGAAGGGTATAGAATTCATTTATGCTGTCAGAATTGTATACTGCTATTGAAAGAAAACAAAGTTATGGTTCGTTTTAATATGTAGATGGCCCCTAAGCAAATTTTATACACATAATTTAAAAGTAGACTTTATTACCAATGGTGTGGTACCAGTAACTTTCTTTTACTATAATTTTTTGCAGAGTTAGTAAGGGGTGTTTACTTTTTTTCCCCCGACTGTACATTTCTTTAAAAAAATTTAATAACTATAATTATAAAGAGCTTTCAGGTGGCCTAAACACGTTAAGAAAATCATAAGCTCTGGTTACATAAATATCAGCGCAACTACTCAAAACTTTCAAGAAAATCTGATAAAACAATATCAATTTTGACCTCACTAGTGCTAACAATTAACGCAATATATAAAACAGTACACATAAACATATTTATACATCTAGTGTGATTTATCTTATCTCTATGTTGTTCTTACAAAATAAAAGATCAGCGTTATCTAAGAAAAGTTATAATACCAGTTTAAAAAAATAAAGAAAGAAAAATGAAGAATTTATCAAAACATTCCTGTAAAAATATTTACTAATCTACTCTAAGTAAATGCTGTGGTGCTACGCCTTGAAAATTCTTTTAATAAAATAGTTCGAAATTTTGATTGTATTTGTCATTATTGTGCAACACACACACACATATATTTAAATATATATATGTATTCAAAGTGGACTTGCACACTTTTAAAATGAACGTATTTAAAATATCGTTGACCCAAAAAATTGCTAGTGACAAATTTACATTGATTTAAAAAATAGTTATTTAAAAAACATAAATTTTATGTTAATTCGTCATAAGATTTAGCATTAACTAATTGTTTTACAAAATGCACTTGCCACAACTTTAAAATTCAACGTCTCAAATTACGAAATTAATCAATTGAATTAAATATAGTATATAGTAACATGGTTATGCAAAATTCTTCTAGCTTTTTTTTTTTTTTTTCTTAAGCCACGGCATAAATTAAAATTATTATAGTTTTTTTTCTAACTAAAAAGAAATCTATTTATTATTTTTATTCTTCTTAACCATTTACAGGCAACTTCACCGGTTCAGAAGTCAGAGCATCAAATTAAGGAAGTCTCTCCCCCCCCCCTCCCCTTTTTTTTTGTATATGTGTGTGTGTGTGTGTTGAGGGAGAGGGGGCGGAAGGCTTATTTTTAATTTTACGCTCAACAGAAAATGGTAAAATGAAATAGGTCAGCTTCTTTATTATCTTTTTAAGAATAATGTTCATTGTCCAAAATTCAGGAAGATAACGAAATTATCAAGTAACGCGTCATGTAAGGAGATTAGGTACACCATGCACTCATCACTGGTGACCACGATTGGGCGACTTCTGCTCAACTGAAACAAAAAAAAAAAAAAAAAGAGAGAGAGAGAGAATATCCTGTTAAGGGGCTGTACATATATAACGATATCAACATTTAGGTAATTTTTGATCCCCTTCCTCCCCCATTATGATATCGTACGTTATCATGCCTCACCCCCCCCCCCTCACTCTTAATGATATTGTTATCAATGTCTAAAATTTTTTTTTATTATATATATATATATATATATATATACAGGGTGTCCGGTCTCAACGGTGTCCAATGGCTAATTCCTAAACCGTTAGTCATAGACATATAGTTCCAATTACAAAAATGTTTTAAATCAGGTAAAGAAACATTTTAAAAGCGATTTCGGTCAATAAAAACATTTCTTAAAAAATTACGAAATTTAAATTTTTATACGGTCCCCCGGTCCTATAAGTTATATTTAGTATTTTTTTCCTATTACACTGACAAGAAAGACAAAAAAAGTCCCATTCATATAACGCTAAAATTGAGCGAGTTATGAAACTTTAAAAATGCATGACTTATGCCACTTTTCTACTCTGAAAACAAATGAGTTCGGCTTGGCTTTGAGGGATCATATACCAAGTGTTTAAAGTATTCGAAGATCTTACTTCACGTGTATCTGCGCTTTGAAAAAAAATCCTACAAGTATTATAGTCCAGGCAATAGAGACCGTATAGGGACTCTACCTAGCAAAATTAATGGTAGTACTGGAAATCGGCTTTCTAGATGTTTTTTGGGTCGCTGAATCCGAATTTGTAACTTCCCACCAAAATTTTCCCCGGCAACCCCCCCAAATTTTGGTAAAAAGCCCCCCCAAAAAAGGCCCCCAAAAAATTTTTTTAATTAAAAAATTCCATTTTCTTATTATTTTAGGGGAAAAGTAGCTAGAAATTCAGAAAGTAGACAAAATTTGCAACAAATTAGATATATGACATTATGACTTAGGATGGAGGGGAAGGGGGGGGGATCTGCCTCGGAACATGCGCCGCAGTGCTGCGTGGACTAAGTTGCGCAATTCCAGTTAACCACTCACACGTTTACATTAGCCCTCCCATCTACCCTACGAACTTTCTCTATAAGGTTTACTTTAAGTTTTTTGGGTCGCTGAATCCGAATTTTTAAATTACCCCCAAAATTTTCCCCCCCGAACCCCCCCCCCAAATAGTTTTTTTAACTTAAATTTCTTATTGTTTTAGGGGAAAAGCATTACAAAATTCAGAAACTAGACAAAATTTGCAACAAAAAGGATATATGACATTATGACGTAGGATAAACGGGGAGAGAGGGGGCTGCCTCGGAACATTCCCCGCGCGTTTTTCTCAAAAACCAAATTTTTTCAAAAAATCAATTTTTTGGGGGGTTGCCGGGTGAAATTTTGGTGGGAAGTTACAAATTCGGATTCAGCGACCCAAAATACATCTAGAAAGCCGATTTCCAGCACTACCATTAATTTTGCCAGATAAAATCCCGTATTGCCTGGACTTCATCATTTAGTGCACGTAGCGCCGCAGTGCATGTTCCGAGGCAGCCCTCACCCTCCCCGTTCATCCTAATTCATAATGTCATATATCCTATTTGTTTCAAATTTTGTCTAGTTTCTGAATTTCGTAATGCTTTCCCCCTAAAACAATAAGAAATTTAAGTTAAAAACAACTATTTGGAGGGGGTTTCGGGGGAAAACTTTTGGGGGAAAGTTAAAAATTCGGATTCAGCGACCCAAAAATCTTAAAGTAAACCTTATAGAGAAAGTTCGGAGGGGAGATGGGAGGGCGAATGTAAACGTGTGAGTGGTTAAGTGGAATTGCGCAACTTAGTTTACGCAGCACCGCGCGCATGTTCCGAGGCAGATCCCCCCTTCCCCTTCATCCTAAGTCATAATGTCATATATCTAATTTGTTGGAAATTTTGTCTACTTTCTGAATTTCTAGATACTTTTTCTCTAAAACAATAAAAAAAATTTTTTGATAAAAACCTTTTTTGGGGGGCTTTTTACCAAAATTTGGGGAGGTTGCCGGGGGAAATTTTGGTGGGGAGTTACAAATTCGGATTCAGCGACCCAAAAAACATCTAGAAAGCCGATTTTCAGTACTACCATTAATTTTGCTAGGTAAAATTCCCTATTGCCTGGACTATTATGATTAAGTCTCAAATTGGCTAAAATAACATGTTTTATTTTGTCAGGATTTGAGACTGTTTCTCTTATGATTTCTTTTAACAAAAGTTATGTTTTTTTATAAGTTTTTATGTTACTTCAACAATCGTATGTATGTTTTTCCAGTTCAAAATTTGTACTCGAACTTTAACCCACTTTTAAATATCCGATCGAGATTGCATTTTACATACTGGCGCAAATCCGATAACAATCTAATATTATTAAGATTTTCAGTGGTTGCCATTTATACTTATTTTACAGGATAACACAAAATAATTCGGATAGATTTCTGCCAAGGAGTTTAAGAAAAAGTTTTAGATTAGATAATACAAGACTGCGATTGTTGGGTTTTTTAACTTTGATGTATTTTTTAGCACTGAATCCGAAAATTACCTTAATTTTTAACCATCATGTCAGGATATTTCGAAAATCATAAATTTCAAATTTAAAGAATAACAAAAATCGAATACTATAAAGTAGAGGAGATGGTTGTGTTTTTTAACTTTTGATAATTGATTTTTACGCACTTTTTAGCACTGAATCTGAAAATGACCTTCATTTTTAACCATCACGTTAGAATTTTTTTGCAAATCGCAAATGTGTAAGTTAAAATATAGCGAAAATCTCATACTATAAAACATATGTAAAACATTTTTTATTTTATTTTATTTTATTTTATTTTATTAAAAAATTTATTCGATAGTTTTGCTTATCCTGGGATTCTTACAGCTAAACAGCTGAGTGGTCCGATGAGATGGGGGAGGAAATTCAATTTTAACATTGAACTTCTTAACTTTGAAATTTGCATTTTGCGAAAAAGCCTGATATGATAGTTAAAAATGAAGGTCAATTTCGGATTCAGCGGTCAGAATATATAAGAATCTATTATCAAAGCTGAAAAGCATGACATAACCCAACTTTTGCAGGCTTGTACAGTCTAATAATATTTTAAAATACGTATCATTTTGTAAAGAATTGAGGCTGTTAATTTAGAATCATTTTATTTAACAAAAATTCTGTTTTTTCTTTCTTCTTAAATGTTTATTACAAATTGTATATTTTCCATTAATCTGCCAGAATGACTAAAGATTTCAAATTTATATTGCAATGTTAATTTTACTCCCAAACATTTTTTATATCTGACGAAATTACATTTCGAATAAATTTGTAAATGACCCCCAATTTGCAGGAAAAAATATGCTCCAACTTTAAACAGCTATTACTCGGTCAATTTTAATCGTAGAATAACGGGACTTTTTTTGTATTACTTGTCAGTGTAAAAGGAAAATTTCACTAAATATAACTTATAGGACCTGGGGACCGTATAAAAATTTAAATTTCGTAATTTTTTAAGAAATGTTTTTATTGACCCAAATCGCTTTTAAAATATTTCTTTACCTAATTTAAAACATTTTTGTAATTGGAACTATATGTCTATGACTAACGGTTTAGGAATTAGCCATTGGACACCGTTGAGACCGGACACCCTGTATAACCATTAATTAAACATTACCGACCATCATCAAAAACTGCAATATTGTGAATGACTGACTACACGCCATAAACCAACAATATAGAACTGTATGTGTAAAATAAAGTACCGTATACCTAATTACAAGAATTAACATGGAAGAAAAAAAGAAGAATATGGATTCCGAAAAAATTGAAAAACTTATATATTGAATTACGTTTTCAAGAGTACAGAATTCAATGATATAAGAAAATCGGTTGTTTTCTGTGGGGAAAAAAGCTATAAGCTGAAAAAAAAAAATTCCCCTGTACTCAATCAACCAATATAATCAAAATAATAGTTTCAAGATGAATACAGAACATTATCAAATGGCATGAAATGGAAAAAAACTACAATCCATTAAATATTTAATTTATAGCAATAGAAATCTTACAAAACATACCGTATTAATTCCCAGTAGATTTTCAAAATATATTCCCGCACATGGAATCCAAAAAGCATGATAAGATTAAGGTGAATAAAACAGTTAAGTTAACACAGAAATTAAAAGCTATGGAGTCAGTTAATTCATGTTGAAATATTGTGATAAATATAATTAATATAATTTAAATAAAAAATAATTACATTATTTATAATACCTAAAAACAATTTTAAATGGTATAATAACAATTTTACAACATTGCCAATATTCAGCGTTAATTACCACCTAGTGTAAAAAATTAAAATTATGACTTTAATAGAGGCTATTTAAAAATACAAAATTTATGGTGCTGCCATCTATTATTTTATTTTTTAAACTATTATGATTATACAAATGTCACAATAATTAGAACCTAATACATGCTAATGAATTAAAATGTATCAACTGCATTCCTACACACATCCTAATATAAACAATACCATACTGTATTTCATTATTCAGAATTTTTTTTTAAAATAAATTAAATGTTAATACAATATATTCTATTACCATACCATTAAATCTACACTGAGAAATTAAAAAACTTTTTTAACTTGATAATACATAGAATATAGGCTATATGCTATAAAATAAAATAAATTATATATTATAAAAATATAATAGTCTTAATATTTAGCTTTACATATAAAAATTGAACAGGAAAGAAAAATAAATAAATAAATAAATAAATAAATAAATAAATTATAAAATAAATAAATAAAAATGGATGTTTATATAAGATTGTCAGATACTAAAATTCCAAATAGCCTAAAGATCACATATATATTGTGTGAATTATCCTTATATTAGTCGTAAAAAAGCTAAAAAAATATGATTGTGCCAATCAAACATATAAACCGATAATTAATCATGGAATACAATGTTGAAAATAAAACAATATTAAATAGTATAGAGGAATAATAATAAAAAAAATCCCTGCCGGCTCGGGCCTACAGGCGGAGGTAGATTTCGAAGTTAAGTACTAAATTCACCAACAAAACTTAAATCAAGATTAAAGATAAACCCAGTTAGTTCCTTCGCTAAGAATGAGCTCTAGGGAGCTAAACATTTTGTAAAAATTCTAATATACACAAATACACACACGCCTGTATATGGAATAGGTTTAAAAATGGCTAAATCAAATTCAGAGAACCTCAAAGTGTTAAAATATGTTAATATTTCCATACTCGGGTTTTTATCATGTTTTAATACGTTTCTTCAAACTCACATGACTTTACATATTCACCTGCTGTGGTTGGTCCATTATTTTTCAATATGACGCAACATTTTTTTTTTTTGTTGTTGTTGTTTGTTGTAATTCGTCAAACTATTTATTTCATTTTGAATTTTCATGCAGAAATCTTGCTCTAGAAAACTTATGACGTAATATTCAATTTGTTTTCAATTCGTCAAACTATTTATTTCATTTTGAATTTTCATGCTCATTTTGAACCAGGCTGAACTTTCATGCTGAACCTTGCTCTAGAAAACTTATGACGTAATATTCAATTTGTTTTCAATTCGTCAAACTGTTTATCTAATTTAATTTTTCACGTGAAAACATTGCATTAGAAAAGCATTTGTTGTGGTGAGAATTTTATTGCTTTTTTTTAATTGTTGGCAACAGCTATAATGAAAAATATTTATTTTTTCCTGCCATTGTTGTGTAAAAGCTGGTTTTATCAGAATCATGTTAAGAAGGTATTCAAAATTTTTAACCTTCCCTATTCCCATTTCCTTGGACCGATTTTGCTCATTTTCAATCCCCGCCGAGAAATTAGCCATCTTAAAGTTGTTGGCGAGTTTGAAGACGTTCCGTGCATAATTGCGACTTTTATCGTGCGGACAAAATTTAGTACATACATACATACATATATATATATATATATATATATATATATATATATATATATATATAAACTTTTTAGGTGGGGGTGGTTTTGGGTTCCTGGGGTCATGTAATGAAAAGTTATGAAGGAATTTTTAAAAAGTCGCACCATGGTAACGACTGCAATAGGTAGTATTTCTTACGAAATCTACCTAAAAAACTATTTACCCAATTTTAATACATACAGTATAACATTAGTTAATCAAATAAACCAATATGCATAATAATCACTAAAAAGTTGGTATACTATTATTAATTAATATGACATTGTCCTGAGTAGACTAAATTAAAAATAAGTAAATATTGAATTTGATTAAATAAGTTAAATTTAATATGAAATTAAAAAAAAAGGAAAAAAAAAGAGGAAAAGTCACCAATTACATATAAAACATCAAATCAACATCCATATAAAATACGTATTAGAAATGTAGTTATAATACAAAAGCCCCATTTTTTTATATATATAAATTAATCATTGCGTATTATCCAGACAACAACACCCTCCTCCTTACTCTAACATCTGCCCACCCAACCATCCTATAATAATTGTTTATTTTTATTTTACAATTTTTAATTTTTTATAAAAAAATTTTATTTTATAATTTTTTTTGTAATTTTGTTTACGCATGTGGTTTTTTTTTTTTTTTTAATAATATAGATCATGTAAGTACTAATTGTATATTAATGAATATATGAATTTTCTTGGAAAACCTTGATTTAATGCATCATATATTAGTTTTTTAATATTATTGTTAATTAGATGAGAACATAAACATTTTATTCTATATAAATGATTAAGTAGTATATTTCGATATACAGAATGATGAAGACAAGATTTAAAATTTGAAAAATAAAAAAATTTATATATATATATATATATATATATATATATATATATATATATATATATATGGTTATATATATATATATATATATATATATATATATATATATATATGGTTATATATATATATATATATATATATATATATATATATAACCATTAATTAAACATTACCGACCATCATCAAAAACCACATTATAGTGAATGAATTGACAATAAAAATGGATGCCACAAACCTATAATATAGAACTGTATGTATAAAATAAAGTACCTTATACTTAATTACAAGAATTAATAAGGAAGAATAAAAAAAGAAGAATATGGATTCCGAAAAAATTGAAAAACTTATATATTGAATTACGTTTTCAAGAGTACAGAATTCAATGATATAAGCAAATCGGTTGTTTTCTGTGAGAAAAAAGCTAAAAGCTGAAAAAAAAATTTCTCCTGTACCCGAACAACCAATAGAACCAAAAGAATAGTCTCAAGATGAAAACAGAATATTATCAAATGGCATGAAATGGAAAAAAAAACACTACAACCCATTAAATATTTAATTTATAGCAATAGAAATCTTACACAACTTATCGAATAAATTCCCAGTAGATTTTCAAAATAGATTCCGGCACATGGAATCCATAAGCATGATAAGATTAAGGTGAATAAAACAGTTAAGTTAACACAGAAATTAAAGCCTATGGATTCAGTTAATTCATTTTGAAATACCGTGATAAATACAATTAATATAATATAAATAGAAAATAATAACATTATTTAAAATACCTAAAAACAATTTTAAATTGTTTAATATCAATTGTACAATATTGCCAATATTGTAGCGTTAAATACCATCTGGTGTAAAAAATTAAAATTATTACTTTAATAGAAGCTTTAAAAAGACAAAATTTATATATATATATACGTGTTTGCAGTTATATACAGATGCTGTTATACATTTATTATTCATATTCTTTACGGATTCAAATGAAGAGAAAAAGTCAATAAAACATCACTATTACACTTGAAATAACTCTATATCATATAACATCTGAAAAAGATAGTTATTATTTAACCCTTTATCTACTGGCGGTACTTATAAGTACCATTAAAATAACTGGTTATAAGATTCATTTAATACATCGGTTAGTTGTAATACAGTTTAGAACGAGTTATAGATACATTACTTTATCTTGTTCCAAAATCATTATTGGTTACACAAAACAAAAATATTTTTAAAAGGATTTCTTTTGCCTTTGCATATTTTCAGCTTTCTTGGCGTTGGGGGAAGGGGGGGGGGGATTTTTTCAATTTGGAAATATTTCTATTGTAAGAACATTCTATTTGTATATTTCCTAATTCTACAAAATACTAAGAAAAATATTTAAAATAAAAGATTTGAGTGGGGTTATAAAAATTGCACAAAATCCCTATAAATTCAACTTTAATGAATCCTTCTGAAATCCTTCTAAAATTTATTAAATGATTATGTAAATCTTCTAATGTAATTTAAAGAATTCACGAAAAATGCTTTAGAAGATAATTTTTTTTATGAATTCATAATTCAGTACATAAAGGGTTAAAAGAGCTTATTGTTACAAAAATGCATTCAGCAGTAATATTGATAATTGTATTCTTGCACTTGCCCCCTGCAAAGGAGGAAGAAATCAGAACTTCTTATCAACAAAACAGGTGGACAATATTCTTTCTTTTTCTTTACTAATAAACGCAAGTATCATTTTAACCCTTTATGTCCCGACGTTACTTTAAAGTACCATTAAAATAACTTGTTATAAAATTTATTTAATACATCGATTAGTGGTAATACAGTTTAGAATGAGTTATATATGCTTTATTTAATCTTGTTTCAAAAGCGTTATTGGTTGCACAAAACAAAAATATTTTTAAAAGGATGATTTCTTTTGCCTTTGCATCTTTTCAGCTTTCTTGACGCTGAAAGATTGGGGGAGGGGGGAGTTTCAGCTCAGAAATATTGCTATATTTCTATTTAAGCATTTCTATTAAGAACTTTATATTTCTACATTTCCTAATTCTACAAGATACTAAAGAAAAAAACATTTTAAATAAAAGATTTGAATGAAGTTATAAATTTTGCACAAAATCCCTATAAATTCAAACTTGATTAATTAATTTTAATTGGCGAAATCCTTCTAAAATTTATTAAATGTGTAAATCTTCTAATGTAGTTCCGAAAACTCAGGAAAAAAGTTTTAGAAGATGAAATTTTCATGAATTCATAATTTGGAACATAAAAGATAAACATATTTTGCACCTCGTTTCTCCAACGGAGAATTATATGCGCATATGGCTGCAGAACAGGAATGTCGAACGTTGGGATATTTCATATTTTGAAATGAAAAGATTTTATAATCATTTAATGGCTTTAAAAATAACTTTGTAATTTCATAAAAATAGATAGGACTAACAAAAATAAATAAATAAATAAGGCTATTTTCAAGTTTAAAAAAATGTTATAAAAAAGAAAATTTTGTTTGGATCAAAAATAATAACGATATCAAAACACAAATACCCCAGCCCCTTCCTTTTAGAGATATCTTACGATTATCAAGTAACGACCCCCTCTCCCCCCTAAAATGATAACGTTATGTATAAGCACATTAAATGTGCATAGTGACCTAGCCACTATCGTCCCAACTGAAATGTACAATCTTTGAACATATTTCAGTATTTTACAGCGTCTGAAACACTTAAATTGCCTTTTATAAGTTTTTTTTTCTTTTTGGTATTTTTATGTTAGCTGGTCGCAAATCTCGCCAGTAGCAGCTTTATTTTTTGGATGTGCAAATTAGAAACGACGCATTAGTATTGCAATAAAATGCCTTGGTTTTATTATATCGCCCATGCACAAGAAGAGTGACACATCTCACCAGCGCCGAAACTAGGAGGGGGGGGGGCAGAGAGAGCATGTGCCCCGGGCGCCAGGACGAAGGGGCGCCAAATGAAGATTTTCTTTGTCGATTTTTCTCACATCTATGTTTAGCACGGTATTGTTAAAATCATCCTGCCTGGCGTATGACAAAGCATAGAAGTATCTAAAGACGATATGGCATAAGGATCCTGTATAAAGCGGCATTTTTTTCGATTCCGTTTTCAAGATTTAATATGGCAAAAAAAAAAAAAAAAAAAAAAAAAAAAAAATCAATTTTAGAGATAACTAAACCGTACACATTTTCAGCTATGTGATTCTATGAAAATTGCAGGTGTAGCTTCTTCTTTCTGCTCAAAGTATTAAATAGTTTATTTCAATCGAACTTATTATACCTTTGGAATGGATCATTTTCTTCTGATGGACTGATGGCTTCCATTACTATGAAACAGCCATTATAAATGAAGTGTTAGGTGAAGATGAAAGAGCAGGCGTAAAAAGTTAGAACTCTGATTTTCTGGTCAGAATAGGAAAAAAAATGGGCATAATTTTTTTTTCATTCAAAAAAAAAAAAAAATTATGGCCATTTTTTTTCCATTCTGACCAGAAAATCAGAATTTTAACTTTTATAGCCATCCCCCCCCCCCCCCCCCCCCATTCTGACCAGAAAATCAGAGTTCTAACTTTTTACGGCTGCTCTTTCATCTTCACCTAAAACTTCATTTATAACGGCTGTATCATAATAATGGAAGCCATCAGTCCATCAGAAGAAAACAACTCGGTTAAAATTCTCTTTGTAAACATACTTTGCGGAAGAGGAGGGGAGGGGGGCGCCAAAATACATGTTTGCCCCGGATGCAAAAAAGGCTAGTTTCGGCCCTGATCTCGACAAAAATAAATTTTACAGGAGCGGAAAAAGAAGATTTGTCTGTTTTTGCTGTAACATGAAATATAGCCCTTAGCTCTACATGCAGCAGTAAAAACGTGCATAAAAGCGTAAAACACTCAAGAATGAAGACGCAGATCCATTTTAGTGAGTTGTGAAATTTTACCTACCCACACAATCTGTCCCCCTTCTGTGGTCACGAATGGACATATAGCGTAATAAAACGATTTTCTGGATAACTACACTTATGAAACTGTTTGTGTAGCAAGACAGACCTATAACAGACCTATATTAGTGGAATAAAACGAAAAAAGGAATTTTAACGAGATGTGTCACTTTTCTTGCGGGCGAACGATTATTATTGTCTTATTATTTTCATCTTTCTTTTTTTAATTTCACATGAAATGAGTGAAAGACGTGTATTTAAAATGTATGTAATATATGTATTTTCATCTAACAAGGAAGGTCTCCATACGGGCATACTCAGAAAAATCTGAAAAAATTACAGAATGTTCTTCTCATATGGGTGCATATGTTTATAAAAAATTTTTTGGCGGAACTCCGATACAGTGTCCGTAAAAAAATAACAAAATTTTCGTTTATTTGGCGATTTATCACCGGTTGGCGATGAAAAAAAAAAATTACGCTTTTATGTAGGAAAAAAAACTTTTTATGTTCAATTTGTTTACATAAGCTTAATTTAAATAACTTTAGTTTTGTAATTTAATGTGTTTTAACTATAGTTTTGTCATTTTTAGTTTGTTTTAACTATAGTTTGTCATACATATTTATATGTATTTATAATAAAATTTAAATATCATATTTTACGATTTGAAACTAAATTTAAATTGATTTAAATTATTTCAAGCTCAAAAACTAGTATGTTGTGGCCATCACAAAACTTTCTTCTATCTCATACTTGTCAATACTTCAAAATTCATTATCACAGTGCATCTATGCTCATCATGAGGATTCTAAAAAGATGAAATTCCGTGCATTAGTTCTTGAGATATTACTGTCCATGAAATCGTGTAAATCCATCAAAATGCAGCATAGCAGCGCCACCTATTGGGTGATTTACACCAGAACCTAATTATCATCAACATATGTCAATGTCTATCTGAATATGAAGTTTGGGGGGAAATCCGTGCATTAGTTCCTGAGATAGAGCTATTGCGCAAATCATGACAAATGCAGCATAACAGCGTCACCTGTTGAGCGATTTAAACTACCACATAATCAGTATCAACATTTATCAAGGTGTATTTGAATCTGAAGTTTGATGAAAATTCATGCATTAGTTCTTGAGATAGAGCTATTGAGGAAATAGTGCAAAATGCAGCATAGCAGCGCCACCTATTGGGCAATATTCACCAACACGTAGTCAGCATCATTTCATATCAAAGAGTAATTGAATCTGAAGTTTGATGAAAATATGTCCATTAGTTCTTGAGATACAGCGATTGCAGAAATCGTGAAAAATGCTGTATAGCAGCGCCACCTGTTGAGAGATTTGCACCAAAACACAAGCAGCACTAATTCATATCAAAGTATACATGAATCTGAAGTTTGTTGAAAATCCAAGCATTAGTTGTTGAGATAGAGCTATTGCTGAAATTGTAAAAAATGCAGTATAGCAGCGCCACCTGTTGAGCGATTTACACCAAACTGTACAAAACATCAATTCATGTCAAGGATTAACTGAATCTGAAGTTTGATGAAAATCCGTGCATTAGTTCTTGAAATAGAGCCACTGCGGAAATTGTAAAAAAATGCAGCATAGCAGCGCCACCTGTTGAGCGATTTGCACCAACACGTAATCAGCATCAAGTCGTATCAAGGACTAAATGAATCTGAAGTTTCATGAAAATCCGTGCTTTAGTTCTTGAGATAGAGCCATTGCGGAAATCATAAAAATGCAGCATAGCAGCGCCACCTGTTGAGCGATTTACACCACAAGGTGCAAAACGTCAACTCATGTGAAGCACTAACAGAATCTGAAGTTTGATGAAAATCCGTGCATTATTTCTTGAGATAGAGCTATTACGAAAATCGTGTAAATGCTGCAAAATGCAGCATAGCAGCGCCATCTGTTGGGCGATTTGCACCAAAACGTTACCAGCACCAATTCATATCAATGATTAACTAAATCTGAAGTTTGATGAAAATCCGTGCATTAGTTCTTGAGATAGAGCTAGTGCAGAAATCGCGGGAAATGCAGCATAGCAGCGCCACCTGTTGAGCGATTTACACCAAAAACTAATCAGCATCAATTCGTGTTAGGGACTAACTTAATATAAATTTTTATTAAATTCCGTGCATTAGTTCTTGAGATAGAGCGCCCACAAAATTTGTGTCACATACACACAGACAGACAGACAGACAGACTCACAGAGTCACAGACAGACATTTTGTAAAAACATGTTTTTTGGAATCTCTGACCCCTAAAACGTGTAAATCCGTCGAAAACCGAAAGTCGAAAATTTTCATGAATCCAATACTTTCTTCTTGTAAAGATAGAAGAAAGTAATAAGGCAGCTACAACACTGTCAATTTGATTTTGTTGCTATGGAAACGACTTTGTCCTCAATATGGAAATGTATTATGGCAATCAAATTTCAGCTGACTATAACTTAAAATAGATATTTGCAACTTGCAAAGCATAGAAAATATTTTTACAGGGATAAAATTAAATAACTACAGCAACAAGCAACAAATATATGTAATATAAAAAATATATAATAACCTCTTTTACTGATTAAGTTTAAATTCCTTAAAAACCGTGCATTCTAAAAAACAATTTTCAGATGCATTAAAATCGTTTGCTGTTGGCGAGGAAAAATCCTGCTCTCCAAATCGCGTGTCACTTTCACATTTTCGCGCCAAATATTCGAAAGTATTTATTTTTTTACAGACTTTCTACTGAAATTCCGCCGATAAATTTGACTGATCCCTTATTACATGCATGAGTAGTTTCACTAGCATTTTTTTCAACATATTCTGAGTATGCGCTGTAAGGAAAACTTCCTTGTAAGTTATATATTTTAAAGAAAATGAGTGAAAGGTGAAAGGTTTGTGTTTTAATGTAATTAATACAATACGAATGATGTCGATGGGGAAAATAATTGGCGGTCTATCACCTGCGCCCGGCTAATATTAAAGTACCTTTTTTTTTTACCTTTAGTCCACGCAAATGTCATGTAAATTAACGGCGACAAATTTGACTGTAGTGACTATCGACATTTTGATCTTTAATTTGCAACTGGTTGGAATGAAATGGGTTGAAAAGTTTCTGAGATATACCATATTTACCAGTTTGAAAAAAGTTATTTCGAGAAAAACGCATTTAAAGTTTCTGTTCTCTTCCCAATCTATTGAGTCGGCAAAAAGCTCTGTGATATCAGTCCACTTTCCCGAGCCCGTACAAGTATCCTTCTGTTTAATTGTCTCGTTCATTTTGCATTGTTCTTGCTTCGTTATGGGCTGTTCTGGCCTCTTGGTACTGCCCAGAAGATCGTCTGTCCGAGCGTCGACGCTTTGCACATAAGTGTGCGCATTTAAATGAGCATGAGCATGAGCACTTCTACTTCCATTTCTGTCGATCGAAAAGTTTTTTCACGCATAAAAAGAAAAACTAAAAACATCACACCGAATTGCTGTTTTTGAAGTTCAAGAACTAGTTCAACGAATTAAAAATAATGCACAGGGTTAGCTTAAACGATTCATCGGGTTTCAAAACACTATGTATTGAGAGGGATACGACCTACAAAGACGGGTGATACATGACAAGATACATACACTCACCAAGTTTAAAACCCCGTCTCGTAGCTCGCGTGCAGGAACGCATCACTACTGCTGTGACGAACATTGACAGAAACATGCTATTGAACGTATGGACGGAGCTGGATGACCGTTGAGATGTGTGCCGGGTGACTAAGGGCGCACACATTGAACATTTCTAGTATGTCCCAGAAACTTGTTGAGTGTATGTATCTTTTTATGTTTCACTCGTCTTTGTACATCGTATACTTGAAAAAAAAACAGTCTTTTGAAACACGATTAATCTAAAAATTCACCTTCAGACGTCGCCAAGATATTAACATTTATTTATAAGCGACCAGAGAGTAATAAAAGCTTCACCTTAGTGAGTATTTCATAACCCGTTTCGAGCGAGTCAAAAGTCACAACTAGAGTTGCCAGGTATACTGTCACAAAAAAGCGGGACAATGAGAAAAAAAATCGGGACACGGCCTCCTAAATCGGGATATAAAAATACAATAAATCCTATGAAAAAATTAACCAGTCTATAACGGAATCCTGTCTCAAACGTAACAAATTCATGTTCCTTACGGACGAAATACCATACAATTACACCTGATAAGATGGAAGCCTATCTAAAGCGGAATCTCTCTCCGGTCACTTCAAATTCCGCCTTAGTAGATTTTACTAGACTAAATAAAAATAATTAATTTTATATAGTAGAATCTATGAAAGCATCATCGCTAAAAACCAAAACGAATTCCGTTTTGGAAAGGTTTCTGATTGTACTTCTATAGCTGTGAGATATTCCTTCCTTGGACTATGAATTTTTTGTGTTTAACCCTTTATGCTCCGACGGGCCTTTTAAGTCCCATAAAAAAAAATGCAATATAAAATTTCCTTAATTCGTCTACTAATAAAAGTAGATGGTACTTCTCATACAAAATACTTCGCTGAATCCCATTCAGTAAGCACAGCAAAATAGCCGAAGCTAAATATTTTTTAATGGGGTTATTTTTTCAACCCTTTACAGGGATTTAGCTTTTCTCCTATTAAAAAATGTTTTACGAAAAATTTGCAACTACAAAACTCTTTTCGGTTATATAGATAGGAAAACTATTATATTTAACTACATTGTTCTTGTAAGAATCGTGAGGTTTCCATAACAGTAATTTTTATTAATAAATCTAATTATTCTTGTCAATATTTTACAAAAAAAAAAAAAAAACCCAAACTAACTACCGTTTTATTAAATCAGTTTTATTTAAAAATCTATCTAAAAATAAAATTGTTATTATATAAGTTATTTTGGATATTTTCAGACATTAACGAAGATAATTACTGAAAATCAGCAAATTTTTTATTTATAATTCGGGACATAAAGGGTTAAGACAGGATTCCTATGTAAACAAGTTCTGTTTTCCCAGGTTTTACTAAACAAAGTGCAACAAAACCTGAAAAACACAATAGATGCGGACTGCAAAACTATTCGTATTAGACAGGATTCTGCATAGCAAGGGTCGAAATTAAGGGGGGGGGGGGCAGAGGGGGCATGTGCCCCGGGCGCCAGAGCCAAGGGGCGCCAAGTGAAAGATTATACCTTTGGAATCGATCCTTTTCTTCTGATGAACTGATGGATTTTATTATTATGAAACAGCCATTATAAATGAAGTGTTAGGTGAAGATGAAAGGGCAGCCGTAAAAAGTTTGAACTCTGATTTTCTGGTCAGAATGAAAAAAAAAAAATGCCCATAATTTTTTTTGAAAGAAAAAATATATGGCCATTTTTTTTTCCCATTCTGACCAGAAAATCAGACTTCAAACTTTTTACGACTGCTCTTTCATCTTCACCTAACACTTCATTTATAATGGCTGTTTCGTAATAATGAAATCCATCAGTCCATTAGAAGAAAATAACTCGGTTAAAGCGGAAACTCGGTTAAGCGGGACTCGTATAATCGGAACTCTACTGTATAAGCAAACACTGTAAATAGTCGGTAATACAAGCGAATTCTTTTATAAAAACGAACTATAATTACAACAAACGTCACATTCAATTTACGTAGTTCAGTATTACATATTTTATGATTACATATTTTAAATTTTGAAATAAGTCGGCCATTAGAAAATTAGTAAAATTCTCTTTGTAAATATAGTTTGAGGAATAAAAGGGGGGGGGGGGGGGGGAGCGCCAAAATTCATGTTTGCTCCGGGCGCAAAAAAGGCTAATTTCGGCCCTGGCAAGTATGGTATTACTTTCAGCATATCGCTCACCTGGAAGAAAAGTGACACATCTCGACAAAAATAAATTTCACAGGAGAGACAAAAGAAAATTTTTATGATTTTACTGTAACATGAAATTATAGCACTTAGCTGTGCATGCAGGAATAAAAAGATGCATAAGAGCATATAACCCTTAAGGGGTCTCAGGACTCTTAAAATTAGAAAAAATGAAAAAAAAAAGACCAATTTTCAACATTTAATATCTTAAAATGTATTGGATTTTAAGACACGATTTTAATTGGAATAAAATATATAAGTATGTTCTTTCATTTCATGTATTTAAAAAATTATAAGATACAGAATTAGCATTTACAGGGAGCTCCAAACTGTTAGACATTTGACGAGCAAAAAATCGGCATAACAGATTACGCGCACGATTACAAAATTAGTATTGCAACTAGAATGAAAATTTTGGTGCCTACTTATACTTCAGATTGTAACAATTACCCTGAACCTAAATAAATTTGTATTTAAAGCTTTTTTATATTTTTAATACAAAGTTGTATTTAGCTAATGCAAAATGAAAAAAAATTCAACAGTATAATCACCTAAAAAAGTATTGTTTTGAACAATAAAAAGGAAATTTTAGGTTCAGTTTATACAGACTAACATGAAACATAAATTTTGAAAATTTCATGAAAAAATATTCATAAGTTTTTGAGATAACGTGCGCGTTATGCCCAAAAACGTCATTTGGAGAAAAATGGCTTCGAAGTTTCCGAAACGACGCTTCAACTATTGAACGTGTATAAATGTAAAAGCCATAAATTCAGTTCTAATAGGAATTTCAAGGAAACAACTACAGTCCTCCCCACATTATCGGGTCACGGATAATCGAATAACCCGCTTATTCGAATACAATCCTCCGGAACCGAATTTATTCCTATTTCTTCTATGTTATTTTTCCCCGCTTAAACCAAATACATTTTACGAAGTCCCCGCTTAATCGAATAACAACTGTGTGACCGATATTTGAAAATAGCCGCGGAAAGCACATTTCAGCCGGAATTTCCTTCCACCTTTTGTCATTTTCGGTTCCTTTATGCTGAAAAAAAAATTTCAGTTTGTCTTGCAATGATTTTGGCCGGCAAGTGTATAATGGACAGGTCAAATGATTTCCCCACCATCACTTCCAGATGGTAGTTGTAATAATTTGCACTCATTCGAAAAATAACTCGATATTTATCTCTATAAAATTCCACTTAAACAAACCACTTTAAACGATTTTTTTAAGGCAGTATAAGTAACACAAATTAGAAGCAGCAAAGTTTTGACCAAATTCAAATGAGCTGCATTAAGTGTGATGTAAACCATTAAAATTAATACGTATTTACTTTATATTAGCATTTGTATTTATTTTAGTTTATGTTATTCTATTAACGATTTATTATGCTGTTAATTAAATATACTGTAGATGGTTATTTTGCCTTTTTATTACGCATTAAATAATACAGTTATGATTCCCCGTTTAATCAAATTACCCGCTTAATCGAATATTATTTCGGAAACCGTCAATATTCATTTAAACGGAGACGACTGTATATCAAAATGTTCAGAAAAGACAGGAGTTTAACATCTAAAAAAATTAAAATTTCGAAAATTTTAAAGCTTTAAGAGTCCTGAGATCCCTTTTAAGAATGAAGACGTAGGATGAGGTTTGGAGGATTGCGCAAAATTTGCGCCTCCCCACACAATCCACCCCTCTTCTGTGGTCAAAAATGGACATATAGCGTAATAAAGTGATTTTCCGTATAACTACACCTATGAAACCTTTTGTATAGCAAGAAACACATGTGACAGACCTATTTCTGGAATAAGACGCAAATTGAATTTTTGCGAGATCTCACTCTTCTTGCGGTTGAGCGATATACAGTACAGAACCATTTATCCGGAATGCTTGGGGTCAGATGTATTCCGGATAACTGGTTTTTCCGGTTAACTGGTTGTGCATTAAAGCAGCATCCATTTGATAAATTTTATGGAATATGCGTGGTTATGGCATTATTTCTCATTTTAAATTATTAGATTAGTTGGATTAAAAATCAATGCAAGAAAGATAAAAAATTAGCCAGAGTTTAAAAGAAGGCAATTTATGGGAATCCCTTAGGAACAAAAATTCTTCTGTTTCCTCTGCATAAAAATTAAAACATCTAAAATACGAAAAATACTAGATACTGTCATCAAATTGTACAATTGTTTCAAGCAAAGCCTATGTCAAACTGGCAATGTATGACACCTTCTTCTGCAAAGATTCTGAAATCAGTCTATCAGAAATATCATTCCGCATAACTGGTTTTCCGGTTAACTGGTTTCCGGATAAATGGTTCGATACTGTAATCATAAACAAATTCCGTTATTGACAGGATCTGTTTTCACAGGTTTTACTGAATTATGTTCCACTCAATGAAGACAATCGAATAGCATGGCCCAAATAGAAATGTAAACAAATTTGGGCAAGAAAAATGAAAATCATGCATTGTAGAATTAACATAGCAAGAAATATTTTCTTTTGTATTTACTGCCTTTGAAAAACATAACTGTAGCCTAATAAGTAATAGATGACTTCACTATGGATTGGTTATTTATAGCTTCAGAGCACATGGTTAGCTCAACTATTTTATCCTGACTATTTTGAGCTTCTAATAAATTTTTCATCATCACATTTGTCTTAATGTTTGTTGATTTTTTTTGTACTTAATTAATAACTTATTTGCAATCACTCCTGCATCTTATATTGTTATTTTCAAAATATAATAAATTTTTTGATAATTCTTTAGTTTTATGTTTTTTGTTTCAAAATGCTACTTGCAAATTTGTATTATTATGTTGTTTTGGAGGTAAAGGGGAAATAAATAATATATTAAATTTAAAAAATCAAAAAACCCGACCGCTAAAAAGCGAACTAATTAATTATTTCTCATCAATATGAAACTATTTTTTATATTACTTACCTTTTTTTTATTTACTTGTATTGATGACTTTTAAGTTGTGTTTAATTATTAGTTCCTATCTACAAACACTCTTTTGATGAGACCCATAGATGTCTATTATGAAGGTTAGAGTAGAGTTACAGTAAAGGTAGCGAACCAAAGTACACAACTTCCAGGTTGTGTAATATTTAAACGGAGCTTCTGACTACAAAATGGTCAATGAAACATCGTCTTCATTTTGAAAGACCTATCCAATGATATGCCACTCAATATGGTGCTTAATTTTTTTTTTCGTTTCTACCGCCATTTTTTATTTTACGGCCGTCATTTTGAATTTATAAAAGCAAAACCTATTCTATAACCATCGGAAGATTAAGACGAATCGATAGAGACATGATTCATAAAAATCCATCCAGCCGTTGGGATGTTTTGAGGGTATAAAGAAATCCACATACACAGATACGCGTGAAACACATAACCCTTCTTTTCAGTCGGGTAAAAAGAATTAGATTAATTATAAATAGATTTATATTGTATTTTAGACAATAACTAATAGCGGACTACTGTGCCCCAGTGTGAGTGAACCAGTGTCCCCGGTTCCGGGGGACACTGGTCCACTTTACGGGTGTATATATGTGGAGCAAACATTCAAACCGTGTTTTCTCACAAAAAAATAAAAAATGAGTTATTGTTATTTTTATGAACTCTGTGTTAAATTGCACAGAAATAAATGGTATTTTTTACTAAAAAAAATTTTTCTCCGATTATAAATCAATTTTAAAACTTGACGTTTCAACCAAAGAGTGTTTCCTCCAAAGCCTGCATTCAATCAAGCAGTGATTTCTCCAGTCTGGCAATCACAGTTGTCACTTAATGTGTACTTTCGAAACCTACCATACATATCACAATTGAAACGGACTGCTTTAGAAAAAATAAGAGAACTGTTAAAGTTAAAGGCTTCCAGAATTATAGATTTCAAGATCTAAATGAAGAATATGATGTAAATCTTCATAAAAAGGGAGTTACTGTTGCCTTGTTCAAAGGGTTGTTTTAGAATATCTTCCTCTTAGCCACGCCATACCAGTTGAAAAGAACAAAGATGTTAAAAAACTTTTGAAGGTAATGTATAGTGAGCAGTGGCAAAATCAACCTGATGATATATTCAAATGATACAACCACATTATCCATGATTGATAAGCCTGCAATAAAGAAGAGGGATATGTGTATAACTGTCTAGATGAAGATATTGGTTTTAAAATTTGAAGTGAATTTCTGGCAAACGAGTATTTATTTAGTAAATATTTAATGAATACTACTAGGTACCATAATCTGTCATTTTATTTTAACAATAATCAACTGAAATTCGGTATTTATTCAAATAAAATAATGCTATTGTATTATTTGTGAGTTAGAACTTATTTCATTCAAAAAGCGTTTTATCCACTTGTCAAACAATCAAAACATGTTTCCTCCTCTGAATTCGGTCAAAATGTGATTTCTCCAAATATTAAATGCATTTTATTAATTTGTTTTATGTTTAATATCTTAGGTATGCTTGCAATTCTTTCTAATAAACAGTAATAAAAATACACAATAAAAATGAGAATTAAATACAAGTTATTTTCTTATTTATCAGTTTTTTGTGTTTTTTGAAAATTTGTATCTGAAGGAGAAAGCATGGTTTGCATGTTTGCTCCACATATATAAAAAAATAAAAATAAAAATAAATAAAAAAATTGAAAAATGAATTGGGAACTATGTTCTGCGAAAATTATGAGGCATGTAGAAAGGTTTAAAAAATATTCAAAAATATTTTCTTTCACGTAGATTGGTCTCTCCGTTAAAGAGAAAAAAATGTTAACTGCAAAAGTGGTCCACTGTACACCGGTCTCCCCTATATAAATATAGATAGTACACAACATATGTCAGTTTTAAGACTTAAAATATACGCTTTTATTTTATATAAAATGACGTCATTTGGATCCGCTGAAGAATTCCACATTTACGATCCAGTCTTAAACAACATCTATAGAAAAGTATGCATAGGACGTCACTATCGCGGAATAATACACAAACCCAGCAAAAAGCGATATTTTCATTCCAGAAACTCGACAAAAAAAATCGGGTATCTAACGATTCATATTCCTTCGTTTGTTTGTAACAGTAATATGGATACTAAAAATTAAATATAGTGTATAATAACTCCATGTTTTATCAGAAATCATTCATTTACATTTCTTCAAAATTTGGAAAATGTTATTACCCACGGCTTAATAAAATTGCATTCTTTCAGCTTTTTGATAGGAATTAAGTAAATGCGGGAAAAAGTCACACATACATACTTTAAAATACATTTTTATAGCAGATGATATTCTTGGCATATCACATATTTTAATTACAATTTTTTTCCCCAGTTTTTACGAGAAAATGACAACAAAAAGATATAGTAATCTACTATTTTCCCTTTACTTTCTACAGAAATGGAGTACTTCAGTTTCAACCATTGCAGAAATGGCTTTAAAAACTACAAAAAAATTAATATCTCAAAAATAAATTGAGATGCAGTTTTCAAACAAATTGCATTTAAAAGTACTTTTTCTTCCCATACGACTGTGTAAAAACTGAAAATGTGCCATCTTTAGTAGTTGAAAAAATTGCAGTAGATATTACCAGTATTTTACCGTACAATGATACATCTGCTCCGTTTTACGGCTGGCTTATGTAACGGAACGTTATTTTTTAGGCACGGCACTTTAATTCAGTGGTTCCCAACGTGGGGTGTTACGCCCCACCGGGGGGGGGGCATTTGACTTTTAGGGGGGCAATTCCAAATTCGCCAGTAGCATTTGCTGTCAGTTCTTTTCCTTGAAAAAATAATATTGCAAGCTGAAAATAAAAGTAATGCATTCAAAATTTAAAGCTGAATTGAAGAAAAGAAGTTTTTTCTTGAATTTATAAAAACGTCTTAATCAAAATTTAAAAGTAGAATTAAGCCAGAATAATTATATGGATGTTTTTTAAAAGCATTTAATAAGGTTTTAAAGTATTTAATAAGGTTTTAAAGTATTTAATAAAGTATTTAATAAGGTTTTAAAGTATTTAAGGTTTTGTTGGTATTCCTCCACGTGAATCGTTTTCACTACTTAAATATAATAAAATATTTAAAATATTACAGAGAATATGTTACAAAGTAGGAGAGGGGGGGGGGGGGGGATCGTCATTTTACAGATGATTCGGTGGGGCGTGGCCAATGAAAAGTTGGGAACCACTGCTTTAACTGCTGCCCGAAAGAAATAGCATATCGGGGCTAAAATGCGAATTAAATAATTAATTTTCTCATTTCTATTCACATTGACTCGAAAAAAGTTTTATTCGACAACGAAAGATATTTTTTGCGGGAGTAGGGGGAGGGGTTACAGAAACTATGATTCAAACATGAAAAGAGAAAGGTATAGAAGTTGTTTAAATAATGACTTACATTTTTCATTGTTCAAAATTCCAAAAATTTACATTAATTTGAAAGACAATCCAATCTTAGAAGAGAAACTTAGGGACGATTGTTCACAAAAACACCATAAGGTGTTAGAAATGCTATTTGGAAGCAGCTGTTAATCAAATTTTAATAATAATAATAATTTTTAGAGTAGTTTTATATAATAATATTAAACCAAATCGGATTATTTTGAAAATGTATATGAAACTTTTTTCTCGCGATTGTGATGATTCATATCTTTAAACTAAAATGTTAAAAAAATGATGGATTAAAAATAATTAAAAATACTTTTTGTCCTGATTTTGGCTTGTAAAATAATAAGTTCGTACAGCTTCGGATAGAATGTGGGTGTGGGTGTGTGTGTGTGGGGGGGGGGGTACAATTTAAATTAGGTAAATTTTAGTTTTACTCATTTTTAACACTTTCCAACATAGCTGGCAAAGTGGTTATGAATTCAGTTTGTCTGTCCGTGCTCTAACTCGCGTAAATATATTCGTAATTGATGTACGTCATTGAGATTTACCAAGGCATGTTCGGTATTGAAAATGAAGTGTGTAGCATTTATAGTTCGATTACAGGTGCATTCAAAAGAATTCCGTTGCATTACGGTTTATGGGGAGAAACTGCATTACAAGATGTCTACTATAGAATACGATGTGCATAGCATTTATCGTTCATCTACAGCAGGCATGTCAAACTCATTTAACGCCGCTGGCCAAATTAAGCATTATATACAAAGCCGCGGGCCATATTAAAAAAAGATATTACCATTGCACAGAATAAAATTTGTCAGTGAGAAACATAGCAATGTTAAAGAAATTTTAACGCAAAGTTCCGTTCCAACATTAAGTACATAGTTTATTTTACATTAATTTTTCAAAAAAATCCGCAAAATTGCTTTCATCAACCAAAAAAAAAAAAAAAAATTCATTGGCTTTTATAAATTGCGTTTATTTTAAAAATTGCTTGTACACACTAATCTGGATTCAGCAAAGGCATAACAGTCAATCTTCTACTTCTGTGTTTTCTCCATGTAAAAAATAAAAACAGACATATTTTGAATCTATTTAATAAAGTATGTAATATATTTTCGCTACTTATTTGATTTCATTTTTTAATTTTCTGGTTCACATTATGTGTACATTATTACACTGTAACGCATTCTTTGATTTGAAAAATAACAAAAGGTTGCATACTGTACTTCAATTGATGTCTTCGATTGATGAATAATTACAGAAATTTGGAAACTCGATATCCATTTACATAGGCGCTAATACGGAATCGTACTAAAATTTGATTAGCTGCAGCAATAAATTCTGAACAATAATTTGAACATCAATTATTAGAGATGAAAGAAACAGATTGAACTGCTTTTCATGTTTCTTGAAACTCAAAAATCTTCTTTTGAAATAATTTTTTACTATATTTTTTTAAAATTTCTACTCCGATGATTTTTGTAGTAATGCAATCCGAGATGTCAGTGGGAAAACTCGACTAATGACAGGCACTAGGCAAAGGCTATAATAATTTAACATCAGAATTAAAAATCTTCAAAATTAATTAACACATATATACAAATACATATCTATCGTTTGTTCGCCATCTTTAAGACCACGGTTGGTGCAAGTGTGTTCATGCAAATTGTATCTTCAGCATGTGCGTTGTAACAATTAAATGAAACAAATGTAAAATGCCGAAGGCTTCGCTGGCCAGATATAAGAGGTCGGTGGGCCAGTTGTGGCCCGCGGGCCGCGTGTTTGACATGCCTGATCTACAGGAACACACAAAAGAATTCAGTTTCAATACTGTCTATGAGCAATAATTGCTGAAAGTGCGTTTTCAATTGTAGCATGGTTTTTTAAATGTAAAAAGAAAATTACTTTTTGTGTATATATACTATTGATCATACACAATTCTGTGCAAAAAAAAAAAAAAAAAATCAGTTACATGGTGATCTATGGGCAAAAAATCGTGTGGTGTGTAAATTAATACTGTTACACTATTTCAAACAAATTGAAATACATGACTGAGTTGCACTACAAGATTACTTAGTTAGTATTAGAGGGTGTGCATGTGCAACATTTATCGTTCATTTAGAGAGACACACAAAGAATTCGGCTACACAGTACTGTTTATGAGAAATATTTGCTATAAGTGCGTTATCAATTGTGGCATGAGTTTTTAAATTTAACTACTTCTTTGCATATCACTTGTGTGTATAAATTCTATAGATCGTGTACAGGGCTACACAAAGGAATTCGAGTACATTTCACTTATTGACTTAAATTAGTAAAGGAGAATTTTCAACTGTGTTATGCATTTTCCAAGTGAACTAAATTTCTGTATACTATGTAATATGTAGAATGGCGCAAACTTATATGGGCCCATGGAGCGCGTAATAATACTACCAATAATTTGATCCCTCCACCCACCCAATTTCAATTGATTTAATCCGTAATGTACTTATTTTATTTATTTAATAGCTGTAATGAAATTTGATTTATTAACGGTCTCAAAATAATTTTGTTTGAAAAATAGTAAGGACATCCATTAGACTTACAGGATCACTGACAACTTCTTCAGGGGATGTTTCGTTATAAATTTCTCACGAAAACAAATTTCCTGCCTATTTTGCCATCTGTTTTGATGTCTTGAATTGATAAAGATAAAGCACTTAGGTGACTAAAATGTATGCTTTTCTTGACATTTAATTTTTTACACTTTCAATAGTTAGCAATTCCATTGTTATTTAAAATAAATATTAATGTATTTATAAAGAAGAACTTATAAAAATATAATTTAATACAATCATTTGCAAAATTATAATTAAATTATACTAATTAAAAAATGTGCTTAGAAAAAACATAATTTAATTTCGAATTATCTTCGTTAGTTATTCACTTCTCTCCTCTGTCTCTCTATACACACTAAGGGGGAAAAAATATATGTGCTATTTTACTCAAAAATTTCTGAGCCTACCCAATATTTTTGAAAAATTGTCGCTACTGAGTATATACACAAATCTGTTAGATCCTATACAGGACTGCATAAAGAAATTCAGATTTTTTTTCAACTATAGATGGTAATTGATGAAATAGGATTTTATAATAAGTTATACGTTATACAACTTGTTTACTTGTAAATCAACTTTCATCTTATTGAATGGTGAAGTTTTGTTACGGTATTCTGAATGTGTTGAAAAGTGTTTCATAATCTTTTCTTTACGCACGATTTTTCGTCCTTATTGTTTGTTTAATCTTATCTTCGTGTTGTCTAATCGCTGATAAACTCTTTTATTTAAGTCAACTTGATTCATGTATGTAAAGATATAATTTTGCAAGCGATTTTTAACCCACTTCCTGAAACGCTACAATTACAAAAATTCTCTACACAGGTGTGTTTTTGACGGCAATGTGGAACATTTTATTGTTTTTAGAATATAAATGATTTTAAGGCATATTTTGGTTAGCTGGCAGCAGATGGTAAATGACCAGATATTCTTGATGATTGAAACCGTATACGAGTTACAACAATAATAGATCGTGAGGCGACTGCACAGACCATCACCTCATCGAGTTGATGGTTGAAATTCCAGGATTAGACAGAACTCGATTAGCATATTGAAATGCAACTGGTCTACCAAGTCATATCTTGGTGGAAACCATCTGCAGACTCAGTTTTAGTGGTTGATCGGTAGGTTTATCATTGTGTTTCATGCATCCAAAGGTATGAAAACATGAAGGGCTGGGAGCAGGAAAACACTATGGTAAACCTACCAGTCAACCCATAAACTCAGGTTTGCAGGTGTTTCCCACCAAGATATGACTTGGCAGACCAGTTGCATTTTAACCCTTTCAGGGGCGGTGGTATGTTTATGAAACCACTTAATTTTAATTCCTAAACGTCACAATGACACCAGAAATTTCGTAAAATACTTTCCATTTAATATGTATGAAAAATATACCCTTTTTCAAATTTACAAATAAATTTGTTGGTCAATTCCGGTGCCTATTATTTATTTCAACACTTTAGCATTGAAAATGCTTTGCCCCTGAAAGGGTTAATAGGTGAACCGAGTTTTAACTGATCTTGGAATTTTAGCCTTCCACTCGATGAGGTGATTATTTGTGGAGCCGCCCCCGGTCTAATGGCGTTAATTATGCTCCAAACCGCGTTTATTAAAATAGTCCAACTGGCTGTAAAATGCAATACAGTAGAACCTATTTTGCCCGAAACTCTTTTAACCGAAACTCTCGGTTAACCGAAATCCATTTTTAAAGCTTTTTTTTTAATATCACATTCTTTGTATGCAAAATCCATTTTAAAAGCTTTTTTTTTTTTTTTTTTTTTTTTTTTTACCATATTTTACTATTATATTCCTTCTGTGCAAGCTGTCCTTTTCGAACTACGAGTACATATAAATATTTTTGCTGCCCTTTCTTAGAGTTCCTTTGAATTTAACTTGAGCTCCCATAAGTTGCGGTGTAGAACGAAGAAAACGTTCAAATTAGCAATTCTGAAGCTTTTGAATGTTTTGCAAAAGGTTTGGCATGGCCGGAGCAGCAGAAAGACGGTGATACTGGGTAAACTGATAATATTAAAAAACTTCGTGATAGAGCTTCAAAGCAAATAAGGCAATCGAAACTGCAACAAACAAAACATTATTTCAAGCCCTTGTGAAATATGTAAAAGGTACTTAATTTTAAAATTAAAATTCAGGTAATTTATTCTTGTTTCTATTACGCTATTGCTTTATTTTTATTAAGCACTTGTTACCATAATAAGAAATATTGCAGATATTTCTCTTAATCTTAAAATTGAAGCATTCTCGATTATCCGAAAATTTCGATTTTCCGAAAGAGGGCCGGTCCCAATTACTTCGGATAATCGAGGTTCTACTGCATTGAATTATTTCAAACGCTAAAAAGTAGAAAATAAAATATAATTAAAATAAAAAAAGAGTGTACGAATTTATTATTTTTTAAATCTTTTATTTATTTATTTATTGCTGCGAAGTTACTCTGTGTTCAGAAGATAACCATTTTTACTAATGAGTCTCTAAATAGCAAAAGAAAGAATGTAAAAACATTATAAATAAACAGTTCAATCTTACACACTGTTACACAATGCCAGACAAGAGACATGAGTGGCAGATTTTTTATTAATTTTGATTTTAAATAATTGAATAAAATACTTTTTTTCTTTTATGTTCGGCATAATGGCTAAATAAGCTACGCATAAATAAATTTCAAGTGTTATTTTGAAAAATGTAATCTTTTAAACGAAATGAATTATCAAAATCGAATCGGTCATTCTGAACTTGCATTCAGCATCTAAATTGAAAACTTCCTCTTTAACACTTTTCAGACTGCAAACAGTGTAGCCAAATCTGGCAGGTTTTTTTTTTATTATTATTATTATTACTAATTTATTCAAAAATTTCGAGTTCACACCAGAAATTTTTTATACTAATTTTCCTTTATTTTAATCACGAAATATTTATTTACATTATAAAGGACAAACTGTGCGTAACACAGACGTTATTTTGACGCTGGCTACACCAAACAATTCAATTTAACTTTTATTGCAATTTTTTCAAACTTCTAAACATCGCACATTTTCAATTTTTACACCGTCGAATAGGAAAATAATATATATACAGTGAAACTTCCATTTAAAGAAGCCTCGTCGTTATACTTAAACCCTTCATTATGAAGAAAATTCGTTAAGTAGAAATCAACTCAAAATCATGAAATTTGTATAATACAATGTAAATTACACATGCATAATATGAAAAATACACATAAAATGGGAATTGGAAAAATATATTCAAATTCAAGCAGTAACTTTTTTTATGCAATGCAGCAGACATAATGAGAAAAATTTTATTAGAAAAAAATCTAAAAGAACACATAAAAAAGAGAGGTAAACAAAAACTGAAGCGTGCTTCTTTTCTTTTTTCTCAATATTCCAAATCTTTAAATTTAAAAAAGTCAGTAACATTACGTTGTGTAGGTTTCTTATATAAAATACACTGTTCATAAAAATTTTCGCACTTTTGTAAGTTTCCCAACAATTCATCTGTAACATTTTCGTGAAACTGGAATCCCCTTCTTATTGTATCGAAGGCTTTTAGCATTTCTTCTTTTGAATGGAAATGATTAAATAAATAAATGATTTCATTTTCATACAATCCGCTGAAATAATTTTATACATCCATCGCAACAGATCTCCGTTTGAATGCTATATACGTACGAAAGTGGAATAAATTTCGTTATATAGAATGTATTTTTCGTAATATGGAGATTAATTTACATGTTAATGGTGTTCAAAGTCAAAGTTCAGCAGAAAATTTCGCTAAGTAGAAAACTTCGTTAAGGGGAAGTTCCACTGTACCTTCAATGAAATTTGTTCGAAAACTGTATCGCAATTTGTTTGAAAAATGTATCACTGTTTACTAAATTTTTATTGTTTTGAATTAAAATAATTTTCAGGCATGATTTTTTAAAAATCTATGTCTATCGCATGCAGACGATCATGTAAGATAAATCCGTTTTTACTTAAATTATTATGAGTAGATCAGCATTTGTTTCCAGCGTATATGACATAATGAAATTAAAACATTCATCAATCGATAAATAAAACAATGAAATAGAAATTTAAGACATGTGATCAAGCTATGCACTTAAACCACAAAAATGATCGGAATAAAAAAAGTCTGATTTTAAATAGTGGTCTTTGGCGATTTCTTCGGCTGTTAACTACTGGCGCGAGGTCAATGCAAAAGTATCGCTTTTAATAAATTTCAAATCTTTATTTAAACTAATTACTATTTTTCAGTTAAATATGATTTTTGTATCGTTAGTGCGTGTCAGGTTCTGAGAAACATCTGCTATTAGAACTGGGGTTTGTCGGAGTTTCCTCTTAGTCCAGTGTTGGCTTTTTACCGGTAAAAACTGTTTTTTACCAGGACATGGTAAAAACTAGTAAAAACCTGGGAAAAAGTGGTAAAAACCTAACGATACAATAAACTGTGCTAGTCATTAAATACTATTGATTGAAGCTGTATTTTCATGCAACTGATGCATATATATAAAGAGATGGTTAATAAAGAATTATTTCCTTAAAGCTGCTAGTATAGCACTTTAATCATATAAATTTTACCATATTTTCTATTCCTCATTTATAAATAGAACAACAGTTGTTCAGTATTGGTTTCACAAAGCAGGGTTTCCATTTCACTTGTACTTTAATATGATTGTTTAAATGTTTATGGATGTACAGCACATTGGATGAACTTACTGGCAGAAAATAAAGCTTCAATATCCATTACTAAACATGTTGATATACAGAAGTATTTCCGAAATCATCATCTGATAAGTGAAAGACCAGTTGCCAATCGAAGTATGATGGAATAACCATATAGAATGTATCTCCGCATTTATTAAGAATAGTCCTGCATTGCTTGACATTTGTAAAATCATGAAAAAGATATTGATATTAGAATTCAAAGATTAGTGAATGACTAATTTATTTAAACAAGTGAAGGATCTATTTCAACAGCTACAAATAGCCAAAGCCTTAAATATTCGTCAGAGCAGATGCTTGTTCTGAATGGCCGAAATTAGTGCATTGTTCTGAATTAATTCCATATAAAGCTCTTGTTAAAAAACAAAATGATTTGGCTTTAGAGCCCTTTCACCTTTTAGCATGTATGATAGATCCAATGCACAAAAATCAAGTTCTATTAAGTGAAACACAAAAGGGAATGGCTCATAGATTTCATGCCAAATTCTCTTTCACTCCTCTTGGCATATGAAGTTGAAGGACAACCATTCCCAAGAAGCTTCTTTAAAACAAAAGATGTAAAAGCCAAAGTTCGGTGGAAAGCAATAAATAACAAAGAAATGAATCCTGAATTCATACATTTAATGATTAAACTCCACTCCATACTTTATAGTTCTTCATCCATAGAGCTAATTTTTTCGAACTTTTCAAATATACACAGTAAATTAAGAAATACACTATGGCAGGGACGGCGAACCTATGGCACGCGTGCCAAACTTGGTACGCGATAGAATATTTTCGGCACGGCAGCATTGATTGAAATCTTAAAACAACATAGAATTAAGTTAAATAAAACACGCAAACTTATACAAGCCGGGCTTTTCTTTTTTTTATTGGAAAGCAACTAATTGAATTTATAATTTATTTCAATGTGGGCTCAATAAGTTATCAAATTAAGAGAAGGTTGGGAGAATATCAAAAAGAAAAATAACCCCAGCATTTGAGAAATACTCCATTATACCACACGGCATTATAAGTAAAACTCCTAGTGATGAAACTAAAGCGATGTGGCATAAAATATGTTGTTTTCCCATTTATTCGCTCTATTTATTCCTGCGGGTCATTATTTTCGGAAATGATACGAAAATCTTAAATATTAGAAACCCAAACCCCTTATTAGATAACTCGAATTCAGCTTGCATCCTATGAAAAGTAAGTAGGTTGAACACCATATTAATATTTAGCATAAACGACATCGCATTCACCATTTTATTACTTTATAATATATGTTAGTCTAATTATTAGACCATATCGTACCATATTTTTATTATTGTACCATATTGTATATTGTACCATATTTTTAAATCCCAATTTATAAAAATCCAGAAATTTTTATCCACTAAATTATTTTTTTGTGCTTGACACGTCATGGTCACGTAAAATCTTTTTTTTTCAAAAAATTGAGCACGCGAATGGAAAAAGGTTCGCCGACCCTGCACTATGGTGTACAAAAAGCTAGAAAGCTTTATATAAAATGCTAAAACGCTTCAAGGATATAGACTGGTAAACTGTACTAACATTTGTACAAACTAGATTATGTGATAATTAACATTTGGTTTTTATTAAAATGATTAAGATTTTTAAATATGATAAGTGTACTTATAATTTTCCATTTCCTTTCAGTAAAAATTAGTAAACTAGTCTCAAATTTAGATAAATATAATAAATATTGTAACGTGCATTTTCATAATGATAAATGTGCAATAATATCTTTAAAATTTTGAATTCTTGTAGCTGGTAAACATGGATGAATGTCTTCCGGGCTTTTTATATTCCTTAAAAACCGCTATTTTCATATAACATTCTTTGAATTACCTAATCAGAAACTAAATTAGGTGAATATTGTTGAATGGAAATAGTGGTATAAAATACCCGGTAAACTTTCACCCCTGGGAAAATGAAAAATTGAAAGATAAATTTTTGTAAAAGTGACAAAAAACAGTCAAACTCATAAGTTTTTCAAAGGTGGTAAAAACCACGGTAAAAACATGTTTTTCCAAAGACGGTAAAAACCATGGTAATAACTGGTAAAAACCATCAGACGGTAAATACAGTCCAACCCTGTCTTAGTCCGCACAACTTTGAAGAAATTCCGTTCTATTTATATGCTGCCACCACCGATATGATTACGTGATATCGGTCACGCACTGAGAGGATTGTTTAAATGAAAACCAACGCTTTCAATTAACTAATTTAACAATTTATTTACACACTAATTACACAACACAAAACACTATTTACACTCAAAACTCGGATGTAGGTGATCCGGTTCAACATTAAATTAAATACAGTAAATGCTGGCTGTGTACTGTTAAAACTGCGTTATCCCACTCTCACTCTATACACGTTAAATAAGCTTTACCGAAGATCAATCTCAATCTCCCAACACATGGGCTCTAAGCCTAAGCTCTCCGACCCTCACTCAACCTTACGCTCTCTCTCTCAGAGCTATCCAAGGAACTCCCTTGCGCTTGGCACTCCAGCCTTCAACTCAACCCTACGCTGTTATCTAAGAGCTATACGCAGGAACTACCGTCCACCCTGCGCTCTCGGCTCCAACTGACTGTCTCAGCAGAAGAGCCTGCCCCTAGCAATCTTCTGCCTTTTCTCAACGTAACCCCTCGCGGTTTTCTACCTGGCTCGCATTCCAAGCTCTTTTCTTCGTTCGTGGGATGCCTTTGTCTCCCCATCTTCCACAGACATCTCAAAAGGTTGGGCAAACTCCTCTCCAATTATCTTTTTTCCCCTTCATTCCATCTATACATTTTCACCTGCTTAGATCCAGTTTTAGACAATGAAAGAATGTTATTTTGAAATTCCAGTACACAGACCATACAATATATAATATATTAAGACGAAAATAATATAGAACCCCAGTTCTAATAGCAGATGTTTCTCAGAACCTGACAGTGCGTATTCTAAAAAAATATATTAAATGTAAAAAAAATCCAATATACAGTGAAACCTCTCTGTGCGACCGCCCCCATTAAGTAACCACTTCCCTAAACGACCATTTTTTCATGGAACGAAATTTATTCCCATAGGTTCAATACTAATTTTACCTCTATTCAGAGACCATCCCAGTTGAACTCCCTCCATGAGCGACCCATCTCTTTGAAGAAAATGAAACAAATTCCGTTTTTTATTGGTCGCTTGAAGAAGGTTTTATTAGAAAAGTAATTCAGGAGAGCGCATTATTCATCAAACTTTTAAACAAATTTAGAATTTATATTTATTCCGGTAACTTTTAAGAGTTTATACCTCTTTGTGCCTTTTTAAGGAATGAATTTAACTCTGATGACACATTAAGGACAACGGTCAATAAACTCCCCTGCCCTATTCTGTCAGGAACCTCTCAAAGAAATAGATAAATTAATGAAATCGTCATTATTTGTTCCCGTCCAAGAAAAATTGCATTTATTTACTGAACTTCGAAAGGATTTGGAAATAAAAGTTATAAAGGATAAAACCGGACAATCAAAGCAAACGTTAATGTATTCATTTTTTAAACTCTGCAGTAATTAACTTATGTACAGCGAAACAGCATCGAAAACTGGCGATATGAAGCAATTAAAATAATAAAACTTTGTAAAAAAATCACTATAAAATAAAAAAAAACAATTATTCATCAACATCAAGAGGTTGTTTTTTATTTTATGGTGATTTTTTACAAAGTTTTATTATTTTAATTAACTTATGTAATTAACTTTTGTTTTGATACTCAAATTTTCATATTTTTTCCTAATGTGAAAAATAAAGTTTAGTAACATTAATTGTTGACTTTTTTTCAACAATTAAAATCTAGATTTAAACATGACCTCCATTAAGAGACCACCTCTCGGAGCGACTAATTTTTAATGGAACGGAACGTGGTCGCTTTAGGGAGGTTTTTCTGTAGTTATCAAGTAAATAAATGGTTTTCATTCATATTCTGTAATCCGGGAAACCCGGGTATGTCCCCTTGTCATTATAATAACCAAAAATGACTATTCAAACTTTCTGCGGAGAATTTGGAATTTCGTAACGATAGTTTTATAAATGACGCATAAAGGCGTCGGCGGCCTGCACAGTGTTAATATTATTCTTATAAATTCATTGTGCGATTTATATTTTAAAGTCAAATAATGTAGATTAATGTTTCGACAATTCTTTTTACGGTTTATGCTCAGACAGCTCAAAAAACTCAAGCTGGAAAACTTAAATTGGAGAGCTAAAGTAAAATTTATAAATCTTTTAAATAGAATTCTCCAAATGTAAGAGCAATTCGCAGTTTTAGAGGCTTTATTAACTGAAGTGGGACTACTTTAGGGTTCTGGAGTAGATAAGTATATGTAAGTAAAATAATAATAAGTGTCGTATTGTAATTATAAAACTAAACCTAAACACGTTTTTCTCAAAAGTGCATTTTCCAAATTGGTGACCAAAATTACTGAAAAACTACTGACGTGATTCACTTCTAATATTGCCAGTTCTCTTCTTATATAATTACGTAGAGACTGTGCGAAGGATTTCTTATAAAACTATTATATATGAAAATCACTTGTAACATAAAAACTAACTTAATATTTGCTAAAAGTAATAAAAATGCATTTGCAAGGCAAATAAATACCTTTATTTATTCAGATCCTCATATTTCATCGCTCTAACGGCAACATTCTCAAAATTTATACTGATGCAAATATTTTCGCAAAAAAAATTTAATTAAAAAACTGGTAAACAGAAAGCACGTGATCTCATGCATCATGAAATGAACTGCAATATTAACAAGTCGGATGTGGCCATCCCAAAACTTTCTTCTATCTCATGCATGTTAACACTTCTTGAAAAATGCAGCATATCAGCGCCACCGGTTAGATGATTTAAACCAAAGCCTAATCATCAACAACTTACGTCAACTTCTAATTGAATCTGAAGTTTGATAAAAATCCATGCATTAGTTTTTGAGACACAGTTATTGCGGAAATTGTTAAAAAATCTGTATAGCAGTGTCACCTGTTGGGCGATTTACACGAAAAGTTAAACAGCACTAATTTATATCAGGGGCTAACTGAATCTGAAGTTTGATGAAAATTCGTGCATTTGTTCTTGAGATAGAGCTTTGTGATAATCATGAATAATACAGTATAGCAGCGCCACCTGGTGAACGATTTTTACCAAAAAGTAATCAGCGACAAATTCTATCATAGACTAACGGAATCTGAAGTTTTATGAAAATCCGTGCAGTAGTTCTTGAGATATAGAGCTATTGCGGTAATCGTGAAAAATGCATCATGGCAGCGCCATCTGTTGGGCGATTTAAACCAAAAAGTATTCAGAACCAGTTTATATCAAAGTCTAACTAAATCTAAAGTTTTGTGAAATTCCGTGCATTACTTCTTGAGATAGAGTGCCCACAAATTTTTTGTTACATGCAGACTCACAGAGCGACAAAGTGACAGAGTAGAGTGACAGATAGACATTTTCTAAAAAACATCAAATCATGTTCAGGACATTCTAAAACGTATAAATCCATCGAAAACCGGAAGTCGAAAATTTTCACGAATCCAATACTTTCTTCTTGTAAAGATAGAAGAAAGTAAAGATAGATATTTGTGAACGTGCATTACTTTATACTATTGTTTGATTATTCTGCAAGGCATCTCCTTTCAGATTATATGAAGCTCCATGGAGGCTGAATCATTGCATATATTCTTACTGCGTAAAAATATCTCTATTAATTCTCGGATAATGGATGGCAAATAAAATATTGATGGATAAATTATTCTACTACTTTTTAAATTAATCTGTAACGGTTCTGTGTTATATAATCTGGCCAAAGCTGTAGGTTTCTTGTTGTATTTGATGTCTACTATATGTTCTTTGATCCTAGTTTTAAGTTTTCTGTTTGTCATTTCTAGATAAATTTGCACCGTTCCATCTTCTTTGGTGAAAGATATTTCATATAACCCTGATAATTGATTTGATTCAATTGGATCTATTTTCTTACATACTATGTTTTTTTTTTTTTTTTTTTTTTTTTAATTTTGCAGAAGTTTTGCAATAATGGAGATATTGTATTTATTAAGTTTATCTTTCAATCTTTCGAATATTTGTATCAGTATAAATCTTGAGAATGTCACCGTCAGAGCGATGAAACATGTCGATCTAAATAAATAAAGGTATTTATTTGCCTTGTTAATGTATTTTTATCACTTTTAGCAAATATTAAGTTAGTTTTGAAAGATTTCTTCTTTTTTTATGATTAAAAAACAATCGTGTTTTTTTAAGATAAAAATTGAACTTTATCTTCAAACAGACGTCATTTTTGGGGGAGGGGAAGATATTTTTTCATAAATTCCTTTATCTAGTCTTTAGGAAAACTTTATTTAATTATTCACTGTTTTTAATATAAGCCATTATAATTTTGTTTTTGTTGTGTGTTGGACAATTCGAACCCCCGCAGAATCTGAATATACTGCTGCCGCTGGTGCAGCCCAAGGGATCACCTGGCTTGAACTTATGAAACAACTTAACCTCGTGCAGCAACATCCAATTGCTTTGCTAGAATTACTTACAACCAGTCTTCTATTAAGCTTGCCGAATCCGACAAGTATCACCAGAAAACCAAGAACATTTCCCTGCGGTATCACCTCATTAAGAATCTTGTGGAGGAAGGGATAATAAGTCTACAGTATTTGAACACTGCAGCAATGACGGCTGACATCTTTACCAAACCTCTTCCTAAACCTGCTTTTGAATTTCACAGACAGACTGCCATGAACTATTGATTCAGCAGGGGTGTTGGACAGGATCAGGATCACTCTGCCAGGGAGCCAACCAAAAATGGCATAGGCATGAACCCCTGACAGAAAAGTACCCTCTGCGACCTGCAAAACCACAGCTGGGGAATAGCCTAAGAAATACAATGACAAAAAAATAAAATAAAAGTAAAACTCACAAAGAACGCCCTGGCGCTTGAAAAGTGGTTAAAATAAAACAAAGATTAAATATCAAAATTTATATTTTATAAACGAAAAATGTTTATTTAGTTCGTTGTAAATAAGACTGAGTCTGTGATAATTTGATTTCGAGAACAGTATGTTACACATGTTCCAGCTAAGTGTTACGGATAAAGTTAAATGAAGTAGGCATCAATGGACATTTACCAAACAGATAATGTTTGACATCACTGATGTTTCCACATAGGCATTTATCACTCTGGCGTTTTCCCCTTTTATAAAGATAACTAGGAAATGCCCCATGTGCAGATATAAAATAGGCATGGACTTGCGAGAAACACAAAAATGAGGTATCCACTTTTTTAATAATACTATGCGTGTCTCTTCCCTTATCGCTATAATTCCATTCGTTCTGCCAAATTTTAATAATATTGCTTTTGTAGGACTGCTTCATAAACGAAACAGGTATAGGAATGTTTATTTCAGCATCAAATGTACCAGTCTCAGTGACTGATTTGGCAAGGTAGTCTGCGCGCTCATTTCCGACGAAACCAACGTGGGATTTAATCCAGCCTATATTAATAGTTTTATTATGCAATAGTTGTAAATTCGTATAAATATTAAAAAGAATTTCGTCCGTTGGAAAAAGATTTTGAAGCGCTTGAACTGAGGACAAGCTGTCTGTATAAATGTGGAATACACTGTATGAGGAGTCTCTACACCACTCAATTGCGGAATCTAAGGCGGTAAGTTCAGCCTGGTATACCGTATTAAATAATTTAAGTCTAATTCTCTTCTCAAAGATAATATCTTCTTTCAAAAATACCACAAAAGCCGCTCCAACGCCCGTAGGCATCTTAGAACCATCTGTATATAAAACTGGGTGGTTGGACAAAGGGACCTTCTCAGTAATAGCACGTACGAAATTGACATGATGATCATAATAAAAGTAGGGATAGTGAAAAGTATAAGCTTTTTTCATCAAACGATCTGTTGAAACATAAACATCTTGTATCCAATCTGAACCATCATTATTCTGAACTTCAAAACATGAAGCCAGTTGTTTTAATTCTACTTCGATTGGAGGAACTCCTGAAAGTACACAAAGTGCCTGTGTTGATATTGACCGATATGCGCGAATGATAGATAAGAGACATAGCCTTTGGCATGAGGATAAACGCTTAATTCCATGGCTCCGTAAATCATTAAACCAAATTTCGTAACCGTAAGTAATCTGTTTCTTTAGCACTGAATTGTACCAAATTTTTAGAAACTCAAGTGGTAATCCTTTATCACGAATTCTTGTCTTTTGGATATTACAAGTAAAATCTTTTATTTTATCGCGGGCCATATCGAGATGCTCCAACCAATGGAATCTACTGTCAAGATAAAATCCCAAGTACAGCAAATTATCCTTAACAGATATGCTCCTACCCTGGAGTTTAAAAATAGGTCGACGCTTTCTTGATATATATTTTCCAAAAAGCATTGAAGCAGATTTTTCAACACTAATTGACAGATGTAAAGCACTACAGGCTGCAGCAAAGGGGTGTTGGACAGTACGAATCCCGAAACGAAACTCTTATAATATGAAAAAGGCTTTTTAATAATCTCTGAACTCTGAATTAAAGCTCTCCTCGCACGCGAAACAAATGTAAGTGTAATAATGTCCACTCAGCGAGAATTTACTTTAACTGCGGTTTTAAGTAGATGTGCATCTTTCTCTCCTTTTTTCTGTTTGTCATGTAGTTTCTGTTAAAATATTGCTCATGCCGGGTCGATTTGTTTTATATTCCGCATGATTCTGTAAAGTTTTTTTTCTATATTAACCAAGCTAATATAAATGAATAATCAAGACACCTGAAACAGATATTTCCTCATCCTTGTGAAATTATGCTTATGCACAAATATTCAAATCAATTATTCTATTTCACACTTTAGAAAAAAGTAGTAACGATGGAGCACCAACATTTGTGAATGAAATCACGGATCTAAAGAAGAAGCAAGTAAGGAACTGTCTTACCTTATTTACTCTGAAAATGAACGCATTATTTTGGAATATATAAGGTCTTCCAGTATTCAGAATTGACTTGATATTATTTAGTACACTAAGAGATGTTTTTAGCATCTAATTAGAATCATATACAGGGCTATACAAAGAAGTACTGGTGCATGGTCGCCTATGAATATTAATTCCTGGAAATGTGATTTCAGTTGTTTGAAGCACGTTTTTGCCTGAATTACATTTTAGCCTAAGATGTGGCGTGTATAAAAATCTGTATCTAATAAACAGGGCTGTACAAAAGAATTCAAGTACATTTCCCTGTATTGATAGAAATTACTGAAGGTGAATTTTCAACTGTGCTACGCATTTTCTTGAACTAAATTTTTGTATACTGTGTAGAATCTGTACAAATCTATAGATCATATACAGAGTTGTACAAAATTATTGGAGTACCTTTCTGGCTATGGGCGGTAATTGTGGAAATCTGGTTCCTAAATGTTACGTTACGTTTTCTAAAGTGCTTACTTAGGTATCTTTTTTACCTTATTAAACTTTTATTGAACTTTTGTTATAAGTATTCTGGGTCTTGGAAAATGTTTCATAAGTTATACTTGACGCAGGATTTTTCTTTCTTGTTTTAATAACTAGAAACCTGCCCTGTAGTAATAATTTCCGTATGCATTTTTCGCATCCACTACTTCTGAGACTAAGAAATTACTAATAATATATACTATAATGCGTAATTAAATAGGGTATTTATATGATTTGCATGTTTCCGGGGGAAGTCGCGCGTAAACAGGGTATGAACAACGGTTTTCGGTTTGTCACCAATATGGGCAAATAATAATCGTCACCTTATTTAGTGGGAGCCAATTGTTACAAATTATGCGATAAAGTAAGTTGAAGATTATTCTTCGAAAAATAGTGGTGACAATTGTAAAAACCGTACGCACCCGGGGTATGTCATACCCCACGCGTCTCCTCCCGGATTAACACTTTCCAATATAGTTGAAAAGTGTTTAGGACTTCGGTTTGTCCGTCTGTCTGTCCGTGCTCTAACTCTTCATAAATATAGGCGGATCGCCATGAAATTGATATATGTTATTGATATTCCCTATGGCATGTTCGGTATTGAAAATGAAGCATGTAGCAATTACAGTTCCTTTACAGCGACATTCAAAAGAATACCGGGAAAAATCATTTGCGATGGTTTTCAGTAATGTTTCACAATTACAAACTCATTGAAATTTATATATCACTCTGGAAGTACACTACCAGATGCTTACTATAGAATACGGTGTGGATAGCATTCATCGTTCATTTACAGGGACACTCAAAAGAATTCCATTACATTACGATCTATGGGGAGAAATCGTTTGCGGTCTATTTTATTCATGTTACATATGGGAATTAATATATATCTCTGAGGTGCATTGCAAGATATGGGGCATTCTCACAATCTTTTGACTTTTGGGGAAAAAAATCTGACAAAATTAAACTTGCTAAAATAACATTTTAATCTGATAGACGAATGCCTTAATGTTTCAAAATAAAGAAAAAATGGTCAGCAGCGAAAATTTTTTCATTTAACTGAGGTTTAAGTTAAACTTGTGAGTTTAAATTTTCCTTACCATTTTACCCCTATAACTTTTTATTTTCTTCTAAATTTTTACTTATAATGAATTTGCATAGTACCCACAGGGCATTCAAATAAGAAATAATAACAATGTAGTACTTTTAATACAGAATTTTTGTATAACATTGTCTTAAAGGGGTGTTAAAGAACGGACGGTAAGGTAAAAAAAGGGTATGGTATTGGAAAAAAGGGACGAAATGGCAAAAAAAGGGACGGTAAGGATGGAACGGTAAGGAAAATTACCACCTATTTTTAGGAAAATCATGTTAAGACTAAGTGATAGTTCATTACCACAATGTTCATTAATTTTTAGAAACAGTTGTTAACATTGGATTATTATTATTTTTTTTTTTTTTATTTACCTCGAAAAGTGCAGGAATAAATCTTGGGGACGGTGAGACTTACCAATAAAGCCACGATGCTTGAAATTGATATTTAAATGCTGATTTAAATTCTACTGTAAATTTCCTGCCAAAGAATTTTAGACATTATTTCTCTAGCATACTTCTGCATGAGAAAAAACTTGAAAAAAATTCTGTGGCTGCATAAGAAATGATTTTCTGTATAATTTTAGAAGAGGGATAGTAAGGAATCTAAAACACAGGGACAGAGTTTAAAAATAATAACAACCCTAAAAATGTGTGCAGGTTAATTTTTAGCTACATATTTATATAAAACAGTAGTTCCAGTTTTAAAAAAAAAAAATTACATCGAATTATTTTTATTGAAACAGTTTTATCGAGACAGCTCCAAACTTAAAAATCAGCATCAGGGACACGGGACGGTATAGGAGTTTCCCAGGTGTTTGGACCCCCAACATCGTCCAAAACTTATTTATCTCGTTAATATTGTTGTGCAATCATGCAATGGGATGTCCCCCATTATATAAACTAAAAACACACAAAAAAGTGTATTAAAATAAAAATTATTATTCAGGGACATGAAAGTCAAAAGATTGTGAGAATGCCCCATATATACTATATAATATGATCTGCATATCATTGATCATTGATATACAGGGACACACAAAATAATTCGGTTATACTCCCTATAAACAATAATTGCTGGAAGCAGTGTGTTATCTGTTCTGGTACGTGTTTTTAAATTAAACTTTTTCTTTTGCATATTTAAATTCTACCGATCATATCAGGACTGCACAAAACATCTGAAGTACAGTCGTGGAAAAAAAAAAGTAAACACCCCCTACTAACTCCTCAACAAATTATCGTAGAAGAAAGTTACTGGTACTGAATGATTGGAAATAAAGTCTACTTTAAATAATGTATATAAAATTTGTTTAGGGGGCCATCTACATATTAAAACGAATCCAAACTTCATTTTTTTCAATGTCAATACCTAATTTTAACGAGATATTTCAAATCTTCGGTTCAAACTATGCCTAGACACGGAATTTCAAGTCATTTGAATGATAAGTTTTTGAATTATAAACATTCAAAATTGAGTGCTTCTAATGTTAAATTACATTTTCATATTTTTCTTTATATCTCCAGAAATTACGCTCCTAATGTGCTAATTTTTTCTATAGCAATAATACTAATATACCCAAACACAAATAAGCTGAATTTGCAATTTTTATAATTTTATGATATGAATTATGAAATTAATATTCGAAAAAATTATGAATTGCAACCTACAGTCTTTTTGATGGATTTAGATTTATTAAGTCCTGCTTTATGGAAATCCAAAATTTCACATTTTTCTTCCAAGTAGTTTTCAAATTATGCTTAAAAAACGGCAAAATGATGGTTTAAGGGGCCGTCTATAATAGAAGTGACTAGATATTTTGAAAATTCTTCTGCTGTCCTGAATCTAGCAGGCTTCATTGACTTCTTAAAGTGCCTTGATCAAGATGGGGGCTCTCTCAGTTAACAATCGAATTCCAAACTTTAATTTGGATACAGCCCCTAAAATACGCTCGTTTTAAAATAATTAATTTCTCGGTAACTTATCGTACGAATTGCATAAAAATTTGCTTTTAGGCTAATTGAAGGGTTTAGAGTTCATTTATGCTGTCAGAATTGTGCACTGCTATTGAAAAAAAATCAAACTTATGGTTCGTTTTAATAAGTATATGGCCCCCTAAGCAAATTTTATATACATGGTTTAAAAGTAGACTTTATTTCCAATCGTTTGGTACCAGTAACTTTCTTCTACGATAATTTGTTGAGGAGTTAGTAGGGGGTGTTTACTTTTTTTTTTTCCACGACTGTACATTTGCGTTTATTGATGGAAATGGCTGATGGGGAATTTTCAACTGTGATATGCGTTTTCTAATTGAACTAAATTTCAGCATACTATGTACTATGTGATAAATCTATAATGCATCTAGAAAGCTGGAGAAAAAAAAAAAAAAAAAAAAAAAAAAAAAAAAAAAAAAAAGATTTTTTTTTTGTTTTCAGATGGAAATTGATGAAATTAAGTTTTCAAATGTGTTATGTGTTTTACAAATTGTTTATTTAAACAACCTTTTGTACTTTATTAAACTGTCAATTGTTATAAAAACATGTATAGTAATTTTTATTTTATGTATTTTTATTGTATGTTTTGCAATGCTTTTCATTATGCATGTTGTCTCGCGACGTTGTGTTTGTGCCATGTTATTGTTTTGTTAAATTATATGAAAATTAATCCACGCTCACAAATAGCTAATTTAATTTTATGTTTGAAATGTTTTTCATTATGCATCATGTCTCGTGACATTGTTTACTATGTTTAATGTTTTTTAAATTATGTGAAAATATTTTCTATCGTGAATGATTTTGAAAATGTCGCCGTTGATGCGACGAAACGATCGTCAATCTTAATAAAGATATTTTATCACTTTTTATAGCATTATTTTACTTAATCTGTCAATTGTTATTATAGTATTCAAAATGTGTTAGAAAGTGTTTCATATCTATGCTTAACGCATGATTTTACGATCTTGCTTATAATAACTAGCTTAGCTAAAACTTTCACTCGCTCAAACGCACACAATATGATTATAATATTTAATTTCTAATCTAAATGCAGCGCATAAACTTCAAATAGCATAATGGGAGTTTATTGTGAAAAGAAATAATCAATGGTTCAAACATGCGCATTGTTCTCTACCAAACAAATGAAAGAATAAAAAAATTTCAATATTTCAAATCTTTCCTGACAGTTTTATGTGGTAACATTTTTTTTTTTGGAAATGTGATTTTATATTTTACGATTGTGATTTCATTATCAGATATACTGTTTGTTTTACAAAAGCTTTTTTTTTTTCAGATACAGTAAAACCTCCCTAAACCGACCACGTTCCGTTTCAATAAAAATGGATCGCTCCAAGAGGTGGTCTCTTAATGGAGGTCATGTTTAAATCTAGATTTTAATTGTTGAGAAAAGGTAACAATTAAGGATACTAAAACTTATTTTTCACATTAGGAAAATATATGAAAATTTAAGCATCAAAACAAAAGTTACTTACATAAGTTAATTATATAAGATAATTGCTATAGAGTTTAAAAAATTAATACATTGACGTCTTCTTTGATTTTACGGTTTTATCTTTTATAACTTTTATTTGCAAATCCTTTCAAAGTTCAATAAATAAATGCATTTTTTTTTTTTTTTTTTTTTTGATGGAAACAAATAATGACGATTTCATTAATGTATCTTTGCCTTTCAGAGTTTCCTGACAGAATAGGGCAGGTGAGTTTATTGACCGTCATTCTTAATTTGTCATCAGAGTTAAATTCATTACCCAAAAAGGCACAAAGGGGTTTAAACACTTAAAAGTTACCGGAATAAAAAAAATTCTAAACTTAGTTTAGAAGTTTGATGAAAAATGCGTTCTCCGGAATTATTTTTCTAATAAAACCTTCTTCAAGCGACCAGGAAAAAACGGAATTTGTTTCATTTCCTTCAAAGAAATGTGTCGCTCATGGAGGGAGTTCAACTGGGATGGTCTCTGAATGGAGGTAAAATTAGTATTGAGCTTTATGGGAATAAATTTCGTTCCATGAAAAAAATGGTCGTTAGGGAGGTGGTCGCTTAATGAAGGTGGTCGCACAGGGAGGTTTCACTGTATTTGTGCACGGAAGTACAGTCGTGGAAAAAGAAAGTTAACACCCCCTGCTAAATGTGCAACAAATTATCGTAGTAGAAAGTTACAGGTACCAAGCGATTGGAAATAAATGCCTACATTTAAATGATGTATTAGAGGGATTGTTTAGAGGGACATCTATATATCAAAACGAACCCAAACTTTTTTTTTTTTTTTAAGCAGTACCAACAAGTTTAACACCATAAATAAATTCTACACCGTTCAATTAGCCTAAATCCAAATTTTCATGAAATTCGGACGATTAGTTTCCGAGAAATTAATTATTTTAAAATGAACCTATTTTAGGGTTGTATCTGAATTGAAGTTCGGTACTCGATTGTTGAAATGCTATACAATGACCATGTCACTTCCACTAATGTATCATTTCTTGCCAATATGACAATTTCACCATCATATGACCATCGCTTAATATGTTTCGACTATTGCCAGCCCAAATGTTTCAATAAAATGAGTAAAATAAGTATTTTTTCAAATTATGCTTTTCTGCTCATCATAGACGGTCAAAACCATCATTTTTAAAATCAGTTTTAAACCATCATTTTGCCGTTTTTTAATGATAATTCGAAAACTACTTTGAATTGAGAATTCGCATAAAGCAGGGCATAATAAATACAAATCTATAGTAGGTTGCAATTCATATTTTTTTCGAATATTAATTTCATAATTCACAATTATTATTATAAAACTTTAAAAATTACAAGTTCAATGTATTTGTGTTTGGATTTTTTACTATTATAACCACACACAAAATTATCGCATTAGGATTGTAATTTCAAAAGATATTAATAAAAATATGAAAGTGTAATTTAACATTAGAAGTTCTAAATTGTGAATTTTTATAATTCAAAAACTTACGTCCTTTAAATGACTGGAAATTTCGTTTTTAGGCATAATTTGAACCGAAGATTTAAAATATAGTGTCAAAACTGGGTGTTGCCATTAAAAAAACAAAATTTGGTCTGGTTTTGATTTATAGATGGGCCCCTGAGCAAAATTTATGTACATCGTTTAAATGTAGACTTTATTACCAATTGATGATTGGTACCAGTACCTTTCTTCTACTGTAATTAGTTGAGAAGTTATAGTGTTCACTTTTTTTTCCACGATTGTACATTATTAGTAGTATGTTCAACAGGAACTTCTTTTTCGAATGTACTATTTCAAAATCAAATTTTGAACTTTTGTTTTCAAGGCTTAACCCTTTAAGGCATGATTTTTTATTTTGTTCGGAAAACATTATATTTGAGTCTGTTTTTGTTAATGATCCACTAGAAAAATAGTGAAAAAATAATTTACGTTTATGTTGGACATAATGTCATAATATCACTCCTAAGTTACATAACAAAAAAATGCTCAAAAAATGATAATTTTAAATTATATACTTACCTTGAAGTGTTTACACAGCACAATAACAACTATCCAACGATATAATAATTTTTATAATGCTGTGGGGACCTCAGATGAGGGCGGTAGCGTGACGTGATCTCCTCAGAGGCGTGATGACAAAGATTTTAGTAAGATGAAAATTGAAGGTTTTATTCTCGTAAAACCACAAGAACTCTTGGCTAAATGCAATGTCAACACTGACACAACAAAATGCTTAAGAAGGTAATTTGATAAAATGAAGATTCAGTGAGGTAGGAGAATCTAATAAAAGTTCTTGACAGAATAATAAATCAGAGTCCAGATTAGGTATTTAAAGAGTCTCTGTAAAACACTATGGCTCCTTCAAAATAAATAATGTTCTTTAGAAGTGCTGACTAGCAATCACCCGTTCGATCCGCTTCTCCGCTGACAAACCCAGCTGAAACCCAACTGATCGGCTTTGTTGCCGTTGAGAAAACAATCCCGTCTGCCCCTCGGAGCGACCTCTCCGACAAAATAAGTTCCGTAAAAAAGCCTAGAGAGAAAGTTTCTCTCTCCCAGGTTAAAGAACCTCCTTCGAGTTAGAGAGTCTTTAAGACTTCGCTAACTAACTCTTCTAATCCTTCTGATCTCCTCAGAGATCTCGTATATATCCTTAATTTCTCTCTGGAAAACAATGCTAGTCCCCAACCTCCACTGGCATTGGTTCGCCTATCAAAATCCCTTTGACAGCTGACCTTCTAATGGCTAGGCCAGGCCCTACCCACATTTTGCACACGAAACTCTCCTGTCAAAGTATGCAATGTCGAAAAGCACTTACTCGCATATTTCGGTGTCACAAAGTGGAACCCAGGTGGCCATCTTTTTGTCCACGCTGTTCTAAAGTGTCACCTTCGTAAGATCGATCGTGTTGGAGTTATTTACTTTTATGTTGCCGGCAAACTCTGGGACTAAGACCAATTTTCTAACGTCTCTTACGAATACATGGGGTCTCCATAGGCCGTGATTCTGTATCATTTATGAGGGTTTTTACATGTGGAAAACTGTGAAAAGGCTAAGTTTCCACAACGCTTTAATAGTTTGCAGAATTAATAATGCTACCTTATAAAGACAGAGGAAAAACGCCAGTCGAGCACATTGCAAGCAGTATCAACATAAGATGTTATAACCTCCCCGTGATAACAAATCAGAAAAAAAACAGACTCACGACCTTAAATGCATGTTATCACACGTAAATATCACATAATGGTTCACCAAAAGACCAGTAGGAATCGACAAATGGCAAAAAAAGATCATGTAACTCCTAAGTTACGCTGTGCATTGAAGGGTTAAGGGGCTACTTCAGTCACGCGAAGACACTCACAAGCTAATGTTACACCTACGAGAGCGTTCTTTTAAAATATCTCGTATGCATTTCAATATTTTTTTTTTTTTTTTTTTTTTTTTTTTTTTTCTTTTTGCGTTGGATAGCCCAGGTTGATCTCTACAAAGGTCTTTTTTTACTTTTTCGATTTTGATTGCAGTTTTTTTTTTTTTTTTTTTTTTTTATGAGGATACTTTCACTTTTGGAATCGGTTTCAAAAGTTAGTGTCTTGATTAAAAAAGAAAAAAAAACTGCGACAAAATCGAAAAAGTCAAAATTTAAAAATTGTTCGTTTGAAGTGCATTTTAATGATATTGTATTTCAAGCCTATTCAAATTAGCAAGCATTAATGAGGTGTTTTAGAAGATGCTTTTCTGTAAAATATGGATTTTAAAGCATTTATCTTTCATTTACATATAGCGTCGCACAAAAAAGTTCAATTACATAATGTTCTAGAGAGGGAAATCGTTTTCAGCGTATTTAATGATGTTATTCTTATTAAAACCCATTGAAATCCATATACATTACTCAGGTTCACTACAAGAAGCTAATTGTAAGAATATATAGTAACGTAGCTCTTATCGATCATTTACAGATATAACACAAAATAATTTGGTTACAGTATTGTTTGTGAGAAATAACTGGTGTAAGAGAGGTTTCGACTTTTGTTTGCATTTTTAATTTCTAGCTAAATTTTTCCATACCACATCATGTGTATAAATTATATAGATCATATACAGTGCTACATTAAAGATTTCAAATGAATTACTGTCTATGGGCGTGAACGTGATTTGTTCAAGAGTGGTTTTTAATTATGTAGTGCATCAAATAAAATGGATACATTGCCGTCCATGAATGATAATTGCTGGAAGTACATTTTTAGTTGTGCTATACGTTTTTTACATGAGTTTTTGCTTAATATGTGGTATGTATAAAAATCTGTAGAAAACATACAGAGTCGTACAAAAACTTGGAGTATAGTTCCGTTTGTTGGCGAAAATTGCTGAAGGTGAATTTTCTAACTGAACTAGATTTTAACATACTATGTAGTATATATACAATTCCGTAAATCATATACAGGGCTGCACGAAATAATTCGGATACCTTTCCGACTACAGATGTTAATTGCAGAAATATGGTTTTCAAATATGTTAGGCATTTACTAAATTTGTTTACGTAGATATCATCTTTCACTTTATTAAAAGTTGAAGTTTCGTTACAATATCCTGAATATGTTGGTAAGTGTTTCATAATCTATGCTTGGTACATGAGTTTTCTTTCTTGTTTATATTATTATATATAATCATATGTTGTACAATTTAAAATTCAATTAAATAACCACAACTATTACATTATGTTATGTTATTTATTTATTTCTGTTCAACTAATCTAGCCGTAATGTTAAATGTATTTTTTAACGACTTCAACTACTTATGTTCAGTTAATTTATATAACAACCATAGTTATTTCATGAAATAATAAGATAAAGTTTCAAATAGTGTACTTATTTGACACTTTACTTAATTCAGTCAGGTAATTCAGGAAATACGTATTTCATGAAATAAGTTAATAAAACGCTTTAATGATAGCATATCCAATAAAAGGTGCTGCATGTAAGTATGTATGTATGCATGTTATAAGAAGTTTGTAAGTATATAAGATGGATGTAAGTATGTAAAATGTGTGTATAATTGTGGGGGAGGGGAAGGGTAAATGCCTATTAATTCTGCTGCAAAGCATCGCATTAAAATATGATTGGTACCAATCGATTAGTAATAATGAGCGACGCAGTCACTCTATTTGGTACCTGGTGCAAAAACAAATTGTTTTATTTTCTACAGATCGCCCTTGTATCAGTATTGATAACTGACGGTGCCAATCAAGCGCCTATCTGGATTGGCACCTGGTGCCGGCGAATCGCTCGCACCATCCTTGATGCGGCTCTGGTAATAATGTCTACTAACTAATGCTATACTTACATTTGACTCTTAGGAAGTCGTTTTCTTATAGATATTGTAACAAACTTTAAAATTTTTACTTCTAACACATAGTTTTGACATCATATTTGGATTCATTGCTTTCTTTCAACGCGCCAGAAATTATAGGATAGTCTGAATAGAATGGCTGCACAAGAACAAAATATTACAGTTCTGGAAAAAAAGTAATTATGTCATAATAATGTAAATCGCCGTATAAATATGTGACTTGTACCAGTCAATTAGTAATAATGTCCACTAACCAATGTTATGCTTAAATTTTGCTTAGGGAGTCGTCTACATGAACATTTACAAAAACTTTAAAGTTTTCAACACTAACATTTAATTTTGACATCATATTTGGATTTTTCGGTAAATTTTACCACCGTATACCAAACAGTAATTCATTCGGTTAACTAGTTTAAGAATTATGCATGTTTAAAGCTTGGAACCCCTAATATTAAATCCATTTTTAATCGTTTCAAAACAGATTACAATGCAACTATTTTTTTTAAGTACAACTCAGAAACTACTTAGCAGAATAGCATATTTGAAGCTTCCATAAATCGATTTATGTTAAAAGGTTTATAGGTTACAATACTTTCTTTTTTCGAAAATAAATTTGAAAGAATATATTTTTTCGAAAGTAATTTTTGAAAAAATATATTAGATGTAACCAGGGTTCGTTGATATATATCGATGGATATATATCATGATATATATCTTGATATATATCCGATATTTATTTTTAAAATATCAAGATTTTTGCTATTTTCGATATTTTCAAATTCTTGATATTTATTTTCAAAATATCAAGATGTTTGATATTTTGTATATTTTATATTTATTTTCAAAATATCACTGAGCAAGATATTTTTTATATTTTCTACATTCAAAGCAAGTGTAAATGAAATTTCTACCTGTTATTGACTGCATCATTCTGTAGGTGTAGATAATGAACTTTTGCCTCTGGCAATGACTTTTTTAGGAAAAGAAAAGAAATCTTTTCCAAACTTTAAGTTTGAAACTTTTATTTTTAAACGTAGAACTAATAATTATGTGAGACAGTTAATTCAGAACAGCCATTGAAAGATAAAATGTAATTTAAATAATCGTTTATATACAGCCAGCGTTCGTTGATATATATCAGTGGATATATATTATGATATATAACCGATATTTATTTTCAAAAAATATCAAGATTTTTGATATTTATTTTCAAAATATGAAGTTGTGCAAGATATTTTTGATATTTTCAGTCGTAGTTTGCAATATTTCAGTGTAAATTAAATAAATTTTCAACTGTTATTGTCTGTGTGAATCTGATAAAGAACTTTTGTCTCTTTTGGATGTGACTTTTTTAGCCAAAAAAGAAAACAAATATATTTTTCAAGCTTTGGATTTGAAGCTTTTATTTTTAAATGTTGAACTAACAGTTGTGTGGGACATAATTAATTCAGAACAACCATTGAAAGATAAACTGACTAATTTAAATAGGCAGTTATATACAGCTTCATTAGAAAATAATCTTTTCTCAAGTTTTGGTTCAGTTAAGTTTAAACTACAACATGTTAGGAAATACGAAATAAGATATTTTATACTTACATTTATGTTAAAATTTTTCAATTTAAAAAACTTTTTGTATCTGTTTTAAAAGTATCTGATTTTTTTATACTTGATCTTGATACTGAATCATATACTTAATTTTTTTATAAGTGTATAAAGCGAATTGTTATTGTTTCAATTAGTTCATCTTCAATTTTGTTCTAAGTAAAAAAAAAAAAAAGAAAAACCAGAAAAAAAAAAATGCATTTTTAGAATATTGTTTGATTAAGTTTTCATGTTAAGTGCAATATATTTTAGTTTCTAATCTATATTATGCTTGAAAACATTTATCATCAGCGGTAAGTTGACTGCTTCGAAAATATCGGATATATATCGAAAATATCGGATATATATCAAAATATCGGATATTTTTGATATTTTCGAAAATATCATGATATTTACGAACCCTGGATGTAACCTACAAATTTTTCAACAGAAATTGATTTCTAGAAGCTTCAAATATGCGAATCCAAAATTACAGCGTATTCCGCCAAATAGTTTTTTTTAGTTATGCTTAAAAAAACTGCCCTCATTGCAATCTGTTTCGCAAATATTAGGTGTGCGTTTGATATCCGAAGGTAAAATTCGCCGAGAAAGCCAAATACGATGTCCGAATCAGTTGTTAGCATTGAAAATTTTGAAACTTGTTACAATTTCTATATATAGAAGATCCCCTAAGAAAAATTAAAGGATAACATTAATTACAAGACGTTAATAATAATCGGTTACTGCCAGTTGCATTTTTATACGATTTTTTTTTTTTCAGCAGAGTTAGTACAAGGTGGTGAGGGGTTTTTTTCTTTCGCGACTGTACGTAAGCATATAAATAACAAAAGAATGTGAGTATTTATAGAGATATTACAGCTCATATTCAAAATATTAGAATAATTGAGAAAAGTAATAGGAAAAAAATTATTTTTCATGTATTTATTTTTGATATTAAGTAAATGCAATTAAATTTCTTATAAATTAAATCTGGAATGTTTAGCTAAGATTTTAACATTTACAAAATATAAAATACAGTACAATAAATTAGGTATACAGCTTTCTGAAACACATCAAAATATTAGAATAAAATTTAGATTGGTTCAAAATATTAGAATATTTTATTTTACGCAACAATATTACCTTAGGAATATGAAGTAAATATGGTAGTTAATATTTTGTAGCATCCCCTTTAGCTTTCATAACAGCGTACAATCGATCTTGCATACTATATACAAGGTGTTTACAAACATTTCTGATTTCTATCAATATTAGTCCAAATAGACTTTATACGGGCCACTAACTCAGATTTACTTGAAGGAGGATTTTCTTGCAATTTTTTCTTCATTATACACATAAGTTTTCGATGGGATTAAGGTCTGGTGAGTTTGGTGGCCAAGGAAGTACCTTAATGTTGTGTTGGCGGAACCGATTCTTAGTTGACTCTCTCCTTGTTACTGACGTGGTTCTCTTCAACCCAGAAATTTTTGTAAGTGGCCCTTCCCTTAAAAAGGTTGTGCACCCCTATATTTAAGGGCACTTCTAATGATATTTTGAAGCTCCATAATTGCAGCGAAAAAGCGAAACGTAAATAAACCCGATTTACCTCACCCTAAATCCTGTCAAAGGACTTTTACACAATAACCAATGAGATGCGTTTCATTCGGGCGTTGCCAGTAAACAATTAAACAAATAATCGCAATTTCTGTGCCACGTATGATAGCGTAATATATATATAGATTCCACATTCACTGTCTCCTTTAATACGTTCTCCATTAGTCCAGGGAAAATGTACCCAAAAAAAAGGCGTTGCCTTCCAAAAGGTCGGATAGAAGATTTTTTCTTTTCAACTTATATGTACTGAAGCCAACATGTAAAAACCGAATTTTCCAACAAAATTTCTCAAGGGAGAATTTTCTGTGGGCAAAAAACAACAAAATTTTGGGAATTGTTTTGCTTTTATTTAAATATCTCGAGACCTGTTGCCGTAGCGTGTTATTTGTTAATAACAATCTTAAAGAGGGCAAAATTCTCTACAACTTTCATACTTACAACTTTTTTATACACCCAATAGCAAGCGCAGTACGGCATTTCGATAACTAGTCGTTGGGGGCCACCGTAATACTTACCCATCATGGATATGCATAATATAAACTATGAAAATAAAGCATGTGTAAACTATTTATAAAATGCATTGCAATTCCAAAATACAATTTAAACGTATATTTAAATATTTTTAATGCATCGTAATGCTCTATTACTAAATTGAGAGTACTACTTGATTATCCCGTCGACCCATCTCAATAAATTATATAAATCACCAAACTATTCGCAAAATAATACAAACTAGCCGCCCTTGGCGACCAATTTAGTCTCCCTTAAAATTTATGTTTGGGAAAGCATGCTAAGCGTTGTATCATGTTACTTTTATTCATAATTTAATTTACTCGGACTCCCTTAAATATAATTAGTATAATCCCTTAAGCTAATATTAGTTTTTGTTGCATTAAAATATCTCAATTTGTTGATTTTCTATAAGCAAGCAAACCCTATTCGTTTACAATGGAAGTAGCGTAAAGTGCCCATATTTCATCTCCTCTCCTAATTTTGTACCCCTTAACTTCTCCGTTTCTGCGAAAGTGGCGCTACTTATGACGCGAGGCACAGGGGATGGAAGGTAAAAGGGGTCAGTGTTGAAAGTTTCGTTCGCCAAGACGCATACATAAATTAAAGGCTGCGAATTTCCTATTTTTAGAAGACCTGAGTTCTTATTACGTCGTTTGTAGAACGTTATTTACTGTATTGTAAGTATTTATTTCTTATTCATTGCATGTATTTTACATTGGTAAGATACAGACAGTAGCATACAGTGAATTTTAGGACGCTCAGTTCATCTTACGGGAACTGAAGATCCGTAATATTGGGAAGTAGCGTGGTCCTAATTTCGCCCCCCATGCAGTTCTTATTTTTGTCCCGGGGACGAAATTAAGAATGCTTTTTCATGAAATTTTTTTCAATTTTTTCCTCATGTTTAGATGGCTAATGCATTGTTGCCAATCGCCCGATTTTTTTGGATACCAGTAAAATCTTACAAAAATGTTTTCTTTATTTAATTGCGTTAAAACTGCGATTGTATAAAGCAAGTATTTCTGCATAAAAATATTGGTATGAAAAAAATCGGGAGGTTGGCAACTATGCTAATGTTTCGTTATGTTATTTTTCCACTGATAATTAGTACATTTCTTTGTGCCTTACATTAATGTAAATTAAATTACTTACTCATTTAGAGATAAATTTTGATTTAGTTATAAATTAAGCCTCGGCGTATTGGAAATTTTGGGGGGACGAAATTGCCCAGCAAAGAGGAAATTGCTGGCCAGCAGCAAGATAAGTGCTGGCAATGATGGAGAAGTGCTGGCTAATGGTCTACCACTGCATGACCACTGCCGGACAGGTTCAGTCAACTTTGCTGTTGGAAATCATCAGATGAAATTCTGTTAGGCTTCCGTTTTATCTTATGCGCTGGCCCACCACTACATGGAAGTGCACGAACTTTTGCTGTATTATTGCTGATAACCCTTACGCTAGGTGGCGTTGAGAATATCGAAGACATTGAGTATTTGAGCGCAAATCTGAAATGAATATCTTAACATAATTTAAGCTGTGAAGCTATTTTTTTTAACTATAAAAAATATAGCACCACTGCCACCAACAAAATAAATAAGTAAATGAATAAATAAATAAATTCTTCATTTCAACGCCCTTTTTTTTTCTCCTTAAATCTGGTTTTACTAAGTTACAAAGGATTTCGGTTTTCATAATTTACACAGTTGAGAATCAATAATAAAAAAAAAAAAGGCGTAACAAATAAAGCGTATAAAATATACAGGATTTCTATACAATACAATAATTTCTATACCAGTTTAATGATTGGAAAGTAAATCACAAAAGAAACAAACTTGAAATAGTGTAATGAGAGCTTAAAACTACGAGCGGTCGTAGAATACACTGAAAGTACTTGCTCATGTCCGATCACGAAAACCAAACAGCACCGAGCGCGGTTAGTACTTGGGAGGGTGACCAAATGGAAACCGCTGCAAGTTCAAATATTTCTACAGATATTTCTATAGCTCTTGGTGAAACTAGCTTATAGAAAAAAAGGCCATAATTCTATAATACTTTGGTTTTTTTATAGAATTCTAGAAGAAATTTTTGTAAGAGAAAGTGCTGGGGCAGCAAAGGAATAGCAGTAGGATAGGTGCTAGCACTGCAGGAAAAGTGCCGGATTGAAGTAATGCGATGGCATACCAATGCTGGCATGCTCCTGGCCATCACTGATGGGCCAGCTGCATTCCGCACGGACACTTTTGTACTAGTTTAAGTAATGACACAATTGCACTTTACCGCTGATGGCAGTGCTGGCTGCCATCTTTTTTCCAGCTGATGGCCCCCTGTTTCTTTCTTTACTGGGTGGGAGCATTTTTTTCTTTTGCATTTTTTAGATACTTTTGAAAAAAAAAAATTTCGCATTCTAAAAATTTTTTTTGTATGATATTTACCTATGTCTCTATGTGCGTGGGTAGTTAGTCTATGTAAAATCCAAATTTGGTAGATTTTCACTGAAAATTACAACTTCCAAGGGCCTAAAAGTGACTAGGGGGCGGTAATAGGGCACCTTACCCTATATGGGAATTTGGCGAAATATTAGAGATATCGCCAAGCTGTCGTCACTTTTGGCGAGTAATTTTGGTCACTAAATTTGGCGATATATCGCCACGTTGGCGAAAAACTTGGCGGCATTTGGCGACGGAACAGATATATAGATTGGCATAATTCTTATTTTAAATAACGAAAGAGCAAATAAATTAGTAAAAGATGAATAAAAATACAAATAAAACGTCGAATTTTAATTCGACTATTTTAATTCGATTTTAAGCACTTGTGGCGCAACAGACGCATGTAACGTGTTTAATGTCAAGTGAAGGTGACATTTACGATAGGCCATTATTGGCATTTAATCTTATAGTTTGGCGATTGTTTTGGGGTCGACGGGATAATCGAGTAGTGTCGAATTGATTAAAAGAAACATCCTTATAACTCCAAAAATTATAATCCTATTAACTAACAGTTTACTGCGTCGGATTAAGCGTCTCATTTTCAATTAAAATATATCTTTGAATTGTAATTTAAATGAAATACAGGGCCATGAAAAATCGAAGAGTTTGAAAAATAGGATCACTCTAAAAACGACGTTTTCAAAAATGAGTAAAAAATACTCAAATCTGAGTATGCCGCATCGTCAAAATGGCTCCGAAACAAAATTACTCAAGTTTGAAACATGTATATACTCATTTCTGAAAACATGCACACACTTAATAATGAAACATCATGTGCTCATTTTTGAGTATGCCAATGTTTCAAAAATGAGTATGAACTGACCACTATGTGCTCATTTTTGAGTATGTCCATGTTTCAAAAATGAGTATGAACTGACCTCTATGTGCTCATTTTTGAGTATGTCCATGTTTCAAAAATGAGTATGAACTGACCTCTATGTGCTCATTTTTGAGTATGTCCATGTTTCAAAAATGAGTATGAACTGATCTGTATGTGCTCATTTTTGAGTATGTCCATGTTTCAAAAATGAGTATGAACTGATCTGTATGTGCTCATTTTTGAGTACGTCCATGTTTCAAAAATGAGTATGAACTGACCTCCATGTGCTCATTTTTGAGTACGTCCATGTTTCAAAAATGAGTATGAACTGACCTCCATGTGCTCATTTTTGAGTACGTCCATGTTTCAAAAATGAGTATGAACTGATCTGTATGTGCTCATTTTTGAGCATGTCTATGTTTCAAAAATGAGTATGAACTGACCTCCATGTGCTCATTTTTGAGTACGTCCATGTTTCAAAAATGAGTATGAACTGATCTGTATGTGCTCATTTTTGAGCACGCCCATGTTTCAAAAATGAGTACGAACTGACCTCTATGTGCTCATTTTTGAGCATGTCTATGTTTCAAAAATGAGTATGAACTGACCTCTATATGCTCATTTTTGAGCATGAAAATACTCAAAATTTACATGTATTTTTAGGTTTAAGGTGCATTGGCGAGATATAAAATAATTACCAATCCTGCACGCCTCCTAAGAGAAAACTGGTTCACTTAATAAAATGAGCATATATTTGAAGCCTGTAAATATATTGAAACTATTTTATAAAAAATGTATCAGTCGGTCAAAAAAAATAAATAAATAAACCGTATTAACTCTAATACAAATTATAGAAGTGAAATAAAATTGCTGTCTACTTCAATTTTAAGACTTTAAAATTTTTAATCAAGGGGTCATCTACATATTAAAATGAACAGTAACTTTATATTTTTAATATAACCCCCCCCAATTTGATAACAATCGGAAAGAAAACAACTCAATTTAGCCCAATTACAAATTTTTAAGACATTTCACAATTAGTCCAAGAGTTAGTAGACATAGGACTAATGAGTTCTCAGAGTGAAAGATTTTTCTCTTAAAAAAGTGTTTATAAAATTCGTGTTACTTATAATTCCTACCTCTAATAAATCTTCAATTGTAGAAACGTCTCTTAAAATAGTACTTCGGGTAGTTGAGTGTGTTCTTTCTAACTGCATTGTCAAATTTGGAGGTTTACATTGAAAAAATTAAAAATTTGTGGTCAAATTTGGAGGTTTACATTGAAAAAATTAAAAATTTGTGGTCAAATTTGGAGGTTTACATTGAAAAAATTAAAAATTTGTGTTCACCTTATCATGTAGATGAAACCCTAAGGAAAGTTTTAATAGGTTAAATTGAAATAGACAATCCATGTTGATTGATACCAGTTTCATTTCTCTATGATATTTTTTATTCAAATTAGATTTTTTTTTTTTTTTTGACCAACTGTACATAAAGCTTCAAATGCATGCTTGTTTTAATAAAAGCGCCAGTTTTTCTATAGCAAGTTGTTTAGAAAATTAGCAATTTCTCTATACCTCAGCATACACATTGGTCGTCCATCAGTTTATATGTGAAAGTTGAAAAAAATGTGATGTGTGATACAGTTTTATTGGTCCAGCAAGAATAATTTAGTAATGAGTTTTATCAATTATGTAAATCTTTAGTACTATGGTTTCTTTCATTTGTGGTTTACTTCATCAGTGCAGATGTCAGAAATACACTACACTAAATCAAACACTTATAAGTTGATGATGGAGCACAAACAGAACACAAAAACGCATCTGACGGGATGTGTTAATTTTAAAAGTTTTCATAAGAGCAATCTCATCTTTTTTCTCCAAAAAAAAAAAATATGCTCTGAAAATTTTTATTAAAATATATTTATTTTGCAGATTTCTAAAATCTAATGTTGAATTTTTTTTTTTTTTTTTTTTTTTTTTGTATACATATGATGTGAATGACTGATTTGCATAACAAAAATGCTTTTGAAAAATAATTTAAAAACCAGTTGTAAATTCAAATCATTTAAGTTTCAAAGAAGTCCTGAAGTCAAAGAAGTCTGAATCTTAATTTTAGAAATGTTTATTATATTTATATAAATAAATATTTAGTTTTTATTTGAAATTACACCCACATTTAAAAAATGGTTGGGTCCCTGGGACATTCAAAGAGTCCATTCACATCACTGTCCTTGCAGTCTATTCATTTTGACAGTCTTTCATATAATGTAGGATTTATCCAAATCCGCTAATGATTTCATGTAACATGTTCAAAATTTTATATTTCAGAAAAAATGTACTCATTAAATTATATCATAATTGTCTTTAATATCACTTTCACCCTAGAGATTAATTTGAAAATGCACTTCTGCATTTTACATATATTGACTGAAAATGGACCAGCACCCATTATTATAACTTGTCAGAAAAATTCAAAGTGAATATTTCCTCAAATACAATCATCAATCCTTTTGAATTGACACTTCTAAATTACTAAACTGAAAAAAAAAGAAACCAAATACAGTAGACTCTCTCAAATCCGCACAGCTTGGCACCAGAGGTTGTGTGGATTTCTGGTCATTGATTTGTTTACTTTTTTTAAAATGTAATTTGAATGTAATAATGCAATCAAAATTATAATGAATGCTTGCAATATAGTAAAATAATTAAGCAAAGTAATAAACTAAAATAATAAAAATCAAGATAATTTTTAAAATGATTAAAAGTAAAGGTCAAGTAAATGATGTACAATTAAATATCCATAATCAAGATGAGGTACATTTTCCTTGAATTATTCAAAGAAACTTTCCTCTTAAAGGTACCCAATTAATTTATATCAAAATCATGAAAAAAGGAAGTTTTGCTTCAGGTTTAGCCAGACTTAATAACAGAAAAGCTCGATTATTACATAAACATATTTGCTAAAAAGATTGTGATTACCATTGATATAAGCAAAATCTTGATTTTTTTTTTCAGAAATAAATTTATGCTTCCTTCATGAAAAACCATGAGTTCAGTCATATCGAGAATTACATATTAAAATACATACGGAATGATATAAAACTAAAATTTTTTGTCATTTTGACCCTCCATCTGAAAAAGTTTTATTGTGTACATCTGCGATTATGTGCGAATTTGAATGAGTCTACTGTACTATGAAATCATTGCTTTCTTTTGTAATATGTTTGATTTCAAACATTTTTATGGTATGTGCCAAAGCCAATTCTTGTTTATTGCTTCTGTGTTTTTTTAATAAATAGTCACAGCTAAAAGCAATGGGAAGTTAAGGCTATTCTCAACTGCTCTGCTCAACGAGCACAAAACGTTTTGACACATTTACAAATTCATTTTTTAACGGAAAGATATAAAATTGGAAAGCCTCACCATGGAAGCGATTTGGAATCGAACTGTGTTTTCCATTTTTTGATCAACCAGTTACCTATTGAGTTATAAGAGATTTTGATCACGTGATACGGCATTTTTCTCCATTTACTGACTGGATTTTCTTCTTTCGTTCGGAAGTTCAGTTCTAAATGCCAACTTTGACAGTATTTTCTGAAAGATCTATTGCGTTTACAAGAAAACGGAAAAAAACAGTTTGATCACATAGTTTCTGAATAACAACACCTGCTAGTTTCATGCGTTTGCGAACAAAAATGAATTAAAACTTATGTCAGAAAGTTGGCCCTTTGGATTTGAGAACAGTCTTAAATAATTTTTAAGCAAAGCTTCTGCTACTGACTATACATATTTTTTATAAATTTTCTAATTGAGCAGTTTATGATATTTGCTTAAAAATCACTCAATTGTAAACTTAAAATTACACGAGGCTCTAACTTTTATACATGAAAAGAGCCTTTCTTTTTTCAAAAAGATTACTACACGTTCTTCTGCTATACCTTAAAGTTACTAGAAACTCATTATGCCCATTATAATTAATAAACATAAAAATAAAACTAAAGTAATATCAAAATTGTTTATTTTAAATCTAACAAGTATTTTTACAATCGATAAAACACAAAGCATCAGTACAAAAATAGAAACTTAATCTCTCTCTCTATATATATGTAAAACAGTTAGTACAAAATTGCCAAGTGCTTTAAATACTACAAAACTCAAAATATAGCAGAAAGTATTGAAACCAAATTATTTGTTATGACATTTATTCATTACAGGTCAAATTCAAATCTATTATTATTTGATTTTTTACTTTTGTTCTTATTCAGTCAGGTGCTTTCGATGGCTATTCCCTGTCTTCTTGGGGGCTGTTATATTCCTTGCAGGCGTGGCGTATGTCTGCTTTCCCCCCTTTCTCGTTTGTGGGCTTCTCTGTCCGGTAAGCATGCAGTACCACCTTCCGTCCAATCTGTAATGTTCGGTTTCATTTACTGTATTTCCAAAATTACAGTGGAACGGAAGGCGGTACTGTATGTCCACTAGAGAGAGAAGCACATAAGCCAGAAATGAGGGAAAGAAGATACATTCATCCCGGTGAGAGATATATCAGCCCTCAAGAAGAGTGGGAATAGTGATTGAAAGTTTGAGGCTGAATAACAATTCAAGTTTAAATAAAATGATAAACATAAAAAGTAAACAATTTATTGCAGAGTAGTTTTGTATTAGTCTCATATGCTACCATTATCTCTGACTAATGTGGATTCTAGCAAAAAGCTACTAAATTGTTTCAGGAGATAAAAGTTGCAAGATAACATTCAAAATTTTGAAAGTAAATTAAAGAATCTTAATTAAAAAAACATTAAACTTGACTTTGGAGTTGGGAGGGAGATCCATCAACATAAAAATCTGGCTTACAGGCAATGTAATATGATTATATATGCATAAACTCGTGTGGAAATTAAAACCGTTAATTATCATAAACAATTTATGATTAAATATGGTTCCATCGGCAAAAGGGAAACGAGTCAGAGATTCATTCGGCCCCAGGTCAGATTTTAGGAAATTTTTTTATGTAATGAGGGGCTTACCACAGCAGGGAGACGAGACAGTTTTGTTTGGTTTGAGGTTAGTTTTTCGCTAGAGGTTCTGGGGCCCCACTAGCCAGCGAAGCCAGCTAGTCCTTTTTTATATGGATCTTTTGTTCAATAATAACCTATTAAAACACAGATGCAGGTAAAAATTCAGACAAATATACATGCACATTGCCATACAATCATACTTTTGAATACGAAACTGTTACAAAGCTGCCAAAACTTTGTATTTACCTAATATATAGCTGGATCCCCTTCAATTAGTTTTAGATAAATGCCTGCTAACTTCTTAACCTAATCTCCTTAATATAAATCTTTTTTATAAAGTTATACGTAGAGAGATAAGCAGAACACCTAAGTGAAGGAAGTGGTTCAGATGTATTTGCAGTAAAAGAGCAGACACATTCAGCATTATCTGGGCAGGTATAATATCAGATACATTATTAGCTATGGTAAAACATCACATGTTTCTATTTCCAAACCGGAAAGAACGCTTTTGGGATTTGAAATGGTGTCAAAATTTATGTCTAAACCAGAAAATTTTCAAATAGACCAAGATGGTCATTGAAACGAAAAGATGCTGGAATTTTATTATAATGTTATTGCTATTGTTGAACCTTTCAACAATGTAAAACTTTCTTTGTTGATTCCTTTACCTAAAAAAGTGCATTGATGCAAGAGAGTTGAGAAAAGACTGTGAAAGCAGAGACATTAAGAAAAGTATATGAAGTATGGCAAATAGATAAATAAAATGGACAAGATTAGAGTTTGCTGCCCATAGAAAAAACAGCTGGATGCAACCATAATAATATTTACATAAAATGCAAAAGTCTTTTCAAAATTTTCCTTTTAAATGTTATATTTTAATTACACAACAGTTTAAGTTAGATTTTTTTGCCAAATTTAACAACTTTGGACAATACATTCTATGGTTATTATTTCAAATTATGAAAAATAATGAAAGCCAATCAGCTATTAAAATAGGTGTTTTACTGCTGCTTTGTATTGTACAATATAAAAAATCCCTTACCACAAAACATATGATACAACCCCATACAAATTAACAAATTTTTGGCCAACTAGAAACATAAAACTGACTGTACTACAAATATAAAGAAAACAATTAGTACTAAATTTTACCTCACCACTGATCCATAAAACTATTTCAATTAAATACTGAAGATTTACAACAATAGTTTCCTGATATTCATAATTTTAACAAAAAGAACAAAACAAAAGAAAACTAAATATAAATTTATTTAAAAAACAAGCAATCTTTTAAATTATTTCAAATTTTTCATTTGTACAGCATGGATTATACCGCAGTGTAACATACACTGATTTGTCATTTAAATCATATGAGTTTCTTATATGCAATGGAACATAGTTAAATAAATCTTTTATGTTTATTAGATTAACAGCACCAGTAGAACTTACAACATATCAGTGAAAATGGCTGTCAAAACCTAAAAACTCAAACAAATCACAAATTAAAAATGCATTATTATTAAGGACAAACATTTTTTTTTTATTTTACCAAAAATAGGTAACTCATCAATGCAAGAAACAAACACAACCATATTTTTTTAATATGTTGTGCCATTATAACGAAAACCATTACACTGCATTACTTCCGAATTGTCACTCAAACCGTTTACTTCAAGTTTCAAATTATGTTCCTTTTAACTATGCATTTTTCCATATGTTGTTTCCAACACATTTGATATTGCATTGCATTTAAAATATTTCTCATGTAAAGTATGTGCAATTTATAACTGATGGCGTATGGCTACTGTTTTAGCAACATTTACAAAATTTTTGCTAGCTGATGCACATCTTTTTGAAGGATAATGTTTGCTTACATATCGCATGCTCCAATACATAACTGGAGGCCCTAGCTGCCTTATGATCCTAGGATAGTGTACTGCAAAATGCATTTTTGGTGATAAATGTTTATCTGGAAAAAGCTCTAAAAAAAGTTTGTGATGATCTGCTATATTTTCTGCTAATTTAAAAGTTTCAGGTAATGTCTGGAGCCATAATAGTATCAATTAATTTCAACATAAGATTAAATAACTGCCAAAATTCGTTATCTTCAGAAATTTTGTCACCAATTAATAAGGGTATGTTTCGAATCAAGGTCCACATTTGAGATGCACTTTGCCCATTAGAACCATCAAGATTTAAAAGTTTTTCTCTGTTTATTGACACTGGTTTAGAACTTGATTCATATTTACCATAATTAAAATTTATTATCCTATCATTTAAAAGACTAAGTGAAAATTTTGGCTTTAAAAACAAACTGATGTACTATTAAGAAGGTTTCACTAGCACACCAACCTTCAAAAAGATCGTGCATTACATCTACAATCAAATTATTTGTCACATGCCAATAACTTAAATCATTTAGGCAGCAAGGAGTTTTAACACCACATTCTGATACTGTTATGTCACCAGAAGACACTTTATTAACATGCATGTCATGCTCAGTTTTATTACGTAGTAAACTAATATCTTCCTTTATATTTTTATACAAAATATATTTTTTTGCTAGACAAAATCTACAACAAAAAATAGCAGTAAAGCTCTCAACAAACCCCAGCAGTTTATTCAACCCTAAATTATCACCTACCACTTGCCAAATTACAACTTTGTATATATTTCCCTGAAATTCTATACCTTCATCTGAAAGCTTTTTCAAATCATGAACAAGTCTATCTAGTATTGTCCGATAACCATATTTTTCGACATCAAGAGAATAGTGTATGTTAGTTATAAATATTGAATCTAACAAAGATTGAAGGTGCACAGGCAAATCTTTAATTTTAAAATATACGAATCCCAATTTATGTACACCGGTATGTGACCCCAATGGATTTTGTAAGCTCCACATCATCTATATACAACTCGATTACTATTGTATCCACAGAGCTTAAAATTGCATTGGAATAATAATAAAATCCATCTTGGATACTACAAAGGGTTGCATTTCTAAGACTTTTGTTTTGTTTGTATGTTTTGAAAATATGCAAAAATCCATCAATAGAAATAATTTTTTTCATTGTGTCTACTATACTTATGTATTGGCATGTGTCATTTTTAAGAATTTGGTGAGGTAGCCATCTATAAACTTTTGTTCATATCGTGTACCTAAAGCAATCTCCTTTGGCTCAACATAGCGACCACTTGCTTTAATGGCATTGACTATTTTATGTTTTGAATAAAATGTAGACAATGAAGAAGCAGCAAAATCAAATGTTGCCATCAGTGATTTTGTGTTTTTTTCACATTTCATTCCATTTTCAGTTAAAAAATTCACTGTTTCTGATTTTAAATAATTTACAGTATTGTACAGAAAAGATGAAGTACTATTGATAGATGAGATAATACTAGAACAGTAGTACACTGCTTTTGCTACATGTTTCACTGCAATATTGCAAAATATCCTTTTGAAATTGTTCATGTTTACATATTTCTGAATCACCCAAAAAATTGATTTGAAAATATCAATTTGAGGGTAAATCATCAGAAGACAAATCACCATCTTTACTATTTATCGGCTGATTTGAAAAATTACGACTTTCTGAAATGTCTATTTCTACGTCACTAGCATGAAATCTTTTCAGATGTCTCTCATAGTTAAACAACTTCATAAATGCTTGTCTACAGCTTTCATCATAACACACATACCGCTTAAGTATACATGTCTTATGATAATTTCGAATGTGACGGCAAAGATCATGTGGATTTTGAAATTTTTTTTTGCAAAGTGAGCAAAACATGGCTGCAAATTTTTAAATACAAATTGTAGCTGATAAAATATAAGAAAAAAACAGAATTTAAATGTTCTTTTAATTCAGTCTAAAAACAAGTGCAGAAATATTAAAGTCCCTCTCCCAACTCCCTATGAGAATATTTATTTCTCAAATGACAATTTACATTAAGATTAAAATATTATATTAATAGTCCTTTTTAGTTCACTGATATAGGATGTCACTTCATTTTGTTTTTTGTGCATCACATTTAGTATAAAACAGGCATTGAGAAAGTTTCATACATTACTACAGTAAGGAGATGAAAGGCTTTCCTACACCAGCCCCAAACAAATGACTATCTCAAATGAAATAAAATTTACATTAGATTAAAATATTATGACATTCAGTTGATATCTATAATAATAAAAAAAGGATAACTAGGATGAAAAGTTTCATACTGGTACAATGCAAAGTAAAAATATGATATTTACACACTTAAAAAAATCCGTTCTTTCAGTTCTCTGATACAAGATGCCATTTCATTTTGTGCATCACATTTATAAAAACAGACATTTAGAAAATTCCATACATTACTACAGTAAGGAGAAAATTCCAAGTTTAAAATATGTTATCTTAAAGCATAAATCAACTGCTTTTAACATACTACTTGTTTTTATACAATGGTTTTCAAAAATTAATGTTTGTACAGGGTTTAACTTCCCAATAGCTAATACAAGCGGTTGTTTACAGTCTCCACCCAATAGTCTGTCTTCTTTCATAAACTTTTCGATGCCTTGGCACTACCTATAAACAAAAGAAAAACATTTTAAAAATAAGTGCAATAATTTCTTGATTGTTGTCACCCTGTGAACAATTTACAAAAGCAGCATGATTTAGGGCACTTCAGAAATATATACAGATTGTAAGAACTTTGTGTCGTGTAATGAACTCTTTTTGTGAGCTCCTGTAAGTACTGTATCCCATGCATAAATACTACACACTTAATTTTCAATAGCAATCTTGCTGCAATAATCCAATAGCATATATCTTTCACAAGATTTGGATGTAAATACAGAATTATCAGCACTTACAAACTAAATTCAAAAATAAATAAATAATGAGAAGTGTTACATTTTTGTGGGGTAACATTTATGTAGTAATTTTAGAATTCATTACAAAATATTTTTTTAATTGAATAGTTTTAAAAACAAAAACGTGATAATTATCCTACTGTTGTTATCATATAAACCTCACAAAAATACAATACTTGATATTTATAATAATACAACTAATATTTTAATGTAAATCAACAATCACAAGAGTTATTGGCAGACCCATAACCAGGATTTTCCTTCGGAGGGGGCTCAATCTTGGAATTTTTTCTGATATGATAGCAATAATTTGCACACTTTAAAGTGTGAATAAAAAAATAAACAAGGCTTAAACTAAGGTGTATTCCTCCTTATAGTATACTTGATACCCATGTCAAAAATTCTATTTTTTTTTTTTTTTTTAAGTGAAATTTTATTTTATGATCAAAAAGACAGAAAACGTACTGGTGACTATTTTTATATTCTATTCGTATCACTATTTTAAAAGATAAAACTTTTTAGTACATTTCACTTGCACACATTGTCAAAGTACACTATGTGACATTGAACATGCAACACCAAGAAGTAGGAGAGGACAGATATTTATTCAAATTTCAGGATAGATGCATGTGATAGAGTTATTTAAACGATATGAAATGCGCAGCTCTCCAGTGCATGTTGAATAAGATATAACGGAAGGAACCTGCAAAATGGGCAGTATTCGTAGCTTTACTTCTGCTAGGGAAAGCATCGTAGAAATTTTGTTCTTGTCTCCCAGGACGCGTGTATTAGCAGAGAATGCCAGGCCACTGTCAACGGAGACATTTACAGCAGACAGACGATTTTACGAAGGGCATGGTGATTGGACTGAGACGGACAGGTTGGTCCATATGTCATATTCGCAGCTGAGACACATCTGTATGCATCCACAGTGCACCGCTGTGGCGAAGGTGGTTGGAACGAGGAAATGTGGAAAGTTTGAAGGGTGCTAGTGCAGCCAGAGTGACGTCAGCACATGTGGATAGACGCTTCCCCCGAAAAGCAGTAGTGAACCCGCAAGCCACCTCTACCTCCACTTTGCAGTGTGTTCAAGACACCCTGAATGTTCCCATATCGACCAGAACCATTGTAGTACTCTCATTGACTCTGTACCTAGACGTGTTGCTTCGTGTATCGTTATCCACGGTGGTCCTACATCCTACTGAGCTGATGCTATTCTCGCTTTGTATTATGGCTATATTTTCGAAATATTGTTCAATTCAACTACTGTCCGTTGCTGTCTCTCTCTGTTTGTCGAGTTTCATCATTTTCTGGCCACTCTTTCCTGGTGTTGCATTTTCAATGTCAGGTAGTGTATATGTGAAAATATTTTGGTTTGAGAAAGTGGTGCAAGACAGAATTAAAAATTAGTTACCAGCGGATATTTTATTATCAATAGAGATCTATCATCATTATATCTATCATAATTAGAGAAAGATTTTTTAAACTTTCGGGGGTGCTTCAGCCATCTCTCTGGCTATGTGATTATGTAAATTATACAATAGAAGGATACATACAGACAGAAATTGGATGAAATGATCAAGAGACTGGGTCCCAGTGGGTTTTATTATTATGTGCTTAGAATTTTTGGAACCAGATTTTCTAAATACTCCTTGGTAAAGTAACATTGGGAGTAAAATTAATGCACAAAAAATTTCTGAAAGAGGAAAAAACTTTGTAAATACCAAACTTTAGATTTCTCTGAAATCATAATCTTAAAAATAACACCTACTAGCTGAACTGCCATTGCCCAGGCATATGATAACATTAAATAAACCTCAAAATTATGATTTTATATATTTGACTCTATTTTGTCTGAATTTATATTTTTAAATGAAAAAATTCTTGAAAAAATATTTATTTTTAGTGATAAAACTACTTTTAAGAAGACATTTTTTCACTTGGTTTATTTCACTAGTTCTTGTCTGAATTGTTTAAGATATTCTGTAGTTATAATATAAATATGAGAGTTATAGATCCCATAACAAAAATTCGAAAACAAAAATACTGATATCTAGTTGATAAAGAAATGTGTGTTTTTTTTTCACATCAGCTCCATCCGTACAAAACTGTGAAAAAACACAAAGTAAAATGCATGTTTGGATCTTCCTTTCATCCTAATGCACAATCTGATACTAGGCATGCATTACTGGTTGACGCAGAATAAGAGATGAGGTTTTGATGAGAGTTCATTATCATTTTTAATTAATATCTTGACTAATTAACAAAAAATTGAAAATTCTCTGGTGCATCAGAAAAGGTCTTGGCATGGTTCCAAGTTACAAAATGTGCCAGGACTGAAAATATTTTTGATTCCCCCTTTCCCCCAGCTGAAGTTGAAAGGCTAAAGTATATAAAATTTAAGAATGTGTGCAAATACGTAATATTAAAAAAAATTCATCTTGATACTGCTCTAGGGAATTTTTAAAAGACAAATATGTCATGTCCTGGTGACAGCCCACGGAAGACTTGCACCCATGAGCCTTGGACTACCCTCACTCAAATTTTCAGCCTTGATGTACAGTTCGTAATTTTTTTCTAGTCATAGCGCACAGAGCAAAACTTTGTTTCATTAGAATAAGATATGGGTCAATAAGAAAAAAAATGGTTCATTTTAGGAGGGGTTGGCACGGTTGAAACCGTTTCTTTCTTTTTTTTTTTTTTTTTTTTTTTTTTGGTCAAAAAAATCATTTGGTATTTTTAGAACAAATTTAATATAACATTTTTTCTTTTTTGTAATTTAAGTGCTTTTAATTATTAATAGAAGTAATTTCTACTTTTAACACTTCATTTCAGCAGACAACATGAGACATAACGAGTCTAGATCATGTTTCCATGCATGTGAAAGGAAAAATAGCATGTGCTGATGAACATGTCTTGTCTGGTACTCTAAAAGTTTATCTTAAAACATACAAAATTAGAAAAGATAAAATAGATAATAGTCCAGGCAATAGGGAATTTTACCTAGCAAAACTAATGGTAGTTCTGGAAATAGGCTTACTTATGTTTTTTGGGTCGCTGAATCCGAATTTGTAACTACCCACCAAAATTTCCCCCGGCAACACCCCCAAATTTTGGTAAAAAGCCCCCCAAAAAAGTTTATTAAAAAATCAATTTTTTTATTGTTTTAGGGAAAAAGTATCTAGAAATTCAGAAAGTAGACAAAATTTGCAACAAATTAGATATATGACATTATGACTTAGGATGAAGGGGAAGGGGGGATCTACCTCGGAACATGCGCCGCGGTGCTGCGTGGACTAAGTTGCACAATTCCACTTAACCACTCACACGTTTACATTCGCCCTCCCATGTCCCCTACGAACTTTCTCTATAAGGTTTACTTTAAGTTTGTTGGGTCGCTGAATCCGAATTTTTAACTTACCCCCAAAATCCCCCACCGAAAACCCCCCAAAATAGTTGTTTTTAACTTTAATTTCTTATTTTTTTAGTGGAAAAGCATTACGAAATTCAGAAACTAGACAAAATTTGCAACAAATAGGATATATGACATTATGACGTAGGATAAACAGGGAGAGAGGGGGCTGCCTCGGAACATTCCCCTCGCGCTTTTCTCAAAAACCAAATTTTTTAAAAAAAAACAATTTTTTGGGAGGTTGCCGGGTGAAATTTTGGTGGAAAGTTACAAATTCGGATTCAGCGACCCAAAAACCATAAGTTGAGTCGAAATCCATAACTAGTATTAATTTTGCCAGGTAAAATCCCTATTGCCTGGACGTAATAACTTAGTGCATGTAGCGCCGCAGTGCATGTTCAGAGGCAGCACTCCTTCTCCCCGTTCATCCTACGTCATAATGTCATATATCCTTTTTGTTGCAAATTTTGTCTAGTTTCTGAATTTCGTTATGCTTTTCACCTAAAACAATAAGAAATTTAAGTTAAAAACAACTATTTGGGGTGGAAGTTAAAAATTCGGATTCAACAACCCAAAAAACTTATTTTTAAGTAAACCTTTTAGAGAAAGTTCGGAGGGGAGATGGGAGGGCAAATGTAAACGTGTGAGTGGTTAAGTGGAATTGCGCAACATAGTCCACGCAACACCGCGCGTATGTTCCGAGGCAGATCCCCCCTTCCCCTTCATCCTAAGTCATAATGTCATATATCTAATTTGTTGCAAATTTTGTCTACTTTCTGAATTTCTAGATACTTTTTCCCTAAAACAATTTTTTTAATAAAAACCTTTTTTGAGGGGCATTTTACCAAAATTTGGGAAGGGGGGGTTGCCGGGCGTAGCTCATAGGGGGCAGAGCCCCCTAGTATCTTAAAACATACAAAATTAGAAAAGATAAAATAGATAAATAATTTTCAATATTTAGCATAAAATATTTTCATTTAAAAAATGCAGATTATTAAGAGCTGTTAATAACAAAATACAATGATCTTTAAGATTTTGTCAAGTTGTGAAAGAACATTTTCTTGATTGGGGGAGATTATTCTTAAAGAATTTTAAAAACTAACTTAAGATATGAAGTTGAATAATACAGATTGCAAAAATTGAGTGCTAGTTACAGTATTTCAATAATGCCAACCAATCTTTTTTGTTACTTGCTGAATCTAACGGTAAAATTTTTTAACTTGGACACTTGGAGTATCATCAGAAAACAAAATAACCAGAAGTATTTGTATATTTAAAACAAATAATAATAACTACAGAACATTATATTTTCATGAAAAAGCATCAAATATTTATGGATTATTATATTATTAATCAAAAGATTCTTCATGCGATTTTCAAGGTATCAATGTTTCACTATGTAGAACAGTTTACTCTTTGAATATACAACATAGCGTTACTAATAGATAATGTTTAAATTAGAAATTTATTTCAATTTTCTACTTAATTGACTACTATTTACTTTTAATATTTTCAAGTGAAGTTATATTTCTTATAGATACAATATCCAACAATGTTTATTTTATCAACAGATATGTAGTTGTATGCAATAGCAAATTATATATAAATCTGGGTTTTTTACAAAACAGTTTTTTGCCACCCCTGATTTTAGGACCCTTCACAGAATTCCATTTCCTAAAATGAATCCTTCACAGAATTATATTTCACAAAAAGAACCATTCACAGAATTGTATTTTTTACACAAGGACAACATCATAAAATTTGCTTTATTTTCTATTCTATTAAAACGGCCCTTTCACATGTATTTAAATTTTTAACTGTGTATGTTGAACAAGACATTCATACTTTTTGTGGAAGATTCATATATAGAAATGTAAATGAGTCTGTAGGTAGAAAATGCACCCCCTCCCCCCACCCCCCCAAAAAAGGATCATTTTTTTATTATGCTACTTTTATTTTCACAAGTATTAGGGGACAAAAAATCGCAAAATTTCACAAAAACACCCTGTCAAAAATGTTAATAGAACAGTTAAATTTATTTTAGTAAAAGTAATGAATTTACTATAGAATATACATTTAGAAATTTACTATACATGCACATAAATATTTACTGCATACTTTCATTGCAGGGTTCAGCTGTACTCATATCTAATTCAAGCCAATTTGCAAATTCCTTAGCTGCGGACCTTCCGCAATGCCTACCTTGTAAGATAATGGAATTTGAAACTATTCCAAATTCTGAACAAAAGCTGTCGCCTTTCCTTTCATCAAAAATTAATTTGAATTCAGAATCAATCTATAAAAAAATTAATATACAATAAGAGATGGAATTATAATATTAAATACAATTATATTAATAGCTATGACAATAAAAAGATAAAGCAAAAATTTTAAGCTTTTCATTATGATTGTCACACTACATGTAAGGATAAACCAAATCTCCTGAATTTCAAAGCATTTTCAAAATGTTAGGAACTTAAAAAGCATCCTACCTTTATGAATTGCTAACTTGTGCAAAACTGATGTTAACCTTGAGAGATCTAGGTAAACTGTAACTTGTATGCAGGGGTGATTCTGAGTAAAAATAAATCTTTTGAAATTCACAGCAAATTATCTCAATGGTTACAATAGAGGGCGGGGGATCCTACTCTGGGGCTAATTATGCGATCCATTGACGAAAATCGCATGTTATATGCAATTCTTTGACAAAATTTGCATTTTACATGCGATTTTTTGATAAAATTCGTATTTTCTCCGGCAATCTTTTGCTTAAATTCGATTTTTTTTGCAATCCTTTGACTAAATTCAGGCTTTTTTTTGTCACGCTTTGATGAAATTCAGGCTTTCTTCCATCATCCATTGATGAAATTCAAGCTTTTTTCCATCATCATTTGATGAACTTCAGGCTTTTATCCATCATCCTCTGATGAAATTCAGGTATTTTATACAGTCCTTTGACAAAATTAGTGTTTTTTTGTAATCCTTTGATGATATTAGCATTTTTGTGTGATCCTTTTACAAAATTTGAGTTCTTTTTCAGCGATCTCTTGATGAAAAGCACGTTTTTTCCACGCGATACTTTGACGAAATTCACGTTTTCCCCTGTGATCCTTTGACGGAATTTTCATTTTTCACTGCAATGCTTTGACAAAATTCGCACTTTCCCCATGATGTATTGATCAAATGGATTTTTTTGGTTCCCATTTGTCAAAATTTAGGATTTTTTTATGTCTGAATTTTCAGACGGATGGCCGATATTTTAAAACTTTCATAACCGAAGATTTAAATTTTCGAAAAATTTAGAACAGAATCACCCGTGATTGTATGTTTTTATTTTTATTTATTTATTTTATTTTGCTAATTTATAGGGATGCACCGAATAGTGATTTTGGCCGAATGTCGAATATTCGGCCTACAGGCGAACCGAATTACCGAATATTCGGCTGGACAAATAATTTTTTATTTCAAAGGCATTAAAATATTAATTTAAAAAAATACATAATACTTAATACAGAAAATAACATTTGGATAAACAGGAGCTTTTTATAAGTAAACTTTATACTGAAACAAAAATCTACTTTGAGTTACTTAAGAATAGGATAGTTATAAACTTTTTTAATTAATAAAATTTTAAATTTCATGACTTCATCTGTGAATTAAAGCAAATGAATATTTTCTTAAATTCTGAAACAAACATTTTAAAATCAAAGAGAAATTGTGAAAAAAATTGGAAGAAAAACTTCACAGGGTCATATATACTCTTTATTTGTCCGGAAGCGACTAAAGTAAAAATAAATAATACAATCTATACAAATGATGGCAACTCAGCAAGGAAAATTTTAAATGGCATCCTAGATTAGTCTCTGAAATTTGCGATCCTAAAATCTTTCAACAAACTTTTAATAAAGATAATGTGGTCAAGAAAATCTTTTTTTTTTAAACATTAATTTACTAATTTTCTTAACTTTAATTTTACAAACAGCAAATAATGTAAAATTATTATTTTTTTTATTTAAATATAATTCTATTTATTTAATTGTTCTGGATATCATTATAAGTCGACAGTTAAAATTAGAAGTTGTGCAAGGTTTTTTTCAGTATTCGGTGCGCCAATATTCGGTGAGATGTCCGAATACCGAATATTCGGTGCATCCCTATCACTACTAATTTACTTACTGTACAATAAAGTGTCGTGTAATGTTTGCATCTTATAATACAGGGTATATACAATGATCCGTTTATATGTTTAAGTTAATAAGATAACAGATACTGTATGAACATTACTGAAATTGCATTTTTTAGCAATGTCTACATGGGGTGTCCATTACTGGAAATTGACTAATTAAGTGTTCCAGTAATGGACCTAAAAAATAAATGATAATAAACCTAAAAAATAAATGAAATTTTGTAAATGGCCATTAGTATATTCATAAAATTTAAAGTTTTCTATTACTATAAGTTATCTATTACTATAAATCAACCATCTTGTGCGAGTTTTAATGCATAAGCTAAAACCTTTTACAATGTTCAAATGCACAAATACGTACAATACCATGACACAAAAAACCACATACGGCCGTTTCAAAGAGTATTCTTGAATCCCCTTTCTCAGTGTGATAAAAAAAAATATTAAAAGATTAAAATGAGGTCAAAGAATCCCTCGGTTATAGACCCTGGCTATTTTTGTGATTCACCCCCGCGCCCCTCGCACTGAAGAAGGAGATCCAAGAATCCTTGGAACGGCCGTATGTAGTTTTTTGTGTCATGGTACTGTATGTGTTTCAGCGTTCGAAATCCTTGGTGGTCCGCTGGTCCGAGATCACTAAAAATTCAATCGGACCACTAATTTAAAAAATTTAGTGGTCCGAAGGACCAGTAACTAACAGTAACTTTTCCCCCTCTTTGACAGGTAAACGTAAATTTTCCCATCCCTGAGAAAACTGCAACCAAACATTACAATAAGCATAAAATTTGCATAAATACTTAGTCAGTTAAAATAAATAGACGGAAATAAAAAACATAATAATTTCAGTTTTTGTTTATGTACTATTTATTTAATTTTTAGCAAATTATAATTTTACATTTTATTATGCCGAAAATTTTGGGTAACTGAAAGGAAGTTTGGTTTATATTCTCGGCGGAGGAGAGGGGTGGGGGGTGTCACTCAAAGGGTTAAGGTACTTATATAATTTTATGTAGCAGTCCAGTAACGATGTCTGCAGACCAGTAAACTCTGATGTTTACTGGTCCTTGGGATCAGTGATTTTTTTAAATCAATTCTACCGCTGAAAATAGTCAGGGTTGCAAAATCGCTAAAAAAAATGTCGGTCATAACAAAAAAGATGACAGACGATCAAGGGAGAATATGCAAGGGATATTCAAAAACTCATTCAATTTCATTATAAAAATTAATATAAGGTTAACAGATAATATTAAAAATTCAAAACAATATTCTTGTATTTAATAACATTTGTTATAATACTTGTCCCCAAGCAGCATTAGCGATAAATACAAAATATTATTTTGTCTTCAAAAGCATCGGTAAATTAGAAAAATTTTGGTTAAAAAAAAAAAATAAAATAAAAAAATAAAGATCTATTCAATCTATCTTTTAACATGCTTTTACAAACAAAATACCAAAGTTCTCCAAATGTTATTTTAGGAAAAAAGAGAGAGCGAGAGAGATGGGGGAGGGGGAAGAGAAATTTGTAAAAAGCAAATAGTATAAAATTTTGTAATGATAATGATTCTGAGATTCATATAAATATTAAAATTGATCTAAGTCCAATCAAAAACAATGATATTTTCAAAACAAAATACCAACATTTTCCAAACGTTATTTCTAAAAAAAGAGAGGGGAAAGGGAATTTGTAAAAAGCAAATAGTAAAAAAATCAGGGTTGTCTCGGTTTTAACCATGGTGGTTTTAACCAGCGGTTTAAACCGGTTTTAACCGTCCTGGTCAAAATCAATTTTGACCATTTTGACCACTGAAATTGACTATTCAATTTATTTACTACTAATCAAATATATTTTACTAGCATATGTTAAAAACAAAGTTAACATTTGTTAAAAATGTCATAATATAAGTAACATAACACCAGCAAATACCAAATTTAAAAAAGCCATAACATAAATTACAACACCAAGATACAACACAAATGTTTTAATTATTTTTTATACACAAGCTCTTTTATCGAGACTGTATCATTTTAGAATAAGTTTCAAGATCTTTTTCTTTTAGCAATCTTAACCATTCGTCGCATGCATCAGATATAGTAGCATCTTCTTTTTTAAGTTTATCTAAAGCAAGGGAAATAGGCTTAAGTTGATTTTATAAATGTTTTACTTCTTTGTATACGTTGTTAATGATTTTAACAATGTTATCAATATTATCTTCATGCTCATCTGCAATTTTTCATTTCAATAACATGCTTCATTATTGAATTAACTTTGTTTGTGTTTGTAATATCTTGTCCTACAAGATTCAAGTAATGTGCAGCACCAGACTTAGATAAAATGCAAAACTGTCTGTTTTTTTAAATATAATTTCCTATTGTATACAGATGCATATCTGTTGATAAAATAAACATTTTTGGCTATTATGTAAGTAATATAACTTCAGAAAATATTTAAATTAAATAATTACAATCAATTATATAGAAAATTGAAATCATTTCTAATTTAAACATTATTAGTAACACCTATGTCTTATGTTCAAAGTAAACTGCTCTACGCAGTGAAACATTGATACCTTGCAAATCGTATGAAGAATCCTTTGATTAATAATATAATAATCAATCAATAAACATTTGATGCAATTTCATGAATATAATATATTATTCTGTGGTTGTTATTATTATTATTTTTTTTTAATATCCAAATACTTCTGGTTATTTTGTTTTCTGAGTGATAACTCCCAGTGTCCAAGTCAACATTTTTGGCCATTAGATTCAGCAACTAACAGAAAAGATTGATTGGTATTACTGAAATGCTATAAATAGCATTCAATTTTTGCAAGCTGTGTTGTTCAATTTGATATCTTAAGCTACTCTTTTAAATTCTTTAAGGATAATCTTCCCCAATCCCAATCCAGAAAATTTTCTTTTACAAGGCTGTTCTCAAATCCAAAAAGGCAACTTCCTGACATAAGTTTTAATTTATTTTTGTGCGAAAATGATCAAAACTAGCTGGTGTTGTTGTTCAGAAACTATGTAATTGAGCTGTTTTTCCATTTTTTTGCTAACTCAATAGATCTTTCAAAAAATAGTCAAAGTGGGCGTTTTGAACTGAATTTCTTCGCAAAGGGAGAAAAAGCTCTCAAGAGCAGGCGAAAAACGGGTTTGTCACGTGATCGAATTTGCTGATAACTCAATAGGTAATCGATTGATCAAAAGATGGAAAAAACAGTTCAATTCCAAATCGCTTCTGTGGCCAGGCTTTCCAATTTTATACCTTTCCGTTAAAAAATGAATTTGTAAATATGTCAAAACGTTTTGCGCTTGTTGAGCAGAGCAGTTAAGAACAGCCTTAACCAAAATCTTAAAGATCATTGTATTTTGTTATTAACTGCTGTAAATAATCTGCATTTTTAAAATGAAAATATTTTATGCTAAATATTGAATAATATTTATCTATTTTATCTTTTCTAATTTCACATGTTTTAAGGAAAATCTTTAGAGTACCAGATATGTTCATCAGCACATGCTAATTTTCCTTCTACATGCATAGAAACATGACCTAGGCTCATTATGTCTCATGTTGACTGCTGAGATGAAGTGTTAAAAGTAGAAATTACTTCTATCTATAATTTAAAACAATTAAATTACAAACAAGAGAAAATATTATATTAGACTTTTTCTAAAAAAACCAAATGGTTTTTTTGACAAAAAAACCAATTGGTTTAAACCGTGGTTTAAACCATGGTTAAAACCACTTGGTTTAAACCGTGCCAACCCTGTTTCTACCTCTTCTTTAGCATCAGCTGCTAGTTTTAAACAATACTGGGCAGATTTCTTAGATGCTCCTGTATCAACAGCTGAAAGGAAGAACGATTTTTTTTCCCTGTTGATACACTATTAACAATGATAGGGCAATTATGGATCTAGCTTTCTTATTGTATTGCATAAGCATATTTTACTAATGAGCCTCCTTAACTTATCAGTGTATTATTTTTTTAACTGCCTATTACTTTTATTACTTATTAAGTTACTTTTAATTGCAAAGAAAAAATAATTATTAAAATTAAGACCATTTTTAAGAGTTTTGACCATTTCTGACCACTTTTGACCAATTTTGGACGGTTAAAACCACTTTTATCCAGTGTCCTGGTCAAAATCAATTTTGACCCTGAAAAAAATAAAAAAAAATTGTGCATGCATGTGGCAGTAAGTAAAAAATACTGCATGTATGAGCACTGCATGCCCATAAAGCAAAAATTCAAAACAATATTCTTGTATTTAATAACATTTGTTAATGCTTGTCCCCAAGCAGCATTAGCGATAAATACAAAATATTATTTTGTCTTCAAAAACATTGGTAAATTAGAAAAATTTCGGTTAAAAAAAAAAAAAAAATCTATTCAATATGTCTTTTAACATTCCGATGAAGCAAGTAACTTTTTTCCCTCTCTGACAGGTAAACTTAAATTTTCCCATCCCTGACAAAAACCGCAACCAAACATTACAATAAGCATAAAAACTTAGCCAGTTAAAATAAATAAACGGAAATAAAATACATAATTAATAATTTCAGTTTTTGTTAATGTACTACTTATTTAAATTTTAGCAAATTATAATTTTACAATTTATTATGCCGAAAATTTTGGGTAACTGAAAGGAAGTTTGGTTTATATTCTCGGAGGAGGAGAGGGGGGGGGGGGGGGTCACTCAAAGTGTTAAAGGTACTTAATATAATTTTATGTAGAGGGCCAGTGATGATGTCTGCGGACCAGTAAACTCTGATGTTTACTGGTCCTTGGGACCAGTGACTTTTTTTAATCATTTCTACCGCTGTGTTTGTGCATTTGGAGATTTTAAAAGGTTTTAGCTTATCTATTTTCTATTACTACTCCATTAAAAATATTCAAATATTTCAAAAAAATTGAAGAATATATAAATTTATTAAATGAAGCCGGCTCATAGAATCTTCATTAAGATTTTCACTGAAAAACTGCATAAACTTTGAAACATTATTTTCTGTTTAATGATTGATTTGATTAAGGGTGTCAATAATAATCCAGATTATAAAACATGCAAGAGGGAGTTTTGAAAAAACAAAATAATGCTAAAAGTTTATTGGTTATTTTTTTTATAAACCAAAAACATTAAAGCGTGTCTACTACTGGCACATCTACCCTACATATTATTCAATCAGGAAGAAATTAAATACATGACAAATGCTAAAGTCAAATGTTATATGGTATTAAAATATCTTACAGAAACAACATGCATACATTTATACACTTAATAATTTCCAGTACGTATGAAAACATGTGCAACAGTACAGAATCAAATCAATTTCGAAGCTTTTTATCAGCAATTTTTTTTTTGGTGCCTAGGGATGCACCGAATATTCGGCCTACATGTGAAGTGAATACCGAATATTTGGCTCATCGAATACTTTTATATTTCAAAGTTTATAGCCATTAAAATGTTAAATTTTAAAACAATTTTAGATAATATTTAAAACAGAAACTTTTATTTTAATAAAGAGCTTTTTTCAAGTAAACTTGGTACTTTTCGGTTAGCTGGCCGGCAGTATTATGTATACATAAATATGTATACATACATATTTATATACATATATACTATGTGTGTGTATATATAAAACATATGCATAGATATATAATGTATATATACATGTATGTATGTATATATATATATATATATATATAACACTGGCGCCCAGCTAACCGAAAAGTACCGTAAACTTTATGCTGAAAAAAATCTGTTTTGAGTTATTCAAGAAGAGGATAGTTATAAACCTTTTTTAATTAGTAAAATTTTAAATTTCACGGCTTCTTCTGAGAATTAAAACAGATGAATAAAATTTTCTTAAATTCTAAAAGAAACATTTTAAAATCAAAGAGAAATTGTGAAAATATTGTGCAGGATCATATATTATTTGTTGGTCAGGAAGAGACTAAAGTAAAAGTAAATAAATAATACAATGTATTCAAATTTTATATGGTGGCAACTTAACAAGAATAACTGTTCTACTCCCTTTGATTAAGCAAGGAAGTTTTTTAATGCATTCTACATCAGTGTCTGGAGTGGGAAATCCTTTTCAGAGATTGTAAACGTTGTTCTGAAAATCTTAGAAAGAAACAGATTATTTACGGGAAAATATTCAGAAACTTGCATCTGTACATAATTAATTCCTATGAAAATCCTTGTGATTGGTTAATTTTCTTAAATAATACTTAACAAACAGCAAATAAATAATGTAAAATCATTCTCTTTTATTTAAATATGATTCTGTTTCTAATTATTCTGAATATCTTTTTAAGTTGACTCTTAAACTTAGAAGTTGTATACGGTTTTTAATAAAATGTTTAAAAAGTTTTTTTAGCCGAATACTTCGATATTCGGCATACCGAATAGCTTGATAATCGGCCAAACCGAATATTCGGTAACATGGCCGAATACCGAATAGATACCGAATATTCGGTGCATCTCTATTTATAACATTAATATTTATTTTAATTCATTAATAAGGAAGATTAAGAACTAGAATAATTCATTATTTGGCTGAGATAAATACAAAAGAATACAGAATATTTGTGAGATTAAACTCTATGGGTACGGTTATTTTCGGAGAATAACTAAATATGAGAAAAAAATTCTCTTATTTTCATTCTATTAAACGTATTTATATAAAAATCGTAATGCACATTATTTTAAACTTCATAATATGCTATCAATATAAAAACAGAATACTGAATTTCAAATCATAAAGGGAAAATCTTGTTTGTTTCATTTACTGCTTTTAACAAATGTTGCAACTAACTTTAAGAGGGAAGGGGGCGGGGAATCTAAATAAAAATTGGATTTCATAAACGAAGTGAAAATTTAAGCGCCAAATAAACATTAAGTTGATTACGTGGGTTTCATAGTCTAACGATTGAAATTATCATTTTTATATGAAAAATAAAGCATTATATATCAAAATTAGTAGTCAAAATAACAGAAAGAACAAATGAAGACAAAAACATTAATGTTACAATCATCAAAATGCCGAATGTGAAACATCGTGTATAGCTAACCCTAATCTTAAGACAACTTACAGAAATTGTGAAAACAATAAAAATATGGGAAAAAATTTCGACAACAACAAAATGAATGAACTTACTTTCAAAATTGTCGACGAATTCTTCCAAATTCCACTGCCGAAGTCTTTCGTTAACGTGATCGTCCATTTGCAACCTTGAGTAGAGCAGCAACAACAACAACAAAAAAACCTCTACGCTTCCGCTTCTGCGATCTCACCTTACGACGGTTTTTAAATGTTCTTCCGCGGACACAATAAAAATGTAGTTCGCCACGTTTCATGTAATAAAATATTACTGACAGGAGCGCTTCATTCGAAATCATAAGAAATAGTGATTAATGTTAATAAATTGAACTACCTTGGTGAAATTTACCCCATTTAACGAATAAAAAGTAATTTTGTTTGAAACTGAGTATGGCTGGTATTTCAAAATTGAAAGCATTGGGTTTTCATATTTGAAACAAAAAGTTTCAAAATAAAATGAAAACATCGATTTACTCAGATTTGAAAGCGTCATTTTTCTCAGTGATTACAAATATCTCGGCAACTAATTATCGATCGACTTCATTCTATATGCAAAATTTATGTTTTTTTATTGTTTTTTATATTCACTCCTTCAAATAAGCAATTTCGAAAATTTGTGTATACCTTTTATCAGAACGAATATTTTGAGAGTCCGAAAAAAATAGTTCGAGGTTACTGATACTCAATTGGCTTCTTCCCATTATTACATACTAAGTACACACCAAATTTCAAGTATCTATCTCAATTTGTTTGGGAGATAGAGCGTTTACAGACACACACACAGACAGACGGACGGCAATTTTTTTTTTTCTAAAAATATATGTTTTTCGGAATCTCCAGTGTCTGAAACGTGTAAATCCGTCAAAAAAATTTTTCGATTTTTAAAACGATTACAAGAGTTACTCTATACTACGTATGATGGGTAATCCCTCTTTTTTTTTTTTTTTTTTTTTTTTCAATTTCCTTAGAACCCGCGGAAAACATAGTTTTGTTTTTGCACCGATTATTCAAATGTTCCCCACAGATATAATCATGCATGTCAAATTCTACATAGTGGTAGTAGTAAACTATCTATTATTTGTACACTCTCTTCTTCATTTTCATCACAACAGACATATTTTATATCCAATAAATCTATATAATTTAACAAATAGGCGAGAGTACACATGAATAAGACAATTTTCATATTTAGACAGTAACTTTAAGTGTATACCATTGTTAATTTCAAAGCATTGTTTAAATGAATACTTCAATATTTAGTAACTTATTGGCACAATAGTTAAACTTTTGAAAGACTTCTTCGGTTTAAAAAAATACGAAAACGTATTAATAATTCCTTGGCCTCGAAGCCCTAAACAAAAGAGAAAACTTTATATCTCTGTCGTCTTCGATTTAGTAACGGAAGTCTAGCTTTTTCCTTTACTTTATTTTCCCCCAGCCCTCCAAAAATCTCCATTTTTCTTCTCTCGACTTGTCTAAGCTTCTGGGAATACATGACAGATTTATGGGTTTTGTCAACTAGAGAGGGTGTGAGAAGAATTTTTTATTTTTTTTCCTCTCTAGATTCTTGAGAATTTTCTGGGTAGAAGATGAAAAATGTAAGTCCTTTTTAAGTAAAATATGAAGCTTTAAAATAAATCACAGGGCAAGCAATCAGTGGGATCCTCCGGAAATTTTTCTTCTATCTCAAATCTGTCTGGCAAGATATGGAAAAAATTTTAAGATGTCTTAAGTGAGGGAAAATGGGAAAACTTGAGATAACATATCGCATCTGTTCCGTTTTTATATGCTAATGTGATGTTCTCTTTTAGTTTTCCATATCGGCGTCAAGGATAAAATTTGTAGAAAAAAAGGCAAAGTTAGTTGATAACTTACAAATATATAAAGAATTGTTTTATTCAAACTTAAGGAAATATTTTATCAATTTTTTTAACTTCTTAACATCGCACATTTTCAATTTTTACACCACTGTATAAGGGGGGGGGGGGGAGTACTTTTAAATACAATTTGTTTGAAAACTGCACCTCAATTTATTTTTTGAGATATTATTTTCTTTTTTTTTTTCTTTTTTTTTTTTTTTTTTTTTTTTTTTTGTAGTTTTTAATGCTTTTTCTCTAATGGTGGCAACTGAAGTACTCCATTTCTGTAGAAAGTTAAGGGAAAATAGTAGATTACTATATCTTTTTGTTGCCCTTTTCTCATAACAACTGAAAAAAAAATGTAATTAAAATACGTGACAAAACCCATAAATCTGTCATCTATTCCCAGAAGTTTAGACAAGTCGAGAGAAGAAAAATAGAGATTTTTGGAGGGCTGGGCGAAACATTTTCCGAATATGACAAGAATATCGTCTGGTATAAAAATGTATTTTAAAGAAGATTTGTGTGACTTATTTTCTTTGCATTTATTTAATTCTTATCAAAAAGCTGAAAGAATGCAATCTTATTAAACTGTGTGTAATAACATTTTTCGAATTTTGAAAAAATATAAATGAATGATTTCTGATAAAACATGGAATTATTATAAACTATACTTAATTTTCAGTATCCATATTAATGTTACAAACAAATGAAGGCATATGAATAATTAAATACCCGATTCTTTTGACGAGTATTTTAAATTACGACATCGCGTTTTGCTGGGTTTGTGTATTATTCCGCGATAGTGACGTCCTATGCATACTTTTCTATAGATGTTGTTTAAGACTGGATCGTAAATGTGGAATTCTTCAGCGGATCCAAATGACGTCATTTTATATAAAATAAAAGTATGTATTTTAAATCTTAAAACTGAAATATGTTTTGTACTATCTATATATTTATATGTATATAGGGGGTGGGGCTCCACCCCCCCCCCCCTGCTCGCTACGCTCACTAGAGGTCTGCACGGGCCCGGGCTTGGCCCGAGGCCCGTACCCGGCCCCCGGCCGAATTACGACAATTTTTTCAACGGGCCGGCAAAAAAATTAATCGGGCCTATCGGCCCGATATAAGAATTTAAGCAAAGCAGATAAAATACAAACCATTTTCAATGAATATGATTTTCACGAGAAGTATAAATGTGCGTCACGAGCCGATGCGAGTTTAACATCAATACAGAAATGTAACATGTCCGTCGTAGAGATCGGCATCGTACAGTTACAAGATGTCTGATTCCGAGTTTAATTTTTTTTTCAGCAGACTCGTGCCGGGACGGAACTGGTCTTAATCGATCTCAGGATGTATAGAACAGTCATCGTGTTTTGTAATATTAATAGTGATAATGAACTTCTCTTAACAGTATCTTTGGAAATATACCTTAAGGTGGTTCTCATATTCACTGCTCAACAATGCGAAGCTTTCAGACACATTTTCTGACAAAATTTTTAACTATAAAGGCATAAAATTGACAGGCCTGCCTATTGAAGACATTTGGAAACGAATAGCTTTTTTCATATTTGATAAATTACTTATAGAGATAACAGAGAAATTCCTGCCACGTGACTGCGCGTTTTTCTCCTTTCCTGTGCTATCGCTTCCAGAAATTCGATTCAAAACGCTAACTTTGACAGTATTTTCTGAAAGATATATTGCTTTTATCTATGAAAGAAAACGACATTTACATAGCTTCTGAATAAGAATACCTGCCAATTTTATGCGTTTCCGAAAAGAAAAGAATTCATAAATGTGTCGAAATGTAGCTCCTTTGGATTTGAGAAAAGCCTTAAAAATGAGAGAAATATTTTCAGAAATATACTTTTTATTATACCAGCTTCAAAAGTTATCATGTTTTTAATCCTTTATTCTGAAATACATTAATCTTTTAATGAATCCTTATTTCCATTTTGAAATGTCTGTAGACACGATGACTAAAACACTGTAAGTAATCGTTAATGTTTACTATTGTGTGTTTTCTGTTTTGCGAACATCATAGTAATGCAAAATATACTGTAAAATGTTCCCATAAATATGTATGTAGTATTCATTAAAAGAATCTTAATTGTACGTTGAGAAAAAAACGGGTTTTTTTGGGGGGGGGGGTTGTTTTTTTTGTAGAAATTGTGTCGGGCCGGGCCTGTTTTCATTGATTTTTGTACGGGCCGGACCGAGAACTGTAAAAATGCAAACGGGCCGGGCCGGGCTCGGGCCGAACTTCCAATTTTTACACCGGGCCGGGCCAAGATAGCTTTCGTTCGGGCCGGGCCCGGGCCTGGAAATTCCGGCCCGTGCAGACCTCTAACGCTCACCAACCGCCTGCGTAATCGCTTTGCGATTCCGTTCGGTATCACGAAGCAATCCCTATTTTCTAGCCAACCTCAGTCGTAATTGTTTGGCGTTTCCATCCTGAATCGCTTCGCGATCCCTTATTTTCTATGCATTCAATTTTTAGATTCCACTTGGTAAAAACGCACTCCTTCTCTCCCCCCAATTTTTGACGCGCCCTCATTTTTTTAATTTTTATTATGTGTTATAAACTATCTTAAAGTTTCAAACAGATCGCCTTGTTATATTTCCTAATTTTGTTCGCGCCCTTCTCCCTCCTCCCCCGAAATGTGACGCGCCATTCTTTTTGATAATTTTTATCATCTGTTATAATCTATCTTAAAGTTTAAAACAGATCGCCTTGTTAGATTTCCAAATTTTAACAAAATCGCATTCTATTAGTTCCACATTCCACCACCAGGGAGCGCACTTTATTCTTAACAAAATTGCATCTGAACGAAACTCCGTTAAACAACCTACCAGTAGATATATTACTCGAGAGGGTGGCGGTCTTAAGAAGAATTTAAGATATTTGATGAAATTACTATTCGGAAATAGTGGTAGCTAAACTTTTGCCATTTTTATATTAAACTAGCAGAACTACCCGGCTTCGCCCGTGTCAATTATAAGAATCCTTCCATGTAAAATAAATTAAAACGAAATAATACGGCAATCACAATAACTGAAATTTGTGCATTCCCATCCACAAATCGTTATAAAGACAATCAAAGAACATGGCTTTATTGTCTTGCAACTATAGTAAAATCCCTGAGCTTTAATAACAGAATGCACGTTTTCTTTGGCGGGTATAAGAGAAAAATATGTGATTTTCCGGACAATACGAAAAAAAGAAATTCCTCCAAAGCGCGCAGCCCTTAGTGAAATTCTCGTTTGTATGGTATTATCTACATTATAAAGTAAAAACACTATGTCAGTGCCCATAAATTGTGCCCCATAAATTGTAACCCATAAAATGTGCCTTTACTGCAATTTTTCTAACTTTTAAACATCACACAATTTCATTTTTTACAATGTCGAATAGAAAAAAGTTCTCTCAAATGAAATTTGTTATAAAATTGTATCTCAGTTTTCTGATTTTAATGGATTTTAAAGTAATTTTTAAGCATGGATATTTTTAAAGTTGAGTGCAACCCGATTATGAAAGATGAACCTGTTTACACTTAGTGCAATAGTATAAAGGAAAGACAGGTCTATGAGTAACGCTGGTATTTAAGTATTGCGCGGCAGCGCAATACTTATTTATTTCCAGTGTCACTTCTCAATGTTAATTTAACATAGAAAAGCCTATGGAGATGATAACTTTTTCATTTTTTCTTCCCGCCTTTTTGTCCCTGATGCCACTCATTTTTAATTCTTTGCTAATTCTAATAATATTATAAATTCAAAGTGTAAAAACATTTGCCAGACGTCAGGATCAAAACGGATCATAAAATGCCTTTGCATATAGGTGGATTATAATCTAGAGAGTAACGTGGGCGAATTTTTATTTACATTATTCAAATATTTTTCTTAATAATTCCAAATTTCGCTTTTTTCATTGAGAATCAACGGACATTTTCTAATAAAATTTAACAATTTTCCTTCATTGTTGTAAATAATTCAAAAGCCGTAATAATAATTTGCCTATTTTTTGTTGAATGATTTTCACGTGAAATATGAAACTGAAGAAATTGGAATAGTTTTTTTTTACTTTCTTCTATCTTCAATAGAAGAAAGTATTGTAATCGAAATTTTTTTCGACTTCCGGTTTTCGACGGATTTACACGTTTTAGGGGTCAGAGATTCCAAAAAACATGTTTATAGAAAATGTCTGTCCGTCTGTCTGTCGCCATTGTACCATCAAAAAGTGTATGGAGTTATGCATAGATGTGAACCAAATTTTTATTTTAAGTTTTTGGCTATGGCAAGCAGATCCTCCATGAATTTAGAAAAAATTCGCCTGTAGGGGGCGCTGTAATAGCGAATTTTGTGCGATTTTGAATATTGTACCATCTAAAAGTGTGTGAAGTTATACATAGAATTGAACCAAATTTTTATTTTAAGTTTTTGGATATGGCAAGCAGGTCCTCCCTGAATTTGGAAAAAAGTCGCCGGTAGGAGGCGCTGTAATATCGATTCTTGTGCGATTTTGAATATTGTACCATCCAAAAGTGTATGAAGTTATGCATAGAATTGAACCAAATTTTTATTTTACGTTTTTGGCTGTGGCAAGCAGGTCCTCCCTGAATTTTGAAAAAAATCGCCGGTAGGGGGCACTGCAATAGCGATTTTTCTTCGATTTTTGTGCCATTCTGAATATTGTACCATCGAAAAGTGTATGAAGTTATACATAGAATTGAACCAAATTTTTATTTTACGTTTTTGGCTGTGCCAAGCAGGTCCTCCCTGAATTTTGAAAAAAATTCAGCTGTAGGGGGCGCTGTAATAGCGGTTTTTGTGCGATTTTGAATATTGTACCATCCAAAAATGTATGAAGTTATGCATAGAATTGAACCAGATTTTTATTTTAAGTTTTTGGATATGGCAAGCAGATCCTCCCTGAATTAAAAAAAAATTCGCTGGTAGGCGGCGCTGTAATAGCGATTTTGAATATTGTACCATCGAAAAGTGTATGAAGTTATGAATAGAATTGAACCAAAAAAAATTTTTAAGTTCTTGGCTATGGCAAGGAGATCCTCCCTTAATTTGTAAAAAAATCGCCGGTAGGGGCACTGTAATAGTGATTTTTCTTCGATTTTTGTGCCATTCTGAATATTGTACCATCGAAAAGTGTATGAAGTTATGCATAGAATGGAACGAAATTTTTTGTGTTTGTTTTTGGTCATGGCACGAAGGTCCTCCCTGAATTTGGAAAAATTCTGCCGGTAGGGGACGCTATAATTGCGATGTCTGTACCATTTTCATTATTGTAACATCGAGAAGTGTATGAAGTTATGCATATAATTGAACCAAATTTTTTGTATGTTTCTGGCTATGGCAAGCAAGTCCTCCCTGAACTTAAAAAAATTCTGCCTGAAGGGGGCGCTATAATTGCGATCGCTGTGCCATTTTCATTCCTGTACCATCGAACAGTGTATAAAATTGTGCATACAATTGAACCAAAATTTTTTTGTGCATGTTTTTGGATTTGGCCAACAGGTCCTCTTTGAATTTGGAAATATTGCGCGGTAAAGGGGCTTTGTGATAGCGATTTTTGTATACTTTTCTTGATTTTTCGTTGTTCTATTGTGCATCGGCGGCTCGTGCAGCGGCGGGAACTCGCCTTCTGCTAAGCCGGCTATTCGCAAACACCTGATAACAACAGAATAAGGAAAAATTAATAATTTTAACAAATATCATGATATAGAGTAACTCGTTTTTAGTCCGTTTAATTGCCTGGAGCAGAAATTTAAGATGAAAATCAAAGTTGGTATAGTATTGAACTAATAATATTGAAGTATTAACTTGTGTAAATAGGTTTTGAAATATTAAGATGTATAAGATAGAAGAAAGTTTTGGGACTGGCACATCCAACTAGTTTTTTTTAAGAAATAAAAAGAAGATGAATATGACGTCATAGTGGGAAAAAAATGACATTTTCAAGCAGATTTTTAAGTTCAGATTGTAATTTTTTGACCAAACTACAACAACCTGCATTACTGCACTAGTGAAACATTTTGAATTATACATAGGTAAATTGCATCACAAATTGTGATGCGATATCGCACAAATCAAAACCTGATGAAGATACCCTCCATTAATTTTGAAATGCGTTTCTCTGAATGTAGTAGTTATTAAAAAACTTGACATATTAAACAAAAACCTAATTTGCAGAACAAATTAAAAAAACAAAATTTATTTCCTAAATTGTTTAAGCCCGAGAAGGGGCAGATATTAAGATATTTCATTCAATTCGTTCTACATTCAATGTTAAATTTTTGTAACAAATAAGCTAAACCAATTGAGCATTAAAAAATAAAAAAGAAATCCATACAATATAATGCTTTAAACACCTATATACTTAGATTCCGTTCAAATGAAATTTAAATAAATCTTAGACTTTTTCCATTTTTAAGTTATATCTATTTGTACTGCAGATTTTGCATTATGTTTATGACGATTGTACATAATATGATAAGATACATGCAAAATACAAAACTTTAAAAAAAGTCTAAGATTTATTTCGATTTCATTTGAACGGAATCTAAGTATATAGGTGTTTAAAGCATTATATTGTATGAATTTCATTTTTATTTTTTAATGCTCTATTGGTTTAGCTTATTTGTTACAAAAATTTAACATTGAATGTAGAACGAATTGAATGAAATATCTTAATATCTGCCCCTTCTCGGGCTTAAACAATTTAGGAAATAAATTTTGTTTTTTTAATTTGTTCTGCAAATTAGGTTTTTGTTTAATCATATTTTAGGTGGCAACAACCTAACACAACAAATTTCCCTTTTATTACAGTTTAACATCTAAACATTGTATATTCGATTGTTCCAACGTATTATAGAAAACAAAAGTACTTTCAGTGATATTTGTTTGTAATGTTTATCTCAATTTACGAATTTTTTATGGGTTTTAAAATAATTTTTAGCAACCCAAATACAAAAGATTAACTCAATTGTTTAAAAACATTGTAAATAATTCAGAATTTGTTTGCTTTCGCGTAATATTCAATAACTAAATTGACAAACGAAATTGAAACGCCAAAAATAAAATAAAATAAAACACGAATTTAACAGATATCAAATCAAACTACTCAAAATAACCTGATAAGTATATAAAATTCAAATGGGAATTTCGTTCCGGGTGCATATAACTTGAATTCTTCAGAACGGATTTCCATGCGACTTACAATATTAGTTTTTTAGGGAAGATTTTAGTGCGTAACATATTGTTTTCCGGTGCTTAGTCATAGAATTATAGGGGAAAGTTATATAATCATGTGAACCCAATCATGAAGGATTAGTCTTATTAGCTAAATGAAAAATGCAGAACTATTTTTATCTCTAAGTATATTGACGGTTTTATCTTCGGTAATGGGGCTGTGATGCGCTAGAGTATTCTTATTTTAATGAGTGTGCCTGACACCTATTATGGCATGCACCTTTGTTTAAAACAATATAGAATGACTTATGTTTTAAGCGACTATCTGGCATGCAACTTGATTACAAAATACTAACCTGCAAATGCTTAAGGTGCTTCTCCAGTTCCCTGCTCAACAACGCCAAACTTTCTGACACATTTTCTCACTCATTAAACGTAAAGGCTTAAAATTTGTAGGCCTGACTATTAAAGCGATTTTGAATTGAAATGAGTTTTTCCTTTTTTCATAAATAAATTACTTATCGAGTTATGAGCAATTGTGGTTGCGTGACGACCGGTTTTTATCCTTTATTGCACTATAGCGTCCGAAATTCAGTTCAAAACACCAACTGAAAGATCTTATACCTTTACCAACAAATGGAAACTATCTTTCGATTACATAGTTTCTAAATAAGAACTTCTGCCAATTTCATGCGTTTCCGAACAAAAATTAATTAAAAAATATGTCAGAAAATAGCTCCTTTGGATTTGAGAACAGCCTTAACTTTATGAACAGCCTTAACTTGAAGTTTATGAAAAAACTCACATTTTTAGTTTTAATTTTGGAACTCGCGAAATTTAAATTCAGAAAAGGGATGTTCTTTTGACACATTGTGGTGATTTTTTTAACTTTTAAAATTAAAATACATGTTTTTTTGGCGCGCGTAACAGAAGTATACAATACCTTCAGAATACGGGGGAAAATGCAAAAAAATACATCCAAATGAGGTAGTAGTTACTAAAATTTTATTTGGAAAATTTGAAATTTTATTGAAATTAAATCTACAATAATTAGATGAAATGATGTCATTTACCATAAATTTTAAACCAAGACATCTGTCAAGATTTGTTTTGAAAATGTAAATAACCGCTCTCTTTTTGCTATAAATCACAGAAAATGTTAGCACTGAATCTAAACCAATACAACACTTAGCGATAACGTATAGCTATAAGATATGGCTGTAGTATACAATGGAAGTAATAAGCAAAATATAGGAGCCATATGTTTACAATGAGTTTGATTACGCGTTGAAAAGTTTTGATAGAATGTGACGTCATATCTAACCTTTTTTTTTTCTTTTTCTTAAATTGTTTTCATGAAATTTGACTGTTTGTATTAAAATAGATATTTTAATTTTTAAAAAAAACATTCAAATTGAAGTGCTACGTTATTTTCCCGCTCTTATAGTTAAAGTTTTTATTTTATATACAAAAAAATGTAAATTTTCTGTTTAGAATGACGTCGATATCAAACACGCAAAAATATAGCAAAAAAATCTGAATTTTTATTGGCAAATAGAAACAAAATAGACGCGTTATCCTTATTTTTTTCACATTATTGTGTCATTTTTTAGGGTTTGGCAACAGGAAAGAAACGTTTGAATTAAAAAAGATTTAAAAAGAGATATTTCTATAATGTTAAATTATGGAAGTGGTAGAAAAAAGGGATAAATAGTGGTCTGATAATTTTTTAAAGCAGACAGGGATCTATTCCACGTTCTAAAGCCTATGTGCATGAAGTTTCGTGCAAATCGGTCAAAAATTAAAGATTTGTATAAAGGACATACACACAGAGAACGGCTTTTATATATATAGATAGATAAGTAGATTGAATAAGGGAACATCTATGCTGTATTTTTAAATATTCCAGACCGTTCCGAAGAATGCTACTGTAAAAAATCACGTGACTGCCTTTTAAAATGAGCATTTAACAGAAATAAAAAAAAATAGTGAAATATTAAATAATATCTTAGCTTGTAATTGAGACAGAAGAATAATTTTTAGAATTTCTGAAAGGGAATTTTTTCTGCGCCGGGCTGTGCAATTTTCGAATTTTTACGCCTTTTACATTCTGAGATGGGGTGCCTTTTTAAAACCCCCAGTACACTTTATTGCTTAACATCCGCATCTGGAAGTCTTGCTTTCACATTCTGGCAACCCGTGGGCATAAAATAAAAGAAATTTTTCATCGATCGATTTTTAGCCAATTTTCTCGGTTCTACCATACGCATCGGAATAATTTTTTGAATTTCTGAAAGTAGGCTCTTTCTGCGTCACATCGGTACAATTTTCGAGTTTTTAGGACCGGTAGTTTCTGAGATGCGAGTTCGATTTAAAGAGCCCCAGTTCACTTTTTCGATGCGGTTTCTACGCAGATTTTCATTGATCCATTTCCAAATCGTTACTTTTTTTTATATGGAGAAAGATTTTTTTTCCATCGGGGGCGACACTAAGTTCCGAAAAAGCAAAATTTCGTTCTTCCTGCTATTTATTTTTACATACTTTCTTTTAACTTACAATTATATTTGTGTGTGGCAGTTAAATCTTGTGAATCATTTTTCACCCACTTCCTGTTGACATACAGCTTTAAAATTTGGAATGTGTATGTATTCCTAAGGGCAAAGCATGAATTGGACATTAATTTTTTTTAATTCGATCCCTAAGGGGGGCAAATTTACTTAATGGTTACGTTTGATTTCCTATGGAGAAATCAGCATCAGCTTCAACAATGAGTATTTGTTGTAAAATACTAATGACAGCGCCAAATTCCAGCCAACTTGGCGAAATATCGCCAAATTTGGCGACAAAAATGAGTTGCCATATAGGAAACCAACTTGTCAATATCTGGCTAATTTGGCAAAATTCCCATTTAAATTCATTAATCCCCCATAATCGAACTCGCCGCAATTTAATTTAAAGGATTTTTTTTTTTCAAGACTTTTCTACTTTTTAGTGCATTTAAAATAACTTACATATTTTCTACATTTTTGTGAATTTTAATAAAAGCATGTTTTTCAAAAAAAAAAAAAGAAAAAGAAAATTACAGTTATGTTTATTACTAGCTGAACCCGGCCACGCATTGCTGTGGCTCAGTCTGGTTAAATGGAAAAGAAATAAAGAGAAAGCGCACGTTTCTAAAATGTTTAATTTCACAGTGCTTGTGGGCATACAATATTTTCTGTTGTTCCATTGTCTGTGCAGACATAGGCATTGCCTGGTTTGCCGATTCCAGAACACGCAACACGTACGAGAACTTCCAGATATTAGCGATTTTGTACAAACGAACATTTACATTTTTATTTATATATATATGTATTATATAAAAATGTGCCGCGACGCGGGGGAAGTGGAGGGTGGGGGGTGGGAGCTGCATAAAATGAAAGAGTAGTCCAAGGGCTTTCTAATGATATATCGCAGGATGGCTGTCAGAAAAAAATTTAAAAGCGCCCCCTGGTGGTGGTGAGAAAAGTGGGAATAGGGGGGGGGGGGGTGAGTAAGGTTCATAATAGGTATATAACAAGACGCTTGTATTCGAATGCAACTCAATCTGTGAATTTCAAAGCAATCGTTGAAGAACTTTCGGAGATTAGCGATTTTGTACAAACGAACATTTAGATTTTTATTTATATAGATTTATATCATTTTATTATTTCTGAAATATTTACGTAATACCAGTATACCACACGTGGACTTATATTTTATTTTTGTGCACGAGTATTTAAACTCAGTAATATAAAATGCGCTTTACTTTTTTGAAATAATTCTTCATTGTTTAAAATCGTCTGTATCTCGACACTCAGCACTGAAAGAATGTCAACCAGCACAACTGTTTAGAATCACTCGATGGAAATTATGGCTTTATTCACAATAGAAATCAATACTGCTCAAGTGGTTTGGAATATGATACAAAAATGAACACTCAGTCACATCATCTTTAACAAAAAAAAAAAAAAAAAAAAAAAAAAAAAACTTCTTTAAGTCTTCTCATTTAGTGCTTCACTCTTGATATTTCTCGGCCTGCCAACGCAGATTTATGAATCACCCGAGGGGAAGAAGACGTTGCCGCCTTTCCCCCACTTCTTTCAAATACAATAGGAAATTTAGTCGATAACTTAAGGGCACATGCGACATTTCGGTTTGCAAAATGAAGCAGTTTTAGGTCTTCTTAATAGATACTTCATAACGTTGTCTTTTGTCTTAAAATAAAATTCCAACTCTCAAAATTTCACCTTGTAATATGCTAAGGCAGGCCAGGGCCGAAGCTAACCTTTTTTGCGCCCGGGACAAACATGGATTTTGGCACCCCCTCCCGCTCTTCCACAAAGTATATTTACAAAGAGAATTTTACTAATTTTATAATAGACGACTTATTTTAAAATTTAAAATATGTAATCATAAAATACGTAATACTGCACTACGTAATCTACAGTGGCGGATCCAAGGGGGAGGTCCCTCTGAACTTCAACAAAAATATTCTAAATATCATTTTTAAAATGACATATGCAGTAGAGTCCCGATTATCCGAGTCCCTCCTAACCGAGTTATTTTCTTCTGGTGGGCGGACTGATAGCTTCCATTATTATGAAACAGCCATTATAAATGAAGTGTTAGGTGAAGATGAAAGAGCAGCCCTAAAAAGTTAGAACTCTGATTTTCTGGTCAGAGTGGGGGAAAAATGGCCATAATTTTTTTTTGCAAAAAGAATTGTGGCCATTTTTTTTCCCATTCGGACCAGAAAATCAGAGTTCTAACTTTTTACAGCTGCTCTTTCATCTTCACCTAACACTTCATTTATAATGGCTGTTTCATAATAATGGAAACCATCAGTCCATCAGAAGAAAATTATCCTTTCCAAAGGTATAATCCTTCATTTGGCGCCCCTTTGTTTTGGCGCTTGGGGCACATGTCCCCTCTGCCCCCCCCCCCCCCCTTAGTTCGGCCCTGAGGCAGGAGTTCAGAAATTGTGAGACCAAGTAGCGATTGCGTTTATGGACGCCCTACATGCAGTGGCGTAGCGTTGGTGGTCGATTTTATCGGGAGTAGAACTTTTAGGAGCGAAAAAAAAAAATCTTTCATTAACCCTTTATGACCTGGTGGTACTTTTTAAATACCATTAAAATAACTTGTTATACAATTCATTTAATACATCCATTAGTAGTAATGGGGCATTCTCACAATCTTTTAACTTTTTAGGAATAAAAATTTGGTGAAATTAAACTTACTAAAATAACATTTTAAACTTATAGATGAATGCCTTAATGATTCAAAATAAAGAAAAAATGGTCAACAGCGAAATTTTTTTTATTTAACTGAGGTTTAAGTTAAACTTGAGAGTTTAATTTTACTTACCATTTTACCGCTATAACTTTTTATTTTCTTCTAAATTTTTACTTATAATGAATTTGCATAGTACCCACGGGGAATAATAAATAAGAGAACGAGAAATAAGAAATAATAACAATGTAGTATTTTTAGTACAAAATTTTGGTATAACATTGTCTTAAAGGAGTGTTAAAGAAGGGACGGTAAGGAAAATATAGGGGACGGTATCAGTGTTGAATTCAGAAGGTGGCCCGGGGGGGGGGGACATCCCCCCGAGCAGGGAGATGTCCCCCCCGGAAGATTTGAGATTTTGTGCTTTTAATGGTCAAAAAGTGCAATTTCGCCCCAGGAACTCTATAATGTCCTCCCTGGAGCCACAGAAATCCCTCCCGGAGAAATGTGTCTGAATTCAACAGGAAAAAAGTGAAGGTAAGAGGAAAAAAAGGGATGGTAAGGATGGGACGGTAAGGAAAATTACCACCTATTTATAGGCAAATCATGTTAAGGGGCTGCTGCACTGAAACTCCCAGAACTCGAAATCCCATGTTAACCTATGGAAAAAATTTCAAGCGCGATGACTCATTACCTAATATAATTATTAAAATACTGTTTACAGCATCAGAAAGTAGATGTCAGATGCCGATGATGTGCATTTTTAAAAATTATCTCCGTAAATTTTAAGTATTTTTAAGAAGATGATAAAATTTAATCAAATGGAAATAATTTCAAAGTTTATAGGGATTTTTTATGTACTTAAAATTTACGGAGATAATGTTTAAAAACGCACATCATCGGCATCTGGCGTCTACTTTCTGATGGTGAAAACGGTATTTTAATAATTATATTAGGTTATGAGTCATCGCGCTTGAAAGTTTTCCCATAGGCTAACATGGGATTTCGTGATCGGGGAGTTTCAGTGCAGCGGAGCCTTAAGACTAAGTGATAGCCACAATGTTCATTGATTTTAAGAAACAGTTATTTACATTGGATTAAATTTTAAAAAATAATAATTTACCTCGAAAAGTTCAGAATAATTCAAGGAATAAACCTTGGGGCGGTAAGACTACCAATAAAGCCACGATGCCTGAAATAAATATTTAAATGGTGATTTAAATTGGGCAGTAAATTTCCTGTCAAAAAATTTTAGCCATTATTTCTCTAGCATACTTCTGCACGAGAAAAAAGTTGAAAAAAATTCTGTGGATGCATCTGAAGTGGTTTTCTGTATAAGTTTAGTAAGAGGGACGGTAAGGAATCTAAAACCCAGGGACCGAGTTCAAAAAATAATAACAACCCTAAAAATGTGTGCAGGTTAATTTTTTGCTACATATTTATGTAAAACAGTAGTCCCATTTTCGGAAAAAATATTATATCTAGTAATTACTTTTATTGAAACCATTTTATACAGACAGCTCCAAACTTAAAAATCAGCATCAGGGACACGGGACGGTTAGGAACTTCGAGGTGTATTTGGACCCACGACGTCGTCTAAAACTTATTTATCTAGTTAATATTGTTATATGCAATCATGCAATGGGATGTTTTCCAGTATAAGAAATTAACACCCACCCCCCTAAGAATATGTACTAAAATAAAAATTATTATTCAGGGACAGAAAAATATAGAAAAGTCAAAAGTTTGTGAGAATGCCTCTAATACAGTTAAGAATGAGTTACAGATACTTTACTTTATCTTGTTCCAAAAGAATTATTGGTTTCACAAAACAAAAGTATTTTTAAAACAATAATTTATTTTGCCTTTGCATCTTTTTAGCTTTCTTGACGCTGAAAGATTTAGGGGGAGGGGGGGTAAGTTTTTGTTCGGAAATATTTCTATATTTCTATTGTAAGAACATTATGTTTGTACATTTCCTAATTCTACAAAATACTAAAAAAAAAAAAAATATTTTAAATAAAAGAATTACAAATATTGCAAAAAAAAACCTATAAATTCAAATTTTATTAATTTTAATGGACAAAATCCTTCTAAAATTTATTAAATGATTGTGTAAATCTTCTAATAGAGTTTCAAATATTCACGAAAAATGCTTTAGAAGATGAAATTCTCGTGAATTCATAATTTGGAACATAAAGGGTTAATGCGTTTCCAAATGGATCAAGTAGACATCCTAATTCAACTTAGTTGAAGTTTTGTTTCATTATTCTGAATGTGTTGAAAAATGTTTCATAATAGATGCTTCACACATAATTTTTTTCTTTCTTATATCTTTAAGGGGCTACTTCACGCTCTCGACCGTACCATAAAAACTCTTATTAACCGCTAAGGAGGGGCGCAATATTTTGATTTGTCACGGATGCTCAAAACCCACACAGCCTCGATGCCTACTTGCCCTTTATATGCATGGGGGCCGTGCATATATAACGTTATCATTTTAGGAGAAGGGGAGGTCTGGCATTTGATATCGTAAGATAGCTCTAGAGAGAGAGGGATTTGCTTTTTGATATCGTTATAATTTTTGATCCAATCAAACTTTTCTTTTTTGAGTAAATTTTTTTTATTATCCAAGTAATCTGTTACCTTTTATTTATTATTATTTTTATATGTTTTCACGAAAATACAAAGCCGTTAAATGTTTATAAAATCATTTCATTCCAAAATTTGTAATACCCCAACGTTCGGCATTCCTGTTCTTCTGCCATGTGCACATATAATTCAATATTAGAGAAACAGAAACCAGGTGCATAATATGTTGGAAATGATAGTGTGCAAACTTCTGAATATTCAGTCTATGTCCACTAATCGCCGGAAAACATCTGAAGTTTAGATAGATCACAATCTATCTTCTAGACTAGACAGCTGTGACAGAAGCACTTAGTCGATATGTCCTTCGGTGACCAGATGAGCGATCGCTGGTCAGTAATCAATTTCAGGGTCGAACAGGCTGCGAAAGCACTTAATTCGCAAAGCCTATAAGCTATTCCTGTTATCAGCCGTCTTTCACTTTGAAACAGATGGTCCCCGGGGAAGCGTGGGAAAATAAGGTGTAGCCTAACTGAAATCACACGAGCGAGTCAGAAACAGAGAGAACAGGGATTGGCTGAACCCCCGACTCCCAAGAAGAGACAATTTTGGAACTTAGAAGGGAGTCCTTAATGAGTAGGCAGTTAATGAGATGAAGGCGAAGTAGCAAGTTGGACTTGCGGGTTTCCGCCGAGTTTTTGTACGGAGAAATAGATTCTCCAGCTTTGATTAAGCCTCTCACCCTGAGAACAGCGAGCAGACCGGGTCTGCAATCCACATGTTCTTTTATGAACAACGGGAGATTAGATCTCCCAGCCGGGACGATACTTCACTATAGATCGACGAGGATCGAACAGACTAAGTGGTATATTTGGACAATCTATTAATGAACTATTTTTGAAATTATATTTAAGGATACCACCTTCAACCTAAGACTTTTTCTCGAAAGCGTACGCAAACAATTATTATGGCGTAGGAGCATCTAGAACAACTCAAATCTCGAGAATCATTTTGTCATTTTAATTAATAAATTTCATTTTTTTTATTCTTCATCAATTGAGGTGCAATCTGATTTACCCCCCTTCGAAAACAAGCCTTAACCCGTTCGCTACCACGTTTCCGAAGTTCGCACAATAGTTGCGTTTACCAGTAAAGAAAGAAAAATAATGTTATCCGCTGTTTTATTGATAAGTTCTGCTTTTACCCTTCCCGGGCAGGGGGCAAATGCAAGAAGACAGTATTACTGTTGAATGCATTATGTAACAATAAGCTATTATTAAATACTTTTAAATAATAACTAACTCTTTTAGATGTTATTTGATATAAATTTGTTTCATGTATTGATATTTTATTGCCTTCTTGAATCCGTAAAATATACGACTAATAAATGTATAATCATATGTGTATATCACTACAAACATATAAAAATAGAGAAAAAGAATGTAAAAATAAAAAGAATTTTTAGACATTGATAACGATATCAATCTTTGGGGGGGTGGGGGGGGGGGCGACGAATGATAATGTATGAAGTCGTAAGAGTGTCCAGAATTAGCAAAATGTTGATGCGTTATATGTATAACCCTATATCGTTATACAAAATCGGTTCCTTTAGCTTTGATGTCATGTTTGTCCGCCTCTGTGTAGAGCCAGAAAATAATTACCCAATTTTAGCATTATGTATGAAAAAGAACAGAAAACAAGTAATATAAAAATTTTGTTTTTAAAGTCAATTCCTACTTAAGTCATCAAAGAAAAATTTAATATAATCCCTTAAGTTAATATTAGTTTTTGTTGCATTAAAATATCTCAATTTGTTGATTTTTTATAAGCAAGTAGGTTTACAATGGAAGTCTATGGGAATTGGGCGAAATATAGAGATATCGCCAAGTTGGCGTCACTTTTGGCGACTCATTTTAGCCGCCAAATTTGGCGATATATCGCCAAGTTGGCGACAAACTTGACGGTATTTGACGACAGAACAGGGTCCCCCCTATGGTAACCCCTTTTATAGATATGAAGATGCATTAAATGCTGTTCAATAACCAATGGCGATTTTGTGTCCCATGTAAAACTAAAATTAATTAATTAAAATTTAATTAATGAATTAATATTTGAAAAAACTGTATTAACATCAATTGTCATCCAGTACAAGTTAAAAAAAAATTATTTCAACTTGATAGGATGAATAATAAGTATTTTATTAACGATTGAAAATTTGAACAAGATATATAAATAAATAAATAAACAAGTAATATAAAAATTTTGTTTTTAAAGTCAATTCCTACTTAGGTCATCAAAGAAAAATTTAATATAATCCCTTAAGCTAATATTATTTTTTGTTGCATTAAAATATCTCAATTTGTTGATTTTCTATAAGCAAGTAGGCTTACAATGGAATTCTATAGGAATTTGGCGAAATATCAGAAATATCGCCAAGTTGGCGTCACTTTTGGCGACTTATTTTGGCCGCCAAATTTGGCGATACATTGCCAAGTTGGCGACAAACTTGGCGGTATTTGGCGACAGAACAGGGTCCCCCCTATGGTAACCCCCTTTATAGATATGAAGATGCATTAAATGCTGTTCAATAACCAATGGCCGCCATTTTGTTTCCCATGCAAAACTAAAATTAATTAATTAAAATTTAATTAATTAATTAATATTTGAGAAAACTGTATTAACATCAATTGTCATCCAGTACAAGTTCAAAAAAATTTATTTCAACTTGATAGGATGAATAATGAGTATTTTATTAACGATTGAAAATTTGAACAAGATATATAAATATATAAATAAATATATAAATAAATAAATATAGGAAGAGTGTGAACTAATAGTAGGAATTGAATAAATATAGGGAGAGTGTGAACTAATAGTAGGAATTGAAAAATGCATTTTAGAAACACTGCTTCTTCTTTCAGCAGGATTTTCTTCGCTGCTGAAGTTTCGTTCGGCCAAAAATTTTCTTAATTTTTTCTCTGATCCGATATTTCTGTCAAATGCATTCTCTTCCTTTATGTTGTCGTCACTCATGGTCTTTTCTATCTTTCCAACTGTAAGCCCCCGATATGCTATTTCTACCAGGCAACAATTAAAGTGTTATCTCTGAAAAATAACGTTACGTTACATAAACCCAGGGCCGAAACTAAGGGGGGGGGCGCAGGGGGCATGTGCCCCGGGCACCAGAACGAAGGGGCGCCAAATGAAGAATTATACCTTTGGAATGGATCCTTTTCTTCTGATGGGCTGATGGCTTAAAAAAAATTATGGCCATTTTTTTCCCTTGCTGACCCGAAAATCAGAGTTCTAACTTTTTGCGGCTGCTCTTTGATCTTCACCTAACACTTCATTTATAATGACTGTTTCATAATAATGGAAGCCATCAGTCAATCAGAAGAAAATAACTCGGGTAAAACGGAAACTCGGTTAAGCGGGTCTCGGATAAGCGGGACTCTACTGTATATTTCGTTTTAAAAATGATTTTTAGAATATTTTTTTTGGTGTTCACCCTGTTTATTTTCGACTTGATTTATTTCGAACTTATTTTCGTTCTGGACTTGCATTATGCCGGATTACGAAATTTTCCGGATTGAATGTCGGGAAAAACGTCTAGAAGTTAGAATTAAACAAAAAATGGCAGTAAAGCATTTTTTTTATTCTTTAAACATCTTGAATAGAATAATAAAAATGCTCAATAATGTAAAAGTCAACATATGCACACGAATATAAAATGGAAACGTGCACTGAAGGTCTACTCGTAGAAGCCATCTTTAAAAAATCTCGAATATCAGTGTGTTTGCCAGTCACTATAAAATACTTTTCTAAAATCCAAAAAGTATTTAATTCAGATGATAAAAATTTATTTTTCCTTTCAACAGTTTGATTTCTCAAATTGTCTACAGAAATTATTTTTTCTTCACCCCTCATCGACGGGGTGACTGAACAATTCATAGATTCGCGAGTTTGAAGAGTTTGTAATGGGTTGTAATGTAATTCCTCATTCTGAAGGTCCACTGGATTATTATAAGCATCAGGAGTGATTAAACAAGGAAAACTATTTTTTTCGAAAGTCGTGCCTGATTATCCAGCATGCCGGACCTTAGGATGTCGGATTATAGGACATTTAGTATACTACTGAGTACTTATAATTTACATTTTTTAGAAAGTTTTCTTTTCTATTTTTATCGGAATTTCGGGTAATCCGAATTTTTTGTAATCCGAACAGGCACCGGTCCCAATTAGTTCGGATTAGCGGGATTCTACTGTATATCGGTATGAAACAGATTGTATGGTACGGATTGCGAACCTTTTCATATCCGCGACCAAAATGCTTCCAAAATATAATTTATGTAACGTGCCAACAACCAAAAAATTTAGTCGATCAAATAATTATGAAACAAAATTACCGTGAAATTTTGTTATTACGGTTAAAAATATATGCGTAGCGTATATGCAGATGTTATATTTTAGAAAGTAATAAATAAATTAATGATTTTTATGTTCGTATCTTGGATTCCAAACAACTGATATGAAATTAAATTTCTTTTAACAGATGCAATCTGAATTGGAGTTCCACGCGGTTTCTACTTGAGTGTTTCAAGAACAGTAAAAATCCTCTAATCCGCCACGTTCGGGACTTGAAGCATGCCGGATTATGGAATTTTCCGGATTATACGATGAATGTAGGAAAAAACGTGCAGAAGCTAGAATTAAACAAAGAATGACATTTAGGCATATTTTGTATTCTTTAAACAGCTTCAATAGAATTTTTAAAAATACTCAATAATGTAAAGCACAACATATTTATAAGACTATAAAATGAAAACGTGTACTGTTAGACCTACACAGTAGGCCTACTCGAAGAAGCCATCTTAAACAAATCTCGAATATATGTTTGTTTAATTGCAGTCTTCTCTCTTCTTATTATAGTCCAAGAGCCGACAGCACAAAAACCTATGTTATCAAGCACAAGAAAAAAACCTTTATTTTATTGAAGAGTAGAAATAGGAGAATCTAATGATCCATGTCTGCCGGAAGTGAAGTGGTGCATAAGCCAAAAATTAATACCACCAGTGGTTGACTCGTAGGTTTATCAATGTGTTTGTCCTACAAACAAAGGTATGAAAACATGGAGGAATGGGAGCAGGAAAACACAATGATAAACCTACGAATCAATTACTGGTGGTATTAATTTTTGGCTTATGCACCGCTTCACTTCCGGTAGACATGGATCATTAGATTACCCTACTTGTACTCTTCCATAAAAGAAAGGTTATTTTCTTCTGCTTGATAACATAGGTTTTTATGCTGTCGGCTCTTGGACTATTATGTGAAGTTTGATAATTTCCGCATGGTTGAATGAACTGTTGCACTCAGAAAACTTGGAAAATGTGTTCAAGGCATCAGTTGCTTGATTAAAACTGATGTTGTTTGACTCGTCCACATCATCTTCATCAGAGCCAACGTCTTTTGGGGCTGTTGGGTTGATAACACCCTGTATGATGACCTCATCAGTCCACATTTCCTTTGTCGGCTCATTAAAATCTGCTTTAACCTACTATTTTATTTCTTCTGGATTCTGTTGTGTTTCCGAAAGTCGTGCTGGATTATCCAGCATGCCGGACCTTAGGATGCTGGATTAGAGGATGTTTACAGTAATTTATTATTCATTTCCAAAAATAATGTCCCGCAGACTTAGTCAAGAGGGGAAATTGTCAAAATGGCTAGTGCCAGCTTCTTTAAACAGTTTCATATGCCTGAATTTCCAAGTTGTCACAATTTCATCCGTACCGTTCACCAAAAAATTTCAAATTTTTGTCTCAAACTCGAATAGGTTTCTGCTTTTCCGAATTTTTATTGAAAATACGCAAATTTATCTGTATTAATATATTATACAGCAAAAACATGTTTGGGAGTAATACGACGTGACATTGACGATACGACCATTACTTTTCATTTTCGTGCATTATTTTTAGTTTCTAAACATGGCACAATTGAATATTGAAGAGCTTCTTAGAAAAACATGTTATGATACATTTTCTCAAAAATTGTTTTATTTTATGGGCGATTATTAAATTTCAAACCATTCGGTTGGGTAGTTTTTACGCTGTTATATGCGGACAGACAGACGAACGGACCAAACGTCGAGCATAGGTGCTACGTATTTATATAATTGCGAACGCACCTAAAAACTCAATAGCCATTTGAAGATAAATATTATTCTAAGAAATGGACTCAGTGAGCAAAGTAAACATTAAAAGCGTTTTTAATTTAATAAAATATCAATGTTCGCTGTCATTCCAAAAAAAAAAAAAAAATCAATTTAACAAATTACAACGACCATTTGGAAAATGATTTTTTCAAAGACTAAAATTTAAGACATAAAAAATCGCACGGAGTTCATCATACGTTACGTACGCCATGGATTAAACATTAACATTCCTGGACCCATCATGAACAAATTTTAAAAGAAATTTCAGTTTTACAATTTTCGGTACTGTAAATTTTTAAACTTCTACGAAGCTGGTCATACATTACGTACGCCATGGATTAAACATTAATATTCCTGGACCAATTTTAAATGAAATTTCATTTTTAAACTTCTAAACATCCCACAATATTACTTTTTACACCGGCGTATAGAGAAAAAAATGTACTTTTAATTGCAATTTGTTTGAAAGCTGTATCTCAATTTGTTTGAGTTATTAATTTTTTTTTCTAGTTTTTATTACTTTTTTATCATAGTGGCAACAGAAGTATCCATCTCCGTTGAAAGTAAAGGGAAAATACAGATTACTGTATAGACCAATCAAAAAACTAATAAAATGCGGGATTCAACTAATAAAACGCTTCAGATATGTTTTTGATTTCCTACCCTGACCGAGGACAATAACCAATTTTCAAATGGTTAAAAACGAAAAATGAGAAATTTGCTGAAAAGGAATTATGAACGTAAACGTTTGTGGAAATTGAGCCACTTTGTGGAAGCGTAATAAAATACTTAAGTTTTCTGAATGAGAATGTACATTTCATTTTAAATGTTGCCTACATTTTCACCACCAGAAGCTTTAAAGCTCATGATTTATAAATACAAATATAGATAGATGATCTGTTGAATATATAAAACCATACATTAAATGCTAATGTACTAATAACAAAATATTGCTCCATTTAAAAAAGTATATATTATATTAATAGTAAAATAAATGTTTCAAATAAGCATAAAAATCAAACTAGATTTTTTTTTCAAAAGGCCTTTTGTTCATCATGATGTAAAGAACTGCCCTTTTTAGGTGCGTTCGTAATTATATAAATATTATATATAAATATACGCCTATAGTCGTCGTCTGGGTTCGCCCGTCTGTCTGCATATAACAACAAAAAAACTATCCAAACGAATGGTTTGAAATTTAATATATATAATCGTTGTAGAATTTTGTCGAGTCACTTCAAATTTCATGAAAATCAAATCAAAATTTAAAACGATATTAATAAAAGTTTTCTTCATTCTATTAAATTCTATATACGTACTTAATTCAATATCCCATGATAGGTAACGATTCTAAGTTGCCATGGTGATTACGTCCTATTTAAGATAGAGCCCTATTATTTCCGTATTACGGAATTTAATATGTGTAGTCGTAATAAATTTTGTATTCATGCATTTTTGTATAAGAGTGCAACAGCTCTTGCACCAAGATCTGGATATTTATAAAGCTAGTTAGAGTACAAACACACCTCATTTGCCACGTTTGACGTACAATTTCCGACTTTGGTGTACTGTTACCCATGCATTATTATAAAACCGCTCTCCGTGTAGCATTAAAAAATACTTCAATGCTTGAAAATGCTCAATTCGCTTTAACTGTGATGTAAGTTTTACCAGTACATACTTTTTGCATGTAATAATTTATTTGTTTTAAATTTTTCCATCATATTCAGTATCTACGTATAAATATATATAATTGAAGATACGTTGTTTGGAAATATTGTTATTCAGACTTTTTAAATTTTGACAGTTCTATTAGGTAGATTTCGTAAGAAATACTACCTATTGCAGTCGTTACCATGGTGCGACTTTTGAAAAATTCCTTCATAACTTTTCATTATATGAGCCCAGGAACCCAAAACTACCCCCGCCTAAAAAGTTTATATAGATATATATATTATCTATTAATTATTAATTGTTTAATTTTAAACAACTTCTTGTAATTTATTACAGGTTCATTATTATCGATTGTAATAATAATTATTATATGGACTATCTGTTGCGGCAACCGTGGCATTAGCTTTTAACTGTGTCAGTATTTAAGCGGGATTTTAAGCCAATGTACGTTATCTGTTTGTGTCAATGTTGATATGTCTTGGCTGTCCTCGTGCTGGGTTTGTCTATGATTTAATTTGTTTCATTTTTTAATTGTTTTCATAGTTGTGGATTTCACATTGTTTAATATTTTACATGGTTGTTTAATATTCTCTGGTGATTAGTCGATTGGGTACATAATGGAATTCAATATTTGCTTATTGCTAAATTCCGTTATAGAAATCGACTATGTTTTTTGCTTATAAATGTATTTTATGTACCCGTGATCAAGTGAAATACCTTATAGGCTTCCGGCTTCATTCATCCATTTTATCTTTTGTATGTTTATGTTACGGCTTTTTCTAGTTCAACATTATTTAGCCGGATTTATTATCTATTGTCTTTAATCAGACTTTATCAAAAATTGGGGGTTTTTTTTCATATGTTTCATATAGATTTATTGCCAGCAATATGCTAGTGAATTAATTGCATTTAATAAAATTCTGTATTACTAGTTACATGTTCCTTCTCTATTCTGTAAAATGTCTGAGTTATGAATATTTGCTATATTATAAATTTAATTTCAATTATTGGAAATCGATAACGATTTGTTATATATATATATATATGTGTGTGTGTGTGTGTGTGTGTGTGTGTGTGTGTGTGTGTCTGTATGTATGTGTGTGTGTAATATATCGCGAGCGTTCCGGACTTGTATAGGGAGTCACGGGCCATTCACGTTCCTTCATGTGTCCGTACAGCCGGCTTTACATGTAAGGACTTCTTGAGGTGGCATTACTTGTGGAATAATTAGACTCGGGAACCTTTTGGTGGATCGAACTCATTTATTTCGTGCTCCATCGTACAATCCGATCGCGAGTCCGGTCGGAGGTCCTCGAGCCCGTTACGTTGATGATTTTAGGAGCTACATTGGCATGGGTTTTGCAGGCTTCTCAAAATTGCAAGTTCTCTCTTTTTTGGCGCGGATTTTAGCTAATATCTTGGGGCTTGTCATATTTTCCAGCAGACGGCATAGTTGTAAAATTGGGAGGAACATTTCTTTAATTGACTGATTAGCTTTTGATTGATTGCGCGGGCTCAGATTCCAGAATTGGGTTTGGCCAGCCCGGGAATCAGCTAACCACACATGGATAACAAATATGCAACTCAGCTATTTTTACTCTTAAGGATCGTCCGAAAATGATATCTGAAAGTAATAAGATGTATTGCTGGGAAACAAAGTTTCAAGGGGTAAAACTGGTTTTAGAATGAGATTTAAAGTTAGGACAAAAACTTCGGATTTTAATTTAAATTTTTGAATTTTAAAAGGGTTTTTATCTTTTCATATATATATGTATGTACCAAATTTTGCCCGCACGATAAAAGTCGCAATTATGCATGGATTGTCTTCAAATTCGCCAACAACTTTGAGATGGCTTAATATCTCGGCGGGGATTGAAAATGGGCAAAATCGGCTCAAGGGAATGGAAATGGGGAGTGTTAAAATTTTTGAATACCGTCTTAACCCATTAACCGCTGACGTTGCGTTCACGCAACAGTCAAAATAAATTGCTCATAGAATGAATTAATTACATTGGCACCACTATTTTAGAATTTAAAAAAATGTCTTATTTATTGGCAGGAATTTTGCTATTTTAGTAAAGCTAAATTTACCTTACTGAATTTGTGGTGGGAAACTACTTTCAACAAGAAATTTGAAAATTTCTATCGTAATAGTTTTGGCGGTTAATGGGTTAACAAGATTCTGATAAAACCAGCTCTTACACAACAATGACAGGAAAAAATAAATATTTTTCGTTATAGCAGTTGGCAACAATAAAAAAAAACTATAAAATTCTCACCACGACAATTGCTTTTCTAGTGCAAGATTTTCACGTGAAAAAAAAATTAAATTAAAAGTTTGACGAATTGAAAACAAATTGAATATTACGTCATAAGTTTTCTAGAACAAGATTTCAGCATCAAAACTCAAAATAAAATAAATAGTTTGACAAATTAAAAAAATATATATATTGCGTCATATTGGAAATATCGAGGCTAACGAAAAATACAGGCTACCGCGATACATCCCACGTGTCTTTTTTTACAGACCGCTAGTGACACGTGTGCTCTTTTCGCACACCTTCATTGGTGCATTCGAGCATCACGTGATTCCAGCGGTCTGTAAAAAAAGATACGTGTAATGCATCGCGGGTAGCCTGTCTTTCTCGTTAGCCTTGGGAAGTATAATGGACCTCAGCAGATGAATATGTAACGTCATGTGACATGTGAGTTTGAAGAAACGTATTAAAACATGATAAATGGAAATATTAACATATTTTAACACTTTGAGGTTCTCTGAATTTGTTTTATCCATATTTAAACCTATTCATATACATGCGTGTATGTATTCGTATATATTAGAACTTTCACAAAATGTTTAGCTCCCTAGAGCTCAAGTGAAGGAACTGGGTTTATCTCTAATCTTGATTTAAGTTTTTGTTGGTGAATTTAGTTCTTAACTTCGAAATCTACCTCCGCCTGTAGGCCCAGGCCGGCAGGGACTTTTTTTTACGGCTGTTTGTAAATTATGAATAAAAATTACGATTAAAAAGCCCGAGAAGATAGTCAGATTTAAAAAGTGGCTGGATACTGCACAGCACAATCTAGTCCAGTATGTGCCTCCAAAAAATAGTAAAAGTGCTATGCATAGTTATTGATCCTATAAAAGTTATGTAATTGAGTTATCGTGGCCGATTTCCACAATAACGTTTATAATAATTCTTCGATTTAAAAACAGTTTGCTTCAGCATGTTTAACATACATTTCTCTGTAAAATTGCAAGTTTTCATGATTTTATATGTAATAGTTTAACAGCTGATAGTTTAATAGCTCAGAAAGCGAAAAGCACACTGTCAGGTCTCTGACGTTAATGAGGCGTATGCTTAATGTAAATTAATGTTAAATTAATTTTATTTTATTTATGTAATGTATTTATCTATATATCATTATCTACGTACTTGAGTTATGGATACATTTTCTTATCTATGGGAACGGTGTATAAAAGGAGACAATATAAAAGTGGCTTTTATCTATCGGAATGTAGATAATACAATAGGAAGCTGAGAAGCAAGAGTTAGTGAACAAAAAATAATCTCATCTGATGACCTGTCAGCGAACAAGAGGGCAGGAGAACACGTGGTATCCTTGGAAATACAGGTGAAAATACCGGCGTCTGAGAAGAAAGAAGGGAGAGAGTAGAAGAGAATTAGTTTTAAGTTGAACGTTGGATGTGTAACTGACTTCTAGACGATTTCGCGACCCAGATTGAAATTCATGCTGGTATTTGTTTGCTAGACAAGCAATGAAATGCTGTATCCCAGCAAGTAAAATAGCATAAACTACCATAATACATTTGCTGGTTCCACCAGAATTACTAGCAGGTCATGGTGTGTATTGGCCCACTTTACTGCTTGGCCAGCATACGTAATCCAGCTTGTGTTGCTTGAATATGTTGCTGGCCTAGCAGCAATCAAGACCACCACTTGCTTGTAAATCAAAAGCAACATATACATTTTTTGTTGCTATTCTAACAATGCATTTCTACCATCGGTTGCTTTTAATTTTTACTTTTCTAGCATAACTTGCAATTTTTGCTATGCTGGCATTACTTGCCTTTAATATTTGCTATTCTAGCATCACTTGGTTTTATATTTTGCTATTCTCCCAGATAGAAAAAAACAAGCTGGTGTATTCTTTGAAGAATTTCTGAAGTACCTACATGTTTTAGTAGAGGGAATTTACATCAGGTTTTTTCCTCGGGGGAGGACAGAACTCACTACCTGCTGTTTGGAAACAGAATGCTTTATTGACCTTGCTACTGGGGTCGTGTTTGTAAGAGATTTTAAATGCGGGTAAAGGGTGATGAAGCTGATTCTGCTGTGTGTTGATATTTTCAAGTAAATATGATATAATTGGAATTAAAGCTACATAAAGCGATGGTGTAATGTAAAAGTATACAAATATTGCACTCTACAAGTCCCAGAAAAAACTTAATAAATATTCCCATTTGGTAGAAAAATTTTTACAGCCGATATTTTATTAAATTATGAAGTTTAATATATTAAACAATCTTTACAATAATCTTTTAAAATTTGCGCATTTTCACTTTCTCACAGATAAAATAAAAAGATTGTTTTTTATGTAAACAACGCACAATAGTTCAATAATATTTAAGATATTAACGTATAATAAATAATAAGAAAATTACAAATAGGGAAAAATTCCTTTTTACAAAGTTTTAGAATTACATAAATCTGAAAGTTAAAAAAAGCAAAATATAGAGATATTGGTATTACACTTGATAAAATTATATCCGATGTGAATAAATTAACACAATACCCGAATTTAATTCCTTACAATTTTATCTCATTAACATTTTGATCATTATCTCATTTCAACGGAATTTTCTGGGGTTTTTCTTTTATATTATTATTATAAATATCATTTTGTAAGTTAAAGGTGAACAAACCAATACGATAAAAGAAACAGCTGAATAAATCAAACGTAAATACAATATCGTCTGTCTCTGCTTCGTTTAGGAAAGAATAGATATTCAAAACATAAAGCGTAAACATATTTCATCAACATAGGTAAATTTCGGAGGCATGTTAATTCTTCCCCAATGTTGGTAGTGACGCTAGTATAGCGACTAGAATACACCGTGTGGAAATCGGCTATCCCTGTAATACTTCAAAAAGCAGTAAAATATTGTATCCCTTAAATGTGCAATGATGCAGGTGCAATATGCAGATCGCAGCGACATCTGCAGGATATTTTCTAAAACTGCAAGATATTGCTAGTCTATACAATGTAATGCGAAAATCCCGCAGATATCGCTGCGATCGACTCTTTGTATTTCAGCAGTATCGTCGCACATTTAAGGGATACAAATTTTTAGCATTGTTTGGATAGCACATTTCCACACTATGTATTCTAGACACTGTAACTCTAGTACTGTTGGTATTACAGATTTTGCCGTAAATGTCCTACCTTGTATGTTAATTAATCTATGCTACAGTTTGGCCGATAGAGCAGTTACGTTAAAATTTTCTTCTTCGATAAGATATACTTCATGACAAAAACTCCTAAGCGCGCGTATGTTCTGCGCGTCCATCTTGAACAGACCCAAAATTTCGCAAAATGATTTCGCTTATGATTGGTCGTTCGAAAATGAAAGTTTATTTTTTGTAATGGCAACAATGTTAACCACAACAACACAAACAGGCCGTGTCTATTGCGCCGTATGATACGGCTGAATAACTGAAGATATTAAAGAACCGTCATGTGCAGTAATGAAAAATAGGGAACTGCGCATAAGAGCCGTAAGACGGCTAAGTTGGAAGTCAGAGTGAGGGGTTACCTTTGTTGGCGATAACTCGATTGCAATTTAGCAGATAGTTGTAGTGATAAAGAATGCATTTTAGGTATATTTGTTTGTGTCAACCTTGGTTTGTGTTTATTTTGAAATGGATGACAATGTTTAGCTTCGCTGAGTTGTAGTTTAACTTAATTGTTTAATTTATAGTAATTAAGTTAGTATTTAGGAAACATATATTATTTATTAGCATTGACAATTTAAAGTTATTCAAAATATTTGTTTTGAAAAATCAGAAAAAAGTATAAAATTGACCAAAAAAGTTTAAAAATTCTTGAAACCAAGCTTAATTTAATTATCATATTTTAATGTAATTAGAAATATTCAGTACTTTTTTTTCTAGATAAAACATATACTAATAATGGTGAAAAAATGTAATCATCATTTTGTCTTATTTAATCTGAATTGAAAAATAAAATGAGATTAGACAAATCAATAAAATTAATGTTTTGCTGTAAAATGTTTAATTATATAAAATCAACTTGCATCTATGTAATATTTGGCTGAAGTGTTTCCATTTCTTAAAAGAAATAATTTCCAGATGTTTTCACTAAATAATCTTTAAGTAGGTGCATATGTTCGAATTCTTTTTTCTTTTTCCTTATTTTTAAGTAAATGAAAACATGCTGTTTACAAAAGTATCTAAATGAAATACATTAATGTGAAAAAATAAATTATAGTATTTATCATGTATCAAAAATTTAAATTCCAGTAGTAATTAATGCCGGTGATTTGTATTTTAATTCATTCATAATTGATTTTTTTTTAAATGAAATTGTTTTTACCAGATCAATGGCTAAAAAACAGTTTAGGTTTAATTCTGATTTTATTTTTATTCGAAATAAGGGTACTAATAATTTAGCTGGGTGTAGATGGTAATTCACCAAATATTGTTTCCGTCATCATTATTCATAGTGCATCCGCTTAATTTAAAATATAATCGCATTTTACTCATATTAGTTAACTTTCGTTTAAAATTCATGCATTTAATTTATTTCATTTAAAAAAGATGAAATAATACCATTAACCAAAATATTTTATTTCAACATCAAAATATTGTTTCTAATTTACACCCACAGTACCACAGTATATAAAAGCTGCTATTGAAAAGGGCATAAAATTTTATTGGCGACATTTCCTTTTCAATATTTGCTCCCAGTTAACAAAAAAACACTGAAATATATATATATTTTTTCACTTTGGTTCTGGCTTAAAGCTAAGATAAAACACAATGAAAAATTTACTTTATTGATTAAGAAATTAACTTTTTAGAAAAACACTAGTAAGAACCCAGTTCTCAATTCCATTATCTAATTTGTCTTTGAATTATGCATATTACTTCTAGTAAAAACAAGTGTGCAAAACAATTATTTTTTTTTTTAATGTTTTTATTCTCTAAAAATAGAAGCTACAGCTTTCAGTTTTAGTTGTTATGTTTTAACTTAAAATCTTATTAAATTGATTGTATAACCAAAACCTATTGGCATAATGAATTTGTTGTCTTCTATTGTGTAACTTAAAATAATAATAAATAATGTAGAAAAAGAAGAAACTTGAAAAAAATTATTGTTAACTGCCATTATGTGAGATGATTTTCCTTTACCTTAAAATTTTCTTTTTTAAAAACAGGACAGATCTAATCAGAACTTTTAGTCAGTTTTTCAAGACGACCTTTTTTTATTTCACTGAACAGCTTTTGTTTATATAGATCTTGGGTTTTTTTACTTCAAAATCACAGATCAAAATATTAAGTCTCTTAAAAAAATATTGAATCTTTGTGCTCCAGTCAGAAAGCATTATTATTCTTCTCTAATTAATGTATATATACAGGAACTTAAATATAAAACACCGAAAATAGGATTGTTTATAATTGCAGTAAAAGCTTGTAAGATAAAATCACAATGCAGTATAGAAAAGGATGTTTTACAAAGTACATTTCCTTTTACATTTTTTTTTTTTTTTACTTAATGCAGGATTTAGTTGTATAGGATCTGTTTTCTTGTGTTTTAATGTACTTAACTAGACATACTTAAGTACAAGAATTTGTTTATTTACTTTTCAGTACAGAAATAGAACTTGAATTATCTTAACTAAAATCACCCTTTTATCAATTTCAGGAGATAAAAAGTTGCATTTTTAAGAGAAAAAAAAATATTGAACTGCAAGTTTTATACATTTGTTCATAAATCAGAGTTAGAAAAAACCCAGCCCGCTGGGCCCACTAGTCTAAAGCCCAGGTTTTTTCGGGCTTTATTGAGTTTTTTTGGAGAACACTTTAAACTTCTAATTTTCATATACATAATACCTAAATTCTCCATTTATCAGTGAAACGTGGGCATAATTTTGCATTAATTGAGTATGAATTAGCAAAAAATGTGTAAAAAGAAAAAAAATGAAAATTATTTAAAAAGTACATCTGTATCTCATGGGACAAGTTTGCAGCACTAAGCATATATTAAGTGAACCACAACTGGATTTCTTTATGTAATTCTTACCTTAAGTTAAATATGCTAAATTTATATAGTTTCTTTCATTTTCTTCAAATCAGAAATCAGTTAAAAGCTTTTTTTTTTTTTTTTTTTTTTTTTTTTTTAATTAAGAAATAGGATTTGTAATAATATATTTGAAATTTTTTTCAAAATTTGCTACAATATATATTGCAATAGTATTAAAAGTTGGATTAAATTGTCATGGAAGTCAGTGTCAGTGATATTTGCAAATTTAGATTGCAAATAGCGATACACTTATTACTAGCTTTGCTGCTTTATCAACTCCAAAATGATTACATAACTTGCTCCAACGAATATTCAGCCTGTCTGCCGAATATTCGGCCGGGCCGAATATCAAGTCCATTATTCGGCCTTGGCCGAATAATACTGTAATAAATGTTTTTATATTTACACAGTGTAACTTTTTAATTTGACAATTTATATTCATCATATATAATGAAAATTTTATTTGAAATTAACTAACACTTTTTTTTCCATTAACTTTCTTACCCCGAATGGGTTTTATCTACCCATTTTTATATAAGAGACTAATTTAGGAATCATGTTAAAAAAATTTTATGCTGTATCAGCAAGTACAAAAAGTATCTGTAATAAGCTAAAATAATCTGTTAAATTTAAAATTAATCTATTCAAAATTATTTTAATACAGCTGTACAAACAAAATCAAATTTTTTTTATCATAATGGGAAGTTTAACATTTATCCCTTGTTACATAAAAAAATATTTCTTTCAATAATATTTTGAATTATACCTATAAAGAACATAAATATATGATTGATTAGATATAGATTTATTATATGTATAAGATATTTAAGTCGTATATGTTGCAATACTTAAGTTTTTTTTTTAAGCAAAATACGCTTAAAAGTTAAATACAATTTAAGTGATTTTTTTAAGTGTGTTACTATTTCTTATAAAATAATGAAAGAAATGTAAGTACTAAATTCTTTTAATTAGTATGTATTTAAGTTTTACATATTTTTTTCAAGAATAGCATTGTACTGTTTATATTTGCCTTAAAAAACTGTTAAAATGTTTTCAATAAACGTAGATTGTGATGCAGAAATAATAATAATTCAGCATTCTCAGGTGATAGTCTATTTCTATTTCTTTTTTTTTTTGTAAATGCTACCTGCTTCTGAAAATAATCTCTCACTATAAATGGTACTTCCTGGAGCAGAAAGGTACTTTTTGGCTAATTGTGAAAGGTTTGGAAAGTCTTCTGAATTTTTCGCCCACCACTCCAAATGACACTGTTGTCTTTCTGGTAGTGGCTGGGAAAGAAAATCGCTAATTTCTTTTACTTCTTCACATTGAAAGGAACTTTCTATAGAACTTCACTCTGCGATTGGCTTGCAATTTCATTAAAGCATGCCCACAAAGAATTTTGAACTTGTGAAGATGGAATGGTTATGTTGGAAATATTTTGTTCACATTCTGTTACTGGTTTCATACTAGCCTTTCTTAGTCTTACTAAAGCAGTTAATTTGGACTTTACTCTTACATCCTTTGCTTCATCTTTGTTGAAAAAAAAACACTTTAAATCTGGGGTCCAAAACTGTAGCGATGGAATAGAGTGTTTATTGTCTTGAATCGATGCAAAAGGTTTCTCCAAATTTTGTAGAAGAGTGTCTTTCATGGTGCCTACACCAAAAAAAATCTCCAGATTTAAATATGATTTTAATGCTGTAACTATTGGGATGACTTCAGAAATTAATAATCTCGATGAGGCAATTTGTTTTGTTATTTCTTCAAATGGTTGTAATAGATTGAGCAATTTTTCTAAAATAGTCCCCTGGTTTGCTGTCAGATTATTTATTTCTCCAAATTTAGTTGCATATAGAGAAAGTGCATTTTTTTGTTCCTCTCCAACATATAATAGGTGCTATACCAGCATGTTGCCACACTTTGAACTAATTTCTTCTTAGGAATTTTTAACTCATTAATTTGTATATCAGTTAATCTTGAACATGTTAATGGCGAATGATTAAAATGTGTAAACGATTTTTTTACCTACAACAATTAAGTCATTTATTGATCTTTAGTATGTTAGAGCATCAGATACTGTTAAATGCAATGAATGTAATTTGCTTTTCCTTACAGATGTTTCCTTCCTCAGAATCTGAAAACATTCACTATACACTTCTTAATAGTGTTTTCTTTGCTATGACAGCAAAGAAAAAAAAATGATAAAAAATTTTTTGTTAATTGTGAGCTTTATAAAGTCTACAATGATCTCTTTCGACCATTTTAGAGGATATTCCTTTCATCCTTTCTATCAGTGGTTTTTCTTAAAATATTAAGATTTCTTATTTTTACTTTCTTCTATCTTTACAAGAAGAAAGTATTGGATTTGAGAAAAATTTTGACTTCCGATTTTCGATGTAATTATACATTTTAGAATGCCCAGAACACGATTTGATGGTTTTTAGAAAATGTCTGTCTGTGAATCTGTCTGTCACTCTGTCTGTGAGTCTGTATGTGACAAAAATTTTGTGGGCGCTCTATCTCAAGAATTTCACAAAACTTTATATTTAGTTAGACCTTTATATAAACTAGACCTGATTAGTTTTTGGTGAAAATTGCCCAACCGGTGGCGCTGCTATGCGGCATTTTTCACGATTTCTGCAATAGCTATATCTCAAGAACTACTGCACGGATTTTCATAAAACTTCAGATTTAGTTAGTCCAGGACATGGTTTGGTGCTGATTACTTTTTTGTGAAAATCGCCCAACAGGTGGCGCTGCTATGCTGCATTATTCATGATTATCGCAATAGCTCTAACTCAAGAAAAAATGCACGAATTTTCATCAAACATCAGATTTAGTTAGTCTCTGATATAAATTAGTGCTGTTTAATTTTTGGTGTAAATCGCCCAACAGGTGGCGCTGCTGTGTTGCATTTTTCACGATTCCCACAAGAGCTGTATCTCAAGAACTATTGCACGGATTTTCCTCAAACTTCAGATTTAGTTAGTCCTTGACATGAATTGACGTATAAATTAGTGCTGTTTAATTTTTGGTGTAAATCGCTCAACAGGTGGCGCTGCTATGCTGTATTTTTTGCGATTTCCGCAATAGCTTTATCTCAAGAACTAATGCTTGGATTTTCAACAAACTTCAGATTCAGGTATACCTTGATATCATTTAGTGCTGCTTATTTTTGGTGTAAATTGCTCAACAGGTGGCGTTGCTATGCTACATTTTTCAGAATTTCCGCTATAGCTCTATCTCAAGAACTAATGCATGAATTTTCATCCAACTTCAAATTCAGATATACTTTGATATGAAATTGTGCTAAATCGTTGTTATTTCTTGTACTATTTAAATGATTTAATAGACGTGATTTATATAGAAGAAAGTTTTGTGATGGCCACAACATACTAGTTTATTTTATTCCATCTGAAAGCTGAAACTTATGTTTCCTACTACTTTTAAAATTTTGTCATTATTTTGAAATATAACAACACACATAATATCTATTAAAATGTAACTAGACAATACCTGATGAGGAACTTCTTTTTTTGGCTGAATTATATTATTGATGCAAGTTTAGCCGAACACAGCCGAATATTTTTTCAGAGTAAAATAATGCTTTCAAAAATTAAAAATTTGTATATAAATAATTTTTTAAAAGAAAACAATACATTTTAATTGTGAAATATACAAGAATTGTGCATATAGTGCATACTATATTTTGTTTTTAGGCAAAAATAAGTTCATTATTCGGCTGTAACTTGGCCGAATATTCGGTTATTCGGCCAAACCACTATTCGTAGCATCACTACTGGGTCATTCCACGTGAAATCAACCAATTTAAAGAAAAAGTGTTGCACCATAGTCACAGATTTTTTTAAAATTTTTATCATAGACAGACACAGTAATGAAACCCTCAAACCTGAAATTTAAAAATAATTTTCGCAATATTGGCTGAGATACAGCCATTTGAAAATTGGTCATTTTTACCAAATGGCGGCCATCTTGGAATCTTATCAATGTCTGTAAATGGTCATAACTTGACAACTAATAGCTCAAATTCTATGTTTCTGATACCAATTTGAAGCTATTTGTACAAAGAATGCATATTTCACATCAAAATAATAGTAAAGTTTCATTTCTTTACTTTTTATTATGTGCAAACTGAAAATATCACCCCAAAAAAGGGCTGAATATAATGGCCCATAAAAAAAAATGAATCATCATGAATTTTTTTGAAACTTGGTAGAAACATTGCTCCATTTGTGTGCTTTAAATAAAAAAAAAATTGGAGAGGTAAAAATTGTTGTTTTAAAATAAATGTTTTTTTTACATATAGGGTGTCTTAACCAAATAATGATCATTTTAGAATCTAAGTATTCCTAATTTCAGAAATAATAGTTAAAATAAAATTTTCTAACATCTGAATTAATGTGATGTGTGTATATTATATAATTAAATAAAGAAATATCAATTTGCAGCTATTTATACTAAATATTCATATATTGTATTAAAATACTAGTAAATTTTCATCTTACTATAATGGATTACATAAAAAAAAAAAAAACCACATAATATTTTTCCTTGAAATGTTGGAGAAATACTAGTTGTAAATTACAGTTGAATTTATTCAATTGTGTAATTTAAATAAAATAAAATATAAAATATATAAATGAGTTCACATTTGATGACTTTAGTTCACATTAAGTTCAAATAACAAAAATCTAGATACAGTGAGACAAAAAAAAAAAAAAAAATTAATATAATACAAATCCAGGGCAAAACATGTGATGAGAAATAAGCCTAAGTTTAAACTTACACATGGAAAATCTAGACAAAATATTTATTTGCATGCATATAATTTTATAATATAATACCTAGTTTTTTTCTTCAGATTTAAACTACCAAGGTTTTCAATCAGTTTTATAAGTAAGTTCAGTTATACTAAATATACTGAAATAAAAATTACATAAACTGACATATTTACATCTGAACATTTAATGCATTCTGAATGATTTAAAGATATATACAGTAGAAGTTTTCTACTGTAAAGGATTACACACTAATATTAAACTTTATAAGTAGAAAATCTGTAAAGTGAGGAGTAAAAATTTGCCCATATAAATTTAATTTTTTAAGTGGGAAAAGGTCTTAAATAGGTTCTACATATAGGGGAGAGTGAGGAGGAATGGGACACTTTTTACCAAAGTGAGAAAATCATTTTTGTTTGACACAAAAATAAAAATTTCGATTTTTAGAATACAAAATGGAACACTTTCCTTGAACAATATAAAAACATAATTTTCAGAAACAATTTTATAATTAAAGAAATTGTAAATTTCAAAATGTGTCCCATACCCCCCCCCCCCACACACACACACACACATTAACAGGGAGGTATGGGACAACTATAAAACAATGTATTATAAGAAGCAAATAGTCTAGTGTCAGATATATTTACAATATAACAAAGATTGTAGGTTGATAATGTCTGTGCTACAATATCAAATTCCAGTGTCTTCATCACTGGAAGGATAATTCAGGATTATTAATCAGAAATGATATTAAGAAATCATCTATTCAATTTATTTATAGTTTGAAGTAAATGAATATATTTTCAATGTTATAATTAATATACTATCCTTTAAAAATATTTGCATATTAGCAATTTACGCTCATCTTATTTAAAAGTATAGTCCCATTCCCCCCTTTGCTGGCATGTCCCATTCCTCTCTCTTCCTTCTTTTATATTAAACTTCTTGTATAAACAGAAATGCTGCTTTTTAGGTATAGTTTAAATTATGGATAATATACAGTATAACGTTCCATAAAAAGGGAAATTATTACACCTATGCATAAACAAATCATTAGTATACAGAAAGCATAAAAAGTATTATATGAAGCAAATTTACTTTTGATTCTTGAAATAATCTTTTTCTTTATACAATTTCAAGCTTACGTAGATCAGCTATTTTTTCAACTGAAGATTGGGCTACCATTGCTTTATCTAATCTGTGATTGATCAAATATTTAGAATGATACCTAAAGAGAAAAACCTACTGTCCCATTTGACCCCACTCTCCCCTATATGTAAAGTAAATCCTCATTTATATGTATTGTATTTATCTGTTTTTTATTAATTAATTATACATTATATTCCTTAAATTATTTTCTTATCTTTTTCAGTGTAAAATTTTTTTAATTGTTTACATTTTTTGTTGGGGTGGGGGAGGGGATTCCTACGAAATTAGTACAAATGAGGTTTTCAATATATTTTTACATTAATTCAGATGTTAGAAAATTTTATTTTAACCTTTATTTCTTAAATTAGGAATACTTATAAATTCTAAAATGATTATTATTTGGTTAATGACACCCTATGCGTAAAAAAGCATTAATTTTAAAACAACAAATTTTACCTCTCCAATTTTTTTTTTAATTTGAAGCACACAGATGGAGCAATGTTTCTACCAAGTTTTAGAAAAATTCATAATGATTCATTTTCTTTTATGGGCCATTACAGTCAGCCTTTTTTTGGGGTGATATTTTCAGTTTACACATAATAAAAAGTAAAGAAATGAAAATTTAGTATTGTTTTGATGTGCAATATGCATTCTTTGTACAAATAGCTATAAATGGGTACCAGAAACGTAGAATTTGAGCCATTAATTGTCAAGTTATGGCCATTTATAGACATTGATAAGATTCCAAGATGGCCGTCATTTGGTAAAAATGACCAATTTTCAAATGGCTACATCTCAGCCAATATTGCAAAAATTATTTTTAAATTTCAGATTTGTGGGTTTCACTACTATGTCTGTCTATGATAAAAATTTAAAAAAAATCTGTGACTATGGTGCAACACCCATTGGTTGCATTCATGTGGAATGACCCTACTCCAAACCAGACCAAATTTAGAAAAGTATTGTTCGATTGAAGCAAAGGTAAGTGGTACTGAATGTGAAGAAAAGAAAAATTGACAAAATCCGGGAGGAAACTTATCTGTTTCACTCTTTTTTGCCATAATCTTAACCATTTTCGTATTGAAAACTCCTATATAACACTTTCATTGAAAATTGAAGCAGGATAATAAATGGGATGATTAATCTTAAAAGCTATAACAATGCAAACAATCAGGATGAGGTTCAAGTGCCATCTTTTTACATGCATTAAGATTTAAATCATTTGGATACATTTTAGATTACAGGCATGGAAATCTTTTTTCTTTTTTTGGTCAGTTTATCTCTGCTTAGAAATTCCTTTAAATCTTGTTCTTTTGAAATATATTTAAATTGGCATTTATATCTTTGCATTCTCATACCTCAGATTAAATAATGATACAGTTGTGAAAGCACAAGAAAATTTGAAAAAACCCACAATAGATTTTTTCGACGCCCGGAAAAACCCGGGTTTTTTCGGGCGGGACCACTTGGGCAAACCCTGTCATAAGTATATTTTTACATTTTTGTTTAAAGTTCTAATTCCTATTTAAAACATTAAAATTTTTGTTTAATTGCAATTTTCAAAGTTTATACTTCTAAGTCTGTATTTCACCAATTTCAGAACTAGTACAGTACACTCCCTCAAATCCGCAACCCTAAAATATGTAAACAATGAATAATTTCAATTCAAATGTAGACGCAAAATTACAATTTTTTTTTTTTGTTAAAATACATACGGAAGGAAATAAAACATGTAATTCTCTATAATATGACTGAAATAGTGGTTTTTCATAAAGGAAGTATAAATTTATTTGTGAAAAAAATCAAGATATTGCTCATACCACTTGTAATCAAAATCTTTTTACCAAATATATTTATGCATTAATCAAGCTTTTTTGGTTATTAAGACTGGCTAAACCTGAAATAAATCTTCCTCACATTATGACTTTTATGTGAATTAATAGGTTACCTTTATGAGGACAGTTTTATTTAATAATTATAGGAAAATGTATCGCATCTTTATTTTGCATATTTAATTATGCATTATTAATTATTTACTTGACCTTTACTTTTAATAATTTAACCATTTTTAAAATTATCTTATGTTTTATCATTTTAGTTTATTACTTTACTCCGTTATTTTAATGTTTTACTATATTGCAAGCATTCATTATAATTTTGATTGCATTATTTCATTCAAATTACTATTTAAAAATGTCAACCAAGCAATGACCAGAAAACCACACTATTTCTGGTCCCAAGCTGTGTGGATTTGAGGGAATCTACTGTATACAGTAATATTCAATGTTACCATCTTTTAACTTAAAAATCTAAGTATTTCTTTATATATTTTTAGGTATAGCATGCGCATTTACATAAATCCACATCAGATCATCCAATTTCCAAATGATTCAAAATAAATGCTTAAAATTTTTTATTTACATATTAAAAGTATAAAAACATCAGACTAAATTGACAATATAAACTACAAGCAAAGACAATTACTAATAATATAATTACAAATATAATCTATAAATATCTCAACTTCATGAGTCTTTTTGTTATTCAGTTGTACATTATAATTTGATATGATTGATCGACGTGATACGTTCTTAAAGACACAGAGTAAGCTTATAAATTAAGCCTATTTCAGTCAAATGAAAAGACGCGTTCGCTAATGCTAATCCTATGGAAGAAATTTATAAAGATATCTCGGTCGCATTTAAATATTTTTAAATGACATTTTTTTGCATTGGATAACTGAGATCGATCTGTATGCAGGCCGTTGTTTACTTTTTCGATTTCCTTTACAGGTATTTTTTATGAGGACACTTTCATTTTCGGAACCGGTTTCGAAAGTAAAAGCATCCTTATAAAAAAAATCTGCAACCAAAATCGAAAAAGTAAAAAACGGTCTGCATACAGATCGATCTCAGTTATCCAATACAAAAAAAAAAAAAAAAAAAAAATCATTTAAAAATATTGAAATGCGACCGAGATAGCTTTATAAATTTCTACCATAGGATTAGCATTAGCGAACGCGTCTTCTCAGTTGACTGAAGTAGGCTCTTAAATATGCCAGTCAATTCATTGGGTATTAATTTGACAAAGAACTGAATAATTATTCAATAACTTTGTAATTAACTTATGTAAAAAAATGAAACTTTTTAAAAAATATATAAAAAGTGGACTATATTTTTCTGTTATACCAATACCATGCCAAAATGTATTCTAATGAGAAAATTTCATGAAAAAGAGACCAGTATATATGACTTTTTATTTATTTATTTTCCCTATTAAAGCTGCTAGTCACTCAGCTTCTGAATTCCCCTCGGTAATGTTAAGTCTATGGGCATTTGATGCATTCTTATATTCAAAACATCTCCTCGGGAAATTAATATTTTTAACTTCTTTTTTCTATGTTCTCATCTTAAAGGATGTCACTTTTTTTTCTTAGTTTTAACTAACAAAAAAAGAAACACCCTTTAGATGAGAGCACTAAAAAAAAAGTTTAAAATATTAATTTCCAGAGGAGATATTTTGAATATAAGAATGCATCAAACGCCCATAGACTTAACATTACCAAGGGGAATTCAGAAGCTGAGTGACTAGCAGCCTTAAGGAACAATTAGGGGGAGAAGATTTTTTTTTTAAATAAAATTTTAAACTTTGTGTGCTGAAGGGGGAAAGCATAAATTTGGGAGGGATACATGGGAGTGATTTACATGACTGATTATTCATTTAGTATAGTATGCAACAAATAGAGCATAAATATAGCAAATAAAGTCTTTGTGAAAGAATATTAAAAGGCAGAAAACCAACATTTAAATATGCACAAATTGATTGCATGCATGCTTCTTTTTGTGTATTATTTGTGCATATTTAAACGTTGGTTTTCTGCCTTTTAGCAAATAGAGCAGATTTTTAAGAATAAAGAATTTTATTATACATTTGAATCTTTGTATTCTGGTGGAGAAAAAGCAAGAGGCGTTAACTTCCACCTTCAATCCCCACTTTCGAATATTTCAATTTCAAATATATAAGAATTTAACTCTCATTTGCTAGGATAAGTGTGATATTTCAATTAGAATATTGAGAAGACTACTTTAACGTTAACTCCCCTGCCCCATTTTTTTCATTTTGAATATCAAAATTTCAATTATGCCAATATTTAGCTCTAATTTGTTCCGTAATATTATAATTTGATCCTTTTCCAAAGTCAAAATTACAATTCACTTAGAAGGCTAAGGATGACCAGAAGTGGCAGGAGGAGGGGCTGAGATTTCGAATATTGAAATTTTAAATACAGAAATATTATTAGATTAATTTTAACACAATTATTCAGTTGATAAATAAATCATATGAGTTGTAAATTTCCAGGTGGCGAAAATTGTCCGGTCGAGGATTTTTCACTCACTTAGAAATTTACAATTCATAGAAATATTATCTCTCAATTTGTTCTCTTTATTATTACAATTCTGGTTCTGGAATCCAGCATTTCAATTAGAACGAGGGGAGGTATATGAAGGGGGTGAGGGAAGGGGGGGGGGCTTTCAATAATGAGAAACATCCACCACCCTTTTCTAATAGTAATTTTTACCTTCTTTATGGCAAAAATTTTGCATTTAAATAAAGCGACTGTTTTTATTTGGAAGCAATCTTACTTTCTATCTGGGACACCTACACCTGCTGTGATCAGGCTCTCAGGAAATGGACGTATATTAATGTAACATGCTTACAATTAGAAATTTTATTACATTTTCTTAATACTCTTTTGGTGCTCAGTTTATAGATTTTACGTGCATGCACAGTATTTCAGCACAAAAAAACATTTTTAAAGATCTAGAGCAAAAATATTGTTTTACACAGAGGAAACATTATTTTGAGTTATGTAGAAAGACTCGTGACTCCTAAAAAGACCCTATTTAGCAACCAAAGACCGCTCAGGGAAGCTACCTCGTTTGCCCGATGATTGCTCTCATGGGCGTATCCAGGGGGTGGGCTGATGGGGCTACGGCCCCATTCCCCTCCCCCCCTCACGAAATTTTTGAAAGTTATATGAAAAAAAAAATTGCTATTTTTTTCTATCATACAGCATAATAGCAATTTTCATTAGTAACATATTAGTCCACATTGACGTCACAGAAGAGAAAGGGAACTGATTCCTTCCGAAATATTCGAAAATTAAATGAAAAAAGTGTTTTTTTCCTTACTTTTTAAAATAAATTTGTAATTTTTTCTTCTGTCATACAGCGAAATAGCCATTCTCGTTAACCCCATATTAGTTCACATTGACATCACAGCATGCTCAAAGATGGGGAGGGGGCTGATGGAATTACAGCACCCTCATCTCAAAATAGTCGAAAATGAAATGAAAAAGTGATTATTATTTTTATTTTTTTGTTTGAGATAATCTGCTATCATTCAACAGACTAGCCGCTCTCTTCTCTTTAGTTCCATATTAGTGTACAGTGATACCACATTATAACCAAACATGTGAAAGGGGCTAATGGGGTTACAGCCCCCTCCTTAACCCTTTCCGGCACACTGTGCCTGGGTCGGGATACCTGATTTTAATTCCAAACTTAGGAACGGCACCAAGAATATTTTAGTAAAATTTTGCTTTTACAATGAACATTAAAATGAACATATTTTTACTTTCTAAAAAAGTTTTAAAATTCCAGTGTCAGTCAATCATTTCATCATTTTACAACAAAAATTGCCTGTGACGGAAAGGGTTAAATTGTCGAAAGTGAAAGGGAAAAAATGCTGATTCTTTTTATTTTTGTTTCAGATAAATTTGTAATTTTTCTCCTATCATTCCACAGACTAGCCACTGTTTTCTTAGTCCAGTCAATAGGGGATTTTACCTAGCAAAATTAATGGTAGTTCTGGAAATCGGCTTACTTTATGTTTTTTGGATCGCTGAATCCGAATTTTTAACTTTCCACCAAAATTTGGTAAAATGCCCCACAAAAAAGGTTTTTATTAAAAAAATAATTTTTTTTTATTGTTTTACGGAAAAAGTATCTAGAAATTCAGAAAGTAGACAAAATTTGTAACAAATAAGATGTATGACATTATGACGTGGAATGAATAGGGAGGGGGGGGGGGGGGGATCTGTCTCGGAAAATGCGCCGCGGTGCTGCGTGGACTAAGTTGCGCAATTCCACTTAACTACTCGCATCGTTTACATTCGCCCTCCCGTCTCCCCTCCGAACTTTCCCTATAAGGTTTACTTTAAGTTTTTTGGGTCGCTGAATTCAAATTTTTAACTTCCCCTCGAACCCCCCCCCCCCCAAAAAAAATAGTTGTTTTTAAATTAAATTTTTTATTGTTTTAGGGGGAAAGTATGTAGAAATTCAGAAAGTAGACAAAATTTGCAACAAATAGGATATATGACATTATCACGTAGGATAAATGGGGAGAGGGGGGCTGCCTCGGAACATTCCCCGCGCGCTGTCAAAAACCAAATTTTTTTCAAAAAATCAATTTTTTGGGGGGATTTGCCAGGTGAAATTTGCGTGGGTAGTTACAAATTCGGATTCAGCGACCCAAAAAACATAAAGTGAGCCGAAATCCAGAACTAGCATTAATTTTGCCAGGTAAAACCCCCTATTGCCTGGACTTGCATAACTTAGTGCACGAGTGCCGCAGTGCATGTTCAGAGGCAGCCCTCCCCCTCCCCGTTCATCCTACGTCATAATGTCATGTATCCTATTTGTTGCAAATTTTGTCTACTTTCTGATTTTCTAGATACTCTTCCCTAAAACAATAAAAAATTGATTTTTTGTAATAAAAACCTTTTTTGGGAGGCTTTTTACCAAAATTTAGGGGGGAGTTGCCGGGGGAAATTTTGGTGGGAAGTTAAAAATTCGGATTCAGCGACGCAAAAAAACATATAGTAAGCTTTTTTCCAGAACTACCATGAATTTTGCTAGGTAGAGTCCCTATACGGTCTCTATTGCCTGGATTATCTCTTTAGTTCCATATTAAAGCACGGTGACACCACATTAAACCCAGCAAAGAAAGAAACAGTGGCCCATCAGGTTGAAAAAAGATGGCAGCCAGCAGTGCCATTACTTAAACCTGTCGAAAAGTGTCCAAGCCGAATGTAGCTGGCCCATCAGTGATGGCCAACAGCAGGCCAGCATTGGTATGCCATCACATTACTTCAATCCGACATTTTTCCTGCAGTGCTAGCACATATCCCACTGCTATTCCTTTGCTGGCCTAGCACTTTTCCTAACAAAAATTTCTTATAGAATTCTATAAAAAAAACAAAGTATTACATAATTATGGCTCTTTTTTCTATAAGCTAGTTTCACCAAGAGCTATAGAAATATCTGTAGAAGTGTCTATAATAGAAATGTCTATAGAAATATTTGAACTGCATGTGGTCACCCTCCCAAGTACTGACCGCGCTCGATGCTGCTTGGTTTTTGTGATCGGACATGAACAAGTGCTTTCAGCATACGCTATGACTGCTCGTAGTTTTCAAGTTCTCATTACACTATTTGATGTTTGCTTCTGTTGTGATTTACGTTCCCAATCATTAAACCGGTATAGAAGTTATTCTATTGTATAGAAATCTTACGTATACGCTTTTTTTTTATTATTGATTCTGAACTGCATAAATTATGAAAACTGAAATCCTTTGCAACCTAGTAAAACCAGATTTAAGGAGAAAAAAAAAGTGCGTCGAAATAAAGAATTTATTTATTTATTCATTTACTTACTTATTTTGTTGGTGGCAGTGGTGCTATATTTTTTACAGTTTCAAAAAAATTTAGCTTCACAGCTTAAATTGTGTTAAGATATTCATTTCAGATTTGTGTTCAAATACTCAATGTCTTCGATATTCGCAGCGCCACCTAGCGTAAGGGTTCCCAGCAATAATACTGCAAAAGTTCGTGCATTTCCAATTAGTGGTGGGCCAGCGCATGTGATAAAATGGATGCCCACCAAAATTTTATCTGATGATTTCCAACAGCAAAGTTGACTGAAGCTGTCCAGCAGTGGTCATGTAGTGGTAGACCATCAGCCAGCCCTTCTCCATCACTGCCAGCACCTATCTTGCTGCTGGTCAGCAATTTCCTCTTTGCTGGGTATCCAGTGAAAGGAGCTAATAGGATTACAGCTTCCTACCGAAAATGAAATGAAAAAAATGCTGATATTTTTTATTTTTTTGTTTGAAATAAATTTGTAACCCCCCCCCCCTATCATTCAATAGACTAGCCGCTCTCTTCCTTTTAGTTCCATATTAGTGCACAGTGACACCACATTATACCCAAAGAAGTTGAAGAGGGTAATGGGGATTACAGGGAAGTAAGACCTGCGCCAAAATCGCTTTCCTGCGTCAAGCTGCTACAAAACTGCTATTTGTTTCCATTTTGCGCCAAAACGTACTTGGCTCCAAAATATAATTTAGCCCGATTTCGTCGATCAAAGGAACAACAACAACAAAAAATTTCTAGGCCTCTAATTTCGTCAAAAAAGCAAAAAACCGCGGCCAAAATATTTCTAAAAACACTCAATGTTTGTCAAATGGTCGCGGAAAAAAACGTGAATACAATTAATTCAAATTCAAAGGATAAAAAGTAATTTCAAAGAATCGCTAATTTCGTCAAAAAACGAACAAAACGCGGTCAAAAGATCGCGAAAAAACGCGATTTCGTTAAAAGATCGTGAATAAAACGCAAATTTTGTCAAAATATCGCGAAAAACACGAGAATTTCGTTAATAGATCGCCAAAAACACGCGAATTTCGTCAAAGAATCGCGATAAAAACGCGAATTTTGCCAAAGGATCGCTAATTTCGTCAAAAGATCGCGAATTCCGTCAAAGGATCGGGAATAAGCGGGAATTTTGTGAATAGATAGCTAAATTCGCCAAAAAAAGAACAAAACACGGTCGAAAGATTGTGAAAAAACTCTAATTTCCTTAAAAAATCTCGAAAAAATCCACAAATTTCATGAAAAAATCGAGAAAAACACGCGAATTTCGTCAAAAAAACGTGAATTTTGTCGAAGGATCGCAAAAAACGTGAATTTTGTCAAAAGAATCGCTAATTTCTTCAAAAAATGAACAAAATGGTTCAAAAGTTTGTAAAAAAACGCGAATATCTTTAAAAGATCGCGAAAAAACCGCAAATTTCATCAAAAGGTCGTAAAAAATTGCAAATTTCATCAAAAGATTTTAAAAAACACACTAATTTTGTCAAAAGATAGCAAAAAAGTCACTGATTTCAACAAGGGATCACGAAAAATATGCGAATTTTTTCAAAATATCGCGAAAAATACGCGAATTTTGTCAAAAGATCGCGAAAAATACGCGAATTTCGTCAAAAGATCGCAAAAATATGCAAATTCCGTCGGTAGATCGCGAGAAATACGCAAATTTCATCAAATGATCGCAAGAAATACACATGAATCTCCTCAAAAGATCGCAAAAAACATGCGAATTTTGTCACTGTATAGCTAAAAAAAACGAATTTTGTCAAAAGATCACCAATTACATCAAAAAACGAACAAAACGGGGTCAAAAGATTGTGAAAAAACGCTAAATTCGTTAAAAGATCGCGAAAACAGCAAATTTTGTCAAAAGATTTTGAAAAACACGGTAATTTCGTCAAAAGATAGCGAAAAGCACAGTGCTTTCAACAAAAGATCGTGAAAAATACGTGAATTTTGTCAAAAGATCGCGAAAAACACGCGAATTTCATTAAAAGATCGCGAGAAATACGTAAATTTCATCAAATGATCGCAAGAAATACACGTGAATCTCCTCAAAAGACCTCGAAAAACATGCAAATTTTGTCATTGGATAGCGAAAAAAAAAAGAATTTTGTCAAAAGATCACCAATTACTTCAAAAAACGAACAAAACGGGGTCAAAAGATTTTTAAAAAACGCTAATTTCGTTAAAAGATGCGAAAACAGCAAATTTTGTCAAAAGATTTTGAAAAACACGGTAATTTCGTCAAAAGATAGCGAAAAGCACAGTGATTTCAACAAAAGATCGCGAAAAACACGCGAATTTCGTTAAAAGATCGCGAGAAATAAGTAAATTTCATCAAAAGATCGTGAGAAATACGCGAATTTAGTCAAAAGGCCGCGACAAATACGCGAATTTCTTATTTATGAGCATTAGAATTTCAATCTGCTCCAAAAACAGCTTTTATTGCTACAAAATTAATTTTTTACTGCTGCAAAATTCGATTTTTGCTGCTTCAAAGCTGCTACAAAATGACTTTAATGCACTTTCACCCCTGGGATTACACTCCCCTCCCAAAATAGTCGAAAATGAAATGAAAAAAAAATGCTGATTTTTTTTTCTTTTTGTTTGAGATAAATTTGAAACTTTGTTTTTTGCAATATAACGAACTAGCCATTCTGGTTAGTCCCATATCAGCGCGCACAGAGTTGCCAAGTCTCCGGCTTTTTGCATACCACTATTATCTTTGAGGAAATGTTGTTCTTTTAAACAGGGGCCTCGCTAAGGGGGGGGGGGGGGAGCCTCCCCTCTCCAAACATTCGCGAATGTTATTACACTTGGCAAATTTACAAACTTAGTTGGCAAATTTGTTTAAAACTTTAATAAAAACTATAATATATTTTCTATTTTTGATAGACTTGGCAAAAATTACAAAACTAATTGGGAATATTATTAAACTTTTAACAAATAAGAACTATATTACATTTTCCAACTGTGGTAAGTTGGCAAAATTATAAAACGAGTTGGCAAATACTGAAATTTACTTGGCAAATTAAGGTTCTCTCCCCCACCAATAAAAAGTCTTAGCCATGGCACTGCTTTTAAATCACCCAGATGTTCCAATTAAATAAAATAACATTTTCTGTATAAAAATACTGGTATCCAAAAAGCCGGAGACTTGGCAGCTCTGCGCGCAGTTACACCACAGTATGCCCAACCAAGGGAAGGGGGCTGGTGGGGTTACAGGTCGCTTTTCGAAATAGTCGAAAATGAAATTAAAGAGATGCTGATTTTTTTTCTTTCTGTTTGAGATAAATTTGTAATTTAGTTTTTTGTTTTACCGCATATTAGCCATTCTCGTTAGTGCCATATTAGTCCACATAGACAAACAGCATACCCAAAGAAGGTGAAGACTTTATTTTTGGTGGTGGGGAGAACAATTTTATAGATTTTAAGCTAGAATGAATTTCTTTTAAATAAAAGTATATTAAAAAATACCATTAACTCTTTTCATAGGCGTAACCAGGGGGGGTGCCCTGGGTGCCCGGGCACCCCCCCCCACCCCCCGCTTGCGCAGACTCAAGCACAATTATTTTAAAAAAATCAAAATCTATAAAAGAAAACAGAAGTGAAAGCAGAGTTCAATTAGTTTAGTTCAGAAAACTAACAGCCTAAGTTTTGAAATTCGATAAAAGAAGAGATCCCCGTTCTTTAATTAAATTATGTTGTTTATCTTTTTTAAAAATAGAATATTTACAAGATTCTGTATTAGTCATAGTAAGTCAAAAAGGTGGTTTTATAATCCCACTTTGACGTCTTTTGTTTGTGGGAGCTTTTTTTAACACCGGTCTTTCTATTGCATGTTTCTGCAGTTTCATGAGAAATTATCTCAAGTTCTGGACGAGGATAGAAACTACTTGCCTCTTTGCTTGAAACAATAACTCTAAAATGCGATTGACCGGGGGAAAGGGGGAGAGTGCACAGACCCTGCCTCCTTTGAAAATGAGAAATAATAGCACAGAAAATTCAGATTAATCTGGAGGCTGGTTGGTTGGTTAAATTTCGTCTTTCGCGGCCATTTTTTGACATTCGTAAATGAATATGATTGCAGTCTTTCAGGTCAATATAGTAATTTTTTTCCTCTGAAAAATTTTATATGATTTTTAGAGTTACTTGGCGTTCTTTTGAAACTAGAAAAGGGAACCCGGTTTCAATCTTTTAGCCCAGTGAAGTAAATTTTGACGAAATTCGCGATTTTATTCTGCGATCATTTCATGATATTTACAATTTTTTCCCAAAATCGTTTGACGAAATTCAAGTCTTTCTACGCGCTTTTATGCCGAAATCCGCACTTTTCACCACTAACCCTTGACAAAATTCGTGTTTTTTACCGCGATATTTTGACGAAATTGGCATTTCTTTAGCACGATCCTTCGATGAAATTTACGTTTGCTTTCCACGATCTTTTGACGAAATTCGCCTTTTCTTTCCACAATCTTTTGACGAAATTCGCATTTTCTTTCTGCGATCCGTTGACGAAATTCTCGTTTTCACCGCGATCCTCTGACGAAATTTATTTTCTTTTGCGACCGATTGATAAAACTGATTTTCTTACAGAGGTCATTTGCGGAAATTCGCGATAGTATTGCGCGACCGATCGGGAAAATTCTCGATATCTTTCCGCACCTATTAACAAAATTCTCTACCCTTTTCCGCGATCTTTTGCCGAAATTTGCCACATTTTTTCGCCAATCGTGTATCGAAATTCGTGATTTTTTGCGCAATCTTTTGACGAAATTCGCGATTTCTTTCTGTACTCTTTTATCGAAATTCACGATATTTTTTCCACGATCGTTTGAAGAAATTCTCACATTTTTTCCGGGACCGATTCAAAAATTTATTTTGAGAAATTCCATAAAAGAAATAAAAATCGCGGACTTCAAAAAAATTTGTAAATACTCACTGAAGAAGCACAGGTCTATGAAAGAATTTTGAGGGGAGAAATACTGCACAGCATTTTTTATTGTGCGGGACTTTCCTTTTCTGTGCACAAATCGCGCGATTCCGCACGTTATTTCAAACCCGGCAAAACTTCATTACTGGAAGAGTTTCGCCGCTTGGTTTTTTTTTAAACGAACATAGAATTAAACAAATCTAGGATGTGGGGGGGGGGGGGGCGGACTGCCTTCGACAACGTACTCCCGAGAAAGCTACGACCACTTCTGTCTCGAAACAAGCGAATCTTGAATTATTGTGATTTTTTATTTCGAGCCAAATTAAATTTTCAGCTTTCTTATAAGAACTGATTTGACATTCTTCCAATTCAAATTTAATCACGGCAATTGCAAAAATTACCGTTGTTTTTTTTTTTTTTTTTTTTTTTCTGTTTCAAAAAAAGTAAAAAAATCTCCTCAAAGCATGAAAAACCCCGCTAAAAATCGCATTAAAAATTCCGAAAAGATTAAAAAAACCGCAGAGAATGAAATTAAATAATTGGATAAAAGATTTAAAACGGATTCTTTTTAGGAATGTAAAAAAAAATCACCTCGAAATGCCAATAAAATCTTCTAAAAATAACATTAAAAAATTGTTAAAAATTGAAAAATCGCTGTAAGAATCTCGAAAAAAACTTTATTGAAAAGAAAACAAAGTTTGCTGGGTAAAATATTGAAATCGGATTCATTTTTACTAATTTGAAAAAATTGCCGCAAAATGCGAAGAACTTCTCACAAAAAATTAATTGAAAAATTCCAGAAATTGTCTTCGATATGCTTGACTTCAGGCATAGAGGCACTTTCCTGTCAAATCTTGCAGCTGTGCGGGCTACATAGTCTTTTCAGAGTTCAGTGCGCGCGTACGCACACACACACACACAGAGACAGACAAGTACCTATCTTTATTATTACAGTACAGTCGCATCATGATAGTATAATTTTTATCATCTTGATAAAATTTAGTGTATATTATCATGACTTGCTTTACCTAACATATTCGACACATTCTGGGATAAACACATGAATTAATGAATATTATAATTATTTATAATATTATAATAATTATTTATATAGACTTTCCTCCAAAATTTCTTGAGTCCTTCCAGTGATCCCTAAGAAGTCATGGAGTCACATTCTGTAAAACTTCGTGCGTATGTACTGGTTGGTGTACCGCATGTATTACCTGAGATTTACCATCCGGCAAAATTTCATGTACAAGACTTTGACTGAGATAATTTTAGATCTCACACAGTGTTCCCATGTGCTTATAGAAGTTTCCAGCGTGATTAAAGGCCTTTTTTAATCTTTATAAGAAGTTATGGTGCCAAAAGGTTTTACACTTGTGACCACACTTAGTCACTGTCTTGTGTCTTATGTCACTGCTGCAAGGAACATATCATTTTATTTATTATTATATATATATTTTTTTTTTACTATTAGATTCAGTTTTGATGTTTTGTACCTCTTCTCATCCCCCCTCACGCAAACAAAAATTGCGTTTGAGCCCTTTTAAAAGAAATACCTCACAATTATTACCACCTAAGATAAAAACCTGTCTAAAACAGAAATGTGACAGGTTTCACTGGGTTCCGTTTTAGCAGGTTTTACTATATAAGATATTTTTGTATCCAACATGTTCACGTTAAAAAGTCTGGGCACCCCCCCCCGTTCAAAAGGCTGGTTACGCCTATGCTTTTCAACTTATTTCGGCGTGTGGCCGCATCAGAATAATATACGTCCCCCCCCCCCCCCAAAAAAAAGGCAAATTACCCATTAAGCTGAAGCCTAGGGGCCCACAAGAAAAGGGGTCCCTCTGCTAAGATTTTTTTCGAGTTTTTTTTTTTTTTTTTTTTTTTTTTTCACATTGAGCTAACATTTAATGCAAAAATGTGCATTATTCTTTGTTTCACTCATTTATTGAATCTTGAAAATTATTAATTGTAGTTCAAACGCTACTCCACTTTTAATTTCTTTTTTATTCATAAAAATAAAGTATTGAATTCTTGAAATTTTTCGGCTTTCAGTTTGGGAAATATTTACGCAGAGGAGACTAGTAGCCACGACGGCCTAGGCAAGATTTTGAAAGCACCTCTACGAATTATATCTTTGAAATTTTAATTAAGCATTTGTCTAATCATAACTCCTTACATTTTAGCACCATGGTCAGTCACACGACCTCACGCCAACCCCTCCCTCCTTTAAAACTAGACCGAAATTTACATGTTTGGGGATATCCTAAATATGATTTGATTATATGTGAAAAAATTATGTTGGTTAAAATCAGGGTTGGCAGGTTTTTGACATGTGTCAGTTTATGTCGGGTTTAAACCATCACATCAAAAACCTCTTGTCAAAAATCATCTGTCAAAAACCTCAAATGCTACATTCAACTGTAAAATTTCACATTAAATGTCACATACAACATTACACGTAATATTTAAAATTCACTATTACTGTATATCAGTAATTAATATATAGTATAAAAGTATTATTGTTTGGTGCAACTTTTTTACAGGATAAAATTTGTATTTAAATTTTTTTGGTAATATTGTGCTTTTCTAAAAAATAGGTTGGTTGGTTGTGTTTATGACGGCCAATTATCAACACGAGGGATATAGACCCTAAGGGGGGGAGTGCCCTTCGTGGGGGTCTTTTTAAGGGTACCTAACCCGTATTAACGCTTGGAAGTCCAAGGTCCGAAGAAAACCACGAAAACTCCGAACGATTAGGCCGACGGGGGCGATTGGGATCGAACCCAGCACTTCCCGTCTACCAGCTTCGAGAGCAGTACCTCTCGGCCACTAGTGGGGCCTCTAAAAAAAAAAAAAAAAAAAAAAAAAAAAATAGAGATAAGTTCACATGAACTGCACATAATTTCTGTTACTTAAAACTAATTTATCTATTACTTTAGAGATATTAAAGCATTGCCTAGGATTTTTTTTTCTAAGAAAAAGAAAAAATTATGTATATAACAAGATAATGTGCATCAATTTTATTCTAGTTTAGGCAATAACCATTCCATCAAAACTGAAACTGGATAACTAATCTTAAACATTTACAAAATAAGAGAAATTTTTTATTTATTTATTTTTTTTTTTAAGTTTAAAGTCAAAATCTTAAAACATCCTTTCTTTAAACATATAAAAATATTTTTTCGATTTTAAAACTGAATAAAATTGACCCAGTCTTCTAAAAGAAAGTCCACTTAATCGCCATATTGAAAAAGTAAATTAAAGAAGAGATCAAAATCATGAAACCATACCATTTTATGGCTTATATTTTGCATCCCAACACTAAGGGGCAAGGGGTACCTGTACTGATTGTGTATGAAGCTGAAGAATCCCCTCTCCCGTCTTCTTATTTCAGTGCTATAGGGAGGACCCCATTACTTGGTGGAAAGTTGGAAAGGTATCATTTGATTCAATAGCTTTTCGGCTGAGCCTGCTTCGAAACTTGCTCATCCAGCAATGTTTTTGTTATCAAGTACTGCTAGCTCAGCATCAATTAAGAGACAAGACTATTTTCTAATGTTTCATGCACTCTAAACTCGGAAATCATTTTGGTGTAAATAAATGTACTAAACTGGTTATGTGCTACAGCATGCTGCGGGGTAAAACTGATCTGGATTATTAATTGTACAAAAGGATTTTCTTCTGATTGGGAATTCCAAAAAATAAAAATATTTTACTGCACTTAATAATTTAAAATTATTAAATTATTATAATTTTAAATAAAAGATTACATAATTCATAGACATATTTAATGTATACGTATTGTTATTAAAATGTTTCAGTTAGTTACATGTTTTTGACAGTTTTCGACGGTTTAAACCAGTTTATGACAGTTTAAACCAATTTTTAACGCTTGTCATGCCAAAAACCCAACCCTGGTTTCCTGGTTAAAATTGTGTGTGCTGCTATAATTAATGCATAAAATATCAAGAAGTTAGACCGCTGACGATAGAAACATACTTCCAACTGCGAAAAGTATAAGTACAGACTTTAGATATGGCATTTGTTTTAAATGGTCCAGTATACATATTAAAATACGAAATTTTGTATTTTATATGGTCCCTGCTAGAGTAATACTGGCCTTAGGTTGATATTTCAGGATATATTCTTTTCGGTATTTCAGGACACATTTACCCAGCATACTACTTTTTTTTCTGCGATCGTTTGTTGAAATTCGTTATTTTTTCTGCGATCATTTGCGAAATGGACTTTACCCGAGGCTAACGAGAAAGACAGGCTGCCGCGGTGGGTCCGATTCTTCTTTTTTTACAGACTGCTGGAGTCACGTGCTGCTCGAATGCACCAATGAAGTTGTGCGAAAAGAGCATCACATGAGTCCAGCGGTCTGTAAAAAAAGAACAATCGGACCGACCGCGGCAGCCTGTCTTTCTCGTTAGCTTCGGACTTTACCCATGTGACGTCAGCCGCGGGTAAGCAGAAGAAAAACACCAATAGGCGTGAAGAACATTTTAACACTGCTCCCCATTCGTCCAATAAACAGTCTTTTTCGGAGGGTTTTCCCCCGCAGAGGAGTGGCTATTGCCATTCGTGGGTAAAGTCCATTCCCGATTTTTATTCCGCGATCGTTTGCCGAAATTCGCCTTTTTCCCACGAATGTTTGCAAAAATTCGCGATTTTTTCTTTGATCGTTTGCCGAAATTTGCGATTTTCTCTTCGATCGTTTGCCGAAATTCGCTTTTCCCCTACGATTGTTTCGGCCCCACCAGTGGCCGAGAGGTTCTGATCTCGAAGCTGGTAGACGGGAGGTGCTGTGTTCGAATCCAGCCGCACCCGCCAGTCTAATCGTTCGGAGTTTTCGTGGTTTTCTTCGAATCTTGGATTTCCATGCGTAAATATGGGTTAGGTTCCCTTAGAAAGCCCCCCCCCCCCACGAAGGGCGCTCCCCCCTCGGACCTATATCATTCGAGTAGATAACTGGCCGTCAAAAATCAATCCGATCCAATCCCACGATTGTTTGCCGAAAATCGCGATTTTTCTCCGTAATCGATTGCCGAAATTCGCGATTTTTTTTCCGAGATTGTTTGCCGAAATTCATGATTTTTCTCGGCGATCTTTGTCGAAATTGGCGATTTTTATTCCGCAATTGTTTGCCCAAATTCCCTTTTTTTCCCGCGATTGTTTGCCCAAATTCCCTTTTTTTCCCGCGATCGTTTGCCGAAATGGGCAATTTTTTCCGCGATCGTTTGCCGAGATTCGCATTTTCCCCACGATTGCTTGCTGAAATTCGCGATTTTTTCCGCGATCGATTGCCACAATTCGCGCTTGTTTCTTCGGTCGTTTGCGGAAATTTGCGTTTTTTTTCGTGATCGATTGCCGAAATTCGCGTTTTTTTCTTCGATCGTTTGCTGAAATTCGCGATATTTTTTCGCACTTGTTTGCTGAAATTCGCGATTTATCTCTGCAATCGTTTGCTGAAATTCGTGATTATTTTTCCCGTGATCGTTTAAGGAAATTCGCTGTTTTCTTTAACAATCGTTTCTCGAAATTCGTGATTAATCTCTGCACTTGTTCGACGAAATTTGAAAATTTTTTACCCGACTTTTTGACGAAATCGCGATATTTTCTCCGCATCGTTCGACATAATTCGCGATTCATTTTTGCAATTGTTTGACGAAATTCGCAATTTTTTCCGATTGATAAAATTCGCGCCTTTTTTTACGCGATCTCTTGACGAAATTCGCGAGTTTTTCCGAAGTTGTTTGACAAAAGTCACAATTTTTTGCTCGAATAATTGGCCGGAATTGGCGATTTTATTTATATGGATCGTTTGACGAAATTCTGTTTCGCAATGTTTTTTTCGACTCCACTGAACAACCGATTAACGAAATTCGCGATGATTTTCTTTCCTGTCTGCTGACAAATTCACGTTTCTTTCCCCTGTGACTACATGACGAAATTCATCAATTTTTTATTATCAGATGACAAAATGTTTCACTGTTTTCTGGCTCATATTCTTTTCCCTCCTATGCACTTATTAATTCCAAAATACTGGTTTTGTGGAATTTTGCACAAAACCCCAAATTGAATAAATGATTTGCGGGAATGTATATATATATATTCGTGGAAAAATCATGACTGTTATTGCTATAGTACAAACTCGCGAAATTTCAGGACAGGTTACCATATTTTAGGAAGTTTTTTTTATTTTTCGGGAATTTTAGGAATTTCACGACAAGTACGGCCCCTGGGTCCTAAAAGAATGTTGTCCTCCATCTAAAAAGAGCATTTTAAAAAAATCGCATTATTTTACGACTAAAACTTACCAAATTATAATATTTTGAATTTTATGAATTTTCAATGTTTGCCGTTTACCAGTACTAAATAATACTTCTTTCCATTTCTAGTGCTAGAAAACACTGAAATTACATAACATTCGTAATTTAGTAAGTTTTGGTTGTAAAAGAATATTTATTTATTTATTTATTTATTTATTTTTTTTTGCTTTGTTCCTCTTAGACAAAAAACTTTTTTCTAAATATAACCTATAAACCCAGGGACTGTATCAAAATTAAATTTAGAATTTTACCAGGCAAAACAAATACTATATCTAAAAATTTGTGATTTCTATAATTTTTCTAAATGGAAGTACGTTTCCTCCATCAGGGGTTTATGAGGTAATTGAGAAGACGTGTATTTTGAATATCACCTGGTCTATATCGCTTTGAAGAAGAGGAGGGGGCCCGAGTAGTGATTAATCCACCTCCCGCTCCAGGGGTGATTCTGAGTGAAAAAGAAATTCTGAAATTAAAATCAAATTTTATGAAAGGTTGCAGCAGGGGGGGGGGGGATCCTTCCCGGCGCTAATTGTTTTTGTTGCAGTTTGGGTTAATTCTGTTTCCATTTCAGGTCGATTTCACGCTGAGTGTAGATTTCAGCACGTTGAGTTCAGGTTAACCAGACTTTTAAAAAAGTTTCTTCCGTATATCATTTCAGTTTAAAAGCTATGCCTATAATAATAAAAATATAGTTGCTTGTATGTTTGCTGTTTTCTAAAGAGACCGCCGTGTTTCTTCCGCGACCGTTTGATGAAATTCGGGTTTTTATTACGACCCTTTAATGAAATTCACATTTTCCCTCGATTCTTTGACGAAATTCACATTCTTTTGCTGTCTTTTGACGAAATTCGCTTTTTTCCGCGGCCCTTTGGCGGAATAAATCCTTTTTTTTTCGCGATCCTTTGCCGAACTTCGCGTTTTATCCACAGCTTTTTGACAAAATTTGCGTTTTTTCTACGGCCCTTTGACGAAATTCGCGTTTTTTTTCCGCGGCTCTCTAACAAAATTCGCGTTTTTCTGCGATCCTTTGTCGAAATTTGCGTTTTTTCGGCGGCTTTTTGACAAAATTTGCGGATTTTTTCGGGAACCTTTGTCGAAATTCGCACTTTTTCAGCACCTTTTTGATGAAATTCGTGTTTTTTTCCGCGGCTTTTCGACAGATTACGTGTTTTTTCGCTTTCATTTGTCGAAATTCGCATTTTTTACGCCTCCTTGATAAAATTCGCGTTTTTATCCATGGTCCCATGATGAAATTCGCGTTTTTCAGCGGTTATTAGACGAAATTCGCGTTTCACCCGAGATCATTTGACGAAATTCACTTTTCCTCCGTGATCATTTGGCGAAATTCGCGTTTTCTCTACAATCATTTGACGAAATTTGACTTCTTTTCGCGATCCTGTGACAAAATTCGCAATTTTTCACAGCCCTTTGACAAAATCCGTGTTTTATCCGCGGCCTTTTGACAAATTCTCATTTTATCCGAGGCCCTTTGAAACAATTCGCATTTTATCCGCGACCCTTTGACACAATTCGTTTTTTCCGCGATCCTGTCACGAAATAGGAGATTTTTTTCCGCGAATGATTGACGAAATTGATTTTTTTCGCCGACCATTTGTCAAAAATCGCGGTCCAAATTTTCGGGTTGTTGGCTGATTTTTTTAAATTATCGGAACCTTAAATTTTAGGAAAATTCGGAACAGAATCACCCTCGCCCCCCTTTCCCCTCTGGCTATGGCCTTATTGTCAAAAATTATTTTTGTTTACAACAAAATTCAATATGTTTCCTAAGATAAATTAAATTACCCCCCCCCCCCCCCTCCGAAATAAAATCCTGGATATGCCATTGATTGCTCTGGCCCTGAAAGTGGACAAATTTCATTCCAGACACATAAGTATACTCACTCAGATTTTTAACAAATTGTTGTTGTTGAAAATGTAAAATTTGTGGAGTATTTTCAACTTTCCAAGTTTGTCCGTGATTTTAAACCCGTCGTAGAAGCAATCTGTATTAAATCTTTTAACCCAATATATATTGCATTAGCCTTCTTTTCAATAAAAATTATTCTAAATTCGTATTGCGATTTTTGTATGTTTCACAAACTCTTTAATCACTTTCGGCGAAATTGAGGTTTTTGCTTTTTTTAAATGATTCTGGTATCTAGTCTTTGCCATCCAGATGGAGAAGACTTTTTTCTAATTATATTAATATCCCATTTTTTGCAAATTAAAAAAATAAATTAAAGTTGACACAATTTTTCGGAGAATGCAAAATATACCGAGAGGCGGCTGCACAGACCATTACCTCTTCGAGTTGACGGCTGAAATTCCCGGATTAGACAGAACTCGATTAAGAACTAAAAAGGTCTTAAAACACCATCAAAAACTTAAATGCGCTAGGCCTTTCGAAAGATCTGAGTCTTTCTTCGTCAGGCACAAAGAACATGTGCTTCTATTATGAAAGCAGTTGCAAGACTGAAATGAGATATAAGGGAAAGGAAACAAGCTGGAGAAACAGCCAATAGGAAAGTAGAAATCAACAGCCAATAGGAAAGCAGAAAACAACAGCCAATCACAGAAGAGTATAATCAAAACAAAAGAACACAGAGTTGGAGGGAAATAAAGAAGCAAAAATAAATAAATAAATAAATTACGGTAATAGCCCGACTTACGTCACTCCGCATTTACGTCGCCTGGCCAGGAAAAAAATTCCATTATTTAGACGCACTTTGAACTCTTTTGATAACTTTTGGAAGAAATCTAACATGTCAGATGCAGTCACAGCCACAAGAGGTTCATGAGATTAAGTTCAGCAAAAAACAATGAGAGATGCTTGGAAAAAACTGTGCCCTTTCCCTTCGCAGAGACTAAGAAAACATTTGAAATCGTCGAAAATGGAAGAGAACTCAACTTAGAGATGGACTCTGAAGGTGTTGTTGAACTCATAAATTCAACTGATCCGGAATTAACGGTCAACGAACTTACCGAATTAAAGAAACAAAGTACTGTCGAAGAAATAGATAAAGATTTTGAGCCTTGTGGGGAAAGAGAAAGATTATGGCGGTTACAAAATTAACCAAAGCACTAAACCGTATTGAAGCTGGAATGACGGTTCTTGAAAAGATTTATTCAGACGAGCATAATGTAGCAACGACTAGAAAAAGCTTAGAAAACTCATTCTACTCTTACGAAGAGCTTCAACGAGACAAAAATAAAAAATTGTCGGTTCAAACGTCATTGCAACATTTTACATACAACATTTTACATTTTACTCAAAGACTCGGACTGGCCAGCTAGAAGAACAATAAACTGTAAGTTAAAAACTTAGTGATTTATTCCAAATTCTTATATTGCAAACTAATTTTTTTGCTAATGTTAAATGTATGTAACACAATCTCTAAATACAATAGAATATGATCATTAGTATTCGGTGATTTTTTATTACTTTTCTTTTTTTGTTCATCTAAATGCACCTCGACTTACGTCGCTAGTCTTGGTACGAATTTCTGACGTAAGTCGCAGCATTACTGTATAATAAAATGGAAACACACACATATATATGGGAACACGTGGATTTAAAAATAAATAAATAAATAAGATATAAAAATTAGACTAATATTAATTAATACAAAAAATAAATTATATGGTGGTACTGAAAAGTTTTTTCCATGATGAAGGGAGCATTGTTGAATCAGATTTATCATTAACAATAACTTCACAATTAAGATAAATGGCTAAAATTCCAAGTAAGTCCAATTCAGAGATCAAGCTCACTAAAATCGGGTCCATACGGACCCGATTTTATTGGTTGATCGGTATGTTTATGGTTGTGTTTTCTTACATCCAAAGGTATGAAAACATGGAGAACTGGATACAGGAAAACACAATGGTAAACCTACCATTGCAGCAGGCACTAAAATCGGGTTTTTAGGTGTTTTCCACGAAGATATGACTTGGCAGACCAGTTACATTTTAATATACGAATCGAATTCTGTTTAATCCTGGATTTTCAGCCATCAACCGCGACCAACGACCTTCAAAGCCAGTTCATGACTTTTAAAACGTCACATGGAGTGGATCTTCTTTACAAGGTGATTGGCACGTAACGATGGGCGCTCCGCTTTGTACCAATCATCGTGTAAAGATGATATACTCCGTTTGACATTTTAAACGTCATGAACTGGTCTTTATGTCGTTGGTCACGCATGAACTCGATGAGTTGATGGTCTGTGCAGCTGCCTGCCGGTCTAAAATCAAAACGAAGTTTCTCTACCTGCCTGCGGTAGTTGTAAGAAGCCGGGGGAAATTTTTTTTTTCGAAGTGCTCTTTTTATTTTTTACGTATTATTGACGACTGCATATTGGTTTTATTTTCGAATAAGTAATTTTCAAAAGAAAAAAAAGTCACTTCAATTGAGCCTGCTTAGTTTATGACATCATTATAAATGTTCAGAAACATTCATGTTATTAATATTACCTTTTTCTTACCTACTGCATGTAATTTGCATACTTTGAAGTCCACCGAAGTGAGGATTGCTTTGGGGCCTATAGCTACAATGACTGTCGCCTCGAATGATCCTTTATGTTATACACAGAGATAATTACACATTTTTGACATAACAATTTCGTCAATACACAAGGACGAGGTAGCACAAGGAAATTTACAACAGCAGAGAATTACTTCCAGGAGTTCGACAAAGAGTGTGCAACGGAGCGAGCGGGAGTCGAACCCACAGAACTCCTACGCTCTCAAGCAATTAGCGATGTGGTGCCTTAACCACTCGACTACGCAGGCCCTCTTTCGTGCTTTACTAGTGTATTTTTGCAAAGCACAGTTTTCTGACAACTGTATGCACATTCAATTTAATCTACGTTGCTGCCAGTAATCTGCCTTTATAAATAAGAACATGCGGCGTAATGCATGCTATGAATTATAGATATAATATACAGATGAAATAGAAAGTACAACGTAGCAACCGTTCGTTTGGAGTCAGTTTACAAGCAAAACGTCATGATTGACTTCACACTGAAAGCATCTATTGTTTGAGACGATCTTGGACAAAGGCGAATCGTCAAGCTAATGTTGTTAGTTAGCTTGTCCCACTTGTCCAGTTGAGTATCACCACGCATAAGGAAAGGGCATGTTTACAAACAAACACTTCTCTCAACCAATCTACTACTACATTTTTATCTTAGCGATCATTGCAGGAATCACACTTGGCGATATAGACCAATCATATCATAGACCTGTTAAACCAATCTGTTATTAAAGACCAATCAAATGGACTTTACCCTTGTGACGTCAGACGCGGGTAAAAAAACGAAAAACACCAATAGACGTGAAGAACATTTTAACACTGCTCCCCCTTCGTCCGATAAACAATCTTTTTCGGAGGGTTTTTCCCTGCAGAGGCGTGGTTGTTGCCATTCGTGGGTAAAGTCCATTCCCGGAGTTCATGTGTATAGTAGGAGTTATAATGAATGAACAGTTTTTTTTTTTACTGACCAACAGTAATTCGACCAACAGTGACGTCACTGCCCTTTCCTTATAGTTTTGTTATATCGTTTTGCCATAATTTGGACAAAAAGATCTGTCTTATCCTTGCGTATGTCAGAAATCCCATATAGAGGGCCCACCGTGGCTGAGTGGTTAAGGCACCACACCGCTAATCGCTTGAGAGTGTAGGTGGACTGCGAGTTCGACTCCCGCAGGCTGGCCCGTTGAACACTCTTTGTGAAAATCCCGGCTGTAACTCTCTAGTGTTGTAAATTTCCTTGTGGTTATCTCTTCCTTCTATATTGACGAAGACTTATAAGCGGGTACCTGATGCTAAACATACAAGTCAGATGTATGTGTTCAATGTAATAAAAATAAATCTCATAGAGGCGTTCGTGGCCGAGTAGTTATGGCACCACGCCGCTAATCGCTTGAGAGCGTAGGAGGTCTATGGGTTCGACCCCCGTTGGCTCCGTTTCACACTCCTCTGGAGCTCCCGGCTGTAATTCTCTGGTGTTGTAAATTTCTTGGTGTATTGACGAAATTTTTACGTTATCTCTGTGTATAAAATAAAAGGATCGTTCGAGGCGATACCCACTGTAGATATACAGGCCCCAAAGCAATTGGGTCTTCGCAGCCTTCAGTACAGGAAAATTGTCCCTTTAACTAATGCTAAAGTGCCATTAAAAGAATTCTTCATTGTAAATGCCTTTGAAAGCATCAGATATTCAAATTAGAATAAATATTAATTTGTCATGTAACACGGAACACAAATATCACAAGAAATCTGAAATTGTGCAAAAAAATAATCATTCCGAACAAATTAAAAATACATGTTAATGCAATGTGCTTGCATGGGATTATCCTGAAGGGAGAAGTTATATATCTTTCCTTCACCAGATGGTGTATTCGAGAGCTTGAATCGACAATACCCACTTTGATTGATATGTCGTCTCCTTTTAATCTTCATAGCTCCATGACATTTATTAACATACATCCCACCTGTTTGCTTGGCGTCAAGCACCCGCTTATAAGTCATCGTCGACATACAGGGACGAGATAGCACACACAATGAAATTTACAACACAGAGAAATACAGCCGGGAGCTCCACAAAGAGTATGCAACAGAGCCAGCGGGAAACTCCATGATTGAAAGTCAAAAGAGTTTCAGAAACTTGCTCAAATTAAAAATTTGTTTCCGGGTCGTCCGCTTAAAAACACTTCAAGTGACTTATCTAGTACAATTTGGACGCAGTATAACTAGTTTTGTAGTCATAAAAAGACCAGAGGATATACGCTATAGGCTGTGAATATACGGAAGAGAGTATACGCTATAGCTTTACCTGAGAAACTGAAGGTATACGCCGTAAATCTTCCATTACACCCTTCGATTTAACATATGAGTGGTTTAGACAATTTTGGACAAAAGCTAATCGTCAAACATCTTGGCGAGCCTAGAAAATACCTAGGATTGCTAAAGAAAGGCGCGCCACACACCAGGGAGACATGCAACAAAAAATCGTGAGGCATGCGACAATTTCACCCTGTTAACAAAGAAAAAACCGATTTGAACAGCAGAATTTGCCTCATGTCTCACAATTATTGTCGCATGTCTCTCTGGTGTGTGGCGCGCCTTATGACAAACGCGTCTGTCTAAGCACAGTTTGAGCACTGCATGTCGCCCCTCTCATATAGAGGCAGTTCCACCTTACATTGCCTCACTCGCATACTAAAATACGCCCAGGCGAGAATAGCGAAGTTTTAAAATAGAGAATGCCTAGGTTTGCCATAGTTTGGATAAGCTATTGGTGATTAGTTTTTGTCCAAAATCGTCTTGATTAATAAAATTTTATTTCCCTTAGTTACCATCATGTTATAGAAATCTCCTAACCACAGTTGGCCGAAATGTGCGATTGGTGAAGATCTATATGAGATATGTCTATATGAGAATGGGGACATATGCGCAAGACACATGTTCAAAAGTTTTTGTCCAAACTATAACAAACTTATACCCCAGAATGGCAATATTCATTTGGATAAGTTCGATTAGACGAGTAAGAATAGTTAATCTATTAGTTTGGTGAAAATGGTCTCTAAGATGTTTGGCTATTAATTTTTCGTCCAGTCATTTCAATCAATCAAATTTTATATCCCATATGTCGCACACTAATATAGAAGCACCCTAGGCTCATTGGACATTACTCATGAATAGCAAGAGCCACTTGGTCATCAGGGAAGCAGAATTCAAATGCTCTTCACCCCTATTGTTGTTTATTTCTATACATTCTCAGCAGACGCGGATCCACGGGGGGGGGGCGATCGGTGCGACCGCCCTCCCCAAAAAAAGATATAAATACACCGATTACTGCAAATTTCGACAAATGGTCGCCGAAAAAATCATTTTCGTCAATCGTTCGCAAGTCAAAGTATCGCAAAAGAAACGCGAATTTTGATAAAGGATCGCGCAAAAAAACGCCCATTTCGTCAAAGGAGCGCGAAAAAAACGCGAATTTCGTCAAAGAAAAGCAGAAAAAACGCCAATTTCGTCAAAAAATCGCGCATTTTGTCAAAGGACCACGAAAAAAAATGCAAATTTCGTCAAAGGATCGCAGAAAAAAATGCGAATTTCGTCAAAGGATCGCAGAAAAAACGTGAATTTCGCCAAACAATTGTGGAAAAAACGCTAATTTCGTGAAAGAATCGCTAAAAAAACACAAATTTCTTCAACAGATCTCTGAAAAAATGCGAATTTCTTCAGAGAATCACGAAAAAATAAGCGAATTTCGCCATAGAATCGTTGAAAAAACCCGAATTTCGTCAGAGGGCCGCGAAAAAACCCACAATTAGTACCGGGAGGTGATTCCCCGAGGCGCGCATCCACGGGGGGGGGGGTCAATCGGGGCAAAGAAGGGAAGAACAAATTTACCAAGTTGGCTTTTAAGAAATTAACACACCATACGCAGTTTAGAGTTTAACTGACTAGGATTAGGACATAATCCTTTTTTATTCATTCTTCAAATACCCCTTGATTTCTAATGTGGGTGGCAATAACAGTATATTTTTTACACATTAGTGGCTTTCTTCAGTAAACACTAAGATGAACTATTCTTTTAACACAATCAAACTGATTGGTAAAGTTATCATACGAACTGAATATTTTCAACTGAGCGAAAAAATGCCCAGGCCGGGAATCGAACCCAGATCCTTGGCTTACAAGGTCAATGCTTTTCCGTTTAAGCTAACTGGGCCGACAACCAGCCAGCATATTTCGCTCAGATAACAATAAGGTTAATACCAATAAGGTTATCTGAGCTAAATATGCTGGCCGGTTGTCGGCCCAGTTAGCTTAAACGGAAAAGCATTGGCCTTGTAAGCCAAGGATCTGGGTTCGATTCCCGGGCTGGGCATTTTTTCGCTCAGTTGGAAATATTCAGTTCGTATGAAAAACTAAGATGCTTGAATTTTTCAAAGAACCTTTCTTTTTCTTGTTTCTTTCTTTCTTTCTTTGGAAATTGCTATGAATCCCATTCTTTTCTCTAACAGTAAAGCACTCCTCAAAAATATCGTTATACAGAAATTAGAATTGCAGCTTCTTTGAAAGAACGAAAAATTTTCAACACTTTAAAAGGATCCGCATAACGTTGTCAATTTCTGTTGTAGGGATTCAACAGAAGGAACACGAAGTGGCATCGTCCCCAACCTCAACCCATAGTGCAAAAAATTTTGGCGCCATATGCCTTTTGACAGGACATAATCCTTTTTTATTCACTGATTGCCGAGACGTCAGTGAGGTTTACCATTGACACCCGAAAAGTGTTTGGGTTTCGTTTGCTTGTCTGTCTGTTCCGCGAAAATTTCCGTTAAAAGCGTTGAATTTATATCTTCAGGGGCGACTGACCTGATCGATTCCCCCCCTTCCCCCCGTGGGTGCGCGCCTAGGGGAATTTCCTCCTGGTGCTAAATGTGCGTTTTTTCCGCGGTCCTTTGATGAAATTCGCCTATTTTTTCGCGATTCTTTGACGAAATTAACATTTTTTCCAAGATCTGTTGACGAAATTCAAATTTTTTGCGTGATTCTTTCGTGAAATTAGCGTTTTTTCGCAGTGGTTTGGCAAAATTCGCGATTTTTTCTGCGATCCTTTGACGAAATTCTCGTTTTTACTTCGATCCTTTGACGAAATTTGCGTTTTTTTCGTGATCCTTTGACGAAATTGGCGTTTTCTGCGATCCGTTGACCTGCGAACGATTAACGAAATTCATTTTTTTCGGCGACCATTTGTCGAAATTCGCGATAATTCGCGGTGGATTTATATTTTTTCATCCCAGAGAGGGGGGCGATCGGGGCGATTTCCCCCCTTCCTTGGATCCGAGCCTGTGAAGAGAGACACACCACTTAGATGACACATTTTGACTTTCAATTATGTTAAGGCTCTTTCAGATTTCTGAAGGGGATCTTTTTTCAAGAGATTATTCTCTTTCAGAAATCTGATATTCAAAAATGGATGTGATGGTTATGTTTTTCAGCTTTCGATAATTAGTTCTTATGTATTTTTTAGTGCTGAATCCAAAAATGACCATCATTTTTTACCATAGCTTCACGTCAGGATTTTTCCTAAATCGCAAATTTTTAAATTTTTAAAAAGTCGAACTATTGGGAAAATCTGCTACTATAAAATAGGCGTAACTTTTTTTCATAAGAATTTATTCATTTTTTTGCTTATACTATGCATTTTTACAGTTGAACATGTAAAATATTGTGTATTTAAAATCCTTATAATTTTATTCCATGCGTGGAAGTTTCTTTGAACCGCTCATGCTTCGTGCTTTTCCTTTTATCTTCTTTATGGGGTTCATCTCGGTATTCTCTTTTATTTTGGCGGTTGATAAGACTGGTAAATTTGTCGCAGATGTATTTAAAACATTTACCTTCTTTGTTAAAGCTTTGACAAATTGCTTTGAGAGATTTTCGCTATTTTTTTTACTTTTGAACTTTATCGTGACGTGATGGTTAAAAATGAAGGTCATTTTCGGATTCAGTGCTAAAAAATACATCAAAATCAATTATCAAAAGTTAAAAAACGCAATCAGCGCAGGCTTGTGTTATTAACGTTGTTAAAACTTCACTATAACTAAAATAACAAACAAAAAGATTAATAATTACCACAGTACAAGAATAAAAAGAAAAAAGAATAAGACATTCAAAAAATAAATTTTGTTAACGCTTTAATTTTTCGTCCTAATAAGTAACAATAACCCATATTTTGAGGAGAGGGCGGGATTATATAATAAGAGTGTTGGATAACCGAATGTTTCGGTTAATCGGACGTCGGATAATCAAGAGTCTGTAATATTTTCGAATCGCATTAATTATTTCATCTTCATTTAATAATTAACTGCAAGGAAGGATTTGAGCAACAGAAATTATGACTACGTTGATTATATGTCACTCGGTATCGCCCTCCCCCAAAAACTATTCTCTGGATTCGCCCCTGATTCTCAGCTAACGTGACATGATAAAATCACTTGTCTAATCACAGATGTCCAGGCAAGTACTGCAACGTTCTAGAATTTGTCATATTTTTAACAAAAACTTCCAGTCTGAAAGCTCTGTGGGTATGTGGCCACTACTTATTCAATAAGGCACTCTACTAGCGAGAACATCAAATATATTGAATGTGGATAACAATAAAATTTGTACCAAAAAGAGCACTCTCTTGTTCCTAACCACTCTTGCTAAATTACACCAACTGACTCCCCCTCTCTCTCTCTCTGACAAAGTTATAAAATATTTTTATCCCTACCTACAATCCTCCCCAAACATTTCAATTAAAGTAGCTTGATGAAGACTGGAGAAAATTGTAATATTCTGAAGCAAATTAGAGGTATTTATTGGCGTTTTTGAAATGTCGATATTTAAAAGTTGGGGAGGAGAGGGTATTAAATTAGACCTCACACTTTTATTTTTACAACGATAAATATGTAAAATGTTAGTCCAACTTGGACTTCAGGGGGTGGGAGAAAAAAACTCAAGCCTAGAAAAGAAGATAGGCCCATTCTGAGTCTACAGAAAAATTGAGCCTTGAAGATACCTAGGCCAACCATTACATACCACTGCAACCATTATCACTCCGATTTTAATCCAACACAGATGCAGATATAAATACCGGGTGTCCTGAAAATGACTGACTGATTTTAAAATTCAATAGCTTGCAAACGGTGGCAGATATTTAAAAAATTCTTGCAGGAGGGTTATGCATAAGGTCAAAAGTTCCTTTTACAGTGATTTTAGATTTTAGTTCAAATTACAAACAATAGATGGCGCTGTCAGCAATAGGCGCTAAATACAGACTCGATTTTTTGGCCTTTCTCTTCTTCCATGCGGAAAAAGGAAATTAAAATGTATTGAGCGGGTCCGAAAGTACCAAAAATCGAGCCTGAATTTAGCGCCTATTGCCCACAGCGCCATCTGTTGTTTGTAATTCAAACAAAAACCGAAAATCACTGTAAAAACTTTTGATCTTATGCATAACCCTCCTGCAAGAATTTTTTTAATATCTGTCACCATTTGCAAGTTATTGAATTTTAAAATCAGTCAGTCATTTTTAGGACACCCAGTATATACTCCTTAATTGATAAGCTGCCACCACCGGTATAGGTGCTGGACAAGAAGTAAGGAGGCTGGGAATCAGTCCTTAGAATACTTCAAATAATATTAAATGGAATTTTTTTTTTACAAAATACTTAAATATTTACATTAAAACACAATATTTTCATTTATAGGCCCAGATACAGCAGATCCTGCCCTAAGTTAAATAACACTTTGGGCTATTATCTATGCACTAGATTAGGGATGCATAACCTATGGCCCGCGAATTTCGTCAATTTATAACTGGAAAAAATGCAATTTTTGTCCATAAATCGCAAGAAAAAATCGTGAATTTTGTCACTTTGCCGAAAAAAACTGAAAATTTCGTCAGCCATTTAAGAATCGCGAATTTTGTCGATCAGGCGCGGAAAAATCGCAATTTCGTTGATAAGGGACGGAAAAATCGCGAATTTTGTCACTAGGGCACGAAAAAAAATCGCAAATTTCGCCGATCGGCCACGGAAAAATGACTACTTTTGTCTATCGGGCTCGGGAAAATTTGAGAATCTCGTTGCTCGGGCACGAAAAATCGCAAATTCTGTTAATCAGTCTCGGAAAAATCGCAATTTTCGTTGATCGGGCACGTAAAAATCGCCAATTTTGTAGATGATACGCGGAAAAATTGAAAGTTTTATTGATCGGCTGCGAAAAAATCATAAGTTTACCCAGTCGTGAGAAAAAAAACCATGAATTTCGCCAATTTGCAGCAGGAAAAAATGACAAATTTTGTCATGTCAGTTAAGAATCGCGAATTTTGTCGATTAGGAGAGGAATAACCTCAAATTTCATTGATCGTCTTCGAAAAATTCGCGTGTTCGTCTGTTTATCGGGGAAAAAAATCGAGAATTTCGTCAATTTGCCGCCGGAAAAAGTTACAAATTTCGTCAGAGCCAGTTAAGAATCACGAATTTTACTGATCGGCTTCAAAAAAATCGCAAATTTAATCGATCCATCTCAGAAAAATCGCAAATTCTCGATCGGGCACGGAAAAATTGCGAGTTTTGTCTATCGAGCTCAGAAAAATCGAGAATTTCGTTAATTTGTCCCGGGAAAAATTACAAATTTCGTCAGAGCCAGTTAAGAATCGTGAATTTTGCTGATCTAGCGCGTAAAAATCTCGAACTTCGTTGGTCGGGTTACAAAAAATCGCGAATTTTGTCGATCAGGCGCGTAAAAATCGCAAATTTCGTTGATAGGGGCACGGAAAAATTACGAATTTAGTCGATGTTACGCGGAAAAATTGAAAATTTCGTTGATCGGCAGCGGAAAAAACGCAAGTTTCGTCAGATTATCGGAAGAAAAATGCGAATTTTGTCAATTTGCTGCGGGAAAAAACAGCAAATTTCATAAGAGTCAGCTAAGAATCGCGAATTTCGTTTATCCGGCGCGGAAAAATCCGGAATTTTGTCGATCAGGGGCTGAAAAGTCGCAAATTTCGTCGAACAAACACAGGAAAATCGCGAGTTTTGTCAATCGGGATCCGAAAGATTGCGAATTTTGTTGGTCGGCCACGAAAAGATCGCGAGTTTTGTCAATCAGACGCGGAAAATTTGAAAATTAAGCCTATCAGGCGCGGAAAAATAGCGAATTTCGTCAATCAGACGCGAAAAAAACTAATTTTGTCGATCGGTTTCGGAAAAATTGCGAATTTTGTCGATCAGACATGTAAAAATCAGTTTTTTGATCGGTCGCGGAAAAATCGCGAATTTCATTGATCTGCCTGAATTCTCATCACATGCACTTCTCAAGGAAACACTCTGTGCAAACAGCATAAGCCACTACCTTCAACCTCCACTTCAGACTTTCAACATAAAAAACTGATTATCTTCTGCTCTCAATATCCCTTCTTCCTTCCAGACTCTGAGGTTTACACCTGTATTTTCAAGAGCACCCAACGTGATCTACTGGCTTGCTTGCCTACCGACAGGTCATCATAAGAAATTATCTTTTGTTCACAACTTTCCCTTTCATTGTCAAATTCCTGGGTATTGTACTATCTTTGTTCTATTGGGAAACATTAGCCCCTCTTTTGGAATAATATCCTTTTATACACTTCACTCATCTTAATATCATAGAAAAGAGAATGTGTACATAACTCAAGTACGTAGATAATGATACTCAGATAAACACAATACATAAAGGAAATAAAATTAATTAAGCAGTATCTTGCATTAAGCATACTACTCATTAACATTAGACCTGACAACCGCTATGCTGGTGGTTCCAGAGAAACAGGAAAGGTCCATGCTTCAATTTCACCCCTAATTTAAGAGAATGGAGTTATGCCACAGAATATTTATTATAACCTACTTTAGTGTGACATCATTTGTTATATAGGGCACATTTTTTGAGTTAGACTGTTGGGCATGCCACACAACAAGGAGACATGCAGCACAAAGCATGACCTGTTTCCTATTTATTTCCATCCGGCTATCAAATGAGAAACAGGTTTGAATTTCAATGTCTCCCCGGAAGGATATATAGCAGTGTTGAATTCAGGGGGTGGCCCGGAGGGACATCCCCCCCCCCCCCGGAGCAATGAGATGTCCCCTTGGAAGATTTGAGATTTTGTATTTTTAATGTTCAAAAAGTGCAATTTCCTCCGGAAGTCTATAATGCCCCCCTCCCCGCAGCCACAGAAATCCCTCCCGGAGAAAAGTGTCTAAATTCAACACTGATACTAAACTGAACTCATGTACATAGTACTACATAATATTACTTCGAGGAGATGAGAAGTAAAACCGTATAATGCCTCAGAATCTGTCAGGTCCTTAGAGGTTGATCTTTTAAACAGTTTGATTGAGATTTAATATAAGGGTCTTTTGGAAGCCTATTGTCTAGATGAGCAAAGCTTGTGTCTATGTTGTGGACCCTTATAGGAGCAGGATACCCAACACTAGGTGCATTTGGAACAACCCAGCACATAAACAACTCTAAAAGTAAACCCAGGGAGGCCCAAGATTGGCAAGATTTTGGAACATTTATGTACAGTCGTGGAAAAAAAGTAAACACCCACTACTAACTCTGCAACCAATTATAATAGAAAAAAGTTACTGGTACCAATGGATTGGAAATAAAGTCTACTTTTAAATGATGTATATAACATTTGCTTAGGGGTCATCTACAAATCAAAACCAGACCAAACTTAGTTTTTTTCAATGGCAACACCCAAGTTTGACAATATATTTTAAATCTTTGGATCAAACTATGCCTAGAAACAAAATTTCAAGTCACTTGGATGGTAAGTTTTAGAATTATAAATATTGAAATTTACAGCTTGTAATGTTAAATTACATTTTCATATTTTTATTAATATCTCCTGAAATTATAATCCTAGTGTGATAATTTTGAGCGTGGATATAATACTAAAAAATCCAAACATTAATACATTGAATTTGTAATTTAAAAATATGAATTATGAAATTAATATTCTAAAAAAATATGAATTACAACCTGCATTTTTTTTTTTATAGATTTATATTTATTATGTCCTGCATGCGAATTCTCAATTTCAAATTTTTCTTTTAAGTAGTTTTCGAATTATTATTAAAAAACGTCAAAAGTATAGTTTAAGGGCCATCTATGATGTGCAGAGAAGCATAATTTGAAAAAATATATTTTACTCATTTTATTGAAATATTTGTGCTGGCAATAGTCGAAACATATTAAGCGAGGGAAATGGCCATATTGGCAAGAAATAACACAACAGAAGTGACATAGCCATTCTGTAGCATTTCAACAATCAAGTATACTGATATAGCCCCTAAAATAGGCTAATTTTAAAAGCATTAATTTCTCGGAAACTAATCGTACGGATTTCATGAAAATTTGGATTTGGACATTGCTATTGAAATATGCAGATGACCTCTAAGCAAATTTTATATACATAATTTAAAAATAGACTTTATGCTTGATACCTGTAACTTTCTTCTACGATAATTTGTTGCAGAATTATCAGATGGGTGTTTACTTATAAACTTGTACCATCTTTATTTAAAATAAAGAACTGAAAGAGTGTTATTATTTTTTTATTAGATTAAGAAGACTTTGAACTCCTGTTTAAGATAATTTACAAACACAAAAACATATAAAGGAAATCAAAATTTAAAATTGTCTTTCACAGGGGATGCAAGGAAAATCTTAGTTCCCTATTGTTAATAATTTTAAATCACTCATGAATAAATGTTTCTCCTTTTTTTCAAAATCATGAGAGAAAAAGAAAACCTGTTTAGTTAAATTTGATAATTCAGGGAGGAACAATTGGCCTGCCTTGCAGGTACCCATGACCCATATAATTTCAATAGGCTTCTCAAGGAAATCTCTATTCTCCCTACTTCATCCTTTCATTGTCATGGGAAACTATGGAAAATGTTAAACAATGTGAGTCTGGATATTTACATTAAACATGCTTATAAAAAGTGTGTGTCCATGTGGCCTAAGTCAGTCTGTGGTTCTTTATCTCAGAACCTTGTGAATTCAACAAACTTTATTTAAAGAACAATAAAAAGCATAAAAATACAAATACAAACTACATCACATAAAAAGTGATGGAGATTAAAACACAATAACATTAAAAAATGCAATTTATCTGGCTAAACAGTGGGTATGACTATCTTTGACGACTCCCTGAACCCTGGAGAATTTGTCTCATGCATTCAAAATAGATGTCCAGTGAAAACAAGATAGTTTAGCTGACTATTATTCGTCTGATCACTTTAGCATATTTGTAAGCACATATTCAACATATCACTATCATTTGAAGGGTTCCAGGATCCAAGAGAGCCGACAACAATCGATTTGACCTTACAGTGCAATTGTTCACACTCAACTCCTTGGCAAGATCTTCATACTTAGCGAGTTCCGGACTGATAAAAGCTCAACATTTATTGCACGCTTGCAGTGACCCGGAGCTGAACAATTTTTGATGCTCCAGCTCCGCTCCTAGATAAAACACTGTGGCTCCGGCTCCAACTTTGCGCTTTTGAGTTGCAGATTTTAATTTACACATTTAATTTTTTGTTCACAAATTCTTTCTTCCTTTACCTTCATTAAAGATCTGACAAAATGCATTTTTCTTCTCATCAAACTTGAAACGTTTGTTCAGAAAATATGACATCTTTAGCTTTTGCTTTTAAAATAGAAAGTTTGGTGGAATTTTAAGCACAAAAATCTTAAATTTCTTCTACACTTTTCAAACAACCAAAATTGTACAACTACACATGTAGACAACAAACGGCCATATTTTTCAAATAGTGTTGTCACCTAGCTCAAGTAGAAAGTAGAAGTAAAGTAGTGTTACCATGTTTTGAGAAGTTTTCAATCTCTAATTTAAAAAAAAACCCTCAAAAGGATATAATTAAAATACTGAATAATGATGTAAGTAAAATATTTTAAGCCTGGAAATTTAAAAGACTGAAAAAAAAAAAAGATTTAAAAGAATATTAAAAACTAAAGGAGCCCTGGAGCAGGGGAAAATTAAGAGCTCCAGCTCCAGGGAAAACACAGCTCCGGAGCTCTCCGGCTCCAGCTCTCTGCATGCTTGTAAAATAAAAATAATAATGTTCTTATAATTTAGCCTACTCTTTCGACATGTTCATGAAAGATGTCTAAACAAATTTTTAAAATCTCTGCTTCACTAGCACACATTTATTCAGTCCTAATTCAATTTCTAGTAAGTTGTATGGAGAGATTCATGTTATCAAGCATTAGGGCTACGCTTTTTTCTAATTTTTATCAACTTTTTTAAGTTGACACAGAATTTCTATGTATATCTTTAAATCCTGTTTATAAATGTTGCCTTGCGATTAAATGAAAACAGAACAGCAAATTCACACCTTCTTACAAAAATATAATGAGTCATTGGCCTGAGGTAGCTGCAAAGAACAAAAGACAAGTTTAATGCAATAATATTTAAATAATAAATAAATTTATGTATGGTGAATTGTAATTACAAAAATAATGTGAAAATATAAAAAGTGAAAAAACATTTTTATGTATTGATTATGTACTCTTTTTTATGACTCTTTTTTAATAAAAAATACATCCTCTCTAAAAGCTTAATTATTTTAAAGTTTTCTTTCTGTTTTAATATTCACATGTAACCATATTTTTCAGCTGAGAGATATTTGGAAATATTATTTATGCTTTTTTAATAATTGGCAACAATAAGTGAAAAAAAGTTTTTTTCAAAATATGAAATAAATCTATTGCAATAGTGAAATTTTTAATAATAATAATAAAAACAGATAAATAATAATAAACTAGAGAACAGGAATTCTGCTTTTTCAGAATTTAGTGTCGCCCCCGGCATTTCCATTACTTCATTTTCTTCTGATGGACTGATGGCTTCTATTATTATGAAACAGCCATTATAAATGAAGCGTTAGGTGAAGGTGAAAGAGCAGCCGTAAGAAGATAGAACTCTGATTTTCTGGTCAGAATGGGGGAAAAAAATGGCCATAATTTTTTTGGCCATCCCCCCCCCCCCCACACACCATTCTGACCAGAAAATCAGAGTTCTAACTTTTTAAGGCTGCTCTTTCACCTTCATCTAACACTGCATTTATAATAAATGTTTCATAATAGAAGCCACCAGTCCATCAGAAGAAAATAACTCGGTTAAGCGGGACTCTACTGCAGTACAAAACATTTCAATTTTAAGGCTTAAAGCACACGTTTTATTTTATGTAAAATGACGTCATTTGCATCCGCTTAAGAATTCCACATTTACGATCTACTCTTAAACATGTACGGTAAAGCACACATAGCACATTACTATCACGAAATAATGCACAAATGCAGCAAAAAGATTCCGTCATTCAAGAAAATCGAAAAAAAAAAAAAAAAAAAAAAACGTCTATCTAATGATTCATAGATACTTAAAATTAAATATAGTTTATAATAGCTCCATTGTTTTAACAGAAATCATTCGTTTATATTTTTTTCAAAATAGCACGTATTTTAATTACATTTTCTTTCGGTTGTTATGAGAAAATGGCAACAAAAATATATAATTACTATTTTAGAACTATTTTTCCTTTACTTTCTACAGAAATGGAGTACTTCCATTGCCAATATTAAGCAAATGGCTCTAAAAACTACAAAAAAAAAATTAATATTTCAAAAATAAATAGAGAAAATGCAATTAAAAGAATTTTTTTTTCCAATATGACGGTATAAAAATTGAAAATGTGCAATGCTTAGAAGTTAAAAAATTTTCTATAGATTATTTAATCATACTCCTTTGTTTTACAGCTGGCTTCTGTAAGGTAACGTTATTTTTTGGAATACACAAAATAAGCAGGGAGAAAGAAATAGCATACCGTACCGGGGGCTAAAAAAAGATTGCACACTACAAAATAGTCAAACATGTGCCTGCAAGAGATTGTTAAATTTGTTATGTATAGTTTTTGATCCTATAAAACTTTAACCGAACAATTTTGTGCAACTTTAATTTTAAATAGCGCTTAAAATAATTCTTTGATTTGAAAACTGTCTACTACTGAAGCATGTTTATCAACATTTCTCTATAAAAGTACCAGTTTTCATATTTTGAAAAGTCAAAAGGTCACAGTAGAACAAATTGCGACAGCAGTTACTTTTTTAGAATTGAGATTGAATCGAAATTAGCTCTTCTATCCTATAGGTACATATGAAATACAAGACTTACCAAACCATGTTATATCACAATACAATTTTTCAATTTGATCTCCCAGTAGCAAAATATCTGTGCCAATTTGCCAGTCAACAGTGGTGAACCATGCTTACTATTATAAAAAATCAAAATATATAAAATTCGAAAAAATTACATTCTCAAAAAAAATCTAGAGACAAAATTTTATGTATTTTTAAGTTGTTAGATAAGATTATTCAGAAAGGTCTAAAATAATCTGCAGCGCCTACTGCCATGCTGCACTGTACTGCTACTGGCTCTAATCCTATTAGTGTTTGCTTTTACATCTATAATAGTTATTCCTGCCTTAAGTTATAAAATTTTCATAAAAAGGTCGAAAGATTTAATAAAATAAAGAAAGATTTGAAACATTCTACTTTGTTGAAACATTTTGGGTATTGTTTTTATCTTTGTTTTCAAAGGTTATTAGCAGAGAAATTCATGACATAATCAGCTAACAAGACGAGGTATTATATTGATACATTAGGTAAGAAGAAACATGTATTATAACAAGGAAATCTCTGAAAATAAAGCTTGTGTCACCAGAATTCTGTATTTTATATACCCTTTAAGGATAAATATTTTAATTATTGTAAATATTATTTATAAACAGGACAATAAAAAATTAACTTATTGAAGTATTGAATGAAATGCTAGGGTGGGGGCTTTTGCAGGAAACATTGGACTTTTTTAATAGAGAAAAGCAATATAAAAACCAGCAATAGCCAATATTACTTAATAAACAATATCATTAAATAAAATTATGCCTTTAGGTAATGCTGAAGTAGAATGTTGAATTAGAATAAAGCAGCCATTCCAAACTCTGTAGTAAATTATACCTTTTTCATTTCCACAGCCAACATCTATAAAATTAGGTGTAATTGAGAAAGTATTGTCAATGATATGATTTGACATTTTTGCATTTGACGACTATTAAATACTTTACAACCTTTATGTATCTTGAATAACAAAATTTCATTTTATGCCTTTCTGTTAATTTCTTTATTATTTCGTGGTTATTTTACTTTTAATATTTTAATTAAAAGAAAATTTTTATCATTATATTTTACTACTTCTTACTGATGTTTTGCCCATCGTAAAATATGTATACTATACTGAATGTTTTTATGCATATATTAAATTATTAAAGTCATTACAAGCACAGGTTTCATTTCAATGTGGCATTTTCTTCATTAAAATCAACTTGTTATTTCATCATCACTTAAAAATAAATAAATAAATAAGATTTGAGGCTGTCAAAGATTAAAAAATGTTTTATTTCTATTTTTAATTTTGTAAACTGATTATTAATTACAATGGAACTGCCATATAAACAAATTAAAATTTACTGCAAATGCATATGCTTTACAATTGCTATTTATTACATTATAACTAAATATTGATATACATTTTATTTATAAACATGTTTGCATAAAAAAAACTTCCAAATGAACAGTTTTTCATGTCCACACAAAATATTTCACATATACTGCTGCGTACGTGTGATATTTTGGTATAAAAGTTGTTTCTTGAATGGGAAGAATCAATATATTTATTTATTATTGTTAAATTCTGTATTTTTAATTTTAAATTTATTAAAAGTGGACAAAATGATATTTTGTCCAGGACAACCCTGCATCTATCGGAAATAAACACGTGAAAGTAAGGATGAGTACACGAAAACGAAGATTTTAAAAAAAAAAGAGTAATAGAAATAAGATAAGTGAACCATATATAACTATTATGAACTTAATAAAGTATATATTTAATAAAGGAGGAAATAAATAGAGGAATTTAATAACAAGTAAACAAACCTGTTGAACAGAAAGTAAGTATATTTAATATAGTAAGAGTTATAACGTGAATGAAATTATTTAATTAAAATAGATATGATTAATAAAAGTAAATAAAAGATATAAAAAATGGAGATACTGCCAGAAAGTGATAAGAACAGGTATGACAATATTGCTATCATTTAGTAACCATATCTTACGGTGCAATAGCCGTTGTCAAATGACAGACAAAATCTTCATTTGGCACCCTTTTTGCCTTTTGATCTGGCACCTGGGACACACACACAGGCATATGAAAGTGGGAAATGGGAAAAAAGGTGGAATTTTTTTCCATCTATACAATAAGGCCAAACTCGTATAATTTAGACACATTTTAACAGTTATTCATACAATAAAATGAATTATAGCTGTACATATGATTTTATTTCCTTTTTGTAACTTACAAAGTATTAAAAAAAAATAACAATAAATGTATAAATTCATTAAATCAAAACAGAAAATGGGAAACAGTTTGCTGTCAAGTATAAATTCTTCCAAATGTATCTGATGAACTTATGTGTAGTACAGAGATTGAGATTAATTTTTCAAAATAAAAGCATTATTTTGAATGATATGACTGTTTAAAAACTTAAAAAAAATCTCTATGCTAAATATACTCCTATGCACACCAAATTGATCTTTGGGCGATTCCATGCGGAGAGTCACACACGTAACGCAGGCTTTAATTTGCATTTATTCAATTATTTATTATATTTTAATGTTAATTCTGTTTTTAGGTGTTATGGTAAATAAGTTATTAAAATATCTTTTAGTTTAAATGTGTGTAAGTAAAACTCACAGAAATATATCATTTAATTTCATACTCAAAATGTGCTTTTTTTCTGAAGTAGAAAGAAGTAGTTCTGAAGAAGTAGTTTTTCTGAAGTAGTTTTTCTGAAGAAGCACATTTTGAGTAATGAAATTAAATGATATACTTCTGTGAGTTTTACTTACACACATTTAAACTAAAAAATATGTTAATAACTTATTTACCATACCAATTAAAATCAGAATTAACATTAAAATATAATAAATAATTGAATAAATGCAAATTAAAGCATGCGTTACGTGTGTGACACTCGCCATGGAATCGCCCCTTTACTCCAGAAATACATTTGCAGAAATGCATCACTGAAATTACCCAGAAGTGTTATTTAATTTCCCTAGTTTAAGAACTTAATTTACACGACTTTCAGATGCTTATAATAAAAGCTCGTCTTTGATTTGATAGTACAGGAATTCAGAAACAAACTCCAAGGATTTGAGCAGACAAAATGTCTAATGATTAAGCTTTATAGATCACGCCCCCCCCCATATGCTTCTAATATTTTCTTAGCATTTTTGCATCAATCCAGAGACTTTCCAAATTTGTTTTTAAAAAGATGGAATTCCTCCTTCAGGAGGAACTCTTTCATGCCTGGGCACATGATCCCCTTAGTTTAGGACCTAAGAGAAATTCATGACATAATCAGCTAAAGACAAGGCATTATATTGATATATTAGTGGTAAAAAAAAATTAAAAAAAAGTTATCATAACATGTAGGGTAGATGTGCAAATAATGGACACATCTCAAAGTTTTTGCTTTATAACAAAAAATAACCAATAAAAATTTAGCTTTTGTTATTTTTTTCATAATTCCTCATTGCATGTTTTATAATTTGGGTTATTGTTGACACTCTGCATCAAACCAATTAGGAAGCAGAAAATGTTTTGAAGTTCCGTTGCTTTTCAGTGAAAATCTTAATGAACATGCTAACAGCTTCAATAAATTTATATATCTCTTATGGAATGCTTAATTAATCAATTTCCAGTAATGGACACCCTATGTATACATTGCTAAAAATGCAATTCCAGTAATGTTTATAGTGCATAAAATCTTTTGACTTATCTGAAAACCTAAGTAATCAAATTTAATTTTTAAATTGCTCTTACCAGTATGTAATACGAAAATTTTTTAATAAATAGCTGCTTTAATTAATTTTGTGTGGTTAATAAAATTTTCAATATTTTAATGAAGTTAATTTTTCTTATAACAGGGTTCATACTCTCTTTCCATGATAAAATTCAAGCACCTTACCCAAATTTCAAGCACCTTTCCAGAAATGAAAATTTGTTACAAAATTCATGTAAATGTAATTTTGTAGTATGGTAATATACCATACTACAAAAGTGTCCAGAGAAAAAAAAAAATTATTTTTCATTTTCACATTTGTTTTTAGGCAAATGTGATACATAACATACAGTAGCTAAGGCTTAAATGTGAGATGTTATGAGAAAGTCTTCAAAAAATAAAGAAAATCTTTTTGCATTCTACTTTGAAAGTCATTTGTGCTAAACACATTAGACAAAGTAGACACTTGATAATTTTGCATTGTTATGATATTAATCAAGGGTGATTCTGAGTAAAAAAAAAAAAATTCTGAAATTCACAGTAATTTTCTGAAAAGTTATCGGGAGAGGGGGTACCACTCCCGGTACTAACTATGCGTATTTTCCGCAGCCCTTTAACGAAATAACAAAATTTGTGTTTTTTTTTGACAAAATTTGCGAGTTTTTTTTTTCATAATCTTTTGACGAAATTTGAGGGTTTTTTCGTGATCTTTTGACGAAATTTCAGGGTTTTTTTCTTAATCTTTTGACGAAATTTGTGGTTTTTTTCGTGGTTTTTAGTGATTTTTTGATGGAATATACGTTTTTTTCTGGATCTTTTGATGTAGTATACGGGTTTTTCTTGATCTTTTGATGGAAAATGCATTTTTTTGTGATCTTTTGAGAAAAATTACGAGGTTTATCACGATCTTTTGAGAAAATTTATGGGGGTTTTCGTGATCTTTTGAGAAAATTTAAGGTGTTTTTGCAATCTTTCGATGAAATTTGTGGGGTTTTTTCGCGATTCTTGGACGAAATTTCCCCCCCCCCCCCCATGATTCTTGAACGAAATTTGCATTTTTTCCGCAATACCTTGACGAATTTTGTGTTTTTCCGCAATTCATTGACATAATTTGAGTTTTTCCCACAATTCTTTGACAAATTTCGTGATTTTTCTGCAAACAATTGGCAAAATTAATTTTTTTGGCGACCATTTGTCGAAATTCACGATATTTTTATGCCTGAATTTTCGGATAAATGACCGATTTTTAATGTTTTAGAAATGAATGCCTTCAATTTTTGGAACAGAATCTCAACTAATTACCGTATTTTATGGAAGAAGTGCTGCACTCCTCAAAATTGGTCTGAATAAGCTTAAAAATATCGTAATCGCCGCACCCGTCGTAAACGCCACACCTGAGGGAATGCTGCTTTTGTCAACAGTGTCTCATTGAACTAACTTTAATCAAAGTTTTATGAACAGTGTAGGGTGCCTCATTTTTAATAACTTAAGATTCTAAAATTTTATTAAATATTTAAATTGGGTTTTAAATGGTTTTACGTAATTTTTTTTAAAAATTAAGGTGATGTCAATTGGTATTAAAACCATCCAGAGCGCGGGACGCAGACCCCTCTCCTTAGACGCTCCATATTTTTGTTAAGTTGTCAGCGCAACTTAACACGTTTTTTAAGTCGCATCCCCTTTAGTCCTTTTTTAGTTTCTATTTGAAGCCTTCAAAATCTGAGTGGAAGAGTTGTAAATTTTCTTTGTCTTCCTGTATGGTTTGGTCATCGAGGTGAAATTATTTCAAGTCTATGGGTTTGGTATCATCATCGAAAATGTCACAGTTTTCATTATCGGCAAAGTCAAAGCAAAAAGTAATGAAAATTAAGCACCTTCATTAAAATTTAAACAAATTCAAGCACTTTCAAGGACCTTTTTTCTCTCTTAAAAATTCAAGGACTTTCAAGCACCGTATGAACCCTATTATAACTCTGCCTTGCATATTTTATAATCTGGCAATTAGTAAAACGAATCAGGAAACAGAATGTTGCTTAAGGGCAAAGGAAAAAGAGGGTCTCATACGGCTCAATCCCTCCACATTTAAATAAAAATAATAAAGTTACAGAAGTTGTTAAAAATAAATCTATTATTATTTTCTGTCTTAAATGCTTGCTTATTAATCTCTGACAAAGAAAAAAAAATTGTAATATTAAAATATTAATTAAATTTATAGTAGTAATGAAACTGGTAAATATGTAGATCAGTGGCCTCAAACATCAGTTTAGCGATTTTATTTTGAAATTATTTTATTTAGTACATATAGCATTCAACCCGCAGTATTATTCATTTCATATTTGTATAGTTTCTGGGAGTTCTGTTATAAATAGTGAGAAATATACGAATCTATGCATTAATATTCTAAAACTTTATTTCTGATTTTTTTATTACTCCTCTAAATCCCTGACTGTTTCAATAATTTAATAACTGTAATTCGCTGACATTTAGTAAATTAAACCACCTAAAGTAATTAAAATATTGTTGTGATAATTGATCACAATAATTAATGTAAACAGTGAATAATTTTCACAAATATTTTATTAATTATTGATATTCTAATTGTTAAATTTATTTAAAAATAACTATTTCTGTTTCATTAGTATTCTATCATGAAATTTTGTTCTAAATAGCCATAAAAACAACTATATTTTTATTTTTTTTTTGGGGGGGGGGGGGTCCATTACTGGAATTTTGATATATTTCTGTTATTTACGATAAAAGTTTGATTAATATTGAGAAATGAGACTATGAGAACGGTTAAGTATTGTTGATAGATTATGATATTGAAAAAACTGGAATATAATAATTATAACTATTAATTAAAAAATAGTTTTTAAAGAAATTCCTTAAGGGTGTCCATCACATCTACCCTATTATAACAAGGGAATCTGAAAATAAAGCTTGTTTTACCAGAATTCTATACACCCTTTAGGCATAAATATTTTAATTATTGTAAATATTTATAACAGGACAAAACAAAAAATTGACTTAATGAAGTATTCAATGAAATGCTAGGGTGGGGGTTTTGCAGGAAACATTTCACTTTGGACTTTTTAATAGAGAAAAGCAATATAAAAAGTGACAATAACCTATATTACTTAATAAACGGTATCATTAAATAAAATTATACCTTTAGGTAATGCTGAAGTAGAATGTTGAATTAGAATAAAGTCGCCATTCCAAACTCTGTAGAAAATTATATCTCTTTCATTTCCACAGCCAACATCTATAAAATTAGGTGTACTAATTGAGAAAGTATTGTCAATGATATGATGTGAAGCATCAAACCATACAGCAAAGACAATATTCATTCAATTAATATCCTGGGAGTTGCTATAATACTGATGATGGGGGAAGAGGAAAGCAGGAACTGTCACTGAAAAGAAAAAAAATAAAGTTTGAAAGAACACAGATTTAATAAAATACAGTCTAAAAATATAGTTCATGCTTATTTTAAAAGTGATGTTGCGATACAATTATATTTAATCATGCAAACTATTTTCTTATATGTAAAAAACTGCTTTAAAAGTTGTACAAACTTTGCACATTACTAAATAATCAAGGTAGTATAATTAATTTTGTTTAAAAGAAAAAGCAGCATTTATAAATGTCGCATATTCTGTAATGTTTGCCATTTTTTTTGTTATACGAAGATCACTTCGATCGATGTACAAGTTTGGAAAAGGTATTTTTTCAACAGTACTATTTCATATACTACTATTATAAACAATAAATATTTTAAAACTTACTTTATAGAAGTTGCTACAATATCTAAGCTAAGTAGAAACAGAAAAATGAGATGAGATGAAAAACGTTAGCGACACTTACAAATAACAACAACAATGCTTTGCTACCCATGGGCATACCTGGAGAAATGAAAAATCGCCAAGCCAAGCTATACCGCCAAGCCGCCAGAGGTTACCATGACGGTTCAATAAAATCATCATTTATGTAGCCGTATCTTACGGCGCAATAGACACTCCCACACAAACACAGTGATCGACCGTGGTAAATTTGAAATTTTTAACGCATTGTTTAGTGTTGAAGTTAAAAAGTAAAGTGAAATAATATTATATAAATATTTTTTATTTGTAATCAACTTATCTTTACTTTTACTAAGATTTTATAATTAGCGTGCATTAGTTATAAAAAGTTATTAAGTAGTTAGATGAATACGTTACACAAACTTTCCTAAACAAAGATGCAAATAAGTTATCTATTTTTTCCTTTCAGAAATGAGTATGAAAACATCAGATGCTAAAGAATGCCCCACCAATTCAAATAGGAGGGTATGTATGAAATTTTATGTAATTTGTATGGAGAGTATATCTATGCTGCTATTAAATAAATTTTATAAACTAGATTCCAGTTCCCAAATTTACAACTTGTTGATTTTATCATCTTCTGTAATAATTTTAGAAATAGCTGAAGTATACAGTTTGAATATGATTGCAGTTTAAAATTGAACTGTTTAATAATATTTTCTGTTATTTTACTTGGCAAATTTTTTACATTGGTTGGTTAACTGAAATATTGTTATTTAATTATTTTTAACACAATCAGTTAACTGTTAAATAATCACACAGTACATAATTTTTCCAACTGAGTAGAAAAGAAATGCATCCAGGCCGGTACTCTAACACAGAGCCATAATTGCCAATACGTTTCCAATTGAGCTGTCTGGATGACATCCCAGCCAACACACCAAATAGAGGGAAGAGTTCCATATCCTGTTCTGTTTTTGTTGGTGATAAATGTTTCGATGTGGTCCCATTCCTCCCCACTCTCCCCTACAGGGCCGAAACTAGGGGGGGCACGTGCCCCGGGCGCCACTTTAACAGGAGGTGAAGGGGGCGCCAAAATGAAGATTTTGTTTGACGTTTGACACAAGAATGTATATATATATATATATATATATATTATGAAATTTGTATAAAAATGTCTCGCAGCTGGAAAATTTAAAAGGAAAACTGAACCAAATGCATTAAACTTTACAAATAGATAAAAAGATTCATTACAATACAAAATTTCAAAGTATCATGCCTATGCGTTTGCTTTCTATCTTTTAAATCACTTCCTGTGAGGAGAATCCGAGGGAGATTCATTACCGTTTTTCAAGGTCAGTCTCTATTGTGGGACACCCTACTGTCCACTACGGATAACTACCAAAGGAGAAGTGACCCCTCAGTCTAGATAAAAAAATTCCATGAAAGCTGTTTGTTTTTTTTCCGCTGAACTGTGTTGAGCTTCCTTTCTTTCCTTTTTTTTTTTTTTTTTTTTTTTTTTTTCCCGTCTTGCCATGGGCGCTGACTGCCCAGGACAACGGGAAGGGGAATGCACAGAGTAAAATTCTTAGTAAAACCTTTCTTTTATAGATATCGACCTCATTTAGACTATGCAAAAAAAAAAAAAAGTTTAAAAAGATTAAAATGCAATTCTTTTCAATAACTTTTCAAAGATTTTAATGGATCAATGTTTGACAAAGCTGATTACGTAGTTCAGTTTTATATATTTTAAATTTAAAAATAGGTTGTCTGTTAGATATTTAGTAAAATTCTTTTTTGTAAATTTACTTTGTGGTGGAGGGGGGGGCGCCAAAATCCATGTTTGCCCCGGGCGCCAAAAAGGCTAGTTTCGGCCCTGCTCCCCTACATAAAAATAATAGGGGAGAGTGGGGTGGAGTGGGATAGTAGGTTTTTCTTATTATGTATTATTCTGAACATTTCATCAGTCACACATTAGATGAAGCAGTGGTAGCCCAATCTTCTGTTTTAAACATTTGCTGATCTGCATAAGCTTGTATAAAGAAACAGATTATTTCAAGAATCAAAAGTAAATTTGCTTCATATATTTTTTATGCATATTATTATATTTATGTATATTAATGACTTGTTTATGTGTAGATGTAATAGTTTCCCTATTTATGGAACATTATACTGCATATTATTGATAATTTAAAACTAAGTTCAGGGATATGTTTAGGAAAATTTTAGGTCCTTTAAAGGACCCTTCACAAAATTTTTCATCCCAAAACAGGACCCTTCACAAAATTTTTTATCCCAAAACAGGACCCTTCACAAAATTTTTTTGTCTCTTAAATAGACCTTTCAGAAAATTTTTCCACCTTCAAATTGAACTTTTCCCATTTAAAAATAAAATCTGACCTGTAACAAAACAGCTGAACCCATTAAAGAACATATTACTTAGCTTTTTTATATGACAGATAGAGCCTGAATATATCAATAATTTCAAATTCACAAAATTATGACTAGAATTTTCACAAACGTAATTAAAACTTCACAATTTGAAAGTCTGGACAGTTCTTCCCCTGCCTTATACGGCCTTCACAAACATTCCTTAGTTTTGGAATCGTTGAATTACTACGGTCACCGCCAGATGGCGCGAATACCTACTGTGAATAATGCTTTTTAAGTGTTACTTTCATACATAAAAATACTAAAGACGTCTTTGTATATGCGTTATAAAGGGTATAGATAATTACGTATATTTTTCCTCAGCGTTTTTTATACTGCAAACAGGAAAACTGAAGGATTTGAGGAGAAAATAAATAAATACAATGCTTTAAACATAAGCAACTAAAAATATAATAAATAACACGCTACTATGACACGGAAAACAAAGATTATAAGTAAATTTCTGCATTTAATTGCATTTAAATTACTAATGGCTTGAAACTTTCTGACCATAAAATATACAGTAAAAATTTTTAAAAATAATATTTACTAGTTTCAAAATATTAAGAAAATAATCCAAAACTTTTCCAAGAAACCAAATTCTTTTCAAATCAGGATAACTTTTTAAACCTTTTAATTACTTTTTGCACCAGACTTCTGATGTAAAATATAGGTATATAGTGTTGACTCTAAGCTGCTTTAGCGTGGCGCAGTGAAACCCTTTAATATAACCCTTAAAATAATAATAGAAGAAATAAAAACCCTTTTTTATTTCTTTTTTGCACCCGGCGGCTCTTTGAAACCCTTATGGTGCTCCCGGCTACCCTTTTAACACTTCCTATGATCTCCGTGGCAATTCAATTGATCCCGAGTAAATATCGCAAACTCTAAGAACTCTAAACAAACCAGTTCAAAATATGTTTTGTGAACAAGGTTCAAGTGTGCCCCTTTTTTAGAATGGTATTCCCTTTTTGAAAAAATGTACCCTTTTTAAGAATAGTGTTTGTCCCCTTTTTGAAAAAAGTACCCTTTTTTTAGAATAGTGTTCCCTTTTTGAAAAATTCCCACCCGGCGGCCCTTTTTTTCTAGAGTCAACACTAGGTATATAAAGTTGATTACGGACAACTTTGGATAATGGTAAACATTAGAGGTACTGAAATTGAAGTGTACAGGGAAATAGAAAAATAATAATTATAGATTTCTGTCATTTTTAGAATAAAAAATAAAAAAACAGAGAAAATTATGAAATCAAATATTTGAATTTTCAGCAGTCAGTCATAGTATAAAAAAAAATATATAATAAAAAAATATTTACACACTATTAAGAGAATAAACAAGTTTGCCTGTATCCGGCAATCAACTCATAACGAAATATTTTTTTCAGAACATTGATTATTTTTCCATTGATTTTTAATTAATTGAAAAATATAGAGGCTAAGATGTGTTATTATCCCACCCTCCGCGATGTTGAGTATTTGGCGATTTTTATCGCTCTGGCAACCCCGGCGTTTGGCGTCTAGTAACTTATTATGGCAACCCCCTTTTTTACGACGCGAGAGCGTGAACATTCATTTCACTGCCGGGTGTCGTTGCTGATGGTTGGTTGACTCTTGTACCAGATACTCTTTGATATCGTGTTCTATGGCTGTCTTTTTATTTTTATGTTAAATTTATTGGATGTATTTCATTGACTATAGTTTCTGTAGTCCGTTTAAATGCTCTTGCTGAAGTAATTAAGAAATATGAGGAAATTTTGACATGAAAGGGGGGTTTGTTTATAGCGTGTCAATGCGTATTAAGCCTATTTTGGAAACTGACGGTGGTGTTATATTTTGTGGTGTAGGTTTCAAGAAAGCAGATGTCTGTTAAGGTATGTTCATAATTTTATGTATATTTTGTTGCTTTAAGAGTTTTTTACATTTTGAGATTGCTACAAAGCGAGAACTAATGAATTTTGAGAATGCTATATCGCGAAAAATGGTGAATTCGGCGATGTTTTTTTTCGGAAAATGAGCGCGAAGCGCTCATACAACTATTGCTGATTGCCACTTTAGCGAGTCTCGTTTTTTAGGTATATTTTGCTGTTTTAAGAGTTCTTTACATTTTGAGATTGCTACAAGACGAGAACTGCTGAATTTTGAGAATGCTATATCGCGAGAAATGGTGAATTCGGCGATGTTTTTTTTCCATTAAATGTGCGCGAAGCGCTCATACAAGGATTACTGATTGCCAGTTTAGCGAATTTTGTTTATTATTTACATTTTATTTTCGTTGAGCCAAACATGCGTATAAACGGGTGCTTGGCGACATTTACTACTTGGCGGAAAAAGGGTTTTCACGCCAAAAAAATCCAAGATGGCGGAGGGTGGGATAATAACACATCTGTTCCAATATGGATATAGGTACATTGCAAACAATTTTCTATAAATTTGGCCATTATATGTGTTGATCTGAAATATTCAAGCATGTAGAAAAATAACAAAATTACATATAAAATTAAATATTCTAATTCTGGACAGTCATGGTATAAAAGTATACGATTAAAATAAAAATGTATTTACATGTTTCATAATTTAAAAATATAAGCAAGTCTTTTTGCCAATATCCGGCAATCAACTCATATCGATTTTTTTTTTAAAGCATGGATATTTACATAATTCTTAATTATTTAGAAACTATATATATCAGTACATTGCAAGCTATTTTCAATAGATTTAACATTTATATGGGGCTAATCTTAACTAAGCCCAGTGGTGTAGTAGCAGGGTTGTCTCGGTTTTAACCATGGTGGTTTTAACCAGTGGTTTAAACCGGTTTTAACCGTCCTGGTCAAAATCAATTTTGACCATTTTGACCACTGAAATTGGCTATTCAGTTTATTTACTACTAATCAAATATGTTTTATTAGCATATGTTAAAAACTAAGTTAACATTTGTTAAAAATGTCATAATATAAGTAACATAACACCAGCAAATGCCAAATTAAAAAAGTCATAACATAAATAACATAACACCAAAATACAACACAAATGTTTTAATTACTTTTTATACACAAGCTCTTTTATTTTTTCATGTAAGTTGTGTTGAATTTAAAAAATGATTACAAGTAACAAGTTTTGCAGTTGTCTCTAAACTTAGATGGTTTCATAATCTATTTTGGATTATTCCAAATTTAGAAAACAATCTTTCAGTTGATGATGAACTGGCACAACAGTTCATTAGATGTAATGTGAATTCAACAAATTTTATATCAATGCCTTTAACCTTCTTCATTGCTGCCCACCAGGCATCAGGCCCAATTGTATCTTTTACACTTTCAGAAAAATAGGATTTTGGATATGGTGAGGATTATGCTTGAAATACAATCACAAGAGGCAAAAAGGTAGGATCAATATTATCGTGTAACCACTGCCTTGCTATGTTTTGCTTCTCTTCATCAATACTTTTACTCATGTAGACAGGATTCAGCATATGAGCCAGAAAATGAACTGGGGTAACATTTTCATTAAATCAAGACTATATCGTTTTACAATAAGTTTCAAGATCTTTTTCTTTTAGCAATCTTAACGATTCGTCGTATGCATCAGATATAGTAGCATCTTTCTTTTTAAGTTTATCTAAAGCAAGGGAAATAGGATTAAAGTTGATTTTATAAATGTTTTACTTTTTTGTATTCATCGTTAATGATTTTAACAATGTTATCATCAATATTATCTTCATGCTCATCTGCAATTTTTCATTTCAATAACATGCTTCATTATTGAATTAACTTTGTTTTTGTTTGTAATATCTTGTCCTACTAGATTCAAGTAATGCGCAGCACATCCATAAGAAATAAACAGTTCGTCTCTATATTCATTTTGAAATTCTTCTCTCATGCATTTCATCTTGTTTTCATTGTCACTTACAAAACTTCTTACTTTACAAGCAAACTTGTTTTCTACCTCTTCTTTAGCATCAGCTGCTAGTTTTAATCAATACTGGGCAGTTTTTTAAATGCCCCTGTATCAACAGCTGAAAGGAAGAATGATTTTTTTCCCTGTTGATACACAATTAACAATGATAGGGCAATTATGGATCTAGCTTTCTTATTGTACTGCATAAGCATATTTCACTAATGAGCCTCCTTAACTTATCAGTGTATTATTTTTTTAACTGCCTGTTACTTTTATTACTTATTAAGTTACTTTTAATTGCAAAGAAAAAATAATTATTAAAAAAGACCATTTTTAACAGTTTTGACCATTTCTGACCACTTTTGACCAATTTTGGACGGTTAAAACCATTTTTATCCAGTGTCCTGGTCAAAATCAATTTTGACCGGTTAAAATTACAACCCTGTGTAGTAGTCAGCATGCCTGTCTGCCGCACCGCAGGTTGAGAGTTCGACTCCCGACTGGGGAAGGTTCACTCAGCCTTTCATCCCTTTGGGGTCGATAAAATGAGTACCAAGCTTGCTTGGGAACTAAACACCGAGGGTCTCGCGTTAGGTTGACCACCTGGCCGGGACGCATGCTGCATAGCACCTCGGGGCCCAGGGTCAAGAAAACAGAGATGGGCACTGTCAGCCCAGATCCTTCTTGGATTGTATAGCCACAGAGTTTAGTTTTTTTTTAGTTTAATCTTAACTATACAAGCATATAGAAAAATTACAAAATCACATATAAAATTAAATATTCCAATTCTGAACAGTCATCGTATAAAAGTATACGATAAAAATAAAAATATATTTACATGTTTCATATATATATATATTAAAAAAATTAGCAGGTCTTTTCGTCAATATCCGGGAATCAAATTATATTGATTTTTTTCTTTTCTTAAAAAAAAAAAAAAAAAAAAAAAAAAAAAAAAAATGGATATTTACACGATTCTTAATTTAGAAAAATATAGATTGTGTACATAGTGAAAAATTTTCAGAAAATTTAAATATTATAAGTGCTAATCATGAAATACGGGGAAACAAAAAACTAATAATAAATAAATCATTTTTTTTTAGGTTTCATTATTTTAAAGAATCAACACATTCTAAAATATTTCTACTCTCTAGAGGACTAAATTTGATGCATTACAGTCGAACCCGGTTAAGACGCTCACGGTTAATACGCGATCCCGCTTAATACGCGGATTTCTTCCGGTTACTTGACGTCGTCCATAAGGCTAATGTAAAAATATCACGTTTAATACGCGAACGGTTATTACGCGATCCCGCTTAATACGCGACAGATTTTCGGTCCTTTGAAGTAAAAAATCACGCTTAAGACGCGAATTCATAAATCAAAATGCGAATTCCTCTACAATGTTGCCAAATTAGAGGATTATTTTATTAAGATAAAAACCACTCATTCCAAATAGTAATGTTTATTTTATTTAATGACAGATTAATTAAGGAGAATATTACTAACATGAAATAGTGGTAGATATTTGAATGAAAATAACTTGCTAAATGAGAAAAACTGATTAAATGCGGATTGTTCATCAAAGAATTAATGATTGATAAAGCATTCGCTGCAGAAAATGCCGTGAACAACTTGCTCTGATATGTCATAAAAATTATGATTATACCTGTTGTTAGTCAGGTTTTAAATGCACATTATATCACTACTATGTTTTATAATGCATGTTATCGGCAAAGAAAAAAATGAAACTTTTGATGATTAAGCAAATGCGATTGCAGTTGTGTTATTTTATATATTCAAAGTGTCGTTTAGTTTTTGCTAGGCTAACAATATTTTTTACTCAATCATTAATAAGGATGGTATTTTTTCTCAAATTAAAAATGAAGGACAGTTTATAATGATACTCATTACCACAATTACTAAAAATAATTTTTGTAACTGGCTTCAAAAATTTAACATTTCTTCTTCTTGTTAAAAACATTAGCCTAGCATGAAAATTACATATATTTGTTGTTTTATTTTTTGTTGTAACATTAATAAACTATAAAGTCATGTTGGAATCCTTACTTATTTTCAGTTATTATTCCAGTGTCCTATAAAAAAGAAACAATGAGTTAAAATTGAATACAGTTAAATTTTAATTTAAATATACTTAAAAATCTCAACTTTCGGCAGTACACTTTAAATGAAAGCTCTAAAGTTCATTCAGACGATGAGATGCGTAAATAAGCCCAGTTACTGCAAAATTATACAAATCTCGTTTAACACGCGATCCCGCTTAATACGCGACTTTTGTTCACTCCCTTGAAACGCGTCTTAACCGGGTTCCACTGTAGTTCAACTTTATCTTCTAATTTAAGACCTTTTTACTGAAAAAATGCTATTATTACAATAAACATTTTTGAAAATGTTTAAAATAAGGGACGGTTGTGTCAGTTATATTTGGATCATGTTTATAAAGTAAATTTAACAATGTCTGACCTATATTATGCAAAAATTTATAATTTGGATAACTCTTGGTAACAAGGAATGCAGTATAAAGATATTCTAATGTATTTTGATGTGTTTGACATATTTGACCATGTTTATAAGGTGAATTTAATGATGTGATCTTTAGGGGAGACCAGGGTACAGTGGACCTGAGTACACAGTGGACCACCCCTTATATTTTACTTATTTATAAATTTTTAAAGCTTTTCTTTTAGGCTAATTGATAAGAGCACTGGATTGATTACTTATAGCCTTCAGAACATATCGTTAGCACAGAATGAACCCTTTTATCCTGACTGGTTGTTTTGAGCTCCTAAAAGTAAAATTTTTCATCATCATACTTTTCTTTATTGAGTAATTAAAGGTTATGAATAAATAAGATAAAACAACTTTTTTGAAAAGGTAAAACACTGGTCTTTATTAAATTAAAAAGCTTATATGCTTAAAAGAAAACTTTAAATAATATTTTTATCAGTATGTATTGAACTTTAACATGGGGCACAGTGGACCGGCCGCTGCTGGGGTACAGTGGTCCACAATGAATACTGCCCTTGTAATGAAGAATTTTCAAAATATTTAATAATTACTTATTCTCTATAAAGAAATATTGTTTTAAAATAGCTATTTAACTATAAAATAAAGTAAACAAAGAAAAATGACAATTTTTTTAGCCCTACATTGCATAGATTAGCCATTTGGCACACTTTAAATTTCATGTTATTATGTTGTTCAGATTATAATGTAGCCACCTGACACTTTAGTTTTCTCCTAAATTATGGATAACAATTCACATGTGATTTTTAAAATAAGTTTTCTTGTTCAATATAGCAGTTTTTTTTAATTGAATTGTTTGTTTTTTTTTTTTGGGGGGGGGGGGGGAGAGAAAGAGAGAAATGAAAATCATGCATTGTAGAGTTAACATATTAAGAAATATTTTGTTTTGTATTTACTGCCTTTGAAAAATGTAACTGTAGCCTAATAAGTAATAGATGACCTCACTTGATTGGCTATTTATAACTTCAGAGCACATGGTTAGCTCATAATAAACTATTTTATCCTGACTATTTTGAGCTTCTAATAAATTTTTCATCATTATATTTGTCTTAATGTTTGCTGATTTTTTTGTACTTTATTAATAACTTGTTTGCCATCACTCCTGTATCTTACATTGTTATTTTCAAAGTATAATAAATTTTTTGATAATTCTTTAGTTTTATATGTTTTTTGTTTCAAAATGCTACTTGCAAATTTGTATTATTATATTATTTTTGAGGTAAAGGGGAAATAAAAAAGAATTAGATTAATTATAAATAGATTTATATTGTATTTTAGACAATAACTAATAGTGGACCACTGTGCCCCACTGGGTGGACCAGTGTACCTCGCTTCCGGGGTACACTGGTCCACTTCACGAGTGTAAGTAAAAAAATTTCCTTTTGAAAAATGTATTGGAAATTATGTTCTGTGAAAATTATAAGGCATGTAGAAAGGTTTAAAGAATATTAAAAAATATTTTCAGGTAGATTGGTCTCTCCGTTAAAGAGAAAAAAAATGTTAATTGAAAAAGTGGACCACTGTACCCTGGTCTCTCCTATAACGCAAAATTCTATATAACGCACAACCTTGCGTTTTTAGGTTTGCATTATAAAGATCTTCTACTGTATATATAACACTGGTGCCCGGCTAACCGAAAAGTACTACCTTTTTTTTTCTTGCGATCAATTGACAAATTTTGCAATTTTATTCTGTGACTAATTGACAAATTTCCCTGTTTGTTCTTGCGACATACTGATGAAAGTAACAATTGTTTTTCTGCATCCAATTAAAAAATTTCGCATTTTTTCTCTGTGACCGTCTGAGGAATTTTACAATATTTGCTCGTGACGGACTGGCAAATTTCACGATATTTTTCTGTGATCGATTGATGAATTTTGTGATATTTTTCCGCTGCCAATTTCCCACAAACTTCAGTTTTTTTACTGCCGACCAGTCGACAAATTTTTTTTATTTATTTTCATCATGATTGACAAAATCAGCAATATTTTCTTCTACGACCAATTTACGTATTTTGCAATGTTTTTCCTATGTGCCCAAAATAGGAAATAACTAAAAGGGCAGTAATGGCCACCAGAGACTGAGCTCTGCCAAATTGATAAATAGCACTAAACAAAATGAGATGACCCTTGTGGTACACATGAAGAAAAAAAAAATTGTTGAACTTAAAAAAAAAACATATTTAGAAACAACAAACTAGTTGATTCTCGCAATTCACAGAATGACAATTTTTTTTAAAATTTTTCTGCCATGATTGACGAAATCTCTGATATATTTTAAATATTTTGCGATTTTTATTTCCTTTGCCCAAAAAAGGAAATAACTAAATGGACATTAACGGCCACCGGAGACTGAGCCCTATCAAATTGGCCTTGAGTCACCATTAACAAAATGAGATTATATCTTGTGGTGCACACAAAGAAGAAAAAAAATTTCAAGAAAACTATTTAGAAACAAACTAGTTGTTACTTGCAATTCACAGAAATTAGGACATGACTTTATGAAATCAACCTTTTCTCGTGTAATAGAAGAAATCAAAATTGACTATTCCCTTTTCAAACTTTGGATATTGATTTAAAATTCCAATGCATAGAACATAGTTCAATTAACGAAACTACCAGGGATTACAGTTTTGACAATAATTCCATTAAGGATATAATAAAACAAGTTTGTTCAGAAGTGACATACAGTCACTGTAGGATATTGACAATACAATTACCAATATGCATTATTCATGCAAGTAAGTTAAAAATTAATGCACATCAGATTTTGCAAAGTTTTCTAAAATTGTTTAAGAGAGCATAACCATGTGTTTCCGATAATTTCTAAAGTTATAAAAGTTGCTCTGTGCTGTTTGTCAAAACTGTAACTTGTGAAAGAGGCTAAAGCACGCAAAATGAAATTATATCTTGTGGTGCACACAAAGAAGGAAAAAAAATTCAAGGAAACTATTTAGAAACAAACTAGTTGTTACTTGCAATTCACAGAAATTAGGACATGACTTTATGAAATCAACCTTTTCTCGTGTAATAGAAGAAATCAAAATTGACTATTCCCTTTTCAAACTTTGGATATTGATTTAAAATTCCAATGCATAGAACATAGTTCAATTAACGAAACTACCAGGGATTACAGTTTTGACAATAATTCCATTAAGGATATAATAAAACAAGTTTGTTCAGAAGTGACATATAGTCACTGTAGGATATTGACAATACAATTACCAATATGCATTATTCATGCAAGTAAGTTAAAAATTAATGCACATCAGATTTTGCAAAGTTTTCTAAAATTGTTTAAGAGAGCATAACCATGTGTTTCCGATAATTTCTAAAGTTATAAAAGTTGCTCTGTGCTGTTTGTCAAAACTGTAACTTGTGAAAGAGGCTAAAGCACGCAAAATGGAATAAAATCTAAATTAAGAAATTCATTTAGCAACCCAATTGTTAATTGCCCATAACCTTAGGTGAAAGTTGAAAAATAGACATGGTATATATAAAGCTTGATTCTGTTCCTTTGTTTTAATAAAACTAAAAATTTTAGATAATTATCTTGCATTGTTAATTTAAATTATTTCAATGGTATTTTGTCATGTCTATATAAATGTAATTCTTTTAAGTGGCACATAAAAATAACAGGGTTAAAAAAAAAAAAAAAAATCCCTTTTCTAACAGTTCAATTCCCCTGCATTTATAAATGTTGGGTAGGAAACTCTCCTCCTGGGAAAACTTGAATTTCAAGTCCTGATATTCAAAGAGATATAGTTTTTATAAATTATATTTCAATACATTTAAAATGTTTTAATGATATGTGAGACATGTTTGTAATTTATTGTTCTGAGATGGCATTATATTAAGAAATAATTCACCATATAACTAAAAACATATCTAGTGCCGGATATCCGAATCTGGCAGGCAAAGGAGCTTCGGATATACGGTATTTGGTAAAATCAATATCCGGTGCATCCCTACTAAAAACATCTAGAGCAGATCTTGGTTCTTGTACCAGGGTCAACACGTATGGCAATATTTCATCGCTCGCTTGGCTTTAATAAATGCCACAAGCATACCTTGGACTTTTTATTGAATCTCTCATATTACCCGAGTTATTAACAATTATCACGAAGTATTTAATAATTAATTTGGCTAAATTTATTTAACTGAAAATTTTAAATTTAAATTTTTAATTAAATTTTTGAACTGTTTGTAATGGGTTGTCACATAATTCCTCATTCTGAAGTTCATTCATGAAGCATGATTATTATTATAAACATCAGGAGTGATTAAACAAGGAATACTATTTTTTTTTCCCCCAAAAGTCGTGTTGGATTGTCCAGCATACCTGATTAGAGGATGTTTATTGTACTTCTAATTACTTTTAACTTGCATTTTTTTAGCACTTCTCTTTTTCTTTTCTATTTTCATCGAAATTTTGGATAATCTGAATTTTTTGTAATCCAAACAAGCACTGGTCCCAATTAGTTTGGATTACTGGGGTTCTACTGTAATTCTAATAAATATTGTCAATTTTCTAATACAAAATTTTAAAGTATAGGAACTTACCTTTATAAAAAAAAAAAAAAAAAAAATCTATTGTATGGCGTCTCTAGCCTTTTTGATTGTTGAAAATTACTGAAGTTCATTTTAACAATAACGATGCAAAAGTGCTAAAAATGACAGATAAAACTTTGGTGTGAAATATTAACTCAGTATTGCTGTCTATTGAAAATTCTATGAACAATTTAAATGAACCGCTCTGTTAGCAGACGGCAGCGATAAATAAAATCATCTTTTAAAGCCCGCTGTATAAGCAACATTGATTTTTGGGTATCTTGCAGATATACAACTCGGTGATACAAAGGGTTAAATACTTGGTCATTGTAACTTTCCTTAAAGGTTGAATTTCAGAATGTATTTCAAACTTCAAGTAATTTATTATCATTATTTTAATGATTGAAATTCTTTAAAAGTTCTCTTTCTTCTAAAACTTACTATTTGCAATATTTTGTTATAGATAAGAATGAGACCTGCATTAGAAGAGCTTAAAGAAAATGAAGTGTCTACCACGACTCAGACACCAGAAAGAAAAGCCAAGATGTAAGTCCTTTCATTTTTGTCAGAGCTGGCAAGTTTCTTCCATTGGTGTAACATGAAAGAAAAATCGTGCATAGATTATGAAACACTTTCCAACTTCCAACACTTCTAGAATATTGTGTGGGAACTTCACCATTTAAAAGAGGGGAAAGAAGATGTCTAAATACATAACTTAGAAAACAACATAACAGCTTCTTTGAAAACTAGATTTCAGCAATTGCTGTCTATAGCCAGAAAGGCACCTGAGTTATTTTGTGCATCCATGTACATGATCTGTAGATCTATATATGCTACATAGTGTGCTATAATTTAGTTACAAAACACATAACACAAACAAAAATTTAACTTCAGCAATTTCCACCAATAGAAGGAAATGCACTCAAGTAATTTTGTACAACCCTGTGTATTATCTACTGATAGTCATGCACTCCTCATATTAAACAAAAATTTAAACCAGAAGAAAAGAAAAAAGGTATAACACAGCTGAAAAAGTATTTCAGAAATTACCATCCATAGATGGCAATGCATTCGGTTTTTTGTTTAGCTGTGTACATAAATTTATTTATACTCTAGAAACATCTCTTAGTACAGTAGACTCCCTTAAATTCGCGACCCTAAAATCCGCATATTTTTTCAGATGTAAACAATGAAATTTACAGTTAAGTTGCAGGAACAAAATCCAAGATGGTGCCGAAATCGGCGGCTACCGCAATGTGTTTTTTACTAAATTTTTTGTTAATCATTCTCTTTTGGCTATTACAGCTGATTTATTACTAAATAAATTTGCATTACTTTTGATTTGATATAAATTAGCATATCTATATAAAAAATTCCAGGGTTTGAAATGGAAAAATCCACAAACCGGAACGCTATTTTAAAATTATTGTTCACAGATTTTTTTTTTTTTAATTATAGACAAATTTATTTCTAAGTATACAAAGCAGTATAAGAAAAGCATTCAAGACTCTAAATAACAATGAAAAAGTTACAGAGAGCGCAATAAGCTATGTATCGATCTTACGATCGCTTGACCACTAGATGGCAGCACAGGACGTTTGGAATCGAATTGAATCGATTTCATCAGTAATAATTTGATATTTTTCTAAATTTTTATTTTACATAATTATTTTAATAATTACTTACTTTTAAACTAATAAATTATTTTAATATTTTACTTATTTTAATGTTTGCCTTTATTGTAAGTATTCATTATAATTTCCCTTGCTTAACTGCCAATCAAATTAATGTTTCAAAAATGTAAACAAATCAATGACCAGAAATCCGCAAAATTCTAAAATCCGCACAACCTCTGGTCCCAAGCTGTGCGGATTTGAGGGAGTCTACTGTATATTAAATGTAGTCCAATGTGTAACTAACTCATTTTAAAAACACCCTTAGAAAACTGAAAATACCTTTTTAAAAAAAATCTGCAACCAAAATCGAAAAAGTAAAAAAGAGTCATATTAAAGATTGAGCTCAGCTATCATATGCCAACAAAATCGTTTAAAAATATTCAAATTGAAATGAGAAATTCGAAAATAACCTGCTTATAGGATTAACATTACGGAGTGTGTGTTTTTAAGTGCGTGAAGAATACCCTTAAGCAGTTTATGCTGATACACAGTAATGGGTGGAGAATTTTTAGAAAATCTTACCAGCCAGCAAAATGCAAAGTACAGTTAAAAATTGTTATGACAAAATTTATGCAACTGCAAAAATAGTTGCTTACTATTGCTACAATGTTTTCATAATTTTTTTTTCTCTATACAATTAAGAAATATATACAGTAGAGTCTCAAAAATCCGCACAGCATGGGACCAGAAGCTGTGCAGATTTTAGAATTTTGCGGACTTCAGAGTTTTGTGAGATTAAGGGTTAAATGATTTTTTTTTTTTTAACTTACCTGTATCCATTTACAAGAAGAGCTTGTAATAATTCAATTTAAGCAAATCAAAACTTGAATCCCTTTTATTTACCTGTACATTATAATTTTAATACCCAAAATTATTTTTATTACAATTTTTAAACATTTCTTGTATAGTTCTTTGCTTGAGAACTTTCCTTTTCTTTTGATCAAGTTTCTTTTGAATTCTGCAAGCAGTCGTTATTTGCTGTTGGTCTGTACAACTTAAAGCAAATGCAAAATAATAATGAAATGAGTGTTGCCAACCTCACATGAAATATAAAATAAATTAATTAGCTACTTTCTATAGTGGCCGATAGCTTGTGCCATTACTAAAACCTTTGTGGGATTGTTTACGCTTTACATCAATTTCTATTGTTTTACATTTTGTTGTGTGTAGGTTTCTGTGAAATAAAAGCATTTTATTTGCGTAATATCCAGTGTAATTACCATTTTTTCATAAATTTACATTAAAAATAATTTTATTTTCATTCACTGATATTTGGAATAAAAATTGTAAAGAATACTTCTTAACTGGGAATTTCATTGTTTACGTTTTGAAATGCAAGTGGATTTCAGAAGATTGCGGATTTTAGAGACTCTACTGTACAAGAAAGGAAAGTTTAATATAGAATAGAACTTGTTTACATCACAGTAATTTGGAAAGTTGTAAAATATAGCTAACTAATAATAATAATAATAAAAAAAATTATCAGCATATTTCTATAGTTTGCAATTTTTGAAGACTACTTAAAAATTCACTCGCCAGTGGTGAGTAAAACAATGCATTTCCCCTCGCCTGCACAGTAATTCTTAGGAATTATTTTGTGTGGCCCTCCATATTATCCATAGAATTTATACACACCACATAGTATGCAAAAACTTAGTAAACCTAGAAACGCATATTGCAACTGAAATACTGAAAATACAATTCCAGTATTATCCAGTGTATATATGAATCAACAATGTTTTTTCTGAGCATTTTAAAACAAGCTGCACAAAGAAATTCCAATAGTTATGAATTAAAGTGTGTTGCGATTGTGAGCTATCAGGAAAATGACACTTTAAAGTTTTTTATCTCAAAATTTCAGAAATGTGCTTTTTAAAAACTGCATGCCAGATTTCCTTTGAACTACATAATACAGTCGACTCTCTCAAATCCACACATCTTGAAACCAGGGGTTGTGCAGATTTTAGAATTTTGTGGATTTTTGGCCATTGTTTTCTTTATATTTTTTAAAGAGTAATTTGAATGTAGTTAAGCATTGAAAATTATAATGAATGCTTAAAATAAAGTAAATTATTAAAATAATTAAGTAAAATATTACAGTAATTTAATAATAATTACGTAAAATTATTATCTAAAATTTAGCTTTAAAAGCAGAATCAAGCTTTTTTATGATTTCTACTTTTTGGATTATTGTCAAACTAACATGTTTTCTTTTCCTGAGTTTTTTTTTTTTTTTTTCATTAGAAATATTGGAATCAGCCATATTAAACAGAATTACATATAAAATCACAAAAAAAAAAATACAAATTACTGATTAAAACTGAAACAAATGCAAAAAAGTAGACAAACAATATGACTTCAATAGTTACAGTTATTGTGCGACAGCTACTGTTACACTGTATTTTTAACTTGTATAAGAATATAATTTACAGCATAATCGTAAAAGAATGAAATTTTATGTCAGGTGCCATTGATATTAGCAGTATCTTGATTTTTTCGGAAATCAAATTCAGATTTTCTTCATAAAAAAGCTGAAATTTGGTCACATTAACCAGAATTGATATTAAAATGCATGTGTAATATTGGCAAAATAAAGGGGGAAATGAATGCAAGAATAATAAACAAACAATTTGGTTGCAGTTTACACTTGGGAATATTGTGCAGGGCCTACAATATGGCGAATTTTTGCTATAGATACACTAATTTACATAAAAATCAAAAGTAACATAATTTTATTTAGTAATTAATCAGCTGTAATAGCCAAAAGTGCATGATTAACAGAAAAAATGAGTAAAAAAAAAAAAAAAAAACATTTACGATCACCGCTGATTTGAGCGCCATCTTGAATTTTGTTCCTGCAACTTAACTGTAAGTTTCACTGTTTACATCTGAAAAAATTCATGGATTTTAGGGTTACGGATTTAAGGGAGTCTACTGTTTTTCTATCTCTGTGGAAAAAAAGGTTGGGCAAGTCTGCTAGTAGCAAATTAGATAGTATTGATTTTGAATCAGTTTATAAATTCTAAATAAAAATAATACAATTAAATTACAATATGACTGAATAATTTCCTGCACTTTCTAATATTTTTTAAAAGATGCAAAGCACTCCAATCTTAAATAATGGCTCAATAGGAACACTTTGCTAAATTAATAATATTAATTACATCAGTGTTTTACTATGGTGGCACATAAATAAGTTGGCCACTATGCACTTAAGAGAAATTTTACCCTAGATACATTAAAATATTATACAATTTCAGTTAAACTGACAAGTTGTATTACTTTTAACTTTTTTAATTACTGGTATTAAACACTATGCATCTCTTTCACACAGATGGATGAAATAAATTGTTAGATTTTGTAATATATTTTTTGCAGCATTTTATATAGTGCAAAATTCTTTCTTGCAGGAAGAAATTAAGTCTCAGTGATTTTGAAATTGGCCGAAAATTAGGTACGGGAAAATTCGGACATGTATATTTAGCAAGAGAGAAAAAATCAAAATTTATTGTCGCTCTGAAGGTAAATACTTTGTTAATGCTACTAATTGTCTATACTTCTTTTTTGTTATTTCTCTTTCCATTTATAAGTTCAGTTTCTCCTTCTACACTCTAATGAAACTGTCAATAGTGGTCTTTGCAACAGTAAGATCTTTTATCCAGGTGCAAAAAATAATTCATATATAGTCAATTATAAAAAAATTTGCAATTCTAAGATTTGCATATCATTCACAATGTGAACAAAATATGTAATATTAGTTAGGATTTGGGAGAGAAATTAATGGGGGCATGTTTGATTGTTGAATTCTAATTATGTGTGCAGCATTCAAAATCCTTGGTAGTCTGCTGGTCCGAGACCACCAAAAATACAATTGGACCACTAATTTGAAAAAATTAGTGGTCCACAGGGCCAGTAACTGTTTTTTTCTCTCTGACAGGTAAACATAAATTTGCCCAACCCTAAAAAAACACCGGGCTCAAATCACACAATTTTATTTTATTTAAAAACATAAAATTAAATAAATAAATAATCAAAAAAATATTTGCACTAAACCTTACTGTCAGTTGAAATAAATAATTGGAAATAAAATATCTAATTAATAATTTTATAGTTCTAATTTATATATTGTTGTTTATTTAATTTTTAGCAAATTATAACTTTAGTTTTTATTATGAGGAAAATTTTGGATAACTACAAAATAAGTTTGGTTTATATTCTAGGTGTGTGTGTGGCAGGGTATCACTCAAAGGGCTGAAATGACTTGATAGAATGTTATGTTGTGGGCCAGTGATGATGCCTGCAGATCTGTACATTCTAATGGTCACTGGTCCTTGGGATTAGTGACTTTTTTTTTAAAATTCTAACACTGGTGTGACTTGTGCTAATGAAGCACTGGTCACTCAGCACAGGGTTCCTACGCAACTGGAAAACAGGGAATTGTCAGCAAAAATGATAAGTGTTCAAACAGTAGAAAAATTACAATTTTGTTCTAAAAAATGAAAAAGTCAAGGATTTTTTTTAATGCTGTATCATGTGTCAAAATTCTCCCGAGTTCCGAGTCCGTCTGCAAAAAAGGTCAGATTTTTCATTTGCAAGTAGAATTTTCGATAAATTCACATTTTTAACATAATGTTGTTTTAGCTATATACAAATTTGTCAAGATATGAATAGTTAAATAAAAGAAAAAGAAAGAAAATTATGAAGCAAGAAAAAAAAAAAAAAAAAAAAAAAAAAAAAATGTACTTGAAATTAAAATATTAAAAAAACAAAAAATTTAAACTTACATAACAAACTGCTTTTGAAACAACTAAAATAAATGATATGATAGCAGAACTCTGTAAAAAAATATGAATGTTTAATTTATGCAAATTCTACTATGTGAGTAAAAAGTTACTTTGAATCCATCTAAGTTGTACTTTAGTTTTCTTTGTTTTTAATTTATCATTTTTTATATTTTAAATATTGAATGATGTAGATTTTTAGTTTCAATTTTGTAGGTTATTTTGTCTTTTCAGGGGTAAGTTTACATTTTATTATTAATGTATCAGTGTATTCTCTTTTGCTGTATAAATTTAATCATTAAGATCTAGAATTGTAATTCATATTTCTAAAAATGTCGTTAATTGTGGTCAGGGTATTGTAAGAAATATGGTCTGGAAAAGTTAGGAGTTTTTTTATTTAAATAGTTTGAACCCTGTGACAGCATCTCACAGATGAGAAAATTATAGGTGGCATAATGCAGTCTTTAGAGCACTTACTAGATAGTGAATCAGAAGGGGAAAGAGAAAAACTTACTCTATTGATGAGAAATTTGCTTGTGCAGAGAAATATTTGAATTTCAAGAATTAATCTGAGTAAAAATTGGGGTTTATCACAAAATTTGGGTCCCTTCAGAAAATTTAATTTAATTAAAAATGGATCCTTCAAAAAATTAGGTTTAAAAATTGGAATCCTTCACAAAAAGTATCCTTTACACAAAATTTCATTCCATAAAAGATTCACTGATTTTAATCAACTGATTTTTTTTTTTCTTTTAAATCGTTGGTTTAAATAAACTTTTTGAAAATTTTTATTTATAATTTTAGTTAATATATTTTGTAGTAAATATTATGTTTTGCGTAAAATATCTAGCAAATTTTAGGATTTGAATTGAAAGCCTTAGAACTCAAAATCCATGGTTTTTTAATTTTATTTAAATTAAATATCAAACTTTAAAATAAAAATCCTAAATTAAAAATAGAGAATTGCAGCTGAAAATTTCACACACACAAAAAGTTAGTCAAATTTAAAAACACATTCCACAATTGAAAACGCACTTCCAGCTATTATTGTTTGTTCATAGGCAGTACTACAGGCAAATTCTTTTGTGTCCATGTAAATGAAGCATAAATTCAATGCACTCTGTATTTTACAGGAAGCATGTTGCAGCTTACCTCAGTAATACATATCAATTCCATTATGTCTGAAATAGTCCAACATCCTTACAATACACTGCAAATGATATTTTCCCAAAGGTTGTAATGAAACACAACTCTTTTGTGTGTTTCTGTAAACAAACTATAAGAGGTACATGCATGATTAATGAATTCATCAAAGATACTTGCAAGATAAATACAGTGAGACCTCAAAAATCTGGCATTAAAGTTGTTTCCCCTTTTTTTAATACTTCCAATTTACAGGGGAAAGGAAAATAGGAATTGTTTACGAATTGAAAACATTGAAAAATTTAAGAGAAAATGAGATCGCTGACATTGTGATAAATGAAACTACCGATACCGCTAGTCGCATCTCAGAGGGTGAACAACCCACAGAAGTAAAGGTATCAATGGAAAGATACATAAATTTGACTGAGGGATAATATCTGCTTTAGAGAAACAACACTATATTTTCAAAATAGATATTCTTCACTTGCATAAATCACAAAAGAAACTTGTTAAAGAACGGCCCAAAAAAAATTTAAGCAAATCAAATTTACATCAATGTTTCAGAAATTACATGAGGAGAAATGACTTCAGTGTTATTATATTATATGTATATAATGGTAACAGAGAATATCAGTTAAAGTATTTTTTTAATTTTCTCACTTAACTATCATTTGGTTATGAATTTGATTATGACTAACGGCACCATTAAGAATATCAGAAGTACTTTTAATATTCTTTCAAAAATCCCACTTAGTCTGATCCTGACGATGGCGGATTTTCGAGTTTATACTGTACACTGTTTCAGTTATGTTTGAATTGGTTCAGGATTTTGGGTATTATCGTGAGGAAGAGTTTTGCACTATGTATAGATATAATGAAGTGATTGCAATAGGTCAATTTCTAAAGAAATCAACCTTAAATAGAAATTGCTATATAGTTGTAAATAGATCCAATAGATGTAAAAGTTTGCTTAATTAGTAGAAATGGTACTCATCTGAATTTTATGTGAACAAAGTCACAGATAGCATTTAAAATGATTAGTATTTTTAGGGTTTTGTTCGTCTGACGAAACCCTATTTGTCTCACTCCTCAGTCTGTCTGTCTGTCACAGAGCCCGTTCTCAGAAACTAGGTAATATATGCAGACCAGCCAACATTTGAAAATGAGAAATCGTAGCACGCAAAATTAAAATTAATCTGGAGGTTGGTTGGTTGGTTTTCGTGTTTCGCAGCCATCTTTTGACATTCGTGAAAGGAATAAGGTTTCAAGCTTTGAACTCAATACAGTAAATTTCTTCCTCTGAAAATTTTTATACGAGTTTCTTCTCGTTTTGAAGCGTTTTTTTTTTTACATTTGTAAAAGGAGCCTGGTTCCAGTTTTCTAGCCCAGTGCAGTAAATTTTGACGAAATTCGAAATTTTTTTCCCGCGATCATTTCAGGATATTCACATTTTTTTTTCCCCACAATCATAATTCACATTTTTCTATCACGATTCTTTGTTGAAATCCGCACTTTTTACCACGAATTTTTGACGAAATTCGTATTTTTTTACCACGATCCTTTGACGAATTTTGCTTTTTTTACCACGATCCTTTGATGAAGTTAGGGTTTTCTTTCCGCAATCTTTCGGTGAAATTTGCATTTTCTTACCGATCTTTCGATGAAATTTGCATTTTCTTACTCGTCTTTTGACGAAATTAGCATTTTCTTTCTGCGATATTTTAACAAAATTCACGTTTTTACACGGTCATTTGTCGAAATTCGCGATACTTTATCGCAACCGATCGGCAAAATTTTCGATATCTTTTCGCGACTAATTAACAAAATTCACTACTCGTTTCCGCAACCTTTTGACGAAATTTGCAATATTTTTACCTCGATAGTTTTTCAAAATTCGCGATTTTTTTTTCCGCATTCTTTTGACGAAATTCAATTTCTTTCTGAACTCTTAACGAAATTAGCGATAATTTTATTCAGCGACCAATTGAAGAAAATCACTATTTGTTTCTGAGATCTTTGACGAAATACCCGATTTTTTACACGATCGTTTGAAGAAATTCTCATTTTTTTTCCGCAATCGATCCACGAATTAATTTGTGAAAATTCCGTAAAAGAAAAAAAATTCGCGGACGCTAAGAAATTTCAAAATATACTCGCAAAAGAATCATAGGTCTGTGGAAGAATTTGAAGGGGCAAATACTGCACAGCATTTTTCATTATGCAGGACTTTTTTTTCCGTATGCAAATCGTGCGATTTTGCACGCTATTTCAAACCTTGCCCCTCAAAGAACCGTCTCTCCCCCCCTCCAGAAATTCTTAAGGTGGCACCCCTGTTTCTAAGGAAGGAAATTCCTGTATAAATATTTACAGAAACACGATTCACTCGTGGTTAATATACATAAAGATTGTTTTATGTTAAGTATTTTGTTTTGCAGCCTAGATTCCCCCCCCCACCCCCCATGAGTATTTTTTTATGTCCGAATTTTCGGACTCATGACCAATTTTTTAAAACTTTCGGAAATGAATACTTTGAAATTTTGGAGCAGAATCACGTCTGAAAAATATGCTGCGCGGGATAAAAATCGCAACTAGAAGCAAAAAATGCGTTTGTGTTTTTTGCAAAAAATCGTAATTTAAGACCGATTTTCGTAGCATCGTAGTTTATAGGTCCAAATCGTAGCAACTACGATTTTTTCATAGCAGTTGGCAGGTCTGTATATGTTGGAGACTTGAAATTTTGGATTCTTATAGCTCAGCACCTTACATCAAATGACAAATCTTGAAATTTTGAAAAAATCTTATATTTACCCATCTCGACTCTAACTTGTGTATTTTAAGCTTTCTTTTCTAACTGAGCCCTTAATTAAGTTGAAGAATTGAAATTTTGGATTCTTATAGCTGAACACCTCACATCAAACGGCAAAACATAAAAATTTTGAAAAAGTTTTATATTTATCCCTCTGGGCTCTACTTGTGTATTTTAAGCTTTTTTTTTTTTAAATGAGCCCCTAATTAAGTTGAAGACTTGAAATTTTGGATACTTATAGTTGAACACCTCACATCAAACGACAAATCATAAAATTTTGAAAAAATCTTATATTTACCTCTCTGGGCTCTAACTTGTGTATTTTAAGCAATTTTTCTAACTCAGCCCTAATTAAGTTGAAGATGTGAAATTTTGCATACTTAAAGCAGAAGCGATCACATGAAAAATCATAAAATTTTCAAAAAATCATATTATTTACCCCTTTGGGCTCTAACTCCCTATTTTTAGCAATTTTTCTAACCTCCACCCTTTTCATCCGAGGTGCACTTTTCTAACTTTAGTCGACACTCCGTTGACCACTCTGTCATATTATGCACATTGCCGTACATATTTTAGTTCCACTTTTTACAGCTAGGGGATGCCTAACTATCTCATGTGCTATGGTCCCGATCCCCTTGACGAATATATCTACGGATAGGTTCTAAAACGGAGTTTCATTCGGATAGAGGTTTGTTTAGAATAGAGTGCGCTCCCTGATTGTGAAATGTGGAACTAACAGATTTTGAAAAAGGATAAAGTGTTTTGAAAGGAATATTAAACGAAACCCAATCTGTGATCACACTTACCCACTTGTTAGTACAACTTGATTATCCCGTCAACCAATTTTGACAAATATTTTTTATACAAATGGGAGAATGTTGCCATTCTAAAATTTTAAGTTAAGAAAATTAATGAATTTAAATTAAAAAAAAATAACTATAGAATATTTTAATGATGATGTTCTCTTATGACGTAGTGACATATCAAATATAAAATCTGATTTATTCAGATGATTTTGGACAAAAAAAAAATACTAAGAATAGTTTATGTATTTAAATGCAGAAATATTAAATTAAACCATAAGCAAACAGATATTTAAAAGATATTTCATTTGCTAATAAAATGTAAATATTTTAAATGTAATAATCAAATTTATTAAGGGATACAGTCGGACCTCGATATCTCGAACCTCCTTATCTGGAAACCCTTGATATCTCGAAAAAAGAAATTCCCCCTGCATTTCCATCAAAATTCTTATGTATTTTCCATAGTTATCTCGAAATATATTTTCCAAAACCCTTGATATGTCGAAATATTTTCCACAGAAATTAGTTTGGCTTCTTACTTTCGGCTATTGTCAGCTTTAGAACTAGTTTGATCTGGATGCTGGTTTCACATTCTTTTATCCCTTTGTTGATACAAAGAACTTAAAGGGTAAGAATGGAAGGCTTTTGAAACTGAAAAAAGGGACAACATCGTTTTTTGGAAACTTTGCAGTGAAAGTGCTCTGGGTGATTCACCTACCTGTGAAGAGTGGCTCTAAGAAAAGTCTATGAAGCAGATTATGTGTTTAACGCAGATGAAACTGTATTATTGTACCATAGTTTTCCCAACAAAACATCTGCATTTAAAGGTGAAGAAATCTGATGTGGCAAACCAAGTAAACTTCGTGCAATTGTGCATTTGGCAGCAAATCAAAGTGGTAACGAAAAGCTTCTGCCTCTTATGATAGGACTATCTAAAAAGCCAAGGTGCTTTGCTAAAATTAAGTCATTTCTAATGCTGTACAGGTGAAATATAAAGGCTTCGTTGGCAAACGCAATTTTTGCTGATTGGTTGATAGGAATCGGTAAAACAATGGCTAAAAATAAAATACATGTTCGCCTCTTCATAGACAATTGTAAAGCCCACTCTAATCTTCCAACGCTAAAAAATATTGCTGTTAAATTTTTGCCGCCAAACACGATTTCGAAGTTTCGACCAGGACAACCATCGACATTCGACAACCATCCAACTAGGAGATAATCCGTAGCTTCAAAATTGATGATTGAGCCCAAATTGTGAGAAACTTCTGAATAGTATCCAATTCGTCATTAAGAAATGACGACTTGGATATTATTTAATCAAAACAAGTTTGTGTATAACACAATTTTGAAATTATTAAAATTCTGAGAAGTGTAATTTGTTAATTATTAGTAGATTATGTGTAGTTTTTGACGAATCTTATTTTTTACAGCAAAATACAGTTTGTGAGATTAGATTTTTAAATTTTGTCAAAACCTTGATAACTCGAAACCTCTATATCTCGAATTTTTTTCTCTTCCCCACAGATTTGAGATATCGAGGTTGTACTGTATAACAAATATCAATGATAACAGAAGATTGTAAGAAACATAATGCTCTTTATTTAGTCACAAAACATAGGCGGTTAAACTATAAAATGCATGTAAACATTAGATATAGGCTTAAAAAAAAAAAAAAAAAAATCAATTTGTTCCTAAATAAAATATCTTGGGTGTTATCACTTTCCACTGATGGATAAATATTTGTGATGTCAGTTGAAACTAATCTGTTATATTTTTTCTCTTTTAATATCATGCGATAACCGTTTAATGACATATTTATTTTAACTAGTGAAAGAACAAATAAATTAGTAAAACATTATTATAAATACAAATAAAACATCGAATTAAAAATCACTTGATGATATAACAAATATATGTAACATGTTTAATGTCAAGTAAATGTGACATTTACAATCATCCATTATTGACATTTAATTTTATAGTTTGGCAATAGTTTTTTGGTCAACAGGATAATCAAGTACTGTAATTTATAATTTGTCATTGCGTTATATTTTATACAAAGGTTTCCAAAGTCTTTATTTAATTTTTAGTATGTTATTTTACTTTGTAGATTTTATATAAAGCTCAAATTTTAAAGAATGGTGTGGAAAATCAAGTTCGGCGTGAAATTGAAATCCAAACTCATTTAAAGTAAGTTTACTGAAAAATAACTTATAGAGAATAATATTGTGATGATAGAGTGTTTGATACTTATCTTATCAGTTATCTCCAATTACATTTTCTTGGTATTTTTATTTTTTATCTTTTTGGCAACAAAAGAAATGTCCTTGTATTTGTTTAATTTTAATATGCAACTTAGTTTTTATAAAGTAAATATGTATTCAATTGTGAACATTACGAAGATATTTTGTTAAACATGGCCGACAATCAATAAAAATACCTACGAAATCATATAAGTTTCAAAAAGATGTAAATTCCAAGTAATTTATAAGTGTTTTAAATGTAAAAAAATTGTAGTTAGAATTATTATTTCATAGAAAAAAAAAAAAAAAAAAAAAAGAAGGATATCTCATAAATGTTCTAAGTAAATTAAATTTCACTTAAGAATTGTCTGGTTTATGTTTGGCCTTTAGCAATTGTCATGGCATTTTAACATGCATAAAATTTTTTGCAGTAATTCTTTATTATCCATGCTTCTTTAGTTGCAAAAACTTATTACTGAAATTAAGTACTAAAGGTTTTAGGTATTCATTTAGAAGAAAGGTCATATATGTTGATTATTTTTAAAAACTGGATAATTATTTGTTTTATGATAATTTTTATTCTATTAATTTATTCATATGAATTTTTGAGTAACTTTGGCTGTGATTTTGGGTGTGTGTGTGGTCCTTGTAGACACTTGTTAGAACATTGAAGACTTTATTGAAATGCACCAAGTAGTGTTTGTATGTTTACTAAAATATGAAATGAAATTATACTGTCATTGATAATAAAAAATATTTCTAATACAAAAACTAGTAAAAGTTTTTTTTTTGTTATTTTGCAAATTTATATTGTTTTTGCTCATAAGTTGTTTATGATCACTTTAATACAGGGTTGTCCAATTTTTTCCACTCTGGAAAAAAAGTCCCAGGCAAAATATCATTTTGTCCACTTTTAATAAATTGAAAATTCTAAACTAAAAATGCAGAATTTAACAATAATAAATACATTGATTCTTCCCATTAAAGTAGAAAAATATATTGATCAAAATTTTCTATTTTCTTTTAGTTAAAATATCAAAGGCAAAATAACCTGGAAATAATAAAGAAATTAACGGAATTGCATACTATGAAATTTTGTTATTCAAGATCAGGGATGGGAAATTTCTAGAAAATCTTACCAGCCAAGGATTTATTTCACCAGCCAATAAAATGCAACGTAGAGTTGAAAATTTTTATGACAAAATTTACGCAACTCAAAAATATTTGGTTACTATTACTATAATGCATTTGCATATTTTTTCCCCCCTGTAAAATTAAGAAATATATACAAGAGATGAAAGTTTAATATAAAATAAAACTTAATACCATGTTTACATCTCAGTAATTAGAAAAGTTGAAAAATATAGCTAAGTACTAAAAAAAAAAAGTTTTTGCATATCTCTGTAGATTGCAGTTTTCAAAGACTACCTAAAAATTCACTCGCCCTGTCAGAAAATTCACTCACCAGTGGCGAGTAAAATGATGCATTTCCCCACCCCTGTTCAAGATATATAAAGGTTGTAAAATATTTAATAGTCATCAAATGCTTCAGGATCAGGAACAAGTTGTTTGTCTTTAGAATTTAACATTTTATAAGCCGTCACCAATTTTGTAGCAATTTGTAATCCAAGCCTATTTCTAAGTTTGTTTTGAATCATGCTGAAATTGGGAAAAAATATGATCAATGCTTGTTGATGAGGCCACACAATGAAAAAGAAGCAAAATTTGAAATATTTTTTTAAGTCATTGTATCTTTTCAGTGATTCCTTCCATTCTGTCGCACATCCAGTGAAATACTGATGGGTTTCAACAGACTGATTTGATATTTCACTTAATCCAATTTCCAATTATGCTTGTTTTGACTGAAGAAAATATCAAAATTATCTTGCACAGTGATATTTTGAAAATAATTATCAAATATACAAAATATCAAACATCTTGAAATTTTGAAAATAAATATCAAGAATTTGAAAATATCAAAAATATCAAAAATCTTGATATTTTGAAAATAAATATTGGATATGTATCAAGATATGGGGCATTCTCACAATCTTTTGACTTTTGGGGGAAAAAATCTGACAAAATTAAACTTGCTAAAATAACATTTTAATCTGATAGACGAATGCCTTAATGTAGGGATGCATAACCTGTGGCCCGCAAACTTCGTCAATTTATAACTGCAAAAAAATTATCAATTGTCATTATGAACAAAAGAAAAAGTTTTGTCTAAAGGTCGCAAGAAAAAAATCGTGAATTTCTTCAATTTGCCGCGAGAAATATTGAAAAATTCGTCAGTCACTTAAGAATCACGGATTTCGTTGATTGGGTGCAGAAAAATCGTGAATTTTGTCGATCAGGCGCGGAAAAAATTGCAAATTTCACCTATCGGGCAAGGAAAAATCACAAATTTTGTCGATCAGGCCCGGAAAATCGCAAATTTCATTGATCGGATACGAAAAATAGTAAATTTTGTTGATTGGCTGCGTAAAAATCATGAGTTTCGTCAGTTGAGAGAAAAAATCGCGAATTTCGTCAGTCAGTTAAGAATCACAAATTTCGTCGATCAGGGGCGGAAAAACTGCAAATCTTTTCTATTAGGAGTGGGAAAATCTCAAATTTCCTTGATGGGCTGCAGGAAAATCTCTAATTTTTTTGATGGGCTGTGGAAAAATTGCGTGTTTTGTCTGTTTATCCCAAATTTCGTCAATTTGCCACGGGAAAAACGCAAAATTTTTCAGTCACTTAAGAATCGCCAATTTCGTTGATCAGGTGCGGAAAAATCGCAAATTTCATCAATCAGGCATGGAAAAAACACAAATTTCGTCGATTGGTATGAAAAAATAGCAAGTGTTGTCGGTCGGGCTCCGAAAAATCATGAATTTCGTTGATGGTGCACGAAAAAAAACGCGAATTTTGTCGAGCAGGTGCGGAAAAATAGCAAATTTTGTTGATCATGAATTTTCTCGATGATGCGCAGAAAATTGAAAATTTTGTTGATCAGCTGCATACAAATCACGAGTTACATCAGTTTATATCGAGAAAATAGCGCGAATTTCGTCAATTTGCCACGCGAAAAAATTGCAAATTTCATTAGAGTCAGTTATGAATCGCCAATTTTGTTGATCGGACGATGTAAAATTTGCAAATCTTGTTGATCAGAGGTCGAAAAATCACAAATTTTGTCAACCGGGTGTGGAAAAATCACGAGTTTTGTCGATCGAGCTCCGAAAAATCATGAATTATGTTGATCAGGTGCTGAAAAATGCGAATTTTGTTGACCGGCTTTGGGAAAATTGCGAATTTTGTCAATAAAGTGCCCCCCCCCCCCAAAAAAAAAAAATTTAAATTTCGTTAATCGGGCGCAGAAAAATCGCAAATTTCGTTGATCGACTCCTCATCCCCCCTTCGTTCATAAAGTTCACATTTTTTTCGGCACTAGCCACTTTCATGTCTATGTTTGTTTTTTAGCACTTTTAAATAAACAAAATTTACTTTCCTGAATAAAGTCAAGGAATATTATCAGTCCTTCTAAATAATACTTGCTCTTGCTATATCTCTGTTATATATACAAACGTAAACAGTTGATATATCTTTGCCAACTGAATTGGATATGTTGACCGAGTAGGGGAACCTAGAGGGGTAAAACTACCCCCCTCCCTCTGAAACCATATTTTTTATCTGATTATAGGCCAGAGATCACCTCTCAGAAATAGAATTCTCCTCGTGTTACTGATGTGGCCCTTCTCTTAAAAAGGTTGTGCACCCCTACCTTAATGATTCAAAATAAAGAAAAAATGGTCAGCAGCAAAATTTTTTTTATTTAACTGAGGTTTAAGTTAAACCTGCGAGTTTAATTTTCCTTACCATTTTACCCCTATAACTTTTTATTTTCTTCTAAATTTTTACTTATAATGAATTTGCATAGTACCCACAAGACATTCAAATAAGAAATAATAACAATGTATTACTTTTAATACAGAATTTTTGTATAACATTGTCTTAAAGGGGTGTTAAAGAAGGGACGGTAAGGCAAAAAAAGAGGATGTATTAGAAAAAAGGGATGGTAAGGAAAATTACCACCTATTTTTAGGAAAATCATGTTAAGACTAAGTGATAGCCACAATGTTCATTGATTTTTAGAAACAGTTGTTAACATTGGAATAAATTAAATTTTCTTTTAATTTACCTCGAAAAGTGCCGGAATAAACCTTGGGGACGGTGAGACTACCAATAAAGCCACGATGCTAGAAATTGATATTTAAATGTTGATTTAAATTCTACAGTAAATTTCCTGCCAAAGAATTTTAGACATTATTTCTCTAGCATACTTCTGCATGAGAAACAACTTGAAAACATTCTGTGGCTGCATCTGAAATGATTTTCTGTATAATTTTAGAAGAGGGATGGTAAGGAATCTAAAACCCAGGGACAGAGTTTAAATATAATAACAACCCTAAAAATGTGAGTAGGTTAATTTTTAGCTACATATTTATATAAAACAATAGTTCCAGTTTCAGAAAAAAATTACATCGAATTATTTTTATTGAAACAATTTTATCCAGACAGCTCCAAACTTAAAAATCAGCATCAGGGACACGGGACGGTATAGGAGTTTTCCAGGTGTTTGGACCCCAACATTGTCCAAAACTTATTTATCTCGTTAATATTGCGCAATCATGAAAAAACACAAAAAATGTATTAAAATAAAAATTATTATTCAGGGGCATGAAAGTCAAAAGATTGTGAGAATGCCCCATATATATCCATTGATATATATCATGATATATATCCATTGATATATATCAACAAACTCTGGATTCGCAAACAAAACAAATTCAGCAGAAAGGAAAACTTTAGTAAAAAAAAACATAGAGAAGTTATTATTGATAAATGCATGATTCGAATAACTGGATTTCATGCATAGTCCTGTATCGGTTCGAGTTGTGTTTTGACTCTTGTGGGTCGGGTTCCGGTTGAGCCGATTTTTCAAAAGAATGTCCAAAATATTTCTTTGCGTTAAAAAGTCTATATACAATAAGACCTCCATAACGGGCACTCCCAGAAAGTAGACACTTCTATTTAGCGAACATGTTTCTATTCGTAACACATTTGTATATTTGTATGCTTTTACCTCTGAATAGTGAATACCTCACTAGCTACACACATGTAATATGACACACATATAAACTATTACAAATGCGACATATGACTTTTGTATGTACCAAAAACGAAATGTTGGTAATATATTTTCATATTCTGAGAGACAAAAAAAGGGTTCTTAACTGTACCGTAAAGAAAGAATAATCTATGATGACATTTCTTATCCACATTTTATTTCTGAAGTGATAAATTGAATATATACTCATTCATATTAAATACGTACTGATTTTCATCTAGAACAGATTTCTGCTCGAACTTTTTGTGAGAATCCCAATAACCTGACTTGCAAAAAACCTAAATCTGACCCACAAGAATTATTCAGTGTGAACCCAACCCACAGAAAGAAAATTAGAGACAACCTGACTTGATCCAGGACTCTATTCAATGATCCAGAGGTGTCCGCTATTCAGAAGTTTTACTATATTTGAATAATAAAGAATATAAATATGTTGATATTTCTACATAAAAGATAAAATTGATATTAGAGGTATAATTGTAGACTATATTTCATTATTAGCTAAAGCACCCGGCATTGCCCAGAATTTTAAGTTTGTTTGTTTTGAAAACTTAATTTCAATATTAAACATACAGTATAAAATAGACAATAAAAGAAAGCAATAAAGCCATCTTTATTTCTATTTTTCACTAAGAATGAGCTCTAGGGATCTAAAACTTTATGTAAATTCTAATATACATGCATACAAACACGTATATATATGGCATAGATTTAAAAATGGAGAAAAGAAATTCAGAGAACCTCAAAATGTGGAAATATACCACTATTTTCATAATTGTGTTTTTATCATGCTCATTCAATATGTTTTTTCAAACTCTCATGACGTTATATATTTATCTGCTGACATCAATTATATTTCCAACATGATGTAATATTTACTTTTTTAAAATTCTTCAAACTGTTTATTTCATGAATATTAAAGACGTGAATTATCACTTTGCTAACTAAGCGTAAACCAACAGAGTGAAAAAAGTCCAAGCCAGGAATCGAACCCGGACCCCTGGAATAGCGCTCCAGTGTTCTACCATTAAGCTATGAGGATGATGCCCAGCTTGGCATCTCTCACTCATATAAGTCGGCAAGTCTGCAACTGCAGCTATTAGATGGAAAAGTCTTCACGAGCACACAATCTTGAGGCATAACATGCGATATCTTTAATGATAATTCACGTCTATAATATTCAATAATTTCAAGCGTATTACCACCGCTGAGAAGTAGTTGAAGAATTAATTTAAAAAAAATTAAAATTGTATTTATTTCATTTTCATTTTTCCCGTGGAAATTTTGTAATAAAAATGTCATGACGTAATATTTACTTTTTTAAAAATTCGTCAAACTATTTATTTCATTTTTCACGTGGAAATCTTGCAATAGAAAAGTATTTGTTGTGGTAAAGATTTATTGTGAAAATTTTATTGTGAATTTTTAATTCTTGGCAACTACTATAACGAAAATATTTCAATTTGATAGGAAATTGCTGTTAAATTGGTGGTTTTTTATTAATTAAAAATTAACTATAAATTATTTCGACTCCGAATTACTTTAGTTGCCTCGGCCGTGTTTTAATACACATGTATGTAACATTTCACAATCCTGGCTTCCAAACTGTGGATTTGTATAGAATTACAGACAGACAGATTTTCATTTTTATATTACAGTCGAACCTGGTTTAGACGCTCATGGTTAATATGCAGATTTTTTCCAATCCCTTGAACATTGAACTTAGGACTAATGCAAAAATATCACGTTTAATATGCGAATGGTTATTATGTGGTCCCGCTTAATAAGCAATAAATTTTCAGTCTTTTGAGGAAAAAATCACGCTTAAAACGCAATTTCATTGATCAAGATGCGAATTCCTTTTCTCTTCTGGAGAATTTAGCAGATTTTTTTTTATTCAGATAAAAAATACTGTTTCTGAATAGTATTATTTACTTTATTTAATAGCAGATTAATTAAGGTGAAAATTACTAATATGAGATATTGGTAGATATATGATTAAAACAAAAACCCGTAAAATTAACAAAACTGCAATTCTTCTTTGATTCCGCTTCCTAACATTCTTTGTCTTTCGCTTCGTATATGCTGTTACTACAATCAGGGGCGTAAACCACCCTGGTCGCGTAGGGGGGTGTAGACTCATAAATTTCCGACTCCAAGAAGAAAAATGTCCAAGTACTATTGCCAACAAAATGCCTACTAATTAATATATATATATATACACTCATGTCCAAAAGTTTAGCATATATGATAAAAACGAAGAAAGGATACCGTAAATATCTTACGAAATTATTAAACTTTATAGATGAAAGTCTCAAGGTAATTACGACTGAGCGTATCGAGATAGTCAAATAGGTTTTAAAGTGCTGATGTTGATTCCTTTTGAATTATTAATGTATGTCTCTAAAAATTAGTGGTGAATTAATGGTTAATATGTGTAGAAAATTGCGATTTGGAACTCCAAACTGCTTTGCTTGATAACGATATATCTTGTTTCTAAACGTACAAAATTTGATGAAACTGGATGATTGAAGAGCTGGGGATTCGATGCCCGTTTTTTTACCAATAAAGGGCTTAATGCATTTTATTTTTTCTGTGTATGGCATATTTATTCACATAGACTCCACTCCGTATAAAAATTCAAATTCTGAATTAAGCATAAGGAATCCTGTTACCAGTGTACGATGTACGTCTACAACATAAAAAAGTCAAAATTTAAGATTGAAAATTTTGGAATGAACAAAATTTATATCCATTTCTTAGTACTTCAATAAAAGTTAATCAAATTTTGTACGTTTAGTAACAAGATATATCGCTATGTAACAAAGCAGTTTTAGGTAGCTTTCATTACAAAAAGCTACCTATTGCAGCCGTTCGGAGGAAAGTGATTTCAAAAAATTTTGGTATATTTTCATCGATCATGACCCCCAAACCCCGAAACCACCCTCCGTTCAAAATTGATATATATATATATATATATATATATGACCTATGCCACACTGTAACTCTCGTAACTATGAACCGATTTCGATGTAATTCGGTGCGTACATAGTACATACCAATGTCTCGACCGAGTTCGTTGGCCAGCTTCATCCGCCGTTTTGTTTCAAAATGGCGGCCATTTAAAATTTTTAAAAAATTTTTTAATTTGAAATGTGGTACCAAAAAATTAAAAATGGAAAAATATTATTTTCTTATGTATTTGACCTTTATACAAAGATTCCGGAGCAGATTTTGTTTCGTCTATATCTTAAAAAATGGCTGAGTTATAGCATTTTGAATTTCTAGCGTGGCTGACATTTTGAAACGTCCTGAATTTTGTCACGCGATACAAGGCGTATTTATGAACCAATTTCGATGTAATTCGGTGTGTACATAGTACATACCAATGTCTCGACCGAGTTCGTTGGCCAGCTTCATCCGCCATTTTGTTTCAAAATGGCGGAATTTTTGGCCTAAAATTTTTGGCCTAAATGGCCTAATTTTTTTAAAAATTTAAAATTTGAAATATGGTATCAAAATATTGAAAATGGAAAAATATTTTTTTCTTATGTATTTGACCTTTATACAAAGCGTCTATATCTTAAAAAATGGCTGAGTTGCAGCATTTTGAATTTCTAGCGTGGCTGACATTTTGAAACGTCCTGAATTTTGTCACGCGACAAAAGGCGTATTTATGAACCGATTTGGATGTAACTTCGTTTATACATAGTACATACTAATGTCTCGACCGAGTTCGTTGGCCAGCTTCATCCGCCATCTTGTTTCAAAATGGCGGCCATTTAAAAAAAATTAAAAAATTAAAATGAGATACCAAAAAATTGGAAAATGAAAAAGATTTTTTTTTGTATGTGTTTGACCTTAATACAAAGATTCCGGAACAGTTTTTGTTTCGTCTATATCTAAAAAAATGGCTAAGTAATAGCATTTTGAATTTCTATTGTGGCTGACATTTTAAAACGACCTAATTTTTGTCACGCGATAACAGGCATATTTATGAACCGATTTGGATGTAACTTGGTCTGTACATAGTACATACCAATGTCTCGACCGAGTTCGTTGGCCAGCTTCATTCGCCATCTTGTTTCAAAAGGGTTGCCATCAGGGGCGTAAACCACCCTGGTCGCGTAGGGGGGTGTAGACTCATAAATTTCCGACTCCGAGAAGAAAAATTTCTGAGTACTATTGCCAACAAAATGCCGACTAATTAATATATATATATATATATATACACTCATGTCCAAAAGTTTAGCATGTATGATAAAAACGAAGAAAGGATATCGTAAATATCTTACGAAATTATTAAACTTTATAGATGAAAGTCTCAAGATAATTATGACTGAGCGTATTGAGATAGTCAAATAGGTTTTAAAGCGCTGATGTTGATTCCTTTTGAATTATTAATGTATGTCTCTAAAAATCAGTGGTAACGTACTATGGTTAATATGTGTAGAAAATTGCGGTTTGGAACTCCAAACTGCTTTGTTTGATAGCGATATATCTTGTTTCTAAATGTACAAAATTTGATGAAACTGGATGATTGAAGAGCTGGGGATTCGATGCCCATTTTTTTTTACCAATAAAGGGCTTACTGCATTTTATTTTTTCTGTGTATGGCATATTTATTCACATAGAATCCACTCCGGATAGAAATTCAAATTCTGAATTAAGCATAAGGAATCCTGTTACCAGTGTACAATGTACGTCTACAACATAAAAAAAGTCAAAATTTAAAAGATCGAAAATTTTCGAATGAACAAAACTTATATCCATTTCTTAGTACTTATATAAAAGTTAATCAAATTTTGTACGTTTAGTAACAAGATATATCGCTATGTAACAAAGCAGTTTTTGATTCCAATCCGCATTTTCCTATACATATTAATCATAGACTTTCTCTCCTAATTTTTAGATAAATTTATTAATAATTCGAAAAGAATCGACATCAGTGCTTTAAAATTATTTGACTATCTCAATACGATACGCGAAGTCATAATTATCTTGTGAATTTCATCTATAAAATTTAATAATTTTGTAAGTAATCGGTTGAAATTGTTTCTTTCTGAGTAAAATTGAAATATGTTTGCTTGGGGAATATTTTAAAGACAAAAATGTGCCAAAAATACGGGATTTCTTAATTCTTTCTAACGACATACTTTAAAGCAGGGTAAAAAATTGTTGTCACCCCTGTTTTTTCCAACCAAACAAAATTCAGTAATAATAATAATATTAAAAAAAAACTAATACAATTGAGAAAAGAAAAAGAAAACGAAAGTATTATTTCTGATAGAAGTTAACTCGTATAGATTGTAAAATATCCAGATTATTTCGAGATAAAAATTCAAAGTATTTGGGTGTTTTCAATTTGATCCGGTATCATATAAATTTCTTGAAACACATTTTTAAATCAATCTAAAATTAGGCAAAAAAGTAAAAATAAATTAACATCTTTTTTTAATAAAATAAAAAGAAAACACAAAATTAGTAGAAAAAATAAAACCATAATTATTTTCGATTAAAGGTAAAATTCGTGTAGAGTGGAAAATATCCAGATTTTGATAGGGTAAAGTACTAAATATTTGCAATTCAGTTTTGAATTTTCATTGGATATCACCTAAATTCCACAGGGCTCCCTCTCGGTCCGTTTTTTGAACACCACTTTTATTTAAAGAAAAATCTTCTTTATAAATTTCGCAGCAACCTACCGGGAATCGCGTTTTTCTTGCAATTGTTGCAGAAAGCCTCCACGAATTTCTTTCTAAAAAATTATTGGTTTTCAAAAAACGGACCAGTGGGAGGCCTGATTCCGTGATACACGTTTCTAACTAAATTTAAAGTTAGATTAAAAAAAAAAAAATTGAATATTCTTCACTTCAATCAGTATGTCTTAAAATTTCCAGACTAAACTAAAAGCTTTCCGACTATAAATATACAGCTGGATCTCGATATCTCGAAGTCAAAGAGAACAGAAAAAAGTTCTGAATATCAAAGTTTTCGATCAAAATATCAAGGTTACAAATAATATTAACATTGCTGGAATATGTATATAAATATTTTGTTTCTTCATATCGAGGTTTTCGAGTTCACAATATTTGACAAGTCAAAGTTTTTCTGAATAGTTTTAATCACAAAAATAAAATCCGTAATATTTCCGACTAAGTATATAATTTATACAGGTTTTCTTAGTTCTAAATTGTTTTTCCAAATTTTCTAATTAAAAACTACAAGGGAAAAAAATCCGACTAAGAATAAAATTTTATAGGTTTTCTTCGCTCTAACTTGCTTTTCTTATTTACTAATTAAAAACTACAAAAACATTTCTCCAATGCATAAGTTATTATACGTTAATGCCATTTTTTTTCGACTAAACTTACTTTTTTCCGATCGAACGGGAATTTTTCCGACTGATTTTTTTATTTTTCCAATTTATAAGCTTTTATAGGTTAATACCATTTTTTCCGACTAAACGTACTTTTTCCGATCGAACGGGAAATTTTCCGACTGATTTTTTCGTAGGGGGGGTGTTGCACCCCCCTGTACCCCCCCAGGATTTACGCCCCTGACTACAATACATGTTACTATAATTCTATATATAAAGCAATATTGTTAATTATATTCCTTATGTTTGTATCTATTACTTCTTCATGTTCATCAATAATTTTCAAGAAAACATCTTTGTTTTGCACATATGCTGTTTGACATAAGCAGCATAAGATTATTTTTACAGTAAAATATTGTCTAAAATTAAATGTACCTGCATGTAATTAACATTTTCTTTCTGGATTTATTAGATTATGATTAATATGCAATCATTCTGTTTTAATTAAATGATTAATTGAAATTTATATATTTTATTATTAATAAATAATGTAGGGATATAATTCTATTACATTATAGCAATAATTTTAAAATGTCATACTTATTGAAAATCAGCAGATTTTTATTTTGTCCATTTTGTTTGATTTCTTGTGGCATCCCGGACTTTTTACAAAAATAAAATGGACAAAATAGCAACCCTGCTTTAATAGACAGTATTCAAAATGTGCCTATAAAGAGTTTCATTCTTTTCTTTTTTTTTGATGTATTACTTATAAGAAATATATAATTTCATTCAAAGGCCTTATTTTTGAGGCGTGAAATTCTTTCTTGTTGAAAGTTAATTTTAAATAATGATGCTGCTAAATCTGTTTCTCATTTTTACTGGTGCTGTATCTTATCATCTTTAGTTAAATTTTTCCTCTTTTATTCATTAATAATTTCTGAGATTATCTCCTACAAACATTTCTTCTTTATGATATTAATATAGATAGAACATCATAAAAATACAAATTTTGTTTAATAATATGTTAGAAAATGTCGGGTAACTGAATTCTTTAAGGAATATGAAAGCTTAAATCTTCTAAATACAGTTGCACTCATTTAATACAACCATGCTAAAATGAGGACACTGTTAAAATGAGCAATTTGCACATTAAGAATGGTTCATCATTTAAACTATATTAAGATTTTAAAATTTCATGCTTTTTATGAGCTACATACAAAGAATCAATGGTAGGATAATACGAGCAATACGTCTGTTTATTTCAGTGAGATTTTCAACGAAAATTACAATAGAATTGGAAAGAAATTGAACACTGTTCTCCCTTAACAATATAATACCTACATTAAAACTGTCTGTCAAACATGTAGTAATTTACCAGTTTTACATGACAGAATTTCAACCTTCGCTAAGACTCCCCAACAAAAGAAAATGCAAAGGAATGTCCCAAGGTCTTGAAAGAAAAGGTGATAGATAAGGACGTTTCTAATATTTTGTAAGATTCCTTCCTTGTAAGGTTACTTTGTAAGATTTACAACTGAGCCAAGGAAAGAAAGAGCATAGAAGAAAACCTTTATTTGTTTCTTTCTTTAAATTCAAACTCTGGGCCATTTTAACTAGCCTTTCCACATATCTTGATGCACTGTTGAGATGAAAAGGATATGTGAAAACAAAAGCTCAAAAATTGCAGTGACTATTGCAATGTTAATCAAGATTTTTTCCCAAAAAAGAAAAGTTTTCTGTTGCATTACTGTAAGTCATTCGTGTCCTTTGCAGTTACTAGTTCGGCTTTGACTTCAGTACTGTGATTTTGTCTAAAGAAAATGATCCTCACCTAGTTAAGATTGAATATTTTATGTTAACTTTGCGATATTAACCTTTACCCGGGGACTTAGACAGCATCTGTCCAGCTTTAGCATGCATTCTTGAAAGATCCCCTGTCAAAAGATTAAGCTAATTTTAGCATTGAGATCATTAAAGCAATTAACAGTAGTAATTAGTTAATTATGTGTGTGCTTTTAAGATTTTTATTATCTTCACAAATGAGTAACAGTTAGCATACAATGACTGTTTCTCATATTAACAGAGTTCGACTATATAAAAAAGAATTTACTTTATTTAAAACTTTACATACAATAAAGAGCCATTTATCCGGAAAACAGTTAACAAGAATAGCATTTTCGATCGATCATCTGTGCAATCTTTCCAGAAAAAAAGCACCATTTATCGTAAAAAAATTTTGTGTGTGTAGTGTAGTATTTTTTATTTAGAATTTATTGTTTCATTGGTAAGTGGTATATTTATTGCACATTTTTTGTGTACATTTAAACTAGGAATGCTTTATCACATTACGGCAATACTTTTGCTTCATGTCACTGAACCTACAATGCAGACAAATAAACAACAAAGCAGAACTGTTGCCAGCCTGAAGAAGCAACATAGGAAATATGCTGTTTATTCACCTACATGGAGATATGAAGAAAAGAACGGTAACTTCTCGTTAAAAGTTATGGTTTGACCATGCGTCACATTTATTTTTCTCAGCAGCTGCTGACAGACAAAACGCCATTGGGAAATGAAGTTCGTAAAAGAAAAGGTACAAAAACAGCAGTAATCTTTTAAAAAATGCACTACTTTGGTAATAAATTTTCTGCGATTATAAATTCTCTGAATAAACTTTTGAGTATTTTATTTACGTATTATTAATTACTGATTTTTCATATCTCCATGGATTTTCTCATCAACAATTTAAACAGCGAAAACATGTTTTGCTCCATTGCCCTTCAATTTGGCAACAGTTCTGTTTAGTTTACATTTTTGCATTCTTACCATGAGGATTATTTGTTTGTTAAAATCATGAACGTTGAAAAAGTTGATTTATTTTTTTATTTGCTTTTTTGCTTGTTGGGCAGGCTGGGTTGTTAAAAATCACGATTTTTTTTTTTTTAAATAAAAAAAACCTATTTATTTGATTTAAATCAGATTTTTTAAATTAATATTTGTGTACTTATTAATGTACGTGCATGTATTTATTTATTTTTCCTGTATAGATTTACACATTTCTATTAATTTCATTACATTTCCTAGATAAGAATTCAAGATATTTTAAATAAAAATTAAAAATTGTTGCAAACAAATTTAAAAGATACAATTAAAACTTAATCTTTTATTATTCTACTATTAAATTTAAATTGTTATGCATATATCTATGCATGTTCTGTGTATAAATTTCTAGTTAATTTAAAGTTATTTATTTTTTATTAATGTATTACTACAATAATATATAAACACATAATAAATGCAACAAAGAATTTTAAATGTAAATGTGTAGTATTCCATTGCTGATTCAGATTCACGAATGTTATCTTTATCACGTAGACTGCAAGTTTCTTTTTGTTTTACATTCTTGTCATAATCTCCATCATTTTATCACTGCACTAATTGCATATTGCTATTACACCTTTTCCAAAAATAGTATTTTTTGCTGTAAAATAAAGCCACGTTGGATCTTTTTTTTCTGCAAACCATTTTTCTTATGTATCAACAAATCCAAAAGCTCTCTGTAACCGTACCTAGTATTAGTAAATGACATTATTGTTTCAACTTTTGATTCCCACTGTACTACTATACTAATCTAATAATCGACAAAATAGTTACCAGATGAAAAATAATCACGTAACTGAAAGACTAAAACTATCAATTGTCAGTGTTATCTCCCCAGGCGTTGACAATTTCAACAATCAATCATGCTTACTGGACAGTAGGAATGACTGCTTAGCTTAGAAATAACAGAGATTTGTTTAGGAAAAATTTGGGTCCTTTAAAGGGCCTTTCACAATTTTTTAAATATTTAGACAGGAACCTTCATGTAAATTTTCATCTTAAAACAGGGCCCTTCAGATTCTTTGTCTTTAAAATAGACCTTTCCCTAAACTTTTCTGTCGCCAGACTTAAACTTTCACAAATTAATTATTTTAAAATAAAATTTAACTTAACCTGTCATAAACAGTTGAAGTCAACAAAGTACCTATTATATACTCTTTATATATATATATATATATATAAATAAACGATCTTGTTAAAAACATAAACAAGAAACTATATATAATGATTTTTTCAAATTCACAGAATTGTGATTAGATTTTTCAATAAAAAAAAAAAACTTTACAAAAACAGAACACATAAATCCTGGACAAACCCATGAATAAAGTACAATAATATTCCTTATATTTTCAATTGAAGTAAGCAATGAATTCTAGGAAAAGAAAGGAAAAAGGGATTAATCACAGCTTTTAAACACACAATAAAATAAGTTGATTTGATCATACGTATACGTTTCGTGAGTACTAGGAAAAAAAAAAAAAAAAAAAAACTTTTTTTTGACATTTGGGTTTTCACTGTTCATGTAGTTGGGGGGGGGGGGGATATTGTTTTTAAAGTTTTTTACACTGAGGATGTGAGTCCTAGTACTCACGAAACGTATACGTATGATCAAATCAACTTATTTTATTGTGTGTTTAAACGTTGTTTTTAAATAATTAATCACAGCTATTAAAGTAGTTTCAGTTATAGAAGAAAGATGAAATTGGAATTCTATAATTCTGTGTTAGACAAATAGTCGAAATATTTATTATGTTACAGTCCAAGTATTGTTCATAATATTTGATCAATATTTAATCGCCAACATATGGGATGCAATAATTTGCAGGTCTAAGCAACTAAGCATAAAACAAACTCATGAATTGCGTGTAATCTACTTCAAAGAAAGTAACTCGGCACTGAAAGTACTATTACCGGGTGGGGCTTGTGAGTGCTCAAGCCATTAGGTAGGCCTCCCCACCTGGCTGACCCTGACAGTACTATTATATTAAATGCATTATTTTAAATTGATTTAACTATAGCTTAAACATTTAACTTGCAAAAATAAACTGATCATTTAGAAAAGAAAACAATTTAAAAATGAGAGAGCATTTATCAATATTTTTGAGGAATGCACTATGGATTGATAATATTTTTAATACAATTGCATTTGCTTTCATAATATAATAGTATTTTGAACTTATAAAAGTTTTATTTTTAATGTTATTAAAAGGTAATTTTTAATCTGAAATGAATGATGACTTTTCTTATAACATAAATGATGAACTTGATTCTTATTTAACCTGTAAATATCAATGTTAAAAAAAAACTGATTTAAATCAAAGATTTTTTTAAAATAAATCATTTGATTTAAATCACGATTTAAATCAAGCTGATTTAAATCAAACAACCCTGTGGGTAGATATTGATTTTTATATAGTTATTTAATTTATTCAAAAGGATTCCTTTACAACTACTTTCTATTCATATTCTGTTTAGTCTTTCAATCATAAACAAATCCAGGACCAAATATGTTATACAAATCTGATTAACGGGTGTTGTGCCGATGAGCAACCAGTTATCCGGAATACATCCGGACATAGCCATTCCGGTAACTGGTTTCATACTGTATTCAGTCATTATCTTCGTTCTTTATTGCTTTATAAAACCATAAGGCAGTTAGTGTCGACATTTTTGTAAAAAATTCTATGTTTGTTATAATTTACTAAATACATTTTTTCTTCACTATGTCTATTAATTTTCTTTGTGTTAATTTAATAAAAATCATTCTAAAAACAATACTTCAAATTAAATTCTATCAAAGCTGATACTGTTTTTATATACCTGTTTGATCAGGAAACATTTTGTAATTTAATCAGCAAAGATCAGAGAAATTATCACAGATTTCACTGACAACCCTATAATTATTAAAATGCAAGGAAAAAAACATTTCAAGAAAGAATACAAGTTAAATTTATAGGATGAAATTTAACTTAATATTTTCTTTAAATAAACTTATACATTTAGTGTATGTGTATAATGATATGTATCCAGCACAGCATTTGTCTTTCTGAATAAACTGAGAATTGGTTGCATTCAGAAAAAACAATATTGTAGTAAATATAGAAGAAGGTGGTTTTGTTAATCCTTTTGCTGGGACATTTAAATTTATCCATTGTTGCTCAAGTGTACTGTACAATGTGACAAAATTTTTTGCGTTTGCAGTGAAGTTTGAATGTGTAAGATAAGTATACCAGTAATGGGCCATGCACCTAGGGCTTGTCAGTGGGTCACCTGCTTTAACAAATGTGAAACAAGCTTAGATATCACTTTCACAAGCAATTAACTTGATAATTGTTTGATTAAAATGGTCACTTTAACTGTTACTTTGCTTGTGATTTGGCACGTTAGTTTGTTTTACATTTGTCAAAGTAAATGTCCCATTATAGATCTTAAACGATCCACTACTATATAATGCATTTACCTTATATAATCATGCACTTGAATCCAACAGTTAAAGTATAATGGCATCTTTTATTTTTTTATGAATTTACATATTTAGATAACATACTTAGAATTTAGAAAATGAAATTCTATTAATGCAGTGAAAAAGTTAAGGATTTTCTGGGTAACCTATACTTTTTAAGTTATAAATATTATCAGTACATATGAAAACTTTTAAAAACAATTTCACTATGCCTAAGAAATTTTATTTATGTATTTTTTTAATGCAGCAATGGAAAAACCCAAATACATAATTAATATTTCTATCCTTTCTTCTTTTAGGCATCCCAATGTGTTGCGTATGTATTCATATTTTCATGATGAAAACAGAATATTCCTTGTTCTCGAGTATGCAGCTCGAGGTGAAGTTTACAAAGCACTACAGAAGAGTCAACGATTCAGTGAAGTCGTTTCTGCTACAGTAAGCAAATTTATACATAAAATAAATGCTGTGACATACTTATTTACTGCTGATATAAAATTTTAATTTTTTATTTGGAAGCCTAAAAAATGAACAGTAAATTATAATTCCTAATTAGTCAGGGCTGGCTATTTGCCGGCAAAAAAGGGTTTCTGCCTTGCCAGTGGCAGAAACTGGTAATAACCGGTTTTAACCGGCAACAACTGGCATAAACACATTTCATGACATAATCTGAGACTCTTTTACTAGTATTAAATTCCTTAAGTACATTTTATTCCGTATAAATAACAAATGAAATATTGTGGGTAGTTTTAATTAAAAGATAAATAGATTTGTATTAGAAAAAATGAGTAATGTAACAGATAAAATTTTTGTTATAGTATGGTTATATAATTTTATATGTAAACAATTATTAGAGTACTTTAAAATTTCAGTTTAAAAATCAAATACAAAACTATATCCAATACTTATTTTAAATTAAACAATGAAAAGAAAAGAAAAATATTCAATACTTGCTCAAAATAATTTTCTGTAATTTAACGTAATAATTTAATAACACTATAAATTATCTCTCATAGAAATGTTATAGTTATATGCGGATCTTGTAATTCCATGAATTTAAAAAACATTTCATTTAAATACAGTATTCAAAGGAACAAATCGGACTTTTTTTTTTCAATTTAAGACTGTTATAAGCATAGATCAAACTTTGTGCGAATTTTAGTAAAAAAGCTAAAATCTTTAACAATGATTTTACACACAAATAACGTACAGACACGACAAAAAATGATTATATGGGATATTTTTGTCGTGTCTGTATGTTATTTGTGCATAAAATCGTTGTTAAAGATTTTAGCTTTTTTATTAAGACTGTTAGTTGAAAATGTTCCAATCACATTTTGCACTTACAAAACAAACAACTACAAAGGTTCAAAGCAGATTTGATACAGTAATAACCGACTACCATATGCTAACTTATTTACTTCATCCTAAGTATATGGGATCAAAATTGACATATGAACATAAAGAAAAGGCAAGGAAATTGCTTTCTGATATTAATCCCAATTTTGTGCCACATATAATATCCTTTGAAGCAAAATCGACTCCTGCCCCAGAAACATATTTCTCCAAGGAAGCCCTAGAAAATGTCTTGCCCTTAACTTCTATGTCGTGGTCATCTTTAAAAACGAATACTGGTGAAAATGAGGATTTGTCAAATTTGCATCCTCAATAATGACATTGCCAGCAAGTGATGATAGTCTTGAAAGAATATTTTCAAACTTTTCTTTCATTCAAAACAAAGAAACAGTGTGTTCAGAAAGATTAGCAAAATTTTGTCCTATGCTATGGAATGTTCTGTGGAAAAAGTAATAATAGTATATTTGAGTGGCAATTTTGTTCTTTCAATATTGTAAAATAATTGTGCAAGATATTTCATTAAATTTTTTTTCTGTTATTTATTGTGCTTCAATTATTTACTTATATATTTTCACAAGAATCATAATCTTTAAGTTATTGCATTGTATTATTTATTTAAAAATACTCTGAAAAATACATTTGTTAAAATATCACAGATTTTTTTGTAAATTTCTTTTTTTTACTTTTAAATAAAAATTCAACTTTGAACAATAATATAAAATAGTTAAACTTGTACAGCATCAGACTACCATTGAAAATTTCAGATTTTCAAGTGAAAAAAAAATTAGTACCTATTATTATTATTATATAAACAAAGTATATTTATATGATAATTTTGAAACTTTTTTACAACTTTGAATAACATTCATAATCTTTAATTTTAATCTTAATTGTTTACACATCAAATACATGTATGAATTAAGAATCATTGCACATTAAAGTTCTTATTAATATTATTTCTGAGTTTCTGCCAGTTTTTGCCACTTACTGGCAGAAACTAGTTTCTGCCATGCCGGTTTTAACCGGTTATAACCGCTGGTTTTAACCACTCTGGCAGAAACTTGCCAACCCTGTAATTAGTTTATTTTTATTAACGATAATATAAAATTATTCATTGCTTTTAAGTCATTATCATTTTTAAACCCATTTTCTAGTAATAGGTAATTGTAATGTTGATATCTTTAAGCAAAATAAGAATTTTTTTTCTCTCTCCATGTTTCTGTTTAAGATTATTCAAATTATCGTAAGACATTAATCTTGTGTAAGCAAGTTTGCTTTCATGCTCTGCAATCTTTGTAATAATTTTAATGCTTACCAGTAGAGATCGACTGAAAATTTGGTTTTGTTTACATTTTCGGTGAAAATGCTGTCGAAAATTTGCCTGCAGTGAAATCTGTATTCCAAAAATCTTGTTTCTTCCTTCGGAATTTTTCAACTTTACTGATTGATTTGAACTATATTAGCTGAAATGAGACTCTCTTTATTGCTTGCTATAATCTTCACTGTCTATAATTATCAGTGATGACTGACTGAAAGCGTGAGTGAAAATTATAAAGCAAGTAATGCATAAAGGACTAAACTTTGAAGATGCTTTTCATGCACTCATTAAAAGCTGATTTAACAGCAATAGAACATTTTTAGTTTGAAACTGTATGTTTCGAATACTCTTTGAGAAAGTTCTGGTATAACGGATGAACATTTATAAAAATCATTATAAAAGATAAATCAAGGTATGTATACCTAAAGCATTTTTTAATTAGATGGAATTCATGTAATTAGAAAATCATTCTGTGTCGCTAATGAATTAATTACATTTTTTTTAATGTGAAAATAAAAAGTTTTGGTCAGAGGCACAGAGAGCCAACTTGGGCCACATGTATAATTAATTAATAATTATGTATATTTATGCATGTATTTACTAAAAAAATTTCTTGGGAACATTTTCGTTTTCAGCCGAAAATAGGAAGATTACCGAAATTCGGTTTTGGTCAATCGTTATTTACCAGTATAGTAAGAATATATGATTTTATTATTTAAAATATACTGTCATCTTTATTACATGAATTGAGATTTAAAATAAATTTCCTAAAAGATTAATTATTTGGCTATAAAAATTATAAGCAGCATTTTTATAATCCCTTTTTTTCTCCCTTCATTTTTAATGGCATGAATTTTGGCATATAAATTGTCTTTTGTAATTTCATATCTATATTTATCTATAATTTTTTTTTCTGTGATTTAATTTATCATATTGATATCCAAAAGCATTTAATTCGTAAGTCAGTCTGACTCATTAAGCATAAAGTGTTAGTCAGTCAACAAGAAGAATGTCTGTTTCCCTTCCCACTTTGCCTAAAAACCGACTTAAATGTGATAGTTGCTGAAGGGAACTATGTTTCAGTACAAAAATATTGTATTTCTTCTTCCAACTCAGCAGTTAAAAACAATCCAGCATTTCTTACTTGCTTTTATTGCTGGTAAAAGAGAAAAAAGTACAAAAGTGTTCTTTTTTTAAAAAATAACATTGGTGCAGTATGTTTTTAAGAAAGTGATCTTTTTTTTCTAAATCATGTGCAGTATCATACTGTAATAAATGGCTATGTAAACAAAACAGGTGAACTGTTAAGCTTGCTTATACAGGGAGTTCAAAAGATTTAAACTAACTTTAATTTTTTATATCTTTGTTTTTAGTATTGGAAAGCTCTGAAATTTCATAAACTTTAAAGTATCATTACTCAGGGAACTTTGGTTGTAGAAGAATGGGATGTTTACTGTTGTACTTGTCAGAGTATGAAGAAAGATTTTCTAAATATAACTTGCAGGATCCAGTGGGAATATAGCAAAAAAAAAAAAAAAACTTTTTGAAAATTAATGACAGGATTATTTCATCAACTAATCCTAATTCCTACATTATCTCGAACACTTTTGCAACTTACATTGCCTACTTATCTCCAAGAAAGAAATAATTAAAGTGTGTTTTAATCTTTTTGAACAACCCTATATACAGTAGAACTCCAATCATCCAAATCAATTGGGACCAGACCCCATTTAGATAATCAAAAATTCGGATAATTGGTTTTTTCTGAAAAAGGGTCTATTTTAATTAATTGCCGTATGTATGTTGAAAATGGGAGGAAAAAACTATTTCTAAAGAAAAAGCTTTTAATTAATTAAATGAAAAGCAACACTTTTACATGTTAAGCATACTTACAAGTGCTGTACAATTAGGGTGGAGTGCTCGCCTATGGGAAAAAAAAAAATTCTTCAAATCAAAATTGGCCGGGGTGGGAAAGTTGCTCTATCCGATCCTCATTCTGAATATAAAATATCTTTGAAAAATATTAATATTAAATACTGCCCCAAGGTCATTGAATATTGAGAAAAAACGTAAAAGCGCTCGGCTATGAAAAATATTTTTTTTTTCCAAATCAAAATGAGGTGGTGTGGGAAAGTTGCTCTATCATATCCTCAATCTGAATAAAAAATATCTTTGAAAAATATTAATATTAAATACTGCCCCAAAGTCATTGAATATTGAGAAAAAACATAAAAGTTGTGCATTTTCTCATTTTTTTCCTCAAATATACAAACTATTTTATTAATTTGATTTAAAAGGATGGTCATCGAATTATTATTATTGTTATTAGAAATTTATAGTAAAATTATGTAATATTTATATCAAATTCGCTTTTATTATGCTTACTCAACAACTATACTTTTTTTTAATATATGAAATTTGGATAATTGTAATTGTTTTATATTTTTTACTTAATCTGTGTAAAAAAATATAATTTGAAATTATTCTTAAACAACTACAGTAATAAGATAAAAATAATTTACTATTGCAATTTACAAGCCATGAAGTTACTATTTTATAGTAGTCCATACTGTTTACTTTCAAAAACTGCCTTTTTTTCCGAGACTCCAGACAAGTTTTAATGAATTCAACGCATCTCAAAGGACCACAAACAGCAGAAGAAGCCTCCGTAACAAGTTTCACATATCTTTCAGTGGCTTGATTGTGACAAGGAAATAGTTTAATCTTAGGTAAGGTGTCATCATTTATTGTCTTTAGATTTAGGATACATTTTGTAAGAATGTTATGATCTAAGAACTTAGTTAATGGTGTTTGTATCACGGTCACTTCAGCCCAATTTATAGAATCTATATAGACTTTGGCTTCAAAATTTATCCGTATGTAAAGAATTTCTTGACTTTCGAGATTTTATTGTTCTGCGTAGTGCCAAAGGTCTTACATAGTATGTAAGAGAGTTGGCACTACACATAATAATAAAATCTTGAAAGTGAAGACATTCTTTACGTACGTTCAACTTACCTGAGATCACGTACGTAAAGAGTTTTTTGACTTTCGAGATTTTATTATTCTGCGCAGTGCCACTTTTATATAGTATATATGAGTGTTGGTACTATGTAGAATAATAAAAGTTTCACGAAAACAAACAATCAAGTTACCTGAGAGACCAAAGACTATATCGATTTCATAAATTAGGCAGAAGTGACCGTGACAAAACCACCATTAACTAAGTTCTTAGATCATAACATTCTTACAAAGTGTCCCCTAAATCCAAAGGCAATAGATGAAGACATCTTACCTAAGATTAAACTATTCCCTTGACACAATCAAGCCACTGAAAGTTGTGTGACACTTGTTACGGAGGCTTCTTCTGCTGTTTGTGGTCCTTTGTTGAGACGCCATGGATTCATTAAAACGTCTGGAGTCTCGGAAAAAAATGCCAGTTTTTGAAACCAAAAAACAGTATGGACTACTATAAAATGGTAACTTTACTGCTTGTAAATTAAATAGTAAATTATTTTTACCTTATTACATTAGTTTTTTAAGAATAATTTCAAATTATATTTTCTTACACAGGTTAAATAAAATATGTAAAACAATTGCAATTACCCAAATTTCATATATTTTAAAAAAGTATAGTCGTTGAATTAGTATAATAAAAGCGAATTTGATATAAATATTACATAATTTTATTATAAATATATAATAATAATAATAATAATTCGACGATCATCCTTTTAAATTAAATTAATAAAATAATTTGTATGTTAGAGGAAAAAAATAGGAAAATGCACAACTTTTACGTTTTTTCTTAATATTCAATGACCTTGGGGCAGTATTTAATATTATTCAAAGATATTTTTTATTCAGAATGAGGGCATGATAGAGCAACTTTCCCACACCGCCCCATTTTGATTAGGAAAAGAATTTTTTTTTCCACAGGCGAGCGCTTTTACGTTTTTTCTCAATAATCAATGACCTTGGGGCAATATTTAATATTAATATTTTTCAAAAATATTTTATATTCAAAATGAGGATCTGATAGAGCAACTTTCCCACCCTGGCCGATTTTGACTTGAAGAAAAAAAAAATTTCGCTCCACCCTACTGTACATTGGTACAGTATGTACGTACCATACTGTAAATGAAAGTCATTGCTTGTGATGTTTGTTGGTAAAAAGATTATTTTAAATTGGCCATTCCCTCTTTCCAAAAAATCTTTGGTGAGATGAGTTGGTGGATTATCAACAATCAAGGGCAATTAAAATAATAAAACTTTGTAAAAAATCACCATAAAAATAAAACAAAACACAGGACGCGTTTCGAGCTAAAAACATAACAGCTCGTCATCAGCTAAGCATACACGTGTCCGTAAACGAACAAGTTCAAAATTGAACTGAAGATAAAAAATGTTGCGAAGAATGCGACAGATGGCGCTACCTGATAGAGGGATATGCAAAAGGGAAATGTGTTGAAAAAAGATAGAAGAGAAAATGAAATGGAAATAAAAGAAAAAATAAAAATAAAAGAAGTAAATTAAAAATATAAATAAAAATAATAAATAAAGAACTATAAAAGAACAAGAAAAAAATCCAAATTATTATTATTATTTTTTTTTTTTTTTTTACAAAATAAAAAGAAAAGAAACAAGAGAAAAGGGAAAAGAATTACAAAATTAATTTCCACGCTGGAGATAGGAAAGGAGATGATGGGAGATCATTGACAAGATTAGCAGAATTTTTAGAAATAAAATATGCTTCATGAAAATCCAAGTGAGAGGGAGAGGCAGGGGAAGAAATAATTTTGGCCATGGAGAAATTGAAACAATGACTGGAAGACCAACAGTGAGAAGCAATCGAAGATTTAGAGATTTCTTGATTTGCAATATATCTCTGATGCTCGCCTAATCTGAATTTTAAAGCTCTCTTTGTTTGACCAATATAACCTAAATTGCAAGAGCAAGGAATGAAATAAACACCCCACCAGTTCTCAGTAGGAACAGGATCTTTTAGAGAAGAGAATTTAATTTTATTCATAGGTTTGAAGATAACTTTAAAGTTAAAACGAGAAAGTATTTTAGCAATTTTGAAACACAGAAGAGAATAAAAGGGCAGAACTATTATAGAATTAAAATTAGGAGGATTATTTGAATCAGAAAAAGGACGTTTAGGCTTATTAAATTTATACAAAGCTTTATCAATTAAAGAAGGATTATAACCACGAGCAAGGGCAAGAGATTTCAGATAATTAATTTCATTATTCAGAGCAGAAGAGTCAGAACAAATGCGTAACGCCCTAAAAACAAAAGTATAAAAGGACGTCACTTTTTGTTGAGGAGGATGATTTGAAAGGGCATGAGGAGGAAGGGAGACAGCGAAAGGTTTTCTATAAACGGAGGTAGAGAACCGATCTGGGAGTTTTGAAACCAAGACGTCAAGGAAAGGAAGAGAATTGTTCTCTTCGACTTCGAGAGTAAATTGAATACAAGGATCAACAGAATTAACAAGAGAGAGGAGATTAGAAAGATCAAGGTCAGATGGAATTAAAATGAAAGTGTCATCAACATACCTAAACCAGAAAGGAAATTTATATAAACTGAAGAGTTTTTCTTCAACAAAATGCATATAAATATCACATAAAAGAGGAGACAATGGATTACCCATGGCCTGACCCTCAGTTTGAGAATAGAAAGAATTGTTAAACTGAAAAGCAGTTTGCCTGACACAAAGACTAACTAAATGCAGGATTTCATCAATCTCAATGGAAGAGTAATGAAATTCGCGCAACCTTCTTTCCAAACAATCAATTGCCCCTTGAACAGGCACGTTAGTGAAAAGGGATTTAACATCTAAGGAAACCATTATATAATTGCAAGGAGAAAGGCGTTTAATTTTATCAACAAAGTCAAAAGAGTTTTTCACGGTATGAAAGTTAGTGGAAGATAAAGGAGCGAGTAACTTAGAAAGGAACTTGGCAAGTTTATAAGAAGCAGTACCAATATTGGAAACGATAGGGCGAAAGGAAAGAGTAGGTTTATGGACCTTAGGAAGAGCATAGAAACGAGCACAATTAGCGATAGTAGGGGTGACCAAACGTTTAGTGTAATCATTAAGAAAGACAGAATTTTTAATGACATGCTTGATGTCAGATAAATGCTTAGTAGAAGGATCCTTTTTTAATTTGGAATATGGACCAGAGTTTAACATAGATTCAACGTGGGAAATATAATCAGATTTATTGAGAAGAACTGTTTGACCGCCTTTATCAGCCTTAGTAATAAGAAGGTTAGGAACGGAATTAAGTTCACTGCGAGCAGATTTCTGAGAAGAAGAAAGATTAGACTTATTAAAAGATTTATTAGAAGAAATGACATTAGCCAAAAGGTAGCGAAGAGAATCAAGTTGACCAGAAGAAATTTTACTGTTTTTGAAAGAATGTTCAATGGGAGCAATTAAGTTCGGAATAGAAGGCTTAGAAATGCACGAAAAATTCAAGCCAAGTGAGAGAACATCACGCTGAGAATCAGTAAGAGAGTGAGAAGATAAATTGACAACATAATTTTGCTCAAGAGGAGAAATACTAGGAGCAGAAGAATTAGAAGTCAGAAGAGAAGAAAACTTTTTATCCAAAATAGCATTGTGACACCTAGATTTGAAATCGACGTAAGCAAAAATCCGTTTCTCAAGGAAAGGGAAATAAATTACAGTTTTACTTAACTGTAAATGCAAAGAATATAATTCATATTCGATGCAAGAAAGAGAGTAACGAACATCTTGAATGATGGCTCTAAGAATAGCAAACTTACTCCTAGTTAAGGCATTTTCAACACGAATGGAAGAAGGAAGCTTGAAAATAATATTAATGAACTTAGGAATAACTCTTGAACGTTTACACCTTAAAAGAAAATTAAGCCTATTCAAACACCTGGCGCGCTTCAAACGAAGGTGCTTGAAACGATTAAGAAGTGAAGAACCCATAACAAGAAAGAAGGAAAACAGGACCAGAAAATGAATAAAAAGATAATAAATAAATAAGTAAATAAATAGAAGAAAACAAAATAATAAAATGAAATAAAATAAAAATAAAACTAAAAACTGGGAAGAAAGAAAAGCAAATACCTTGAACACGTGCAAAGCAATAACACGGTGCAGCACCCAAATAGTTGAATACAGCGAAACAGCACCGAAAACTGGCGATATGAAGCAATTAAAATAATAAAACTTTGTAAAAAATCACCATAAAATTAAAACAAAACACAGGACGCGTTTCGAGCTAAAAACATAACAGCTCGTCATCAGCTAAGCATACACGTGTCCGTAAACGAACAAGTTAAAAAATGAACTGAAGATAAAGAATGTTGCGAAGAATGCGACAGATGGCGCTACCTGATAGAGGGATATGCAAAAGGGAAATGTGTTGAAAAAAGATAGAAGAGAAAATGAAATGGAAAAAATGGAAATAAAAGAAAAAATAAAAATAAAAGAAGTAAATTAAAAATATAAATAAAAGTTCTTTATTTATTATTTTTATCATCAATTCGGATAGTCAGACTTCGGATAATTGGAGCTCTACTGTATTTACTTTTAAACATAGATACTGCATGTAGAGGAGAGTTGTACAAAACCGGGTAGGCGGGTAAAACCGGGTTACGCAGTTTCCTCCTTGACTTCTACTGCTATCTATGAGCCAACTCGAGAAATTACTTGTGGATCACCATTACGGCATTTGTAGCTGAACGAAACGCTACTGTATGCGGTTCTTTTTTGTGTAAAGGATTTTGTTTGAATTTCTCTTAAAAATTGTTTTGTTTGATTTTTGGCTTTATGCATATAATCACTATTTTTCAGCATATTAAATATTGGTAATACTATATCTAATTCTTTGCTTTCCTGCTAATATTTTAACATTTTTATTTATATTTTTGCTATAGGATTGGCAGTAGTAACGCCATATTTTAAAATCTGTGTCATGTTGGGGTAAAACCGGGTACCTAAGAGTGGGTCAAAACCGGGTATACACGGTTCTACACTCATAGAATGCTTTTTGTAGTATAATTAATATATTAGCATGGAGCTATAAATTGCATTTTTAATGCTATTAATTTACCTTATAATTCTAAGTGAGAAGGTTATAGTAATAAAGTGATAGTTATAGTGAAAACATTTATTTTGATTTTGTTTTTCATTAAAAAGTGGGACTAATTTTTAGATTATATTTATGAAGTTAAATGAACTGCAATTATTACTGAACAAAATAATGGTACCAATTAAGGTATATTTTTATATTATGCTTATTACATTTTAATAATTTCTAATCTGAGGGATAATAACTTGCGTTATAGGCCTACTTAAAATTCAAAATATATTCCGTAAATTCTTTTTTTTAAATAAAATAATCTGTCCTAATTGATAAATGATCTATAAAATCTCAATTCCATATAAATAGGCTACATTATCTAGAACATTTTTTTCTCAAATAAATGTTAAACAAGCAAGAGAAAACCCTCTCTTGATGAATAATGCTTTCCCACGCTCATTTGCTGTATGTAATAAGAGATAATAGCGACTGATGGATTACGGAAGAGGCCTTCTTTATTTGGTTAAAAAAAAATTATAGATTTTTCCAATCCTTCTCCTATAAAACCTCTTCTTTTAATCCTTGAAGGGCATTCAACTCATGCTAAAAACATCGAGTTAATCAATCTAACAGGAGAAAGTAATGTAATTATCTCATGTTTCCCTGCATATGCAACAAATCAACTTCAGCCCCTTGATGTGTCATTCATGTACCTCTAAACTTATATTGCGAAGAAGAGGTGAGTTACATTCCTATCTTGGGTGATCTGTAGCAATTTACCAAATTGGAAAATTATTTAAAGCAGCATTTTCGTGAGCAGCAGTTGCAAATACTGCAAACAGAGGGTTTGAGAAAACAGGGATTTTCCCCTACAACAACAAAATTTTTCCAGAACATCTTTTTGCTCCTTCGGAAACGACAGAGAAACTCATGAAAGTCAATGATACACACCTAGATCTATGAAGCCACAGATTGGCATAGCTGCAGCAATAAATATTTCTGAAACATCACAGAAGAATGTAGCTCAACCTTCCACACCTAAAAGGGTTGACATCACAGATCCAGCAGTTGACAACATCCAACCTCTTCCATGTCGAGCCGCTTCCACATCCAGCAGTTGACATCACAATCACAGGCATCATCAGTTATTCAAAATTTTACCTCTACAGAATAGATTAGTAAACGTATCCCATCGACATCTTCAGACTATGTAGCCCAGTAATCTACCAAACCAATTTCGCCTAAAATGTTATTACTTTCTCCCCAGGTAGGCGTCAGAATTGAGAAAAGAGCTAACAAACGAAGGAGAAAAACGGTTATTTCGACTTCTTCTCCCTATAAATTAGTGATCGAAACAGATATTAAATAGAAATAAGTCAAACAAACTGCAGGATGAAAAAGAAAGATTCTTAAAAGAAAAAAAATTGAGAATCAACAGAAAAAGAAACCCAAAACGTTGAGGATACGTCCTCAGAAGAAGAAGAAGATAATGAACCCTACATGTTTTGCAATGAACTTTACTCAAATTCTAAATCCAAAGAAGATTGGATACAATATTTGAAATGCTACAGATAGGCACAGGAAGCATGTAGTAATGCAGAAGAAAATGATGACAAATTCGTTTGTGATTTTTAAAGGTAAAAGAGCTCTAAGATTTTCAGTGTAAAGTAGGTAGGCTTATACAACCTAGAAAATTTGCCTCAGATTTATTTTTGACATATGAAAGAACACATGTGCAATTTCACTTTGTTAAAAACAACATGAATGGATTTTTTTTACTTTATTAAACAAGAATTTGTCCACCAAAATTAGTTTTCTAGAAGTTTTAAATGGGTGCCTGGTTTTACCCAACCAGTGGGGTAAAACCGTATTTTTGCATATGTCTGAAAAAAGCTAATTTTGCATATAATCAATTAATTTTTTTATTGAAAAGAATATATTTTATTATAGCCAAAGATTCATTTAACATTAAAAACGATGTTCATAGTTTGTTTTCTCATTTCACTGCATTTAAGAACAACAAACATTTATGGTACCCGATTTTGCCCCACCTTCCCCTAAATGTCTATATTAAATAAATTGCATAAGTGTTGAAAAAATTGGTGTGTTCTTTGAAACAGTGAATAAATTGCTGAAAAAATACTTCTGAAACTTTTTTTTTTTTACCAAGACCATTTTCTCAAACTCGCTTGAGCCTTTACAAAAAAGAAGTACCAGAATAGTTACATAACAGGAATGGAGTTTGGAACAGCAGACAGTAACAGAGAGGTATTTGAAAAAGAGCACTTTAATTTATTTTTTCGGAGAAGGCGGTGTGATGATGTGGCCGATGCTTTCATCCTTCTCAGCTTGTACATAAACAAAGTTAAAATATAGCACATGATATCTTTCATGAGTTCTTTATTAGAACAATTAAGTTAAGGTAAAATAAAAATAAAATTACAATGGATTGTGAAACACTTTCACTTTGCTTAACAAAGTCTTATGTAAAAAAAACACTCCATGGGTGTATACGATCATACTTCATATCCATCATTAGGATGCTACACACATTTTAGTGGACTATTATTAAGTTGGTTACATCACAATTCAAAATACGAGTCTGTCTGGCTTTCCTCACTAAAACTTACTGACTCCTCTTTTTTTTTTTGGTCTTGTCCCCAGTCAGGGATCTGGAAAGCTTCTCTCCTATTGGTCAGTCATGACATCACCCTTGTTTTCATCCAAGCCCCACAATTTCTCTAAGATATAGAAATGTACACTTCACACTCCCTTGGACATTTCTCAAGGTGAAAGATAAACTTTGTTATTCTGTCCCTGAATTCTTTTCAACTAAAAGCTATTGCACAGCGCAGGAATGTTTATTGATTGCCTCCCTTTCCTTGTGTGACAAAAGCACAATGTCACAGGGTGAAGAGGTCAATTGTTAAATCACTATACTTAAATTTGTGAATCATGCTTTGTGAATTTTCTCGTTTTAATCTTAAAATTTGAGTAAACAAAAACCCTGAGTTGAGAATTTATGTATGTATGTATGTGTAAGCTAAAAAAAAAATTTCTTTTGGCATCAAATTGAATTTTTTACTTTTTTTTAGTATATGGCTCAGCTTGCTGGGGCATTCAAATATTGTCATTCCAAGAAGGTCATACATCGAGACATAAAGCCTGAAAATTTGCTTCTTGGACTTGCTGGTGAGATCAAAATTGCTGATTTTGGTTGGTCTGTTCATGCACCATCCTCAAGACGCACAACAATGTGTGGTACTTTGGACTATCTTCCTCCAGAAATGCTCGATCATGAAGTGTATGACTCTACTGTAGATTTGTGGTGTTTGGGTATTCTGTGTTATGAGTTCCTAGTTGGAAGTCCTCCTTTTGAATCTAAGACAAATACTGAAACTTATGCTCGTATACGCAAAGTGGATCTCAAGTTTCCTGATTTTGTTTCCTCATTAGCAAGAGATTTTATACGATCTGTAAGTATATCTCTTTCTTTGTTTTCTTTTCTTTTCTAATGTTTTTAGCAGCGACTTTTAATTATGTAAAATGTTCTTTTCAAATATATGTTGAAAAAAAAAACTTTTAAAATAGTATACAGTCGACGCTCGTTTTTATGAAGTCATACGGAACACTCAGATAGTTTGTAAAATAGAAAAACACCAAAAATGATATGAATACGTACTTTATGTCTATTTTTTTTTATCAAACTACCCCCTCTTCATAGATGAAGCAGTATCTCAAAATTATTTATTATGAAATAAAGTTCATCTTTTTTTTTTAAATATACAAAAAATAAATGCAAATTTATGCACAAAAAATAATTCTAGTACACAGAAAAATATTTTACCATGCTTTGAAAACATTACATATCAAAACATAGACTGTATTAGTACTTAATACACTGCTCAAAACAATTAAAGGATATTGCAGTTTTAGGTGGATTTTGTATCTGGTAAACTGTTTAGCTGATTGATACATAGTCGACAGACATAGTAGGTTATATGAGAATAAATTACACATGTTTGGCAGAAAAAAAATGCATTTTATTGCGCATTTGTGTACTAAAGGAAAAAAACACAATTTGTGCATATGAGAAAAAAAGAATAAAAAAAGGTGTTTTCTTCAAAGAAAATCATTTTCAGTAGGGGGTATGGTTTCCACGGGCGGCCAGCAACGTTGAACACCTTTGAGGCATGGACTCAATGAGGCTATTAATGACGAGTTGGGGTATTCTGCCCCACTCTTCCAGAAGAGCTCTTTCCAGTTCTTGGAGAGTTTGTGGGGGTTGTTGGCGGCCAGAAACTCGTCTTCCTAGAGCGTCCCAAACGTGCTCGATTGGATTCATGTCTGGAGAACACGCTGGCCATTCCATTCGAACGATTCCTTCCTCGAAAAGGAAATCCTCCACCAGGTTTGCACGATGTGGCCTGCAGTTATCGTCCATTAAAATGAAGTTATCTCCGATTGCTGCAGTGTAAGGGACTACAATAGTCTGAGGATCTCATCCCTATATCGGCGACCAGTCAGAGCTCCATCTCGAATGATGTAGAGGTCAGTGCGCCCGTCAATGGAGATGCCACCATACACCAACACTCCTCCACCGCCAAATCTGACACTTTCGTGCACGAACGCAGGATTATTCCTACTGCCACGGTCCCTCCAGATGAAAATACGCCTATTATCCGGATGCACAGAAAAACGGGACTCGTCAGAAAACAGAATATTGCTCCATTCATTTCTCCTCCAGTTGACATGCTCGGTTGCCCACTCCCTGCGGTCGCGACGATGCCTTGATGTTAATCTAACACATACCATCGGTCGGCGAGCATACAGACCTACAGCATGGAGCCGGTTTCGGACAGTCTGAGTTGAAATCGTGGTGCCTGTAGCCGAGCGAAGGTGTTGTTGGAGAAGAGTAGCGTTCATGGTTCGGTGTCTCCGAGCTGTTAACACTAAATACCGATCTTCATTGGGCGTTGTTGCCCGTCTACGACCTTGCCCTGGTCTTCGGCCTGCACACCCACTCTCCAAAAAACGGTTCCAGATCCTGGAAATGACACTTTGTGACACTCCAATGGCTTGCGCTACTTCGGCTTGAGTTTGGCCCCCTTCTAACCTACCAACAATTCTCAAAGCTTCTGAATCTGTCAAATGACTTCGCTGAGACATCGTACTCATCGAAACAAAGCAATCACTGAATGCCGATCATCCTTGTCTTCATTCTCTTTTATCCAGTTGAAAGTCAAATTTCATTCGCTGCCGCTGAAGCGACGTTTTTGACGTCGAACTCAAAATTTGCATACTCCACAGTTTGAAAACAGGAAAAATTTGCATTTGTGATTCTCTTCTTCTATTTTCGGCAAAAAAAATTTCGTTTATATCTTTATTTTATATAAAACTTCAAATATCCTTTAATTGTTTTGAGCAGTGTAGATGAAAATACATACATGAAAACATAGATAAAAAATTAGGAATGGAAATAATCACTTATCTTTTTTTGGAATTTTTATCACATTTTGGAAATAGATGTTTCCATGTTATCTATGCTCAAAATCATTTCAAAGTTATTGTTCCCTTCAAAAAAGTGCATTAGTCCTGACAACCATTCAGCTGCTTGTTTGGCAGTCGGTCATTGGGTTATTTCATGTTCTTCTTGTTCAAAATCTGAAAGTTTTTCCTTTTCATTCATTATGTCAGCAATAATTTGTTCTTCTGATATCTCTTCCGTACAAATCACATTTGAATCCACATTCAAAAAGCCCTGGAATGAAATTTCAGGCAGCAGTTGGTTTCTTATGCGGAGTTCATTTATGAGTAACTCATCTTCACTCATGTCATCGGGTGCATTTTCTTGGCTTTCTTCAATTATGGTAGCAGAGATCACAGATTGAGTAGTCCAGGTGAAAATAGTCAATTTCAAAACACAGTATTTTAAAAGCTCTCCTTTCCCCATTCAACAATTGCACATGTTTGTCGAATGGGGATAGGCTGGTCGAGAAAGACGTCCGAGCTTCACTCACCAATCAGAGACCTTCCACCCACATATGCCTTTAAAATCCCTGATAAGCAGCTGCATGAACCACGTAACACTACTTGAACTTGTAGTTATGCGCCCCCCACCCCCACCCCCTTTTGAAAAGAGTGTGGTGGAACATAACACATTCTTGGAATTCACCTGATGTCTCATTGCATCTGTTGATAATATAACTGATGTTGGCACTGCGTTCCGATATTTAAAAAAACATTGCAGAATTTTGAAAACAGAGTTCACAAAAAAGAGATTTTCAAAATATGTAGTTCATAAATGGGTGCGAAAAATTACATTCTGCCTATGGGAGTGTATTCGAGATCACTCTCTAGTTCGTAAATTCACAAGTGTTCGTGAAAAAGAAGTTCGTAAAAATGAGCATCTATTGTATATAAAATTTTATCTAAAAAACACATTATGCAGTATGGACCCATTTATTCAGAAACCAGAAAAGCAGGCATCCAGAATGATATTTCTATTCTAATAGACTGATTTCAGAATCTTTACAGAAAAAAGTGTTATACACTGAAAGTGTGACATATGCATAGCATGAAACATTGCAAAATGCATGATATAACTTGATGTGAGCATCTAGAGTTTGAAATGGAAATATATTTAGTTACATGTTAGACGTTTTGATTTTTATGCAGAGGAAACAGAACAATTTTTGTTTCCAAGGCGTTCCTATAAATTAGGTATGGGACGAATAGTGATTTAGCCAAATACCGAATATTCGTCCAAATATTCGGTGGCCGAATATTAACATTTGAGAAAATAACTTTTGATTATATATAATTTAAAAAATAGGAACTCATTAATCATTACTACTCTTAAATGTATTTTTAAATTTGTTTTTAAATTTGATAAACTTATTTTAGCACAAAAAATATGAAATTGCATTATATCCTTTTATTTTAAGGTACATATCAAATTGACTTTCAGTAAGTCAGGATGGTAAATTATTTCCATTAAAATATAAAGAATTTACTTCACTTTAACTATCAAATGATACTCTTATCCTTTCTTAGATTCAAAATTCCTCTTATTCTCTCTCATAACTCACAAGGAGATATTTTCTGGAGTAACCTTTAATCAAGTAAATTTTATCATTGAGAATTTGTGTCCCTAACGATAAAAAAAATTATAAAAATGAGTTTGTTCTGAAATCAGTTTCCAAGCCTTAAATTACAAATTACATTACTCAAATTTACCAGCACTTATATTTAGAAGCAAAATGTTGAGTCAAGCCTGTAATTTTAAAATAAGCATGATGTTCTATTCTCTTTATCATATCTGATTTATCTAAGCTTAAACTCTACAATATAAGATACAGAGAACAATACAGATTTTTGTTCCATGTTTCAAGTGAAAGATTTTTTTTTTTATCTTAAACATAATCTTGTTAAAAAAAAAAACTTTAAAACATTTAGACTAAAGTCAGTAGTGTTTTTATAGTTTTAATTTTCCTTCTGAAATGTGCATTTTTTTGCTTAATTTAACTTGAAGAAAGATCCATGTCTTTAATTTAAAGTTTGCAACAATGTCTAAATTGCAAGGGTAATTTCCCTCCTGTCATCTTATATATAGGTGTGGGAGAGAGATTATGCGTTTTGTTTTTTCTACCTGAGTTTGTTAAAATGTTTTTTAAAAATGTTTGTTATTTTGAAAATCTGTTGAATTTTATTTTATGAAGTTGACTACTGTGTAGTTAACTTCGAGCATTTTATTGCATATAAACAATTAAAATTTAAAATTATACTGTTATTTTTAATAAACAAAATAAAATAAAACTTTGTACAAGAGTTTTGAATATGCCTTGAAAGACTTCTTATAATATGCTTCTAGAATCTTGAAATGCTTAGTTTTTGTCTTTTTCCTTCATAGTTGCTTAAGAAAAAACCAAGTGAAAGAATGACCTTAGATGACATGCTGAAACACCCGTGGATTTTAACACATGCCAAAAAGAATGAAAATGACAAGGTTAGTTCATACTTAAAATACTACTGAAATATTAATGTCATTTTATGTTACGTTTTAAAGGAAAATGAACTAGCTCACTTACAAGGTTAGTATTAAGCTAGCTGAAGCATAATTCAGTATGAAGTAAAAGTTTCAATTTTGCCAAGTTAATAAAATTCCATGTTCTATTTTTCTAAAATTATTTGCATTTTATTTTTATTTTATATAAAAACAAAGTTTTTGTTATTAGAAAATTAATTATTAATGCATTTAAAATTTATCATTTTCAGCATAAAAATTTCAATAAATAAATTGATTCCAAAAAAATTTATAAAAATATCCAGAGTTCATCTTCAGGTGTCAATCCAGGCAAAATTTGGATCCTATTTAGAACCTCTTCACAAAAATCTGCAGAATAAAATAGGCCCCTTTGCAAAATTCCATTACATAAAAACATACTTTTCATTATTTTTATTTTGTTAGATTTTAAAATGTGCAATTTACAGGGCTCGAAAATATCAAAAATATCCAGTATTTTGATATATATCCGATATTTTCAAAATAGTCAAATTACTGCTGATAATAAATATATTCATGCATAATATAAATTAGAAACTAAAACATATTGCACTTAATATGCATGCAAACTTAAACAGCATTCTAAAACTGCATTTCTTTTTTTTTTTCACTTAGAATATAATTGAATATCAACTAATTGAAAAGATACAACAATTTGCTTTATACACTTATATATATAAACTATAGGATTTGTATCAAGGATCAAGAAAGTTTTATGAAACAAAATTTTAAATACAAAATAGCTTTTTTAATTGAAGAATTTTAACATAAATGTAAGCTTGTCTTAACAGTTTAGACTGAAGTAAACCAAAATCAGAAAACTTTTCCAATAATGCTGTATATATAAATGATTATCTAAATTATAGTTTATCTTTCAATAGCTGTTCTGAATTGTCTCACATAATTATTAGCTCTACATTTAAAAATAAAAGTTTAAAACATAAATCTTAAACAAGATATTCATTTTCTTCTTTGCCCTAAACAGTCACCACCAGAGACTAAAGTTCTTTATCTACAGAATGACACAGTCAATAACAGTTGAAATTTCCAATTACCGTAATTTCGGGTAGATAAGCCGCCCTGGCGTATACGCCGCTACGTCCGAAAATGGTAAAAAAAACCTGAAATTCCATCGTATATGCAGCACCGGCGCATAAGCCGCACTTATTGAAAGTGGTGTATGTACTACTATAGACGCCATATTGAAGATTTTCGCGCATTTTTTAAAACCATTTTAAAAAATAGAATTTTAAATTTAATTCAAATAATGAAAATAAATAAATAAATAACTTTTGGTTTGTGAATTTATCCAATTACATCGCACATTTCAGCCTTGGATCGGCAAGTAGAAATACATTTTATGGAATTCTTATAAAACATAACGCTAGTATTACAAATAACACTATTTTTTATTTGAATCCATCAATTAAATAACACAACGTGAAATTCCGAAAATAAGTAATGATAAATAATCATTTTGACAACATGAACTATTGGCAAAAGTTGGGAGAGACTTATAAAGAGATTTTTTTTTTAAATCCCTTCACTACTAACTGTAAACATTAATGTCTATTAACAGAAATTAATTGGTACTCGATTTGATATATTCTGTAAATATTTAAAATAAAATGTTCTAAGAAAGTTTTAAAATAAACAAAAATTAAATACATGCGTTCATTATTGAAAATAAAAAAATACAACATTCACAAATGCGCACACTTAAAGAAAACAAGAGAATCTACTTTCTTTTCTATTAAAACGCTGCGAAAAAGGATTCCTTAAATGTGTCAGCGACTTCACTTTGCGTAAGTGCAGTAAAAAGAAATTATTGAGCTGCAAGCAAACAGAAAAAATAATTTAAAAGAAAAAAAAAACGAAAAGCAAAACCTGTTTTTTCTTAGCTATTAGAAAAAAAAAAAAAAAAAAATCTCTATTATTAATTGTCCGATTTTGTTCAAATTTTCAGTAAGTTGCAATAACAGTAAATTAGGCTGTGTAACAAAATTTTATTAAAATATAAAAAGTTATTAGAAAATTACAGCACTCCCCAAAACCCCTAGTTTATGAAAAAGTAAAGAGCCATCTGCAGTTGTTTATTCAACTCTGTGGTGGAGTGGAAAGTTGAACGTTATCAGAATGAGATCATTATCTTTGAGTAATACGTTTCGTTATGCAGAAAGAAACCATGCATAGATTTTTTTCTTTTTTAATGAAATAAAAAAGAACTTCCCGATATTTTTTAAAATGATTGTTATTTCCAATCGGTGAAACATTTTTAATATTGTTTTTCAGATTTTCACTCTATAATATTACATGATCTGATTTATTTTTTTTTCTGGAAAAAATCGTTTTTACTTCGTATACGCCGCACCGGCAGATAAGCCGCAAAAGGTAAAATTTAACTTTTAAACACGTATAAGCCGCGGCTTATCTACCCGAAATTACGGTACACTTGTTTTGACTGAAGAAAATATCAAAATTATCTTGCACGGTGATGTTTTGAAAATAATTATCAAATATACGAAATATCAAACATCTTGAAATTTTGAAAATAAATATCAAGAATTTGAAAATATCAAATATCTTGATATTTTAAAAATAAATATGGGATATATATCATGATATATATCCATTGATATATATCAACGAACCCTGGATTTGCAAACAAAACAAATTCAGCAGAAAGGAAAACTTTAGTAAAAAAAAACATAGAGAAGTTATTATTGATAAATCCGTATTCGAATAACTAGATTTCATCTATAGTCCTGCATCGGCTCAAGTTGTGTTTTGACTCTTGTGGGTCGGGTTCCAGTTGAGCCGATTTTTCAAAAGAATGTCCAAAATATTTTTTCGCGTTAAAAAGTCTATACACAACAAGACCTCCATAACGGACACTCCCAGAAAGTAGACACTTCTATTTAGCAAACACGTTTCTATTCGTAACACACTTGTATATTTGTACGCTTTTACCTCTGAATAGTGAACACCTCACTAGCTACACACATGTAATATGTACACATATAAACTATCACAAATGCGACATATGACTTTTGTATGTACCAAAAACGAAATGTTGGTAATATTTTTTCATATTCCGAGAGGCGAAAAAAGGGTTCTTAACTGTATCGTAAAGAAAGAATAATCTATGATGACATTTCTTATCTACATTTTATTTTTGAAGTGGTAAATTGAATATACACTCATTCATATTCAAATACATACTTATTTTCATCTAGAACAGATTTCTGCTCGAACTTTTTGTGAAAATCCCAATGACTTGCAAAAAACCTAAATCTGACCCACAAGAATTATTCAGTGTGAACCCAACCCACAGAAAAAAAATTAGGCTCCCCGACCTGAAAAAAGAAAATTAGGGACAACCTGGCTTGATCCAGGACTCTATTCAACGATACAGAGATGTCCGCTATTCAGAAATTTTACTATATTTGAACAATAAAGAATATAAATATGTTTATATTTCTACATAAAAGATAAAATTGGTATTAGAGATATAATTGTAGACTATATTTCATTACTAGCTAAAGCACCCGGCATTGCCCAGAATTTTAAGTTTGTTTGTTTTGAAAACTTAATTTGAAAATTAAACATACAGTATAAAATAAACAATAAAAGAAAGCAATGAAGCCATCTTTATTTCAGTTTTTCACTAAGAATGAGCTCTAGGGATCTAAAACTTTGTGTAAATTCTAATATACATGCATACACACACGTATATATATATGGCATAGATTTAAAAATGGCGAAAAGAAATTCAGAGAACCTCAAAATGTGAAAATATGCCACTATTTCCATAATTGTGTTTTTATCATGCTTATTCAATACATTTTTTCAAACTCTCATGACGTTATATATTTTCCTGCTGACATCCATTATATTTCCAACATGATGTAATATTCACTTTTTTTAAATTCTTCACAACTGTTTACTTCATGAATATTAAAGACGTGAATTATCACTTTGCTAACTAAGCGTAAACCAACAGAGTGAAAAATGTCCAAGCCGGGAATCGAACCCGGACCCCTGGAATAGCACTCCAGTGTTCTACCATTAAGCCACAAGGACGATGCCCAGCTTGGCATCTCTCGCTCATATAATTCGGCAAGTCTGCTACTGCAGCTATTAGATGGAAAAGTCTTCATGAGCACACAATCTTGCGGCGAAAAATGAGACGTCTTTAATGATAATTCATGTCTTTAATATTCAATAATTTCAAGCATATTTTCACTGCTGAGAAGTAGTTGAAGAATTACTTTTAAAAAATTAAAATTGTATTTATTTCATTTTCTTTTTTCCCGTGGAAATCTTGTAATAATAATGTCATGACGTAATTTCGTCAAACTATTTATTTCATTTTTCACATGGAAATCTTGCAATAGAAAAGTATTTGTTATGGTAAAGAATTTTATAGTGAATTTTTAATTCTTGGCAACTACTATAACGAAAAATAGTTCAATTTGATAGGAAATTGCTGTTAAATTGGTGTTTTTTTTATTAATTAAAAATTAATTATAAATTATTTCGATTCCGGATTACTTTAGTTGCCTCAGCCGTGTTTTAATACACAATACACATGTACGTAACATTTCACAATCCTGGCTTCCAAAACTGGATTTGTATAGAATTACAGACAGACAGATTTTTTATTGTGTTATAGACATTTTTATATTACAGTCGAACCCGGTTAAGACTCTCATGGTTAATATGCAGATTTTTTCCAATCCCTTGATATGCGAATGGTTATTAGGTGGTCCCGCTTAATACGCGATAAATTTTCAGTCTATTGAGGAAAAAATCACGTTTAAAACGCAATTTCATTGATCAAGATGTGAATTCCTTTTCTCTTCTGGAGAATTTAGTGGATTTTTTTTTATTCAGATAAAAAATACTGTTTCTGAATAGTATTATTTACTTTATTTAATAGCAGATTAATTAAGGTGAAAATTACTAATATGAAATGTTGGTAGATATATGATTAAAACAAAAACCCATGAAATTAGCAAAACTGCAATTCTGCTTTGATTCTGCTTCCTAACATTCTTTGTCTTTCGCTTCATATATGCTGTTACTATAATACAGAGATATAGACAAATTCAGGTTATTCAGATACCTCATAAAAATTATTATGATTAGAGATGATCATACCTGTCATGAGGTTTTAAATGTACATTATATCAATACTATTTTTTATAATGTATATTATGGGTAACAAAAAATGAAACTCGTAAATATTAAACAAATAGGACTGCAGTTTGATAATTCATTTATGTTTGCTATCTTTTCTTTACTTTTACTATGCAAACAATATTTTTTACACAAAGATTAATAAGGATAGTTTTCCTTATATATAAAAAAAAGTTTTGATTTGGAAATGGACCAATGAAAATCTGCGTAGATATTCCCGGCAGATCGGCATCCAATTTGAATGCTTAAATATGGCCTTTCTTCGTTAATATTAAAAAAACTGTTGCATACAAAAATATGAAAATCGGTAGTATTATAGAGAAATGTTTGATGCAGACAGTTTTCAAATCGAAGAATTATTTTAAGAGATATTTAATGCCAAACTTGGACAAAATCGTTTCATTAAAAAAGTTTTATAGGAGCAAAAACTGTACATAGGAATTTAATCATTTTTAGATAATTTTATGCGTCAGAATTTCCCGGTGTGCAGACTGCATTTTAATTTGACTCATTTTTTGAGGTTTTATTTCTATTTTAAATTCAAATTTTCAGCATTTTGAGAGATATTTTTTACAAAATTTAGAAAATTGTATTAATTTAAACTGTTGCCAACTGTATAAACAGCCCAAACAATAATGTTTGCTTCAAATTAAAAATTTATTTTACACGTGACTATTATAAACAAAAAATATAAAAAGCAGGAACTCATTAAAAATTACGTCATAAAAACTATACTTACACGTGAATTTTAAAAGAGAAAGAATATTGTAAAATAATAAATTCATTAACATGCGTTAGAAGTCTTCAATAGGAAAATTTACGTCACATTACACTTATTACGTAAAATGAACAAAAAATAATATTGCAAAACAGTTTAAATTTAAAAATTACGCGAGATATGTATTTGATATTTTAAGATGATCATAATATTTCATTTCTAACAAAAGTATTTTTACGTGAATATTAATAAAGAGAAAGAAAAGTTTGGTGAAAATTACGTCAGATTATAATTGTCAGATTCAAATTATAATTCAATCTTCCGAAATCTTTTTAAAGCTGATCAAATTAGCGTGCTGTTAGTCTGCGGTGTCTGAACGAGGGTTGACGAGCATAGCTCGTAGGGAGCAGAGCCCCCTAGTATTTTCACATTAAACAGAAAGAAGATTATAATGGTACTCACTCTTTTTATAAGTACTAAATATGATTTTAAAAACCGGGTTTTACTTCAAGGATTTAATATTTTTTTATATCTGTTAAAAAAAATTAGTCTAGTAGGACAATTATTTTTGTTGTTTTATTTTTGGTTGCAATGCATTAATCGACAATAAAGTCATACTTGAATTCATATGTATTTTTTCAGTTATTATTCCAGTCGGTCCTATAAAAAGAAACAATGAGTTAAAGCAATTTTTGACCATAAACATATATATGAAAACACGAAAGTTCATTTAGACGATTAAAAGTTTAAATAAGCCCAGTTTCTGCAACATTATACAAATCACGTTTAATACGCGACTTTTGTCCACTCCCTTGAAACGCGTCTTAACCGGGTTCCACTGCTTTTGTTGTTCTATCTCTAATATTAATTATCACTAAGTCCGTGAATGTTGACAGAACAAATAGTTTATTAAACGAAAAACACTGCACAAACACATAACAATTAATTTAAAGATAAATTTCTCACACATATTACTTTTTCATAACAACTTCACACAGAATAATTTTTACGTCTACACTCTTCTATCGTTCGCACGCAGACTGAATGTGTCGGGGGAAAAGACTGGCAGTGCGCAGATATAATGCGCATAAAAAATGTTCGCTCGCCTTTAAACCCAACACACCCCTCCTGCGAGAGATACATTTTTTTTTTCTCTTCAAACAATTCCAAAAAACACATATACATATACATACAAAATTTACACACAAATTACATACAATAATTACACATATAATAGTGAAATACTTTCCATAGAATATAACAACTTATCTTCATTTACACCTTTAGTAAGGAAATCAGAAATAATATGTTCACTTTGAACATATTCCAATGAAATAATACCTTCTGACAATAAATCCCTGACAAAATGAAATCTTAAGTTCATGTGCCTAGATTTATTTGAGGATTTTGTACATTTAATCCACTGTATTGCTGCTTGACTATCAGTGCTTAAAATTATGGCATCTTTTATAAATTGGTTACAATTTAACTCAGACAATAAGTTTACAGTCCATATTATACCCTTACATATTTCTGAAATAGAAAATAATTCTGCTTCACATGTAGAAAGACTAACACTTTTTTGTTTACGACATTTCCAAGATACTAATGACTTTCCTAACAATACAACTCAACCTGAAAAAGACTTTTCATTTTCTCCATTTCCCCAACTAGCATCTGAACTACTATTTAAATACCCAAATTCGTTGCTGTAAAATAATTTTTTGTCTTTTGTACCTTTTAAATACCTTAATACTCTTTTAGCCAAAATGTAATGTCTTTTCCTGGTTTGTGATTAAATTGAGACAAATAAGTTGTGACAAATGATATATCAGGACGTGTTCTATTGGCTAAATATAAAAGTTCACCAATAATTTCCTGATACATAGTTATGTCAAACAATTCATTTGTTGGAGGAAAACTTTTATCTTCACCTTTAACAATAGGTGTTTTCACAGATTTACAATTTTCTAAATTATGTTTTACCAACAATGATTCAATATATTCAACTTGTGACAGACTTATACCTTTTTCATGTTTTTCAATTTCTATACCTAAAAATTTAGAATTCTTATTTTCGTACAATTCAAATACATTTTTAATTTTAGAAACAATATTTTCATACATTGTTTGATTATTACAAAAGATAGCTAAATCGTCCACATACATACATAATATAAAAATGTTATCATTTTCAACTTTAATGAATACACAGTTATCAGAAGCCAATTGATTTAATCCAATATTACCGAGTTCCTCTTTTATTTTTAAATACCAATTTCTACCCGATTGGGGTAATCCATAAATATTCTTTTTCAGTTTACAAACTTTATTAACCCCTATCAGTTTTTCATATCCAGGTGGTGGTGACATATATAAAGTTTCTTCCAAATCACTGTATAAATATGCTGTTTTTACATCAAAAAACTTAACAATCAAATTTAATATAGCTGCAAGTGCAATTAGTAATCTAAATGACTCAATATTTACAACAGGTGAATACGATTCAGTATAATCTTTGTTTTTAATTTGATTAAATCCAGCTGCCACTAATCTGGCTTTATATTTTATTTCCTTACTGTCGACCTCTTTTAAAGCATAGACCCATTTACTTTTAATCAATTTCGCTTTTTCTGGCATATCAACGATTTCCCAAACATTATGCTTAATTAAAGAATCCAATTCATTTTTCATGGCTATTCCCCAATCACGTGAATTCACACTATTTATTGCCTCTAAATAATTGCTCGGGACATTATCAGTTAAATTAGCTGACGAATATTTACTTTTCAATCTTTCTGACCTTCGAACTTCAGTCATATTTTCACTTCGGCCTTTTATTTTGTTGTTTCGATTCCTTTTCTCCGCGCCTTCATGTCTAGCTGGAGACAAATTATGTTCTGTTAATGGGGTTGCGCAACCGTTTTTTATTTCGCTTGTGTCAGAAATTTCTAAATTGAGAGATTTATTCTTTTGATTTTCATGAATTTCATTCTCTTCCAGAAAATTTTTATTTATTAGCGGTTCAATATCCCAACACTCGGAAAATTTACTTAATCCAAAATATTTACTTCCTTTTATAGTTTCATTGAACTTAACAGAACGTTCCTCCATCACTTTCTTATGTTTTACATCATAAATACAATATCCCCTCCTATCTCTAGCATATCCTAACATAATTCCACTTCTTCCTGGTACATCGAATTTATTTCTCATTGTTTTAGGAATATGAAAATAAGCTAAACAATCAAATTTTCTTACATAATTTAAATTGGGTTTTTTACCTGTCCAAATTTCTAAGGGGAGTTTTTCTTTTCCTTTACAGCGTGTTATATTAGATACCTGTGTACTGCAATTGATAGCTTCTGCCCAGAATTTGGTGGGAAGTTCGCTTTCATATAATAAAGACCTAGCCCTTTCTAATAGAACTCTATTCGCTCTTTCAGCCTTTCCATTGCTTTCGCTGTTATATGGGACAGTTTTTTCGTAAAAAATACCTGCATTAGCAAAATAATTGTCAAATTCCATATTTACGAATTCGAGCCCATTGTCACTTCTCACTTTTTTAATTCTTTTACCCATAAGATTTTCATATTTAGCTTTAAATTTATAAAATACATCAAATACTTCATTTTTACTTTTAAGGAAATAAGTAAAATACATTCCAGAAAAATCATCCACTAGTACGATAAAATATTTTGCCCCACCAAGTGATTCAGGTTGTATCGGGTCACATAAATCCAAATGAAACAACTGCATAATATCAGAACTTTGGTCAATATCAATATTCGGATGACTTTTCCTGGTTATTTTACTTATGTCACATGTATCACACTTAAAATCAGACACATTTAAATCTTTAAGATCTATATACTCTTTCATTTTTAACATATATTTTGAATTTAAATGACACAATCTGTTATGCCACAGTTCATAATTACTAGCACTCTTATCAGTAAAATTACACTCAGAATTATAGGCAGGTTGAAGTTTAATCTCTAGTCTATTATCATTTTTAAATGCTTTAGTTAGAAATTTATTATATTTGTCAAAAATTAGCTCACAGTTATTTTCAGAAATAATTCTACAACCCTTATCCATTAAAGCAGTAACAGATAATAAATTATATCTCAAATCTGGTACAAAACTAACATTGTTTATTGTTAAATGTATAGAATTATTTTTACTTACCGTATCACATGATACCGTACCTGTACCTTTCGAAATTATTTTGGAATTTTTACCTGCTTGATAGATATCCTTTTCTTCAGGAATTAGATTCCTGAACCATATTTTATCTTTACACATATGCGAGCTGGCCCCGCTGTCTAATAACCATATATTATCACATAGTTCATATTGTTCCGATGAAATAGTAAGTACTGAATTGTTTCTGTCCTTAACTGGATAATTTGCATCGTGGTGCGTTTTTCTTCTTTGTCAATTTCCATTGGACCTGTCATTTCTTGAAATATTATTCCTGTAAAAACAATCCTTGGCTATGTGATTCGGACGTCTGCAAATGTAACAAAGTCTCGTACTTTTGTTTTTCCTGGAGTAGAATACTTCAGCGGAGGTCCCTTCAGAACGAGCGGTATTCATCAGTTCTTCTTCCCGAAGAATTTCTAGTACTTCATCCATACTTTTCTCACGTTGAGTCTTTAATATATCTCTCACTTTCGAGAACTTTCCTTTCAGACCTCGTACCGTGTAGAATACAAGTTCTCTATCTGTTATAGCCAATCCAAGTGTTTGACATTTTGTTGAGATGCCTCGATCTCTGGCTATATAGTCATTTGCAGATTCATTTGACTTTATTTCTAAGTTCTTTAACTCGTTGCCGGCATCTATTCTTCTATCTTCTGCTTGACCGGTAAAAGTCGATCTTATTTTTTCCCATAATAATTTCGCATTTTCTTCTGCTGCAAACTGTAGCGCCTGTTCATCAGACAATGACAGCTTTATATATGCGACGGCATCGCTATTTTTTTGGTCCCATTCGGCAGAATCCTTCTCACTCAGCCCTTCTGCTTTTACTTCGGATATGAAAGTATCCAACCTTTTAAGGCTTAAAGCAGCTTTTATTTTGAGACTCCATATAAAATAATTAGTTCCATTTAATTTGGGGACGTTTAACTTGTCCATGGTTTCTTTTAACAAAACTAATTTTGATTTAGAATATCAACCGCAAACTGCTACCATTTTGTTGTTCTATCTCTAATATTAATTATCACTAAGTCCGTGGATGTTGACAGAACAAATAGCTTATTAAACGAAAAACACTGCACAAACACATAACAATTAATTTAAAGATAAATTTCTCACACAGATTACTTTTTCATAACAACTTCACACAGAATAATTTTTACGCCTATACTCTTCTATCGTTCGCACGCAGACTGAGTGTGTCGGGGGAAAAAACTAGCAGTGCGCAGATATAATGCGCATAAAAAATGTTCGCTCGCCTTTAAACCCAACAGCATTAAATTGCATTAAAACATGATTCACTTCATTTCATTTCAGGTTGGGTGCGGGTTGAAATATGTCTGATTCGAGCTGGGTTGCAGGTTGGCAAAAATTATTTGGCAGGTTCGGGTCAGGTTGATGAAAAAAAAATTCTGGGTTTGGGTCAGGTTGCACATTGGCTTCAAAGGGAATTTTTGAGTTTGGGTTGGGTACAACCTGACCCACCCAGGACTGTAATTTCGTCTTTCATTACAAAATGTTACTTTTCATAAAATTATAATAAATTTCACAAATATTTTTCACTTTTCACAAAATAGACCCCAAGGGGGGGGGGGGGGGGGAAAGCCTGCATCCACCCTTGAATCTTTCACTTATTTTTAGATTTATGTAGGTGGTCATATTAGTATTTTCATTATTTGGTGCTTAATTTATTTTATAAGTATTTAGGGGTAATTAATTTTTTTGTAAAGAATTATACAAATTATTGTGTTGCAGGTACAAATACACAATGTTTTTCATAATGCAAGGCTTATTTAGTTTAGAATATGAAACTTGAAGTAAATATATCCAAAAAAGGTCTACATATATGAATTTAAAACTTATTTTTATTAAATAAATGATGATTGCCCTTTAAAACCTATATTAGAGAATACAAAAAGTTTATGGCTATTTCTAGTTCAGTGAGAATAAATACTTCATATTTAATGAAAAATGACAATGTGCTCATCTACGGCTAACAACTGAAATTAAAAAGTTATGCCTTCTGTCTTTGAATATTTTCATTAGGTGACAAATGCTACTATATTTTAGAAATTATTGCACATAAATTTAAAGTAACAGAGGCTACCAAAAAGGCTTGTAAAAATAATTCAAACATAATTTATATTTATAATTTCTTTCAAAATAAATTTAATATATTGTTCTCTTTATATACAATTTACTTCTCTTTATATATAAAATTAAGTAATGGCTTCTTTATATTAAAAAAATTGTATAAATATTGAAAAAATTGCTTGTGTATATGAAACAGTGTGAATAGATTGTTAGAAAATATGCTTAAGCATGAAAATTTTCCTTCTCCCACCAAGGCCATTTTCTCTGCCTTATCAAGGCCCTTACACTGGAAAAGTACCAAAGTATGAAGCTACTAAAAATTTGCAAAATCTGCCATTACAGAAGAACTGAATTTTATAATATATATATATATATTCATCCAGCGCAACCCCCTACAATGGTCACTCCGAACAACAGTAACCTCCAAATACCGGTCATGTTTTAGTGTTATTGAATCTACACTTCACTGTATTTTATTTCTGATTACTTATTTCAACTGACAAAGTTTTAATGCAATTATTTATTTATTTATTATTTTTTCTTCCATAAAAATAACATTGCACTATACCTCTGAACAACAGCCACCCCACAGCACTTTTTATTATTATTTTTTTTTAAATGTTATGTTTTAACTGCAACTATGATTGCGAAGATTGTAGAAGCGGATTTAATTATTTGACATCCTTACAAATTTTCTACTAATCTCTAGCTGTTACTAAGCAAAACCCCGTTCGTAAATAGGTGTGGCGGGGAAGAAATTTAAGTGTGAGCAAGCAGTAATCATTTGTACTCTTTGTAAATTGTGCAATGATTTTTTTTGTCTATGTGTAGCACGTTTTTTCACTAAAAGAGTGAGTTTAAAGGGAAAAATTTTAACTTTTAAGGGATAAGTTGAAAGTTATTCAGGACAACAAAAAAGGTGTAAGTGCACGAATATTAGCTGAAATGTACAGTTGCTGTGTAAGTTGAAAGTTATTCAGGACAACAAAAAAGGTGTAAGTGCATCAGTATTAGTTGAAATGTACAGTTGCGGAAGGACCCAAAAGGATGACATTCTGAAAAAAAGTTACTTTTATTTAGAAAAGATTTTTCAAGGTGTAAATTTGGAATCTTAAACTAAGTGTTGAAGAACTGGTTACAATGCGATTGATAAGTTGCTTTTGGAATGGCTTTCTAACTGTCGAGAGAAAAATCTCCCAATTTCTGGACCAATGTTGTAGGAAAGTGTCCCAGAAACTGCAGAGAAACTGGGAAATTAAAAATTTTGTGGTTACTCAAAATGAAAATGAATTGTACTACAAATCTGCAGAAATGCTTATGCATTTAGAGAAAGAGATATGCTTTAAAAAAAAAACTGTGAATGATTTTTTGTGTTTAATAATAGTATGTATAATACTATGTATTCTTTAACTGTAAAAATAAAGTACTTTTGGTCAGTTATTTTGATTTTAATGTAAGTAATTTTGAGCTTTTAAAGTGTGGAACCTCTGGAGTACGGTCACTTTATGGTACTCCCAGTGGTGGCCACTATTCAGAGGTTTTATTTATATAATCTTTAATTTTAACTCAATTGGATATTCATTCTGTGTTATGTTGGTTGGTGTATTTGCATGTTATGAAATAATGCGAGTAGAGTACAATTCTGTTTTTTCTTTTTCCTCAAAATCATTTATTTTTTCTTTTGTCTCTTCATTTATTAGTTTGCATTATACTGGCAAGTAACAGATTATATTTTGCTTACATAGATGCCTGTTGTACGAAATAGTGCATTTTTAGCAGTATGTGTTATTCTTGCCAACTGATGATTAAATACTATGTGTTGCTATGTTTGTCATCTTTATTTCCCTTCATTATATTTTTCTACTACATTTTGTCCATTGTGATTATTTCCTTTTTATGGCAATTTTATTTGGTATTATTCATATATTAAAATGTTTAGGAATGTCAATATTTTGAGATTTTCTAGTTGGTTCTATATGCCAATTAACTTTACTTCAATATGTTTTAGTATAACAATTAATGTATATATTTTTACATCCCTTCTTCATTTACAATTTTGGTTAATATTGTTATTTGAACTTGTTAGATCAATTTGGATTCAAATGTATTTTATATATACCAGCAGTAGAATTGATAAAAAAAATAAGTTACTGGTCCAAAGAACCAGTAAATATCAGAGTTTATTGTCACTGCCTGCTACATAAAATTCTATTAAGTACCTTTAACCCTTTGAGTGACCCCCCCACCCCCTCCCCTCCCCTTCTTCCTCCTCCTAGAATATAAACCAAACTTCCTTTCAGTTACCCAAAATTTTCGTCATAATAAAATGTAAAATTATAATTTGCTAAAAATTAAATAAACAGTACATGAACAAAAACTATAAAATTATTAATTATGTACAGTGAAATACGTTTAACATGAAACTGAGAGGACCGAAATTTTTTTCTGTGTTAAGAATTTCGCATTAAAAAATTCTTAAAAAAATAACAAAAATCCCAAATATTTTCGACATCATCAACTTTTATTTCGATTTCCTGTTAAACTACTAGCAAGTTGCATCCATTAGGATAAAAAGCAAGTAAACAAAATGTTTTTGGGGAAAAAGTTTTTTTTTTTTTTTTTTTTTTTGGCGTCTATTTAACATTCCGAGATCTAGCTTGTTTAAACCAAATAAGCTAAGCTGCCTGTAAATCTTTGTGGTTAGCAGTTCTCATACGTTTTCTCTCAGGCTTAAACATACTGCGCTCAAACATTAACGTAATGGGATCCCTGTTTTTTATTATTGTTGATAATGTGGAATTGGCAATGCCAAACTCTTTGCAAATTTCTGTTTTCGTCCTTCTTTTCCATCAACTGCATTAAGCAGCTTCATTTGAAGCGAAATAGCAGTTTGTTTTCCACCGATTTCTCAGCCATTATGCTCATAAAACATACGCTAATTTTCAAAAACGTGAAATTCTCTAATTTTCGCTCAAAATTCAGTGGTTTTAACACAAAATTCACCAGTTTCAACTTAAACTAACTAGATCATAAACTAACTAGCTCGAAAGCGAATTTTTTTCGTGTTAAACGATTTTTGTTTCGTGTTAAAAGAACAAACATGTATTAAATTGCATCGTATATTGTCCAGACTGCTATATCATTTCGTGTTAAACACATTTCACTGTATTTTATTTCTGATTATTTATTTCAACTAACAAAGTTTTAATGCAATTTTTTATTTATTTATTTATTTTTTAAATAAAATGAAATTCTGCGGTTTGTGTTTGGTTGCGGTTTTCTCATGGACGGGGAAATTTACGTTTACCTGTCAGAGAGGGAAAAAAGTTACTGGACCACTAAATTTTTTTAATTAGTGGTCCGATTGAATTTTTAATGGTCTCAGACCAGTGGACCACCAAGGATTTCGAACGCTGTATTACATATAACGTCTTTAATCCAGAATCATTACGTTAGATTATAGAAAATTATGGATTACAGAAGTTTTGAAACTAGAATACATTTAGATAAACAATAATACTAATATCTGTCATTAATATGGCAATATATATCTACTTATAATAAAATCTGAGTGCAGGGGGCCGTTGGAACCATGCCGGTGTGAACCACTCTGACGCCATGTTAGGCTTAATGAAAAACATATCCTAGCATATGACGGCTAAATGCTAATTTTTCTATTTGAAATCATGTCTGTGCAGCATATTTTCACATAAAATATGTGTATGATATCTATTTATAATTTATTAAGTTCTAAATTAAAATTAAGCTATTATAAACATAGAAATTGGACGTAAACAAACGATACTGCTGCCATTCAGATTCAAATTTCAGCAAATCTACAAACAAACAAACGACTCTTTGAACGCTTCATTAAAAAAAAAAAAAAAAAAAAAAAAAAAAAAAAATACAGGTTAAAGCCGATGTTGGTCTTAAAATATTTGTAATAGTTTATTAAAACCTTTAAATATTTTAACTTTGGTTAAAACCTTCAAAAACCGTTAAGTTCTAAACAATTAAGTTCTAAATTTAAGGGCCAAATCATCATCATCAACAACAGCAACAAGTTCTAATTTAAAAATAACGGATAACTATCGCCATCTAGGGAGAAAAGATAGAACTTTCGCTCTAAAAAGGTGCGTTCAAGCACATTGCATTACATGTATTTTTAATTTATTCAGAATGATTATTCTTTTGTACAATTTCATATTTACTGTGACATTTGTTTTCTGTCTTATATGACAAAGTAAAAATTATTCGAATTTGAATATCTAAAACTTTCAAATCCATTTACAATAAAGAATTATTTCAATGACACTTCAGCATTAGTTAAAGGGAAAATAACCCTTTATGTACTGAATTATTAATTCATGAAAATTTCATCTTCTAAAGCATTTTTCGTGAATTTTTGAACCAAAATTAAAGGATTTACATAATCATTAAATAAATTTTAGAAGGATTCATTACATTTGAATTTATAAGGGTTTTGTGTAATATTTATAACCCCACTCAAATCTTTTATTTTATATATTTTTCTTTGTATTTTGTAGGAATTAGGAGATTGAAATTGGGAATTAGGAAATCTACAAATATAATGTTCTTACAATAGAAATATTGAAATAATTCTGTTTTGAAAAATCCCCCCCCCCCCCCCCCCCCCCACACACACACACATACACACTCTCCAACACCAAGAAAGCTGAAAAGATGCAAAGGCCAAAGAAATCATCCTTTAAGAAATATTTTTGTTTTGTGTAACCCATAAAGCTTTTGGAACATCATAAAGTAATGCCTCTATTACTCATTCTAAATTGTATTTCTACTAATCGATGTATTAAATTAATTTTATAACAAGTTATTTTAATTGTACTTATAAGTACCGTCAGTAGATAAAGGGTTAAAGAGACAATTTTTTCTGTACCGAAGGCTTAAGCCGTGTTAATTCCCAATAAATTGGGAGCTTATGTTTCTTGCTAATTCTTTTGCCGTCAACTTTCTGTTGCAATCGTATTTTTTTTTTACAATGCATTTCATCAGATTTGAAGACATTGCAAATAAAATGAACATTTCTTATCGGTGCAGCATATTTTAATTATCTTGCAGATAAAATTATGAATTTTAACATAGTTTGTAGTGAAAAAATAAAGTCCCACTAAACAACAAATTTTTAATGTAGAGGGAACCTAAACAAGCATTTTCGTCATAGAATGTATAGCTAGAAATGGAGCGTTTAAGCGCTGGTGACTAAATTGTAGTTTACATAATTCCTTTGTTCTAATCATAAAAAATCAAAGGATAATACTTTTAGATTAACAAAATGCATGAGGCATCTTTTATTTTCTTTTTAAGTCAGAAAAATATTTTTTAAACTATTGTTTTGCAGATATATCATTTACTTTCCGTCATAGAATGTGTAGCTGGAAATGGTGCGTTTAAGCGCTGGTGACTAAATTGTAGTTTACATATTTGTTTGCTCTAATCATAAAAAATCAAAGAATAATACTTTTTGATTAACAAAATGCATCAGGCATCTTTTTTTTTAAGTCAGAAAAATATTTTTTTAACTATTGTTTTGAAGATTTATCATTCACTTTCTGTCATTTGTGACGAGGATAATATACTAGTATATATATATATAATATTGTATATTTTATGCAGTGTCGCCATCTGTTGTGAATTACATAACTGTATGATTTTTTAAAGATTATGATTTGTGATTTATAAATATTCAATAAATAATACAAATCACAAGAATAACAGACATGTCATGAAAAATATTAAAACTAATTTTCTAAAACCAAATAAAGTTATAGTGAGAAATTTAAATAAGACTTACAATTAATTTTTAAAATAACTTTATAATTACATTAACATATTTAAAATACTAACATATAAGGCTAATGTTATAAAAAAATTAAATATATAGCACCTACAAATATCGAAGTAAGTCACAAATTAGAAGAAACACTTAAAAGAAATAATAATAAAATTTAATTTTGCAATGTTTTGGTGCCATCTTCTTATCTTTAGAGAAAAAAAATTTAGTAAAATTAACATTAATTCTGAATTTTTACAACTTAATATTAAAAAAAAAGACATCTATATTAATTACTTATGTAATTCAGAAAGTTCTTACAATTTTAAAATTGAAAAAGCAGAAAATTGGGTATTTTCATTTTTCATTTTACTTAATCATTTTTTGAAATTCATTCATATGTGTTACAATGCCATCTATGATCTTTAATTGAAAATAAAAACAAATAAATGTACCGAAATGTCTGGATTACTGAAGCTTCCGGATTAAAGATGTTATACTGTGTATATATATATATATACATACACACACTTCTGTGTCTAATTTAAACAGGGTTGCTACGCCACCTTCAAAACCTAGAAAACCTGGAAGAGTCAGGGAATTGGGAAATTGGCCAAATAAGTCAGGGAATTTAATAAACGTTTATTGTGATCTCCAAGAAAGTTTGATTGCTGATCTGCCAGAAATGAGAATCTTCTATGGTTTGGCAAATTACACATCCTTTTACTTATAAAAAAAAGTAACGATTTGAAAAGGGACCAATGAAAATCTGCGTAGATATTCCCGGTAGATCGGCATCCATTTTAAATGCTTAAGCATGGTCTTTCTTCGTTAATATTAAAAAAACTTGCATACAAAAATATGAAAATCGGTGATATTATACAGAAATGTTTGATAAACACGTTGATGCAGACAGTTTTCAAATCGAATAATTATTTTAAGAGATATTTAATGTTAAAGTTGGTCAAAATCGTTCCATTAAAAAAAGTTTTATAGGAGAAAAAACTATACATATAATTGAATCATTCTTAGATCATTTTATACATGAGAAGTTCTCGGTGTGCAGACAGCATTTATTTTTTTTATTTGATTCATTTTTTGAGGATTTATTTCCATTTTAAATTCAAATTTTCAGCATTTCCAGAAATATTTTTTACATATTTTAGAAAAGGGTATTATTTTAAATTGTTGCCAATTTTTAAAACAGTGCAAAGAATAATATTTCCTTCAAATTAAAAAATTATTTACACGTGGCTATTATAAACAGAAAAAAAAAAAAAAACTTTAAAATTAGAATTAAATGATTACATGTTAAAAATTACGTCATAAGAACCATATTTACACTTGAATTTTAAAAGAGAAAGAAAATGTTAAAAAAAAAAAAAAAAAAAAAAAAATCATTAATATACGTTAAAACTTGTAAATGGAGGAAATTACGTCATATTTAACCCTCCGACTGTCTTGGAAAAGGGCAAAATTGTAATGTTGTTTTCTCTGCATTTTGTTTTAAATGCTAAAAAAAATTATTCTTTGAACATTTTATAAAAAAAAAAACTTAATAACGAATATGAATGAAATCCTTGGAAGTATTAATCATTGTTCAATTATTAAAAATACATTAAATCAATAGAATTATATTACTTTAAATATTGCTTGTATTGCTGTGAAACCTGGAGCTTAGTGAACGTATTAACACGGGCTTGTCAGTGAGGGGGTTAAAATGGCCAAAAAAATATGGCAAAACAGTTTAAAAATATATTTGCGTGAGACATTTATTTCATATTTTGATATCATCTTTTAAACTATTACCGTGAATTCTAAGACAGCGCAAATTAGAGGTCTGCACGGGCCTATTTTCATTTGTGGCACTCGGGCCGGCCCAGTGACTACTCTTTACAGGTCGGGCCGGGTTCGGGCCTTACTTTTTTCCGGAAGAATCGGGCCGGGCCAGGCCTAACTTATTTTTTCTGTACAGAGTCAGAACTGGTTTCTTTTCTAGTCTTCACGACCCAAAATTTTCAGTCCTAGTTTTGAGCCAGCCCACATGAAAATCATTGTCTCGGCGTGACCTGTCCGTTCAAAGGTTAGTAAAATTAAGACTGGCCCAAAGATTTTTGCAAAATATGCATACATTTTTGAATCACCATTATTCTACAATTAAACATTAACATTTATTCTTTTTAAAGAATAGTAAATTTCTATTCTAATTAAAATATAGTAAAACATGATAAAAGGAACCTACCTATGACGGAATCCTGTTTTAAACTGAAAAACGTGTTGATACATGCAAAATGAATATACTAATACATAAGAAAAGAATATATAATACATTTACATTTGCTAAGAAGGGAACTTGTCTATAACGCAATTTTTTTTTTACTTTTCTATGTAATTGAGTCATAGAAGATTTTACTGTATAGCATTTTTCAGATTTTTAACACTTCAATGCATGAAACATGGATTAACAATATTAATGATAGCTGAAATACTTACATAGAAGAAATAGCGATTCATTTGAAAAATAAATATCGCAGCCTGCGGCATTTATATAAAAATGAAGTTTAGGAACATGAAAAAAAAGTTAAGATAAATATTTTTTGTCAGAACTCCTCGTAAGAGTCAAATTTTTAACCAAATCGATGTAAAAATCAATGTTTTGTAGCAATTCACTTGGGCTGAGATTTTAACTTTTTTCCGGGCCGGGCTGGGCTCAGGCCGAACTTTTAGCTGTTATACCTGGCTGGACCGGGCTGAAATTTTTTTTCTATGAGTCGGACCGGGCCCGGGTGTGGAAATTTTGGCCCGTGGAGACCTCTAGCGCAAATAATATTTCCTTCAAACAACGAAAGTATTTTCATGTGAATATTAATAAGAGAAATAAAACTTTGGTGAAAATTACGTCAGATTTAAAATGAATTATTTAAAAGAGCGATCTTCTAGCGCTGTTAAAAAATACCGAAAGACAATGACAGTATGTTTATTTAATTCATTTTACATTAGCTTATTTTCAAATGTTTAACTAAATTTTTTAATTAAAATACAAAAACAACCATTGTATCTCTTAACAGCAGCAGATTTGGTCTTAAAAATTCCAATCCAAAGAAAACAAATGCAAATCCATTTACAGAGAGATTGATACTGTTTTTTTTTTTTTTTTTTTTTTTTTAATCATAATTCAATAAAGCCGATCAAATTAGTGTTCTTTTTTTATTTTGATGTGCCTGAACTAGGGTTGGCGAGCATAGTTCGTAGGGGGCAGAGCCCCCTAGTTTAAAAAAAGAAAAGTCATCTAAATTATCCTTTTATCCAAAATTTCCACTTTCAATTCCCACTCCACCTCTTTTCTGTCCACCATAGCAAATATTTTAAACTTTTAAAACTCATTATTACAGATTTTAAAACTTTTTCGAGCAGTTATTTTCAAGTAACGATAAATAATTATCACAAGCCTCCATCTCTCCCTCTGAAATGTCTGCTTCCTCTTCTCCTTTGCCTCCTGTTGAAAATAAAGTTTATCTGAACATTAGTGATTTTGCGATACAGTTGACAAAATGAATGATGACTTGGTGCGCAAATATCGCATAGCAAGTTTGTGTTAGAAAAGTGCAACCCTAGTCTTGTCACTGTACATTAATATATTCCTATCTGGTATTTCCTTTTGATTAAACCTACAGAACCCACTTAACTTTACTTAAAAGAGCTTACTTATCCTTCTTTTCATTTCCTTAAGTTTATTAAAGTCATATTATATTCGGAGTAAATCTGTAAAACTAATAAATAATTTAATTTAATTAAATTAAGTTTCCTATATTTATCTGTTGAAATAGTTTTCCAGTTAACTGCATTCTTTTAAATTGACTTCATCCACTTTGAAATGCATTTGTTATTGCAATATCTTTCTTTTCCCTCTTTGACTTCAAAGTTGTTTTTCCTGCCTCTACTAGAGGGCGTAAGCGGTTCGTTGAGATCGTGATTTGCTTATGCAAATCCGGTGGCGTCGCTTTGAAAAACTTCTGGAAGCATGCTGTCAAGGCCGTGAGAGGGCGTTGTTTCGCGATGCGCAGAAGTCTAGTTTTCATTCGCCCGAGAAAGATATATTCTCGGACATTCAAGCGTTCGTCGCACTTCACTTGTTTTAGTCTAGAGAGGATGTGAGCAGTCATTTAAGTGAAATCTCCCTTCTGCCGGTTTCTGTCTATTGTGTATTGGTTTTTCTTGAACGTCGCTATCGACTATGATTTAGTTTAACTCTTCGGGTTTTGCAGCTGAAATAATTTCTGCAGTGTAAGGAGTGTTAAGTCTGTTTGAGTATTGATTTTTTCCTGAATGTGCTAGTCGAATTGAAAATAGATTCGTATGGAATTTAAGCGGAGAATCAGCTTGCACTTCGTCGGTTGAATTATCAAGAAGTCGAGATGCCGGTACTTTGTTGTCATTCTTCATTTTTCTATGAAAGCCTGTGAAGCAGTTATGCGTGTGGATTCTGCATATGATATTTCATCGACCTTAGAGTTTCTCTTTTAGTGTGTATAAAAGTGTTTTATAGCATCGTGAGAACTTTGAGGGAGTTGATAATAATCTACTGGTTGATATAGAACTTCAGTGACATTGTGAATTTTTCCTCTGCAATAAGTGATGGTGTTTCTCTTAACATGTGATACCGACTGTGATATTTTTACTTCCTATTGTGTCATGGGATATTTTACTAAAGTATAAATACTGTTAAAGTCAGATAAGTTATTTTTATTTTATTTTACTTGTTAATGAATATATTTTTCCTATGAGTTTATTTATATGTTGTTTTGTTTCTTAAAGTTTTTAATAAATATATTGAGTTTTAACATTATTGTCATCATTTTTAAACCACCACAGTAATTTAAATTTCTTTTTCAGTAAAATCTAGTTTGGTAAATCAATTTTTAGTTTTTATTTGAAAGCTTGTAATGACCATAAATTATAAACTAGTTGGATGTGCCAATCCCAAAACTTTCTTCTTATCTTATACATCTTAATATTTCAAAAAGTAGTTACACATGTTAATACTTCAATATTATTAGTTCAATACTATACCAACTTTGATTTTCATCTTAAATTTCTGCTTCAGTCAATTAAACAGACTATAAACGAGTTAATCCAAATCATGATATTTGTTAAAATTAATAGCTTTTCCTTATTCTGTTGTTATCAGCTGTTTGCGAACAGCCGGCTTAGCAGGAAGAGAGTTCCCGCCACTGCACGAGCCGACGACGGACAATAGAACTACGAAAAATCAAGAAAAATATACAAAAATCGCTATCACAGAGCCCCATTACCGCGCAAAATTTTCAAATTCAAGGAGGACCTATTGGCCAAAGTCGAAAACATGCACAAAAAATTTGGTTCGGCTGTACGCATAATTTTATACACTTTTCGATGGTACAATAAAGAAACTGGCACAAACATCGCTATTACAGGGCCCCCCTTCCGGCAGATTTTTTTTTTCAAATTCAGGGAGGACTTGCTTGTCATAACCAGAAACATACACAAAAAAAATTGGTTCAATTCTATGCATAATTTCATACGCTTTTCGATGGTACAATAATGATAATGGCACAGACATCGCAGTTCAGGAGGAATTTTTTCAAGTTCAGGGAGAACCTATTGACCATAGCTTTACGCATACACAAAAAATTTAGTTCAATTCTATGCATAATTTTATACAGTTTTCGATGGTACAATAAAGAAAATGGCACAGACATCGCTATTACAGCGCCCCCTCCTGGCAAATTTTTTTCAAATTCAGGGAGGACTTGCTTGCCACAGCCAGAAACATACATAAAAAAATTGGTTCAATTATATGCAGAACTTCATACGCTTTTTGATGGTACAATAATGAAAATCGTACAGACATCGCCATCATAGCGCCCCCTTCCAGCAGAATTTTTCCAAATTCAGGGAGCACCTTTGTGCCATGACCAAAAATAAACACAAAAAATTTGGTTCAATTCTATGCATAACTTCATACACTTTTTGATGGTACAATATTCAAAATCGCACAAAAATCACTATTACAGCGTCCCCCCTACCGGCAAATTTTTTAGACATTCAGGGAGGACCTGCTTGCCATAGCCAAAAACTTAAAATAAAAATTTAGTTCAATTCCATGAATAACTTCATACACTTTTTGATGGTACAATGGTGACAGACAGACATTTTCTATAAACATGTTTTTTGGGATCTCTGACCCCTAAAACGTGTAAATCCGTCGAAAACCGGAAGTAAAAAAAAATTTCGATTACAATACTTTCTTCTATTGAAGATAGAAGAAAGTAAAAAGAGCAATTCCAATTGTAAAACTCAAAGCAAAGTTGTTATTGTTTTGGGTTTGGCATGAGGGAGATTGGGATAAGGAGCTTTTGATTATTAAGAACTCTGTTCAGGAAATTTTAGTGGTTTTGAGTGATATATAGGTAACATTTTTTCCCCCCTCAGCATGTCCACTACGCACTACATTGCTAGACTAGAATTTTCTTGACATACACCTGGAAAACGGAAAAGTCAGGGAATTTCCTTCTTCCATATGAATAACGACCCTGTTTAAATAATTTAAGATTAGTTTGTTTGTTTTAATTGTAATAATGTCCATATCCTTTGAAAGGATCTACATTAAAGGCAAAAGAATATAGAGTCAATTTATTATTGTTGCTAATTTTATGAAGTGTTAGAAAAGATTTGACATCTAGAAATTATATTTAACTTACTTAATTTTAGATTTCAATGTTTGCACTTCTTTAGCATTTTTATTATTGCTATTTTTGATAATATTAATACAAAATATTATTTATAATTTTCTAATTTTAGGAAGCCTGAATTTATCAAGCATTGTTCCTCCATGATTTTGTTCCAATTTATATTTAAAGAAAATAGACATCTCTATTATATGGAGACTTTTAATATGTATATTTTTTTAGATTTGTATCTGTGTATATGTATAATTGTCTTTAAGAATAAAAATTTTATATCTGCCACACTTCTTACAACTTGTGAAACACTGGAAAAGATAATCAATAATTAGCATGCTATTTTTTCTCCCCCCTGGTTTAAAATCTAAAAATATTTATTATGTTATTGCATTTTTTTATTATTATTATTATTTTTATTTTTAAATGCTTAAATGTGCTTTATATTTTTTGGTAAATGAGAGGAAAGCAAAACTTTATTTTTATTTTTAAATATCTACTTCATGTGATTGATTTGAAGCTTCAAAAATAATAATGAATGGGCTATGTTTTCCTAATTTCAAATTAAGATTACTGTAGAATTATCCTGCTACAAAAAATATTTTTCTTAAAATAATAATAATGAAATAAACACTACAAAGCAATAAATTTGAAATGAAAATTTTTAATGAAAAAACATATTAGTGTACAAATATTATTAGGTTATATAAATATAGAATTAAAAAAAAAAATTAAAAATATCAGTGTTAACACAATATAAAAATTTTTTTTATTACCTCATTAATTAGTATAATGTGAAAGAAAATGTTGTTACATTTGATGTTTATTCATCTGCAATAATAGTAAAAAAGCAAAGCCCAGGAAACTATAAAAGTACAGCATTTCTTTTTTATAAGAGCCTGAGTATTTTTTTAAATTTCATTGCCATAGTTCAAGAAAGCTAAATTTGTTACCAACAGCTATGAAAGTAAAACCAGTGAACTATTACGCTTAATTATCTATGTATTTAAAGCACTGCTTCTGATTACATGTATAAGAGAAGTTGCTTCTGTATGCAAAAGTATATATTATGTAAATAGTATAAATATTGAGTGAATTTCTTATGAGTATGAAACAGTAAAAAGATTGCTAGAAAGTACATGGGAAATTTTTTCTTCCATTGCCAAGGCCATTTTCCGAATCTTACAAAGGCCTCTGTACAAGGAAACTACTACAAGTACTAACTTTTTTTTTCACTCGTCATACTTAGCAGGATTTTTCTTAGTTATTTTTTTTTTTTTTTTTTGAGAACTGCCTTTTTATTTTTAAAATGTGTTTAATATGTTATTTACCATGCATAAACAATTATTTTAGGATCTTAAAAATTGCCTAAATTTAAGCTTTTATACTTACAAAGTTCCTAATTTTTAACTAAGTCCCTAATATTTTTACATAAAGCTGCTGATAATGTTATGTAAACAAAAAATAAAATAAATTAAACCCTAATACATATATTTTACAGAAAATTTAGTTTATGCTTATACCTCTAAAAGTAATTTTAAACAGTATATCTAAATATTTAATTTAAATTTCATATATTTCTTTTAATAACATTTAATTATCTTTGTTTCAAAAACAGCAATCAAAGTGCTCAAACAATTGCTTATCTGAGATCAATTTACACTCAAGTTTTGTTACAAGAAACTTTATGCCTACAAGTATAACTTTTTTTAAATGCACTTTTTTTGCTGCAAGCGATGGTTAGTAGTCGCTAGATTTGAGGTTTTGGAATATGCAACTGCTGCTTTGAGCATGGGTCGTGGAAAATCATTGACAGAAGAAAAAGAGTAAAATCACGGCTTTTTCAGATTGCAGGCTGGGTGAAAGGCAAATTTGCTAAAAATAAATAAATCTAAAATTGTGCATAATTTTCTTTCTGATCCAATGAACTATAGAAGAAATAAGAAAAGTGAATGCCCATCAAAGCTCTCAGACAGGTATAAAAAGAACGTTTTTAGAATGACATTTCAAGATTGTGCCTATTCTTCTATTATAAAATCTACTCTATAACGGTTAGAAATGCGTTTTTTAAAAAGCCGAATGCTTAAAATATGCTTAATTCGAAGCCAAACCAAAACTACAAAAGCATCACATTGATGCAAAACTAAAATTCGCATCATTCAATGTCTTATAATGCAATCTGTAGTGAAAATTGGTTTTTATTGATAAAAAAAAAATTCAATCTTTATGGACCAGATGGTTTAAGATATTACTGGCATGATTTACAAAGCAAGCCATATCTGCTTTCAAGGCATGCACAAAATGATGATTTAGAAAGGCTCTAATGCAAAAAGAAAAACAAGTTTGTTTTTTACTGACAAAGATAAACACATTTGACTATCAAGATATTCTTGGTAATAATTTTGTTCCACTTAAAGATGAACCTTTGGATCAGAATTTGGTATTGCTTCAAGATAAGGCTTCTACTCACAAGCCTGTGTCAACTTTAGATTGGTTATCTGCAAGCATTAAAATTTTTAACACTCCAGCTACACGTCCTGACCTAAATCTCATAGAAAACTTGTGGGGAATCTTAGTTCATCAAATTTATGCCCACATAAAGTAGTTTGATTTGATCGTTGAATTGAAAGTAGCTATTTTGGAAACATGGAATCAAATAATCATTTGCACATGCAAAAACATGGCCAAAGTCTTCCCAAAGTATCTTTTGGAAGTCATCCATGTTAAAGGAAAGCAAACAAGATACTGAAGGTTAATGTACATATTTTTTACATGTGTAATTTAAATACAGTGACCTCTCACTAATACGACTCTCTAAGTTATACGCTGGATTCTCTTGGTCCCGTCCACGCTTTATGAGAAATAATGCTAAAATTTTCTAAGTTATACGACTGCTTCTCTCACTTATACGACTTTTTAAACAGTTCAGACAATTTAACATTTCTCACTCAAGAATTCATTTTTATAATCTTCAAAGTACAAATCATTCATGTTTTCATACCTTTATCCTTTCACTATTGTAAAAGTGTTTTTTAATATTGAATGACCTTTCTTATATGCCTTTGTGTGTTATTAACGATGAAATCTATGGCAAGTGAGTGGTTCTCTTGTGGAATTCCCTTGTGCTTGCCAATGTGTATAATTTGATGAAAAACTTGTGTTAGAACCAGGGTTGGCAAGTTTCTGCCGAGGTGGATAAAACCACAGGTAGAAACCGGTTAAAACCGGCAGGGCAAAAGCCCCTTTTTGCTACCACACGGCAGAAACTCGGAAAATGACATAAAAGTCATTACTGACATCCAATAGATAATGCATAGGAAAAACAATTAAATGTTAACCAAAGCATAATTTTTTACAATATTATCACCATTCAAAATCAAATATTACATTGTTTGCACTCTGCAGTAGTCTATAACAAAAGACAAGTTTTGATGTGGTTTCTAAACCTAAACAATTTCAAAAAATTCTTTAAAGGCAGGGGCATGGAATTTAGTTGGGGGGGGGGGGGATTTAAACCACACCCGACGACTAATATATCTACCGCTAGGTTTTTGAACAGAGTTTCGTTCAGATACAGTTTTGTTAAGATTAGAGTTATTTATTTAGTTTAAAAGTTTCTAAACCACTATTTTCAAATAGTAATTTTATCAAATATCTTAATTCTTACTTAAAACTGCCACCCTCTCGACTAATATAAATTTCAGGTTCATAATAATATATATTTACAAACAATGAACGGAAAAGTTTGTTAAAGTTACAAGAAGATTACAAGGCTAAAATTTCTAATGTTCAATTTCAACAATGATCAATTCAATTGCTTTGCTTCAAAAATTTCAGTCTTGTAATTTAACAATTTTTTTACATTAAATTATTAAATATTAATTATTATATCAAGTTTTTAAAATGATGAAATGGAGTTATATTTTTTAGTTTACTTAAACATATGTCATTTAATAATTACTAGAACTATTAAAGACATTTTTTAGTTTCTGCCGGTTTTTACTGGTTATAACCAGTTTTTGCCACTGGCAGGGCAAAAACCAGTTTCTGCCGGCAAAAAGCCAACCCTGGTTAGAACTGAACTGCTAAAGAAATCTTTTAGGATACAATATGGTAATAATGAAGACGTGATAATGAGGCAATAATGAAGACGTGATAATGAGGCAATAATGAAGACGTGATAATGAGGCAATAATGAAGACGTGAGCGAGGAGGATGACGAAAATGAGAGCTATATTCCTGCTGTTGTAAATTTTTTGGAACCAAGTGTCGTGTTAAGACATTAAAGAATTATGTCCATCAAAATGATGATTTCCAAAATAGCTTAAAAGCTTTATTAGACTTTTGATCATGACAGAAACAAACTAATATCACATCTTTTTTTTTTTTTTTTTTTTTGAGAAAATTTAATCTGCAAATCTTTAAAATAAACATAGTGGTAAGTGAACACTATTTTGTGAACTTTATTAATATATTTTATGTTTTTATTTTTAAAATATTTTATCAATTTTGTTAAAATATGTTCATAGTATTCGAAACTTATCGTTTTAATTACAGGTAAAACAATTAATCCATATAAAGTTTGAAAGTTGTGTAATAAGATGGTCTCTCACTTATACGACTTTTTTCTACGGTCCCCTGAAAGTCATATAAGTGAGAGTATTTTTAATAAATACACTGCTCCTAAACTTTTTACCAAGTTGTGCTATGTAGAAATTAATTTTTGCTTATTTTTAAAAATATAGTATTGTAATTGAAAAAAAAAATAACAAAACTTGCATAATTTTGTAATGATATTAGTTTTTTTATTAAAGTAAGAGCTTTACTGTTTATCCCTCAAATACCTAAAATTCACACATAGTTGCAGATGTAAACAATGAAACTTATTGTTAAGATGTAGGTGAAAAATACAAGATTTTTTTTTTTTTTCTATCATTCCATACACATTTTAATATGACTGAACTCATGCTTTCTCATAAAATAAGTATAAATTTATTTCCGAAAAAAATAAAGATAGCACTAATATTAGTGGTGATCGCAATCATTTTACCAAATACATTTATGTACTGATCAAGCTTTTTTGGTTATTAAATCTGGCTAAGCATGATATACAATTTTGTTATAAGATTTTTATGTAAATTATTAGTGTACCTTTATGAAGTGAGTTTCGTTGAATAATTGAAGAAAAATTTATCACCTCATTATTTATTATGCACATTTAATTATATATTATTAATTATTTACTTGACCTTTAATTTTTACTGTTTTCATATTTTACTTTATTTCAGGCATTTATTATAATTTTGAGAGCATTACAGTCGAACTTGGATAATTCGAAGTGCAAGGGACCACTGTAAAACTCTGAATTATCAAAAAAAATTTATTTTCATGTCGTAAAATAATCAATCGCAACAGAAATTGCAAAAAAAATATGTTTATTAATTTTAAATAAAAAAAACTACAGCTTTTTAAAATATTGATATATTTCAGATTGCTTTAAAGAGCTTACTTGATTTTTTTAACAAAATCTTCAAGGATATCTACAGCTCGAAACACAGCTTCACTCATGTTAGATTGTCCTTCTACATAACGACAATATTCGGCTACATGAAAGACTGCCTCACTTGAAGTTGGAATCGTTCTCTGTTCTACCTCATCTTCAATATCTTCATCGTCTTCTGCTGCAATGTTCTTATTGCAGTGATGGAACAGTGACGCAGCAATTGAACTAGTGTCACCACTAAATTTTTATAGTATTCTCCGCCTTCAAAACTCTCAGAAATTCTGTCCTGAAGTTAAAGGAAGAATACTAATAAAATTTTGCGGTGTCAATTGATTCTCTGCTGCTACACTGTTCCATCACTGTTATTGTTTAGAACTTCTGATAGAATATGTGTATCAGACAGCTCTCCACAAATGTCTATGTTTTTATCAATGTCGACATAATCATCAAATGGTATGCTGTCTTCCCATGCAACTGGGAGAGGTAAATTTTCTTCATATAAAAGTTCGCTAGGGACAGTGTTCCTGATGAATCCTGCTTTCCGGAAACAGTTTGCTTTTGTTTTTTGTCTCACTTTGGACCATGCATTTAAACACATTCTTGATGCATCGAGGAGGGTAATGGGAAGCTTTTGGGAAGATTCAGTAAAGAGGTGTTGAACGACTAGACATCTGTAGAAATGCTTCAGATTTTTAATGATGCCTTTATCCATTGGTTGCATCATTGAGGTCATGTTTGGCAGAAAAAATTCAACCGTGGCAGTTTCCATAGCGGGTATCAATTTATGGGCAGTGCAGTTATCAAACAGGATGATTTTTCTGTTTTTTCTTTGGTATGTGCAATTGAGATCTAGCAGCCATTCTTCAAAAAGATTCCCCATCATCCAGGCTTTCGTGTTAGAATGGTATTCTATAGGCTTTGTTTTGACATTGTTAAAACACCTTGGATTTCTTGATTTTCCAATCATCAGTAAAGGTAACTTCTCAGTGTCGTCCATGTTTGCTGTCACAAGTAGGGTTATTCGGTCTTTACTGCGTTTTCCTCCACTACATTTTTCACCTTTAAAATCCAAAGTCTTTGCAGGGCTACATTTGAAAAAAAAGTCCAGTTTTGTCGACATTAAAAATGTCTCTGTCCTGTGTATGCTCAATGATTTGAACAACTTTTTCTTTCCACTCATTTGCTGCATCTTGGTCCACACTTGAACTTTCACCACACACAGACTTAAAGAAAATTTCATTTCTTTCCTTAAATCAGTCTAACCATCCGGAGCTTGCTTTGAAATTGTTGTTTCCTAAGCTGACAGCAAATTCTTCCGCTTTTGCACGAACAAGAGTTCCACTGAGAGGGATGTTTTTGTCCCGCGCTTGCTTAAACCACTTCAAGACACACTCGTCCACATCAGGATTATCAGGTTCTCTAGCTCGTTTGCGATTTCGATTAGATTTCAAAATTTTTTCTTTATTTTTCAAAAAGGTCGAAAGAGTGTTAGGTGCTATTCCACACTCTTTTGCGATGATGCATTTCTTCTTTACACCCTTTTCTACCTCACGAATCACAGCAAATTTTTCATCGAAACATAAGGTTTTATACATGGGGCTTACTCAACGATATACTTGCACTGAACTCTCACCACAAAAACTAAAAGCACAATGAAGAAAACTCAAGTGACTATAGTCTTGGTTTTGAAGGAATTCCAACGCGTGTCATCTATGATTTATCACATTGGCGAGAGTAGCATGTGTCACTTACAAGGGAAAGGGTGTTCAGTCCTCCTCCCTTTATCCCTGCTCTGTTTCCTAGAACAGATAAGAATATTCTCCCATCCCCTTCTCTTCCCTAAAGAATTTTCCACAATAGCTGAAAATAACGCGCCACTTTTCAAATAACTGCATTGAAACTAGATTTTGTCATTTTTGAAAACATAAAAACTTCGAATGAAAGAAGTTGGAATTCGAAATAACCAAGATTTTTTTGCATTAACTGAATACAAGTTTCAATTGACTGACAAAAAACTTCGAATTATCCACGAATTCGAATTATCCAAGTTCGACTGTATTACATTCAAATTACTGTTTAATAATGTAAACAAAACAGTGATCAGAAATCTGCAAAATTTTTTGAGGGAGTCTACTGTACACATACATTATGATGTTATTCTAAAATATCTGATGAAAACGCAAATCAAGTATAAGGAATCAAACATAGGAATATTACATAGAAACATAATTGCAATTCTCTTGTTTAATTAAATAATAGATTGCCTTACTCAAAGCTTAACCTGAATATTCATTCATAATTGTAACATTAATGAAAGAAGGTATTTTAGCATATCTTTTTTAAGAGACTTTATTTGCTTTGTCAAAAATGTGATGGTGTGACAATAAGTGTTGGAAGCAGGGTTGCAGAGTCGGTGGAAAAAAATGGACGACTCAGACTCCGGGAATTTTAACAGATCCGACCCTGACTCTTTCGCTTAAAAATGGGCCTGATTCAGACTCTGCAGCCCTGGTTGGAAGCAGTGGTCAACTGAGTGTGAAAATGCTCTACATTTTGGAACATAATGGCAGTATACATTGTGTGACTGATTGAATTGCTGAGTACTTTCAGCCCTTTTCATGATGTCACCAGTTTTCTCATTTGCTTCACCAAAGAAAATCTTTTAGAAATATCGGTGCTACTTGATCATCCCATCAACCAAAAAATTATGACCAAACTATAAGATTAAATGCAATAATGGATGACTGTAAATGTTACATTCACTTGACATTAAACACGATGCACTTTGTTACGTCATCATGTAATTTTTAATTTGACTTTTTATTAACGTTTTACTAATTTATTCTTTCGTTATTTAACCTTTAACTGATGTGACTAAAATTTGTCACACAACTGATGTGATCCGGTCTCTCAAACCTCTCGAATAAAATGAATAACAAAAAATAACTCAAATGGTTGAATTTACTTAAATTTTGTCCAAACAATATTGTTGTACTTCTCTTAGGAGCATGTGAATTAAATTGCATGAAAAAAGTATTTTATTCATATTATTTAACTTCAGTACAGAAAAGTAAAAAGCTGTAAAAGTGTTTACAGCTGGGAGTCGCGGAGTCTGGGAGACCGTGTGACATCAGTTAAAGGTTAAAATAAAAAGTTATGTCAGTTTGTACAACTTGGCGAATAGTTTAGCAATTTGTATAATTTGGCGAAATTGGTTGACAGGATAATCAAGTAGTACTGAAATATCCTTACAATTTCTTCATTTTTTTTTTTTTTTTTTTTTTTTTAAGTTCAAAGTGAAAATCTAAGTTCAGCCTTAAATGAGATGCTGTATACTTTTCACTAAGTAAACCTGTGTTCCTATGATTTTTGCTTGTTTCCCACAAAGCAAAATGATCTATAACATTTAGTAGTAAAGAAGATGGCAATTAAATTTTATAAAAATGCATCTATATATATATTTATTTTTCTGTTTCTTACAATTCAACATTTGATACCATCAACTGCCTTGACATTTTCAATCTTTATAAAGTTGAATTTTGTATCATCTTACTTTTGTTATCTTCCAGAGATACTAATTATGAAGGATTTTTTATTTTAATAGATTCATTGCAGAAATATCTTCACTTATATGTGACATTGAAACTGGAATAAATATTTTTTATTACATTTATTTGTTTTACTTTATTTATTTATTTGCCATACAGTAGACTCCCTCAAATCTGCAAACGTCTAAAATCTGCACATCATCGCAGATGTAAACAATGAAACTCAGTTCAGATGTAGGGACAAAATTAGACTTTTTCCTTTTTATATCATTCTATATGTATTTTAATATGTAATTCTAGATAATATAACTGAACTTATGCTTTATCATGAACGAAGTATATATTTATCGCTGATATCACCTGGTAATTGCAATCTTTTTACCAAATATGTATTAAACAAGCTTTTTTAATTATGAAGTCTGGCTGAACCTGAAATAAAACTTCCTTATTTTACGATTTTGATGTGAATTAGTAGTGTATCTTTATGAAACAAGTTTCATTCAATAATTCAAGAAAAATGTATCTCATCTTTATTATTCATATTTATTTATTTGACCTTTACTTTTAATAATTTAATCCTTTTTATTGTTTTAGTTTATTGCTTCACTTAATTATTTTAATATTTTACCATATTGTAAGCCTTCAATTATAATTTCAATTGCACTATTACATTCAAATTACTATTTGAAAAATGTAAACAAAGCAATGACCAGAACACAAAATTCTAAAATCTGTACAGCCTGTGGTTTTAAGCTGTGCAGCCCAGTAGCAGAAATTTCTCCAAGTGTCTGCGACAGATACTTTAGGGCCAAAAAATAATCTGCAGGTAAAATATTTTTACAATTGAAGCGTTAATTAATTAAGCATTCACTTGCCTGTAGCGTTTTCAGGCATTTTACAGGTTTTTATTAATAATAATCTTAACTTTTTGTATTAAGGAATAAAGAGCTAAACAAAAAATATGAAGCAAAATAAAAGTTCGATGAAAAAGAGTCTGCAAAAGAGAAAAGAAAGTCTGCGACATCTGTCTCCCATCTCGAACTTTTTGCTACCGGGCTGTGCAGATTTGAGGGAGTCTACTGTAATTATTCATTCTTGAAGAAAAAAAAAAAAATCAAAAGATAATAGTATAATTTAAGATATTTAATATTTGCATGGCACATATAAGATTCTCTCAAGGCACAGTGGTTGAAAACCTTTGTTATAAAGGTTTGCTCATAAAATGTAAACAAATTCAATTTAGTTCAAATTAATGTGAATAAAAATAAAAAATAAATTGTGACATGTATCTTGAGTATTAACAAACATGCTCTTATGTGCAGCCCTCTTTAGAAAAAAAAAAAAAACATCCATCTTTCAGTTTTCCCGTGAGATTGATGTTCACTTCCTGGCTCATTTAAAAAGATGTTTTCTTGGACAACAATGAAATATTAATTTTATTTCTATATTTTATTGATGCTGGAATTCTTCATTGAAAATTTTATCACTCATTCTTTAATTCCTGGTTTTGTAAAGCCAGAAACTTCTGTGCTAATTCCTGCTATATTTCTAAATGCAACTGTGATTAAATGTAGAAGTTTTTCAGATTTTCTGAAATCCAGTTTTTATATAGAATAATACATATTCATGGATGGGTGCTATTTTGAGGGATCTTTATTTTTATGGGGATAGTTTACTTTAAAATTGGTAAAAAAAAAAAAAAATCTTTTTTAATATTAAATGAAAGCCTTTTAATTGTGAATATTTTGACACCGCATTTTTACTCATACAGTAATTATATAGCGAGATATTGTAAATTGTGTTAATACACTCAGCGCAATTACTAACAAAAATTAAAACTTTAAATGGCTTTTTGTCCATGTTCATATTGTCTTCACTTTCATGTTTTAAAAATGCTAAGGCTTTTTTTGTATTTGAGATACAGATTTAAACTTTTTTGTACATGTTCTTTATTATATATATGATAAATCTGTGCATGGAATTAGCCTTCAGGTTTTTTGTTATTTAAAAAAAAAATAAAAGTATATGAAGATATGTCAAATTTCACATTTTACACTATATGTATCAGTAAAAAAATTGTATTAAATGTAATATTAGATGTATCTAAAAATCCATGTGCAGTCTTGTATAATAAACATTTAAAAATCTTTACAAAAAAAAAGGGGGGGGGGCAAAAATGTCAATTTTTAAAAAAGTAGTAGGGATTTTAAAAAATTCAAATTTTTAAAAATGCAATTATTTTTTTTTCAAAATGTACTGTTAGTTGAACATTGAAATGCAGCAAGTTCACCATTTGAACCATATTTTTAAAAATAAACAAAATTGTTGGAAAGGTAAACTGTCCCCTTAAGTGTAGAGTCTGCATCTATCAACTTGTATAAGATACAAAAGAAATCAACTATAATTCACTTTCTCTTGAAACATGCTAGAAATATATAGTTGGAATAGTTATCCATTATAAATAATGAAGGTTGATATTTCGAAGACTCCTTCAAAGAGGCAAAGTGATTTAGCCATTCTAGAAGAGCTCTACAACTATTTAAACTGACTCGACTTGCAGATACTTTCTGCTGCTCCCCATATTTCAACCCTGAAGATGTCTGGCACTTTTATATGTGAACATTAATTATACATAATTTCAAATAACAATCACTGCCCAAGAATGTTTTGTTAATAATATGAGCTAGCAGCTCATCCTTCTTTGATTTGATCTTTTGGATCAATAATGAAAGAATTCTGGTCTGTTATGACATCTGTTTGATCCACACTTGAAGTTTGTGAGGGCAGGATGTTACACTTTTCCATCAGAGTTTTCAAATTTAGATAAAGACTTGTTTCTGTTTCATCAAAGGGTATGTCTCTGTCAATCAAAGTAGGTTCAGATTTATGAGAGCTCAATTGAGGGTTTCGTTTCAAAAAACTCATAGCCCAATCTTTCCCAGCTAATTCTGTTTGTCTGTTGAAGTTATGTTTAATGTTTTTCATTTCAGCATATTTGAAAGCCAACCTCCTTAACTCAATAAGTGTCACTTTGTAAAATAATTTAGTGAGAAGAAGAAAGAGATATCCAATTTCCTCTTCTTCCTCTTTAGTAAAAACTGCTTTTCTTCCCATAGATGGCCCACCAGTTATTCCTAATTTTAATCTTCTTCTCAAAGTGGATTCATTAATTCCAAACTTGCGGCCAACAGCCCTAACTTTTTCTCCATTTTTAATACAATTAAGAGCTTCACTGATTTGTTCCTCAGTCCATGATCCTTTATCTGTGCTTCGTACATGTTTCCGAGGCATCTAAAAAATAAACAAACATTATTTTAAATTTCATGTTACATAAAGAACAAACATGTAAATTTTTAGAAACAATATCATTCAAAAATAAAGTTGCAGCGAGGTTTCCGATTCAAGGCGGTATTCCTGCTAAAAATGCCAAAATCCCCTCTTTGAAAAATATGACTCCTGCCTGCAGGATTTAGAATATCTATTGATCTCAAAAATTAAGAAAAGATACAAAAAAGTCCAAAATGAAGTTATTCAGCCATGAAAATAATAATGTCACGAGTTTCAGCAACTGACATGAAGATGAAGGTTTACATATTTCAATCCTTCTACACCCACAGCATGAATATAAGAAATTTATGTTATGTATATTCACAGTTGTATAATATAGACGCACGCATGCACGGAAAGTTTTCTGCAAAATTTGGAACTTTACGGGAAAAAAATTAGAAAAGAAAAACATAATTTTTGTTTTAGTAACTTTTTTTAAATACAAAATAAAAATATTCTCCAATTTTACATATGATTTAATTACTGCTCACCGAGTTTTCCGAAAATAAAAAAAATTCATCGGTCCGAAAATTCAGACATTAAAAAATCAGGAATTTTGACAAATGGTCACCGTAAAAAAACAATTTCGTCAATCGTTCGCAGAAAAATCTCACATTTCGTCAAAAGATTACAAGGAAAATGCGAATTTCGTCAAAAAACACGAATGTCGTAAAAGGATCATGAAAAAAAAAATGCAAATTTCGTCAAAGGATCGCGGAAAAAATGCGAATTTTATCATAGGGCTTTGAAAAAACACAAATTTTGACAAAGGACCACGAAAAAAATCCACAAATTTCGTGAAAAAAAACCCACGAATTTCATCAAAAGCTCACGGAAAAAATGCAAATTTTGTCAAAAGATCGATGAAAAAACACGAATTTGTCAAAGGATCGCAAAAAAAATGTGAATTTCATTAAAGGGTCAGGAAAAAACAGAAATTTCAACAAAGGTTTGTATAAAAAACGCAAATTTCATCAAAGGGTCGCGGAGTAAACGCAAATTTCATAAAAGGGCTTCGAAAAAACGCAAATTTCGACAAAGGACCACAAAAAAAAAATGTGAATTTGGTCAAAGAATCACGAAGAAATGGGAATACCATCAAAGGATCACAGAAAAAATGCAAACTTCGTCAAAGGGCTGCAGAAAAAATCTTAATTAGCACCAACAGGGATTCCTCTCTCTGCTGTAACCTTTCAGAAAATTTGCTGTGAATTTCAGATTATTTTTTTTTTTTAACCCTGAATCACCCCTATATAACAGGTAATTTTATTAAAAATTAAATTAATTTGCAGAAAGTTTTTGACCCAGCATTTATGTGCGCAGAAAGTTTTTGGTTTTATACAAGTTTGTATAATATTATTATATCATGTTTTACTAAACTCTGAAATGTAAGACGAAATAAAGCTCCACTCCCCTTTTCACACATATCTTTTTATTTTTAAAGCCATTTTATCTTCGTAAATGAATACATGAAGTCATTGAATGTATGTGCTATTTTATACTGCAATCAATTTAAATTTCTGTATCGCAAAAAATCATGCTTGATTATTAAATAGTATATATTGTTTCATTAATTAAACAAAGCAGCATTAAAAATGTAGGGAATAAAAAGTTTGAAATGTTTAAGGTTAAAACATAGCTTGTAAACATGAATTTAGCACCCAGAAAAATTGGAATTTAATTTAAGAATTTAAATAATTTGATGCATATTTTAGAAAATAGTCATGAAAAATTTCCAGCTGCACGAATTTCAGACACCTGCAACATGTGACAAAGTAAAAAAAAAATATATGAAGTGTTATGTGACATGTGCCCTCAAGCAAAGAAAACCAAATACTATTTCTACCTTCTATCTCTACAAATTACCTGTGATCTGTACCATTTATAAATAAATGTTGGAGGAGAGTCTACCCTCTACTTAAAAATTTATCCCCTCTGCAAAATTCTCTTTGAGAAGTAACAAAACAAACAAAATTTCAGCATCTCAGAATAGTAGTATAAATAATATTGTATCTTTAATGTATTAGTACAAGCATCAATCAAGTAAGATGTCCAATAAATTCGTGAAATTAAGAATAAAAGATGAAATTATTAAAAACAGATATACAGTAGGCGGTACTTTGGTTAGCCATGCGCCAGTGTTTTATATACATATATATATATACACTTATATATATATATATATTACTGGCCAAACTAGATTGGCTTGGGACAAATTAGTTTATCCTAACGCGCATAGGATAAACTAGTTTTTCCTAGGCCAAACTAATTTATCATAACGCCTATAGAATAAACTAGTTTTTCCTAGGCCAAACTAGTTTGGCCTATCGCTTATAAGATAAACTAGTTTAACCTGCTATTCATTGGTCCAAACTATTTTTGTGCCATATATAGCAAAATCGACTCCTGTCCCAGAAACATTTCTCCAAGGAAGCCCTAGAAAATTTTTTGCCCTTGACTGTGTGGTGGTCGTCTTTAAAAATGAATAGGGGAAGACGGGGTACAATGAAACAAAATTTACTAATTATTTTTTCCTATCCACAATTTTGCATGCACAAAAATATAATTAATGCATATTTTTAACCTTGTATTTTCCCCATCTAAATAAATTTTTATTAGGTTCAAAACAATATCTTTATGCTTGAAAAATAACAAAAAATAAATGTCTTACAGTGTTTCATTGTACCCCGTATGCCGGGGTACAATGAAACACTCTAAATGATGGAAGCAATTTTCACCCAGTATAGTTTATTTTATGAAAAATGAGATAAATACAGAAACAAAACTTGATTAATAAGAAACTTGATAAAAATATTATAGTCTAAGATGAAAAATAAGAAAATTCTATTAGTTTAAGAAATACCTTTCATTTTATATTAAATTGGCTCAAGTCAGTTTCAAAAATTAGCATTTCTGCTTATATTTCAGTTGCTCCTGAAGGAATATGGGATGGTAGTTTCAACACAATGAGTTTTTTTTTTAAATGTAAGTTTCTAAAAAAAAAAAAAATAATAAAAATAAAATAAAACTTGGTTGGAGTTTTTTTATATCAAGTACTTCACATTTGACTTCATTTATGTATGATTTCTCCAACGGTGTATATTTCCTTAAGTTTTCATTTATACGGATACTGCTTGTATACCATACATGTTGTGTGGGAATATCTCATTCTTAGTACCTCGATGACCAGCTGGGACTGGAAAAAAAATCTGGATCATCATCAGAGTCTGTAGCAGGCAGAGTTTGTTTTCAAAACAATCCCTTCTTAGCTTTTTTTGTCTTTCTATTTTTTAATTGCTTAACAAGAGCATTTTTTACTGACCTGGTTAGAACAAAACTCTTTTTTTTTCTGTTTTCCTACTCTTACTTCTAATATATTCTATTTACTATTTTTATTACTGTAATAAAACATGTTTCATTGTACCCCGTCTGCAAGTGTTTCATTGTACCCCGCACTGAGGTTACTAAATAAAAATTTATTTTCAAACTTCTAATATTTATTTTTTTTTAGTTTGGTTTTGGACATGTGAAGACAACAACCCAAAGATAACAATGTATAGAAAAAATAATTATTACATATAAAAACAAAGAAAAAAAAACAAAATTACTTTTAGTAAAGAAAGTTACTTTCAATGGTGCAAAAGCAATAATCTTCTATTGCTACTGTTGAAGAAGTGTGAATGTATTCAAATCACATCAGTAATTGGAACATATAGTTGTATAACATATATATAAACTGCAACTCTGTATGACAAATTTGATTGATTTTACCAGTAATGTTTCATTGTACCCCGTCTTTCCCTACTGGTGAGCATTTTTCAAACTTTGCATCCTCAAAAATGACATTGCCAGCAAGTAATGATAGTCTTGAAAAAATATTTTCAAACTTTTCTTTCATTCAAAACAAATTAAGAAACAGTGTGTTCAGGAAGATTAACAAAATTTTGTCCTATGCTATGGAATGTTCTGTGGAAAAAATAATAATAGTATATTTGAGTGGCAATTTTGTTCTTTCAATATTGTAAAATAATTGTACAAGATATTTCATTATTTTTTTTTCTGTTATTTATTGTGTTTCAATTATTTACTTATATATTTTAACAAGAATCATAATCTTTAAGTTATTGCATTGCATTATTTATTTAAAAATACTCTGAAAAATACATTTGTTAAAATATCACAATTTTTTTTTAAATTTCTTTTTTTACTTTTAAATAAAAATTCAACTCTAAACAACAATATAAAATAGTTAAACTTGTACAGCATCAGGCTACCATTGAAAATTTCTGTTTTTCACGTGAAAGAAAATCAGTACCTATTATTATATAAACAAAGTATATTTATATGATCATTTTGAAACTTTTTTACAACTTTGAATAACATTCATAATCTTTAATTTTAATTTTTAACTTAATTGTTTACATATCAAATACATGTGTGAATTACGAATCATTGCACATTAAAGTTCTTATTAATATTATTTCTTAGTTTCTGCCAGTTGTTGCCACTTACTGGCAGAAACTAGCTTCTGCCATGCCGGTTTTAACCGCTGGTTTTAACCACTCTGGCAGAAACTTGCCAACCCTGCCTAAAATATATTTTTTTTTTTAAGCTACCATTATTCCACAATTAAAATTCTCTTTAAAGAATAATACATATACAGTTATACGGATGGAGATACAGTACTGTAAAACCTGTTACAAGAATATGTGTATGACAAAATCCTGTTTTAAAAGGAATTTTTTTTTAATCGGTGCAAATTGGATATAATAATCCATTTGAAAAAACATAATACATTTGCTAGAGTCAATAAAACCTTCTAAAAAAGGAACTTAACTATAACGAAGTATTTTTCTCTCCTATGTGATTCCTTCAGAGAAGGTTTTTCTACATAATTTTTTTCAGATTTTCAAGTCTCCAAGCCATGTAAGAAAATTAATGGTATTAGTAATCATTCAGATATTTACATACAAAGAGATTCATTAAAAAATCAATATAGTTTACAATAGAACCATTAATATTGTTAATCCACATTCTATGGGTTGGAAATTTAAAAAATTCTACACAATAAAATCTTCCAAGATGGAATTTCATAGGAAAGAAGAAAAACTTGTTTACAATAGAATCATTAATATCGTTAATCCACATTCTATGGCTTGGAGATTTAAAAATTTTTTAAATTCTATGACAGAATTTCATAGGAAAGAAGAAAAACCTGTTATATGCAGATTTCCTTATTAGAAGGTTCATCATCTGTTGTAAATGCATACTCTTTTTTTGTTAAACACAGGATTCCGTAAATGCAGGTTATTTTCCTCAGGTTTTACCGTACTTTAATTTTATTACCTAAAAATGCATCTACTCATCTTAAAAAAATTACAAAAAATAATAATAAATGTATAAATTTTAATTGTGGAATAATAGCGATTTAAAAATATGTGCATTAAAAAAAAAGTTGGGCTGGACCAAATATTACTGATATTTTTACCAAACACTCCAGAGATCCTGCCAGTCCAAATGATTTCCATATGAGCTGGGTTGGAAATTGGACTGAAAATTTCTGCCTGTGCAGAGCTCAAGAAGAATGCAGTCCAGTCTCGACTTAAGATGGAAAAAAATTGAGTCCTGGTCCATCTCGGTCCAAACCTCTTGAAAAAAGTAATCTCCGGACCGAGTGTCGGGGAGGAAAATTGGACGAGCAAGGAAAGACCCTTACATTGAATAACCGAAAGACTAGCTCACAAAATTTTGTAAATTTGGACGCTAAACTTCTATTCTATTAAAAAAAAAAAATAACAAGATTTTAGTGAACTTCGCTCACTTCCATAGATGTGTTTGATTTTTTTGGAAGCATGCTCAACACTGGTTGGCATTAATTAAAGCATGCCAAACTAAACTGACCTAGGATAAACTAGAAGGTTGGCACCAAAGCGGTCTTTGGGATAAAAAAAAGCATGCCAAATTGAATTGGCCTAGGATAAACTAGTTCAGACCAAAGAATAACAGGCTAAACTAGTTTATCCTATGAGCATTAGGCCAAATTAGTTTGGCCAAAGAAAAACTAGGGTACTTGTTAGTTATTCCGTCGACCAATTTCGCCAAATTATACAAACTGACATAATTTTTATTTTAAATAACGAAAGAACAAATAAATTAGTATAATATTAATAAATATACAAATAAAAGGTCGAAATAAAAATCTCTTGATGGCGTAAACACATGTTGTCAAGTGAATGTGACATTTACGATCAACCATTATTGGCATTTAATCTTACAATTTGGCGACAGTAATTTGGTCAACGGGATAACTAACAAGTACCAAAACTAGTTTATCCTATGGGCGTCAGGATAAACTAATTTTGCCTAGGAAAAACTAGTTTATCCTATGGCCGTAAGGATAAATTAGTTTGGCCTAGGAAAAACGGCACAGATGTCATATACGCCCCATATTGGCGCGATATTTTCCCGACGCCAATTTCGCGAAAACATCAACAGCATAAACAACATCCGGGTTACCATATCAAGCAAAATACCGACACTTGGCGCCAGTTAAGAACCCGTTACGTATATGAATGACATTGGCGTCAGAAAAAAATCGCGCCAATATGGGGCATATATGACATCAGTGCCGGAAAAACTAGTCTATCCGATGCGCGTTAGGATAAACTAGTTTCGACTAGGCCAATCTAGTTCTATGGTATCCTATGGTATAACTGATCTGCAACTAAATAGTTGTGGATCTTATAAAGATATCAATAATTTTTGTCTTACTTTGATTGAAATAATCTCGTTCTCGAGGCCAGAAATACACCTGAAATCAAATAAGTCTAAATACAACATTCATTCACTCCGTAGTTTTTGTTGTTGATTTGGCTCTTCCATGGTAGTTTTTGTTTACTTTTGATTGATATTTTGTTGCCATATTTGAAAAGATAGTAAGATAATAATTTAGGACGAGAGCCAGGTAGACTTTTCTACTAGCGTCTCGGTGTAGCTCCGCTCCCTATGGAGATCGTAGTGACTGGATTCAACTAAGTCCAGTCGAAGCTAGATTTGGCGAAGTATTGCTAGTTTCGCGAAGCATAAATGTTATATCGAAAACAATTTACTAGAAATTTTGAACACAGATAGAACCTGAATAGTGATGCTTATTATGTATTCCGATTTCGGAAATTTCAACTTATGGATTCCAAAGGGTTTCGCCTCCCCCCCCCCCCCCCCAACGGAAAAAAACATTTTTGATAATGTATCTTCTAATTGTCATAAATACTTGCATTTTGTAGACAGGCACATTCTGAATAGAATCGTACTTAAATTTGAAAAATTCTAAAAATATATATATACCTTTGTTTCAGAATTAAAACAGTCATAGACACTAGAAATTTTGAATGAACATATAACCTTAATAGTGATGCGAAAATACTCCAATTGAAATTTTAATGGGGTCCAAAGAATATTTTCCCCCTCCCCCTCTCCCCTGATAAAAAAAGTAACACTTTTGTTTATGACCCTTCAAATTTTCTTAGCATATATACTATTAAGGATTTACCTGCATACAAAATTTAAAATACCTTTGATTATTCGAAGTTATACCACCAAAACTTTTTTTTTTAATCAAGGAGGGGGGGGGGGGGGGGGTTAGATTATCTTCTCTTAAAGTTTTCAATAAAGTAACACTTAAACAGGATTACTATTCAAAATGTACCTGCCTGTAAAATTTAGGTATCAATGTCAATCTAAAGAATAAAATTGCATTTTTTTTTTTTGGGGGGGGGGGGGGGTGATTCTCCAAGAGCCTAAAATCCAGGCATGAAAGTGGGAAATAGAAAAGAAAGGAGGAAAATCTTTTCGGTTCATATGATGGCACCAAACTTTTAAAATTTAGACACATTTTAACAGTTATTTATGGGATAAAATGAAATATAATTGTACGTTGTTATTTTCTTTACATAGCTTAGAAAGTATTAAAAACAAATTTAAACTTTTAAATCAAAAGTGTTGCATAAATAGAAGAAAATATTCTATTCCAAAAAGAACATTATGAAACTTCCTTTTTCTTTTAAAGTCTAAAAAACTTTCACTCTGGAGAGATACTTTAATCAAATTTATTTACACGACTTTCATATGATTACAATATAAGCTTCCCTCTGATTTGATAGATCTTTTGCACAGCAATTAAAAAAAAAAAAAAATCCAAGCATTTTAGTTAGACAAAATGTCTGATTATTACATTTTCAAGATCCCCCCCCCCCTCCCCCACCTTATATGCTTCCAATATTTTCTTTGCATTTTTGCATCAATCCAGAAAATGACCAAAATTATTTTTAAAAAGGGGGATTTCCACCTTTAGGAGGAACCATAGGCGTAGCGTGACCAGAAATTTTGGGGGGCACCAAAGCCGCGAGAAGTGCGCCCTTAACGAATTTTCAATTTTGCGCCCCCCCCCCCCCCCAATAAAAAAAAATCTTTCTCTTTGTAATGGGTGTAATAAAATTGATAAAGTGCAGAAACATAAATAAATTCTATAATATTTATAATATGAATAAATATTTCGCGTTTATTTTGGAACATTAAAATGTTTAATTTTAATTTAGAAATTCAGACCAACTAAATAACATAAGAGAAAATTGCAATTATTTGTTAGAGAGTTCATGATGTTTTGCGACAGGGAAAAAAAAGGATCAAGAAAGAAAAAAGAAATTTCCCTGAAAATGATCGGCGGACAAAAACTGAATAAATAAACAAATAAAACCGTGGTTCGCAGCATAAATTTTGCGCCCGTTTATATTTTCACAGTTTATGGTCAGGCCCGGTTCGTAAAAAAATCAGTGAAAACAAGCTCGGCCCGTAAAAAAAAAATCAATTAATTCAGGCCTGGTCCGGCCCGACTCAATTTCTCAAAAATTCCAATTTTTCTTAACATGCAATTGCAGGGCTGCCACTTGCTACTAAAATGCTATACCTAGCGACTATTTTCAGCATCCGGCGGCTATGGCGACTATTTTTACTGAAAATATTCGGTCTTTTTCTTCAAAGCGCCTGTAACGTCATCTTTCCAAAAGCACTTTTTCAACGGTTGTTTGAGGAGATTCGCGATTTTTTCCACGACGAATTCCAAAATTCGGGATTTCCCCCCCCCCCCTAAACCATTGACGAAAATAACTATTTATTTCCAAGATCTTTTTATACTATCGTTGAAGGAGATTTTGCGATTTTTTCCGCGATCCTTTGCCAAATTTTGCAGATTTTTCTACTACAGATTGACGAAATTGATTTTTTTTCCGCCACCACTTGTCAAAATTCGCGATATATATTTTTTCCGTGATCGATTGATGGTATTCGCTGTTTGTTTCAGATATCATTTGACGAAATTCGCGATTCTTTCCCACGATAGTTTATCGAAATTCGTGATTTTCTTTTCAAAACCAACTTACGAAATCCTTGATTTTTTGTGCAATCATTTGTTTAAATTCTCGATTATTTACGCGAATATTTGATCAAATTCGTGTCTTTTCAGGGATGATTCTGTTCTGAATTTTTCGAAAATTTAAGGCATCCGGTTCCGAAAATTTTAAAAATTCGGGAAAATAAAATATCGCGAATTTCGGCAAATGATCGCCGAAAAAATCAATTTCGACAAACGTTCACAGAAAAAAATCGCCAATTTTTTTAAAAGATCGCAGAAAAAGCGAATTTTTTCAAGGGATCGCAAAAAACGCGAATTTCTTCGAGGGATCTCAAAAAACGCAAACTTCGTCTAGGAATCGCGAGAAAAATACAAATTTCACAAAGGGATCGCAAATTTTATCAAAGGATCGCGGTAAATACGAATTTCGTCAAAGGATTGCGGAAAAAACACATAATTGGCGCCGGGAGGCGATTTCCACCCCTTTCCCTCCCTCTGCTGTAACTTTTTAGAAAATTTGCTGTGAATTCCAGATTTTTTTTTTTAACCCAGAATTACCCCTGCCGTCTTTTTGTTCGCGACCATTTGACGAAATTTGCAATTTTTTTCTCTTCATCGTTTGACGAAATTCGTAATATTTTGTATATTCCTTTGACGAAATTTCTGATGATTAGTCCGTGACCGAAGGACGAAAATCGCCATTTGTTTCCACAACCTTTGATAAAATTCAAGATATTTTTCCACGGGCGTTTAAGGAGATTCGCAATTTTTTTCCCCGACGAATTACCAAAATTCGCATTTTTTTCCGCCAACTGTTTCGTGGAATTCACGATTTTCTTTACACGATCCCTTGCCAAATTTCGTGAATTTTTCTATGACCGGTTGACGAAAATAATATTCGGTATTTGTTTCAGGGATTTTTGACGAAATTCGCCGATTCTTTTAAACGATCTTTTCTTTTGTCGACTGACTGAGGAAATTCTTGATTTTTTGCGCGACTATTTGACCAAATTTGCGGGTGTAATTTTTTTTTCTGTTCGCGACAGTTTGACAAAATTTTCGATTTTCTTTCCGTAGTCTTTTGGCGAAATTTACGAGTTTTTTTTTTCGCGACTGATGGAAAACTTCTTTTTTTCTAAGGCCAATTGCTGATATCGGCGATTTTTTTCTTTTTCGTTACCGAATGGCAAAATTCGCGACTGTTTGATGAATTGATTTTGTGGATTTCTCGAAGAAAAAAAAAATCGTGGATTTCTCGAAGAAAAAAAAATCGTGGCTTTCACGAAATTAAAAAAAAAAAATCGCATACGAATCATATGTCTGTTCAAGAAATAAATTTGGAAGATTCCATCCAAACAAATATTTTTATTATGCGGGATTTTCCTTTTTTGTGCGGGATTTGCGATATCCCACACGTTATTTCTAACCCTGCCCCTCAAATAAAACTTTTTTTCCTTCTCTCCAAGAAACTCTTGAAATGAAAGGCCTGATGGAAAGTAGTTACCTGGATGATCTGCAAGAAGTTTTTACTGCTATGTTTCCAGGTGCTGTACATAATTTTTATTGTGGAAGAACCAAGTTACTTCGTAACTGAAACATTAGGGCCTTATTTTCTGGAGAACTTGCATTCTCATTTGAAGAAATCACTCTATTCTTTATTCACTGATTTGAGCAGAAGCATAAAATGTGGACATATAAAGTCCTTTCATTGTTATGGATAGAATTTTTCTTCATTTTTTTAAAGTGGGTATGCGAGTATTTTGGCTACTATTATCGAAGAAATACTAATATTTTTTTTCGTTGGAGGCTACTAAAGCTACTATTTTTCAGTGTCATTTGGCAGTGGCAGCCCTACATTTGAGATGCTTTTATGAAGTAGAATAAAGTTTTTTTTTCTAAAAAACTCCGATTTTTTTTAATAAAATAACATCAAAGTTGGACTTTTGATTTCCGAATTCAAAGGCTGACAATTAAAAGACGGACCCATTTAGTAATCCGCTTTAAATCAAGCTGCTTCGAATTAGGAAAAAACGTTAAGAAAAGGGAGAACGCTACTCTATTCTTAAGCACCTGAATGCTGTTCTGTAATTTTCAGGCAAATAGGAATAGAAATGAGTTTATGAATGTGTCAAAAATAATCACATTTTTGAGTGGAGATTTTTCTTTTTTCTGAAAACGTTATTAATTTAATAAAACAAACAATTCTGTATGTTCTTACCTTCTATTTCATTCTCGTCCTTTTGAAGCCAGACTTGAATGAATTTAGAATCATGGTGTGCTTCATGACATCGCTTGTTATTGAGTTTTGCATAAAAATTTCCTGTTTTTTATCGCGTTTGTTTTTGTGTGGCTCATTCAATCCTGATCTGTTTAAAAAATAGTAATAAAAACATTTAACTACGAGTACATTCCCACAAATGACCAGATCATACCAAGCCAAGTGTGTGTAGGAGTGTGGAGAGGGGTTAGGTAATTATCTCACTTTGCACAAGAGGAAAACACAAGTTCAGAGGTCAAAGAAGTTCTTTGTGTGACCACCTTGTGTTACTCACTGAAATTAAACTACTTGGGTGACTGGACACCAGCTTTGCAGTTGGGGAAATTTTTCCTTCTATCGATCAAATTACAACTACTGACCAAATATCAATGATTGACCAGCACCGTATTAATGATTGAGAACTAAAGCGTTTTCGTTTTTGGGGAGGAGAGAGTGGGTGAAATGCTACATACTAAAAAGTTTTAAATTTGATTGCATCTTAAAAAAAAAAAAAAAAAAAAAAAAAAAAAAAAGCAATTGAAAATTACTGCCATTTATCGTTTTTGTAAAAGTCTCAATAAATCACAATCCTAAAATATATGAATATAAATTTCACATTAATTTATCTGAAAATCCCATGTATAATACACAATCACATATACTTTTAAAACAGTGACAAATGAAGGTTTTTAATAATTTGCACAATAAGTACAACCTTAATATCAATCGTACGTTCAGGGCTGAAACTAGCCTTTTTCTGCGCCAGGGGAAAACATGGATTTTGGCGACCACCCCCTCCCTTCATCTCCTCACGCACAATAAATATTATTGACCTCCGGTACCCTGTGCAAAATAAATAAATAAATAAATAAAATTCATAAAAATAATTAAAATTAGAGCAAGAAATATGTAAACAACGCTCCCATGGGATTAACATTAGCTTGAGCGTTAAGAGCCTACACAAGTCACGCGAAGAAACTGGAACGCTAATGCTAAACCTATGGGAGCGATCTTTTTAAATTTTCTCGCATATTAATAGTTTTAAATGATTTTTTTCTTTGCTTAGAAAAGCTGAGTTTAAATTCTAACCGGGTTAGTGTTTACTTTTTAGATTTTGGTTGCAGAATATTTTTATAAAGTTACCTTCACTTCCAGTACCGGTTTCAAAACCTAAAAGTATTGCAACGCTAAAGATCAATCTAAACTATCCTAAGAAAAAAAAAATTTTAAATATTAAAATCCAAACGAGAAATTTCAAAAGAACGCCCCCTTAGTTTAACATTAGCTTGCGAGTTTCTTTGCATTTCATATATATATATATATATATATATGCACATTTTTGTATGAATCGACAAACGATTCATTTGGCGCCCCCTTCACCTTTGTTCTGGCGCCTGGGGCATATGCCCCCTCTGCACCCCCCCCCCTAGTTTCGGCCCGGGCTATATTCTTTAAAAAACATTAAAAAGTGGTGTTACTGTTCTATCTTGCATATATTTCAACCCTTAGTTTTTACTCGTTGACAGTTGCTCGACCTCGCGCCCTTTGAGACCGGATCTACATGCAAAAAAAAGTAATTTTAGTAAAAGGCATGGGCGACATTTTTCAGTTGTCACCTACCTAGAAATGGCAAAAAGACGAGAAATGAAATTTGGGAAGGTAAAAGCAGGGGCGGCTGATGGCGCCCTGGGTGAGTTTTTTTTTTAATTACGGGCAGCCGCCCAAGCTCGCCTCCTCTCTCTAAGACTGGATTTGGTTGGTTGCAAAAAACAATTGCCCCAAAAGTAATGCACAAAAAGTAATGCAAAAAATAATTGCACCAAAAGGAACAGAGCTGCATTTTACAATTTCCGCCTAGGGTGGCAAAACGCCTAGAAATGGCAAAAAGAAGAGAAAAAATCATTTTGGGGGGGGGGGGATAAAGGCAGGGGCGACTTTATTAGCCATGATGGCGCCCTGTGAGAGATTTTTTTACTGCAAATGCTATACTCTTTTTTTTTCTTTTAAAAGGCTTTACTAAAACATTTTACTTTGTGCACTCCTTCCAGGGCCGAAACTAGTTATATTTTCACCAAGTGAAAACGTCGATTTTGGCGGCCTCCCACCTTCCTCTGCAAAGTAAATTTACAAAGAGAAATTTACGCAAGTTTCTAGTAGCGGACAATTGTAGTAACAATAAAATACATATTGAAATATATAGCCAGCTTTATCAAATATTTATTCATTAAAACCTGGGGAAAACATTGAAAGGAAGCGGAAATAATTCCGCTTTATACAGGTTTTCGTCTTAGGAGGTATAACTGTTGGTATTCTTTCTGTTGGAACCATGTAGTTTTTTCATTTAAGACACGATTCCATTATAGACGGATTTCATTTTTCGAGATTTTACTGTTGTTGTAGCATTACAAATTATTACAATTGGGCACTTTAATGCCATAGTAATATGAGTCACATTGTTTTAGGAACTAAAAACCAGGATTTACTGTAGGTATAAAAATGAATTCCAGTTTTGTAAAATATCTTCCTGTACTATCAGTTTTTCCGAATTATCACTTATACCACTCTTCTTATTTATAGGCTGATATGTCTAGATACTTTCCTGAACTTAATGCTAATTTTCAAATTTATGTCTGACTCAAAACAACAACAAAAAAATTATTAAGTTTCTACTTCTTATTTTGTGAATTTTCGACCGCTTGGTTTTTATTGTCCCAGTCGGTCACCTTACCTCGCCTCCTCTAAGGACAGATATGGTGATATGCATGTAAAAAAGTAATTATAAGAAAAAGAATGGGGTTATTCATTTGCTGTCTTGTACGCGAATCTTTTTATCTATTTGACATTTTTAATGCACTGTACTAAGCTTTTCTTTTTGACTTTTCGGGTAGAAAATATTTTTTACACAAATTTCGCACGCATATATATATATTGTATAAAAAGGCAAACCAAATTTTCATCTGACGTTCCCTGCGCGAGGCGCCCAGAACACATGCCCCCTCAGCCCCCCCCCCCCCATAGTTTCAAACCCTGACTCATTCTCCCGTTTGATTTTATTGCACCGGACAATCATTTGACGTCGCGCCCATAGCAAGACGGGAAAAAAGAAAGCTCCAAAAAGAATAGAATAGTCTTCATGGAATCTTTTCAACAGAAAAGTCACATTCAAAGAAAATCTTCATTTGGCGCCCTTTTCGCCTTTCGTTCTGATGTCCGGGGCACATGACTCTGCACCCTCCTCTCCCAGGAAATCGGTTATCGGCGAGGGACAGTTTTACACAAAAGAGAGGAGTAGGGACTGACCTATTGGCCTTGGAAAATGTTAGTGGTTCTCCTATTTGCAGTCTTCTATTATAGATGAATCTTTTTATATATTTGTAAATTTTAATGCATTTGGTTCAGTTTTCCTTTTGGATTTTCCGGCTGCGAGACATTTTTATGCAAATTCGATATATATACATATACATTTTTGTATGTAAAGACAAAAAAAATCTTCATTTGGCGCCCCCTACGCTTTCTGTTCTGGCGCCCGGGGTACAGAAGGTTGGGGGGGCACGTGCCCCCCCGACGCTACGCCTATGGGAGGAACACTTTCATGCCTGAAAATGGTATCATTTTTGAGAAGTGTTTACTGTACCTTAATAGAAGAAATATACGATTTTATTTAATTTTTATTTGTAGGTACCACGGTTCACATAATATTTTGAGAAAATTTTAGGAAAGAATTTTTTTAGTGTTTAATAATGCACAAGAAATTAAAATCCTATCTTCCAACCTACAAAGATCATGCCGCATACAATTGTTTTTGCTGTTTATCTAAAAACATGTTAAATTGCCCTGTTTTAAAAAGATTACCCAATTACGGAAGATTAAATTATAGCATTTTAACTATTTTTAAAACAATCAACTGATTGATAAATAAATAATGAGAGTAGAATTGTAGTATAGAAATTGTAGAATTGTAGTAGTGAAAATTTGTGAGTATGAAATTATCGCTGTATTATCCGCCATCGCCATCTTCGCTCAAAAAAACATCTAACCTAAACAGACTTTTCAACGACAGCGCGAGCGTGAGCGAGCGCTTGTGCTTCGTCTGAAATACTGCAACCTCAAAAATAACTATCGCCAAATCCTCAGCCAAAAGGTAGGAGAAAAATCACCATAGGGAGCGGAGCTACACCGAGACGCTAGTGACTTTTCTCCCTTTTCTCTGTTAACGAAACGAAATTGACCAATCAGAAAACTCCATTTTGGAAAACAGGGAAAAGTTCGCAAATTACGGTTCTTTTGAAAAAGTTTCTTATACTGCGAGCCTCAGAAACTTGAGTGCCTTTATGAAAGAATGGCGACAGGCGTTGTCAGAATGATTATTTTTTTGCACAATTTCAGATTTTATGTGATATTTGTGTTCTGTGTTATATGACAAATTCAAGTTTATCCTAACTTAAGTTTCTAAAACTTTAAGGCATTTACAATAAAGAATGATTTTAATGGTACTTTAACATTACTTAAATGGACAAGTTTCCTGTACCGACGGCTGGAATCATCGCCTCATAAAAGCCTTAGTTCGTTCTACAAGTCATCACCTATTTCAAGAATTTTTCGAGGAAAGATTTTCTTCTTTCGTTGAGGTCTTTTATTTCTATGTTCATGAGTACAGGGTAAATCCGCTACACAGGCAACCTCGGGCTGCGTTTTGCAGAAAATTTGGTCTATATTTTAAAGATGTGCTTCTAGGCGGGAAAAATAGTTTACGTTCAAATAACGGCAACTGGCATTTACAGAACTTGCCAATATTTGCCTGGATATCAAATGATGTCACAAATCAACTGTTGGAGGCCAAATAATCGTGGAGAACAGTTGTGATTGGTAGCTGAGAGGATTGTGAGCGCGGTTGGAGGTCAACCGGACAGTTGTGATTGGCGCATGAAAAAGTATGCAGCTGATTGCAACTTCCCTGATATAATATATCAGTAATATATACTGTTGTGTATAGTATATTATTTATATATTGTAACAATATAATAGTAGTTGTTCTTTAGTTCTACAGCTTGAACTTGAAACATGAATTGCTGCGAAAAGCTGAATCCGAGGCTGAATCCTTTCTAGTTTTATGATTAGTAATTTCCATTCAATGAATGGCAACCTTTTTTTACCCACCGCCCCCAGTCAGGAAAAAATTCTGTCAAGTTTTTCAGGGAAACAGCAATATTTGGGTTTGAAGTGTGTGATTAGTATCATAGTGAATATATTTTTAAAATGATGGATGGAACTACTGAAGGTCCTCCACAAGATGCTACTCGTAGGCTTCAACCCAAAAAACAGACTCTTGACGACGCGTACGCAGCACCCGCAAATTTTTTGGAAATTGATGTACTCAATCCTATTACTCATGGAGTTGCACGAAAACGTTATACTGATTATGAAGTTAGATTAAGGGTAAGACTTTATCATTTACTTTTATAAATTGCTTTGGTCTTTTTACACAGACAAGTTTTGTTTCATGTGTTAAGATTTACCTAATTTTCCTCTAGAACTGCTATTCGAAATTTTGCTTTTTCCCTCCTTTGTTTTCTTGTTTAAAATTGATGAGTAAATTATCACGCTATTGATTTCAACTAAGTTTGTGTTTCTTTTTTCTAAAAATTAAGTATTTGGATTAATTCGGTAAGTTTAGATTCCATAATAAATTTATGTATTATAGGGTAGATGTATCAGTAATGGGCACCCTTTAATGTATTTGGTTTATGAAAAAAATAACCAATAAAAATATAGCTTTTATTTTTTTCACAACTCCCCCTTGCGTATTTTATAATCTTGCATTATTGTTGACACTCTTAATCAAACCAATCAGGAAGCGGAAATTGTTTTGAAGTTCCACTGTTTTTCAGTGAAAATCTTAAATGAATGTGCCAAGACTGACTTCATTTAATAAATTTATATATTCTTTATTTTCTTGCAAAATTTGCACCTTTTTGTTTTGGTAGTTGTAGAAAACTTTGAATTTTATGTACTAATAGCCATTTATAAAATTTCATTTATTTTTAAGGAGTGTCAGGTGATCTGTGGCAGATATAAACTGGCAAAAAATTTATTTTCAGAAGGGGGGAGTTTTACTTATTTAGGTTCCCTTATCCAGTCAACATATCCAATTCAGTTGGCAAGGATATATCAACAGTTTACGTTTCTATATACCGGGTGTCCCAAAAAGGACTGACTGATTTTAAAATTCAATAACTTGCAAACGGTGACAGATATTAAAAAAATTCTTGCAGGAGGGTTATGCATAAGGTCAAAAGTTTTATTACAGTGATTTTCAATTTTAGTTCGATTTACAAACAATAGATGGCGCTTTAAGCAATAGTCGCTAAATACAGGCTCGATTTTTGGTCCTTTATCTTGTTCCATGCAGAAAAAGGAGATGGAAATGTATTATCCGGGCCACGAAGTACCAAAAATCGAGCCTGAATTTAGCGACTATTGCTTACAGCGCCATCTATTGTTTGTAAATCGAACTAAAATTGAAAATCACTGTAATAAAACTTTTGACCTTATCCATAACCCTCCTGCAAGAATTTTTTTAATATCTGTCACCGTTTGCAAGTTATTGAATTTTAAAATCAGTCAGTCCTTTTTGGGACACCCGGTATAAACACATATATAGCAAAGATTGTTTTCAAGGAGTGATTATATATTCCTTGACTTTATTCGGGGGATTAAACTTTGTTTTATTAAAAGTAATAAAAAACAAACATAGGCATGAAAGTGGCTAGTAATGAATAAAAATGCGAATATTATTAACGAAGCGGAGAGAGGGAACCAATCAATGAAATTTGAGTTTTCTGCACCTGATCGACGAAATTCACTATTTTTTTGTGCCTGACCAACGAAATTTACTATTTTTAGAAACCCAATTGACAAAATTTGAGATTTTTGGCTTAGATGTATTATAATCCTGCATCTGCCATCTTGGATTTTTTTCTTGCATAAAAACTCCTTTTTTACCAAGTAGTAAATGTTGCCAATGGTTAAATATTGTTGATAAATTAATATACTATTGAAAAAATTGGAATATAATAATTATTACTATTAATTAAAAAACAATTTTTAATTTGCATTAAGAAAAAAATCAAAGATGGCAGATGTGGGATTATACTACATCTGTTCCAAATTCGCTTTTTTTCTCATGTTTTTTTTGCTGCCGATCAATGAAGTTTTCAATTTTTCAACTCGTCATCAGTGAAATTTGCGATTTCTTTCTGTGCCCGATCAACAAAATTCGTAATTTTTCTACACCTAATGAATGGAATTGGTGATTCTTAACTGACTGACTGAAGTTTGCTTTTTTTTTTTTTTTTTCCGGGACGAATTGACAAAATCGAATTTTTTTTTTTCTCTATAAAGCAATTTTTCTGCAGCCAATCAACGAAATTTGAGATTTTTCTGCAGCCAATCAACGAAATTTGAGATTTTTCTGCAGCCAATCAACGAAATTTGAGATATTTCTGCTCCTAATCGACTAATTTAGGTTTTTCTGCACCTGATCGACGAAATTCGCAATTTTTTCTCGTGACTGACAAAAGTCATGAATTTTTTTCACAGCCGATCAACAAAATCAGCAATTTTTCTGCACATCATTAATAAAATTGAGTTTTTTTTGCCATGTCCCATCAACAAAATTTGCAATATTTCAGAGCCTGATTGACAAAATTCATGATTTTTCCATGTTCAATATAGGTCAAAACTGGAAAAGACCGGTACCACTGGCCGGTAGAACTAGTTTTTTTAAGTAGACACTTTTTTTTAAACTAGTGACCATTTTTTTTATTTAAAAGTACTAAACAGTAAAATTTCTATAAGTATTCATCTAAATGTGAATAGCAGAAATAAATATGTTAATATAACTATATTGGAACCAAAAAAAGTGGAATCCTTGATGAAATGCAAGAAAATTTTATTCTCTCCTTGTAAAAAAGTGGCCGCTGATAGACAATTTTTCACTAGCCACTTTTTCTCATTTATACTGGCCCTGTGGCTAGTGCTAATTTTGCCCTTTAATGTTCGACCAACGAAATTTGTGATTTTTCAGAGCCCGATCAACAGAGCTTGCTATTTTTTTGAGCCTGATCAGCAGTCAATGAAATTTGAGATTTTTTTAGTGCATAATCAACAAAATTCGCGATTCTTAACTGACTGATGGAATTTTAATTTTTCCCACCACAAATCTATGAAATTCAAGATTTTTTCCTGCGACTTATGGGCAAAAATTTCAATTTTTTCAGTTATAAATTGATGAAATTCGCGGGCTGCAAGTGTGCATCCCTAATGTAGATATTGCTAAAAATGCAATTCCAGTAATGATTACAATGCATAAAATATTGACTTCACTGAAACCTAAATAATCAAATTTAATTGTTAAATTACACTTACCAAAATGTAATAACACTAAAACTTTTATAGTTGCTTTTAAGTTATTTTATGGGGTTAATGTAGTTTCAATATTTTATTCATTTTTTTATGCATATTTTTCTGCCTTCCATATTTTATATTGTTTAAGGACTCAGTTAAAGAGGGCTCATAGTGCTGAATCCTTCCCTATTTCAATAAAAACAAGTTACAGTAGTTCAGGGGTGATTGTGCTCCGGGTGTAGCCCAGATTTCCGGGTTTTTTCGGTCGATCCTTCCGGGTTTATGAGATCGTTACGTTTAGCGGAAAATTCGGACATTAAAAAATATTGCGAATTTCGACAAATGGATGCCGAAAAAAAATCAATTCCTCAATTGTTCGCTGAAAAAAATTGATAATTTTGTCAAAGAATCTCGAAATAAACACAAATTTTGTCAAAGGATCGCAAAAAAAGCGCGAATTTCGCAAACGATTGCTATAAAGCTAAGATTTTCGTCAAAACATCGCAGGGAAAAACACAATTTTCGTCAAAAGATCGCGGGAAAAATGGATATACCATCAAAGGAATGTGGAAAAATGGATATTGTCAAATGGTCGCTGGAAAAATGCAAATTCGTTAAAAGATCACGTAAAAAACACGAATTTCTTTAAAGAATCGCGGGAAAAACACTAATTTCGTCAAAAGACCGTTGAAAAAACACATCCCGTTTTACCCATCCCGTAATCGAGGTGAAAATGCGATTTTCGTCAAAAGATTGCGGAGGAAAACGCAATTTTCATCAAAGGATCGCAGGAAAGACGGAAATATCACCAAAGGATCCCTGGAAAAATGCAAACTTCGTTAAAGGATCGCAGAAAAATCTAATTTCTTTAAATAATCGTGAAAAAACCCGCAAATTTCACCAAACGATCGCGGAAAAAACGTGAATTTTGTCAAAGAATTCCGAAATAAAATAAATTTCGTCTAATGATCTTGAAATAAAAGAAATTTCTTCTTATGATCACGAAATAAACACAAATTTCGTCAAAGGATCGAAAAAAAGTTCAAAATTCGCAACGGATCGTGAAAAAAAAAAAACAAGATTTTTGTCAAAAGATCGCGGAAAAAACGGAAATGTTGCCAAAGGATCGCAGGAAAAATGCAAATTTCATTAAAGGATCACGAAAAAAAAATAATTTCTTCAAAGAATCGCAGAAAAAACGCAAATTTTGTCAAAAGATCGCCGGAAAAAATGAGATTTTTGTCAAAGAATCGCTAGAAAAACGAAAATATCATCAAAGGATTGCAGAAAAAACGCAAATTTTGTTAAAGGATCACGGGGGAAAAAAATGAATTTCTTTAAACAATCGCGAAAAAATGCAAGTTTCGCTGAAAAATCACGGGGAAAAAACGCAAATTTTGTGAAAGGATCGCAGAAAAAACATAATTAGAACCAGGAGTGATTCTCTCACCACCCTCTCTTCTGTAACCTTTCAGAAAAAGTTGCTGTGAATTTCAGATACATTTTTTTTTTTACTCGGAATCACCCTGGTATTGTGTTATCCATTTCAATCTCAGTACAAAAATGTCCAGAATTGCATATCTGTAATGTGTAATACCCAAGAAGCAAGCAGGAAAAAGAAATTTACCTTGTGTAAGAGTAAAGTTTTATAAATAGATTTTTATTTTTTTCTAATACTTAGCCACTTAGAAGTAAAATTGGATTGGTTTTGACATTTTTTTACTGTTTTCAAATAACTAGATATGACTTGTATTAATTCTACTAAGAGAACTCTTAACACATAATTTGTACTCGTTTCATGAGTACTTAGAATAAATTCATCTACTGAATATAGAATTCGAACTTTGCATATAACAAGATAAATTGCACTCTCCATTTTATGAAGTCGTTTAGCTTTCAGTGAAATTAACATAAGTTTATCAAATTATGTTTTTCTGCAATTGTATATTTCAAACAATAGCTGAAATATGTCATTTGATTGTCATGCTGTTGCAGCATCAGTTATGTATATTGATATTGGTATATTTTGCATCGATAATTTTCAGGGTTTTTCACTCTGAGTCGCAATCACCCCTGGTAGTTTTTAAAAATCTATTTTCTGTCTTAAATGTTTGCAAAAAAACAAAAATTGTAATATTAATGAAAGTTATAGTAATTGTGAAACTAGTAAATCTGTAGATCAGTCTTCTCAAACATCAGTTCTACAGTTTTATTTTGAGATTAATATTTTATTTAGTAATTTAAAATATCCAACTCACAGTATCATTTCTTTCATATTTGTAATATTAATCATTACAAGTAATCAGTGGCACTAACTTTTGAAAAATGTGGGGTGGGCTCGACCATTTTAAAGTAGAATGACATGAACAGTTTTTCTTTGAAGATAGAGATAGATGGGAAAGTTATGATTGTGAAGTTTTTTAAAATAGAATGTAATTTGGATTATATAGAATATATATTGGATTATATAGAATGGATAAAATAGAATATATTTTAAAATGGAAAAATCAGGGAGGTTTATCACTCTGGAAAAATCAGGGAACTTTATAAAAATACTGGAAAATCAGGGAAATTTGTCTATATTGCGAAAATATTTGCATTTTCACCTTGCCAACGAGACTTATTCGTCTATTTTGTGTACCATATTTTTTCACATGCTGATTAATCTTTCCCAATATTTTTTAAAAGATGCGCATGGTATGAGTTTTTGATATTTAACGTAAATTAAAGTGGATGAGTTGTCCTGATTTTCTGTGCATAGCACTTATATTGAAGGCAATTTACACATTTAAAAAAAAATTAAATGATACATTAGCATAACCTGACCATGTGCCCAGCTTAATCCAATTAGTTATCCCGTCAGATTTAGATAAGTCTTAGAATTGAAGATTTTTCAGAAAATGAAGAAACTTTCTGGTCACCCTATATCCATTGGCTTCTACACTGGTTTCCAAAAATTAAGGAAAAATCACAAAAAGAGCCATAACTCGTTCAAAAATTAACCTATCCGTATGAAATTTGGATATATTGTTAATGAAAAGATGCTGATTAAAATTACAAAATGCAAATTAGCGGTGCTGCAATCAGATTGCGTCATCTGTGCAGAGCATGAAAATGCATGCCAGAGTATGTCCGCTGGTGTCGCTGTGATTAGGGATTGACCGAATAGTCGATTCGGTATTCGGTGATTCGGCATGTAAACCGAATATTCGGCTTCGGCCGAATACTTTTAAGTATTCGGCCGAATAATTGGGGATAGTTATTTTCTTAGAAGTAGAAGAATTCTCTTTTACTTAGAAGTAGAATAGGCTAAACGATAAGTTTTAGTATTATATGTATGAGTTCAGAGTTCAGCTGCACTACAAAAAACAAGTCAAAGACCATTTTTAATTTAAAAAAAAAAAACTTTTTCCTTCCTAAAATACTCTACATAGGGGTGAGATAAAAACAACTGTCTGCGATAGAGATAAAAGAAAGTAAGGAAGATGGGCATCTTTTCCTTATCATTTAAATTTATTTAATATGCATTTTTTTAAATATACTCTTCAAATAAGTATATCAGAGTTTATCTCTGTATATCTAATGTGTATATTAAAGAAAATACACACATCAAATAAGCCTATCATACAGCTTTTATAACCATTAAATTAAAATTGCTCAAATTTGTTATCTTCATCACCACAATGTTAAAATATTAATCACAATATAAATATGCATCAATAATTTGACAGAAAATAGTTAAATGTATGAGTCGATGTGATACCTTTTGTATTTGAGAACATCCCTATTCAATGTGTTTATAATTAGACTTAAACAATCAGTAAATCAGCTTAATGGCAGCATTGTTTCTTTTTATTTGAATGAACTTTTGTTTTTCTGACAAGCCTTATTTTTAATAGTAGCCTGTATAGTTTAATATTTTCATGGTTTATTTTGGGTATTAACTAGTGATAAAATAATAATAAATAAGTGATAGGTTAATGAATTTGTGAGGGGAAAGAAGTCATTAAATTTTTTTGTGTAATTAGATTTAACAATAAAAATGCAATTGAATTAAATTATTAAGAGTTTAATTTTAATTCAAGTTTATTAAAATAGCTGATATATGCAAAATTGTGTATTAAAATTTTTAAGTATTCGGTCGCCGAATACCGAATATTCGGTGTACACTTTGACCGAAGCTTCGGTATTCGGTATTCGGCAGAATTGCTGCTTCGGTCAATCCCTAGCTGTGATTATGAGATAAGAAAACTGAGATAGCCAATTCATTAGTATCTCCTCGAGGTATCATTTGTCCACATAACTACGATATAGAGCTATTGGAAGATTGGATGTAGGCCAAAGTCAGACAGATGGCTAAATGTGAGTCCTTCTGTTACTCATAGGCTTTGAAAATACTTTCAAACCATTGGTTCAGCCTCCAGAAGGTTCAGTGAAGGACGAGCAAGAGCTAAGACAAGCACCAATGACCGATACTTACGGTTATGTGTACGAAGGAATAGAACGGCAACCTCCTCTCATCTTAAATCCGTCCTTGCTGCAGTCGGCCCCACCAGTGGCCGAGAGGTTCTGCTCTCGAAGCTGGTAGACGGGAGGTGCTGGGTTCGATCCCAATCGTGCCCGTCGGCCTAATCGTTCGGAGTTTTCGTGGTTTTCTTCGAACCTTGGTTCTCCAAGCGTTAATACGGGTTAGGTTCCCTTAGAAAGACCTCCACGGAAGGCACTCCCCCCCTTAGGGCCTATATCACTCGTGCAGATAATTGGCCGACATAAATACAACCAACCTTGCTGCAGTCACTGGAAGGTGGCATTTATGCGATGCGACCAGATATTTGTGTGCCGTTCACCTCATGTCTCCAGGAGGAATGTTTAAGGTGGGCATATCAACATGTCCACTGGACGGCTGATCAATGGAGGCGTGTTCTCGTCACAAATGAGTTCTAGTTTAGCCTCCTAAGCGATAGTAGGCATTGTTTGATTTGGAGAGAACAGGAGACATGCTATCAACGATCAAACATTCGTAAAAGAGATTCGTATGGAGGAGGCAGTGTCTGTGTTTGGAATGGTATCTCTTTGGGCGGACGTACAGACCCCCATGTCTTTCCACATGGAACTGTAAATGCTCACGTTTATTCTATAGAGATGACATTCTTGATGCTTATGTGCACCCTTATACCAGTGCAATAGGTAAAGATTTCCTGTTACAGGATGATAACGCTAGACCGTACAGGGTTCACATAGTAGAAGATTATCTTCAGCAAAAAATAATTTAGTCCATGGGATGGCCAGCCCGATCACTGAAATTGAATCCCACTCAGCATCTTTGGGATGCTTTAGAAAGATGCATCTCTACTCTCAATCCCCCTCCTCAGACCCTTGCCATGCTTACAATTGTTTTATAAGAGAAATGGCTCACACTTCCCAGCAAACTTATCGATCGCATAATTCACAGTATCACACTTCGCTATATGTGCTGTATTGCTTCTAGGGATCACCCCTAGAAGCCATATTCCATATTAAAGGTACTTTTCCTATACCAAACTGAGACATTTATTTTGTTTATTTTATAATTGTATTAATTTCTGAAACACCACAATCGTCTGGTAATTTCTTTTAATGTTATTTTATACCTTAGTATGTGTAGTAAATTGTCTGTTTCATTATAATCTACTTGTAACATTTTGAGTAATCGCTACTTTTGTTGTTTTTCCTTAATTTTTTAAAAACCAGTGTATATGATGTTGGACTAATGAAGTTTGTTGAGTTTGGATTTATAAAACTGTCAACCAATACTTAATGAATATTAGGCAATTTTTATGTTTTTCTCTTGTTTTTTCTCCCAAATGAGATATTAGCAAGCTGGATAAGTGTGTTATACGAGGAATCGGCATACATGAAAAAATACTGTATGTGTATTGTTAATAATGGAAATCAGGGAAGTCTGATAAAAATAGTCAGGGAAATCAGGGAACTTTTTTTTAGAATTTCTGTAGACACCCTGTATAAGTTGGCGCCAAGGCAAGTAATGTATCAAATAATCTCTGGAAGTTTAGAATTGTTAAAAAAAAATAGTGAGACGAAACTAAACTGTACACTAATACTTGAATTTTTTTTATCTTTTAAATCTCTGGCTGTCTCAATAATTTCATAGCTGTAATTGTTTGATATTTAGCATTTTAAGCTATCCACCTAAAATAATTAAAATATCAATCTTCTGATAATTGATGCAAACAGTGAATGTTTTATTATTATATTAGTATTATTAAAGGTGTTTGAAATATTGCAAAAAAGTACATCATATATAAAATGTTACCATAATAGTAACATTTTTAAACAAATAATTATCAATTGGAATTTGTTTAATTTTATTTCTAAATTTTTAAAAAATTACTTACCAAAAAAAGGAGGGAGGGGGGATTCACCTTAAAATTTGGCCAAATTATTCGGTCAGTGGACAAATCACTATTCATTACTTCCCCAATTTCTTTTTTCTCTCAAGAGTTACTTTTAAAAGTTAATATGAATTTCAAATATGTGTCACACTCTATGTATGAAAGTATTAAAGATGTGATTATGCATAATTTTTTTTTTTTAAATTCCAACCATATGTCTACTGACAGTACATATTGATACCACTCACTTTAAACCTTCATCCCATAGTGAATATAACTAATATTCTAATCATACTTTGCAAAAACACTCTTTTAACTCTACTTCATCAGGATATATGGCAGCTGTAGTTCTAGGTTCATTACTTTCGCGAGGAAATAGGCTATCTTTGAAATAGTCGATGTGTCTTGTGCCGACATTTTGTACAGATTTTCACGCCTGTTACACTTATAAGTATCCCCAGTACAATTGGTGGTGGAGAAAAACTTGTTTACTTTTCGTCTGTGTAGTTAGTTATCCATCATTTTTATCTTCTTTATAGTGTAATTACTAAATTGTAGTGTAGTAAAGAATTTCCTTGTATTTCTTTTGTTTCATTATTATTTTTTTATAGGAAATCGAGAAAGTTGTGGCAGTGGCTCTTTTTTGCTATGCTAGATAAGGTATATATTGCATATGTGGAGATACAGGAGAACATGTTGTCCCTGGAATATATAGGCGTTACATAACTAAAAGACTACTAACAAGATCAAAATTTAAAAAAAATTTTTTTTTAATGCTATCAAATTTGTTTTTACTCATTTTTCATGTGTAAAATAAAACTGTCAATTTAATATTTTGTTATTGTTAACTTGCAAGTGTCTTCTTATTTATCATTTTTAAGAATTTAAATTTTATTTGAAAATACCATGTGGATTTTCTGTTACGAGAATATTTTAGGCATACGCATAGTGTACTGACGGTACTTTAAAGTACCACTTTAATTACCTCTAACAAATTAAATTTTTCACGGGTGAGTATTTTTTTGTGTAATCCCATTAATTTTCATTGTAGTAACTGAAAAAAAAATTAATTAAGAAAATTGCACTTGATCATAATGCAGTAGATAAAGAGTTAAAAGCTGTTGTATTTAATGTGATATTTATATGCTATTTAATGAAAATATTTATTATCTATTACAACTTATCTGTTGAGTTTAATAATTTTTTATCATTTATATTAACAAACTTGTATTTCTAGACAAATTTGCCTGTTTTCAAACTGAAAGATTCAAGTGTAAGGAGGCGATATAGTGATTTTGAGTGGCTTAGGAATGAACTGGAAAGAGACAGCAAAGTAAATCTTTATGATTTGTAATTTTTTTTAAATGTCTTTTGTATAACTGTTTGAGATTATTACTTATTTTCCTGGTGCTATGTTTTAACGTCTAGAAAGATAGTTCATTGCCTTAAAATGACATGGTCCTAATCCTAACTGATAAAATCTTTGAAAAGGGGAGGTGACATCTACTGAGTATTCTTAATTTTATCTATAATTTGAGCTGACATGCAGTACATTCTAACAATTTTTTCATGTTTTAAACTACAGTGTTTAACTTTCATCTCATTTTTCTCAAAGGCTAGTCAAAGTTGTTAAACTTGTTATATCGAGACAATGAGTTGTAGTCTTTACATTTAAAATTTGAGAGAATGAGTTATGACTTCTATAGCAGTATTATTATGAACAGTTGAGATAGCTAGTTTTGCCCATAAATTGAATTTATGTATGACCTCTTATATTATTTTTCCTGGCTAAAATAATTTACTTTAGCAGTAAAGGACAAAATTAGTGGCAACCACTGGCCCGGGAGCACTAAATGAAAAGAGTGGCTATTAGAAAATTTTCTGCCTATGGCCACCTTATTTGAAAAATTCCCCAAAAATGCAACCCATATTCTCCAGAACCAGCATTTGAAATCATTGGTGGTGGTTGACCAGTAACTTTTTTCCCCTCTATCATGGTAAACATAACAGGGCTTGAATTTCAATTTTTCCTAGGAAGGGAGTCTCCCTACCAACATTTATAAATGGAGGGGAGTTGAGCTATTTGGGAGGGAGACAAAAGTCTAAAACCCACATTATTTTACGTGTTATTTAAAGATTTACATTATTTTGTCATGTCTGTATTAATACAGACTGTCAGGATGTTTCTGAGTAAAAAAAAAAAACTAAAAATTTCTAGCAAATTTCCTGAAAAAGGTTACAGCAGGGGATGAGAAGGGATTGGGAAATCCTCTCTCCAGGTGCTAATTATTTTTTGTTGCATGTCGAGTAAACTCCTTTTTTTGGTTCGGTTTGATTTAAGGCTATTTTTTTTTTCTGCAGCCCTTTGACGAAATCCACGTTTTATCCGCGATCTTTTGACTAAATTCACGCTTTTTTTCGCGACCCTTTGACGAAATTTGCGTTTTTTTTTTTTTTTTTTTCGCGATCTTTTGGCGAAAATCGTGATTCTTTGACGAAATTTGCATTTTTTTTTTTTTTTTTCCAGTGATCTTTCGATTTTCACAACCCTATGACAAAATGCGCATTTTTTTTTTTTTTTTTTTTTTTTCGATCCTTTGTCGAAATTAGTTTTTTTGCACTTCTTTGATAAAATTCGCGATTGTTTTCTGTGGCCCTTTGACTAAACTTGAGTTTATTCCGGGATCCTTTGACGAAATTTCCATTTTTCCACGATCCTTTGACGAAAGTTACTTTTTTCGCGATCCTTTGATGAAATTCGCTTTTTTCGCGATCCTTTGATGAAATTCGCTTTTTTCGCGATCCTTTGATAAAAGAGTTCTTTTGCCAAAATTTAAGATTTTTTTGCTATCCTTTGATGTAATTTGTTTTTTTTTTTTGTGCTCCTTTGATGAATTGTTTTTTTTTTTTTTTTTCGCGATCTGACGAAATTCATGTTTTTCCGCTATCCTTTGACAAAATTTGTGTTTTATTCACAATTCTTTGCAACAAAATTGATTTTTTTTGGCGAACATTTGTCGAAATTCGAGATATTTTTCTGTTAAACTGATGACCGATTTTTCATAATTTTCGGGACCTAATGTCTTAAATTTTTGGAAAATTCGTAACAGAATCACTCCTGAATTTGCCAATCGGTTGCGTACACTTGTCAACCGATCTCGAGAAAAAAATAATGCAATTTATCTATCGGTTGCGTGAAATCCATCTTTCGTAGTAAAAAAAAAACCTCGCAAATTGTGTCAATCGGTCACGTGAAAATATCAGGAAATTCGCAAGGCGTTCATGGGAGTTAATCGTATTTCAAAATACAAAATTTTAAGGAAAATGGCAAGATTTTTTGGACAGGAAAGTCCCCGCCCACGATGTTCTTTTGGGCGTGATTTCAAAATTTTGGACGCGAATCCCGCCATCCCGCCGTGAAATTCAAGCTCTGCATAAATTTTCTCATCCCTGAGAAAATGCAACCAAACAGAAACCACAGAATTTTATTATTTTAAATAAATAAATAAATAAATAAATTGCTTGTAATAGTTGATTCAAGTATTTTGGACCAAGTGTTCATGTAAAACAAGTTTGTAACTAATCCCTGTTAGTCAGTGGAGAAAGAAACTCTTCTTTCTTATCTATTTACTCTGGGATACCTTTGTTATACCATTCAATGAAGTCCCTTATCTCTCCAGATGACTACAAAGAAAAGCATTCAGGGAATTTCTGTTGAAAATGAAAAGTCATTCCTAGAGTGCATTGAGAATGTTCTTATTTAAATAATATGTACTCTTTCTAAGATAATTTTAATTTAGAGTATAGTTAAAAATTATTGGGGGAAAAAAGTTTTTAATCGGGGGGGGGGGGGATTTGAAAAAATCAAGCTGATTTAAATCAGCATGCCCTGTTTAAAAGGAAATTTTAAGTTGTTTTGAAGAACTGATTTTTAACATTTTGGGAGAACTATTTTCTCTGAACTTGTAATTATCTGGAGCTATATCTGTTGATTTACTTTAACCCCAAGTGTGATGAAGCCTAATCCTGTTTTAATCAAAGATAATTTTAATCTTTTATTTGCTTATTCTTATCCAGTTTTGCTCTGAATAAAAAATCAATTGAAAGCTGCTTTTTTTTTTTTTTTTTTTAAATGAAGTTTATTTTGATTTGAATGAAGTTTAGCGAAGAACTATCGTCACCAATAAATGTCTTATGAAATCAACACACAAGTTTTATTTTGGGTATCTTCCAAGGTGCATTTTTCTTTTCTCTGCTAATTGCAGTATAAAAATGTATTGAACCTGTCTAGAGATTCATCAAATATTCAGTATGTATTTGTTATTCGGCTGTACTGCTGATTATTTGATTTAAATTTACCGATTATTTGATCTAAATATCAAAATAATCAACCAAACCAAATACCTAAAACAACACAAACTTTTACAAAGATAACATAATTTCTACTTTTAACTGTTAATAAGAGACTGTAAATAAGAGATTACTTTTATATTAGCTGTTTGTAAAGTGACGCTTAATAAATTGATTAATGACTACTTTCATAGAAATTATGTGCAAATGCAAGTTCTTGAATATTGCTTGGTAATAATGTTCCTTTTCTCAATCAAGATGGCCCCACCAGTGGCTGAGAGGTTCTGCTCTCGAATCTGGTAGACGGGAGGTGCTGGGTTCGATCCCAATCGCGCCTGTCGGCCTAATCGTTCGGAGTTTTCGTGGTTTTCTTCGAACCTTGGATTTCCAAGTGTTAATACGGGTTAGGTTCCCTTAGAAAGACCCCCACGAAGGGCACTCCCCCTGGGCCTATATCCTTCATGCAGATAATTGGCCGTCATAAATCCAACCAACCAACCTCAAGCAAGATGTTTGTAAACATAATGGAACAAACTTTCAGTTTTAGACATCTGGATAGGCAATTTTTGTACAGGAGACCAAGGTCACAATCCTTCTTAATTATCCAACACTTCTTAATTATCACATCGACCAAATTACTGTTGCCAAATTGTAAGATTAAATGCCAATAATAATTGTCATTAATTAATTGTAAGATTAAATGCCAATAATGGTCAATAAAACCATTAATTCGATATTTTATTTGTATTTTTAATGTTTTACTAATTTATTTGTTCTTTCGTTATTTAAAATAAAAATTGTCAATGTGTATAATTTGGCGAGTGGTTTGGCGATTTATATAATTTGGCGAAATTGGTCGATGGGATAGCTAAGAAGTACCCAATCCACTTATTCAATCAAAAATGCAGTGCATCTCACTCCCGGCTGAATTTGGACTGTTTTGTATCTTACTTAACAAATTTAGATATAATTATCTTTTCAGCACTCTGATTTTTGAAATATAATGACATGACAAGAAACAAGAAGTGCTGGAAATTACCACCATTCATATCCAAACAACATTAAGTTAGGCATTCCATTATTCAGAATTGGGGATTTACCGAATAGTTGATTCGGTGGTTCGGCATGTAAATCAAATATTCGGCTTCAGTCGAATACTTAAAAGTATTTGGCCAAATAATTGCAGATAAGTATTTTCATAGAAGTAGAAGAATTCTCTTTTATTTAGTAGTAGAATAGGGTAAACAATGACTTTCAATATTATGTACATGAGTTCAGCTGCACGACAAAAAACAAGTCAAAGGCCATTTTTTATTTAAAAAAAACTTTTTCCTTCCTAAAATAGTCTACATAGGTGCGAAATCAAAACAACTGTCTACAACAGAGGGGAAAAAAAAAAGTAATGAAGATGTGCATCTTTCCCTTATTTAATTTTATTTACGTCTACATTATTTTTTTTTTAAATTTAAATTTATTTAATGTGTGTTTTCTTTAATATACACATCAAATAACAAATAAGTATATCAGAGTTCATATCTGTATATCTAAGGTGTATATTAAAGAAAATACATCAAATAAGTATATGCCTATCCTATAGCTTTCATAACCATTGTATCAAAATCGTTCAAATTTCTTACCTTCACCACCACAATGTTAAAATATTAATCAAAATATAAATATTTTATCAATAATTTGACAGAAAATTGTTAAATGTACAAATTGATATAATACCTTTTGTATTTTGAGAACATTCCTATTCAGTATGTTTATAATTAGGCTTAGACAATCAGTAAATCAGCTTAATGACAACATTGTTTCTTATTATTTGAATGAACTTTTGTTTTTCTGACAATCATCCTTAATAATACCCTGTATAGTTTAACATTTTCATAGCTTATTTTTGGGTATTGACTAGTGGTAAAATAATAAAAAATAAGTGATGGGTTAATGAATTTGTGAGTGGAAAGAACACATTAAATTTTTTTGTGTAATTATATTTTAGAATAAAAATGTAACTGAATTAAATTATTGAGAATTTAATTTCACTTAAAGCTTATTAAAAAAGCTAATATATGCAAAAATGCATATTAAAAAGTTTCAAGTATTCGGTTGCTGAATACCGAAGCTTTGGTATTCGGCATTCAACAAAATTGCTGCTTCGGTCAATCCCTATTCAGAATACAGCTGACAGTACGTACACTGTATGGTTGGCCAAAATTCAGCCACTTCTAATGATGTCATCACATTCCATACATGCAAAGTTAATATGGTGGAAATCTCGTTAAAATATCTTCATTAATGTTAAAATTTTGAACAGAAATTCAGTTTCAGCTTGTAGTGGCACATCCTGTATTTTTGTTGGGATAAGTGGATTGTGATGCTGGTTTTTTGTGCAAAAAAATTTGTCTCTACCACATCTCTGCTGGAAGTTTGTTATAAGATTTTAGAAACATCCTGTATGTTCATAAACTCTTAATGTAATTGACCACTCTAGACACTGCTCTGTAGTACATTTAAAAACTTCCTTACTATACTAAAAAGAGCATAAGTTATTCTTAATGAGTTGCTACCATTTGGATTATTTTCTTTTTATACTTTATTTAGTCCATTCCAGACAGATAAACAATATACGATAGCAAAATTTTTCTATTCAATTCATTCAAAATATCTTTTAGATTAAAATATTTGATTTGAAATACAAGAAAATTTTGTTCATTTATCTTAATTGACAAAAGAACCCATAAAGTTTTAAGTGTATCCTCTTAAATAACTCAGCATAGATTTTTTTTTTTTTCTTTTTTTAGTGTAAAGTTTACTTGAAAAATGTTTTGTTCATCAAAGTGAAAGTATTTGTTTTAAATATTATGTAAAATTGTTTTAAAATTTAACTTTTCAACATCTTTAAATAAATCCTGAAATATAGGAATATTCGGACTAAGTTTCCTATTCGAATATTCAGTATTCTGTTTAACTGTGTGCTGAATATTTGGTATTCAACCAAAACCACTCTTCAGTGTATCCCTAATGAATAGCATCCATTTTCATCTTTTGAATGAATGTTTCATCCCGTATTCATTATCTTTTAAATATGCCAACTGATTGCCATTCATATTTCAATATATAATTGAAGACATGAGTTTCAAAACTCGCCTTATCCAAAATTTAAAAAAAATCAGTTTTCTCTATGAATCTATTCTATTGGTGAACCTGTATCGAAAAAGCACCACAGTGTGCAAAAAAACTAGTTCTATTGTGCATTTCTTGCATTGTAAAATTTTGGTTTAATATAAAAACCAATGTACACAGTTTTTTCATGATTTCCCAAAATTTGATTTTCTGGATAATGCGAGTTTTGAAACTCACGTCCTCAATTGTATTTAATGTAAAAATTCTTTAGTGTAATGCACGCTGTTGTTACTAGAAATACCGGTAGCAGAAGTTCGAGACGGGAGACAGGCGTCGCAGATTTTCTTCTCTTTTGCAGATTCTTTTTCATCAAACCTTTATTTTGTTTCTCCTTATGTTTAGCTCTTTATTACTTAATACAAAAAGTTAAGATTATTATTAATAAAAATTTATAAAATGCCTAAAAACACTACAGGTAAGTGCTTGTTTGATTAATCAATGCTTCAGTTAAACATATTTTATCTGCAGATTATTTTTTGCCCCTGAATTATCTGACGCAGACACTTGGAGAAATTTCTGCTACTGGGCTAGAAATAAAGTACATTGTACTAATCATGCTCAAAGAAAAGTAACATCTTTTAAACAACACATAGTTGTCAAATAGCCAAGCGCATGTTATGATATCTAGCAATGGTGCTGCAAATGTGTTATAGCATATAATTTATACAAAATTGGAGAACAGCAAAAGTGAAAAGGTAGGAATTATGATCGATCATTTAGGTTGTACAATTTTCTTTCTGGAATGGATAAAATTTTGGTAATTGATTTTAAGGAAGATATTTTGTATTATGTTGAAAGTGTACATTAAAAGAGGGTAAAAAGATAAGGACTCTTATTTTGGAAAACATGTAGTTTTTAATCTCAAAATTATATTATTTGAATGTAAGCAATGGTTTTCATATGAAAATGACTTCATAGGAATGATGTGCACATTTTTCCTCCTTTATTTGCTTTTATATATTTAAAAAGAAAAACTGAACCGGAATTTTAAAAAGTTTGATAATCCTATATTTTGAACCTTTTTATAAATGTGATGTGGTATTCTGCAAAACATGTGCATTTTCATTTATAAGACTTAAATTTAAAGTTTATCACAGTTCACTTTTGTTTCTTCTTTTATGTGTGTGTATGTACGTACATACTTAAGGGGGGGGGGGGGGGCTGGTCACTCAGCTTCGGAATTCTCCTCTGTAATGTTAAGTGTAAGTCTATGTATTTTTGATGCACCCATATATTTCAAATATCTTCTCGGGAAATTCATATTTTTAACATCTTAAAGGATCTCTTTTTTTTCTTAGTTTTCAAAATATTTCTAAAATCTATGTTGAGTTTTATATTTTGTGTTAAAAGCGGTCAAACTGTGAGTAAGATTTCAACACTTCATATAAATCAAAATACTTTAGAATCAATACTTTAGAAATAATTTGAACTAAAAGAGATCTTTTAGGAAGTGTACACAAAAAATAGAAGTTAAAAATATTAATTTCTCGAAGATATTTTAAATATATGAATGCATCAAATGCCCATAGACTTTACATTAGTGAGGAGAAATCAGAAGCTGAGTCAGCCCCCTTTGCTTTTTTGATTTGTGAAAATTTTAACAATTTTTTAATTTAGTTTAAATTAGTCCTTTAAAAGCTTTAAATATGTATTTAATTTTAAATTATTTACAAATATTTTTAAAAATATATGTGGGGGTAATTCGAGATTTTTAAAGATTAGCATTGGCTATATACAATGCAATAAACCTGATAAGATGGAATATCGAAGGATTAGGAAAGAATTTAGTCATAGCAGGTACATTTACAAAATTTTAATATCTTCAATTTTTGGTTTTAGATTGTTGTTCCTCCACTCCCTGGTAAAGCATGGAAGAGGCAGTTGCCTTTACGAGGAGATGATGGAATCTACGATGAAGAATTCATTGAAGACAGAAGAAAAGGACTTGAAAGTTTTATCAATAAGTAAGCTTTTAGATTTTCGTCAAAATTAGTCAATTGTGTTAGTATGGTAAAGTTTATCCTAATACAATTAACTTTTCTTGATTGTAGTTTTTTTAATGTATTAATTTTATTGTATTTAGTATTTAATCATATTACAGAAACCTCATCATAAAATTGCATTGTTATTCATATGTGTTATAATCTATATGTATATAAATGATAGTCCTGACAGAGATCAAAGTACTGAACCTAGAAACATGAAAATTGGGTAGGGGATACTTCTTAGCACATATGTGAGTACTAAGAAAGGATTTTCTAAAATTTCACCTCCAAAAGGGTTTAAAAAAGAAAAAAAAGAGCGAAACAAAAGAAATTCCTTAAAAATCTGATATTATCAGGCATAAGAGTTCCTCCTAAAAGAATTCCACCTTTTTAAAAGCGAATTTAGACATTCTCTGGATTGATGCAAAAAATTCAAAGAAAATATTAGAAGCATATGGGGGTCAGGGGTGTTTAGAAAACTTAAAAGTTACAAAAAGAAAATAACAATCATATGTACAGTTATAATTCATTTTATTGTATGAATAAGTGTTAAAATGCATCTAAATTATACAAATTTGGCCTTATTATGTAGATGGAAAAAAATTTCCACCTTTTTTCCCATTTCCTGCTTTAATGCCTGTGTTATAGTTGTCAAATGCTAATGTTTTAATGTAAATATGTATTTTAAATCAAGTCCAATAGTCCATGAGATATTGCACATTTTCTAATCTTGTGATGTCAATGACACCAAAATTAACATTACAAGTGATAATTTCTTAAAATACATCTCTTGCTATATAGCAACAGAAGAAATTCAAAATGTCAATAAAATGCGACTGTTTCTTCGTTATAGTGTGGTGAAGTCTATTCCAGCAAACAGTTATTTCTGCATGGACTGGTGAATTTCCTCCATTGATTTTATGTACCACTTGAATAGTTATATAAAAATAATGCCAAAATATTTAAAGTAATATTTGTAAAGTTTGAAAGTTTTCAATGTCAAAGGTTGAAATTGGAACAACTTTTGGCAATATCTTTGCTACCAGGATAGGTAAAAAAATCTGAAATTTTGCTTAGATAAAATCTGAATGTTGTTGTTTTTTTTTCTTTTGTTTTAATTTCTTTTTTTATTTTTATATAGTGTTTGTTTTTCGTTTATGTTCTTTTTTCAAATTCTTTCCATTTTTTTAACATGGTATAAGTTTTACTTATAGAAACATTAAGTGCTTTAAAAATTAAGAACTAAGGTTTATTCTTATGAAGATTTATGCAATGTTACTATCACAAAAACCAACCTTTTTGAAATAACAATTGCTTGCTGAAATAAACTTTCGATATTCTTTTTAATTTGTCATTTTTTAGTTTTTCCTGCATATCTTCCTTTTTAGGTAAGAAATTAGAATAATCTTTCATAATCGGGTCACCTGCCAGTTGGAAAGCTTACTATATTGTTGGAACTTTCATTTGTTTGAAGGCGACTCTTGATCTTTAATCGGATTGCAGAAAATTACACAGATTTTGTAATTAGAGGTTGTTAAATTTATGGTTTTTGATTATGAAGCCAGCAAACAAAAGATTGGTACTTTTATGATACCCAAGTGCAGATGATAAATTGCCAAATATTGTTATCATTGGCATCATTCATGTTGCATTCATTTAAATTAAAATATGAACCCTTTCAGTCATTTATTATACATGCCTTTTGCTCATTTCATTTAAAACTAAAAAGATGGTCAAAACATTTTATTTCAATATCAAAGCATTGTTTTTAATTTACATGCGCAAAAAATAAAAAATGCTATTGCCTTGTTTGGGGGGGGGGGGGGGGTGATATTACCGAAATTTGCACCAATTACTAAAAATTTTGCATAGCTAACTTTATCTATGCCATTTCTGTATAAGATGTGGTTTTGTTGGGGAAATATCTAAAGTCAACAGTAATTTGATGTTATTTAATGGAATGCAGTTTGACATGTAATTTAGTATGTAATTGCAGTTTAACATAAAAATTCACTCAGTTTTGTAACTGATGAATTTGTAACCATATTTTTACAATCACTCTTGAACTAACAAGCGAATAAATCACCTGCATATAATTTAGGGGCAATGGGCAAGCTCTGCAGTCATTGTATTGCTCTTTATTTTAGTAGTGTTGCGACTAGAGAACATTTTAATTCCTGTTGTCATAAGCCTCATTTCCCTGCCAAATCCTACTGTAAATGATCAACTAAAAGAATTGGTTCTTAATATCCCAAATTTTGTCCAATGCATTAGAAACTAGTGCAATGGTGTTCACATCGTTTTCAGCAATGCAGAAAGGCATTCCAGATGATCCCTCAAAGATTTTGTAAAGTTTCCCTTTTTTTTTTTTTTTTAACTTTTTGTGCAAATTTGGCATCTCTATAATAAAAGCCTAAGTCATATGACTGTTATCAACAGTTCTGGGCTGACCGCTTCGCTTTTTATATGCCAGGCGGTCATTTTGATGCTTTAATGTTAGAAGCCGCAGACGATAAATCGCCAAATATTGTTCCATTGCCATCATTTCATCTATATTGTAATAGTCAAGTCATGGACTTTCATAAACAATTACGAGCCCTTCGCTTATCCTATGCAAGGTAGCCATTTTTTATAAAAATTATTTTTTCAAATAAAACTGCATAAAATTTGCCATGATCGCAAAGAATTCTCTGTACTTTTATGTTAGCTGGGAGCCCGGTATCAAAAAGTTCGAGACGAGAGACGGGCGTCGCAGATTTTATTTTTTCTTTTGCAGATTCATTTTCATGGGATCTTTATTTTGCTTCATATTACGTTTAGCTCTTTATTACTTAATACAAAAAGTTAAGATTATTATTAATAAAATGGCCTAAAAACGCTACAAATAAGTGATTGTTTGATTAATGCTTCAATTGTAAAAATATTTTACCTGCAGATTATTTTTTGTCCCTAAAGTATCTGTCGCAGACACTTGGAGAATTTTCTGCCGCTGGGGCTGGGAGGAAATCTTGCCAATAGCATTTTTTTTTTTAACTCGCCAGTTAGCATTTTTTATTTCTTGCGTGGTAAATTAAAACAATATTTTGATGTTGAAATTAAATGTCATAGTTTATGGTATTATTTATTATTCTTTTTTCTGTTCTTTTTCTTTTTTTAAAATAAGGAAGATGTGAAAGTCATAAATTTTAAATGTTTCAATTTTAAATTAAAGTTATGTATTTAAAATACAATGAGTGAAAGGAAAAAATGCGATGGGAACAATGTTTGGTGAATTATCACTTTCACCCACCTAACATAAAAATACAGATTTCTTAATTTCTCTATCAGAATCTTCCCATTTGGCAAAGGATTGAGCAAGAAAATTAAAATATGAATAAAAGTAACATGATACAATGCTTAGCATACATTTAAGGGAGACCAAAGGTTTGGTCGCCAAGGTGGCTAGTTGTTAGATATATGCCCATGTCATTTTGATCTTAATTTAACTTTATTAAATATGAATTTTAACTTACCTTTTAGCAAGCATGGGGCTTCATCTTTTAAACCTAGCATGGGTATTTAATTTTTTTAGCCAGCAATTGCATTTTTATAGCTTAAAAAAAAACAGTTGCAGGGGTCTGTCCAGGAAGAAAACTCAGTCTGTTAATAGACTCTAAACAAAATTTCAGAAAAATGGCCCTGAACACAGCCACAAAAATAATTCAACCTGAAACCAGACCCAAACCTAAAGTGTAAGAAAATTAAGCCATATTTTAATACAGTTATGGGAAAAAATAGTCTACAATTATCTCTAAAATTATTTTTTACTTTTATTGTATAAAAATCAACACATACTCATTTCATTAATATTCAAATATAGGTTGTTTTTTTCCCCCATTTGAAAAAATATTTAGCACTTTTGAAAGCTGGAAGTGAAGGTTGTCTGAGTTTTAGTGGTTAGTTTCTCATAGATCCGGGGAGTACTTATTACTGCATTTCTTTAATAGAATAGGGGGGAATGTCCCTCCCCTCCCCCGGGCCACCCCCTGAAATCAACACTGGAGATAAGAGAAAAATCATGATAAAAGAGAGAAATGTGAATGCTTGGTATTGTTTAGGGATATAACAAATGGTATGGACAAATTTTAAGCCAAATACATTTTTTTATAAGCATTTTTATACATTTTTTAAGACTTAAAAAAAAAAGGTTATGAATTCGACCCATATGTATTTTTTGGTCTTTTTCATGCATAACTTTCATAAATGTTGCCCCCCCCCCCCCCCCTTTTTTTTTTTTTTAAGTGTAGGTATTTGTGTGTGAATTTTATCAATCTGATGATTAGAACAATTTTGTTTTATAAAGACCTTAAAATTCGAAGCTTTGATTCAAAGTGAAATTGACAACTCCCGTAAAAATGCACCAATTTTTTATATATTTATTTTCTTTAAAAGAGTAAAAAGACTGGTGGTCCCATGTGAATTTCATTACAATCTTATTAGTACAAATTTGTTTTTAGAAAAACTTCAAAATTCAAAGCTTTAACTCAAAGTGAGATTGAAATAGCTCCCTTTAATAATCAATGATGAATTAAAAAGTGTATGAAAGAAAATTTCCATAAAAGTTAGTTGTGGGGTAAGCTAAAAAAGAAAATATTTCACACAATTTCAGTGTTTAATACTAGACATTGAAGTTCTATTACGTGCTTCTGATAAAGAACAATGCCTTCTAACTCATAGCATCAAATATTTTTATGACTGCTGTAAACTGCATCAGACTGTAAGAATTGGCTGTAGGAGTACCATATGTGTGCTTTGTAAAAATAGCAGTCAGTGTTTTTAGGTTTAGGTTTGGAAAAGATCATTACTAATACTGCAGTCATCAATGTGATCATTGAAACCGGTTTCATGTTGAACATCAATATTGATCTTAAAAATACCAAATGTAATCTCCGAAACTAATGCTCTAGCAACAAGGTAATCTGTATTCATTTCCTTCTCATTACGGTTTTTTCATGATGCGATGCATTCATGGTAATATCGATCTCCCAATATCAGGATGTAGTCAATATCACTTAAGCAATAATTGGAAGAATCCTGAGTATGAAAATCTGCATAAGCAACTGTCGCAATGGCCATATATTGTTTACCGCGACCTTTAATGTCAAACCTGTCTTAGTCTTGATTAAATGACCTTCTCAAAATAACGGCATTACTATTTATGTTTGTGTACTTATTTACTTACAATACTGGTGATGCATTTTGCTATAGAACTAATTTACTAGCTACTGCATATCATCTGTAGTCTGTGTAACCTCCGCTATGTCAGTAACATTTATTTGTAAAAGCTGTTATATCTTTCTAGAATATTTTTAGCGAATATCTTTATAGAGAGAATTGTTCAATTTAAAGCTGTTTCTCAAATCCAAATTGGCTACTTTGACATTTTTTAATTCATTTTCGTTTGGAAACACATCAAAATTGTAGGTGTTCTTATTCAGAAACTTTGTAATCAAGACGTTTTCTTTCTTTCTTTTTGTAAATTCTGAAGATATTTCAGAAAATGCTGTCAAATTCTGGGTTTTTAACCAAATTTCCACCGCAGCATGCGAAAGGGGAAGAAACATGTCATCACGTGACTCAAATAACTTATAACTCGATAACTACTTTATAAAAAAAAATGGAAAACTGTTAAGATTCCAAATCGCTTTTGTAGTTAGGCTTAACAAACAAGACCTTTGGTTTGAATTTGAATATAAACAGTTGAGCAACTGGTTCATATAAAAAAGTAGATCAAACCAGAAATTTTCATTCTACATATAATCCCAGGGCTCTCGTAAAATTGGCAATTTTAGAGCTGAAGTCCAAATACCCTGGGATCATAAGATTTTTAACATTTGCAATGTCAGTCCCAATTTCAGAAGCTGTTTGTGAGAGCTGGGGCTCATTGATAAGTGACATAATGGTGAAAAGACCAACAACAAAGGATGGAAATATGGAGAAACTAGGCACAACTGATACGAGAGCTGTTAAATGGTCCTCCACCAGAATACAAAAATACTATTTTATTTCCGTTTAAGTAACATTTGATATCGCGTCTATACATACTTTTTGATATTATCACATTGTATCTTTGTATTCTACACAATCTTTTCAAAAATTTTAGAAATTTGTGTTCATATGTTAATTTTACTGTTATTCTGTTTTCTAACTGCATAGAAATTTTGACAAATTTTAGGAAAGATTTTTCAGACAATGATGTTAAAATTTTTGAGGACAAAGGTGAATTATTTTTAAAAGTAATTTCCTTTTATGGTAATCACAAATACTTGGGAGGGGGGGGGGGGTGAGTGCATATAACATAATGCAAGAGATTGGAAAGAGGGTGTTTGTCCTTGTTCTGCTGACTGTTTTTAAAGTTTCTACTTGTGTAGCAGGCTGCTGAAAAATTTGCTGCTGGGGTTATAATATCTCCTAAAATGAATGCATGATCAGGAAGTAAGTGTGGCAAGCTTTTTGTACATAAAATTGTATTCTGCTGTGGGTAAAGTGCTTTTTTGCATATTTTATAAGAATTATAAGCATATTCATTAACTGCCGATTCAAAATCCTCTTTACCAAACTTTTTTCTAAGATTTTGTGCAGCTTCTTCCATTTGAGATATCTGATGAGAGCGCCCCTCTTCAGTCTCATTTTACCGACTATGATGTATTTACCTTTTGGAAAGTTGTTGAAAATGCTCCTCACTCTCACGTAAATAATGTTCACTATGCTGTATTCATATTTTGGTAAGTGCCAACCCTGCTGACAGTATTTGTTCTTTCCCATGATTCACAACGAAATACTTCCTGAATTAGCCCTTTGTCAACAAATTTATAGGAAAGAATATTTTTTTCTAAAACCAGTTTCCATTCTTAAATTACTTTGAATAACTTAAATTACGAATTAGCAAGAATGTAATTTAAATAGAAAGTGCATATTTAACAACTTTTGACAGTTGAATGAACAATTTCTTTTTTAAGCATCAACCAGAATTGAGTGTATTGTTAGTTAAGGGATCCTTTCAGGAAGGATTTTTGAAGTTTGACAGTTGAAAAGACATTGCTCACCGGCAAAAAAAGTGACACCTCACAATTCATTTTGCGTTTTATTCCACTAATAGGTCTGTCATAATGTTGCGTCTTGCTACACAAAGTTTCATAAGTGTAGTTAAAAGAAAAATCACTTTAGTACGCTACATATCCATTGTGACCATAGAAGAGGGATGGATTGTGTGGGGAGGTAAAATTATCTAAAACTCCAAACTTCATTCTAAAGGGTTTTTATGCTTTAATGCCTTTTTTTTACTCCTGCAAGCGGAGCTAAGTGCTGTAATTTCATATTACAGTAAAATCATGCAAATTTTCTGTTTCTCCTGTGAAATTTACTTTTGTAGAGATGTCACTTTTCTTGCGCGTGAGCTATATATACAACACTGAAAATTCTACGATTTACTCAACACCTATTGAACGTACACAAACTGATAACAGCATAAATTATCTTGAATCTACTGCAATGTTGTGTATTAAATATATTTAAAACTGTTCTTGCAAATATATACTGCTGAGCAATGAAAATTTTTCTAGCACATTCACAAATTCATATTTATATGTATTTGAAATATTTGTTCTGTTTGTTAAAAAATAATTTCTTTTCTCAGGGTTGCTGGTCATCCCTTAGCTCAGAATGAACGCTGCCTTCACATGTTTTTGCAAGACCAAAATATTGATAAAAATTATGTACCTGGAAAAATTAGGAACACATGAAAAAATTCTGTCCTATTTGAAGTTTCAAGTTGTGTCATTCAAATCAAACTGTTCTCAAAGTTCAGTAAAATTCGTCACACTGCATTGATTTCATGTACTTTATATGTTAAGAAATTGAAATGAAATATTTCTCTGTGCATTACTGCAGTTGAGTGATTCTGAATCATATTATCAAAGGTTTAATTATATTCGACTGTGTTGCTTTTTTTTTTGTTTTTCTTCAATAGAAATATGTGTAAATCTTCATTAATCGGGGGGTGTTTTATTATCCTAGGTACTTGGAAATCTAAACATTTTCTGCTGATTTTTAGAATGTTGCTACATTGTTCCTTGTGTATTATTTTTTTTTTTTTGGCCTCTTATATTAAAAGAACCAGTAGATGACAGTGGTTCTTATTTTTAAATATTTTTAAACTTTTAAGAACTGGGATGGTTTTAGTTTTTCTTTTTCTGAATCCATTCTGATTGGCTAAAGTTACTGTTTTTTTTTTTTTTTGTTACATTTTTAAGTTTTTGTTGGATTGCAACAACATACCTTTGTTAGTTAGCACTTCATTATTTATTTTCGTTTGCACTGTTGTATTCATAGTTTTATATAGTATTCTGAAATGTTTTTAAAATTCAATAGGCTTCCAAAATTTAACCTTTTTAATTATATCTTGGAACACACACTGCATATTAAGCAACATTTTATTGATTTGTTAGTTTTCCAAATACCCCTGGTTTAAAAAAAAAAAAAAAAAAAAGTTGTTAGAATATAGATAAATTTTATATTTTAAAAGTAATGAATTTCATGCTTTTAAATTGGGATATAACATGCTCAACATTCTTATTTTTATAATTGAAACTTGTTATGTAACTACAATTTTCAAAATATAATAAAATTTGTCTGAAAATACTTTGTTTAAATTGTTGATATTTATTACATTTTATGATAAAAGTTATTCTAACTCTAAATCTTTTTAAATATATGTATATTCTTGTAATATCACTCTACATTGTTAGTAGAAAATATAATATTTATGTTCAAACTTGTACTTTCATAACTTTGAAGAATATAATGCATGAAACTGTTTTGAAACTAAATTTGCTTCTTAGATTCTTTTTCTTATGCATTCTGTTTGTATATGTTGTTGAAAAACGCATCTGCCACACATCTTGAAAACATTGTGGATTTGTTTTTGTTTACCTAAATCTGAATAAGCAAATAGCGTCATTCCATCAAGTTTTTTTATATGTTGCTTTTCTGTCCTGATACTTATGCCTTACATTTTTTTGTTAATATTTTTTATGTTAAGAGACAGATGGAAAGAAAATTTGCTGTTTATTGTTAATCACCATATTTGTACATTTCTTAGAATTGAAGTTGTAACTATATATATATATAGGAATTAAATTTAAATTTTAAATGAAACTTTTTTGTTTTATTACTTGCATTTTTCGGTGTTATATAGTGTAGAAAAAAAATTGATTGAAAACCAAATTTCAAGTTTAATATTAATGACTACACCAGACCTTTTTTCAATCTTTTTACTTTTGTCACAGTTGAACCCATAGTTATACTTTTGTGACACTTGAGCCCATTATTAAACTCCTGTTGTGTGCTTAAGGCTGTTCTTAACTGCTCTGTTCAACAAGCACAAAATGTTTTGACACATTTACAAATTCATTTTTTAACAGAAAGATGTAAAATTGGAAAGCCTGGCCATAGAAGCGATTTGGAATTGGAACTGTTTTTTCCATTTTTTGATCAATCAATTACCCATTGAGTTGTAAGGGATCATGTGACAAATACGTTAACAGCCTTAAGATAATTAAAAACCATAAATACAAAATAAATATGCCTCTTTTCATACAGTCATCTCATAGTTTATAAATTTTTCAAAGTTTAATCTTTTCACAAACTCAAATACTTCACTTCCATTTTCTATTTTTACTTTTTTTTTTCTTTCCTTTCAAGAGCAAACCTATTCACTCACAGCATTAATTACTTCATTTATTGATGAGAAAATATTTTTATAATTTCACTTCATATTTTATGTGTCCAAACACACGAGTATATTTGCAAGAAAAGCATTTATATGGCATGAAACCTCATCAATTTAATTAAAAAAAGAAATCAGCTATAGTATATTAATTTGGGATGGGCCCAAACCACGATGATGGAAGATACCTTTTTTTTTGGCGGGGGCGGGGGGGGGGGGGGGGGCGGTCTGGTGATTTGGTACAAAGTGTGAACTAGTTGAAAATAAAAATACATAATTTTTACTCTGTTTCTTTTTTAAAGATTTGGCAATGTGAAAGAAAGGAAGCATTAGCTAAACTATCTTTTAAGGGTTTCTAGATTGATTTCTCAATGTATAATTATAATTACTATGAAATCGCATTATCTTAAATAAAAAAGAATCTCTTTACTTTTATTTATATTCTCTTTTTTAGTGTCTAAAATATTTTGTTGTAGCAAAAAGCTTTAAAATTACTTAATTTATAATTAAGTATTAATTTATAATTAACTCGCCTTTATACATAATTTTTAATCATTCTAGCATATCATGAAGCCAGTGAAAAATAGTTAACAAGATTGTCTTTACATACAAAAAGCTTAATTAAATAAGTGTTAAAAATGTATGCTTGTTAATTGGCAAGTTTTTGACAGAACTTGACTGAATTTTCATGGCTCGCCTGCCGATCCTTATCCCGTGACAGTAACACTACTTAACCAAAATGTCGCTCTGACATGGCACAAGAATGAATTCCAGGCCTGGTCCAAACATGGAAAGAAAAAAAGTATAGCCCGAGCCCAATCAGCGTAGTTTTGATCGAAAATGGCCCAAGTCTGTATAAACTAAACTCCCCCCCCCCCCCCCAAATATATATATAGGGTGAACTTCCAGTAATTGACCACATGCCAGTAATTGACCAAAAACACATTTATGTGTTAAAAACAAGAATCAATGTGTTGATAAAGTATTTTTGAATGCTGAATAAAAATATCTAACATCCAATGAATTGCATAGGAAAAAATTACTTTTGCTATCTATATTCTGATTGAATGTAAAAAATTAAAGAAAATGCACCTTCTAACAATATCAAAAATGAATACATTCTGTAATAGTAGTGTTGTTTTGTGGGTTGTTTTATTAATCTTGCAGCATCAAGTTTAATTTAGTTCCATTGGTTCATCAAATGAGGTGTGTAGTTCATTTTTGTTTGTTTTAAGTTAATCATTATGCATTTAATATTAAATTCATAAATTAAATGACTTTAAGGGGGGTGGTCAACTACTAGATGTGTGAATGTTGAAAGCATTCAGTAATTGACCAAAGTGGTCAACTACTGACTTTTTGCTTGTTTGCATCCATTCCTTTTGATACTTAAAAAAATACATAGATTTCTATTATGAAAGCAATATTCACCAATTTTTTAGTTAAAAAATGAGTTCTTTCAGTAGCTGACCAGGGTGGTTAATAACTAAATATGCTTGGTCAATTACTGATCAAACAAGCACACATTTGTTATGTTAAGAGGGTCATAACACATTTATATAATAATAATGTAAGAAAAGTGTAATTAAAATGTAAAGATAACAAAATTAGTATAGTGAGGCTCTAAATATCGTTAGGGTTTGTCACACAAATCTTATAAAAAAAGTTTTACCACCATCAGCTCCAAACATAGTTTGTGATAGATTTCTATTACAATTGTTGTGAAAGTATGCTGTTAAAATTGCTATATAAAATGTTCTTTATGCTAATTTTATCCATGACAAAGTTCAACCCTAATTAACTGCAGTTGTATAATAATAAAACATAATAATACAGAATTTACATTAATATTGCAGTAAGTTTTGAGGGACAAAAGTAGAGTGTTGATTGCCAAGTGCTTCAGAAATGTATGCATAACTGTAGCACAAATAGGACTACAACTAAAAAAAAAAAACTTTTCACTAAACGAAAAGGGCATTTAGAATATTTAAACATAATTTAAAATTAATTATAAATAAAATGACAGATTTGTGTCATCCCACAAAAATATAAAGCAATAGGGAAAATCTTAAATATATTTTATGCATATATCAATTTTATAAATAGAGATTAATGATTATGTATCTCGGGCCACAAGTAATAAGATTACTGGGCCATATGTGGCCTGCAGGTTGAGCATGGCTGCTTTAAAGCATGACTAAATTATTGGGAAAGTAAAGAAGAGAAACAGAAGAAAGAAGACAGGAAGTAAGGCAAGTAAAAAAATTAAACAAAACAACAACAAAAAAAAAAAAGGTGAAAAAGCAGCAATAAAGACTTCAACATATAAGCAAAGTCTGATAAATGATTGGGTGTGAAAGGCATGTGAAAAAATCTAGATGGAAGAAGATATGATAGGAATAAAAGAAATCTGGTATGAGCCCTATCATACTAAAATGTGCGTCTACGAGACACAGGCAACAATTTGCATTGGATGACAGAGTGACAAATAAGTTGACTTCATGTGTGTCAGTTGTTTTGGTGAAACAGATGAGGATTAAGTTTCATTTTTGTGTTAACTTTAAATTAATGGATTTTTTTTATAAATAAATTTCGAAGTAATAACTATTCTTTTCTTGTCTATATTTACATATAAGTATCACGTTTTACCACTAATTTCAATCTTACAAAACATTGTGGAAATTCACTAATATGTTTTCTGTTCAGAAACAGTTTTAATTTTTTTACAAAAAGTCTCTTGACTAGTTTTTTAAAATCGGATCATAATGTGCTCTATATAGAATGTACATCTATGTTTTCCATACAGAGTGACTGACTAGCCAAGTTCAGTGATGAATTTCCTTTACTTTTCTAGGTTTTCCATGCCAATAAAAACAACTGGTACTTTTCGATTAGCCAGGTGGCAACAATTTTTCAGGTGTCGAGATTGTGTGATGTTACATACCAAAAACCTTAATAATTGCCAAGGAGAGTATAAGAGGATAAGCAAAAAAAAAAATCTATAAGAGGTTCGAACAGTCCTTATAAAGAGCACAGCTACATATTTTGCTACTACTGCAATTTAAAAATCCTTGGCTTTATGATTGAAATTCATTTTCTAAAAAATTTCTCAGAAATTTCAAATTCGTCAGTTTTTTTAGGAATTTGAAATTTCCCCGATTTTTTTCTGGCTGTCCAGGAGGCTAGACATCCAGTTTCTGTAGAATAAAACTTGACAAACTTCCCCATTTTTTCATATGATTAATTTTAAGAAGGTTTATCAGTTCAACTTCAGAGTGGTCAATTACTGACACAGTGATGGTCATTTTCTAGCATTAAGTGGTCAATTACTGGCAAAATCTCACTTGACAACTATTATATTTAATAAAATAAAATTGCAAAAAAGTAGACAAAAAATGTTTATTTATTATTGATCCTTATAAGTGATTGTTGCTTTAAAAAAAAAGTTTCAAGAAATATCTCCTTAAATTTAGTACAGAAAAAAAAATTGTGAAGAAACTTTCACTAAATGGTCAATTACTGGGTAGTTCACCCTATATAAAAAAAAAAGCATAATTCTGGGTGCATATGTCATGTTTTTTCATAAGGTGATTGAATTGTGGAAAATAGTGATGCAAATTTAGTGGAATTTTTTTAAATTCAAACTAGGTACCAGAATTTTTGAATAGTTATCTTCACTGTTTGTCATTAAAGCAGAAATCTCCATACGAAATTTCTGGTAGAGGAAAAAAATCAGCTCAGTTGATAGCATTGGTGGGAATGAGAGGTGATTAACTAATTTGGAAGAGAAGGCTCTTGGAAATGTTCTTGCAACTGACCTTGCTTTTGCTAAGGATTGCTCTGGCTCCCACCCATATGCTTTACAGTGTCTTTCTTTCTATGTTCTCAAAAGTATTGAAATGCTGAAAATGTCATATGCACCATACGATTAATTCTAGATCTGTTCACTGTGTTGTGTGAATCTTATTTGTTTCTAACATTGTAGCTCATAGCATTAATTGCTTTGTTCCAGAAATTTAAATTAATAAACGGACTGAAATAAATTCTTTTCAGATATGATACATTGTATTAAATAAAACTTCTGGTTAAAATAAGTATGTGAAATAGAAGACTTGAAAATTGTTGTGAAACTTCATTAATCTCAATTCTTTTTTTCCATAATGGTGAACAGCGTGTTAATCTTAGCCAATGATTTTAATGTCATGATTTCCTATAGTCAATTTTTCTCCATGTACAATGTAAACATCAACATCCGTGTAATAGTTATTTCATTAAAATATTAAGACCAAATGTGAATAAAATTGAGTATTTCGGACATATCAATTTTATTCTGTAATTTTCTTATGGCAAATGTTTTCATATATATATATTTATATATATATGGTATTGTAAAATAGTTGTTGTTTATTATTGAATACCTTGTATTTATTAATCTTTTTTTTTTCTCTAAATTTAAAGCATTGTAATACTATTGGAGAGGAGGTTGTTGAAGCCAAGCTGGAGACAGCCTACTGTTATTTGGGACATTCTTCTTATACGATCACAAGAAAAATACTTTTTTTTTATGCATTAGAATACACATGGGAACATATAAATGCATATAGTTAGATTATATATAAAATAGGGATGCACTGAATATTCGGTATTCGGCCATGTTGCCGAATATTTGGTTTGGCCAGATATCAAACTATTCGGTATGCCAAATAGCGAAATATTCGGCCGAACCAAATACTTAAAAAAAAAACTTTTAAAAATTATTTTTTTAAACCTTATACAACTTCTATGTTTAACAGTCAACTTATAAAGATATTCAGAATAATTACAAACAGAATCATATTTAAATAAAAGAGAATGTTTTTATATTATTTATTTGCTGTTTGTTAAGTATTATTTAAGAAAATTAACCAATCATGAGGATTTTCATAGGAATTAATTATGTACAAATGCAAGTTCCTCAACATTGTCCAGTAAATAATCTGTTTCTTGCTAAGATTTTAAGAACGTTTACAACCTCTGAAAATGATTGCCCACTCCAGACACTGATCTAAGATGCATTTAAAAACTTACTTGCTTGATCAAAGGGAGTAGAACAGTTATTCTTGCTAAGTTGTCACCATATAAATTTTGAATCAATTCTATTATTTATTAACTTTTACTTTAGTCTCTTCCTGACAAGCAAATATATGTAGCTGTACAATTTTTCTTCCAACTTTTTCACAATTTCTCTTTGATTTTAAAATGTTTGTTTTAGAATTTAAGAAAATTTTATTCATTTGTTTTAATTCTCAGAAGCCAAGAAATTAAAAATTTTATTAAAATTTTTTTTTATAACTATCCTGTTCTTAAATAACTCAAAGCAGATTTTTTTCAGCATAAAGTTTGCTTGAAAAAAGCTCTTGTTTATTAGAATAAAAGTTTGTTTTAAATATCATGTAAAATTGTTTTAAAATTTAACATTAAGTATTCGACAAGCCGAATATTCAGTATTCAGCCAAATAGTTACTATTCAGTAGGCTGAATATTCGGTATTCAGCCTAGCAGTTACTTTTTGGCTAGCCGAATATTTGGTATTTGGTTCACCTGTTGGCCGAATATTCGGTATTCGGCCAAAATCACTATTTGGTGCATTCCTAATATAAAATCTTCTATTTTTAACTTCTACCTACCCTAAAAGTCTAAATATTGATTGCAATCATTACAGGATTAAAAAGATGAAAATTTTAAAAAATGTACACAAAGTTTGGGATCCCCAGAACCATTGACAGTGTTGCACATAAAAAACCCAGAGGGTATATGCTATCGGCAGATAGTATGTGCTAGAATCATGAAGTTCATGGCTAGAGTATACAATATAGCTTTATTTGAGAAACAGGGTTTATGGCGTGTACCTCCATATATCGTCCACAACACCCCTGACCATACCATTGGTCCCTACTTTCACTGGGTCTTGATTACTAAAAGAAAATAGTTTTCTACCGTAATTTTTCAATTTAATAACAGATGTAGAATATTATATTTCTTTCTTATTTATATGGCTTTATTTAACCTATTGGTGGCTATAAAATCACTTATTTATGCTAATTATGTTGTTTGATTTTACATAAATTTCTTAAGAATAAGATCCGTCATTTATACAAAAGTTATCAAATGCATCTTTTTCTGATAACTGTTTTTTTATTGGCAGATTTCCTACTTTAGTTCATTTTGTTTATGAAATGGGATTGAATTGTAAATAACATTCAGAAAAAGTTTCTTGTTTGCAATTACCTCACATGTCTGAGTATAAGACAAGCAATCAAGTTTGGGATAACCGAATTGCATTCTGATATCTTTTTATAATAGTTAATGTGTGATTTTACAATAAAAATTCAAAAAGTGGCAAATTTGTGTAGTAGCATAAATTGTAGAATAAGATGTGAATTTTCATGAGTTTTGATTATTTTTCTGGCAAATAAAGATACTTAAAAAAAAAAAAAAAAAAAAAAAAAAAAAATGAATGAGCATGTAGCTGTTTTGGTTACTGTGTTTTTCATCAAAAACAATTTTTTTGTCATTAGGCAGTGCCAGCCTTGCATAGTGAACATCTTCAGTGATGCATATTAATTTCAATAATGTAACATATAAATTAAAATACACTGCAAACTGTTTTTCCCTATAGACTAATGTAACGGAATTGTTTTGAATGTCCCTGTAAACCACTGACTTAGCAAAGGATGGGTTTTCGAGGTTGAAACCCCTCCTGGTAAAAAAAAATTGGATATTGTGACTTATATGAATCACTAGTTATCACATTAGCCACTTTTATTAATCAAAACTAATGTCGGTAATAATATTTTTAGGTTTTCCCCACCCTGGCACTTTGTTGAATCCAATTCTATTAAACAAACATGATTTATTTAAATGGCGATTATTGTATTTGGGTTATTCCACAGAATTAAGACAAATTTATTACTTTTTTGTTACTGCACCATTTTTGATTTTCTCCATGTGTATGAAAATCTAAAACGAAAAGAAGTTAAAATCAATTTACAAAAAATTTCTTTAAAATGTTTTCAATAAGAGGTTTGAAAACTCTCATATATCTTCTACTCTAATATAAAGTAAAGTTTGTCTGGTTGTTTATTTGTAGGAGGTAATCTCTGGAACTACCAAACCGATTTCAAAAGTAATGGTATCAAAATGATGGCGTTAGCCCCAGTTCAAATATAGGCTATATCTTACGTCCATGCCACTATCCAAAAGGGAATGCGTGAGCAAAAAATTTTCTAAAAATGTGATTTTTGTGTTACTGAAGGGCCTAGAAACAGGAAATTTGGAATGGTAGTTACTTATAAGATATAATCACTAGGAACATTTCTTTAAAATCTAAATTAAAAAGGGGTGAAAATGAACACTCATTCTAAAAAACGTTCTAAATGTCGATTTCTATGCAATCTCAGGAAGTACCGGGCAGATTTAAAAAAAAATAATGGAGTGAAAACGATGGTGACAGCCCTCGCTCCGGCATATGCTATATTTCATGTCGGTGCCACTACCCCGAAGTGGTTGCAGGAACAAAAAACATTCTAAATTGTGTTCTTTGTGATACTGCCGGGGCTAGCAACTTGAAATTAGGCATGGTAGTTACTTATAAGATATAAATGATCTCTAAAAGCATTTCCTAAACAATTCGAAAATTAAAAGGGGTGAAAATGCACGAAAAGCATTCTAAAAAACATTCTAAATTGCAATTTCTATGCAGTCTCCGAAAGTACCCAACCGATTTCAAAAGTAATGGTTGGACATTGATGATGACAGCCCTTGCTCCAACATAGGCTCTATTTCATGTTGATGTCACTACCACTGGGCGTTGCAGGAGCAAAAAACGTTCTAAATTGCAATTTTTGTGTTACTGAAGGGCCTTGAATCAGGAAATTAGGCTGGTCAGTTACTTATTAAATTATCTCTAAGAACATTTCCTTTTATTAGTTTTAGATCTTCTTAATAATTAAAATCTCATTTCTGTCTATTGCAGTGTGATAATGAAGTTTAGTCAAACAGTGGCTTACTTTGTAATTTTTGAATTATTCCTAAAAGTATAATTTCTTCTAATAAAAAATAGTGATACAAATATCACTTGGCATATTTCAACTATTACGCGAGCAAAGCCGCGGGGTTTGCTAGTATTGTATATTTTTATAAAACTCAAAGGTTTATAAAATCTTTTTGAATCAATAGAGATAAACATAAAAATCCAAAATTTATACATCTTTTTTTTCTATTACACCACTTAATTGTCATGAATTTATCTGCATTTTTTTAAAAATTGAGTACATTAAATTATACTGAAACATTAGTCAAAATGCCAGTTTCTGAAAATTTATATATCACGAGGGTAAATAGAAAACAGTATGCATTTTTATATATGTTATGTACTTACAAGCATGTCTGGCAAAAAAATAGGCTGTTCTCTTTCCCTTCTGAATTAATATAATATTAATGTTGAAAAAATTTCAAAAATTAGCATTTTTGAAAATTTGTAACACACAAAGGGAAAAAAATTATTATTTCATAAAGTGAACTCTCTATATACTGTCTATAACTTGTAGCCCCTTTTCTGTTATTCCAGCTATTCTGAGATATGGAGTCATGCAATTGCAGAATTGGCAGTCAAAGAAAATTTCATGTTATGTGAAATATTTTCATTATAATTTTATACATGAAAAATTTATCATTTTAGAAGCTTGTGACACACGACATCCTTCTGTTCTGTTCCCTCCAAATGCACATTGTCTTCTTTCCAAAACAATTCAGTTTTGCGACCGATGTTGATGGTTGAACTGTGTCCACACTTGACCTTGCGTTAGGACATTGTCACCATAAGTTTGTACAAGTATAAGATGGCTTTCACTCGCGTTTTTCTTTTGATTGAACAAGAACGACAGTACATTCCACACTTGCTCTTTATTTGGCTAGAAACTTGACATGTTTACCATACGAAAAAAAGTTTGACACTAAGTCGAACGCTTAAACATCAATGGCATTTTAAATGTATTGTCATAGCTACAAAATGACATAAGAAGTTAGACTGAGAACCAACCTTTTTTTCCAGGACCGTCTCTTTGAAAATATGAAAAATTAACTACCGCACCTGGTATACCATAAAAATATACAAAAACATACATACCTGTTTTCTTTAAAATAGCTATTAGAAATGGGCATATACAGGGTGTTTAAAAAAAAGATGGGACTAACTTTAAGTGGCAGAATACACTACTACTAACAATTTTTGTACACTAAACCAGGCCGCAATCCATCTTTTCAGTCAAAAATATGAGAAGAGATTTACCTCGTTTAAGCCAAATATATCAGAAATTTATTAGAAGGGCACAGTAATTCAGTCAATGATATCATATGAAATGTCAATTTCATTCCAAAATATGGAGCATCTAATTCAGTGTGTTTGGACACAGATGATATCGTCTTTCACCAGTTCTTGTGATATTATTACATTTCACATAAAGCTAGTAAAGTGTGTTGTAAATTTCTTTCAAAAAGCTTCATTATTATAAAAGGTAGGAACAAGAATTCCGTCTTAGCTTGGAGTGAAGCACCCTGTGTTTTTTTTACTGAACAAATGGGTCGTTTGTAAACCTGGTTCCCTATACAAAAAAAAAAAAAAAATGCTTGCTGTAGTGTGTCCTTCTATCTTCAAGTTTGTCTTGTAATCTTTGATACACTTTGTATAAATCTATTGTAGTTTAATCACAGTTATATTATTTGTGTATTTTATATTTAGTACCTCTAATTGAGCAAGTGCTGTTTAAATGTGTCGTGTTCAACATAGCTGCTAAATCTAATATCCGGAAATTGTTTGATTTCATTCCATTTAAAAGATTTTATTAACCAGTAATTCAAATAAGCAGTGACTACTGTATTAACTATCAACTCGCCTCCACCCCCTTAACCCAGTTTTGACTGTGGTACTGCGTAAATGAACTATAAATGCTTCACACTACATTTTCAATACTAAACATGTCATAGTAAACCTCAGTTGCATGGCAATTCTAGTATATTTATCTGAATTACAGTACATCCAGACAGACAAACCTGAATTTACAAACACTTTTCAACCATGTTAAAAATGTATATCACATTTTAAAACGGACTTCCAGAAATCGCTCACAATCAGACCTGTAACGGATTTTGTTTGTGTATCTCTGTAAATTAACAATAAATGCTATATGCTGTATAATCTAGAAAATATGTTATAGTGCACCTCACTGATTCATTTAAATTTTATTGTTTGTATTAGTGTAATATTGTTGAAATACAATCCAAAATATTTTTCCCATAGATGACAATGGAACTATAAATGAAATATTTATTCTGTATCCTTTAAAATGCATCTTGTAGTCTATCTCAACGATGTACAGGGTGGTTATAATTAAAGTTGCTGTGTTTAGACCTACATTGAGTCCGCGTTGGTTGACAGATATTGATGAAACTTGCAATATGAGTTATATGGACTAGGAGGAATGAAATCTGAAATAAAAAAATAGTTCAAATTTCGACCGCTAAATGGCAGTTTTCATCTACATGAAAGGACTTTATGCAAATTTGGAGTGGTTTAAAAAGCCAGTAGTCGCTGCCGTAAAGGCATTCTGCATCATGCCGTTAGAGAAGAAGGAATGAGCATTACTGGTGAAGTTGATTTATCAGAACGGCAGAAATTTGTCAACTGCACTGTGAGAATATCGCCGCTTGAACATTTTGTGGTCGGACGAGGTACATTTAACCTAGATGGAACAGGGAATGCTCAGAACTGTCGTGTATGGGGTACTGCAAGTCCAAATATTGTGCATGAACAGTGTTTGTACACTGATTACATTGCTGCATGCTGTGGCTTTACAGATGATTTTAGGTAGATTTCGTATGAAATACTACCTATTACATTCTCCCTTATGGTGGAATTTCTGAAAAATTTTTGCAGATCTACACCGATCATGACCCCTAGAACCCAAAACCACCCTCAGTAAAAAACTTTATATAGTCACTTTCTTCTCGACAATATAACTTCCATAATTCTGCACAAATCTCTTCCAAACTGATACATAAAATCTCAGTCAAGTTTGTTAATTGGCAAAATCGCACCAAGGGGATGAAAATTGGGAGGGGTTTTGTGAAAACCGAAAAACCCCCATAACTTCTTAATTTTTGTACATATCAAATCGGCTTAAAGTTTTTATTACTTCTAAAAATTGGGCCAAAAATTTATGTATCACAGATTTTTGATAAAATTAAAAATGGGCTCAAGGGGCGCAAAAAATAGAGTTATGGGGAGAAAAAAAAATCATAACTTCGTCAATTCTCAAGATATCAAATCCAATTAAATTTATTATAAATCTCCTTAATATTATCTACAACTTTTATATTGACAAGTTTTTGATAGGACCAATTCGTACCGCCAAAAAAAAAAAAAAAAAGAGGGAGGGTTGAAGAAGAAAAAAATCCATAACTTCGTCAATTCACAAGATATAAAATCCCCATGAATTTATCATATATCTTCTTAATATTATTTACAACATTTATATTGACAAGTTTTTGACAGGACCATTTCTTACAGTAAAACAAATTTAAAATACATAGCGGTTGAAGAAAAAAATCATCTTATTAAGGATGTATTCAAATCCAAACTGCTTATTTTCCGACTCATTTTTAAATTCATTTTTGCTCTCAAACGCATCCAATTGGTAGATTCTCTTATTCAGAAACTATATAATGTACCGTAATGATCGATTTTTTGATAGAGGCAGACTATATTTCAAAAAATTATGTCAAAGTGGGCATTTTGAACTGAATTTCCCGAAGCGATTGTGTTAGAAATGAAAAATATTGTCCTACTGAGAAAATAATTGTTTATAAATCAAGTTTTAATTAATTGAACGAAAAATAAAAACACAGGTCGCTTATAAATCTCTTCAAAAATCACGTCAGCAAGTTTTATATTTTTTCTATTAAAAATGAATCTGAAAATATGCCAGAAATTTTCGAGTTGTTGAGCATGGAAAGTATTTTTTTTAATATCACCTTAACATGATTCTGATAAAACCAGCTCTTATTTAAAAATGAAACAAACTCGTCAAAAGCGGCCAGATAAAATTATTAAAGTAGGTTTTTCTCTAATCATGATTTAGTTTTTGTTGGTGAAATTAGTATACTTAACTAAGAAATCTACCTCCGCCAGTAGGCCGGGCTGGCAAGGATTTTCATTCTAGGTCCTTTTTTTTTTTTCAGGAGAACACTTCTCAGGTTCCTTTAGGTGTTCCATTATGGATACCCTGTTACTGCGACCTCCTTCAGCAGCAGGTCATTCCATCCTTACAAGAACGAAAGTGTTTAGAGACTACCTTATTCATGCAAGATAATGCACCACCTCACATAGCTCTAGCAGTGACGGCACTGCTTCATGCCGACTTTGGAGATGATTGGGTAATTTCGAGAAGTTTTCTGACAAAGTACACAGTAGCAAACTGTTACAGCAGACTCCCTCAAATCTGCAAATGCCTAAAATCCACACATCTATATTATTTACAGATATAAACATTATCTCAGATTTAGGGGCAAAATTACAGATTTTTTTTTGTTTTATTTCATTCCGTACACATTTTAATATGGAATTAATAACATAACTGAACTTGCGGTTTTCCATGAAAGGATTATAAATTTATTTTTTTAAAAATAATAAAGCTATTGCTGATATCCCTGGTAATAACAATCTTTTTACCAAATATATTTATGTATTAATCAAGCTTTTTTGGTTATCATTACAATGATTTTAATTTGAATTAATAGAGTACTTTTCATAAGGAAAGTTTCATTGAACAATTCAAGGAAAATATAGCTTCATCTTTTTTATGCATATTCAAATATACATTATTAATTATTTACTTAACCTTTACTTTTAATATTTTAATCAGTTTTTAAATTATCTTACTTTTCATTCTTTTAGTTTATTGCTTAATTATTTTACTATATTACAATCATTCATTATAATTTTGATTGCATTATTGCATTCAAATTACTGTTTAAAAAATGTAAACAAAGCAATGACCAGAAATCCTCAAAATTCCAAAATCCGCACAATCTCTAGTTCCAAGCTGTGCGAATTTGAGGGAGTCTACTGTAATAACATATTAAAATTTTTCAAGATTGATTTTCTTATTTAAAAAGCCCTTCTTACATGGAAATAACTGTTAATAAAATTATCATTGTTAAACTGTGACTCAAAGACATGTGTTCTGTTTGCGAGTAATTCTGAAAAAGAACTTAAAACAGAAAAAGAGTATAGACAAGGGATATCCCACAGCTTTTTTATGTTAAACACTGATTGTGCCAAGGCTTCAGAATTAGATGGAATATTTTCCTTTGTATCCCATTTATAGCAATTCAATTTTCTTTCAAACTGATTTTTAGAAGATTGTAAAACACTTTGCAACTTAGAATACATTCTTGTTTCTCAAATAGTATTTGACAAGTTTTTTTTTAATTTCAGTACGTTAATAAATAAAATATTCATTTTGAGTCTGAGGCCGAAGACTGATATAAAGATAGACCCCAACCCCGTTTCGGCTTGTATTCTTTTAAAGTAGCATTGTACAACAAAGATTTGAGTTCTTTTTTCCGGTAATTCTGAAAAAAGACCCAGACTTGGGCTGAGTTCGTCTCGTACCTAGTAAAATCTAGTGGTGCAAGCAATGTGTCACACCAAGGCCTCAATCATAGAAATATTTTTAACTAAAAAAAAAAAAAAAATCTGCCCATTAATGAAAAAAAATTATCATTTAGCTCTTTAATTTTAATGTGCTATTATTTCATTCACAAATATTTCAAATAGGGACTTGAAATGCCTCATTTAAATGACTTCATAACCCAGTCATATGACTCAGATGAACTACTACATCTCCAATCAACAGAACTACTACTGCTCCAATCAACAGAAGTACTACATCTCCAATCAACAGAAGTACTACATCTCCAATCAACAGAAGTACTACATCTCCAATCAACAGAACTACTACATCTCCAATCAACAGAACTACTACATCTCCAATCAACAGAACTACTACATCTCCAATCAACAGAACTACTACATCTCCAATCAACAGAACTACTACATCTCCAATCAACAGAACTACTACATCTCCAATCAACAGAACTACTACTGCTCCAATCAACAGAACTACTACTGCTCCAATCAACAGAACTACTACTGCTCCAATCAACAGAACTACTACTGCTCCAATCAACAGAACAACTATTGCTCCAAAAACAACTGAAGACCAGAGCTTAAGAGGTCGCACTAGTCACTCAAAAACACCCGGATGAAAATGTTAATCCTATGAGGAAGTTATTTTCAAATATTTCGAATGATTTTTTTTTTTTTTTTTTGCCGAGACTGAAGTGGTATAATCCGAGACTCTTAAATGCCCCGTTTTGTGATGTGTATCATTTATTTTGATTTTAAAGCTGTGCTTAAAGCCTGTTTAAGGAGCAAGGTATTGGCAACCAGGATCCAGAGCCACCTAGTATTTACACAGGAATCAAATGTACTCGATTGGTAATTCTTGCATAATCTTTATATTAATAGTCGGAATGCTATCTCTTTATTGGTTTCATGTCAGGATCTTTTATTTCAGCTTAATTCAGAGGGCTATCTCTTTATTGGTTTAATGTCAGGATCTTTTATTTGATCTTAATAGAATGGTTCTCACTACAGATCACCATTGCATCAAATAATGGCAAAATGTTTCTAAAATTATATATGAACATCACTTAAAATCATAAAACTAAGTTAATACTTTCTAAAAGTGATAAAAATGGCAAATAAATACCTTTATTCAGATCGACACGTTTAATCGCTCAGACGCCGACATTCTTAAAATCTATAGTGATACAAATGTATTTTTGCAAAAATTTTTTTTATTGAAAACTGGTAAACAGAAATCACGAAATCTCATGTATAATGAAATCAAGTGCAATAATAAAAATGGATATTTGTGAATGTGAATTATTTTGTACTATTGTTTCTTATTCTGCAGAACATCTTTTTTTAAATTTTAATGTAGCTCTGTGGAGGCTGAATCATTTCATATATTCTCATTGTGTAAAAAGATCTCTGTTGATTTTCAGATAATGGTTGGCAAATAAAATATTGATGGATAAATTATTCTACTATTTTAAAAATCAATCTGTGAAGCTTCTTTGTTATATAGTCTGGCCAAAGCTGTAGTTTTCTTGTTGTATTTTATGTCTGCTACATGTTCTTTGATCCTAGTTTTAAGCTTCCTGTTTGTCATTCCTAAAATTGCACTGTTCCGTTCTCTTTGGTGAAAGGTATTTCTTTGAGATCTCAGGAATTTTTTTTTTTACGAGATTTCAATTAAAAATTTTTTTGCAAAAATATTTGTTTCATTATAGATCTTGAGAATGTTGCCATCTAATTGATGAAACATGTCAATCTGAATAAAGCTATTTATTTGTCTTGTAAATGTATTTTTTCCCTTTTAGCAAGTATTAACTAAGTTTGACAAAATGTTTCATTTGACGAAAGACTGAAATTGCCAAATTACAAGAATTGAAATTTTTTATTTCTTTCAGCGACACTCTCAGTATTGTTATTGAATGATGAAAGTTTTCTGTATAATTTATTATTGGTGTTTAGATTTTTCTCAGAGTTCATTCCCATTTTTTTTTTTATTATTATTCGTTTGTTTGTTTTTATTTAACAGACTAACATGTTATCTTTTATTTCAAATTAATTTGGATTTTATTTGATAAAGCTATTTAGAAATAAATTTGTGGTAAAATTCTTTTTCTCGACTTTTTTTGCAAAGCATCTATTCTCTATAATTGGTAGTTATTTTTAAATCAGTAAATGCTGTAAAAACAATTAGAAAAAATTGGAACATGCACTGAATAGGGAAAAATAGACATATTAGGAAATTAAAGGAAAAGTTTTTTTACATGAAACATTGATTTTAGTATCGCTGCTTCATGATGAATCAATTGCTACCATTATTTTAATTTGGCTATAATTTTTCTTCAGTGATTACCTAAATTACTAAGGTTAGTCAAAAGTCAGTGAGAATTCTCAGATCAGAGGCTAAATCAAGGTTAACTTTGATTTAGAGATCTGCACGGGCCCATACCCGGCCTGGCAAAGTAAAGTAACAAATTCTAATGGTCCACCAGAATAAAGTGTTTTTTTTATCTTCGCCCCCAGTCTGGGCCGATAAAAAGTTTAAATGAGCCTACTGGCCAGATATAGAAATTTAAGTTTTAAACTAAGCCTATAAAATATGAACAATTTTCAATGGACGTGACCGGGACGAGGATAAGTATAAATGTGCTGCACAATCTGATGCTAGATTAACGACATCAATACAGAAAATATGGCATAGAGATTGGCGTTAGCAGTTGCATCGTATCTGAAACAGGGCATGAATTTTCCAGTAGACTCTGGTCAGATCGAATTCAGGCTTACATTTTTTTCTACATACTAGGTTTACGTGGTGGGGCGGTAGTAAAAAGGTTACTTCAGTCACTCGAAAACATCCATTAATTAATGTTAATCCAATGGGAGAATTTTTTTTAAGCTATCTCGTTTGCATTTCAATATTTCAGTTATTTTTAATTAGGACAACTTCACTTTCGGAACCGGTTTCGAAAGTGAAAGTATTATCATTAAAAAAAAAAATCTGCAAACAAAATCATTTGACATTTTATTAGGGTTCGCTTCACTCATCCTCTACCAGGCTACACAAATTACATTTTGTCATACACTTTACAAAAAAACTATTCAGTATTTGAATTTAAATTAAAGATAAAAATAAATTATGATCTGTAGATTTGCACAATATTATTTTTTTACGGAATAACGTTAAAAAATTATTATTTTAATCAATTTATTTTACATGTTTTTCCATTACGGATGTATTTTTGTAAATAAAACATGAAGCATTGTATATTTTCAGAAGAAAAGATAAATCATGGAGTTAAGATTTCTTTTATGAAATTTTTAAAATACCTTTTTTTATGAAAATTATAGCATATTTTTAATGAATTAAAATTTGTGAAAATTCAATTATTTACATTCAATTATAAAAGTATTTTTCAATGTTAAGAATTCAAATACACAATTTATTCTTATTATGTGAAATCATTTACGCAGACGATACGCATTTAATTTTTTTTTTTTTTTTTTTTTTTTTTTGTAAAGTGGCAACAAAGGGATTGTAAACAAATAAAATTAATTGTTAAATTCGTTATTTTGTAAAATTTTGCTTCGAAAATATTTTTATTTATACCAGTCGTAAATAAAAAATTCCGAGGAAATTCTTAGCTATTTGGCTGCATTTACATTTCTAAAATTAAAATGCATCAAAACATAAAATAACATTTTTGCTTAATAAAGATGCAAAAATAATAATAATAAAAAAAAGTTACTTTCAAATATTTATCTTATTAAATAATGCTTCGCGAATCCAAACAAAGCACGACTATTACTAGTTAACATACATCTGACCTACACGCTTGGCGTCAAGCACATTTGCAATACAGAGAAATACAGCCGGGAGCTCCACAAAGAGTGTGCAATGGAGCCAGCTGGATTCGAACCCGCACCCACCAACACTCGCAAGTGATTAACGGTGTGATGCCTTGACCACTCAATCACGGTGGGCCCAACAAAATCAAAAAATTATAAAAAAAAAATACCTTTGTAGAGATGGGCGCCCTGGTTTGTACCAATCACCGTGTCCACTCCATGTGACATTTTAAACGTCATTAATTGCCCTTGCATGTCGTCGGGCGTAGTGAAAACAGCTTCGAGGCTAACGAAAAAGACAGATGACCGCGGTGCATCCCAAGTGTCTTTTTTTACAGACCGCTCGAGGCTAATGAAAAAGACAGGCTGCCGCGGTTCATTCCACATATCTTTTTGTACAGATCGCTGGAGTCACGTGATGCTCGAACGCACCAATGGTGGGGCACGAAAAGGTCCTCACGTCACTTTAGCGGTCTGTAAAAAAAGACGTGGGATGCACCGCGGTAGCCTGTCTTTTTCGTTACCTCGCAGACCGCTAGAGTGACGTTATGCTCTTTTCGCACACCTTCATTGGTGCATTGGAGCATCACGTGACTCCAGTGGTCTGTAAAAAAGATACGTGGAATGCACCAAGGTAGCCCGTCTTTCCTGTTAGCCTTGACAGCTTCAAATGACGTCATTTACATCTACTCCTTTTCGTTCATAGCTCCATGTAGGTGGCATATGACGAGACCAACGACATACAAAGCCAGTTCATGACGTTTAAAACGTCACATGGAGGGGATCATATTTACAGGGTGAATGGAAAAAGCGGCGTTTTGTGCCAATTGCTGTGTAAAGAAAGATGATCCACTCCGTGTGACGTTTTATAATGCGGTAAGATGTTTTAGTCTGTGTTTAGATAAATGAGTTTGTCCAAACTATGGCAAGCCTACACTATATATATTAAAACACACATACACACATAAATAAATAACGCATGCCTTCAACATTTTTATTAACTTCCTCAATATGGTTTATAAGGAAAGGGCAGCTGACGTCACCGTTAATCGAATTACTGTTGGTCAGCAAGAAAAACCTGTTTATGCATTATTACTCCTACGATACACATGAACTCCGGGAATTTGATTGGTCTTTAACAGATTGATTTAACAGATCTATGATATGATTGTCCTACGTCGCTAAGTGTGATTCCTGCAATGATCGTTAAGATAAAAATGTAGTAGTAGATTGGTTGACGGAAGTGTTTGTTTGTAAACAGACTCAGGCCGGAGTAGTTCAGTGGTTAGAGCAGCAGTTTTGAGTACTGTGGTCCCGGGTTCGATTCTTGGCTCTGGCTAATTTTTCACTCCAGTTGGGTTTATTGTATTTATTGTGTGTATGTCTGTATAATACTTATATATACCTCTATGGCAAACCTCCTCATTACAGTACTTGGCGATAATGGAAGGCTCGCCAAGATGTTCATTCAATCGTCTCAGCCAACCGAATTTATTTTCCTGAAGCGTGGCGTGCGAAAGCGTTTTGCTTGAATCGCGAATATTTTTATTCACAGGCAAGCACAAAGTAAGGTACCTTTAAATAAGAGTGGCGACATGAGGGATGATGATGTTCGGCCGTATTCTCCCCTCATGCGGAATCGGAATATCGTACTGAATTCAGTGATTCCGGTTGTTATTCCGAAGATGAGCGATTCTCCCCTCAAAATTCGGAATTCAGGTATTTCAAATATCCGGAATATCTCTTACTTTTTTCCGGCTGCTCAGAGGACTAGACCCTAGGGAGAGTACTAACTACCGTGCAAGGCACTCTCGTTACCAGCGTTTATCGACACCTCGGCTGTTGTAGTATTTTCCCAGTGTGCTTTGCGCTAATCAGCTGTTGATGTGCGAAAGTTAAAAACGAAACTGTAGGTTGTTTATTTCTGTGAAATTTGTTTGAACTCTTAGCTAGTTGGTCTAATTATGATAATTGAAGTGTTATATATCTTTCAGTTATCTTAATTATGTCTGCTAGCTGAATTAGGATTAATGCAAAATTCCTTCGTTTGCCCTGGCTTTGATGTAAAATTATTTCGTCTACTTTGAATAGTAAGTGCAGCAAAATTTTCAGGTTTATTATCGGTATCTATACTTTGTATAAACTTGTTATTGTGGAAGAATGTTCTGAAAACTAAATATCAAACTGAATTTATTTAATAATTTTCTGATTGAATTTATTGCCAATTTTTAAATCAACTAAGGACTTGTATATTGAAGAAATGATTGCCTTTATCCATAAGTGTATTATTTTATGCATATCTTAATGTAACTGATTTGTTTGACAGTGGTTTGATTGTAGTTAAAATTCTTGCCTCGCAATTTCAAATGTTAATGCTACTCCCCCCCCCCCCAACCCCGAGATACTTTTAAAGTAAATTTATTAAAAATTGACTTTATTTTCTGTTCTTTTTTTTTATCATTTTAATCCCTTCAAAGGCAGTGGTTCAGTTTCGGACCACGTAATTTTAATTCCTAAGTGCCATATTGGCACTAGAATTTTGGAATAAAATTTTTCCTTTTATTAAGCATGTGAAGAAAGGCTTTTATTTATTTTCAAATAAATTTGTTTGTGAATTCTGATGTCGTTCAATCATTTTACAAATAGAAGTACTTTACCCCTGACAGGGTTAATGCATATGTGTATTTCAAATAGTAATTAAGTAGTTATGAAGTTTTCAGGGTTCACATGGCCCTTGAAAACCCTTAAAATTTTTAAAAATAATTTTTGGTCCTTGAAAGTCCTTATTTGTTTGAAAAATCTGCTAAAAGTCCTTAATTTTGCTGGTACTTCACTGTGCCAACAATGGCATTAAAAATATTAATTATAATAGCCCTTATTTTTATTTATTTTTTGCTTTGTTTATTATAACTGCAAAGTTAATAGTCATATTAAAGGCAGTGGCAGAAGTATTTATACATGTATAATTATATAAATGCTATAGCATAGATATATTATATTCATTGATACATTATATTTATATTATGTTCATTCTGGTGGGCATAACAAACCACTGGAAATAAAACTGCCAATGTTAATATCATTTATTGCTAAAAGCCGTCAATTTGATGCTATGTATTTAATAAATGTATATGAAATTAGGGTACTATTTAGTTATCCTGTCGACCAAAAATCTATCGCCAAACTATAAGATTAAATGACAATAATGGTTGATCATAAATGTCAAATTCACTTGATTTTAAGCAAGTTACACGTGTTTATGTCATCAAGTGATTTTTATTTCGACGTTTTATTTGCATTTTTATTAATGTTATACTAATTTATTTGTTCTTTCGTTATTTAAAATAAAAATTATATCAGTTTATATAATTTGGCGAAATTGGTCAACAGGATAGCTAAGTAGTACCGAAATTAGTGTTTTGTATCACCTTTATGATAAATCAAATTGACAATTGTCAACCATTTTTGGCGATCTATCTATCTGGCCTGGATAATACACAAGTACCATTTTACTCTCCTATTGTTTCTTAATCGGCAGTGAAACTCTTCTGCATTTCAGTAAATTTCTGATTTTTTTTAAAAATCATTAAAAAAAATTCATTTAGATTTTCTCCCTTCCAAAATTTTGCTTCCCTCTTTCCCCAACACCAAAATACGCAAAGTTTCAATTTTTTAAAAACTGTTTCTGCTGTTTTTATTACTTTATTGTAACGGTAAATATTCGACCATCGACTCTTTCCACTTCTCAAAATTAGAGCTTTTCTCCTTTGCCCTTCTTAGCAAACATGTACTGTTTGTGTAATATTTTTCAATTTGAATATTACTCACTAGATGGCATCACAAGTATTTGAAAAGCCTGTCATGTAAGCAAATTATACTTTTCTGATAAAAACAGAACAGTGTCAAAAATGCGTAGTGTGTGTATGTAACTGGTGTTTGTTTGTTATGCGTAAAATTAAAGATTAATTAAGGCTGTTCTAAAATCGAAAAGGGCAACTTTATGACATAAGTTTAAATTTATTTTTGTTCAGAAATGTATGAAACTAGCAGGTGTTGTTGCTCAGAAACTATGTCATCGAACTGTTTTTTCAGTTTTTTTGCAAACGCAATGATCTTTCAGAAAATAGTGTCAAAGTGGGTGTTTTGAACTGAAGTTCTTGAAGAAAGCAGAAAAACCAGTCAGCAAAGGGAGAAAAACGTGTTTGTCATGTGATCAAAATGTCTTATAACTCAATAGGTAATATATTTATTAAAAAATTGAAAACATAGTTCGATTCCAAATCGCTTCCATAGTCAGGCCTTCCAATTTTATATCTTTCCGTTAAAAAAATGAATTTGTAAATGTGTCAAAACGTTTTGCACTTGTTGAGAACAGCCTTAATAGACCAGGAGGCAGCTGCACAGACCATCACCTCATCGAATTGGTGTCTGAAACTCTAGGATTAGACAGAACTTGATTAGCATATTGAAATGCAACTGCTCTGCCAAGTCGTATCTTGGCAGAAACCACTTGCAGACCTGATTTTAGTCGTTGATCGGTAGGTTTATCATGGCATTTTCTTGCACCTAAAGGTATGAAGACATGGTGGACTGGGAGCAGGAAAATACAATGGTAATAAGATAACTACAAAAATCGGGTTTGCAGGTGTCTTCCACCAAGATATGACTTGGCCGACCAGTTGCATTTTAATATGCAAATCGAATTTAAACTAATCCTGGAATTTCAGCCGTCAACTCGATGAGGTGATGGTTTGTGCAGTCGTCTCCGGCCTATAAGTATCTACATGGCCATCTCAACCTTGAGTATGTGATTATTTATTAATTAGTTTAAAATACTATAATTTGTAAATCTTTAGCATGGTAAATAAATAAGTTATCTAATAAACTCCAGCTCCCTCCAAGAAAGAAAAAAAATCTCTCCATTCTGCTTCTGCTGCCCCTCCCCCCCCCCTCGGCCTCAGTTCACCCAAAGTTTAAAATTGTTAAAGCAATTTTTAAAAAATATTCTGCTCCATCTGTTACTTTATTGCAACAATAAATAATCAATCATATAATTTTCTTCCATCTGCACTCGAAATTGTTTCACCTTCTTACCAAGAATACAAATTTAAAGCCTTTAAAACTTTGTCATATTTTTTTTTGTCCTATTTGTAAATCTTTAGTAAGGTAAATAATCAATTATCTAATAATAATGCCGCCCCCCACCCCCCCCAAAAAAATCTTCTTCTCTTTTTTCCCCTCCTCAGTTCACAAAGTTTAAATTTTTTAGAAATATACATTTGAAATAATAAATCATCATGTAGTATTTTATATTTTTATTCACACACACATATGTATATACTCATATCAGTGTTTATGTATATAGTATATACATATGTTGCATATATGTCTGGCAACGACCTTTGCTTTCATAATTGCAACCATTTCATAACTGCAATTGCAGGGGCCCCTGTAACCAGGAAGTACCCATCTTTATAGTAAAATCATTAAGTATTATTTCCCCCTCCCTCCCCCTTTTGAAAATCAAAAAAATTATCAGTTATGTGATATTTTCTATTTATTTTATGTGTACATTAGTTTTTATATGAACGTTGGATACAGATTTTTTTTTTTTAGTTCTCCCCCCATGTCATTAAAGGTGATGATTTTTTGGCGAGGTGCTGGTGTTTATGTAACTTTGTGTTCAAAATTACAGAAACGTTTCCTTAATATCTTTTTTTTATATATTAGAGCACATTGTATATACAATACTATCAAAGATTGCATAATTTTAATAGTTCAACGTCAAAAAAATTAATATTTAAATTTTTTTTTATTAATACGGAAATTATATTTTCAAAGACTATTTCTGTAATATTTTAATGCATATATTTTATACAGTAGACTCCCTCAAATCTGCACAGCTTGGGACCAGATGTTGTACGGATTTTAGAATTTTGTGGATTTCTGGCCATTGATTTGTTTACATTTTTTAAACAGTCATTTGAATGTAATAATGCAATCAAAATTATAAATGAATGCTTGCAATACAGTAAATATTGAAATAATTAAGTAAATTAATAAACTAAAACAAGAAGTTATATAATTTAAAAAATGATTAAATTATTATAAGTAAAGGTCATGTAAATAATAATGTATAATTAAATATGCATAATAAATATGAGATACATTTTTCTTGAATTATTCAATGAAACTTGCCTCATAAAGGTACCCTACTAATTCACATCAAAATCCTAAAATAAGGAAGCTTCATTCCAGATTTAAATACATTTAAAAACAAAGGCGGCTTGAGGAATACATAAATATATTTGGCAAAAAGATTGTGATCGCAAGTGACAGTAATATCAGCAATATCTTGAATTTTTAAAGAAATAAATATATACTTCCTTCATGAAAAAGGCATGAGTTCAGTCACATTAATGAGAACATATTAAAATACAAAACGGAACGATATATATATATATATATATATATAAAAGCCTGTATTTTTGTCCTTAAATCTGAACTGTAAGTTTCATTGTTTACATCTCCGATGATGTGTGGATTTCAGGCGTTTGTGGATTTTATGGTTGCGGATTTGAGGAAGTCTAACGTACTACAATACATAAAATATTCAGTATAAAAAATACAGTATGGAATCCCCAAATCCGAAGTGCTCAGGACCACTGCTTTCCAGATTTTAGGTCTTCACTCAAATGAAAGTAATATGATGGAATTTCGATATATGTTGTATTTAGCATAAGACTTATAATTTATGCTTTTAAAAGAAGTCAAAATAATAAAAATGTTTTCGAAAAAAAAACAGATTAAAAAAAATGTATTTAAAACTGGGTTTAAAAACAAATAAATGAATTAAATTAGCGAAGCAAAAGAAGTATTGAAAGTGCGCTTATCTAATGTTAGAATTTTTTCTAACTTTACTACAACAGAACATAAAATTATAGCTACTATTATAGTTATTTTTAAAAAAAAAGTCAGCGTTTTACAGCTATCCAGAGCAAGGAACGCAAATCCCTCTCCACATAGCGCTCCATATTTTTTATAGTGGTTGTTTTCCACTTACCACACTTTTTAAAGCAGGTAGCACCATCTTTTGCCGCCAACAGCAAATATTTTCATCTGACGTCCCTTTTTAAACTTTTCTTTTTTGAGAAAAATTCCTTTTTTTTTTGTAAGAGAGAGTTCGGATTTCAGATTTGATGTTCCATACTGTACTTAAATCGTTATACATGACCGTTTTTTATTTAAAAGCTGCTCATATGCTTAAGAACATATAGAAGATTTATTTTGTTTTTCCTAATAGAAAAATTGCAATAGATATTGTCAGCTAAAAATCCCCTAGAGAAGATAATACAATACAGGAAACATCTTTTTTCCTCTACATATAGTTCTTGATTTAATACATCAGTTTATAAAATTTGTGGATAAATAGGAAAGATTTCAGAATTTTAATTTAATATTTATTTTTCAATTGCTAAGATACAAGAATTTTTGTTTATTGAACTTTTGGTGGTTTTATTTCTTAATTGCTGGATGATAGATGAAAAAAATTCTATACAAACAGATCTAATATTTTCCAGTATAATGTAATAAACACATTTAAGAAATATGTTTAATGGCACATAAAGCATATATTTTCTCCATTAACATTTAGATTACTTTTCTAAAATTATGAAACGTTTTCAGAAAAGCAAACAGAAGGAACATATTTTCAACAATGTATGTTTGATGATGTAAAATTGATATGAAGTATTACTTATCTGCAATGCTAGTTGACTTTGCAAGTACCTGTGCAAGGAAATAGAGATGATTATAAAAGAAAAATAGGAAATTATATTGTAACTAATTACTTTTTCTCAAACATTAGTTGATATCTTATTTTTTGTAATACAGTCAGGGTTGTCTTTTTACCGGTAAAAACTGGTTTTTATCAGTAAAAACCTAAGGATAGAATAAACTCTCTCTTCAAATTGAATTTGCTGGTGCAGGTTGAGTACTCCAGCAGGACACAGATTGGTAAACAGTACTAACATTTGTACAAACTACATTATGTGATAATTAATATTTGTAAGTGTTTGGTTTTTATTAAAATTATTAAGGTTTATTAAGTGTGATAAAAGTGTACTTATAATCTTTTAAGTAAAAATTTGTAAACTAGTCACCATTAAGATAAATATAATAAATATTGTAATGCGAATTCTGATAACAATAGTTATATGATAAATATACAATAATATATAAAATTTTGAATTCTTGTAGTAGGAAAACAGGGATGAAATTTTACCAGGCCTTTTCATATCCCTTAAAAACCACTATTCTTGTATAGCATTCTTTTACTAACCTAATCAGAAACTAAATTAGGTGAATATTTTTATAGTGGTATTAAATACCCGGAAAACTTTCATCCCTGGAAAAATGAAAAATTAATAGATAATTTTTTTAAAAAGTGGCAAAAACAGCCAAACTAATAAGTTTTTCAAAGGTGGTAAAAACATGTTTTTCCAAAGACGGTTAAAACCGGTAAATACCATCCAACCCTGAATACAGTAGACTCCCTCAAATCCGCACAGCTTGGGACCAGAGGTTGTGCAGATTTTAGAATTTTGTAGATTTCTGGTCATCGCTTTGTTTACATTTTTTAAACAGTAATTTGAATGCAATACTGTAATCAAAATTATAATGAATGCTTTAGAGTAAAATAATTAAGTAGAAAAAATGAAGTAATAAAGTAAAATAATAAAAATTAAGATAATTTTAAAAATGGCTAAATGATTAAAAGTAAAGGTCAAGTAAATAATAATGCATAATAAAGATTTGCATTTTTTTTTTTTTTTTTTTTTAATTATTCATTGAAACTTGCCTCATAAAGATACACTACTAATTCACATAAAAATCATAAAATAGGGAAGTTTTATTTCAGATTTAGCCAAACTTAATAACCAAAAAAGAAATTGTGATCACCAGTATCCAGCAAAACCTTAATTTTTTTTCAGAAATAAATCTATACTCCTTAAAGAAAAAGCATGAGTTCAATCATATGAACAAGAATTACATATGAAAATATATATGGAATAATATAAAAAAAAAAAAAAACTAATTTTTTTCCCCTACATTTGAACTGAAAGTTTCATGGTTTACATTTGTGATGATGTGTGTATTTTAGGGAGTCTACTGTATAATAATAATGTTTTTATTACAAGAAAATAAGTCTTCAAAATTTTTAACAGCATTCTACGTTATGAAGTATAATTTGTAATTATATGATTATTCAGAAACCAAACTACTTTTTAGAAGCAAAAAGTCATTTAAAAGGAAACATTGGACAGCTTCAGATTATTAGTTTTATTTATAACTCCATCAATTTGATATAAATATTGTCCATTAAAAAATTTGAGTGAAAACTTTGCATCTTATAATCAAAGAACGCTTGGGAGGGAAAATCAGTTTGTATAGTCTATCTATATTTTTTTGTATTTAATCGTTTCTGTGCACATTTAACTTTTCTAAATGTTTATATCCTTGTCATATCAAATAACAACATGAACTAATATTCAAAAACTTCTATTTTAACATTCTAGTGTATGTACACACAAATGCAACTTAGCATTTTCCAAAATTAATGACAGTGATTTGCCACTATTATGTATTAAAAATTTGAAATAAAAAGCTAACAAGTTTATTTTTTTCCATTCTCCTATTCAAATATTTATTACTATAAATGATTTCTTGTCATCTAATAATTATTACTTATGCAGCATAAGGGTTTAAATTGTAGAAATAGTGTCCATAACAAAGTAATATTATTTTTATACAGTTGAGCTTCTTGAGATATTAGGATATAGAGAAATACTAAGTGTTTATTTTATTAATGAACACTTACATTACGCTATTGCTTACTGAGACAAAAATGATTAAAGAATGTTTTTTTACAGTTTTTCTTTAAAAGGTAAAAAATACAAAGTAAATAAATTAAGTAGAGGATCTTTATAACGCAAACCTAAAAACGCAAGTTTTTGCACCATATAGAATTTTGCATTATATAGATCATTGAAACTTACCTTGTAAACATGGCCAAATAGGTCTGGAACATATCAATGTATAGTAGAAGATCTTTATATTGCATTCTTCAGAATGAAAAGTTTGTGCAGATTATAAATTTTTGCATAATACAGATCATTTCATATATTGTGAAATTACCTTACAAACATGATCAAAATATACACGAACAAAACATTACATTACTTATTTAAAAAAAAAAATTAATTATATAGATAAAGAGGAAATAGTGTTTGAAATTTAGTCCTCTAGAAGCTAGCAACATTTCTACAATATAAATTGCAGGCTCTTCTTAAGTGTAAAATTCATTGTTTACATTTCAGAAGCTGTGCGTTATATGGAGAATTGCGTTATAAAGATCTTATACTGTATTTATTTTTTATAAAAAAAAATAAATAAAAATAAATAAAAAAAAAAATAAAAAATTATTGGAACATTTTCTTTATAAAGTTATTAACAATGCTTAATTTTATATTTTGCTTTTTGAAATTGCTGCCCCACCAGTAGCCGAGAGGTTCTGCTCTCGAAGCTGGTAGACGGGAGGTGCTGGGTTCAAAACCAATCGTTCAGAGTTTTCCTTGGTTTACTTCGAACCTTGAATTCTTTGTATAAATACGGGTTAGGTTCCTTTAGAAAGACCCCCCCACGGAGGGCACTCCCCACCTTCGGGCCTATATCCCTCGTGTTGATAATTGGCTGACATAAAACAACACCAACACTTTTTGAAATTGCTGTGACAATAACACTGAAGAAGCAGTATAAAATTATACAAAAGTGCACTATTTTACTATAGTAATACCAGACAGCTTGTTCTGAAAACTTTTTTTTTATGCATCATATCTCTAGAATCTGTTTACAGTTCTATCATTGCTCCATCCTCTTTTTAATGATTTCTAATAGTATAGAAAGAAATTTCAATACAAATTCTGATTGTTGACACTTTTTAATAATACACAATTTTCAGAAGAAAGTTTTATAAACAGTTTTTGTTAAATGAGTTAAAAATAAATGAATCATAAGGAATATGTAATGAAATGGCTATACATAAATGTAACGGGGTTAAATAGAAATTCTTATCTCTGACAAAAGCAATGACAACAACACATAAATTAATGGAAACTTTGTTTTAATGTTTTCTTACTGATATTTCATATTTATGTAGATGTTGCATAGATTGTAGAAAATGCTATGTATAATTTACAAAAAGATGTTCGATACCTGCTGCAATGTTCATAGTTTATAAAACTGTGGATTCTGGATTACTTGTGTATGTTTTAACCCTAATAAAAACAAAGGATGTGTTATATATTTAAAGGCTCTAAATAATTTATTCACAAAATAGAAATTCTTATCTCTGACAAAAGCAATGGCAACAACACATAAATTAATGGAAACTTTGTTTTAAGATTTTCTTACTGATGTTTCATATTTATGTGGATGTTGCATATATTGTAGAAAATGCTGTGTATAATTTATGAAAAGATGTATGAAACCTGCTGCAATGTCCATAGTTTATAAAACTGTGGATTCTGGATTACTTGTGTATGTTTTAACCCAAATAAAAACAAAGGATTTATTTAAAGGCTCTAAATAATTTATTCACAAATATCTCTCTATCTTTCCCATTTTGCAAAACTGCATTTCCTGCGGGGCTGACGTACTGGGCTACCGTGGTTGAAAGTCACGTGACAGTCGCGGTCTTACCCAATACGCACTGACGCGCAGGACCGCAGCTATACACAAAGCAATTCGATTACTTTGTTTTTTAACGGTTGTGTGTTTATTACCCTCTTATCAAACGATAGAAATAAACACAATTTTCATTGCGATTCTCATAATTTATTGTTTTTTTGTGAAACTGATATTATTCAGTAACGTCTCATCGATAAATTATGATTTGATTCCGGCTGTATTAAAGACATCAACTGAATGTAAGTATTAACCATTTTTCCATTTTAGACCTATGCATTGATATGATTATGTAAGTTTTGTATGCTTTAAATATACGTAAATAGCGTTTATTTTGAATGAATTTATCCTTTCCTACACTATTTATTTTAAATTAATTTGTCCTTTCCTGCACTATTTATTCTAAAAGCTGTTCGCTTTTGAATGTAAGCAATATAGAAACAAGGTTTTTCTCAAGCTCGTGTTATTTTTAAGTGTTCAATAAGTAGAATTAATCCGTCTGTATCAATATCATTGGTATACTAAATACCAATGACATTAATACGGACGGATTTTAATATTGTATATTAAAATAATCACTATTAAGAAGTCTGTGTAAAATTTTGTATTTACCATGATTTCTAGATTACAAAGAGCTCGGTTGATTTTTATTTGTTTATTTATTTTTTTACTTTCGATAACATTATAGTTGGTTACAAATAATTTTATTTAATATACTTAAAATGATGTCGGTGTTTTTAACTTTTTATAAGATTTTACAATCATAATCTGCTGCCAGGGGAAATTTTCGGTGAATAAATATCAATTTGTATATATTCTCTGTGCTAAAACTGTTTTAGTTTTGTTTTTAACTATTATGCTCAGATGTAACTACTGAGCACGTTTAGTATTTTTAATCAACGTTTTGCACGTTTATTAATAAAATACTCATTTTAGGACTAAACCTTTTAAAGCTTTTTTATTTTAAATAAAATAGATATCTGATGACCGTGTATAATTTTCGTGCATAAATACTGATAGGTACTTATGTTATAAAGATCCTGTTCGTAAAAAAAAAATCTCCCATTTCTTTTTCCTTCTTTCGACAATCTTTTATTTTCTAACCCAATAATTTAAAATTGTGCTGTAGCTTTAAAATTTTTATATGTTAAATAAATAATTCTTACGTACTATGTTAAATCTCGGTGTATTTATAATGATTATTTCAATGATATAAGTAGTTCAGTTGATTTTTTTTCGCTTTTGAAAACATTATACTTCTCTACAATTTACTTTATTTAATATACTTAAAATATGCCAGTGCTTTGAAAAGTTTCCATAAGATTCGACAATCCTCTGCTTAGAAAGCAACGAATTTTATAAAATTAAAGGTTGAGTTGGATGTGATCGTGATCTAAAGCCGAGACAATAATGTATTTTGATTAATTTTAACACAATTATTTTAATTGGTAAATAAATCATATGAATTGTAATTTTCCAATTGAGTGAAAAAGTGCCTAGGCCAGGTTTTGAACTAGTGACCTTTGGCTTAAGCTGTTAGTGCTCTGTTCTGAGCTATCCTGGACAAAGCTGGCGTCCACAATTCACTCGCGTAACTTTTTCATGAGAGCATCTTGTTTGTTATCTGAAACAGCTCAATACCAGGTGATGGAACTCTAAATAAATGCTGGATACATAATTACACTTGATTAACTTGGCGTTCATTGTTTTTGCTCTTATCAAAAGTTTACCCGAGTGAATTGTGGCAGCCAGGTTTGTCCAGGATAGCTCAGTTAACAGAGCATTGGCAGCTTAAGCCATGGGTCCCTGATTCAAATTTTAGTCTGGACACTTTTTTTTTTTTACTTAGTTATAAAATTATAACTCAATAATCTACTTCGTAAATTGATTCGTTTATAAGAAATAAAGTGTTTTGTTCAAAACTGTCGAGGAATTCTTAGCCAAGTGCAGGGAAGGGGCCGGCACCTGGAAAATCTAAACCCCTGCACAATGAAGCTATGGATGAGACGCCAGGTGTCAGGTTCAAGTAACCGACAAAGGCCCAAAAAATATTTTGTATAATATATTATAATTTATAATATAATATTTTAATATAATTTATTTTAAAAAATAAATGCGTATATTTTTTAAAATAGTAATTTTAGTAGTTTAACAATTTTGCATATTCCATAGCTGTTATATTAAGAGTGTTCACAGATTTTAAATTTTCTCGTTCAATAATGCACTTCTTTCTCAAAAATTTCTGAAATCGTTTTTATCTGAAGGAGTTGGAACTTACAGGCTGCGAAACATGAAAATTTCATCCTATAAGTACAAAGAATTGAACATTTTTTAATTTAATTTAGGCATAATTCATTCTTGAATTATAATTGTCTATTCCCTGATGATTACCTTTCACTGATTAGCATATCGTTAAAAATGATTTAAAATGTTAGACATGGCTATATTTTCTGAAAGATCGCATGCATTTGTTAGAAATTCAGACGCACTGTTTGTTTTCTTGTATCTTCATTAGATCAGCAAATGTTATGCATTTACGAATGAAAGTGCATTTGTAAATAATATGTCAGAAAGTAATATTTTTCTTTTATGATTGATTGCTTTTTATCTCATTTATACGATTATTAATTTCAGTATATCTCTGAGATCCCAAGCATCCAATGTTCATCTTGAATTTTTTGTACTACATTTCACGTTTTCTCTATAAAAATGCCTGCTGCAATATGTTCATTTGGTGTAGTCAAAGAACTCGATTATGAAAAATTCATTGATTTTTTTTACGCTTTGTTGAAACCTCAAGCAAGTGAATTTATTAAAAAATACAGAATTTTTGCTCTGTTTGTTTTTTTTAAGAAAAGGAACAGAAAAAAATAAAGCATTATTTAACATATCTTTTTAGAATTTCTAAATTGATATATCAACGTATAATCGTAGATTAATTAATATTGAACTATTATTTGATTAAAAGTGTATTTTTGTAATATTGCAGTCTCCATTTTTTTATTTACAATTTATTTTTTACATTTAAGTCTTTAAAATGTTGCATTGTTGCAGTTTCACAACACTTTGGCATATTTTGACGAGCATTTATTGACGCATAATCTATTGTTGTTTCAACTACCATAAAGTTGTATGAGTTACAAAGAATATTTAGCGTTTTATCACTTGTGGCGGGCTAATTGTACATAATTTTACATAATACACCTTCGTAGGTAATTTTTTTAAATTCTAGCATATTAGGAAGTGGATTAAAAATCTGTTGCTAAATTCCATCTTTACATACAAAAATCAACTTGAGTGAAATAAAAGAGTGCGATAAGTACTTTTAATGTGAAGATATTTATTGATGGAATGACGAGGAATGGCACAAAAAAAAAAAAAAAAAAAAAAAAAAAAAGAGTAATATATACGAATGAGCGATATAAGGGGGGATTATTGTACTTTGATCGGAATAGCTGACAGGCAAATATATGAAAAAAAAAAAAAAAAACATTAATAATATGTAGTAAACTTCTTTGCTCCTTGTTTAAGATGATAAAGTATCTTTGTCGCTGAAAAAATCATAGTAATAAGATTACTTAGATATTAGTATAGACGGGTTGCACATGACGTCACATGTCTGAAATCGCTTCCTATGGCGCCCAAATATAAGGCGAATTTGGTGTTCTCCATTTGATTTTTTAGACTTATTTGGACTATAATAATTAAAATAAGGAAGCTCTAAATTAAAGAGAAAAATAACACGTGCTTTTAACGGTAAACGGGGAGTTCTGTGCTCCACGTGTGTGCTCCAGAAGCTATAGTATCAGTCGTTGCTAATAGCAACGTGACGTCAATGCAAGGGGTCTATAAAAGAAGCATATGTTAGTATTTTCTTTTGACAGAAGAGAATTAAAACTAAAAGAACTCGCATAAATTATGCAGTTTTTTTTTGTTTTTTTTGTGTGTGTGTGTGTTATAAAAACGGCGTTTTAATGTTTTCATAGTACTGTAAAGTTATGCATTCTATCAATTTAAAGAATGATTTGGATATAATAGTAATCTAAAGCCATCTGTTTTGTCAACTGACTTGCTCAGCTCAGCTGAGCTGAGACCGCCAGCGTCACGTGACTACTCAAAATCGGAGAAGCACGGTAGCCCGTCTTTTTCGTTAGCCCCGATTTCCTGCGTATGACGTTCTGTTGCGTCATTGGTCACGTGGTTTTGTTTTTCTTACGGGAACTGATAAAGCTCTGGGAACGAGAGTAGCCTGCACGATAGTTAGGACTCTCCCTAGAGTCTAGTGCTCAGAGGCAGGTGGAATATCGTTCGGAAGGCCGGAATCATGTAATGGCGGATGTAAACAGTTTTTCTTTATGTATTTTCATAAACTATATCTTACGTTTTAAGTAATAAATCACATTAGATATGAATAATTTTTTTATTCATACCTGTTTTGCGGTCAAAATGGGAATATTTTTCAGCAAATTGGTATGTTATAAATTTTATTTTCTAAGTAAAAGTTTGCTTTATTTTGTAATATGGTAAAAAGAAATTATATTTTAGATTCTGTCTCCTTTCCACCCCGTATACTTTTTTGTTTACAGATTTGTTGATGAAGTAAATTATATATTTCATTCAATTTAAATATTGATGTGTCACCAGAATTGTTTAAATGACTTGTTAATATTTTGTAGTATTTGTTTAACATATCCATCTTTCTTATGTAATTTGAAGAGTTTTAGGTTTTTTTTTTTTTGTTTTTTTAAACTGAACTTAATATTTCTGAATGACCTTTGTAGCTACGTATAACTTAAAAACCTGTGCTTCAAGTATGTATACATACATACTCGTGTAATATTGTGTGTTGTTTTTTATTATTATTATTCAAATGTACTCCAATAAATTACAAAGTAGCCTCATGTTTTTACATTTCAGTGCTTAATAAGCCTTGTGTCCGACAGTTTTGCATTCAAACTTTCATGTGATAAATTTGATTAATGAATTAAAATGCCCTCATGTTGTAGAAGCTTTGTAAGTTTTAAACTAAAAAAAGCTATACAGCCTTGCTATAAGGCCTTTTTTGCATTATCAGTAATAGCCGCAAAGATTCCGCTAGTATACATGGTCCTATATGATTCTTTTATTAATACATGACTATTTGTGTGAAAAAGTGTGATAACTAAAATTTGAGATTCTGCCTTTTCTCAAAACAAATTTTTTGAGTTCTCGAATTGCATCAATATAATTGGTCTGTTGGTTGTTTTATACTTTTAAATGTTCATGTTGCGAGTTGATGATTGCAGACAGAGGATTTTTATTATTTATAAAATCACTAATTGTTATATCTACATTAATTTCTTGTAAAATTCAGGCAAGAATTATTTATGCAATTTGTTATTGGATTACTAAAATCTTTTCTTACTTCCGCATGGTATGTTTCTCTATTTTTGATTTGGTTTTGTCTATAGTTTCTTGTTAGTAACTTATGCTTAACTTGCTGTATAACTCATTAAATAATAATTTTCTGTATTCTGTGATGAAAGAATGCCGCCTGCTCTTATTTTGCAAGTTTTTTTATACAGGGCCAGCCAAGTATAGGATCTGGTGGTGTTATATTGTTTTGAGGCTTTTTTTTTTTCTCTTTAAACTTGTCATTAGTAGTTCAGTTATTCTTTTTATGATTTTACAATATTTAATTAATGTTTAATGGAATCTTGTATTTTTTAAGAAACAGAAAAATATTTCTTGGATGATGAAACACTTGTATTGCAGTTGTAATATTTCTTATTTTCTTTTTCAGTTGAAATGTAACCTGTAAATTGAATCTTCAATTTTTTGTCCGCTGTGAAATATGTGCAAGAGTCCATAGGATCCAAATGACAAGAATTACGACTTAATAGTGTCCAGCTGGTACCACTTTTAAAAGCATTAAGAGGTGTTATTTGTTCTCTGCTTTTGAGTGTGTATCCAGCTAGATTGAAATTTGGAAAGTGCAGAGTTTTGATGCCAATGGACAACATTGATTTATGATTCTTGGCTGTTTGAAAGTTGTTTTTAAGCCAAGGATGTTTAAGGATCGTCACCAAACTCCTGTTCAAGTAAGAAATAAGACTAAAAAAAGCATTTATTATTGGAATTTTAATCGTGCTATTGTATATAATTCAAAATTTATCTTCTTTGTTTACAGTTACAAAGATTAAATATTTGGTAAGTGTTTGTTTTTTTAAATTGGTATTTTTTGCATTGAATTTAAATAATAAATTTTAATATTTAACTGTATTTTACAGATATATATGAGTATGTATCACTCAACTACCCCTCCCCTTTCCACTTTTTAAAAATTCTTTTGCAAATTTAAAATATGAATAATTAATTAATGTACTTACTTTAACATCAGTTGCATTTAATTTTTATATGCAAAACATAAGCATAGCAAGAGGCTATTTGAGTCCCATGAAAACACCCGTTCACTAATGTTAATCCAATGGGAGAATTTTTTTAAGATATCTCGTTTGCATTTGAACATTTTAAAATTATTATTGATTTATTTTTGGATAGCTGAGGTAAGTCTCCACAAAGGCTGTTTTTTTACTTTTGCTATATTGATGAAGAGGCTTTCATTTCTGAAAGCGGTTCTGAAAGTGAAAGTGGCTTAATTAAAAATACTTGTAAACAAAATCGAAAAATGGTCTATGTTGTATAGATCTACCTCAGCTATCCAATGCCAAAAAAATTGAAAAATATTCAAATGCAAACGAGATATCTTAAATTTCTCCCATTGGATTAACATTAGCAAACAGGTATTTTTGCATGGCTGAAGTAGCCTCTTAAGAGCTCACACTATCACAGGAAGAAAGGAAAACATTAATGTTTATATGGGGTCTTTATTTTCAACTTTCTCATTTGAATTTTAATATTTTTGGGCATAGGGTAGTTGAGGACGATCTATAACCAGGCTAGTTTTTACTTTTTCGATTTTGGTTATAGTTTTTTTTTTTTTTTTTTTTTTATTAGTATAGTTTCAATTTCAGAACCGGTTCCAAAAGTGAAAGTAATTGTTTTTAAATCTGAAACCAAACTCTAAAAAATAAAAACTAGCCTGGTTATAGATCGTCCTCAGCTATTTTTGAAAATAATGCCCCTATAGATTTAACATTAACATTTTCCTTTTTCCCGTGATTAGTGTGGGCTCTTAAAAAGGTTACTTCAATCACGTGAAATCACCCATTTCCTAATGTTAATCCAATGGGAGAATTTTTTAAAGATATCTCATTTGCATTTGAATATTTTTAAATGATTTTTTTTTATTGCAATGGATAGCTGAGGTAGATCTACACAACAAAGACCATTTTTTGATTTATTTTACAGTTATTTTTAATTAGGCCACTTTCACTTTTGGAACCGATTCTGAAATTGAAACTATCCTAATACCAAAAAAAAAAAGAAAACTGTAACCAAAATTGAAAAAGTAAAAACTAGCGCAGTTAAAGATCGTCCTCAGCAATCCTATGCAAAACAATTATTCAAAAATATTAAAATCAAAGGGAGTAATTTGAAAATAATGCCCCCATAGGATTAACATTAATGTTCTCATTTTTTCTCATAACTGAAGTAGCCTCTTAAGAGCCTACACTAGTCACGGACAGAAACACTCAAGCTAATGTTATTCTTATGAGAGGATAAATTACAGATTTCTCAACTTTTATTATACATTTGTAGTTTTTTGACTTACTTTTTTTATATATAAGGATAAATTCACTTGTGGAACCAGTTCTGAAAATGAAACTACCCTTATAAAAAATAAAAAGAAATGTGCTCGGTTAAATTGATGGCACTGAGCTCACAGGCTATTCACACTAATTGTATATTATACTCTTATTTTTTCAAAGAATAATGTCACTTGAAAAATACTTCAATTTTGTTGTAAGTGAGGAAAAAAAGGGAAATCACCTTTAGAATATCGATTTATAAAGTTTTCATATTAAGTGCAATATTTTTCAGTTTCTAATTTATATTACTTTTAAAAATATTTATCAACAATAAGTCGACTATTTTGAAAACATTAGATATACATAAAAAATATCGGATATTTTTGATATATTCAAAAATATATTTACGGACCCACCCTGGGTATAATTTTCATAATTTTTTTTGTTAACATATACATGTATGTGTATAATTTTAGATTTATGCAATGTCAATTATTTTACAAAGTACAAGTGCAAGAAGAGCAGATACTGCTATTAACTAATGAATTGACATTTGCAGTTTTTATTGTTTTATAATTACTAATTATAATTTTATTAATTATAAAAAAATAAGGTACTTTTCGGTTAGCCGGGCGCCAGTGTTATATATATACATTAGGGTGGAACTTAAGTATAGGGTAAAAAAAAAACTTTTTTATTTTAATGTGTAATAGTGAAAACTTTTTTCCTTTTTGGATGTCTAAACTTTTGGCTGAAAAGGTTTTTTTTAATTAAGTTGTTTTCCGGTTCCTCAAGGAGGGCAAAGTTTTGAAATTTCAGTATAAAGTAACTTAAAGTAAACAACGTAACTGTTAGCTCATATCTTCATTTATTTAGCAAATACTATCCAGAAGTCACCACGAGGAGGTGGTTAAATATCGACTTCCACCCTCCTTACCTCCCTTTGTTATGAATTAATTAAATTGGATATTCAACCTACTGTCTTTTAGGCAAACTTTGTCATTACATTGTGGGAATTCAACTTTCCCAAGATTAAGCCATCTTTTGCTTAATATTTAAAGACAGTTGACGCAGCAAGCAGGACAATTTTAACACACGTTTCCACTGTTTGAGTATGACAAGGAAAATCTAAAATTCAGGTGTATCCCCTGTTTGTACTTTTTTTTAAGTTCTTCATCAGATCAGACCGTCAAGATAGGATCAATGTTTTTATAGTCTATAATTTCAATATGTTCGCATTTTTTCAAGTCGCTTTCCTACTGGTCCAAAAAATCCTTTTGTACCCGTAGTTTTTCCAGCAAGATGGTGAAATAAGTATCTAAGAAAAAAGTTCATTTGCATGTAATAATCAAATTATCCATTATAAAGTTTTTATGGTATTGCTTCCGATGTTTTAACAACTCCAGATTTGCATCCTGCATTAAAGGTGTTTCTGTTTCACCTAATAACTCTCAAACTGGAAATGTCTGTATTATTATTTTGAAAATACACCAAAATTGCAGTGGCTATATTAATATAAGAAGAAGATGTCAATGAAATATGACCAATATATTTTTATCCTGGTTTTTGAACTGAGACCAGATGTTCGTCTTTAATGATTCTTTATACTTTTTTCCCCTCTGCTTCAGTTATCATAGCGTTATCCTTTCTGCCATCAAAATACTAACCTTCTAAAATGAACTCATTTCGTCTTTCCTGTTCTTTCAAATTCTCCCTTTTCTTTTCTCTTTGTCGTCTTCAAGTCCTTCTTTCAGTTACCTTTTCTTTATTATCCTCAGAAATACCCATATCTTCTAAGGTGTCATTTGCAATCAAATTTACAGTTCTGTCTAATACTCCGGTTCTTTCACCATGTTGATTATCAAATTCAGGTTTAGAAAAACAACCGATTGAACTATTTCCTTCCGAACTGTTTTTTACACTTGACGATCATTTAATGAAAACATCATTTTTTTGTTTTAAAATAACTTTTTTCCTTGATATTTCCATTTCCAGTCTTGCTACACATTTTTTGTAGTTTTTATATCTATTGATCCTATTGTCATCACCACATCTCTCTTTGGTCTTTGAGAAAGTGACGTTCTTGTTCTGATACACGATAATATTTAGTGCTTTTACACAAAGAAATGTTTTTTACAGGATTACCTAACATTTTGCAATTTTATATTGGATGTGGGATTATTCTTTCTAATCTTAATATTTTTCTTCAAATTTTGACATTTCTCGCACTAGTCTCTAATCATTTTTTTATGATTTGTGTATCAGAAACCATTGGAATTGAAAGTCTCAGCAATACACTTTTAATTGTATCAACAGCTTTAGATATTTTAGAAATAGTGTGTACCAGATTCCAGCTGTCAGATTTTAAGTTAAATTGAACCCAAAAATAATGTTTCATAACTTCTTCATATGTTCGTCAAAGATGACAGTCTAATGTTAATTGTTTTGGTTCACGAAATACAGGACACTTCAACAATTATCTAGATTTAGGTACATTAATAGACTTTGTCACTTTTGACACCGAATGTTTATCGAAAAATAATTAAAGAAACTGTTAACACCTGTTAAATCGGACTAACTTGTTATGTGTCGCAGCCAAATAAATCAGAGACAATGAAAGCCGACGCCCACAACGCTGGCTTCTACAAAAGTCAAATAAAGTGGGGCTAACTTTTTTAAGGCACTCAAACTAAATTATTCTCTTTATTACAGGACATTAACACTTAATTAATTTAATTTTGAAAAATATAAATTTAACAATAAGCTTAAAAAACTTTTCATGCAATTATTGGCTTTTTTTCGTTTTTTATGGAAAATCAGGCGCTTTGAGGAACCGGAAAATATCATTTGAAAATTAAAAGAAAAATATTTTCTTTTTATGGAGTTAAAAAGGAAAAAAATAATCACTATTAGAATATAAAATTCGAAACTTCGTTTTTTAGTTCCACCCTAATATACATATTATGTATACCTATATACACATATATATGTATATTTATACATATATAGAAGGTATATGTATACATATATATATGTGTATATATACATATGTATGTATATGTAGATATACATACATATGTATATATAACACTGGTGCCCGGCTAACCGAAAAGTACCAAAATTAAATTATGCTTCTAAATGTCATCAAATTAAAGGTTTAATTGTTTTGGAAACCTATAACTCTTGATAGACATTCAGTACCTTAAATCAAGATTGAAAATCAGATTTTTTTTTTCTTCTATTTTACACTTTACTTTTGAGTATATTTTGTTATACTGAAATAGTTGAGTTATTTTTCTTATAAACATTCACATAGGTTAAGTATTGATATTAATTAAATACAGTAGAACCTCGCTAATCCAAACTAATTGGGACCAGTGGCTGTTCTTATTACAAAAAATTCGGATTACCCAAAATTTCGATAAAAATAGAAGCAAAATAAAAATGCGTGCTAAAAAAGTTATAAGTAGTAGTACAGTAAACATCCTGTAATCCAGAATCCTAAGGTACGGCATGACTTTCGGAAAAGAATAGTATTATTTGTTTAATCACTCCTGATGTCTATATTAATCAAATGGAACTTCAGAATGAGGAATTATGTAACAACTCATTACAAATAGTTCAAAATCGCGATTCTGTAAATACCTGAGTCACCATGTCGAGTAAGAAGGAAGAAAAAACATTTCTGTAAATAATTTGAGAAACAAAACTGTTGAAAGGAAAAATATATTTTTATCATCTAAATTAAATACTTTTTGCATTTTAGAAAAGAATTTTATAATGACTAGCAAACAAACTGATATTCAAGATTTCTTTTACGAGGGCTTCTACGAGTAGACCTACAGTGCACGTTTTTTATTTTATATTCGCTTACATATATTGTACTTTTACATTATTCGGTATTTTTTGAAATTCTTTTCAAGCTATTTAAAGAATGAAAAACATGCTTTACTGCCTTTTTTTGTTTAATTCTAACTTCTACATGACATTCAGTCTGTAATTCAGAGTATAAATATAGAAATTTCATAATCCGGTATACTTCAAATCCAGTAATTTTCGAATATAAAATCGGTTCGTATTAACCGGAATTTCAGATCAGTAGGGTTCTACTGTATTTATATTTACCAATATCTATGTACTCATAGATGACTACAAGTAAAAATATAGTATGATTATGTATTTAACCCCTTGGGGACAAGCGACCGGTATTCATGCCGCGTAAGGTGTTCAGAATCGGGGATTATTCTCATCAGTAAATTTTATTGTAAATTTTGTCTTATTTAATATGAGCGTTTTGCCCATTCAATTAGGCAAAAATTTCTGGTTTAAAAATCCGGTGATTAAAGATAAAAAATTCTGTAAAAGACGCTCGTCCTGAAGGGGTTAAGAAATATGCATCGTCATAACAATTACATAGCTTAGGATTTTCTCCAGGAAATGTTTTTCATCAATTTATTCAAAAAAAAAAATTGTTTAATTGTTCAAAAATATAATTTTTCTGTTGACTATTTGAGACTGTCTGTTAATTGTTGAATATTATGTTGAACTATATTTTTAAAACTATGAACAAAAATCCAAATTTGACTTTAACCTTCTCATCACCCTGATCCTCATATGAGGCTACTACTTCGAATTGCAATATTTGAAAGAAAAAAAATATTTTTGTTAATTCCAGCACCTAATAGCGATAGCATATGTCGATACATTTACTATTATGACTTTACTTATGCTTCAGCATTTAATAATAATAATAAAAGTTTTATTAATTATTAGTAAACCGTTGGTGTTTCTTTAATTCAAACATATGTTTCACTCTTTAAATTTAAATTAGGGACTCCTTTTTCGAATTAGTAATTTGTGATAAGAAATAAAAAATACTAGTAAATTTTTTATGTTTCTTTAATCTGGTTGTAATACGACATTTTCCAAACGTCTTAAAAAATTCAAAATCGCTGTTACAACGCCCCCTACCGGCGATTTTTTTCCAAATGCAGGGAGGACCTACTTGCCATATCCGAAAACTTAATATAAAAATTTGGTTCAATTCTATGCATAACTTCATATACTTTTGGATGGTACAATATTCAAAATCGCTGTTACAGCGCCCCCTACCGGCGAATTTTCCCCAAATGCAGGGAGGACCTACTTGCCATATCCGAAAACTTAATATAAAAATTTGGTTCAATTCGATGCATAACTTCATACAATTTTGGATGGTACAATATTCAAAATCGCACAAAAATTGATATTATAGTGCCCCCTACCGGCGAATTTTTTCCAAATTCAGGGAGGATCTGCTTGCCATAGCCAAAAACTTAAAATAAAAATTTGGTTCAATTCTATGCATAACTTCATACACTTTTTGATGGTAGAATGGCGACGGACAGACGGACACACAGACAGACAGACATTTTCTATAAACATGTTTTTTGGGATCTCTGACCCCTAAAACGTGTAAATCCGTCGAAAACCGGAAGTCGAAAAAAATTTTGATTACAATACTTTCTTCTATTGAAGATAGAAGTAAAAATATATTGTAACCCTAATTTCCTATTTAAAAATTGTTTAACATGACTTGTATTATCAACTCTAAATATTTGTTCTTCTAATTAGGAATACATATATATAAAAAAGAGGTTTTTTTTTTATTAAAGATACGATGTATAGAAACTAATTTAAAGAAAAGAAATAACAGACATAATTAATATAGCATGCAACATTTCAAGACATGATAAAAGGATTATTCCCTTTTTCAGTAGAATTTATTTTTTTGTAAGAAAGAGGGGGAGGGGGGGGGGAAATATTCGTGTAACATGTACACAAAGAATGCATTATTTCTGCTATTGCTATTTATTCACTTTAGCTCTGAAGAAAGGAAGTTTTATTTTGAAATCTATAAATAGCTATGTGTTAAATTAATAATACATGCTGTGCTTTCCTTTGCATTGTTTTTTACATGTCACATAATAATCATAATACAAAAGTATTTTTATTTGTTTTACCAGTCATTAGAGCTTTGGGGGGGGGGGGAGTAATTTCTAAATCATTCTTTCCTCTGGCTGCACTGGTGCTTTTAAATGACTTAGATAATAATATATATGATTTTATTAATCGTTAAACAAATTAAAATCATAACTAATTTGAATGACTGAATAACTAAGTTGTAAAATCAGTGCTTCCAAGACTGCTATAAAAAGCTTGTTTTTTTATGTGCTAATAATTTGATGATATATATATATAACCAAAATGTTTATTAAAATACATCAATATCTAGATTTATCAAATGAAAGTTAAATGAAAGAAAATTCATGTTTACGTAGATACTACTATACAATATTATAATAAATTTCCAGTGCATACATTGAATACAAAATGCTGTCTTGACTAGTTGGGCTTTTCATTATGTTAGTTTTTACATGTCCATGTACTTACTAAACCTGTTGTATGTACATGTAAAAAAATGAAATTGTTTATTTTGTGATGAGTATCTGACAGATATTTTAACTAACATCTTCGAGTTTCTCTGAAAAATTACTAAGATACAGTGGCTTGCTACACTGTACGTTACAGAAAAATCTGAGGAATGTATACCATCATACAGCTATAAGGTAAGAGTTTATAAAAAGAAAAGCTGATGATACAAAAAGCAAAGTATGCGGGTACATCCATTCATTACTCTTGTGAACATTAGAGTAAATTTTCAGAAATATTTCCAATTATTTTATTATTAGGATAAAACATTACATAAAAAGTTATATACCATTATGTATCATTCACATAAAATATATCTAATTTGTTATAAAATTTTGATATATTATATAGACAAGTAAAGTGTTTTTTGTTACAAATTAGATACATTTTATGTGAGTAGAACACGATGGTATTTAACTTGTTATACTATTTTATCCTATTTATATTTTGTAATAAAATAATTGTAAGTATTCCTGAAAATTTGCTCTAATGGTCATAGAGTAACAGTGCACATAATGTTCATATAATGTATGCTCTCATATAAAGTTGTTCAGATTTTTTTTTAATGAAATATTTATATTTTTTACAAAAATATTACGATGAAATTTTAGAAATCATCTTTATTTTCCATCTTCAATGAATTTATTAGTTAATAATGCAGTATTGTAAATAAGCTCCCCCCCCCCCCCCCCTCCAAAAAAAGAAAGAAAAAATAAAGTAGTTTTATTGCTTTAAAAACATGAAGAATTTTAAATTAATAGCAAGCAATTATAATGACGATAAAAAAAAAATAGATAAAAATTCAGCATTTATAAAATTATATTTTAATCTTAAAATAGTTTTCTTTTTCAACTCGAAATGATAAAAACTTTAAATTATAATAAAGCTTAATAGTCACTTCAATAAATTCTAATGTGAAAAATAACATGAGTTACATGTAAAATATTGATTATCATAATTTTTTATAATCAAATCATTTTTGCCCTTGAATTAATCAGAACTAATTATCTAATCTTAATATCTAATTTAATCCTTAAAATATTTTTTCTCTATTCTGCTGCAATGGAAAAAAAAAAAGGAGGGGGGGGGGGAGCAATGATTGAGTTTTGACTATTAATGACTTTTTTTTTCAGTAATGAGAATTATTGGTACTTCTTAGTTATTACGTCAACAAAATTACTGTTTCCAAATTGTAAGATTAAATGCCAATAATGGTTGCCATTCATTAATTAATTGTAAGATTAAATGTCAATAATGGCCAATAAAACCATTAATTCGACGTTTTAAACGTTTTACTAATTTATTTGTTCTTTTGTTATTTAAAATAAAAATTATGTCATTGTGTATAATTTGGCGAAACTGGTCGACGGAATAACTAAGTACTGAATTATATTAAATAAGGGTCAGGTTCTTTTATATTTAAGTCAAGAGTACTACCATACTATTCTTTATTTACATGAACAATATCTGTATCTGAGTATCCATAAAGGAACAACTTTTTACTAATAAACTTTTATAGGATAAATATAAGTTTTTATTAAAGTTTTATCAGTTGTAATTGTATTCAGTTTTTGTTTTTATTATAAAGAAAGAAAAAAAACTTTGATGATAAAAAAAAAAATTCTCATTTAATATAGCTAATTTTCAACCAAACAGTAAATAAATATATTTTTAAAAAGTGCAATTTAAGTGTATCTAACAATTGCCAATGAGATGTTTTGTTCCCAATTAGAGCACAGGTTGACATATTTTGCCAAGACAGGATCTTTAATGTAAACATTTGTTATATTACAAAGTCGATAGATATTGTTTGCAAATTTTTGGCTTTGCAAAAAATTGCCATACTTGAAGAAAGCTATGACACAGACACACACGCACAATATATACGTACCAAATGTATATACACATACATATTATTTTTTTGTTCAATGTATCTAAATAATAATTCTAAGCAAAATTATGTATGGTGCTATCTATATTGTATAGGCCAGGCCTTCCTGGAGTACCTAAAACCTGATATGATGGAACAAAACAATATTGCATTAAAGTGAATAACAATGCATGATGTGTAAAAATCAAAATAATAAAAGTCTGAAGAGATAAAAATATTTTAGAATGCAACTGTTTCTAGATTGCAAAATAGGAGTTCTTTTTTTACAAAATTCATGAAAGAGGATGAGAAACATTAGCAGCAAGGCCTGTGTATATCTGTTACCACAGTTTCTCGCTTTTTTATTCTGATGATTAAAATTGGGTCTCCTATTATGAAGCCTTAAACTGCTCAATGAAATTTATTTTGACTACTTGGGCTTTTCATTACATTAGTTTTTACACATCCTGTACTTACTAAACTTATTTTATAAACATAAAAAAAAGAAGAAATTATTCCTTTTATGATTTCGTAACTGCCATCAAGTGAAGAACTTAACTGCATCATTGTATTACAGATGATTAAAATTGCATTAGCAAGAATAAAATGTGTTATGAATTTGAAAAACTACAAATACAAAAAATAAAGGATATGTGTAATCTAGAATACAAAATTTAATATTACACAGAACATATATTTAATCCTACAATGTGTATACTTAATCATATATTTAATCCTACTATCCGCATCTGTATGTTATTTCTATGAGAAATGTGCATCAAGATGACATACACTAATATTCTACAAAAGTATGCTAATAGTAAAATAGATTTCAAATTTAAGTTGAAATTTTGTATATCCAATATCATGAATTATTTGTCAATCAAAATACAAAATTAATAAAAAATATAACAAATAAATCAGTGTATGATTAATCGTTGATACTTATTTCATCCGATTTAAATATTTCATCATTAACGTAAGAATAACTACACCAGGAAAAAAAAAAAAACTACTGAAAATTAAAAATAGAAAAACGAAAACAATAGTAATAATTTTTTTTTTCAGCGAGCGATCCCCCAACCCCCTCAATCTTTTTTTAGAAATATTTGATTTCATACAGCACTGAAAAGTATGTTATTTTTCTTTAGGTATTCACTTAGTTACGCAAATTATTTCGAAAATTGTTATTCTGATTAAAAGTCCTCGCTAGCCAAAGCCATCAGCTAAGCGAAAAAAATAAACAAACAAAAAAACGTGACGTATATTTTCATTCTGATTGGTTCTTCACACTTCAAAGGAATTTGTGATGTCACTTCCTTTCAAAAGCCACGGAATAAATATCGATTATTCCGAATCCGGAATCTGGCTAAGGGAGAATCACTCTTTCCATTCGATCCGGAATAATCGCCATATTCCGGGTGATCTGAATTCCGATTCCGTTCCGCTCCGGAATAAGGGGAGAATACGGCCGGTTGTGTATTAAGGAGTTTGTTCAGAAGTGCAGTTTGCGCAGCGTGCGCGCTCAGAAGTTTATACATGGAGTAGGTCTTATCAAAGAGAGGAATTTTAAAATAATTCAATTATTTCATTATTTTTATGGTTCAAAACAGGTAAAATTAACGACTATATTTCTTTATCCTTCCAAAAAATTATTTTCGTAACAGAAATACATGCCTATTTTCACTCAGATAAAATCCAAAATATTCTGGAAAAGCATCATGTGACCTACTTCATCTACTTTAGCCTGTTCGGCGTTTAAAATTTCACAACCAACCCCACCCAAACTACTCAGAAAATTTGAAAAATTTTTATGGGCGATTTGATCACGTGATTGTGCATTTTGTGTTTATGTATTATTGGTTGTGCTTTGTTTGGTAGGTTGATTGATACAATTTAACAATTCAAGTGGTGATCTAAAAATTTTAACTTTTTAACAATTTTCTTTTTATTTATTTAAAAATGATTTATCACTTGATTTATATCTTCCGTGATAAATAGAATACTGTTAGTAAACCAAGATTGGGATATCAACATATGAGATTTGTTTGTAATCTACTATACTGGGTGGATTTCAATGGAACTTGCACTGTTAGTTAGGCAGTTTTTCAGAGAAGGTTTTAATATATATATTTCTTATTTTATGATTGCATATTTTAATACCGTGTGGATAACAGACCAAAATACATCATAAAGCATGAGAAATAAATGGCATTCAAGATCCTGTTAGTATAAGCAAAATACTTTCTTATACTTTCAGTAGAAAATTTATAAACAGTCTAATCATACTTTATTCTCTACAAAACTAGACAGAAAACCTATATATTTTATCTCTTTAAAAAATATATGTACAGATATTTTTAGTTAAAATAATCTACAACTATTACATTTTATTTTTATAATGTTCAAAGTAAAATATGATTTCCAGCCTAGTCTCGATAAAAATTCACTCCTAAAGTACTCAAAAAAAAAAAATAAATAAAAATGAAGGAATTATCCTACGCGCAAAAGGATATTTTCTTACAATATGTATTATTTTTTCATTTGCTTAATGTATATATCATTATACATATACATACTACATATATAATCACTTAGAAGCGAAACTTTGAATATTTAAAAGGCGTTCAGATGTAAAACTTTCATCTCGAAATACCTCATTTTCTCATATTTAAATAAGTATTTTATTATTATAATAAAAATACACGTGCCTCTGTATAATAAAAATAAAAAATATATCTTATTCATTGTGAAAAATATAAAACAACCAATAAGCAAAACAAAAAAAATTACGACACAATGAGGGACTGGACGGTTTCGAACCCAGAATCCCTAGTCTCGAGTTCAGTGCTTTATCCATTCAGCCATCTAGCACACGTTCCTTTCACAACAAAATATCTTTATAATTAGCACCATAATTAATCAAATCCATGATCTGTTCCTGAACACACTACGTATTATTCCATCCATGATATTTACCCACTCCATGTTCCTGTCTCCTGAGCTCGCGCGCGTGCTTCTTGAACACACCCAATTTCTGCTTTAAGAAGAGAACATCTCAACTCATCAAATCAACAATAAACGCATTTATTTTCAAAACATTTCCACATGTGTGCTATAAAAAACGATCGAAGGACTTTTGGTTTATAACAAACACCGTACTTTTTATAGAGAAGACATTCAAAGTAAATATGGCTTAGAGTTTGCAAAAATTTCTGTTATTGAGTACCTCATCTGTTATATATTTAAGTAGTAGAGATATTATTTGTGTGTTTTTCATGTATTATTTTGAGTGTTTATGAATTATTTATGTTATATTTACCAGTGTCTCAGATTTTCTTAATGTATTTACTCAGTCTGCAGGATATCAGCATGTTTAGAATTGTACAGTAGAAGTGTGGATTTAGATTAAACAATTGCAAATCTTTATCAGGTGAATTGAAAGATATTTCTTATGCTCTAATGCAACGAATATATTACTGCTACTGAATATTTCCATTGTGAATCGCATGAACACCAATGTGATCAATTTTCTAAATTTCTAATCACTTGATCACCCAAACAAACATTATAGATATCATTTACATTTATTTCTTGATTGAATTATTATTACCTATTCATATTTGTTCTCATAATGTTTAAAACCTATTGGAACTCATGATTCCTATACCTTGTTATTATAAGATTCGGCTTTTTTGGTTTTTGGCATAGATGTCATATACGCCCCATATTGGCACGATTTTTTTTTACGCCAATGTCATATCCCACCTTGTACTTAACTGGCGCCAAAGTGTTGTTATTTTGCTTGATATGGTAACCTGGATATATATGATATAGTAAGGAGCTTTTTGCCAAATTGATATCGGTTAAAAGTCGCGCCAGTATGGGTCGTATATGACATCTGTGTCTTTTGGAAATTATTGGAAACATATAGCTATGCTCTCTTAAACAAATTTCAGAAAATTTTAAATATCTGACGTACCTACATTTTTAACTACTTGCATGAACGTGATGTATATTTGGTGATGTAAAAGGCAAAATTAGCTCAAGCCACAGGGCCTGTAAATGAAAAAACGTGGCTAGTGAAAAATTGTCTAGCAGCAGCCACTTTTTTACAAGGGAGAATTAAATTTTCTTGCATTTCATCAAGGATTCCACTTTTTTTGGTTCCAATATATTTATATTTATTTGGGCTATTAAGTTTTAGATTAATTTTTATAGAAATTTTACTGTTTAGTATTTTTAAATAAAAAAGTGGCCACTAATTTAAAGAAAGTGGTCACTTAAAAAACTAGTCCTACTGGCCAGTGGCCGCTAATAAAATTTCCCAGTTTTGTCCTATAAGGTGATGGCATCATCAATATCCATTTCTGAATGAAGTTGTTTTGTTATATCCTTAATGGAATTATAGTCAAAACCTGATTCCCTAGTATTTTCTTTGATTGAATAAGCTTCTATGCATTCAAATTTTAAACAAAGTCCAAGTTTCAAATGGAAACTTTATTAATTTCTTCTATTACATGAGAAATGTAGGTTAACTTTATTGTCAAGTCCTAATTTCTGTGAATTCTGTATTCGATTGGTCACGGGGAAAAATCTTGAATTTCAACTTCTTTTAAAAAACTCTCAAAATGTGTCAATCGGTCAATGCGAAAATACAGTACAAAGTCTAAAGTTCGGACTTTCCAGCCAGTAGCGCATCCAGGATTACGCTTTGGAGGGGGCTAGCATATTTTAGAGGCCTATATGTGCCTCGATCTGGCCCGCCCCATTTCCGAGCTCTGTCTTTCTTTTATTTGATTTCATAAGATGTGTCGGATCAGGTCCTGACTTAGGGGAGAAGGGGGCTGGTGTGGACAATTTTTATAAATTTCGCAAAAAAGTGTACTACATACCGTTTTTCACACTTCAAGTATTTTTTTTACAAGAATTTACTATTTTATCTTTGATTTGGTTGATATATTAAATTATTTGGCAATACAGTTATTTATTAATATATTAAAAAAAAAAGTTATTTTTGTCCACACTAGCCCCATGTGGTGGGGCTAGTGTGGACAAGCTAAAATACTTATTTAGACAATGTAATACAACTCTTATAAGTGTTTGCAAAACCATTACAAAATAAATCTGAACCTAAACAACATAGTAAATATATTAACCATAATAAATTATAACTTAATTAATGTTATACATTAGGACTGGGCGATGTAGAAATTTCTTAAATCGATTTATCATCCATCCAACATCGCGATTTAACACCGATTTTACATTTTAGAATATGGAAGCCTATTTTTTAATTTTTAGTAACAAAATACGATCTTTATGTGCCCCCCTCCCCCCCCCCCCCTTCCTGTATTATTTAGTATACTTGGCTTTTAATTTGTCAAATAATTTTGAAAAGAGGTATATTTTACACATAAAAAAGCTTTGAATGTCCCAAAACACTGTTTTTTTTTTTCCATTTTAAAAATTAGTGACCTATTGTAATACATTTTATAAACTCATTCTATAAGAAGTAATAGACAAAAATCATTTTCTTTTATGACTTGTTAAGCATGCTACAATCTAAATTCCTTAAGGGGCGGGGGGCTTCCCCTAGCCCACTCAAATAGCACTTCATTGCTAACAGTCTACATACACTTTATTTTATTTTATTTTATTTTTTTTTACAGACACAGATTTAAAAAGTTACTGAGGTAAAACAGAAGCATATTAAAAGACTTCAATGATGAATTTAACTATTCATTTGCCATGATGAGAAAAGCAGTAAAAAAAGGGGGGGGGGGAGATATGAGAAATAAGGTGCAATTTTATATCTTTTTAACTTTTAGATTAAAATAAGATTTGTTTAACATAAATGCTGACATTTATATAGCGGATGGAGAAGGATTGAAAGTGTGACCCTTGGAGCACATCACTGAAATTGCTGATTTTTTTCATGGCTGTTGCCATCCTTTAAGATTAGTAATAAAATATAATCTTAAAATATATCTCTTTTTAATGATAACAAAATGTCAAAAAAGCAACAAATCGCAGATCTGCAGAAAAATCTAATGAATGCCTCCTCCAGCCCTCCCTCATTCTGCTGTAAAAATAAAGTTACTTGACTCATTACAGAATTTTATTAAAGTATTTTTAATTAATTACAAAATAATAATAAATTAAAACTTAAAATATTCCCATAATACCTAAACATATGAAAATTAATTTTTCATGAAAATAATGCATAAAAATATAAACTAAAAATGGATGAATTTGGATATAAATAGTGAATCAATTTCAGCAAGATACTCAATCCATGTGACTGGCATTGAAATCTGATGTCAAATCTGATGCATGACTATTTTAAAATATTTTAATTAATTACAGAATAATAAAAAATAAAGAATATGTATTAAAATATTACCCAAACATGTGAAAAAAGAATGTTTCATTAAAAGAATGCATAAAAATAAAAACTGAAATTCGATGAATTTGGATTTTAAATATGAAACTTTATTCTTTTTTTTTCCAGCCAAAAATACTCAATCAATTTCAGGAAAAAAAATATTAGTACTAAAAGAAAAATATTTCATGTGGATCACGGCCAAATAGTGATATACAAAACAATGCATGACTATACCTTTAAAATAATTTCATTAATTACAAAATAATAGTAAATAAAAAATAAATGTTAAAATATTACTAAAACATGTAAAAAATGAATTTTTCACCATAAGAATGCTTAAAAGTATAAACTGCAAGTCAATGAGTTTGGATTTTAAATATAAAACTTTTTTATTATTATTTTTAATCATATAAATGCTGAATGAATTTCAGGAAAACAATCTTTTGAAACAATGCAGAATTCTACTTTAAAACATTTTAATTAATTACAGAATATTGGAAAATAAAAAATACATATTGCAATATTACTCAAATATGTGAAAACTTAATTTATCATCAAAAGATTGCATTAGCATATAAATTGAAATTTGATGAATTTGGATTTTAAGATTTAAACATTACTTTTTCCTTTCAATTTTCCACTATATAAGTTCTTAATTTCTGAAAAATACACATTCCAATCTCGTAAACTCTGAATCTTGTTTACAAAATGAATAAATAAATATCAATTCTTACTTAAATCATTGTTTTCTTAAATCGCCTTTTTCTTAAATTGGATCCTGCTAAATCAATTTAACACCAGCTTGCCTTGTTTTCATTAAATCGTCTTTTTCTTAAATCAGAAAGCATGGAGGTTTGCGATGTTTGCTTAAATCGGATCGTCCTAAATCGATTTAACACCAGCTTGCCTTGTTTGTCTTAAATCGGAAAGCATTGAGGCTTGCGATGTTTGCTTAAATCGGATCCTCCTAAATCGATTTAACACCAGCTTGGCATGTAAGTGGTAGATACATCAAAGTAGATAAATCGGTTTTCCGATGTTAGCTCAGAATCAGTATTTTGTTTTAAATCGATTTAAAGCCAATGGCTAAATCGTGATTTAAGACAATGGCTAAATCGCGATTTAAGATAATGGCTAAATCGCGATTTCCGATTTTAGCTTAAATCAATTTAAGACCAATGGTTAAATCGGATTTCCGATGTAAGCTTTAAATCGATTTAAGGCCCAGGCCTATTATACATAATATTTTTTGTTATTACTGAGGACTGCAGTTGGTTATTTTATGAATCTATTTCAAAGACAAAATTAAATACATTACAAAAGCACAAAACACTGGTCAAAATAAAAAGGTATGGATGTATTTACGTATCTTAAAATCTTAAGTTTGTTTACAAGGTTAAAGTATTTGTCAAAGCAACTAAATGTTTTTCATTAGTGTTTACACAGCCAGGAAACTGCATAATAAGCATGATGGCTTCTTGAATAATGTTTGGCTGTGAGAGTTTTCTAATGATGTTTATTTGTGAAACATAATTTTCAATATAAATAAAGTGGTTTTTCTTAGAGCTAATACTCTTGAGGCACTGTCTCATATTCGACAACAGAAACAGCAAAGTTTCCCCTTGATTTAAAAAAGGGCAGGGTGCTGTCTGTGAGAAAAGGGCACTTTTTTTATTCTTAAGGCATGTTTTGAATTCTTAAAACCACTTTTTTGATTTTTAAAGTCACTTTTAATATTTAAAACTTAGATATCTCTTTTCAAAACAACATTGAGTCAGATTTTACTATGTAAGTAAATTTTTTAATGCAAAACAGAAATAAGGCACTTTTTTTAATGGAAAAAGAAGGATGTTAATTCTTTGGATGAGGGGCAAGAAGGGTGCTATTTTGTAAACCAAAGGGCAGGCGGGGTGCAGCACCCTCCTGAAACTGTCTGGGGAAAACTCTGGAAACAGACTTTGAATAACTGCTACATATTTATAAAATCTGCTGCGGCTGGACTTCTTGCAAATTAAAGAAACTTGAGCCAATGCAAAATCTCCTGTTTTGATTGTTTTTTTCACTCATTTCTATTTCTTCAATTTCTAATTCATCAACTTCCATGTCAAAAGGCTGTTTCCTCTGTCTTCTCGTGTGCTTACCTAATCTTTTGTAGTACCTGAGCATTCACGGTCGATAATATAGCTCCGAAAACAAAGTAATCATCTCAAAAGGCTAATCAGTTTAATCAGATAATTCCAGGTTTTTGCAAATCTTGATATAATATTACTTGGTGTAAATAACTTAGATATGGTTTTGCTGCTAAGGAAGGAATATCAGACTGATACTGTTTTGCTGGGATAATTTAACATCCAGTCATTAAATGCAACTTTACACATTCCTTTGAATGCACCATAAATTGCAACATCTAGGGGTTGAAGTTTATGGGAAGAATGTGATGGGAAATACAGTAACACAATGTAATTTTCCTTCACATATGTGTAATTGCTACAAGAGAAATGCGTGAATTATGATTATTGAGAAGCAAAAAAACAGGTTGGTCAATATCAGATTTTGTGTGTTCTTGTATATAGTGTAAAACAGCTGGAAATAGTTCTTTCACCATCCATCTGCTTTTTGAAGGCAAATCTAGACCTTCAGTTGGAGCACCAACAAGAAAATAATCCTTATAATTTACTCTAGGATCAGGGTTGCCGACTTTTAGCCAGGCCAAAAAAAGCCGGCCGGCTTTTTTTGGTTTTAGCCACTTAAAAAAGCCGGTTTTTATTTTTAAAAGTTGGTTTGACAGCTAATTCATTTTAAATTTAGATCAGTTAATTTTTAATACACTTATAAATACTTTCTACTAAAAAAATTATAAATTTCTATTAAATTTTGTCAAATAAATAAGTCTATAAATGTTAGAAGGCAACTTTGAAGACATTATGTCTGAAAAAAAAAGTTATAAATATTGAAAAGAATGTATGTTAGACTCCAAACTGGTGTTTTGAAATTCTGTATTACATAGCTCCACATATACTACACATTTTAAAGATTATATTTAATTGAACAATGGCAAAATGTAATCACATTAAAATGGAAACATTCTTATGTGTCCATATGGAGAGATAAAGTTATAAATGCTAAAAGAGAAATTACAAAGGATATAATTTTTGAGGAGAGTTTGGTACATAAGTGTGTAAAAAATAAAGCATTTAAACAGGTAAAAAAAAAAAAAAAAAAATAAATAAATAAATAAATAAAATTTTGAAAATCTTGTTGCTAAGCATTTTCATGCATATGCTATTTATAATATTTTTAATAGTAAGAAATGGTGTTTTTATTACATGACTATGTATAATTTTGAATGTTTACTAGAAATAAAATAAGACTTGTATGTTAATAGCTCTTAAAATTAATTAAGTAATAAAGCATGTAACTAAGTAACCATTGTCCTCTTCAATTTTATAAAGCAGTAAAAATGAAAAAAATTGGGGGAGGGGGGGAGTGGAGTTAAAGGTCAGTGTAAACCAGATAAAGCAGTTGGTATGAACCTTTTAAAATTTAGCTGACATATTTGCAATTCTGACTAAAAATCTCTAGCAAAACCATCCAGTATTAATGTCTTCGTTATTTAGAAATTGGGTTACTTATTAAACTCTAGATCAATTAAATGTTATTAAAACTAATTAAAAAGTGTAGTTTATAATTACAATGCTTCACTTTATAAAAGCCAATTTTGGCCAAAAAAGCCAGTTAAAACCAATAAAAGCCACTGGCCTGGCTTTTTTTTAATTTTAGCCGGCTTTTTTGCAGCCCTGTCTAGGATACATCCTACGGTAGGAATTTCCTACCTATGCTATTATAATGGACTAGCTTTAGCAATTTAAATAAAAAATGTTTATCAAACTAAATTCTACTATGTGTGTATTCTACACTTAAATTCAGTTATTACTTCACAAATGAATCTAATTTAATATACAAATAGCATAAAATGTGATATATTTATATACCTAAATAATGCTTTTACAACTGAAAGCTGAATGGGGCTAGTGTGGACATGTCCACAGTAGCCCCACCACCATGTGTCCACACTAGCCCCATGGTGCCATTTATTTTTTTAGGACTAACACTGGTAAATGTAAACCATGCAGAGCAAAAGTGAATATCAAAAAATATACTGATTAGATTCATTTATAATATAATATCCCCTTTCATTTGAAATAATGAATATAAATAGTCTAAATTAGTAATTAAAAAACAAACCATGAATTTACTTTTTCACCATAAAAACCTTTTTCTATAAATTGCAAATGAACTATGAAATGTATTCTCATGTAAGTACACGTGGAAGTGTATATCAGTGTTGTCAATCTGCAAAAATTTATTGAGCAACTTTAACTAAAAAATAACAGAATTATTCAAGTTGTCCACACTAGCCCCCTTCTCTACATTTTTTCTGCTAACTTGAGCAGAGGCATAACCAACCACAGAAGCCAGAGGAAGCTCTGGAAAGTTTTGATGGGGCTGATTCTGAATGCTTTTAACATGTTAAATAACGAAATACTGTACTAAAATATATCTTGGTTTTTGCGATTTTTTTGGTGTGTTTCTGTATTTGGAAAAATTTGAAAGTGTGTTTGCAATCAAACGATTTAAACTTTTATTATTAAATTACCAAAATATTATAAAGTAAGAAGAGCAAGAGGTTGCATGGTGTCTTAAATTTTTAATGAAGTAAATTTTTAACATGCTAATATTTCGAATTTCATAATAAAATTTATAAAAAAGAAATGATTGTGTAATAAAATTAATATCTTTTCAAAAATTCTGATTTTTTAAGGACCTATTAAAAAAAATAATAATATTCTTTCATAATTAAAAAAAAAAAAAAATTAAATATCTAGTCTAGTCTGGGAGGAGCTTTGGCCCTCTTAGCTCTCCCCGTGGGTGCGCCAATACAAGAAAGGAGGGAAAAACAAAATTATTGAAACAAACAAACAAAAAAAGATCTAGCGCAAAGAAGCTTTATTACTGAATCAGAACTTTTGTCTATGTAACGGAATAAGATAAAAACTTCTTAATGAGAAACCTGAGTAATAAACAAGCACACATTAACTGAAACGTTCAATAGTTAGTTAGAATTTGGTCTTATATTGTATGTTCCTGTAAATAAATATTTTTGTTTTACTTTTTATTTTGTTATAATTTATTTAATTAAAATGGTTGTTTAATTTTGTTTTAACAACTGTTATATGCAATTTTTAATTTGTGGACATCATATTTTCTATTTTTAAGTAGTGAAATTTGTTTTTCTTTTTATTGGAAAAGCAATATTTTTGATGACCCAAAATTCGGAAAAATCTGAAGTTCAGACTTGGTAAAGTCCTGAGGATTCCGGACTTTAGACTTTGCATCACAGAATTCGTAAGAGTTGATTGTAATTTCAAAATGCAACATTTTCCGGAAAAGGATGAAATATTTTGGACGTGAGCCTCCTGCTCACAATATTCTTCTGGGCGGGACTTTGAAGCTTCTGAAAAAAAAAAAAAATCGGGCAGAATTTCTGATAATAAAACTAAAGATTTCAAATTGATGTGCCATAAAAATTTAACTTTGCTCTTCATAAATACTCTAAAGAGTATTTTTCAACCTCTAATCAGGGTTGCAAAGAACCCATCTACCCCCAAAAACCTGATAAAATCCACATCAAAGCGGGTTTTATTGGGTTTTTTACAATCCATGATATTATTATTTAATATTCAGTAACTTTTATACAGTAGACTTCCTCAAATCTGCACAGCTTGGGACCAGAAGTTGTGTGGATTTTAGAATTTTGCAGATTTCTGGTCATTGATTTGTTTACATTTTTGAAACATTAATTTGATTGGTAGTTAAGCAAGGGAAATTATAATGAATGCTTACAATAAAGTGAAACATTAAAATAAGTAAAATTTTAAAATACTTTATTAGTTTAAACGTAAGTAATCATTAAAATAATTATGTAAAATAAAAATTTAGAAAAATATTAAATTATTACCGATGAAATCGATTCAATTTGATTCCAAAAGTCCTATGCTGCCATCTAGTGGTACAGCGATCATAAGATCGATACGTCATTATGCTATTATCAGTATATATAGCTTATTGTGATCTCTGTAACTTTTTTCATTGCTATTTAGAGTCTTGAATGCTTTTCTTGTATTGATTTGTATGTTTAGTAATAAATTTGTTTATAATTTTTAAAAAAATTCCGCGAACAATAATTTTAAAATAGAGTTCCTGTTCGTGGATTTTTCCATTTCGGATCCTGGAATTTTTGATATAGATATGCTAATTTATATCAAAAGTAATGGAAATTTATTTAGTAATAAATCAGCTGTAATAACCAAAAGAGAATGATTAACAAAAGGTTTAGTAAAAAAAAACATTACGGCAGTCGCTGATTTCGGTGCCATCTGGAATTTTGTTCCCGCAACTTTAACTGTAAATTTCATTGTTTACATCTGAAAATATACGCAGATTTTAGGCGTTCGCGGATTTAAGGGAGTCTACTGTATTAGTTTTTTAACGTTTGTGTTAAAAGAGTTACACTATCCTATTAAAACAAAACACATTCTTCGTCTACTACCAAATTTGACCAAGTCAATATTGTCAAAATGAAATAATGTGCTTAAGTGTTTTAAAAGCCTGCGAATGCAGTAGACTCCCTCAAATCCGCAAATGCCTAAAATCTGCACATCATCACATATATAAACAATGAAACTTTCAGTTCATATGTAAGGACAAAATTACAGAATTTTTTAGTTTTATATCATTCTGTGTATATTTTAATATAAATTCTCAATAATATGACTGAACTCATGGTTTTTCATGAAGGAAGTTATAATTTTTGAAAAAAAAAATCAAGCCAGTGCTGATGCGACTGACAATCACAATCTTTTTAGCAAAAAATATTTATGTATTAATCAAGCTTTTTTTGTTGTTAAGACTTAACAAAACCTGAAATTAAATTTCATTACTTTATCAGGGCGGGATTCACGCCCAAAAGAATAACGTGGGCGGGAGGCTCCCGTCCAAAAAAATTCCCCCTTTTCTGGAAAATTTTCCATTTTGAAACTACAATCATCTTCCGCGATTGAAACTACGATCAACTCCCGCTAACGCCTTGCGAATTTCGTGATATTTTTGCGCGACCGATTGACACATTTTGTGAGTTTTTTTACCGTGAAAGATCGTTGAAATTCACAATTTTTTACCGCAACCGATAGACATTTCACATTTTTTTCCCGAGATCAGTTCACAAGTTTCATGCTATTTTCCGCGAGCGGTTGGTGATTTCAGAGGTGATTCTGTTCCGAATTTTCAAAAATTTAAGACATTCAATTCCGAAAATTAAGAAAAATCGGTCATCAATTCGGAAATAACAAAATATAACAGAAAAATATCGGTGTATTTCGAAAAATGATCACCTAAAAGATAAATTTCGTCAATTGTTCGCAGAAAAAAATCGTTGAAAAACGCGAATTTCATCAAATGATCGCGAATAAAACGAAATTTCGGCAAAAGATCGCGGGGAAAATGCAAAATTCATTAAACGATCGCGAAAAAATGCAAATTTCGATAAAGAATTGCTAAAAAAAAACAAGAGTTTTGGCAAGGGATCGCACAAAAGGCGCAAATTTAGTGAAAGAACCGCTGGAAAAAACGCAAATTTTATCAAAAAATTGCAAAAAACTCAAATTGTATCTAAAGATCACAAAACCCCCAGCAAATTTTATCTAAAGATTGCAAAAAACTGCAAATTTTATCTAAAGATCACAAAAAAAAATGCAAATTTCGTCAAAATATCGCAGAAAAAACGCGAATTTCGTCAAAGGATCGCAAATTTCACCAAATTATCGTGGAAAAAACGCGAATTTCGTCAAAGGATCGCAAAAAAACCCCGCAGATTTCGTCAAAGGATCGCGAAAGAATGCAAATTTCGTCAAAGGATCACAGGGAAAAACACGAATTTCATCTAAGGATCGCAGGAAAAAACACGAATTTCATCAAAGGATCGCGGAAAAAACACGAATTTCGTCAAAGGATCGCGGAAAAAACGCGAATTTCGTCAAAGGATCGCAGGAAAAAAACATGACAGTCTCTAGAAAAAACAGCACACAAATATCTATGTTTATTATTATAGGTATAGTTTTTAATCTGAAATAATATACTGAACTAACTTTTGAAAAAGTGGGTTTAATCAGAACCCAACTTGCAGGAATCTGCACTCAGCCTGAAATCAAACCGAACCAAAAAAAAAAGTTTACTCGGCCTGCAACCAGGGTTGCAAAAAAGCTGGCTAAAATTAAAAAACGCCAGGCCGGTGGCTTTTATTGGTTTTAACCGGCTTTTTTTGGCCATAATTAATCTCAGGCCACGAACCGGAACTCTATTTTAAAATTATTGTTCGCGGAATTTTTTTAAAAATTATAAACAAATTTATTACTAAACATACAAAGCAATACAAGAAAAGCATTCAAGACTCTAAATAGCAATGAAAAAAGTTACAGAGATCACAATAAGCTATATATACTGATAATAGCATAAGGACGTATTGATCTTATGATCGCTGTACCACTAGATGGCAGCATAGGACTTATGGAATCAAATTGAATTGATTTCATTGGTAATAATTTAATATTTTTCTACATTTTTATTTTACATAATTATTTTAATAATTACGTTTAAACTAATAAATTATTTTAATATTTTACTTATTTTAATGTTTCACTTTATTGTAAGCATTCATTATAATTTCTCTTGCTTAACTACCAATCAAATTAATGTTTCAAAAATGTAAACAAATCAATGACCAGAAATTCACAAAATTCTAAAATCCGCACAACCTCTGGTCCCAAGCTGTGCGGATTTGAGGGAGTCTACTGTTTTAGCACTTGCAGCCATCATATTATTCATATTGCTTTTCAAAGAGGTAATAAAATCAAAATGGGAATTTAATTCTTGCTGCAAGCTACCAAGTTTTTGAGGATAACCCTACAAGGCATACATACTTCATCTCTTTTTTACACAAATTATTGTTTTTCAAGTTTTGTTTATATAGGCGATGTATAAATTTTATTTTTGAGATTACCTTGTTTTTATTTTATTTTGAGGAGGTGGGACAGTCATGATATTGGTTTAAAAAATGTCGTTAATTGCTGACAGGGAGAAAAGTATCCTGAAAAATATCTCGGAGGATTTTCTCTTGCAAAATGAGTATGAACCCTGTTATAAATAACTTCTTTTTAGGGTTTCGTTCATCTCACGAAACCCTATTCGTCTTGCTCCTCTGTCTGTCTGTCCGTCACAGAGCCCGTTCTCAGAAACTATACATGTTAGAGACTTGAAATTTTGGGTACTTATAGCTGAACACCTCACATCAAACAACAAATCATAAAATTTTGAAAAAGTTGGTAATTAACCGAATTACGGGCTAATTAACTTCTAAAATTAACCAATCCACCTTTTTAACGCAAATTCAAATGGACTTTCTCGAAATCATCTGTGTTTCTCCTAAGGGTTGCCAGTAAAATCAGCCGAATGCACGTTTACCACGGAGGAAATTAAGCCGAAAAATGAAGTGGAGATTTTAAAGCGAAATCGTATATCAGAAAATATTGGTCCGAGAAATTTGTAAATGGAATAGACAGACGCAGAAAAAAATCTACTTTCATTTGGTATAAAGTTCACATTTCTGCGATGTGTATAAGTTAAAATATCCACTAAAAATCGATCGATAAAAATTTAATTTCTTTAATTGGAAAGACAAGGAAATAAAAAGATTTCAATTCGGCGGGAAAGCAGGTAGACATGACGACGCTGCGGTTTTCCATAATAGCATATTTTAATACAAAATTTTAACTTTTTAAATATTAAATTTTTTGATTAAATTTTTTGGCATCCCGATGTCAAATTTCTCGCTGATTTCATTGATACCCATATCTAAGTCCTATCTTAATTACAAGCTGAAATATTAATTATTATTTAATTAATCGGTTTATTCCTATCAAATGCGTCGATTAAAATGAAGAGACGCGCTTATTTAACCACGAATTAACTTAAATTAGGAAATCTAATAATTTGCCTGGGCTTTTTGAACAGCGATATGAGATAAGTATAACTCATTCATCATCAGAAAGTTTACTTCATACCACTATTTTCTAATAGTAATTTCAGGAAATATTTTGAATTATCGGTTAAGACCGCCACTCAGTCTGTTTGAAACTTTAAGATAGTTTATAACACATAGAAAAAAGTGTAAAAAAGAATGGAGTGTGATATTTCGAGGAGGGGGGGGGGAGCTAGAATTATTTTTAAAATCTTAGCATTTGTTACCGCAGCAAATATTTTAAATTCTTGTTTAAGACCGCCACCATCCCGACCCATCTATCTACGGAAAGATTGCGTAAAGGAGTTTCGTTCAGATATGCTTTTGTTAAGAATAGAGTGTATTCCCTGGTGGTGGAATGTGGAACTAACATAACGTGATTTTGTTAAAATTAGGAAGTCTAACAAGTCGATCTGTTTGAAACTTTAAGATTTTTATAACACATAAGATAAAGTGTAAGAAAGAATGAAACGCGAAATTCCGGGGAGGGGGGGCGCTAGATTTCTATTTAAAAAATTAGAGTTTCTGACCGCTTTAGGTGACTTTTTGAGGGAGTCCTGAGATATATGCTACTTATTTAATATAAAATTGTCTAAAGTTTAGTTACCACTATTTCCTAATAGTAATTTCAGCAAATATCTTAATTTCTTATTAAGACCACCACCACCTCAAGTAACATATCTACTTATAGGTTGTTTAACGGAGTTTCCTTCCGATACAGTTTTGTTAAGAATAGAGTGCGCTCCCTGGTGGTGGAATATGGAACTAACATTTTTGTTAAACTAGAATTATTTTTAAAATCTTAGCGTTTGTTATCGCAGCAAATATTTTAAATTCTTGTTTAAGACCGCCACCATCCCGACCCATCTATCTACGGAAAGATTGCGTAAAGGAGTTTCGTTCAGATATGCTTTTGTCAAGAATAGAGTGCATTCCCTGGTGGTGGAATGTGGAACTAACATAACGCTATTTTGTTAAAATTAGGAAGTCTAACAAGTCGATCTGTTTGAAACTTTAAGATATTTTATAACACATAAGATAAAGTGTAAGAAAGAATGACACGCGAAATTCCGGGGAGGGGGGGCGCTAGATTTCTATTTAAAAAATTAGCGTTTCTGACTGCTTTAGGTGACTTTTTGAGGGAGTCCTGAGATATATGCTACTTATTTAATATAAAATTGTCTAAAGTTTAGTTACCACTATTTCCTAATAGTAATTTCAGCAAATATCTTAATTTCTTATTAAGACCGCCACCACCTCGAGTAACATATCTACTTATAGGTTGTTTAACGGAGTTTCCTTCCGATACAGTTTTGTTAAGAATAGAGTGCGCTCCCTGGTGGTGGAATGTGGAACTAACATTTTTGTTAAAATTAGGAAATATAACAAGGCGATCTGTTTGAAATTTTACGATAGTTTATAACACATTAGAAAAAGTTTATAAAAAATGGCACGTGAAATTTCAGGAAGGTGTTGAGAGGGGGAGGGGCAAAATATTTCTTTTTTGTTTCATACCGTTTCAGGTGCGATTTTTGATGGAGTCCTCAGATACATGCTACTTATACTTATTAAATATAAATGTCAAAAGTTAAATTACCACTATTTCCGAATAGTAATTTCAACAATTATCTTAAATTCTTGCTGAAGACTGCCACCCCTTCGTAACATATCTACTAATGGGTTGTGTAAAGGAGTTTCGTTCAGATACGCTTTTGTTAAGAATACAGTGCACTCCCTGGTGGTGGAATGTGGAACTAACAGACCGCGATTTCATTTAAAGTAGGAAATCTAACAATTCAATCTGTTTTAAACTTTAAGATACTTTATAACACAAGATAATAAATTATAAAGAAGAAGGGCGCGTCACATTTCGAGGAGGGGGGGGGGGGTTGAGGGAGGTGCGCAAACAAAATTAGGAAATATAACTGGACGATCTGTTTGAAACTTTAATATGGCTTATAAAACATAACATAAATTTTTAAAATCAGGCCGCGTCAAAAATCATGGTGACCATCTGCCCACTCACCCCCAAGGGGGGCACTTTTCTAAATTTGGCAGATACCCGTCATGCGATATATCGTAGCATTTTGGGGGGGGGGGGGCGAACAAAATTAGGAAATATAACAAGGCGAATATGTTTGAAACTTAACATAGTTTAGGATGTGTTTGCCAAAATTTAGAAGGTATTCCATGGCGATAAATGTACTGGACGTTTTGAAAGGAATATTAAACAAAACCCTTTGTGCGATGTATGATCACACTTACCCACTTGTTTTGTAACCCTGCCTCCAATGCAATTCCTTTTATCTACACCCTTTCCGTCCTTTCTTGTCTTGTAACTCTGATGTTTTCAGTATCAGCTTGACACTCACTGAATCTTTGTACAGTTTTGTGAGATTATTTAGATTGTTTCAGTCTGCTTATTTATCTTTATTTGGGAACATTTGTTTGCTTAATTTATTCAATATTTATAATCCTTAAATTTGGTCAGAGCAGCTGTATTACTTATAAAGAAGGTTTTTTTTTTAATTTATTATTAAAATATGTCAAAGCATTCTATACTAACTGATGTGATGAAGAATTTCATCCTGATTGGAATTCTGTGTTAATAGCATATATCTGCAAAATGTTTAATATGTGAAAAAACATTTTCATTAGGAAATATAGGAGCGTCAAACAATTATTATACAACTTGTAAGAATTTTTGTATGTAACATCATAAAATCTGGATGCCTGGAAATTTTTTTAATTATTATTATTGGTATGGAAAACCTGAAAAGTCAGGGAAATTTGTAGCTGAGCTGTGGTATGACACTCTGATTATATTTTGCTCCAAGATATTCATGAATATTGTGTTTAATTTCACTCTTTCTCTTTTGAAATCTTATATAGAACATTAAAATCTTATTTTTAGTACAGAATTTTAAATAAAAACCAGCCTCATATAATCAAATTGAGTGGAATTGTATAAAGCAGTGGGCACTGTATTGGAAAAATGATAATTATGTATAGTTGTTGATAATATATTCTGAGAAGTTTAGAAAGAGTAATTTAGATTTAGTATTTTTAATACTAGTTCTGTTTTCTACAGTAGTTTTATTGCCAATTGAGAGTGAAAATGAATGATTCCCTTTTAATTCTATACTGATCATTTTATTTTTTATTGAAAACAATATTGAAAAATATTAATATTTCTAATTGAAAAGAAAAAATCCAGTGAAGATTTTAGGTACTTCTTAGTTATCCCTTCGACCAAATTAAAATTGTAAGATTAAATGCCAATAATGGTTGCCATTAATTAATTAATTGTAATATTAAATGTCAATAATGGCCAATAAAACCATTAATTTGACGTTTTATTTGTATTTTTATTAATGTTTTACTAATTTATTTGTTCTTTCGTTATTTAAAATAAAAATTATGTCAATGTGTATAATTTGGCAAAATTGGTCGACGGGATAACTAAGAAGTACCAGATTTTATTTATTTTTTGTTGGTAGCTTATTGATGTTGTTTTTAATTTTTTCAACAGGTTTCTTAATAAAAGTTAGATTAACTTTGTTAAAAAGGGGAAAATGGACATGGAGACTAAAGGACCTGGGAAATGGAAGACATCAAAAAACAAGAAGAAGAATGTAATTATTATTTTTTTAACTTTATAAATTTTTTAATTGTAGATTAATTAGTTTAAGAATTTGTAATTTTTAAAATATGATCTTGTGAAGTAGATCATACTTTTAATTTTAAGCAAAAAGATGAATTCTCTAATTTTCATGTTAAAGCATTTACTGTTGATTATGTAACTGTATTACTGCATAAATAAGTATGATCCTGTCCATAAATTCATTTAAGCATAAATAATAGTTAAGAGATACAAAAAAGAGGTATTCTGGCAATAAATCTGAAATGCTGGATCAATTGCAAATAGAAATCGATGCAAAAATATTGTAAAATGAAGCATAAGTAAAAATAAATATGGTATATTATTTTTATATATCCATTTCAAGGTTAAAGAAACTCTTGTGCAATGTGAAATTAAAAAGGATTGCTGCTTTTTATTTTCTTATTGCTATTTTGATAAAACAAAAGTCCCATTCTGTACCAGTAAGAAAAGGTAGCTTCCCTATTCCTTTGTTTTGCAAATTCAGCTAATTTTACTCGAAAATATAAAAGCTGGTTGTCTGCAGGGTTGGGTTTTTGACATGATAAGCGTCAAAAACTGGTTTAAACCGTCAAAAACTACCAAATACATGTAACACACTAAAATATTTTAACAACAATAGGTAAACATTAAATAAGTCAATGATTTATGTGATCTTTTATTTAAATTTATTGTAATTTAATAATTAAAAAAAAAAAAATTATTAATTGCCATAAAATATATATATTTTTAAATTTTCAATCAGAAGAAAATCATTTTGTACAATTAAATTACCTGGATCAGTTTTACCCCACAGCATGCTGCAGCACACAACGTGTTTAGCATATTTATTTACACCCAAATGATTTCTGAGTTTAGAGTGTATGAAGCATTGGAAAATAGTCTGTCTCTTAATTGATGCTGAGCTAGTAGGACTTGATAGCAAAAAACGTTGCTAGATGAGTAAGTTTTGAAGCAGGCTCAAAAAGCTATTGCATTTAATGATACCTTTCCACCAAGCAATGGGGTCCTCCTTATAACACTGAAATAAGAAGATGGGAAAGGGGGTTCTTTAGCTTCATACACAGTCAGTATGGATAAGCATCCATAAATTCTCTCTGTAGGTCAAGCACGAGCTGAATCAACTGATACATCAGTCAACCCTTGCCTCTGACGGTTGGGATGCAAAATATAAGCCAAACAATGGTGTGGTTTCACGATTTGATCCCTTCAATCATGCACTTTTTCAGTATGGGGCTTAAGTACATTTTCTTTTAGAAGACCGAGCCAATTTTGTTCAGTTTTAAAATCGAAAACATTTTTATATATTTAAAGAAAGCATGTTTAAAAAGGATTTTGACTTTAAGCTTTTTTTTTTTTTTATTACTTCTCTTATTTTGCAAATGTTTAAGATTAATAATCCAATTTCAATTTTGAATGGAATGGTTATTGCTTAGACTAGAATAACATTGATGCACATTATCTTGTTATATATACAAAAAAATCTGCACTTTTCAAAGTTTTTATTTCTTATAAAAAAAATAAAACAAAACCTAGCTATAGTTTGGGCACGTTTAACTAGTCAATGGGTACTATGCTACACCATCCTTTTTACTAACTTTGGCGTTGTAGGATCGCCGGATTTGGCTGTTTATCGTTGTTTGGGGGAATAAATTTGAGCGAGTTCATGTTACCAATTCTTTTGTTTTTTCATGTTCCACGCAGATTGTTCCGTATTCCTAAAAGAATTTTGGTTCCATTGTTTTAGCCTAATGTACTAAATTTTGTCATCTGTGATTTCTGAATTTTTAGCGATTCTTATGCGATTTAATGTTTCTTTTTTGTTTTTGTTTTGTGCGGCGATTTTCTACATTATTAAAAATACATCCAATTGTTAACTTTTAGTCCAATACAATAAATTTTATCCTTATTTCAATGAAGTTTATTTGGAATTCGCATACAGCAATTTTTGTGGGGTTTTTTTTGTGGGGGGGTTTGCGCGACGATTTCTCAACATTCGCAAATTAAATAATCCTATTGTTTTCCAATATAGAAATTTTTTTATCCTGCAATTTTTGAAGTTTTAGTCATTTATAAGGCTACTTTCAGCGTTTTTTCGCGAAGATATAAAATTAACGATCATTTAATGTACAAAAATATTCAGAAATAACTAATTTATAAGAGAAAAATTGTGTTTTAGTTCAGACATCCTCCCACCCAACCAGAAAAAAAAAAAAAAAGGACAAGAAATTTTATTTTAAAAGTGCGTGAACAAAAATCATATCATATTAAATTAGCTAGCAAAAAGCTATATCATATTAAATTGAACAGTTTTTTTTTTAATACATTCAATATAGAATTTATTGTAAATCACATGAAACATGTATAAAATAAAAATTGTTTTCCCCCTTACTTTTATAATAAAAATAAATGGTCTTCGCTGATTTGTTTGTAATAGAAATCTTCTTCGGAAAATCATAAAAGAAAACAGGAATTAATATTTTTAGCTTTTCTTTTCTAAATCAATTATTATTTAGTCTAGATTTGAAAGCTTTCATTACAATAACAATAAATAAATCTACCGGTGTAATAAACTCATAGTAATGAATGCTAAAATTCAAAAGCTGTGCAGTGTTTTATTATGAAGCCGAATAAAAATGTTATTGATATATATGTTAACATTTTAAATAAAGATAAAATTCTTATTATTTAGCATTCAATTTTTATGTTTAAAACAAAAGAAAAATTTGAAAATAATCTAATTATATCCTTACAAATTTTATTCCAATTTCATATTCAATATAAATTTCATCCTAAAAATTATTATAATATCACTTTTTTCAAACTTATCTATTAAAATAGAAGGAAACACACATACACACCCTCTCACAATGTTCTTACAACACTTTACTCACAGTTTTTTTTTCTCACAATGTTTACAAACAAATGCACATTTTTAGTAGTATTGAAGAAATTGTTTTAAACTAATCCAATGTATTTAGATATTTTTCAGTTTCGTTTGCAGTTAATTGATCTATGTCAAATTAAATTATAATTTAACTTATCGAATCAAATTAACTTACATTTATGTATAAAAGTATAGTATGCATTATGAATAACTGGTGAATTTTTTCTTGTTTTTGTGTCTAAAATACTGTTAAAATATTGAATTTATAACATTGTTTAAAAAACAATTAATTTAACTTTTGATCAATTCTTTTAAAGTAAAATAAGAATAGTTTAAACTTCTGTATGCGGAGGGATGGAAATTATATCGTGAATGTACTTAAGAAAAGCCGCATAAAAAAAAAAAAAAAAAAAAAAGTTTTAATTCACACAAAAGGAAAATTCTTGTTATTTTACATATTCTTTCCATATGCTTCATATTTACTTGAGGTGAAATTGTCTAATCCACCACAATTTTCTATCCAACACAATTGTCCAGTAAATTAGATAAATAAATAAAAATCCATTCTTAGACAACAATTGCTTGTAATTAATTTACCGGAAACTAAGAAAAACTGTTCGATTTCAAATCCCTTCAAATATCATGCCTGCAAGTATCCTGTTTTTACATTTAAAAAAGTCTTAAAATATAAAGTTTCCGGTTCTTGAGCGGGGAAAGATAATTTTTTTGAGAACAGCCTTACAATAAAGAGCTTCTTTTATTCGTTTTAATTTGCAAAAGAAAATTTTCTTTGTTATTTTAAATGTTTCATCCATATGTTGGGTATGTACTTGGGGTGAAATTTTCTGAAAAATTCGAATCCACCAAAAATTTTTCTCTATATGTAATAGCTTAAAAAAAAGAAACTTTTGATTGGACATCAAAAATCTACTATCTCTGATAATAAGAGGAGGCAACTTCTATTGACCCTCACCCCGCACAGCTCTGTTGGGGGTCTAAGGTTGCTAGTTATTTTCTTGCACCAAGCCAAGCCCTCGCCAAAAACCTTCCTTGCGAATAAATACATTTCCTTGATTATTATTAGATATTTATCATAAAAATGAATATATGCTAAGCTCAATCGATTTCGATTAATGAGTCAATCATTTTTCATGTGAAAATGAAGAAAAAAAGAGATTTAATATGCCACTTCTTTCATATTCAGTACAGAACTATTTATTGTCGTGGACATACACTCCTCTCTAGTATAATCACCATTGACAACTTAGGTCTTCCTTAGGTATAGTGCTTTAAGCTCTCAAAAGTAAGAGAAATTAAAACGATTTTAAGTAAGAGAAAAAATGTACAGCTTAGGTGAGCTTAATGTCTACTTTTTAGAAAAACACAGTTTTGCTAAATAAATAAATAAAAATTTTACCCTGTTAAAAAATTGCTCTTAACAATAATACTTAACTATGTACTAATTATTGATATACAGTAATAGTGAATTTAAAATATCACATGTAATGTTGTAATGTGTGACATTTAATGTGAATTTTTACAGATCAATTTAGTATTTTAGGTTTTTGACAGATGGTTTTTGACATGACGGTTTAAACCCGGCATAAACTGACGCATGTCAAAAACCTGCCAACCCTTTTGTGTGGAACCTTATTGTAGAAGATTCTCAGTTTTCATCAGTACTGAGTTTGAATGGGATTTTCAGGAAATTAGTCAGCAATCAATCGCCAAGTGGACTTCATTTCTAGTGACTTATTTTGTCTGTCTAATTTGGAAAGTATCGACAAGGTTGTCTAAAATTTAATGACTGGTAGACATACACATGTATGAGCTCACATATTTTATAAATACCAATGTATTTTTTCTTTTAAAAATGGTGTTGTTTTATGATATGACTATGACTAGGTAGTATTAAAGTTGCAAAAGTAGTTACAGTAATCAAATTAAATTTGCTAGAAACCACATTCTCTAAAACAAATTAGAGTGAACACTATTACAGAAGACTCCCTTATTTTGGGCCTGCTGTACTGTTTCAAATTGTTAGCCACCCTATAATTTCTTACTGCTCTGTCTCAGCCATTTTTTAAGACAGAGGCAAAACAAAAAAGGTTCTTGAATCCCTGTATCAAGACCTAGCACATAAGAAAAAAAAATTTAAAGTTTTCTTTCTTTTTTTTAAAATATATGTTTGTTATATTGGTCTTAATCCCTTGAGGGGATAATAATATATTAGGTGGGATATATTATGTCCCAACTAATTTTAATAAAGATTCGCAACAGAAACTTTTAATTAAATTTCACTTTTTTAACTTTGATGGGGAAAAAGTATGCTTTTCCTCCTTTTGAGGCAATTTTTTTCGAAAATTCCAGTGTGAGTTCTACATTACACAAACACAATTGCTTGCTCCTGAAAGGGTTAAAAGTTGAAACTGGAGGATTACTGCTTTTATGAATATTAAAAAATCACCTCAGAACAGATAACTCTAAAAATGACATTAAAATACTCTCAAAAAACGCTGAACAAATTTTGAATAAACTGTATTGAAAATGGGATAAAATTTAGTATGTTGAGCTGAAAGATTGAAACTGGATTTATTTTACTAATATGAAAAAAGCGCTGCAAAAGGCTAAAAATCGCTAAAAATTAAAAAATCGCCGAGTTCAAAATTTACAATATTGGTTTAAAAGATTACAATTGTTTTAAAATTGATTCCTTCTAGAAATTTCAAAAAATCTTCACAGAACACAAAAAAAATTAAAAAATTGCTGTATGCAGAATTTTCTTTGTCAATCTGCTGCAAACTAAAACTTATCTGTGACCCAACAATGCTACCTTACGTTTACTATTACCAGAAATAATAGTAACCTATAAAATCAGCAAAATTTGTATTTCTGAAAAAATGTATAATAAAAGGACACAACAAATACCATAAATATAGAGAGCTAGAGACTTAAAGTAAATTTTATCTAAAGCCGATCATTTCTTTATAAGCTGGTGGATTAATCTGCAAGGTTTAAAGTTATCTGCAGCACCCGCTGCCATGCTGCACGGTTTCTGCTACTGGGGAATTTTGAATAACCTTTATTGAAAAGAAGACAAAATTTATAATATTGGGCTAAAAGATTAAAACCCAATTCCTTTTACTAATGTAGAAAACTCACTGTAGAACACTAAAAACAGTTTAAAAGAATTAAAAAACTCAAAAGCTGGTTTTGAGTTGCATAACTTCAGGCATACAAGTACCTTCCTGCCAAATCTTGTAGCTCTGTGTTAGAGGTCTGCACGGGCCGGAATTTCCAGGCCCGGACCCGGCCCGGTGTAAAAATTGAAAGTTCGGCCCGGCCCGTACAAAAATCAGTGAAAACAGGCCCGGCCCGACTAAATGTCTACAAAAAATTCCGTTTTTTCTCGACATACAATTAAGATTCTTTTAATGAATACTACATGCATATTTATGAAAACATTTTACAGTATATTTTAAATTACTATGTGTTCGCAAAATAGAAAACACACAATAGTAAACGTTAACGATTACTTACAGTGTTTTAGTCAACGTCTCTACAGACGTTTCAAAATTTAAATAAGGGTTCATTAAAAAATTATTGTAGTTTAGAATAAAGGGTTAAAAAACATGATAACTTTTGAAGCTTATAATAAAAGGTAGATTTGTGAAAATATTTCTGTCATTTTTAAGGCTTTTCTCAAATCCAAAGGAGCTACATTTTGATACATTTATGAATTCATTTCTTTTCGGAAACGCATGAGATTGGCAGGTATTCTTATTCAGAAACCATGTAAATGCCGTTTTTTTTTTTTTTTAGATAAAAGTAATATATCTTTCAGAAAATACTGCCAAAGTTAGCGTTTTGAATCGAATTTCCGGAAGCAATAGCACAGGAAAGGAGAAAACGTACAGTCACGTGACAAGAGTCTCTGTTATCTTTGTACGTAATTTATGAAAAATGGAAACGCTATTTGATCCCAATTGCCTTCAATACTCAGCCTGTCAATTTTATGCCTTTATAGTTAAAAATGAGTCAGAAAATGTGTCTGAGAGTTTCGCATTGTTGAGCAGTAAATATGAGAACCACCTTAAGGTACATTTCCAAAGATACTGTTAACAGAAGTTCATTATCGCTATTAATACTTTTACAAAACATAATGCCTGTCCTACACATCCTGAGAACGATTAAGACCAGTTCCGTCCCGGTACAAGTCTGCCGAAAAAAATTAAACCCGGAATCAGGCATCATGTAACTGTACGATGCCGATCTCTACGATGGACATGTTACATTTCTGTATTGATGTTGTTAAACTCGCATCGGCTCGTAATGCACATTTATACTTCTCGAAAAAGTCATAATCATTGGAAATGACCTCGTATTTTATCTGCTCCAGTGAAATTCTTATATCGGGCCGATAGGCCCGATTAATTTTTTTTATCGGCCGGGCCCGGCCCTTCAGGCCCGTTCAATTTTTTTGCCAGCCCGGCCCGTCGAAAAAATTGTCCTAATTCTGCCGGCCCGCCCCATTTTAAAATTCTCCTCCATTCTGCCGGCCTGGCCCGTTTTAAAATTCTCCTCCATTCCGCCGGGCCGGGTACGGGCCTCGGGCCAAGCCCGGGCCCGTGCAGACCTCTACTCTGTGTACAGCAGTTTTTTCAAGACACAGTGCATACATACAGACATACAAATACAAACATATCTTTATTATCATCCATATATCAGATAGATGTTGATTTAAAATTTAGATAAATAAAATGAAAATTTAGAGTGTGAGGTAATATCCAGAGACTATTATGAGAACTATTTTTCAGACTCTGTTACTCCAAGAAAGGGACAAAAAGTTATATACTTTATTTTCAGTAAGTAGCCTGTAGCCATGTTTCTTTCTTATATTTAACTGCACTTTTGAAATTCACCAGTGCAACAGTCCATTGTCAAATGATCATTCAGATACCAGATAATCATTCGTTATAATTATTAATGAATAATCAGGGGTCAATCCAGGCAAACTTGGGGCCTATTTTGGGTCCCTTCACAAAGTTATTTTTAATAAAATAAGCCTGTTCACAAAATTCCATTTCATAAAAACATACTTTTGATTAATTATTTTTATTTTGTTAGATTTTAAACTATGCATTTTGTATAGAAAACAAGTTCACCAGAAAGCAAAACTTTAACAGGAGGGCTTCAAGGGCGGCGCCAGAGGGGGATCCGGGGGGGGGGGGGGATGTCCCCCCCCATCAGGCATACCTGGACCCCCCGTCGGGGTCAGATTTAATCGTCATCGGGGAAAATTTTTTTGACTTGAGTGTAGAGTCCTGAATCGGTCGGGTAACCCGATTTTTCCTGCACACGACCCGTGTCGAGTCGAGTGCAGGTTAGTTTTTTCAAAAAGGTCTTAGGTTAGTTTATAGAAAATGCGACCCATGGAGAAGCTTGCCGCCAATTTTATTTTCTTTGGAAGTCGGATTGGCTTAGCTATAATTTTTTCGGTTTCGGGATGAGTTTTGATTCTTACGCGTTGGTTTTGTTAAAGCTGATTTTTCAAAAAAGTCCCCAGAATTATATCTCAAGTCAGAGTCCTGCACGGATTCAGGTTGCCTGATTTTACCTACACCCGACCTGACGTACGGCTCGAATTGAGGATAACTTTTTTCGTTGAGGTTGGGATCGGTTTTGGGTTTGGGTTTGAGTTTTGATATTTACGAGTAGTATTGCTAGGTGTCCCGATTTATGTGGAACATCCCGATTTTTCCAAATTATGTCCCCAAATTACGGCAAATTTTTACGAGTTTAATCTAAATTAAAATTTTATTCCTTAGCCTGCGACGAGAAAATTTAAAAATATAAACACATGTCGGCTAAAGTCTGTCATCACAACGGCCAGATGTTACAGAAAACATTATGCATTTTGTCTAGAACTCATTCACATGCACTCCTGTTCGATGTTTATACGATTGACCGCAAACTTAGGCGCCTATAAGAAATACGATTTCAAGAAGAGACAGGACGTGGAAATTCATCTCCTCACTTCGATCTTCTCATTAAAAAGTTTAGGGTAAGTATTTTTATAAATGAATGAGCAAATAAAAAGACAGTTTTGTATAATTATTCAGGCTAACTTAGTATCAAACTAAACATTTCTTCTTTGTTCATTAATTTCATCATAAAGTAGAGCCTCATTTTATAATAATATAGATATTAATCTCTGTTTAATATTTAGAAGAGAAATGGAAGTTATAAATAAGAAAATATGTATATACCTAACCTATATATCTTCATTGTAAACCGCGGGAAGATGAGATTTATATATAGCAACAACTAAAATATTGCATTGGGTCAGTTAACCTGATTCTACCCAAACGTGTTGGCCATTGGTTTTAAAATTTTGCTGCGGATCGGGTTGATTAATGTTTCCATTTTCGGGTTATCTTATTGTTAGATTAGAGTTCCGTTTCTTGGTAATCAATTCAAGTACGCCAAATTTTTCCAAAGAAAAGGCCAGATTATTCTTTTAAATATAAAAAAATACTTGTATATGAAAGAGTAAATGTATGCATTCATTTTTCGAAATATAAAATCGATTTCAGAGATATGATTGAAGGCTATTTTCGTGAATTGTTTTACATTTTGGATGGATTTTTTTTTTCATTTCATGCTTAGGATCAAGTTGCAGGTTCGACAAAAAATATTTTGTCGATTTCGGGTCGGGCATAACTCGAATCATGCAAGGTTGTAATTAACAATTCATGTTTAGTGTTGTAGGTTCGTATTTAGAAGAAAAAATCGTGTGTAAAACTGAACAATTTTAATTAATACTTAATTATACTTTGTAGAGGTCTACGGGCCGATATTTCCGGGCCCGGCCCGACACATAGAAAGGAAAGTTCGGCCCGGCCCGGACAAACACATTAACAGCTCTGTTCGGTATGAAAATTAAAAGTTCGGTCCGAGCCCGATCCAGAAAAAAGTTAAAATCTCGGCTCGAGTTCGACCCAACTTGATGGAATTTCGAGAGAACATGGATTTTTACGTCGATTTTGTTAAGGCTGTTCTCAACTGCTCTGTTCAACTAGCGCAAATCGTTTTGACACATTTACAAATTTATTTTTTAACGAAAAGATATAAAATTGGAAAGCCTGACCATGGAAGCGATTTGGAATCGAACTGTGTTTTCCACTTTTTGATCAATCAATTAGCTATTGAGTTTTAAGCGATTTTGATCACGTGACACGGCATTCAGCTCCCTTACTGACTGAATTATCTTCTTTCGTTCGGAAGTTCAGTTCAAGATGCCAACTTTGACAGTATTTTCTGAAAGATGTATTGCATTTACATGAAAACGGAAGAAACAGTTCGATGACATAGTTTCTGAATAACAACACCTTTCAGTTTCATGCGTTTCCGAACAAAAATGAATTAAAACTTATGTCAGAAAGTTGACCCTTTGGATTTGAGAACAGCCTTAAAAGGAGGAATTCTGACCAAAAATACTTCTTTTGCCTTTTTTTTTTTCGTGTTTATAATCTTCATTTTTAAAGAAATGACCTAAGGTTGTCATATATATATTTTTTAACGAATCCCTATTTGTATGTAAATGCTTCAGCTATAATTAATAAGGTTAATTAAAAAATCATGTACTGGAGACTTAAAAATCTGAAAAATGCTATACAGTAAAATCTTCTAAGACGGAATCGCATAGGGAAAAAAATCCTTCTTAGCAGGTGTAAATGTATTACATTCTTTTCTCACGTATTATTATATTCATTTTGCATGGATCAATAAATTTTTCCATATAAGACAGGATTCCACCATAGGTTGGTTCTTTTTCACATGTTTTACTGCATTTTAATATTATTGCCTGGAAATCTACTATTTTTTAAAACGAATAAATTTTAATGTTTAATTGTAGAATAATATTGATTTAAAAATATATACACTTTTTGCAAAAATTTTTGAGCTGGGCCAAATTTTACTTATTTTTGCATGGACCAGGCCATGCCGAGACAATAATATTCATATGGGCTGAATCGAGACCGGGACTGGAAAATATCGGCTTATGAAGACCTAAGGAAGAATGAAGCCTGTCCCGTCTCGGTATGGAAAAAAGTAGTTAGGCCCGATCCCAGCACGGAAAGAGTAGTGACTAGACCCAGACAGGACCGACCCAACCCGGTCCTATGAATGAAAATAGGCCCGAGCCTGGCCCGCACAGACCTCTAAACATTGGCTGTTTCAAAATAAGATGAATTTAAAGAATTTTTTTTAAACATCAGCAAGACTTAGTTTCATGATTGAACTGATGTTAAATTAATGAACTTTTACATTCTAAGCTATTTTACAAGTTTTCCTTTAACTTACATTTTTCTTGATAATTTTGTATTTCAGTTTTAGTCTCAGATTTAAATTCTGTATCTTATCAGAAATTAGAGGACCGTGCTATCTGGTTTCGATCAATATACACTCTAAGAAAAAAAAATACATGAGCTGAAAGTGTTTCTTCAATTGCTTTTATTATTATTTCGTTTGACGAAATGTTTTCTTGAGGGTGTACGTAATAATAATTGTGCTTTTTCAAAAACGGCTGAAATGCAAAATAATGAAAAAAATAAAACGCGGTATTTATAAAGTGAGCATTATTGTCATAAAATTACTGTTAATTATTTTAAAAACTCCAGTTCGACTAATTAATTTCACACTATTCCTTTATGGATAAAGTATAATTCACGTACATTCAATACGAAAAAAGGCGCTATTTAATACAGCAACCTGTTAAGATGGAATGACAAAGAATCGGAAGAACTTTCCAATTTAGGCAGGTTTTAATCTTAGCAAGTATACTGTTCCTTTATAATTTTATAGTACTGTTTTAGCTGATATTGCAAAAATTTTCAGTTTAAAGCTTAATTCCATTACACTGGTTCCATTTTAATAGGTTTTATTGTAGTGCGTAGGATGTCTTGATTTTCAAACGCCTGTCCCGCTTTTTTTTTTCTCTCTGTCCCACTTTTTGCGATACTAGACCTCACAACACTACTTAAGAGTCACATTCGAGCTAGCTGGATTTTACAAAAGGAAAGTCTAAGATATTGTTTTAGATGAAAAATTATGTATTTAAATATGAATGAGTCACTGGCTTTACATGTTTATTTTCTACATAAAAGATAGAATTGATATTAGAGATATGATTGCAGAACTGTATTAAATTATGGATATTTTTTTGTGTCGAGTCGCATTCCGGTTGAAGTGCTTCGGTTTAGGGTCAATAGAAAAATTGTCGGGTTCAGGTCGACTTTTGGGTCAACGGAAATTTTTTGGTAGGTTTTGGATTGATTTTTAGAGGCATCTTCAGTCAAGTGAAAAGACCCGTTCGCTAATGCTAATCCTATGGAAGACATTTATAAAGATATCTCGGTTGCATTTCAATATTTTAAAATTATTTCTTTTCTTTTTGCATTGGACAGCTGAGATCGGTTGAGATATTTTTAATGAAGACACTTTCATTTTCGAAACTGAAAGCATCCTCATAAAAAAAAAATCTGCAATCAAAATCGAAAAAGTAAAAAACTGCCTTTGTTCAGATCGATCTCAGCTATCCAATAAAAAAAAAAAGAAAATAAAAAACATTTAAAAATATTGAAATGCAACCGAGATATCTTTATAAATTTCTTCATTAGCATTAGCGGATTAGCATTAGCATTAGCGGATTAGCATTAGCATTAGTGGATTAGCATTAGCGAACGGGTCTTTTCACTTGACTGAAGTAGCCTCTTAAGTTGAACGTTTGGGTTGGGTATAAACCAACCCGCGCAGGAATCTATTTCAGATGAAAAACTACGTATTTGAATATGAATGACTCCTTACATGTTTATTTTTCTACATAAAAGATAACATTAATATTGGAGATATGATTACAGACTATTTTTCTATAATTACATTATATTTTGGATCAATTTTCTCTGATTCCGGGTTTTAGGTTGTGATTGGAATTAAGTATTTCGGGTTGCAGGTAGATGGAATATTTTTGGTTGGGTTCGGTTCGGATTGCAGTTTGGTTTTAAATAAAATTTGCAGAGTTGCAGGTCTTATTTATTACCCGGGCAAGACCCTCCCCTAGTTAGGTGTAACGTGATGTTGCTAGTTTTCCCGATGACACTTTCACTAACAAATTAAAATAATTTTTGGTCACTTCATGCATTTTTGATAGGGATTTGTTAAATGATTTTTTTCAGTTACCTCCGAGATTAAAATACATGGTCAACCCTGCCTGAACACGAACCGCGTTTCAAAAAATTAGTTACCCACCTTACCTGATGCATACACTCTTGTTTCTAGGTCTTTGGATTTTCTTAAGAGCGGGGTGGTTCGACTCATAACCGGAGAACTGTTCCATACTTCCATACTTTGCCGCTCACACACTGCTGTGTATGTGCCATATATGCGCACGTAAAATCTGTAATATTGAATGACCACTTATTGGGAGGTTACTGGCCGGAAGAAGAGTACGAAGCACGGAATTTTTTCCTTTCGGGTAAAGCTCGAAAGTGTAGAAACTTTTTCTGTTGTGGATTCGTCTGCCTATAAAGATTAGGTGACTAGGGAGGTGTTACAAAAATAATCTTTAGAGCTTTTTTTCACTTTATTTATCTAGAATATTCTTTGACAAGCTTCGAAATGTATGTTTTGAATAAAAATCGTTTGGCCCTCTGCAATTCATCTTTAATTTAAATAGCAGTGTGAGTGTTAGAGATCTGCGAGTTTCGGGATATGCTAAATCTGGACGCGAAAATTTTATGTTTTTCACATGATTAGCCAACATATCCCACCTGTTATTTAAAAAACGGAAAAAAGGAAACAAAGAAATGATTTATTATTCATTTACTCCACTAATAAGGGAGAAAAGTTACCACGACATTACTGTAGGAAAAAAAAAATTCTGATATATAAATACAGTCGACGGTCCGGTCCGAATCTACAGAAAAAATACAAGACCTGGATGTGTCCTGGGGAAAATAAAGTTCAGGTCCTGACCAACATTTCAAAAGCTAAAATTTAGCCCGAGCCCGTACCGAGTTTTCAGATAAAATTAAGCCCGGCCAGAGTTTAATGAAAGAAACTTTTACCGAGCTCAGGCTTCGGGACAGGCCTGAGTTCGTGGAGACCCCTAATATATATTATGAGTTCGGCCCCCCTGTCAGGGATACTGTGCCCCCCCCCACCCCCCATAACATTTTGCATAATATTTTGTCATTAAAAGAATTTTAAAGAATTATTTTATTTATAATTTTTAATTAATTATCAACAGGGTTGGTAACTTTTTGCCATAGGTGGAAAAAAACCTGGTTAAAACCGTCCCGGCAAAAATAGGTTTTTGCCAAAGTGGTGGCAAAAATAGGTTGTCCATTTAATTTTTTTCCCCAGAAAAAAAAGAACAAAAGTATTTCATGAAAGAAAAAGGAAACTTAATACTTTAAAAAAACAATATTCTAAATTTATTTTTTAACTCTTAAATTAAATAAGTATAATTATGCATTTTGTGAAAGAATACTAACTTTTATAACAAAATTATAAATGAAAAAAATACTACTAATTTTGTATAAATAAATAGAAAACTTGATTATTTATTCATGTTTATACAACATAGTAGAACTGTGGAGGCTCTAAATGAGTAGCGCATTTATGTTTATATATGTGTTAGAAATTCAAATAAACAATTATATTCTAAAATCAATTTTTTAATATAAAATTATATTTAAAACAGACACTATTAAATTCCAAATAATTCAGCGATATCTCCATCACAACCTAATTTTTGCTGTTTTAGCATAGCATAACGATAAACTAGTTTTGAAAGAGTATTTGTTGACAGTTTATTTCAAATTTTAGTTTGCACAAATGAAAAAACTGAAAAAGATCTTTCGATGGCAGTACTACTTGCTGGACATATTTGAAGGTGTGAGACAAATGAACAGAAGTCTTTTGAAATATCACAAACTTTTTCGATACTTCTCCACCAGTTAATAAGCACTGACACTACTGATCATTTCTTCTGCAAAATAGGAATTTGGAAAGGGTTTTTCTTTTAACTCGAAATTAATAATATAAGATATAAAGTCGAGATTAATTTTACACAACCATGCTTTACAGCTTTCTTTTTTTTTTCATAATTTAAAAGTTCATTTCTGTATTTTGGATGTAACAAATATGCTACAAGATGACATGGCAAAACCGCTTGTTCAAGATAGCTCTTTTAATTTTGAAAAATGTGGTTTTAACTCCTCATTTTTCAAAAGATTGTACCATACATGACAAGCATCTGCTGTGGTAGTTTAATTTTTTTTTTTTTTTCATCACATCTAAAGCGATCGATATAGGTTTTAATTGTGTTATAAGATCCTTTACTTGTCAATGGAGATTAAATTTCTAGTTTCCTAATAAGACATAACAGAGTTTTTTCAGTATATAATTTTCAATTTAATTTAATTACTTTTTTATCTGTAACAGACTACTTTCATCAGATAAATAATTATAAATTAGTACCAAAGACTTAAATATTTACATATTTTTAAAACTCATTACATAAAACAAAAGTAGCAAAGTTATATAAAACCTTTTGATAATTAAAAAATATTAATGGCTGAGAAAATACTTTACTTAAAAAAAAAAAAAAAAATCTGATTTTTAATTTGTTTCTTAAATTCCTAAGTATTAGACTGAATCCCACCTATTTAATAAAGATTTAAAATATGTAACGATATTCAATTATATTTATTAATTAACAAATTAAATAAAAATATTAAATGATATGCTGTTAAATCTATTTGTTTATATCATCAGTATCCTTATTAGCTTATAAAATTTTATTACACATTAAAGACAAACAAGAATTTGCCATTTTTGCCTGATTTTTAATTTGGTTATTAAATTCCTAAGTATTAGACTGAATCCCACCTATTTAATAAAGTTTTAAAATATGTAAAAATATTTAATTATATTTATTAATTAACAAATTAAATAAAAATATTAAATGATATGTATTCTATTAAATTTATTTGTTTATATCATCATGATCCTTATTAGCTTATAGATTTTATTGCACATTAAAGACAATTAAGAATTTGCCAGTTTTTGCTGGCAAAAATGCCAACCCTGATTATCATCAGTGAAATTACGTTTGAAATTATTGAATCAGCGTAGAGTATCGTCCTCATAGCTTAAATGGTAGAGAACTAGGAGTGCTATTCCAAGGGTTCCGGGTTCGATTTCCGGCTTGGACATTTTTCACTATGTTGGCTCTACGTTTAGTTAGCAATGAGATAAATCATGTATTAAATATTCAATAATTTCAAGCATAATTTCACTGTTGATAATTAATTAAAAATTATATATATGTATTCACCGATGATGGGTTTATTTGTGTCTCATGTTACGCCGCAAGATTGTGTGTTCATGAAGGCTGTTCCACCTTGTGCTGCAGTTTCAGCCTTACCAACATATATTAGTGAGAGATGCTAAGCTGGGTATTGTCCTCATATCTTAAATGGAGTGCTATTCCAAGGGTTCCAGGTTCCATTCCTGGCTTGGACATTTTTCACTATGTTGGCTCTATGCATAGTTAGCAATGTGATAAATCATGTATTAAATATTCTATTTTATTATTTTTAGTGCTTTTTTTAAATCAGTCAGTATATTTTTTTAAAGTTTATTTTATTTTAATTGTTCATTAATTAAAAGTGTGCATGTTTGCAATTGATTTAGCAACTAGTTTAATAATTTTATCTCATTTTTAATTGTAATAAATTTCAGTGGTAATTAATAAAAAGATGTATTGAGATTATGTTTCTTCCAATGATATCTTAATATTGGCACTTCAAGCAACAATATCGTTAAATTAATAAGAATTTGAATTTTTATTTATCTTAGAATCATTGTTTTTCTTTGTATAAAAATGATTCTTTTTTAATGTTTAGGCCTTTAAGAAGAAGAAATCTTTTAATGAGAATCCAAAAATAGTGCAGGATTCCATTGTTACTAATAAGAAGGTAAGAGATATGTTCTATTTATTAATGTATTAATTCATTTTTATTCATTTTACTTTTATTCTATCATGATGCTTTTAACTAAGGTGTGTAGCATCATTAAAACCAATCAAATTGATCACTAATTGAATAATGGACTCTGCTACAGGTTCAATGTCTAAATTTCAGTTTTTATAACATTTATTACACGTCATCTTAATCCAAAGATTACTCAAAAACACAGCTGCTGTGTCATTTATTACAAATAAGCATTATTGCAAAAGGTTTGCTCTCTGAAAAATATTTTTCCTACGTTAACAACTGACGCATTCATGAGCTCATTTTCGTATGTAAAAGCAAAAAATCTGAAGTTCTGTTCAAAATACCAAGTTTGATGACATTTTCTAAAATATTTGTTTTTAGCCTGAAAAAAACTGAAAACGTTACTCTATTTCAATGGTACAACTTACAACATAAGTTTATTTTGGTACAAAAAAATATTTTTAATTTTCCACTGCTGTGGTGTAGTGTAAAAAGGTAAAAGCCTTTTATTAAAAGGTAGAAAAGTAACGCTTGAAAATATACAAATAATACATAAAAAGCAACAAACAGCTGTTTCGAATCTACAAACAAGATTCTTCTTTAGTGCAAAATAGAGCACAGTCTTGCAGAAAAAGCAAGCTGGGCAAAACCACAGAGAGGCGCCGGTTTATAAAGCCGATATGAATAGCGAACACGCCAAAACAACCAATGAGAGAAAAGCAGCATGAAACAACTGAGTGGACAAGTAGCGACATCTACCGGAAACGAAAAAAAAAAGAAGCCAAAAAGGGGAAATTAAATTAATGCTTTCCAAATACTTGGAAAATCAGGAGTACTAGATAAGTCATTGACTAAAGAGTGAGAATTTTTAATGGTGTGATAAGCTTCCCAAAAATCAAGATCAATGAGGAAAAATTGAATCTATGTTGGAAAGACCAACAATGTTGAGCAATAGAAGAGCGTTTAAGCTTCTGTTTTTTAACATAACCTTCATAGGTTATGTTAAAAAACAGGCTTTAACATACGTTCAATTTTTCCTCAGCCATCATTATCCAAAAATGTTCTTCTAACCTTGATCTTGATTTTTGGGGAGCTTACCAGACCATAAAAAAATCTCACTCTTTTAGTGAATGACATGTCTAGTACTCCTGATTTTCCAAGTATTTGGAAAGTATAAATTTAATTTCCCCTTTTTTGGTTTCTTTATCTTTCATTCTCTGGTAGATGTCGCTACTTGTCCACTCTGTTGTTTCATGCTGTTTATCTCTCATTGGTTGTTTTGGCACATTCGCTACCTGTATCAGGTATATAAGCCGGTTGCCTCTCTGTCATTTTGCCCAGCCTTGCTTTTTGTAGCACACTGTGCTCTCTCTTGCACTGAAGAAGAATCTTGTTTGTAGATTCGAAACAGCTGTTTGCTGCTTTTTATGTATTATTTGTGCACTTTTAAACATTGGTTTTCTACCTTTTAATATTCTTGCACAAAGGATTTATTTGCTATTTTTATAAAAAGCCTTTTACGTTAAACATTCTGCAAAAATATTTGTTTTTGCGAGACATCATTTCTGCGTTATAGCACCCTGAAGGATTAGATTACTGTATGTTTGTACTTTGCTTTTCTCTTCCTTCCCCCTTGTCTAGGATTAATTCAACGAAAAAGGAAATTAAAGTAAATGGTTGATTTGTTTACCTGCTGGTTGCTGGAAAATTGTTTAGTGTATAATATCGTAATGTAAAATTATCAAGTCTCTACTTTTGATAAGTATTAGACCAAAACATCTTTTAAATTACAATGCAAAATGGTTTTCGATATTTTTCAGAGGCTTTCTCATGTCATGACATATCGTATTTAAGACTTTGCTACTGTACGTGTACGGCATTCACCTGAAAACTAGTGAGAGTGGTTTATCTCACTGTTTTACATTGTACCAATAATATAGTATTTTGCAGTATTAAAATTTTGGTACCAGTGGCCTTGGTGAGATTTAGAAATTTTTCATACATATTGTATGGCAACCTATTCAGCATATAATTCAGTGTAGTATTCATAAGCAATTTTTTATATATTTATTTAATATAAAGAAGCCATTTATAATTTTTTTTATCTAAATTAAAGTAAATTGTGTATAAAAGGTAATAAATATATATATATAAACAAGCATAAAACTTCATCAGGTTTGTTTTCATAACTGTTTATGCATTGCTTGTTCATTTGTCAATGAATCTCACTTTCTGGAACCTCCACTGCACCAAACTTAAAAAAATGCCAAGACCCGTATCGTATACTGGAAAAGTACCAAAAATTTCTGGGAAGGTGCTTACCAGGGTTGGTAAAAAACCGGGTGTTTTTTTACCAAAAAACCCATTTTTTTTTGGTTTAAACCGGGTTTTTTTATAAATATATTTTCCTATTACATATACATGCATATTTATTGATAAAATAAACATTGTTGGATATATAAGTAATATAACTTCATTTAAAAATAATTTAAATTAAATAGTTACAATCAATTATGTAGAAAATTGAAATCATTTAAAATTTAAACATTTTTAGTAAAAGCTATGTCTTATGTTCCATGAATAAAATGCTCTACATAGTGAAACATTGATACCTTGAAAATCTTAATAAACAATCTTTTGATTACTAGTACTATAAATAAATATATGGTGTAGTTTAATAAATATAATATACTTTTCCATGGCTATTCAAAATAATTTCTTTGAAATATTTGCAACCTGAGATATCTGATTTTTCTGTTAGAACACTACATGAACAATAATCTTTTATTGAAAGTAAACCTTTTTATAAAGAATTCCTGGAATGATTTGAATTTAGCAGTAGGGTTTTTACACATTTCAAGAAGTATTGTGTATTGCCATTTGACACTTCTCCTCAGAAACTGCCTTGTTAAAAAAAAGGGGGAGAGATACCTATTTACCAGCTTTTTAGACTACTGAAAACATTGATCTTAAAATGAAAAGTAGATTTATAAAAGTTGTCATCCACCAAAACATTTAAACAGCCGTCAGACTTAAGACACAGGATTTTTTTCTAAGCTATTTTATAATATGTATTACTTTTATATGCCTAAACTAAAAATTAATAATATATATTTTTAGGCATTTTTATGAGACTTTTTTCTGTTATGTCTCACGCGAACCTTATGTCGATTTTTAACCATTTTTTTTGTCAGATCTAAATAGTGGATTCGATTATGCAATAGACGATTTAAATATCTTATTGCATATTTTAGTTAAAAGTAAACAGGTGCTTTGCTAGCACCCAATTTTTCAATGTCTTCTTATGTGACTTCATATCTTGAGTTTATTTTTTATTCTTAAGGTTGTTCTAAAATCTGAAAGGGCAACTTTATGACATAGTTTTAATTTATTTTTGTTCAGAAATGCATGAAACTAGCAGATGCTGTTGTTCAGAAACTATGTAATCAAGCTGTGTTTCCCCCCCTTTTTTTTCCCCCTATATGCAATAGATCTTTCAGAAAATAGTGTCAAAGTTGGCATTTTGAACCCAATTTCCATGCAAAAGAAAAATAACTACTCAAGGAAGGTTTAAAAACATCTTTGTCACATGATCAAAATTGCTTATAACTCAGTAGGTAATTTATTTATCAAAAATGGAAAATACAGTTCAATTTCAAATCGCTTTCAGTCAGGCCTTCCAATTTTATCTTTCCGTTAAAAAATGAATTTGTAAATGTGTCAAAGCATTTTGCGCTTGTTGAGTAGAGCAGTTGAGAACAGCCTTAAAAGATAATCTCCCCAAACAAGAAAATTTTCTTTTGCAGCTTGACTGGAATCTTAAAGGTCATTTTATGTTGTTAATTGTAAATAATCTGCATTTTCTCAAAGGAAAATATTTTATTCAAAATATTGAATATTTTTAATCTATTTTATCTTTGCTACATTCACATGTTTTAAATTTTATCTTTAGAGCTTCAGATATGTTCATCAACACATGTAATTTGCATTATTCATGCATACAAATATAACCTAGACTCACTATGTCTCACGGTGACTGCTGGGATAAGACTGTTAAAAAGTAGAAATTATTTATAAACAATAATTTGAAACACTTACATTACAAAAATGAGAAAATATTATATTAGATCTTTTCTAAAAAACCAGTTGGTTAACCAACTGATTTAAACCGTGCTAATCCTGCTGGTAACAGAATAAAATCATAATGCAAAACTCCGATCCCAATGTAGGAATGCAAGAAAAACAAAAGCTTACTAAACCCAATAGCCATGACCATGATACAGCAAAGAAAACTCGCAGCCAATCATTCATTAGCATACAGAACAAAAAGTAATCAATGGAGAGAATTATGATTATGTCATCATTGAGGCATATGTAATTCTTAGTAAATCTTAACTAATCAAGCAATCTAAGTAGTAAAAGTGTATTTTTAGCTCAAATCTGCCATTTTGGCTATTTTTAAAAATAAAAGGCTTTAAAAAAAAAAAAAGAAGAAAAATAACTAACTACTTATTTTTTTTCTTCCCAGCTAATTTTAGAAAAATTAATTAGTCTATGCAAATTTAAAGCTTATAAGAAAAGATTGATTAAAAATGTTTGTCACCTTTTACAAATTTATTAATTCATCATTTTTCTAAAGCTTTTCCTTGTAGCTTCTGCATTTGCATAACTTGGATTTTGCATTTTTCAATAATGTGTAAAATAAAAGAAAACATTAGGGAAAAAGAGAAAAAAACCACATAAAAAAACCAGCATGGTTTTTTTAAAAAAACCATTTGGTTTAAACCAGTGTGGTTTAAACCAAACAACCCTGGTGCTTACTTTTTCTTCTGGGAAAGTAAGTATGAACCTTGTTTAAGTTCATGTTAGCCAGGAACATCTGCTATTTGCCACGATTGTTGATATAGAAAAATTATTAATTATGAAGAATTATTCATTAAAAAACTCATGGATTTTTTTTTTCTTTTCTTTTGTGAAAATGAGTATGAACCCTGTTGTGGTATAGCAAAAAAGATCATCTTTGGCAAAGATAAGTTTTTGAAAAGTTGAAACCTTTTTACAATATGTTTTCTTGATGTTATTAATGCATAATATTTTGACATGTGTAGTTTCATCTTTGATATTACTTATTCTCAGCGTGTTATCATTATTATTATACATAAAATTTATTTTAAATCTTTATTTTTGATTTTTGAGAATTTTAGGACACAAAAAGTTACTATTTCTTTGCTCTCAAATTCTACTTCATTAAGCTTAATTATCTTAATCAAAAATATCTTTTAAAAAAATCACAGCATATCTGCGTGCCATTTACATCTTACTGCGTTAGAGGAAAGCTGGATAGGCACCTCCACTTAATTGGCTTGAAATGTTAATTTATTTCTAAAACTATTTTCATTCAATACCAAATTTGAAATAAAATTAATAATGCTATTTCGAAAAAGATAGATTATTTGTTTGAAGAAACTCCTTAAATTTTGATATATTCTTTGTCTCATATTCCATACTGTTAAAAAAATACATATTTTTGTTTTATATTTATGTATTTTTGTAGGACTTTGAGAAAGGAGATTCTATTCCAAGCAATAAAGTGACAAATGGCAAAAATATGCCAAAGAAAAACATTCATTTTAAGAAAAATAAAAATAAAATACAAAATGAGAGTTCAGAAAATACCCAGGGTGAAAATGAAGGACCTCAGAAAACATCAATGAAACGAAAAAGTGAAGAAGGTGAATCATCTCCATCAAAGAAGATGAAATTACATCATTTGAAGTTTAAAGAAAGGAAACTAATTCGTAAACAGAAGAAAAAAGTTTCATTTGATGTTGTAAAACTTTTGAAAACTTATTGGGAAGACTTAAGACGGTAAGCACATTTTTTGTTTTAATCTTTTGCAAGTAGCATCTAATTTCAACAGTATTAAAAATGAAGCCATTTCAGACTGCTTGTGTTTAATGTATCATTTGTTAAATTAATTTTTTTCCCCTGTTGTGTGTGGATTAGTTATTTGCTTTTTGTAATATAAGTAGGGGGTCTGTCTTAGAAGCCTGCATGGGCTCGGGCTTGGTCCGAGGCCCGTACCCGCTGGCTGGCAAAACGAAGGTGAATTTTCAAACAGGCTGGGCTGGCAGAATTAGAGCAATTTTTTTCAATGGGCCGGGCTGATAAAATTTTTTTATAAAAACTTAATCGAAGTCGTTGAAATATGAGCTATTTTCAATGAAAGTGACTTTTGTGAGAATGAGTATAAATGTGTGTTCCAAGTCAATGCCAGTTTGACAACATCAATGCAGAAATGTAACATGTGCAGCGTAGAGATAAGCATGCGCAGTTAAATGGTGTCTGAGCCTCGGCTTATTTATTTTTTCAGCAGACTCGTACTGATCCGGCTTGCATTTTTTTTTTCTACATAGTCAAGCAAGGCCAGAACTGGACTTTTTTGTTCCATGATATGTAGGTAATGCAATAAGCTTTGTAAAAATATTAATAGCGATAACAACTTCTGTTAACAGAATCTTTGGAAATATACCTTAAGGTGATTCTGAAATTCACTGCTCAACAATGAGAAATTTTTTGACACACTTTGTGACTTAGTTTTAACTGTAAAGGCATAAAATTGACAGCCCTGACTATTGAAGGGATTTGGAATCGAACAGTGTTTTCCATTTCTTATAAATTAATTACATATCGAGATATAATAGATTCTCATCACATGACTGCAGGTTTTCTACTTTCCCGTGCTATAGCTTCTGGAAATTCGATTCAGAAATTTAACTTTGACAGTATTTTCTCAAAGATATATTGCCCTTATCAAAAAATGGATAATGTTATTTGATTACATAGTTTCTGAATAAGAACTCCTGCCAATCTTATGCTTTCCGAAAAAAAATGTATCAGATAGTAGCTCCTCTGGATTTGAGAAAAGCCTTATTAAATGGCAGAGAAATATTTTTACAAATTTGCTTTTTATTATACAGCTTTAAAAGTTATCATGTTTTAACCCACCCTTTTTTCTTTTTTTCTACACTACGTTAATTTTTTAATGAATCCTTATTTGAATGGTGAAATGTTTAAATCTCTTAAGTAGTCATAATGTTGTTATTGTGTATTTTCTGCCTTGCGAACACATAGTAATTTTAAAATATACTGTAAAATTATCCCATAAATAATTATGCAGTACTATTATTTAAAAGAATCTTAATTGCATGTTTAGAAAAACCTGACTTTCTTGTAGAAATTGAGTCGGGCCTCACTTAATCGATTTTTCCATGGGCCTGGCCCCTTTTCATTGATTTTTGTACGGGCCAGGTAGTGAACTGTGAAAATATAAATGGGTCGGACTCGGGCTGAACTTTTAATTTTTTCGCCGGGCCCATGCAAACCTCTAGTCTGTCTAGACTTTTCTCACAGAATACTGTTTTTGTGAAATCGTGAATGTATTTTAAAATTGTAAAGAAAAATAATAATGATAATTTTGTGAATGTGAAATATTCATTATAGTCTGGTTCCTGTTTAAACATTGTTAGTTTGGAAATAAAAAAATTGCATGATGAAAGGTCTTTTTTTTTAAGACAAAGAACTTTGTGAAGTGTCTTTTAAAAAACTCGAATTCTTCCTACACAAATCCCTGGTAAAAATTTTCCTTTTTCAAATTAATTAGTAAACATAATAAAATTTAATTTCAGCTTCATCTAATCTATGAACAATTGAATTTTAAATATTCTCAGGTATTTGTTCACCTTGTACCTCACTTAAGTTCAGGGGTGTAAAAATACCGGGCGCCAGGTCGCCCGGGCGACTAAATTTTCGACACTGGTGCCTAGATATGCCTTAGGAAATAAAAAATAATTCGTATTTATAACCTTGAATATTTGTGGATCTTTTTTTCTTTTTTCCCATGTGCAAAGGAAAAAAAAAAGAATCAAGAACAAGTTTCGCTCTACTTTGACATCACAAAATTTAAATGATTTATTATTAATAAATTTAAATGGGCCTTCTGTAGAAGCATTTGATCCTACAAAAGCAGTTGAACGCTGGTACTTTACGTCAAAACAACAAGACACATGAGCGGTCATAAACATCATAAAAATTTAAAAGCAAATGAGGACAAACAATAAGTTAACAGTATTGATTTATGGCATATATTATAGTCCTTGAAGTGCATTACATATTTATACTTTTGAGGTGTTTAAAGAAGTTTTTAATGATTAGTATTTGTATTTTACATCAGCACTTCCAATTTTTTTACATCAATATTTATAATTTTATGTAACATTACTTTTTTATACAAGAAAAATTTATGTCATGTGTCAGATATATTTAATTAAAAAGAGTAATTTGTATGTACTATTATTAACATATAGTGTAATTTCATTTTACAAATTTGTTATCGATAGTAACTGGCTCCTAGATTTTCAAAAAATTTTTACACCCCTGCTTAAGTTGTAAATTACTGAAATAATGTTAGAAAGTGCTTAATTTTTCTAAGATTTTTATCTAAGTTGATTTCTATATCAAATTTTCTTCTTTAGAGGTGTTATGTATATTTGTTTTGAAGTATCAGCAACATAAAAATATTTCTCCTTTTATATTAAAAACAATCCTTATGTATGCCAACCAAAAATAAAGATATTTGATCACCCAGACATGGTATGTAGGTTGTGACAAAAGCTATTTATACCATAGAAAATTCTTACTGTATTAAAATTACATAAATAATGGCTCTTTTATTCTAAGTTGCAGTTTTTAATTTGATTAGTGTAATATTTTTATGTAATGCTATGTTTGTCATAGATTTGAAAATTAAAAATTTTTTATTGGTCACCATCTCTCCCCCCTCCCCTCCCCCACTTCTCTCTCTCTCTCTCTTTTTTTTTTCAATCTTAATCCTTTTTGATTGGTAAAAAAAAGTGCCACATTGCACTTTATATGATTCAACTAGCTGACCTGTCTCAGGTTGCCTGGCCTGTGATAATAACATTAAATATACCTAAATTCAATGTTGAATGAATTTATTATTTAAATGAAAATATCTTTCTAAAAGACCTTAATGCTGTTGTAGCCCCCACTCCACTTCCTTCAATAGCATACACCCTTGATTTTGTATGATTTTTTATTTTCAAATGAAAATCTATCCAAACAAACTTAGGGTTGGGGGTTTCACTACCTTCGGCAGCAAAAGGTATTTTCTTCTCTCTCTCTTTTTTTCATATCAGGTGATGTAGTATTAAATAAAAAAAAAAAGAAAAAAAAATGAACTTGCTTTCATTAAAATTCACAAAATTGTAGAAAATGTGGTTTATTATTATTGGTTTTTATTAACACTGACTTGAGATTTTTCTCAATCAACTCATATTTTCTTAACACATACTGGACAATTGCACCATAAAATATAATAAATAAAGACACATAACCTTACTTAATGGTACACAAAACAAGAACTTTAATAAGCCAAAAGTTAACTATTTTTCTTTAAAAGTTAAATTCTACGTTTCGAGATCTCTCGCACAGGAAACCTACGTCTCTGGGCTTTTAGCCATTTAATCATCGTATTTTTCCTGAAGACGGCTGTAGAAATAGCTCGAAACATAGAATTTAACTTTTAGCTTATTAAAGTTCGTGTTTTGTGTACCATTAAGCAAGGTTATGTGTCTTTATTTATCATATTTTCTTGTTGACTGACTCACGGCTTCATGATTAGCAAGTCATGCTGAGTCGTAAAATTTTAATTGAAACTCAATTCCTGAATACTGCAAACTGAATTCACATTTCCTACTGAAAATAAATACACTTCTAATAAATTTAACAAGTCTGTATGGAATTATTTTTTATAAAAATAGGAAAACGTAGGAATGAGGGGGGAAAAAATCATTGATTTTATGCTTAGCTGTTCATTTCATACATATATTACAAGAAATATTTTATAGGATATAATTTGTTACAATACAGTGAAATATGTTTTATAAGATTCTATTTATAAAACAAAATGCTTACCTAATCATGATGTGTTGCTTTCTTTCAGAGAAGATTGTAGTTCTGATAAGAAAAGTCAGTTATTAAAGCAAATATCCAATCTCATAACTGGTCGCGTGAAAGAGGTATTTCTTTTTCTTTTTTGCTTTAAGGTATTATCTATTTTTTGTTAGTTTTCTTTATAGTTTATATGTATTAAAATTTTATGAATTATGTGTATTATGAATATGTATTAAAATTTAATGAATTAATGCTAATTAGGATAAATTATTTTCAGTTTGCTTTTGCTCATGATACAGTTCGTGTATTAGAGTGTGTTTTCGCTGAAGGAACTGAGGAACATCGTACTCTTGTATTTGAAGAGATCAAAGGTAAACACTATTTTCATGATAAGTTTACACTTTTAAGACCAACTTCTTTATTTATTATGATGAAACCCATGAATTTATATCTACTAAATTATATTAACAGTTGATTTGTGTTATTTAACTCTTAAAAATTCTAATGATACATAGATATTTTAAGGAAATGTGTATTTTTTTTATGATGTAGCAGCGTGAATATGTATCACGATCCATTTTTTTCCTGAAATGAATTAAAGTTTAGAAATGTGCATTTTACTGTATCTGTGAAAGTGAAGGATTTTATAGAGTTTAAGCATTTAGTCAATTCTTGTTAATATATTGTTAATGACAGGTCCCACAGCCCTTATTTTTACTTTTCATATATATAAAGGCCCTTAAAAGTGTTTCGCTGCTATTCTTAAAATCTCTTTATACTTACTTGAAAATAAAATATATTATAATGACATCTCAAGTAAAAATATATCATGGAAGAGCAACTATAAAAAAGTTAAGATTTAAGCAAATTTTTGGAAGACAAAAGTTTTTTTTTTTTTAATATATATATTTTTTTTCTGCCTTGTAAAAAATATTGTAAAAATGTCCTGTAGAAGATAAGTAAAACCTTCAAGTAACTCCTAAATGTACCTTAATATTGATGCTCGAGTTTTTCCTTTTCTTTCTAAAATACAATTTATAAAATAATAGACTCGCATATTCATAAAAATATTTTTATTTCTGTAATTTTGCATGTAGTAATTTTTTTTTATAAGCTTTTCTTAAAGGATAAAAATGTATGTATTCTTATGCAAGAACATTTGAAAATATTTTTAATCTATTTTAAAAATGCACCTTTAAAGCTTTTTAAAAGTACATTTTAATAAGCTTTAAATATTTTTAATCTATTTTTAAAATGTGCCTTTAAAGCTTATTTTAATAAGCTTTAACCCCCCCCCCCCCTCTGTTTCAGAAATATCTTTTAAAATCTCTTAAAAACTGCTTATTTTTTTTTTTTTTATTCAAAAAAGAGTGTGAACTCTGAAATTATTGTGTCTGTCATTTTATTAATAACAACAATTTTTTTTTCTATTTCAAGTACTATTTTTTGAATATGAAATTCAGTTGATTCAGTCAATTTGATTTTTCTTATAGATGATATTGTTAACCTATCAAAGTCTATGTATGGGAAATTCCTTGTAATGAAAATTTTGCGATATGGGTAAGTATTTTTCTCATTATTCTATCATTAGCGCAGAATTTTGCAATGCCCATTCCACATTAATAAAGAAGTTGAAAAAAAGGCATTTACAATTATACAAATTAACAAGAGAACTTAGTTGAGGGTTTAGATTAAAAGAATAAAATAAATAGGGAATTGTAACAAAATATATTAGATCTTCAAATTATATGTCTTCAAAAAAGCATTTTGTCCAAAATATAAAATTTTATGTGTGTAAATAGTACATTTGCATTATTTACCTATTTCAGATTTACTTTAGATAACTTTTATTTACCTGTTTCAGGCTTATATTTTATAAACTAAGAAATACTGTAAGAATAATTTTAATATACTAAGAAACAAAAAAGATTTTTATCCTTTATTTTAAACTTTAAAATAGAATATTGAAAAAACAATTTATTTTTATCCCACTCTCCCAAATAAATAAATAAACAGTCTCTAAAATCCAAAATGAAAATTCTTTCTGTTTTTATTGGGTTAAAAATACTCCTGCAATGTTGCTTAAGTTGAAGTATGTTGATCTTCAAGATACTTATGATATGAACAAAACTTTGTTGAGAAACAAAAATAGTTCTTTTATAATATATACAATACATTTGAAGCAAAATTCAATTTAGCAAAACTAGTTTAGCTTATCCAACATGCATGTTTTCTCATAGTAGTCCATAATAATTGTTTTTTTTTACACTTAAGTAATTGTTACTTTAAAAAAAAATCAAATGTGAGATATAAACATACTTTGTATGTAGTTAAGGAAAGAACTTCTAAAATGTTTATTAAAAATATTTAGAATGTATATTGAATTACATGTGTCTGAGCAACTCATGCTACATATATTATAGTTGCAGTATTCTTTAATTTCACACATTATGCTTTAAATTCAAAAGAATCTGTTTGGTTATAATGTTGAATATGAACATCACCCATTTATGAGCACCATAATTGTTTGCACCGTTGAATTTTTAAAAAATGAAAGGAAAAATTATTATGGGTTTATGGTACTAGCCGATTTGCCAGCATTGCCCATGCCTGTGATAATAATCTTAAAATAGACCTTTAAAAAGGTTGAATTCAGACATTTTTCTCTGGGAGGGATTTAGTGTTACGGGCTCCACTGCCTCTGTCAGGATGAGTGAAATGAATGAATCCTTGAATTTGTATGATATTATATTTTTTAATGAAAATCTACCCAAGAAAGCTTAGAATCGCAGGCCTCACTGCCTTCGACAGCATACACTTGGGCATGCTATGCTATGCTATGCATGCTTTGGTCTGTTTTTGCAAATGACCTTCGAATTTGTATGCTTTTGTATTTTAATTGAACATATTTCCTAATGAATCTAATGTTGTGCCCCCACTGTCTTCAGCAGCATACACTCTCAAATTTGTATAATTTTATATTTTTAAACGGAAATCTATCTAAACAAACGTGGAGTTGGGAACCCTACTGCCTTCAGCAGCATATGACTCATTGCAAACAAACCTCAAATTCATATAATTTTATAATTATTAATGGAAAATCTTTCAAAATAAACTAGGGAGCTCCTGTTATAGTGATTGCTGATTTAATTTTTTATATTTATATAGATTAAACTTTCAATTATGGCCAAAAGTTCCTGAGGAAACCTAAATAATAAAAAATGTGCCCTTGCCTCTCATACTTCAAAGACACAAAATTATATTGAATATTGACAACCAATACCGAAAACACATTTCTCTTAAAATGCGAAGTGATAGTGTGAAACGCACTGAGTTGGAGGGGAAAAAATTCTAAAGAAGTGGTTTCATGAAAAAACTTTCAGAAAGTAATTCTTTTTTGAAATAGTAAATATTAATATATTTTACCCAAAGATATTGATGCTGGAAAGCTACTCTAAACACATGAATATTTTTCTATTTCTGTCCAGAAAATGACGATAGCACTTTCATAGTTGCCAACTTGTACGGATTGGCCGTACAATGTACGGATTTTGCTCTAAGTGAACGGTTTTGCGCACGGAAAAAACGATCGCGGAAAAACGCAAATTTTGTCAAAGATCGCGTAAAAAATGCTAATTTCTTCAAAGGGTCGCGAAAACTCGCTAATTTCTTCAAAGGATCGCGAAAAAAATGCTAACTTTGTCAAAAGATCGCGAAAAAAAGCTAATTTCTTCAAAGGATCGCTAACAAAACGCTAATTTTGTCAAAGTGATTGCGAAAGAAATGCGAATTTTGTTAAAAATCGCGGAGAAAAACACTTAATTTCGTTGAAGGTTCGTGAAAAAAAGGGAATTTCGTCAAAGATCGAGGGAAAAAACACTAATTTTGTCAGGGGATTGTCAAAAGTACCCGAAATTCGTCATAAATCGTGGTGATAAAATGCGAATTTCATCAAAAGATGGCGAAAAAAACGCTAATTTTGTCAATGAATGCAAAAAAACCCCGCGAATATTGTCAAACATCGCGAGAAAAAACATGAATTTTATCAAAGATATTTGAAAAAAAAAAAAAGCTAATTTTGTCAATGGATCGCAAAAGAAACGCGCATTTCATTAAAAATCGCGCAGAAAAACACTATTTTTGTCCAACAATCGTGAAAAGAACGCGAATTTTGTCAAAAATCGCAGGAGAAACACTAATTTCAGCAAAGGATCGTGGAAAGAATGCGAATTTTATCAAAAATCGCAGGAGAAACACTAATTTCAGCAAAGGATCGTGAAAAGAACGCAAATTTCGTCAAAGATCACGGAAAATAACGTGAATTTTTTCAAGGATCGGGTAAAAAAACGCGAATTTTGTCAAAGGTCGCGTAAAAAACACAAATTTTGTCAAAAGATTGCGAGAAAAATGCGTATTTCGTCAAAGATCGCAGAAAAAACGCTAATTTTCTCAAAGATCGCGGAAAAATGCAAATTTCGTCAAAAGATCGCGAAAAGAACACAAATTTCGTCAAAAAATCGCGAAAAAAACGCGAATTTTTCACAGTATCATGGCAAAAATGTGAATTTCGTCAAAGGGCCTCGAAAAAACTCATAATTAGCACATGCAGGGAATCCCCCCCTTTCCTCCCCAATCCCTTTGCTGTAACCTTTCAGAAAATTTGCTGTAAAGTTTAAATTTTTTTTTCTTTTTTTTTTTTACTTAGAATTTCCCATGCAAAATTTTTTTTTAATGAAATCTATTGATTTTCTTATTGATATTTTCTTATGCAATCTATAATGTTTTTATTTTGGGGAAAAAAAAGACTATACATGAATATAGCATAGAAAATGTTATAAAATATTACTTTTTTTATTGCATGTGCATATGTTATGTATTTTTAAGCACGCAAGAATATGTCATAAAAATTGTAAGGATTTCAAAATTGACATGTTGGTAGGTATGCACTTTTAAAATGCAGAAAAATTAAAAAATGTGAAAACAAATTGGAAAACATATGAAAATCAAAACAAAATTTTAGAAAATATACTTTTGAACCCAGTGGTAGAAAGTTTTATAGCTGTCTGTGACAAGCTTTTAAAATTTCATAATCTGTCTGCAAATTTTACATGTAATTTTAAGGCATTATTTTAATACATTAAACTGGGAATTTTTTATCATTTTATTTAAAACATGGTAAGAATGATGATTATCATTAATTTTGCTTATAACTTTTCATCATCTAACTTTTTGTAGGATTTCTAGAATGGAAAGGATAAGCAGAACCAAACATAGACAATAAAGATGCTTTTAAAAACCTTCAGAAGCTTCAGAGCTGATTTGTTCTTTCTTGGAGTTGGGAATGTTCTGCTTTTTTAAATATGTTTCCCAAATTTTTAGCCCAGGATAATTTTCAATTAATATTTTGACCAGGGTGGCGCGTCCTTGAAAGTGTGTGCTCAAGTTTTTTTTTTACCATTTCACAATCACGTACATCACATACAACCTTCAGATATGATGCTACAGGTTCAGCAAAAAACTGAACTTTCACGTCCTCACATGCCAAAAGCGCTGAGTTTCTCCCACAATCCTTTATTAAATTAATTTTTTTTTTTTTTTTTTTTTTTTGCAATTCTTCGACGAAATTCATGTTTTTTTTTTTTTTTTTCGCAGACTTCTGATGAAATTTGTATTTTTTCCACGATCCTTTGACGAATTTTGCATTTTTTCCCAATCCCTTGACAGAATTCAAGTTTTTTCGTGGTCTTTTGAATAATTTGGCATTTCTTCATAATTCTTTGACAAGATTCACTTTTTTTTTCTTTTTTACGATACTTTAACGAAATTTGCGTTTTTTCTGTAATTTTTTGACAAAATTTGTGCTTTTTCGAGATCTTTTGACAAAATCCGCATTTTTCCACAATTCTATGACGAAATTTACGTTCGTTTCGCTATCCATTGACGAAATTCGCACTTTTCCGCGATCCTTTGACGAAATTTGCATTCACAATATTTTGACAAAATTTGCGTTTTATTCGCGATATTTTGATGTAATTTGCATTTTGTTCGCAATCCTTTGTCGAAACTCGCATTTTTTCTGTGATATTTTGACAAAATTCAAATTTTGACAAAAATACCCAAAAGTTGGGGACAATTTTTTAAATTGATTTCATTAGTGCTGACAAAAATTGCCCACAAGAGATTTTCTTTGTCCGCAACTATGTCGCCGTGTCACGGTGTTTCTGCCTCTGGTCTTTTGAAGTATAAATATTAATATGTATTTAAAAAAAAAAACAAACACCATTACAAACAGAAAGATACCCTAGATAAGTGGGTATTTTTGTATTTTCAACCTGGGCAGTTTAACCAATTCACCATTTGCCCCGAGATAAGTCGGGGATAAAAGCACTGTTTCTCCATACCTGTTGCCGGTGATGTGGTTAAAAAGGCAGTTAAGGAGTTAAAAAGGGAAAACTAACATGAAAGGGATCTCCAGAAAAAAATGTTTTTTGAAATAGTGAATATTAATATTTTTTAAAACCAAAGATACCATTAGAATTAGAAAGATACAGCAAAAATTTCTGTGTTTCTCAGGGGAATATGCCGATTATAATTTCAAAACACAGAAAAAAGGATGCTTTTTGTTTTGTGTGCTGAAGAACTGAAGAAAGCCTGGACAGGCCCAGACACAATTGACAGCATGACAAAAACTCACAATTTTTTTAAGTTCATTAGGGTTTGTAATAAATATCTCAGCCAGGGTTCTTGCTGCCACTCGCCATTGCGCCAAATCACGACAAAATGTTTCATTTGGCGAGTAAATGGATGATTAGACTCGCCAAACTGCAAATGCTGAATTTTTACTTATCTTTTTTGTGTGTGTGTATCAGTACAGGCGACACTCTAATTTACATTACTGAATGATTAATGTCACTTATCATGTTCAATGTACCATACCATTTATATTATTTTTAGAGATACTAACCCAACACCAGCTCAATTTAGCATCGGACAAAGCCACAGTAAGCAAAAATGCCATTTCAGTATGGGTTAATGTGCCCAATAGGCAACAGTACTATTTTGAAATTGCTTTTGAAGTATAGGCTTCAATGAAAAGTCAGAGAATTCTAGAAAAATAAAGTTTTGACACATTTTGTTGTTTATATTTTGAATTTTTCAGAATTCATTGAATGCAATATTTTAAAATTCTGTTTTAACTGGGATTAGAAGTTTTATTTCATAACATTTCTATTCAGTTAAATCAGATTAAAAAAAAAAAAAAAAAATCTTGATTACATAAGACATTTAGAGTACACTTATGTTTTTAATTTCTGTAGCATATAATTAAATTTTGATGAATAACTGATCTATAAGCAGTTACAAAAACTCAGGTTATTTTAGAACATATTGAAAAAAAGGGGGATGCATTAAAGGGTTAAAGATCGAATTTTCAATGATTCACAACGAATTTTTTTTTTCATTTGACGAATGTTCTTTATTTCGCCAAATTGCTAATGCTCGTAAAAAGTCAGCGAGAACCCTGATCTCAACTAAGTATCAAAAAATCCAAAAACTGGCTGTGAAGTTCGTAACTTCAGACATTCAAGTACCTACCTACCAAATCCTATAGCTCAGCAATCGCTCCAGAACATAGCAAACGCATACAGACAGATGAAGTTCTATCCTTATTATTTTAGCTAATTCTCGCCATAACGAAAATTTTTCACTTAGTTATAAGTTGTGTTTACATTTGCAGAGATCGATGAGAGGTCAACCTTAAGTTTCTTTTTTTTTCAATGACTGCTGAAATTTTTTTATATCTACACACATGAGATTCTTAGTTAATATTCTTATTACATTTCCAAAGAATTAAACATTGTTTCATTTTTAATTTTTATGTAAAAGTAGAGCAGCATTCAAAAAATACTGTCAAAATTGATGTTGTAACTCTGTCTCTCTCTCTCTCTATATATATATATATATATATGCTGGGGGGAGGGGGTTAAATCACAAAAAAAGGGGGTCAGAAGTTTTCAGTTGGTTATAATAAAATGTTTATCTGTAAATAAAGAAAGCTAATCCAATCACTAAAGCCTAATTAAAAATATTAAATGCTCATGCAAAGATGAAAATGATTTTGTAAGTCAGAAAAAATTGCGTTATTGAGCAGAGAAAAACGGTATATTTTTGTGACAGCTTTAAAAATTGGTTACATTGGTGAACAAAAATTTTATATATTTACTTCTGTTTAGTACATTTTTACTTTGTTCTCCTGTAAGCATTTGTAAGTGGAAAATTCTCAATGGTTTTTGAGATTGATGTAATTTAAAATTATCATAAGTAAAGTACAAAGTGTCTGGGACTAAAGCTACTTATAAGAAAATTGAATAACTTGCTCAATAATACACCTATGAAAATGTAATTTGCTCTAAACATCAACCAAACCTTTAAAGTTTGTGATTGTTATTAATAAATCTCTATGTGTGCACCTTTTGTAACATGACCGATAGACTTACACTGTGTCATTTTTCTCCAGGTGTTTTCTATCACCTCCAAAGGAACTGTTTCAGAAGCAGGTACAGTTCTCTGACATAAATCTGCCATATTCGTGACTAGAGAGTGTTTGATCCAGGAAAAATTTGCGACCTATTTAGGGTCCCTTTCCCTTCACAAAATTCCTTTTAATAAAACAGGTCCCTTTACAAAGTTCTATTCCATAAAAGTTTGCCAGAAAAAAGAAAAAGAAAAAAAAAAAAAAACTTTAGGGGGACTTGAAAAAGTTATTAATAAATGTTTGATTCAAATTTGAGTAACTGGATTTCATCTTTCATTACAAAATGTTATTTTTCTCAAAAATATTGTTAGAGATTTGCTCTTTTGTTTCAAAAACATGCCACCAGATGGCAGCATCATACAAAAATCTTTCTTGTTTTATTGAAACAGAGACTCAAAACCGTAGTTGCGTCCATGACTTTATAGCTGTAAGCAGCAGAATGCTGCTGGGATTAAAAATCCTATGTAACTCACTAGTATTCCAAAGGAATAATATATTAAAAACTGCAACAAACTAATGTTTAGTATTAGATTAATTTTTAACACAGTTATTCAATTTGTAAATAAATCATAACACTTGTAAATTTAACACCAGATACTGTGATCTTTAAAGGTTAGTTAGGTGAATAAGTCCCCCATATTTGTCTGGGATGGCTCAGTTTGTAGAGCATTAGTGGCTTCAGCCAAAACGTCCCTGGTTTGAATCCTGGTCCAGACTTTTTTCACCCACTTATAAATTTACAACTGTTAATGTTTAATAGTTCAAAGCATTTCTTCATATTTGTGTTTATAAATAGTTTCAAGAATACATCTATTTTCATATTGTGAGTGTTATAAGTATTGTGTGCAGCATCTTATTCTACATGTATTTTTCTTCTAATAAATGTGTTTTGTTCATCTTAAGAAGAATCTATTTCAATTGAATAATTCACAAGGCATAAAGGTAAAGCTTTTAACTTTTCTTATTATTCACTATTGAGGAATTTCTTATTCATCCCTTTAAATGGAATAACATTCCAACAAATATAATAAATTTCATAAAAATAACTTTTACTTTTCACAAAATGGGCACTAAGGTCTGGGGGGGGGGAAACCCTGCATTGACCCCTGTTTAATTGCAGTAAAAAATGTCTTTTATGTATCCCCCAATAAAAGAAATCCATAGGGGTTAGATATAAAGATGTGGGAGGCTGTGCTATTTGCTCACATTGGTTGGTTCAACACTTAAAGAAGTCCATAGTTAAAGGATCCCACAAACTTTATATATTCATCTTTAGTTTACAAGAACCAGAATTTTCATACATGTATTATTGAGGGAGTTATCCAGCATTCTTATTGGTGGTTTTTGTCCCGGATATCTTGTATATAGTCCCGTATTTTTCACATTATTCATTTTTATCTAAGTTTCATGAAGGCAAAATATTGGTCTAACAACATGGAGTTCATACATTACATTCTAGAGACCAGGTTGAAGCAATTTTGGCATCCATTAAAATATCAGCTTTCAAAAGAAATATATATCTATATTTTTTTTTTCTGAATTAGTTGTGCAATTATTTTGCATTTTATCCTGCTTTGAAACTAAATCTTTATTTTAATTTCATACGAAGTGTTTGTAATTTTCTTTAAAATGATGCTTCATTAAAGTTGCTTATTTTCATTAATATCTAATTATTTATCTTTTATATAGTATGAAAAAACAAAAAGAAGCAGTTATGGCAGCATTCAATGGGAATGTTACTAAACTTATGAAGCATACTGTAAGTATATTTATATGTATATAAATCATTTATTAAATGCATTATTAAATTGCCTGGAGTAACTGTTAATAGTTAGGACCTCTAAAATATGCGAAAATTCAATATTCCATATAATCTACATTTGTCTGCTCAATCTCTAATTTTCAGCATAATTTTATTCCTATATCTTTCCCACTTATTGAATTCACCTTTAATTTAAATAAACTGGGTTTTTTTTTTTTTTTTAAAAAAGCTATGTTGTTTTTATTAATTTTTCAAATTTTATTTGGTTTTGATATTTTTTATAATATTAATTCACAAATATCAGTATGTATTTCCGTATATTATATTATCATTCATAAATATCGGTCTTTGAAAAACACCATTTCAAATATGTTAGAAAAAAATTCCCAAACAATTCTTTAAAGACACTTTTACTAAAGTTACAGACTAATTCAGCAATATCTTTAAAAAAAATTTTAAAAACAATGTCAATAATATTACAATTTTTGAATGCTGAAAAAGTCGAAAGAATGATATGAGAAAATTGATAGTCTTCAGTGAAGTTAAAAAAAAATTTATTTCAAAAGCATCAAATGCTAATGTTGAAAGAGTATTTTGTGCTTTCAAACCTCTACAATCATAACTGCAAAAGAAACTTGGAATAATAAAAGACACAGATAATCAGGACTCTGCATTGATATGAGGGAGGAAACCCTCATACATTCAAATTTTGGAGATAGCCGTAAAAACATCAGGGGCATACATTACATTCGCAAGAACCCAATTTATGAGTTCGGATCCGTAGTGAATCAAAGCTGCCAACATAGAAAGTCAAGAATGATAATTAAATCACAAGGACAAGTTCTTTATGCACAACTGAATGTTTGATTTATTGATATTGTTTATATGTTACCAGCCAGCCGTAAGGCTTATTAGAAATTTTAAAAGCAGGGAGGTGTCACTGTTACATTATAACATTTTTGTAGTAATCTTCTGCCTCGAAACAGCCGTGTATTAGAGTTTTGTTCATTTGGCATAACATCAGATAAAACACGCCAAGCTTTCACCAAAATAATTTGGCAAAAAATGAAAGCCCCAGTAAAATAAATCCGATGGCATATATAATTTCATCAAATAATGTAACAACATTTTCAATAAATCATTAAATGATTTAGATCAAGAGTAATAAAACAGATTGTATAACCAACTAACACCTTAAATTATCTTTTTGATTTATGAAATGATTTTCTTAAAAGGAAATTACAAGTTATCTATGATATTATCATGTAAAGTAATCTAAAAAATAATATATCACCACTAGGAAATCAAATGTATTTATTTACCTACTATGTAATGGTTTGCTAAATAATTTATAATCATTTCTCTGCCTTCTCTAAAGATTTAAAAATAAAATTCAAAAAGAAAGAATACTTAATGATAGAAAATGGATTCTTTTTCAGAAGAAAATGAGTGTCTCATAAAAAGCTATGTAGTTTAATAATTAATGTTTCATGAAATTTAACCTGCGTGAACTCACACCGGGTATCACATGCCCGATCCATTATCATTCAATGTTTTTGTTACTTTGTTCTTATCGGATTAGGCCAGAATTTCGAATAACTGTATTCAAAGCCTCATTCTTCCAGCAGGGGGAGAACTAGTTCTACTCTAAAAATAGATTTTGAGAAATAGGTATTGGGGGTATGTGATACCCGTGCCTGTCCTTGCGTCAGTCATATCTTTAGTTTTTTTTCTGTCAGTTTAGTGTATTATCAGGGGTGATTGTGCTCCGGGTGTAGCCCGGATTTCCGTTTTTTTCGGTCGTTCCTTCCGGGTTTTATGAGATCGTTACGTTTAGTGGAAAATTTGGACATTTAAAAACATCGCGAATTTCGACAAATGGTCGCCGAAAAAAAATCAATTCCTCAATCGTTTGCTGAAAAAAAATCGACAATTTCGTCAAAGGATTGCGGGAAAAAAAGTGAATTTCGTCAAAGAATCTCGAAATAAACACAAATTTCGTCAAAGGATCGCGAAAAAAGCGCGAATTTAGCAAAGGATCGCAATAAAACTAAGATTTTCGTCAAAACATCGCGGGAAAATGCGATTTTTGTCAAAAGATTGCAGGAAAAACGGATATATCGTCAAAGGATTGCTGGAAAAACGCAAATTTCGTTTAAACATCACGTAAAAACATTAATTTCTTTCAAGAATCACGGGAAAAACTCGAATTTTGTCAAAAGACTATAGAAAAAACACATAATTAGAACCGGGAAGGATTTTCCCATCCTGGAATCGTGGGGAAAAGCGATTTTTGTCAAAAGATTGTAGAGAAAAACGCAATTTTCGTCAAAGTATCGCGGGAAAGACGAAAATATCGCCAAAGGATCGCTGGAAAAACGCGAACTTCCATAAAGGATCGCGGAAAAAAACTAATTTCTTTAAATAATCGCGAAAAAACCCGTAAATTTCACCAAACGATCGCGAAAAAAACGTGAAATTTGTCAAAGAATCTCGAAATAAAACAAATTTCATCTAATGATCGCAAAATAAACACAAATTTCGTCAAAAGATCAGAAAAAAGTGCAAAATTCGCAAAGGATCGCGAAAAAAAACAAGATTTTCGTCAAAAGATCGCGGGAAAAACGGAAATGCCGCCAAAGGATCGCGAGAAAAACGCAAATTTCATTAAAGGATAACGAAAAAAAAATTTCTTAAAAGAATCGTGGAAAAAACGCGAATTTCGTCAAACGATCGCGGGAAAAAACGCGATTTTCGTCAAAGAATCGCTAGAAAAATGGAAATATCGTCAAAGGATTGCAGAAAAAATGCAAATTTTGTTAAAGGATCACGGGTGTAAAACATTAATTTCTTTAAAGAATCGCGAAAAAACACAAATTTCGCCGAAAAATCGCGGAAAAAACGCGAAAAGGATCGCGCAAAAAAACCCTCACATAATTAGAACCAGGAGTGATGCTCTCCCCACTCTCTCTGCTGTAACCTTTCAGAAAAGTTGCTGTGAATTTCAGATACATTTTTTTTTTTAAACTCAGAATCACCCCTGGTATTGTGTTATCCATCTCAATCTCAGTACAAAAATGTCCATAATTGTATATCTGTAATGTGTAATACCCAAAAAGAAATTTACCTTGTGTAAGAGTAAAGCTAAAAAAAAAAAAAAATCTGTTTTTTTTTTATTAGAAAAAAAAAACAGATTTTTTTTTTCTTCTAAGTGGCTAAGTGGCCACTTAGAAGTAAGATTTTACTTCTAAGTGGCTAAATATTAATTTAGCCGCTTAGAAGTAAAATTGGATTGGTTTTGACATTTTTTTTACTGTTTTTAAATAATTAGGTATGACTTGCATTAAATCTACTAAGAGAACTCTTATCACACAATTTATACTTGTTTCATGAGTACTTAAAATAAATTCATTTACTGAATATAGAATTCAAACTTTGCATATTTAACAAGATAAATTGCACTCTCCATTTGATGAAGTCATTTAGCTTTCTGTGAAATTAACATAAGTTTGCCAAATTATGTTTTTATGCAATTGTATATTTCAAACAATAGCAGAAATGTGTCATTTGATTGTCATGCTATTGCAGCATCAGTTGTTATGTAAATTGATATTGGTATATTTTGCATCGATAATTTTCAGGGTTTTTTACTTTGTATCGATTAATTTTCAGGGTTTTTCACTCTGAGTCACAATCACCCCTGTATTATGACGCGCTATTTGAATTATGACGAAGAAAATAAATATTTTAGACACCTTATAGATACTGTTTCTAGGGATGATGGACCTATATTCTGACGAGAGTGTTGCCTCTGGGGATGAAGGATATTGTAGTAATCACGATTCTTCTACTGAAATTGAGACAGAAACAGAAGAAGAAAGTTCACTGTCAAATCGTTGCTCAACGGTTATTTTATTTTCAATATTGAATGTGGCTGCTATTAATGTCAGTATTTTGTTGATGTCCATGAAAAATCCCCCCCCCCCCCCACACACACACACACACACACAGTTCAGAAACAAACGTTTCTTTTTGGAAACACTGAGACTCTTTCTTTCAGAACAACACATAAACCATAAACCTCGAAGAAAATCAACTTATCCAAGCACTTGTAAGGAACTGGAAATCCCTAATAGTGAACCATCTGCAAAAAAACACAAAGCAAATTATAAACGATGTGCATTTTGTCCATCTAATAAGGACAGAAAATCAAGGTTTATGTGCCAAAAAAGTGAGAAAATTCTCTGTGTTGAACATCAGTATGTATTTTGTCAAAATTATCTTTAAACATGTAAGTATGTATTATTAAATTCATTAAAATACTTTAATGTATTATTTTTTAATATTTAATTATGTAAGGTTTGCTTATAAACAGTATTAATTCATATTTAAATAGCAGAAATGAACTAGGGTGTGAGATACCCGGCACAAGTTCTCGCGTTTGAAAATGGGTGTGTGTTCTCGCGGGTTAAGATTATATGTGATTGACATCACAGGATTCTATTGCATTGATATTCTACAAAACTTCTTAGTATACTAAATACAGTTCAGCTGGAAAATGCATAACCCAATCAAAAAACACCCTTAAGTATTCCATAAACTTTTCCATGTAAAACGGACAAAATGTCTTGCACATGACACTTACATAAATACCTATATCTATTAATTTATAAGTTATTAGAATATAAACTATACATTAAAAATAACAAAAAACCTATTTTGATATTAGAATAGTTGTTTTAATTTGAGGATACAATAGCATTGTCAGACCTGCCAACTGCTACGAAAAAATCGTAGTTGCTACGATTTGAACCCATAAACTACGATGCTACGAAAATCAGTCTTAAACTACGATTTTTTGCAAAAAACACAAATGCATTTTTGTTTCTAGTTGCGATTTTTAACGCGCACGGTATATTTTTCAGGAGTGATTCTGTTCCGAAATTTCCAACATTTCAAAGCATTCATTTCCAAAAGTTTTAAAAAACAAGTCATTAATCTGAAAATTCGGACATTAAAAAAATATTCATGGAGAAAAAAAAAATCTGAGCTATGTATATCAACCACAAGTGAATCGTGTTTTTGTAAATTATTTATACAGGAATTCCCTTCTTTAGAAACAGGGATGCCATTTTAAGAATTCCTGGAGGGAAGGGGGGTCTTTGAGGTTCAAGATTTGAAATAGTGTTCAAAATCGCACGATTTGTACTATTTATTATTAAACATTTCAATTTACGAATTATTATTAAACATTTCAATTTTGTGTGGTTAAAAAACACAATAGTTGTCAAAAGTTCATTGTAAAAAGTGCAGATTTCAACAAAGAATCATGATAGAAAAATGTGAATTACGATAATGGGGAAAAAATTGTGAATATCCTGAAATGGTCGCGGGAAAAAAAATGCGAGAATTTCGTCAAAATTTACTGCACTGGGCTAAAAATCAGGGATAAAAATTGGAACCAGGCATCTTTTACAAATGTAAAAAAATGCTGCAAAACGAGAAGAAACTTTAAATATCGCATAAAAATTTTCAGAGGAAAAAATTTACTATATTGAGTTGAAAGACTGAAACCGTATTCCTTTTACGAATGTCAAAAGATGGCTCCGAAACACGAAAAACCAACCAACCAACCTCCAGATTAATTTCAATATTCTGTGCTACGATTTCTCATTTTCAAAAGTTGGCAGGTCTGCATTGTTAAAACAGCAGAAATATGTAGAAAAGCTGTCCCACAAGTAATATGGAAAGGCCCTTTAATATGTTTAAAAATCTCTACATTTTAAGCCCTAGACCTAAGTAATCTGTTCCTTTTTAACAGGTTTAAAAATCTCTACATTTTAAACCCTAGACATACGTAATCTGCCTGTTTTAGGGCCATTCATATGAAAAATCGACAAAATGTCTTGCGCGTGACACTTACATAAGTACCTATATCTATCAACGCATAAGTTGTTAAAATACAAAGAAACCCCAATTTAACGTTATTCAAGGAACCATACAGAAGTGACGCTAAATGTTTTAAAACATTAAATCAGGACAAGATGAAAACAAAACACTGAGCATAAAAAGAAGATTAATTTTGGTAAAATACCTTTTATATTTTCATTTGCAATGATTTCGACTTAAGTTTTCTAAATTACTCTTTAAAGAAAATCGGTTATTTTACTTTGCTTCCAATTGTTAGTTGTTACATCACAAATCGCATTCTCAACATATATGAGTTTTCAGTAAGTTTCCCATTTTTTTTTTTTCAAACTTTGCTTCATTAAACCTACTACTTGTTTTCAAATTATTTGCAAAGTTGAATATGGAATTCTAATTAACCTAGCAAAATCAGCTTTATTGCCATTTTAATTTTTGGCTTTCCTGACGATTTCCACTTTTTCAAGCCATGGAAATCTTTTTCTTTTTGATGCCATACTTTAATATCTAAAGCTATTGAAAAATCTCTAACGAATGCTATCAGCCCCATGGGTGATTCTGAGTAGAAGAAAATGAACAGAATGAAATAATCTGAAATTCACAGCAAATTTTCTGAAAGGTAACAGCAGAGGGGAGAAGGGGAAGGAAATCCCCTCCCGGCACTATGTGTTTTTTCCTTGGCCCTTTGACGAAATTTGCATTTTTTTTTTTTTTACACGATCCTTTGGCAAAATTTGCGTTTTTTTGTGATTCTCTGAAGAAATTTGTGTTTTTTTTTTTTCTGTGGCCCTTTGACGAAATTTGCATTTTTTTTTTTTTTTTTTTTTTTTTTTTACACGATCCTTTGGCAAAATTTGCGTTTTTTTGTGATTCTCTGAAGAAATTTGTGTTTTTTTTTGTTTTTTTTCTGTGGACCTTTGACGAAATTCGCCTTTTCCCCGTCATACTTTGACGAAATTGCCGATTTTTTTTCTGCAAATGATTGATGAAATTGAGCAGGGTTGTTTGATTTAAATCAGCGTGATTTAAATCAAATGATTTTTTTTTAAATCTTTGATTCAAATCAGTCTTTTTTTTAACATTGATATTTGCGGGCTAAATAAGAATAAAATTCATCATTTATGTTACAAGAAAAGTCATCATTCATTTCAGATTAAAAATTACCATCTAATAACATTAAATAAAATTTATAAGTTCAAAATACTATTATTTTATGAAAATAAGTGCAATTGTATTAAAAATATTATCAATCCATCGTACATTTCCAAAAAATACTGATAAATGCTCTCTCATTTTTAAATTTTCTTTTATATGATAACTTCATTTTTGCAAGTTAAAGCTTAAGCTATAGTTAAAACCATTTAAAATAATGTATTTAATATAATAGTATTTTCAGTGCAGAGTTAATTTCTCTGAAGCAGATTACACACAATTCACGAATTTGTTTTATGCTTAGTTGCCTACACCTGCAAATAACTTTATCCCATATGTTGCTGCTTCATATATTGATAAAATATTATGATCAATACTTGGACATAATAAATATTTCGACTATTTGTCTAACACAGAATTCCAATTTCATGTTTCTTCTATAACTGAAAATATTTTAATAGCTGTGAACAATCCCTTTTTCTTTAATTTTCATAGAATTCATTGCTTACTGCAATTGAAAATATAAGGAATATTGCTGTGTCTTATTCATGGGTCTGTCCAGGATTTATGTGTCCTATTTTTGTGAAGTTTTTTTTAATTGAAAAATCTAATCACAATTTTGTGAATTTGAATACATCATTATATATAGGCTCTTGTTTATGTTTTTAACAAGATCGTTTCTTTATAATTAAAAAAACAAGTATGTAATAGGTACTTTGTTGACTTCAATTATTTATGACAGGTTAAATTTTATTTTAAAATAAATAATTTGTGAAAGTTTAAGTTTGGCGACAGAAAAGTTCAGGGAACATCTATTTTGAAGACAAAGAATTTTGTGAAGGGCCCTGTTTTAAGATGAAAATTTACATGAAGGGTCCTGTCCAAATATTTAAACAATTGTGAAAGGCCCTTTAAAGGATCCAAACTTTTCCTAAACAAATCCCTGTTATTTCTAAGCTAAGCAGTCATTCCTACTGTCCAGTAAGCATGATTGATTGTTGAAATTCTCAACAGCTGAGGGCAAGATAACACTGACAATAGATAGTTTTAGGCTTTCAGTTATAAGATTATTTTTCATCTGGTAACTGTTTTGTCAATCATTATATTAGTATAGTATAGTGTGAATCACAAGTTGAAACAATAATGTCATTTATTAATTCTAGGCACAGTTACAGTGAGCTTTTGGATTTGTTCATAAATAAGAAAAATGGTTTGCAGAAAGAAATATCCAATGTGGCTTTATTTTACAGAAAAAAAATACTAAGGTGTAATATAGCTATATGCAAATAGTGTAGTGATAAAATGATGGGTATTATGGCATACGGCAAGATCGTATAAACACAAAGAAACTTGCAGACTGTGTGATAAAGATAACATTAGTTAATCTGAAACAGCAATGGATGGAATACACATTTAAAATTTTATGTTGCATTTATTATGTGTTTATATATTATATATATTAATGGAGTAATACATTAATGAAAAATAAATAACTTTAAATTAACTAGAAATTCATACGCAGAACATGCATAGATATATGTATAACAAGTTTAAGTTCTAAGTGATTTTTTTTATATTTGTTTGCAACAATTTTTAATTTTTATTTAAAATATCTTGAATTCTTATCTAGGAAATGTAATGAAATTAATAGAAATGTGTTAATCTAAACAGAAAAAATAATTAAAAGTACACAAATAATATTAATAAAAAAAATCCGATTTAAATAAAAAAAATCATGATTTTTAACAACCCTGAACTCTTGGTATTACCTAATTCTGTACCCGTATGAAAGAGCGTCATCAAATTCATCACTTGAATTCTTATCTAGGAAATGTAATGAAATTAATAGAAATGTGTTAATCTAAACAGAAAAAATAATTAAAAGTACACAAATAATATTAATAAAAAAAATCCGATTTAAATAAAAAAAATCATGATTTTTAACAACCCTGAACTCTTGGTATTACCTAATTCTGTACCCGTATGAAAGAGCGTCATCAAATATGTCTGATATGTATGTGTCTTACATGTCAAATATGCCAAACAAAAACAGAGTTTAAAAGAAATTTCAAATATTAAAATAACATCACTTTATCTTAATAAACTTTAATGTAATTATCACTGTGATAATGATTGAATTTTATTTACTAATTTTGCTTTCATTAAAAATTGCTGATTTGTTTTTAACCATAGTAAGGAAAAAAACAAATTTTCTAAAATGGATATTTCTTAATTTTTTTCTTTTTTAATGTAATTATTTTGCCTAGTCATCCACATATTGTATGCTTAATTTCACTAACTTGAAGCATAATTCCGAAATAATTTTTGAATAATTAATTGTTAATAAATGATTTAATTATTTTTTATCTAGAAATTAAAGATTTCTTGTAAATAAAATGTTTTTCTTTAATTTAAAAAAAATTATGGTACTTTTCGGTTTGCCGGGCACCAGTGTTATAAATACATATATATATGCACATGCAAATATATATGTATATACATATGTTTATATATGTATGTGTGTGTGTGTACATGTATGTATATGTATATACATATGTCTGCATATGTAACATAACACTGGCGCCCGACTAACCGAAAAGTACCAATATTATTTAATTGTCATGCTGTATTACCTGAAGAGACATTTTATGCTAGTTTTCATTGTGAAATTAAAATTTTCTTTTCCTATGAACAAATAGTTCTTTTATTGCATTATTACATTTCTTCTGTTAACCATATGTTACTTCTGCTTTTGGGGATAAGAAACACGTAGCAAACAAGAAAGAAAGCAAAAAATAAGAATTTATTCATTGAAATACCCGCAGTATTATTATTATATATGTTTTTTTAACTTTTGTTTTTCTGTAATATTCAATTCTTTTCTTACTTTTTATTTACCTTTTTACATTGTTGATTTGTGTCAGCAATTTTCTTTATATACAGGGTGAGTCTAAAATCCTGGGACAAACTTTAAGGGAAGGTAGGGGACATCACAAGGATTCAGATTTGCATAGCAACCCATGGTCGGAAACGCTTTCCTGGTGCGGTAGTAACGACACAAAACACAAGAAAGACAGCACACGAATAAGAGGAGAAAACATGTTTATTATCCTTAGTACAGCAAAAAACAAAGAAAAAAAGAACTTTAAAGAGACAATGATAGTCATCAAGTAGGTGTTTGAAATTACGACCCTGGGCTGTGATGCATGGAAGCACATCTCAGGTGCACGGAAGATGTAATGTTCTTGAAAATACCGGGAGTGTCCTGGACTTCCCCAGCAGCAGGCATGATGCGAGCAACAAGTTCCTCAGCTTTTTCCAGTATTGTCCCAGCATTTTTGCAGCACTACGAATAATAAACATGTTTTCTCTCCCTGTTCATGTCCTTTCTTTCTTGTGTTTTGTGTTGTCACTACCGCATCAGGAAAGAATTTCCGATCATGGGTTGCTATGCAAATCTGAATCCTTGTGATGTCCCCTACCTCTCGTTAAAGTTTGTCCTATGATTTTAGACTCACTGTATATATATGTAGAGCACACACACTATTGTTAATTTAAGCACACTGTTTTTCAAATACAAAGATAGTAGAACTCAAGTTCTAAACATAGAAAAATCTTTTTTTTAATTTTAAATCCAATTTCTGCCGGTAGTGTAAATGTAAAATGTGTTTTAATTTATGTCAAAGATGAATTAATAGTATACAATTTTATTTAAACAATAATCTTTTTAATGCATATATAAGACTAGTAGAATAGGTGCGTATGAACCTTCATAAATTTTCTGAGAATAAAGTATGAATCGTTTTTGCCATCTTTATTGTATGTGGTTTGAGTTGCTGTCAAATTTATGATTGGGATGACAGATAAACAGCTCAATTCTGATAGAACAAACTTCATAGGATTATAAAAATTTATTAACTTTAATGAAATTTTGTTATTATAAAATTACACTTAATGCATTGGGATTTTGTAGAAAATATTTTTCACTTGTATAAATGCTACATTGTTATAATTTTTAGGAAAATATTTTCTACTTTTTAAAAAATATGTATATTTTTGCATTTATATATTTCACACTTTTAAATTTTTAATATTTTTAACAGGAAGCAGCAGATGTTGTTGAGACTGCTTTCAATGAATGTGCAAATGCTCTGCAACGATTTCAGATGATTCAAGAATTTTATGGATCAAGTTACCGGCTCTTTAAAGTGAGTTTTTTTTTTTTTTTTTTTTTTTTTTTTGGTAATCTCTCCACCTTTTAATTCCTTATTAAAGAAATAAATTAAAACTTTTTATTTTATTTTATTAGGAATCAAATATTCATAATTTAGCTGAGCTTCTTGAACAAAAGCCTGAAACTAAGGTATCTGTTATGAATAGCATGAAGGAAGAACTTATGAAAGTTCTTGAAAAGTAAGTACTGTATATATATATATATATATATACATACAGTAAACTCTCTGTAAGGCGGGCTCTGTGTAAAACGGAAATCTGTCCAACTCTTTTTTAAGTCCCTGCAAATCTATAGACATTGAGTAAAATTTTTCTAAGGCGGAATATTGTCTACTACAGAAAAATTTCTCGATCTCGATTGATTCCATCTTAGATAGAGTTTACTGTATATATAAAGCTCCTCTGGCTGTAGTGTAGGTTATTCATCATTTCTTATTATACATTTCTGGTTTCCAATGTTCATATTTTGTTCATCTTTAGAATTTTACCAACTTGTTCTTACATTTGTGATTTCATTTTTATTATATATATATATGTGTATATATGTATAGAGGGTATCCCCACCTCTCAGATCAAGGCCTAATAGCTACCATAAATATGCATAAGTTGACTTTTTTCTTTGTGAGGAAAAAATAAATAATTCATGTATATGTCAAACCTCAAATCTCTTTCTTATTCATAAACTTTCTTCAATATATTGCTTAAAAATATTCATCTGTTGTGCACTTTTAAAAAAGGCCTTTAAAATGTTGTTTACATGTTACTTAAAAAAATGGATTACACATGTCATTATCTTCATATAAATATATATACAATGATACCTTCAAATAAGGGACACCTCTATTTAAGGGACATGGTAATGTATTTACCTCTAATTAAGGGACACTTGAAAATGTCACAAAGTCTTTAGGTTTGTTTTTTTTTTCTGCCGAGCATCTTCGGTCTGTGCATCGATCTTTCGTTTCTCTGCTTCTTCCTCGTCCGGCACAGTGCATGCATGATTATGTATAGTGAAGTTATAGATTAAAAGAGAAAAAGGTTATCCTTGAAGGAAAACGTGACAGTGATTGAGGTAGCAGAAAAAGAAAAAGTAATTTTAGGCAATTAATTGAGAGATTTCAAATAAGTAAAAATCAAGTCAGTAATTTGATAAAAGAAGTGGATAAGATCAATCAATTATGGATAACTAATGCAAATGTAAAATCGAACTGAAAAGTTTCGTAAAACTGAAGCGTCTGAAATTGATTCAATCTTATTCCATTGGTGCTGTTCTATAAGAGCAAAAAATAAAGTGGCATCATACTCGAAGAAAAAATCAAAGAAATTGCCGAGGCTTTATGGATTGTGAACTTAAACATCGAATGGCGGCTTGAAAAATTCAAGTTGCGCCTTTCATTCAAAGCTGTATGTTTTGAAGAAAAATATGTGGACCCCCAATATAGCACAAAATTAGCATTCGCCAGGCGTCGAGTAACACTTAAAACATGGCGATTAACTTTATTGTCCTTACTCGCCAAACTCAATGGGCACCACTCGCCAAACGCGATGGTTGAAAGATCGATGCCAGGGAGGAAAGGGGTGAAATTCGTTTGGAATTTACGGCGTCCAAATCGGCGATTCTCCCGAACGTAAGAAAAGAAAGAAGCAGGGGTAATTCTGTCTCGAATTTTCCGAAAATTTAAGGCATTCGGTTCCGGAAAAAAAAAATGTTCATAAGTTCGAAAATTCGGACATAAAAATATCGCTAATTTCGATATAGTCGCCGAAAAAAATCGATTTCGTCAATCATTCGTAGAAAAAAATCACCAATTCCGTCAAAGAATTGCGAAAAAAAGTGAATTTCGCCCAAGGACCATGTAAAAAATGCGAATTACGTCAAATCATCGAGGGAAAAAGCGCAAATTTCGTTAAAAGATTGCGGAGAAAACGCAACTTTCGTGACAAATTCGTGGAAAAACACAAATTTCGTCAAAAAATCGCGGAAAAAACACACATTTCGTGAAAAGATCGTGAAAAAACGCAAATTTCGACAAAGGATCACGAAAAATAATCACAAAATTCTTCAAAGTATCACGGAAAATGCAAATTTCGTGAAAAGATCGCGGAAAATAGCAAAATTCGTGAAAAGATTTCAGAAAATAGCAAAATTGGAGAAAAGATCGTGGAAAAAATGCAAATTTTGTAACCAAGAAAAAAAAAAAAAAAAAAAAAAAAAATGCAAATTTCGTCAAAAGATCACAGAAAAACACAAATTTCGAGTAAAGGTCGCGGAAAAAACGTAAATTTCGACAAAGAATCACAAAATTCTTCAAAGTATCACGGAAAAACCCAAATTTCGTGAAAAGATCGCGGAAAATGCAAAATTCGTGAAAAGGTCGCGGATAGAACACAAAATTCGTGAAAAGATCGCGAAAAAAACGCACATTTCGTGAAGATCGCGGAAAAAATGCACATTTCGTCAAAAGATCGCGGAAAAAATGCAAATTTCGTCAAAAGATTGCGAAAAAAAAAACACAAATTTCGAGAAAAGATCGCGGAAAAAGGTAAATTTCGTGAAAAGATCATGGAGCAAACGCAACTTTCATCAAAAGATCGTGGAAAAAACGCAAATTTCGTGAAAAGATCGCGGAAAACACACAACTTTCGTCAAAAGATCGTGAAAAAACACAAAATTCACGAAAAGATTGCGGAGTAAAACACAAATTTCATCAAAGGATCGCGGAAAAAACGCAAATTTCGTCAAAAGATCGCCTAAAAACGCAAATTTCGTCAAAAAATCTTGAAAAACAAATGGAAATATTTTCAAAATGGCCAAAAAACCCACAAATTTCGTTAAAAGATTACAAAAAAAAATGCAATTTTGTGAAAAGATCGCGGAAAAAATGCAGATTTTGTCAAAAGATCGCAGAAAAACGCAGATTTTGCAAAAGGTCACGAAAAACCGTGAATTTCGTCAAAAGATCATGAAAAATGCGCAAAATTTGTTAAATGGTCACAGAAAATTGCATATTAGTTGGTGCCGAGGGGCGGGGGGGGGGGGGGGTCCCCCTCTGCTGTAACCTTTCTGAAAATTTCCTGTGAATTTATTTCATTGCAATTAATAGTAAAAATAAAATTTTTCAGTTGAATGTAATCATATCGAATGGTAAGTAATATATATTAGTAAATTACAATGTTGATAGTTTGAAAAAACACGATTTTGTATGGAGCGTACATAACTTTGTTACTGATTAGTGGTTAAAAAAACTGGCCAGTTGATAAAAATGTGAATTTTGACCTATAACCCCCAACATGTAGCAGACTGGCTTGAAAAATTTCAATCGATATGTGAAGGTTATGCAGCTAAAGACATATTTAAGATTGATGAATGCGAACCCTTTTTCAGAATTTTAATGAATGAAACACTTTGTTTTATATTTGAGATGTGCAGTGGGGGCAAAGTTTTGAAAGAATGTTTTATTGTTGTGTGTTTGGTTTAACGCAGAAGGAAAATTTCAGATCTCAATAGTTTAAAAAATAATAATAATAATAACAGTTGCTCTAAAAACATCAGTTTAACATCCTTATCAGTACCATGGGAAGCAAATAAATCTTCTTTGATGACTTTGTGCATGATGTCCAATTGGTTAATTGTGTTTGACAAAAAAATGAAGAAAGATGCTCCTTATGAACAACACAGTACCTTATCCTGTAGATGTGAAATTGAGTAACGTGAAAGCTGTCTTCCTTCCTGCTAACACACTTCAAAATTGCAGCTACTCCTCTATGTCAAGGAGTCAATAAAAGTAAAAAAAAAACAAAACAAAAAAAAAAAAAAACAGAAAATGCTTTCTTTGGCACATTATTGAACAAAGCAATTCCTCTAAAAATTGCGACCAACTTGCGAAATCCGTTACAAGCACTACGCTGGATATCGACATCTGTTAACTGTATATCTAAAAATTGTGTGAAGCATTGTTTTAAAAGGGCTCGTTTTTGCATTTCAGATAGAGAAGTAATCTGTGATGAAAAGGAAAATATAGATTCTTGTGAACTTATCAAATAGGCAGACAGTGATGTTTATACAGAGGTATACAACACAATTCACTAGCATTTATTTACCCACAATTCAGGTGAAGACATCAGATCGTTTATCCCCATAGAAAATAATGCTGAAAATTGGGAGGATGACTCTGAAAGTGAAGAAGAGTTGAAAATTGTGAAATAAAGAACTTTACAGATGCTTTGAAATATGCAAAGCAATTGAATACTTCTTTCGTAAATACTGCTGATAATGAAGGACTAAAATTTATAAGTATAGTAAATGAGCACTTAAAATCTGCAAAACAATTACTTTTGACTGATTACTTTAAGCTAGATTCTTTAAAATGTCATTGTACTTTTTGCATGTACACAAATATACAAATCATTTAATGATTTAGTAATTAATTAAAAATTTGTATTAATTAATTTTCTATTCCATTTGTGCCTGATTAACGTAATTTATAGCCTTTGGGTACATTTAAACACTTCACATTTAATGTTTTGTTATTTTTTTATGTCCTTCTGAACGATTAATTTAAAAAAAGGTAAAAACTCCAAGTAAGGGACAAAACTTCCGGTCCCATGCGTGTCCCTTATTCGGAGGTTTCACTGTATATATAAAGGTGTTCACTCATTAATTTATACTTAGCCATTTTCAAAAGCTGGAACGTATGTAATGTTTGACTTTTTCAGATTTCTGTTTTGTACTTGCTTGTGCTTGGAAAGGCAGGCATCTGAAAACTGAAGCAATAATGTCAAACCTCCAGGAATGACTGGAGGAGTTGAGTGGGAAAATAAGTGTTTCAAATATGGAATTTTTTGACTTTGTGTATAAGTTGACCATGACCACTTCTACTTTGTATCTGTATCCCCCCCCCCCCCTCATCTTAACTTCTCAATATTTGTGTGTATATTCAGTAATTCCTTAACTGTTAGAGAAAGAGCTTGGAGAAAGTTTATCTAAATGTAACTTATAAGACTCAGGGACTGTATAAAAAATAAAAATTTAAGTTTTATAATTAAAAAATATTTTAATTTTAATTTAAGTGACTTTTGATATGATGAAGAACAACATTTGAAATACTTTCGCAAGTGGAACTATACCTCTAAAACTAATAGTTGAGGAATTATCTAATAGTCAACGATAAGGGGTGAGAGTTACCTTTTTATGAATGCTATATATATATAACTTTTTTCCAAGTTATAAATATTTAAAAATATATTTATTGTTATCTTTATTTTCCCCGGGGATGGGGAAATACACCCTTTTACATCAATTTTAGGCATTCGTCTAATCATAGAAATGGCCTTGAGTGCGAAAATTCCGGAGTTTTTCTGGAAATGTATGGTAAAATATGGTGGTACAGAATACAGAAATCTGTGTCTATGGGGGGTGGGGGACACACTACTGAATTTTGATTTCAGTTTCCCTGCAATCTTATGTTCTGCAGAATTCTTCAGTATCAGTATATTGTGCCATTAATAGACTATATTTTTATTTTCCGCAGAATTCTTCAGTATCAGTATATTGTGTCATTAATAGGTGCAAAGAAAAAAAAAATTACTAGCCAAAAGATATTTTTTTAACAATTTTTACATTTCTCAAAAACATGATGTCTACTGATCATAACAGCATTGTGAATTTCACCTATCAGTCGTGAAAAAATTACGAATTTCACCAATCGTTCATGAAAAAATTACAAATTTCTCAAAACAGTTGTGTAAACTAATCTTGAATTTCGGTAATTGGTTGTGGAAAAAAATCACAAAATTAGTCAATTGATCACAAATTTTTGGCTCTGTATGGATGGGAAAATTTTAATTAATTTTTAAATAAATTTATTACAAAAATTAATTTTTATATATATTTTTTTTATATGCCTTATTTTAGTATGTGCAGTGCATATGATGAACTCTTTTTGGTTCTATGTTTATGTCATAATGAAAAGCAAGTATAATCAATGTGTAAACTTTTTTTAAATACCCGTAATTGATTTTGTTTTATACCTGCTAATGAATGAAACGTCTATTACATTTAACATATTTGTTTTATTGTAGGTCTGTTGTCAAGCACAGTCTTATTCATCATGTATTATTACAGTTTTTCATGAACTGTGATTCTAATTCACGATCTGAAGTTATAGAGTCTCTGAGGGAAGTTGTTCCTGAAATATTACATACAAAAGATGGATCTAGAGTAGCAATGCATTGTGTTTGGCATGGAGATAACAAAGTAAAAAAATATTTTTATTACAATACCTCCCTTTCCCCTCCACATGGGTGCAAGTTTTCCATCAACAGGATGGAAATTTATCTTTTTAAAATGTCCAAGGATGGAAATGGGATGGAATGGAAAAGTCTTTCCATTCGTAGATATACTATCAGGATTTTCTTAGTTCATAGTATTTTTAAGAATCCCACTTAAAATAACTCCCCTTTTCAATCATCCTGTTTAAAATTTTGTTTAAAATCTGAAAATACATATCCCCCCCCCCGTAAATCCTGCCTGTCTGGGCAAAATAGTAATTTTTTTATTATTATTATTTTTTTTTTTTCATTCATTCCCTTTAGATTTTCCTGATCTTTGGAACCTAAAAGTAATGTTGGACATTGTAAAATATTTGCCCTTTTCTCTAAGCCCACAAGACTAATATATATATATATATATATATTTTAAGTACACTGGAGTCCAAAATTGTAAAACTAATAAAGCAAAATTGTAAAATTTTTGGCTCTTTTTAGCAGTTTGAAGTGGACTTTTTACTATTTCAAGTCCAGTAATTTTTCTTTCTCTCAGATTTTTCAGGTCTGCAGAATCCAAAGTAATGCTGAAATTACAATTTTTTTTACTTTTTTTCAAGTCCATGGGAGCAGAAATAACTCTCAAATAATAAAATATCCGCTTTCATTTTTCTTCCTTTCTCTCAGGTTTTTGAGCTCTGTAGAATCCAAGGTAATGCGAAAAATAAAAAACTTTGATACTCTGAAACTGTAAAAAATTTCACCCCCCCCCCCCTTTTTTTTTTTTTTTTTTAGTTTGTGTGCCCAACATAATGTGAAAGTGTAAATTGAGTTTAATGATTAAAATGGTATATGTTCATCTAACTTTAAATTTTAATACCAAACAGATGGCAGAATAGAATACTAAAAGCCACAATGCTTTATATTCATGATCGTTAAGCTATTATACATTAATATATTGCAGGTCTGTCTTCGAAACATGGAACACAAGCATTTTGCATAACAGTTTTAAATCAGACTAAATAATTATGTCTTGAAGTAAAATAACTAAACATTTAATTTAGGAAAACAGATATTTCCAGTTGCCTTACAAATCAATCATGTCCTAGTTCTAGTAAATTCTGTTGTCAGATCTAGTAATTTCATTTCTTCAAAAGAGGAAAAGGGTACATCAAAGCTTTTGTCTAGCATGTATGAAAATAACTTGTACCACAAGGTATTATTGAGAACTTGTCCTCAATAACAAGTTTAAAAAAAAAAAAAAAATGAATAATTCATCTATTATAATATTTCATGAAAAACTGTGATGGTGAAGTTATTAACAAACTACAGTTGGACATGTACAATCTTGATAGTATATATATATTTTTTCACCCTTTTGCAATTTTGAAAAGGTTTAAGTATTTTTTACTGAAACAGAATTTTCTAAAGTTTATTTGAAACATTTTCTATTTTATATGTTAACTATTTAATATTTCAATTAACTATTTACTATTCCAATAATTTGGTTAACATATTTCTGTTTTTGTCTGTTTAGCGTAATATCCCGTTAATCTGCCACTCCCAATGAACCCTCCCCCAATTTTGTAACCAAATTTGAAATTTTCAAAAAATCCCGAGAAAGCACACCCTTACCCCCCAAAAATTGCACCCCTTATGTCACAATCAATACCAAGTATTTTATCTCAGAATATTTATTTCGCCACATCAGAAAGGTGTGCCAATTCTAAACATGATATCCCCAAGGGTGATTCTGTTCTGAATTTTCCGAAAAATTAAGCATTCAATCCAGTTTTTTAATGAGTATGTGAAAATTTATGTGTCCTTTATCAATATAAACTTACAAAGTAACATTCATAGTCAAATATAAACAAATTAGATTTTTTTTTTTTTTTTTTTTTTTTTTTTTTAATTAGCCAAACAAACAGAATTTAAAATGCACAAAAAAGGAAAAGGTTTTTTCAATAATTTTGTTCTTTTGTATTTTAATTAGTATAATAAATTATCAATAATTTATTGTACTTAATAATATATTTACAGTTTACATACATATTGGAATTTAATGTTTATTATATTAAATTATTTTTGTTCTTATGAATGTTTGAATTAATGTATCAATGTCAGAATTAATTGCAATTTCATGTTATTGCCAGACCAATTTTTCTTGGGACATGGCTGATTAAATGTTAGCTTTTATCAGTTTCAGTTCTGAAAAACTCCTTTCTGAACTGTCAGTGTTGCATGCATGATGACTATGATAAATAAATTTGAAACACTCTTCTGTAATTTATGTTATTCAATACAATCTAATTCAAAATTGATGGGGTGAAATGGAAATTGCCTAATAAAATCATAATTGGTGGTCTCTGGGTAATTGCCCAGGAGCCTGTACCTTTTTACCCGACTGCCAAGAAGGATTATGTGTTTCACGCGTATCTGGTTATGTGGATTTCTTTATACCCTCGAAACATCCCAATGAAGGGATGGATTTTAATGAATGAGGCCTCTATCGATTCGTCTTAACTATCCGATGGTTATACGCTAGGTTTTGTTTTTATAAATTCAAAATGGCAGCCGTAAAATACAAAATGGCAGTAGAGACGAAAAAGAAAATTACACACCCTATTGAGTAGCATATCATTGGATAGGTCTTTCAAAATGAAGATGATGTTTCATTGACTATTTTACAGTCAGAAGCTCCATTTAAATATTACACAACCTGGAAGTTGTGTAGGTAGGATCTCTAGCTTTACCTCAACTCTAACCATCATAGACGTCTATAGGCCTCATTAAAACAATGTTTATAGATAGGAACTAACAATTAAACACAACTTAAAAGTCATCAATACAAGTAAATACAAAAAATAGGTAAGTAATATAAAAAATAGTTTGACATTGATGAGAAATAATTAATTAGTTCACTTTTTTACGCTGTCGGGTTTTTTGATTTTTTAAATTTAATTTTTACTTGTGTCATTATCATTTTGTCAATTCATCTAACTTCTCGTATTTTGCTTTGTCTGCAGTGCAATGTAGGGATTTCTGCGTTGTTTTATGAAATATAATTATAGATTCATTTTGCTTTTTCTTTAGTGTTTGAATTTGGTTTACACTGTTAAAGTTTTCACTTTTTTTTAAATAAATAGAACTTATAGTTTGAAATGTACTTAAATGTTTCATTATTATAGATGCTTTTTAAATACAGTATAACTTGAAAAATCCGGCAACATCGGGACCGAGACGATGGCGGATTTTTGAAAATTCCATATTTTTGAAGGAATATCAAAAGTAGTAGCTAGGTATATCAAAAGTAGCACTATATTCTTAATGGTGCCTTTAGCCATAGTTTAATTCATTATTAAGTGATACTTATGTAAGAAAAAGAGAAAATTAAATATAAAAAAAAAATTACTTTAATCGATATTTTCTATGTTACAGAAAAAAAAAAATTAATAAAGAGTGAAATTATTTCTCCCTCTTGTAATTTCGGAAACATCGATACAAACTTTGCTTCAAATTTTTTGGGTATTTTTTAACAAGTTTTTTTTTTTTTTTTTTTTTTTTTTTTTTTTTTACATTTTATACAAATGAAGAATGTTTATTTTGGAAATACAGTCGTTCATCCTCATCTTCTGAGCTGCTACTAGCATTATCAGAGGTTCTATTTAGCTCAGCATCAGCGATCTCGCTGCCCGTTAAATTGTTCGTTGTTGATGCATTTTCGTCAATGCTTAGCCAATTATCTATATCCCTTTTTTCGACACTTAATGCATTTTTAGATTTTGCGTGTTGAATAAGCTCATAAATTGCGGCCTTTTCACTTTAAATGTGGTAAATGAAAATTCTTCCTCATTCTTGATGTCGCCGAAAATTCGTTCTGGCCATATATTGTGCCACACATTTGCTAAAGTTGTCCCCGTTGCTAAGCAACGTTGCAGCTCCCTGAAAATATTCACAAATGCAAAAAAAAAAGTCAAATATTCTTTCATTGCATTTTTACTTTCGATCTTGAAGTTTTTAATTAATAAATAATTGCTATTTTTCTTCTCCCATAAATTGAAAGTGTAAAAGAAAAAAGAAGGGAAAAGATGATTTTGATGCCGGATTTTTGAAGTCGCACTGTAATTGCCCACTGCTTCTACTTTAACATTTTTGGAATAATTTTTTTTACTCCTTGTAGGACAGAAAAATTATCATTAAGAAAATGAAAACCTTTGTAAAAAAAATAGCTATGGAAGAGCATGGCCATATGGTTCTTTTAGCATTGTTTGACTGTGTTGATGATACAACTCTTATTGATAAAGTAATAGTTAAGGTGAGTACATTATCTATTTTATATCTTAGTCATTTTTATAAACCATATCATAAGCTAAAGATTCATGATATACCATATAATATATTCCAGTGTATAATGTCAGTTTTGAAATAAGAAAATTTATAAAAATTTATAGGTGTATGTTATACACCAATGATAAAAATGAAAGATTAAAAATAAGAAAAGATAAGCATAAAAATTGAGATTTCTATATTAATGACTAAGAAAGGAAGAGGTGAATAATTAAATGAAATAGAGTATGATTTGAAACTCTTTGTGGGAATTCAGGTAGAAATATAGGCATACAGTAAGTATTGTGGTATTGTGTCTTTGCTTCAGATTTGCTTGTTTTTATATTTGAACTAGTTATTTAAAAAAAGAAATTGTGTGTGTTCTTTATTGTATTTTCATGTTACATATCGCATGAAGGTAGAAGAGATGAAATACGGCGAATTTACGTAAAAATAAAAAAAAATTAATCTCAAATTGTAAGTGAGTGTTATACGCCAGAATATACAATATTATAAAATATATTCTTCAATTCATAATTTTATGCTCTTTTGAACTGATTTAATAAAAACCAAATTTGTGTTTTCATATTTTACTATGATTAATTGTCTTCAGTAATACAGGTTGAATGAAAATTATTTTTATAATTTTTACTCTTTAAAATTTCATATTTGCTAAAGTTCACTTTTGAAAGGAACTTTGTGCCTCGTCTTGGGCCGCAGTGAGATGTCTGTCGTTTATATATGATTCTGACATAGGCTGGTGACCGCTGCTCGGGGCATATTTCATTTCCTCGCTTTGTACGTTGGAGTGAAATAAACTTTAAACTGTTGAAGTTGAATCAGATGTCTGGCAATCTTAATTGATTTTGATGTTGACAAGAGTCCATAATTCATGACTTGTTTCATATTCTTGTACTGGATCTTGATTGCAAAGCAACCTTAAAGGCGAATCTTTATCGTCAACTTGTGCAAGGCATGGAATTTATTGCCCTGAGATTGGGTAAAATGGAAGATTTCAGCACACATTTGCATGTAAATAGATCACCACTACCCAGCTCATAGCCCTACGTAAACAAACAGCTATAAACAGACACAGCCATAAAATCCTCTCCTAGCAATTATTTCTGTGAGGTCCCATTTAAAATTTTCCAAAAAAATCTGCATTCATAGTGAACAGCCCCATCTTATTTAATTTTGTATTCATGCATTTTTGCATAAGAATGCAACAGCTATTGCACCAAGATCGGAATATTTATAAAACTAGTTATAGTACAAACACACCTCATTTGCCATGTTTGACATGCGATTTCCGACTTCCTTTTTTTTTTCTTTTTTTTTTTTAAATATGTTAGTTTAGATTATGTTTGTTATTAAATGTATACATGAAAAGTCATTCATTAAGTACATAATTAGGTATTGTAAATTATATACCTTAGTTTCAACAAATATAACTCTCCCTTATTTATATTTTGTTCTTTATTTTTGTATAAATTCAATTATCGTTATGAAATAATATTTCCTTATTGTGCAATTCTAGGAGTTACAGGAGAATTTATTGGAAGTTGCTCAAAATGTTCATGGGAAGAAAGTTTTAATTTACCTCCTCAATCCCAGGGATCCTCATTTCTTCTGTCCTGATGTAATAAATATACTGAAGAATGGAGATAATAATGCCACAAGGTACTTAACAAATAATTTCTGTGATTTTTTTTTTTTTTTTTTTTTTTTTTTTTTTTTTTTTTTAATGTAGCTTCATATTAAATGGTGATATATCTTTTTTTTATTATAAGAGAAATTTTAATAACTACAGTTGCTATGAGTTGTTCTAAAATAAGAATTTATTTTATGCACCCCCTCTCCTCCAAAAAAGGGGTGGTAATATCTAATATAATATAGTAGATGGTGAAACTTTGTTAGTTTCCATTAACCCCTTGGGAACGAGCAACTGGTATATACGTACCACTTAAGGTGCTCAGAATTCTTCCTTATTCCCACCCGTTATTTTATATTGTAAAGTTTACCTTATTTAATGAGAGCATTTTCACGATTCAATTACAGAAATTTTTCTGTTTTAAAAAACTGGTGGTAAAAGATTAAAAATTAAGCAGAGGGTCTCGTCGCGAAGGGGTTAACAATTCTAAATTAAGTAAGAAGTGAAATTATAAGTGCAATGTTTATTCAGACAATAGGATTGTTTTGGTAATGTTGGATGATGCCAGAATACTTTAATCTATTCTAATCATTGTTTGACTATCTCTGTTCAATTGTTTCTTGATGACTCCAATTGAAAAAATTGCTATTCATATCCGATTCGATCTTTTCATGAATCCTTTCTGATGTATGAATCAAGCAGGGATGCTACTTTTCTGCCAAACGGCAGATTTCCACTATTTTTTTTATCAAAAAATTGTGAATTTTTACACCAATTAGTCTTGAATTTTGTGAAACAGGCACCGAAAAATGTGCAAATTTGGCCAATTGCTCACAAAATAAAACCATGACTTTCTTCAATCGGTAGCAGAAAAAAATCAAGAATTTCATCAAACAGTTGTGTAAAAAAAATTGCAAATTTCGTAAAATAATTGCGTAAATTTGGACTTTTGTTAAACAGACATATAAAAAATTGCGAATTTTGTCAAAATCACAGAAAAAATAGCGAATTTCATCAAACAATCATGGAGAAAAAAATCGCAATTTTTGTCTAACAATTATGGAAAAAATAGAAACTTTTGTTAATTATTCAAGGGAAAATTTACAAATTTCTTTGAACAATCACAGAAAAAATTAGTGAAATTTGCAATCAAATCCTGGCTAAAAACCACTGACACTTTATTCTTATGTACTTATATTAATACTGTTGCTGGTGGGAAAAATGCTTTTTTAGATTCTTATGAACACTTTTTAGATTCTTGTGTGTATTATTATTATTTTTTTTTTAAAGGCAATTTTAATATTTAAAAGTCAGGGTACTCTTTTCAAGATACAACAATGAGTCATTTTTTTTATATGTAAGCAAATTTTTTGATATGAAAGGCAGCAAAGGCACAATTTTTTTGACTGAAGGGTGCAGCTTTTTAAAATAAGGGACAAGGAGGGTAGAGTCCTGTACGGGTCAGGTACAACCCAATCCAGTGGAAAACTTTTCTAGAACCTGCACCAAAAAATGGCAAAAAAAAAATTTAGATAACCCTGCAATTTGACCAAAAATGAAAGAAAAGTTAATTATGTTTCAATGCAATTATGAAAATTAATCTAAAATTAAATTTCCAACATCAATTTTATGTTTTATGTAGAAAAATGGACAAATCTATATTCTTTAATATTCAAATATAGTTAATCCTCTGAATTACAGACACTTCAGGATCGTTAAATAGAGTCCTTCCTAGGGATGCACCGGATATTGATTTTGTCGGATATCCGAAGCTTCTTTGCCTGCCGGATTCGGATATCCGGCACTAGATATGTTTTTAGTTATATAGTGAATTATTTCTTTATATAACTCCATCTCAGAAAAATAAATTACAAACATGTTTCATACATCATTAAAACATTTCAAATGCATTGAAATATAATTTACAAAAACTATATCTGTTTGAATATCAGGACTTGAAATTCAAGTTTTCCCCAGAAGGGGAGTTTCCCAGCCAACATTTAAAAATACAGAGGAGTTGAACTGTTAGAAAGGAAAAAAAAATACCTTTAAACCCCGTTATTTTTTATGTGCCACTTAAAGAATTACATTTATACAGACATGACAAAATACCATTGAAATAATTTAAATTAACAACTCAAGATAATTATCCAAAATGTTTATTTTTATTAAAACAAAGGAACAGAATCAAGTTTTATATATACCATGCCTATTTTTCAACTTTCACCTAATGTTATAGGCAATTAACAATTGGGTTGCTAAATGAATTTCTTAATTTAGAATTTATTCCATTTTGCGTGATTTAGCCTCTTTCACAAGTTACACTTTTGACAAACAGCACAGACCAACTTTTATAACTTTAGAAATTATTGGAATCGCATGGTTATGCTCTGTTAAAAAATTTTAGAAAACACAAAATTTGATGTGCATTAATTTTAACTTACTTGCATGAATAATGCATATCGGTGATTCTATTGTCAATATCCTACGGTGATTGTATGTCACTTCTGAACAAGCTTGTTTTATTTTATCCTTAATGGAATTATAGTTAAAACTGTAATCCCTGTTATTTTCATTAATTGAACTATGTTCTATGCATTGGAATTTTAAATCCATATCCAAAGTTTGAAAAGGAAATAGTCAATTGATTTCTTCTATTACACGATAAAAGGTTGATTTCAAAAAGTCATGTCCTAATTTCTGTGAATTGCAAGAATCAACTAGTTTGTTATTAGTAAACATGTTTTTTTAAGTTCACCAAATTTTTTTCTTCTTCATGTGCACCACAAGTGTAATCTCATTTTGTTGAGTGCTGACTATTGCCCAATTTGGTAGGTCTCAGTCTCCGGTGACCATTACTGCCCTTTTAGTTATTTCCTATTTTGGGCACAGGGAAAAAACATCACAAAATACATAAATCGGTCATAAAAAAAATATCGCCGATTTCGTCAATCATGGTGAAAATAAATAAAAAAATTTGTCGACCCGTCGCAAGAAGAAAACTGAAGTTCATGGGAAATTGGCAGCGGGAAAATATTACAAAATTCGTCAATCGATCATGGAAAAATATCGTGAAATTTGCCAGTCCGTCACGAACAAATATCGTGAAATTCCTCAGCCGGTCGCAGAGAAAAAACGCGAAAATTTTCAATTGTATGCAAAAAAACAATCGTTACTTTCATCAGTATGTCGCAAGAACAAACAGGGAAATTTGCCAATCGGTCACAGAATAAAATTGCTATATTTGTCAATTGATCTGTAGGCAAAAAAAAAAAAAAATATGAAATTCACCGATCAGTCTCTAGAAAAAATCGTAAAATTCGTCAGTCGGTCGTGGAGAAAAAACGCAAAATTTTTCAGTCAGATGCAGAAAAACAACCATGAATTTTGTCAATCTGTCGTAAGAAGAAACTGAAATCTGCTAATCAATAGTAGAAAATAAGTCAAAATTTGTCGGTTGGTCCGGAGATTTGCATGTCGTTTTACAAAGAAACATTTTTGTAAAATGATTTTTTGGAAACGGGAGCCGCCCGCCCACAATATGGCATAATAAATAGGACACAATAATAATCTTTAGGGCACGAATCCTGCCATCCCGTCTCGAAATTCAAGCTATGTATCTGCCATTCAAGCCCTGTAATGTATATTAATAATATTGCATAAAAAATGTAATTTAAACATTAAAATATTCTGTTTATTTGTACAATGAAATGCTGATAATTGCTACTGGATTTGGATATGGGATTGAGTATATTGATAATTGCTAATAATTAATTAATTTGTACAATGAAATGCTGATACTTTGTACAACAAATTTTAACCAATTAATATGCATATAATTGTAGAGTATTTTCACAAAGAAATACTACATACTTCCTTTTTATAATTTAAACATAAAATATCTACTAATATACCCATGATTAAAGAGTTATTTTCTCCAAACATAGGTTTAATTGATGCCCTTTTTCTGTTTTAATTATTTAATATTGTTTTTGCTCTAAGTCACATTTAGTTTTATTTTAAGTTAAATTATTTTGATATTTATAAGTAAAAAAAAAATTACTTTTAATTTTAAATATTTATAATGAAGTTACAAAAATAACTAGTTGGATTTGCCAATTCCAAAAAAAACTGCGAAAAATCGAGAAAATTTTACAAAAATCTCTGTTACTGGGCCACCTTCTGGCGGAATATTTATTTCCAAATGCAAGGAGAAACTGCTGGCCATAGCCAAAAATATACACACAAAATTGGTTCAATTCTATGCTTAGCTTCATACAATTTTCAATGGTAAAATAATGAAAATAACACAAAAATCCGTATTATAGCGCCCCCCCCCCCTTCCAGCAGAATATTTTCAAATTGAAGGAGGACCTACTGGCCATAGCCAAAAACATACCCCCCAAAAATTGGTTCAATTCTATGCATAACTTCATACACTTTTCGATGGTACAAGAATGAAAGTGGCACAAAAATCGTTATTACAGCGCCCCATTCTGGCAGAATATTTCCAATTTAAAGGAGAACCTGCTGGACATAGCCAAAAACAAATACAAAAAATTTTGTTCAATTATATGGATAACTTCATACACTTTTCGATCATACAATAATGAAAATGGCACAAAAATCGCGATTACAGTGCCCCCCCCCCCCTCCAGTGGAATGTTTCCATATTGAAGGAGGGCCGCCTGGCTATAGCTAAAAACACTCACAAAAAATTTGGTTCAATTCTATGCATAAATTCATTCACTTTTTGATGGTACGATGACGACACACGGTCAGACAGGCATTTTGTATAAACATGTTTTGGGGATATCTGACCACTAAAACATCTAAATCCGTCTAAAACCGGAAATCGAAAAAAATTCTATTACAATAATTTCCTCTAAAAATAGGCCTGTTTAACTGTTAAACTTAGACAGAAAGAAAATTAATAAAGTCATACTTTAATAAACAACTTCAAATTTTGTTTTACATTCTGAAAGTAAAGGTACAATTTTCTGAAAGAAGTAAATGTAAATTCTAAAATTTATTATAAAGAGTTCAAATATCAATGTTAGGAAAGCTGGCAATTCTTTAAACTTTTGAGAATTACCTTTTACTCATGTATAGTGAACTTAATTTCATATTCTGCATTATAAACAAAATTGTTCAGCATTATTTTGGAGTCAAACTATTTCTGTTATCCTTATATATTCGCTTTGCTGCGCTCTGCCGGATATCCGGCAAAGAAGTCGAATATCCGGTGATTGTGATTCGGATATCCGGCGGTATTTCGGATATTGAAAAATCAGCCGGATATCCATTGCATCCCTAGTCCTTCCTAGGATTGAGTTGTCCCTAATTTTCTCTTTTCAGGTCGGGATGACTCTTAATTTTCTTTCTGCGGGTCGGGTTCACCCTAAAATATTTCTTGCGAGTCATATTTAGGCTTTTTGCAAATCGGGTTGTTGGTATTTTCTCAAAAATTTTGAGCAGAACTATGTTTCAGATGAAAATAAATACATATTTGAATATGAATTAGTATATATTCAATTTATTTCATGAGAAATAAAATGTGTACATGAAGTGTGATCATAGATTATTCTTTCTGTAAGAACCACTTTTCCTTTTCTCGGAATATAAAAAAATGTTATTAATGTTTTGTTTTTGATATTCATAAAAACAAATGTATTTGTGGCAGTTATGCACATATATACGTGTTACGTGTAAGTAGATTGGGAGCTACCCACTATTCAGAGTTATAAACATCCGAATATATAAATGTTAGGAGTTGAAAAAGCTAAATTGAGATGTCCGCTTTTCGGGACTGTCCATTATCCAAGTCTTATTGTATCTAGCTTTCTAACCTGAAAGAAGATCGTACATTTTATTTTGAAAAAATCGGATCAAACCGAGCCCAGCCCATTAGAGTCAAAATCCAATCTGAACCTGAAACAATGAAAATCAACCCAACCTGACCCAACCCGCTGGGTGTATGTAAAAGTGGATAACCCAACCTGACCCAACCTGATGCAGGACTCTAGAAAAGGGTGCTATTTTTTAAATCAAAGGGCAGGTAGTGTGTAGCACCCTTCTGAAACTGTCTGTGGAAAACTCTAAACTACTGTTATATTGTTTATGTTAGTTATTATTGTTAATATTGTTACTCATTATTAATTAATCATTTAATTTTTGTTTAATTGCAGTAAAAAGGATCCAGAAAAACGTCGTGATGAGTTGAAAAAGGTTATTGCCCAACCCCTCACTGAGTTAATTGTAAATAATATTGCAGATTTGTACAAAAATAATGCATTTTGTCTTTTTACAGTGACCATATTGAAACATATTGTTGGTGAGTTTTTCTGGGTTTTTTTTTTTTTAGTTATATTGTAACTCAGCCAAATTCAGTAAATTGAATATCAGTATATGTGAGTTTATTTGAGAGCTTCAAATTCCTTAACTTAACCACTAATACTTGAAATAATAGAGTTGAACTTTTAAAAATAACAATATATATATATATAAACAAAAAAGTTAATGAAATTAATTATAATAATAATAACTTGGCTTTGCATGACTATCTGCCAAAAGAATAAGCATCATAGAGATACACATTTAACTCTCACTTTAGTATATCTCTATCTGCAAAAGGTTCATTCTGGGCATAATATCTTTTCTTTTTTTCCCCTTTCTTTTCAAGATACTTTTTTAACTTTAACAGGGTCTGGCTGCAGATAGATTTTTGTTCTCACAGTAATAAGAGAAAAATATTTCAGAAATTAAAAAAAATATATGTAAATTTGTTAATAAACCATAGCTAAATTTTACAATGTGTTTTTATCTTAATAGTCTTATGAATTATTCAAAATTATTACTACTTAAATTTGAAAATGCTGCACTATAAAATTTATTAAAAAATGTTAAAAGATGGAAAAGGTTCTGCATTTAAAACCAGTTTTTATAAAGTAGCCTGTAATAAAGTTGTCTTTTTGTTTTTCATATGCAAAATTATAAATGTTCTAGAAAATAGAAAATATTTTCCTTGCTCTCTAGTTCTTTTCTTTTTTACTTTTTAAAATGTTGAAACGTGTTTGACTTCAGTTTGTCTATCTTAATTGTTGTAAATGTACTTAGATTGCCATGTAATTGACATGTATTATTGAAGTTTATTATGGCATGTTCAACATTGGAAATTAAATGTGTAGTGCTTATAATTCATTTACAGGCCTACTCAAAAGCAATTCATTACATGAGGATCAATGGGAGGGAAATATTTTGCAGTGTATTTTAATGATGTTACACTAGTTCAAACATAATAATATTGATATGCATTTATGGAGTGCACTAAATCATGCTTTCTGTAGAATATCATGTGAAAAGTATTTATCATTCATTTACAGGGCCGCCACTTAAAAGAATTTTACATAATGTTCTATAGGGAAAAACTTTTTGCAGAATATTTTACTAATGTTACATTATTTCAAACAATGCATCATATATACATTATTAAGGTGCACTACAAGATGCTTACTGTGGAACATGACATTCATATTGTTCATTAATGGTTATCATTCATTTACAGGGACATGCAAAAGATTTTGATTACAGTATTGTCTATGAGTGATTAAACCTGGAGGTGCATTTTTCTGTTTAACTAAATTTTTGCTTACCATATGGTGTATATAAATTCTATGGATTGTGTATAGGACCATTCCATGTCACGTGCCGGATAGCTTTTTTACATATTACTGCTGTTTTAACAATGTTATTATATCCTCAACTTAAACAACTGTGTTAATATGAAAATCTAGGGTTTTTTTTTTTTTTTTTATGTATAATTTGTACAAGGAAACTCTAATTTAACGTAACCCATATTTAGCAATTCCTCTCACATGACATCATTTTTCATTTGTCCCAATTGTTTTCCTATACTTTTAATGTTAAAACATTCTCAATTTAAGGCTATCATGTAAAAAAAATATTCCCATATTTAACGTTTTTTCAGTGGCAAAAACTCCATGAATTTTTCTTTAAATAGTCAGAAATTGTGATAAAAATGAATAGAAAAGTCTTTCTTATAAATACGCTCAAAACTCAGAGGCTCTCCTTTCTTACCAGCTGCAGGTGCAATATTCGAAAGCCCTCCTCTCATCCATCCACACCAATACCATTTTATTTTATTCAGTTATACTTTTTGTATTAGAACATGGCTGATCAGGGGGTGGTTTTCTTCCGAATTTTCAGAAAATTCTGAAAATTTAAAGCATTTGATCCTGAAAATTAAAAAAAAAATTGGTCATCAGTCTGAAAACTCTGACATAAAAAATATCGTGAATTTCGACAAATGGTCGCTGGAGAAACTCACTTTTGTCAAAGTATAGCAGGAGAAAAGCGAATTTCATCAGAGGGCCACGAAAAAAAAACCAACCACAAATTTCTTCAGAGGATCACGAAAAAATGCAAGTTTTGCCAAAGGATCGTGTAAAAAAAAATTCAAATTTCATCAAAGGGCCACAGAAAAAACACATAGTTAGTGCCGGGAGGGTCTTTCCTCCCCCATCCCCTCCTCCTATGCTGTTACCTTTCAGAAAATTTGCTGTGAATTTCAGAATTTTTCTTCTACTCAGAATCACCTCTTTGACTGATAGCATTCGTTAGAGATTTTCCAGTAGCTTTAGATATTAAAGTATAGCATCAAAAAGAAAGAGATTTTCATTACTTGAAAAAGTGGAAATCGTCAGGAAAGCCAAAAATTAAAATGGCAGTGAAGCTGATTTTGCTATGTTAATTAGAATTCCATATTCAACTTTGCTAATAATTTGAAAGCAAGTAGGTTAATGAAGCAAAGTTAGAAAAAAAATTAAAAATGGGAAGCTTACATATATGTTGAGAATGCGATTTGTGATGTAGCAACTAACAACTGGAAGCAAAGTAAAATAACCGATTTTCTTTAACGAGTAATTTAGAAAACTTATGTCTTCTAAATCATTGCAAATGAAGAAATAAAAGGTATTTTACCTAAATTACTCTTTATTTTATGCTCGGTGTTTTGTTTTGTCTTTCCACGATTTAATGTTTTAACACATTTAGCGCCATTTCTGTATGGTCTCTTGAATAATGTTAAATCTGAGTTTCTCTGTATTTTAACAACATATGCGTTAATAGATATAGGTATTTATGTAAGTGTCACACGTGGGACATTTTGTTGTTTTTTCATATGAATGGCCCTCAAAGCAGAATATGTTTAAAAGTGCGACGTACGTTGCAGAACAATAGACTTCTCTGCAGAACATTTTAAATTATTATTTTAAAGAAAATTCACCATTCAATCGAAGGAAAAATCATGAAATTCGTCACTCAATGGCTGAAAAAAAAATCCACGAAATTCATTACTTGCCCATTTAAAAAGATTGTGAAATTCATAAATTGGTCGCGAGAAACTCGTGCAATTCGTCAGTCAATCATGAAGAACAAACTGTGAAGTTCTTCAGCCTGATGTGGAAAAATACACAAAATTTGATGAATAGTCGCAGAAAAAAAATCCCCTATTTTCACCAATCGGTCGCAGTAAAAGAACCCACGATTATCTCCTCTAATCTGTCACAAGAAAAAAACTCAAAATTTGCTTACGGTACAAGGAAATAATAGAGAAATTAGTCAGTGGATCGTCGGAACAAATTGCGAAAAAAACAACGGTTTTCTCTAATCGGTCGCAAGAAAAAGCCTCAAAATTTGCCTACGGCACAAGGAAAAATCGCGAAATTCGTCAATGGATCGTTGGAAGACATTAACGCAGAACATTCTTGATCCGCTGAAGTTTGCTGCAGAACATTGCAACGTATTCTGCTTTGGGGTGAATGGCCCTAAAACGGGCAGATTACTTATGTCTAGAATTTAAAATGTAGAGATTTTTAAACCTATTAAAAAGAAGCAGCTTACTTAGATCTAGGGCTTAAAATGTAGAGATTTTTAAATATATTAAAGGACCATTCCATATTACTTGTTGGACAGCTTTTCTACATATTGCTGATGTTTTAACAATGCCATTGTAACCTCAAATTAAAATAACTATTATAATATCAAAATCTTGGGTTTTTGTTATTTTTTATTTTTAATGTATAGTTTGTATTCTAATAATTTATAAATTAATAGATAGGTATTTATGTAAGTATCAAGTGCAAGACATTTTGCCCGTTTTTCATGGAAAAGTTTATGGAATGCTTGACGATGTTTTTTTATTCGGTTATGCATTTTCCTGCCATGGGTGCAAGTTTTCTGGCCACAGGCCGGATTTCCGGCATTTTTGAAAATTCCCGATGACAGACAAAGAAAGGAAAAAAAAAATCCGTTTTTAAATTTCAAAGGATTCGCACAAAATGTTTAAGATTCAAGTTTAAAATAACTCTACTTTTTGACCTCGCGTTTAAAATTTTGGTTACAATCTGAAAATCCCAGCGATGTGCCCCCCCCCCCCCTATCTCATTCGGAAAATGCAAATTATGTCAGAAGATCGTGTAAAATACGTGGATTTCGTCAAAAGATTGTGAAAAATAATGCGAATTTCGTAGAAAAATCACAAAGATCGTGGAAAAAATACGAATTTCGGCTAAAGATCGTGAAAAAACACTAATTTCGTCAAGGGATTGTGAAAAAAAAAACGCGAATTTTGTCAAGGGATTGAGGAAAAAAATGCATATTTTGTCAAAGGATTGAGGAAAAAAACTCGAATTTCGTCAAAGGATCGTGGATAAAATGCAAATTGCTGCTAAAGATCGTGGAAAAAACATGAATTTCGTTAAAGGATCGTTGAAAAAATGCGAATTTCTTCAAGGGATCGATGGAAAATACGAGAATTTTGTCAAAGGATGGACGAAAAAATGCGAATTTTGTAAAGGATCCTGGAATGAACGCGGAAAAACGCAAATTTTGTCAAACGATCAAGGAAAAATGTGAATTTCATTAAAAGGATCGCAGAAAAATGCGATTTTCGTCAATTGGTCGGGGAAAAACACAAACAAGTGTTTCCTATTTTATAAAGAGAAGATATCCAATTACTGTGTTTTGTAATCAAAGATTTAAAAAATAGAAAGAAAAGACAACTAGCTTAGAAGTTAACAAGATTGGTCTGCAGATATTTGAGGTATTATTATTATTTTTTTTTTCATGCCATTTATGGGTAGATATTTTTAAAATTACAAAAACATTGTGTATAAGTGTGCCATGCACATTCTTGAGTGTTTCCCAGTTTTATGTGTCATAGCATGTCAACTTCACTGTTTTTAGCTGTAGCCTGTATGAATTAAACTTTTCAAATACTTCTTACATGAATATAAATGTTTTACATGCATATGCAGTTATTTTTTAAATTTGTTTCAACATAATTGAATTTTACTCCATATAATGTTTAACGTGTTGGGTTTTGTGTAAGTTGTGCGTTGGCACGTGCGTATGTGCTCATTCAGTCGGGATGTGGGGGAGGAAAAATTCAAATTATTTTCAGGCTTGGCCAAATTTCAAACTTGCACCCATGTTTCCAGCTGAACTATATTTAGTATACTAAGAGATTTTGTAGAATATAAATGCAGTAGAATCCTGATTATCTGAGTCCCAGTTAACCGAGTTAAGTATATATACAGATCTATAGATCATATACACAAATTAATTAGAGTACATTTCCGGCTGTAGATGGTTATTGTTGAAATCTTGTTTCACTTTTTTAAATGGTGAAGTTCTATTTCAGTACTATGGTAGTGTTAAAAAATATTTCATAATTTATGCTTGATGCGTGATTTTTTTTTTTTTTTTTACAAAATATTATTGTATGTTATACTGTGACTCATTATCATTAGTAAAACAGTTAGTTTCTGATATTGATCAACTCATCTGAAAATCAAATTATATTTAAAAACTTACTTTATTTTGTTTAATTTTGTTTCATGTTCATAATAATAGTAATAAAAATTATTTTAATTCATAGAAATTAAAAAGGAAAGGAAATTGGTAGAAAATAATTGTAAATAGATGTTATTTCTTTTTAATTATAGTTATTTGGCTACTTTAATAATTTTCATTGCTAACATGTTCATATTTCATTATATTGTAATAATTTTACATCATAAGCCTATAACCATTCTCTCCCCCCCCCCCCCCCCCCCCCCCCGAGAATTAGTACTCGGTTGTCATTTTTACCCTCTTACTTAATTTTGCATACATACTGTGTAACCGTTTTCATGATCAGAAAAGAATGTTTACATTTGAAAACTTTTGTATCTAAATTTCATATGATTTTGATCAATCTCAGGTTTTCTATTTCTCTCTCTCTCTCTTTATATTTAAAACTGTATAAAATTTGTATTAACTAGTTTATTGTTTATTTTTTTTCCCTAGGTGACAGAAGAGAGGCATTCGAATCTATAGCTAAGCTAGCTTTAGAACCATATACATCTGAAAACAAAAATGTGCATGTAATTGAAAATGGAGGCTCTTTTTTTATGCTGAAACAGCTTATTTTGAATGATAATATTGAAAAATCAGATGGCCAAAAGCCTGTTTCAGGTAACTGATTTTAATACACAGTATTTTTACGCTTTGAATGTTATTAATCATATTTTAACTGAGGACAGTGCACTTCATCATCTGTATAGATCACACATCTAAAACACGTGACCAACCAAGCCTTTAGCATTTTATTTATGTTAGGGTGTCAACGATTTAAATCAGCGATTAAATCGTGATTTTAATCAACTGATTGTTTTTTTAAATCATTGATTAAAATCGTAAATTTTCTAAATGTTTAAAATTACATAAAAAAGTATTAAAATCTAAGATGAACATAATTTGAAAAGTTTCTGTAGGTATTTTGCCTTATGAATAACAAAAAAATGCTTTAAATAATTATTTCTAAGCTTAAACTGTTTCTTAAACTTGTAAAAAATTAAGTGCAGTAAGTTTGTAAAAAGCAAGTTTTTATCTGGCATAAAAAGCATTTCATTTAAAAATTATATTTAAATCTAATAATTTCTTTGAACTAATTAAATTATTCATTCTTATATAAAAATAAGCATAGCAAGTATAATAAATTTCTGCAAGTAACAGAATAAGTAGCCAGTATGTTATTTTATCATTTACTTTTGCAATAATACAGTTATAGCAAACTGAGGCTAAAAAAGAATGAAAGAATGACATTTGTTCAAAAACTATTACAAAAAAATGTATCAGAGAAAAACTAATTGGTATAAAAAATGTTAAGCACAGAAAGAGCTTTTTTTTTTTTTAACAAGGTTGAATAAATTGTTTTAACTCATATACACTGAATAAACAAACTAGTTAGGTATTGAAAAGGCAGCAAAACTTTCTTTTTTATTTATTTGAAGCACTAAATGCTAATAATCTGAAAAAGCACCCTGCTTAAAATAAAAAAAATGTAGTGAAATTCATCTTTAATTGTACATAGATTTCTTGTAAAGAAATTCCCTAAACCACAGTATTTCTAGAACATTTTATGATTACTGTAATTAATAACTAGTTAATTAAAGCTTAAAAACATAGATTATGTTAGCAATTAGAGGATTAATTGTTTTGGAAACCTAAAATTATTGGTAGCTTTTCTGTATTTTAACACAAGGGAAAAAAATCATAAAAATCAGATTTAAATAAAAAAAATCGGATTTTTTTTTTTTATTTAAAAAAAAAAATCACGATTTTTTTATACCCTAACTTGTGTTCAATTCAGTTGTTCGAATACACTTTGCACAAACATACTTGCACCAACTGTGGTCTTAGAGAACACAAACATCAGAATGTATATGTACCGTATTTTCGGGTGTATAGCCCGCATCCAGTGTATAGCCTGCACCCCTAAATCGAGCAGTACCATAAAAAAGTTTGTGTGTAAGCCACGGAGCTGCATCGTTGTATAGCCCGCGGGCTATACACCATCTACGAATGTATATTTCGACCAGGGTTTACGCCGCATGTGAAATTTTCGCGGTAATCGCGAATGGCGTGCTAACAGAAACACATTAAGAAGAAGAATTAAGAAATCATAAAAATGAAATTATTAATTAGAAATAAATAATTTAAATGCAAAATTCGAAATTAATATAATTTAAATAATATAAATACGAAAAACTACACTAAAATTGCATGAAATTTGCAGCTTAAATTCCAGCATATGGCGCGGATGATAAATTGCATTATTACCTTGGTATATCGCAAATGATTTTGCAACAAAAAAATTAATTAACCTGAAATTTTAAAAACCACAAGCACCGAAATTACAGCACTCCCACTAGATCCGTTTTTTTGCTTCAAGTCCGTATTGGTCCGTTTTTTCATTGTTAGGTCCGTAAAGTCCGTTTTTTGACACTTTTAACCGACTTTTTTTTTTTAATTTTACCGATGTTTGGCATTTAGCCGAGCATCGCGGAAAAATCGCGCTTTTCGCAAATATGTTCCAAAAAATACCATTAAATTTCGTTAATCGATCACGAAAAGAATCGCCAATTTTGTCAAAGGATTGCGAAAATGTGCAAATTTCTTCAAAAGATCGTGGATTTCGTTAAAAGATCGAAAAAAAAAACGCAGTCAAAAGATAGAAAGAAAAAAAAGCAGTCAAAAGATCGCAAAAAGACTAATTTCCTCAAAAGATTGCGGAAAAAACGCAAGTTTTGTCAAAGAATAGCCAAAAACGCGTTTTTCGTCAAAAGGTCGCAAATTACAACAAAGGATCGCGAAAAACACGCAAATTTCGGCAAAGGATCACGAAAAAAAACTAGAATTTTGTGAAAAGATCGCGAAAAAACGCGAATTTCATGAAAAGATCTCTCAATAAAATGCAAGTTTTGTCAAAGAATCGCGAAAAACACGATTTTCGTCAAAAGGTGGCAAAAAACACGCGAATTTTGGCAAAAGGTCTCTCAATAAAAAGCAAATTTTGCCAAAAAATCGACAAAACACGCGAATTTCGTCAAAAGATTGCAAAAAGAATGCGAATTTCATCAAAATATCGGGGAAAAAAAGGTCAAAAGATTGCGGAAAAAAGCACGAATTTCGTCAAAAAATCGAAAAAAAAAAAAAAATTAATTTCGTCAAAAGATTTTAAAAACTTTAATTTCGTCAAGAGATAGTGAAAAACATATAAATTTCATCAAAGGATCCCGAAAAACACGCAAATTTCTTTAAATAGTCGTGGAAAAATTCGTGAAATTCAATCTGTTTTCTTAGAAGGTTTGTAACCTCTACCAATAACAATGGCTTTAAGATAATGAATTTCAGAATTTGAATCGGAGCAAGCCTTTTCTTTATAACAAATTATACTTTGAACATTTATTAATTAGTGACAATTGAAGGAAAGGTGGGTTTCCTTGTTTATTTTATTTTAGGATTTGCGAAAATAGTTTCCTTTTGATCTCTTTTTTTACAAAATATGTGCTCCCTTTTGGCCCTCTTTTTTACTACACAAGTTGAGTGGGAGCTCTGGAAATATGAAATTATTAATTTGATATAAATAATATAAGTACGATATTCAAAATTAATAATTCATTATAAATAATATTTAAAAGAAAAAATCCCGTTAAAATTGAGTAAACTTTTCTATACAGTAAAGAGCGTCATAAGAAAGATTGGGCGTTAGCAATCTCAACTTTAACTCAAGTATCTTAAATAGCGTGCTCGACCGACATTAAAATGACGACGAGCTAAAATGACATTTATTTTCACAGTGCCATATATTAAAATTATTTACAAATAGATAATAAACGTATTAATTTTAATATTTAGCGCTATGTACAAATAAAATAACGCTATCACATCCCATTTCGTCAGTTGAATAAGATATAAAAATTCTCATTTTAATCATTTCTAAAAGAATCTGTAGATCGGGAATGCAGATGTTTTTGATTTTTTTAAGAGGGCGGGGGGGATTAAAAAGAAACCTTGCACAATAATTCATCGAGAATTTTAAACTAATTTTTAAACGGAAAAGCATGGAATCTGCTGGAATATCTATCAAAGTGATTTGAAATCGAATGCGTTTTTCTATTTTCGATAAATGTATTATATCTTAAGTTATAAGCGATTGCTATTTGATGATGACCTTTCCCGAGCTGTCTCATCTGGAAATTCAGTTAAAAAATCAACTTTCAGCATTTTCTAAATGTTTTTTCCCTTATCAAAAACTGGAAAACACTGTTTGATTTCGTTAAGTATTAATAAATGCGGCAATAATTATAGTGAATGCAGCCGTTATTTATGTGTGTATGCGTGTTTTATAATAAAGTTATCAGAAACAAAACAAAACTTTTTATTTAATTCGAATCGGTTTTATTTAATTCCAATCAATCTGCAAGAAATTTCATGACCTACTTTTATTATTTCTTTGCATGTGGAGCGATAAGGATTATAAACATTATATGATTCATGCTAACCACTACGAAAAGATATCACGTGCGATCCTAAAGCTATTTTCTTTTTTTTTTTCCCCCTTTTTCTATCGCTCTGTTTGGAACTTTTTAGCTGTCAGAATCTCAAAGAAATATATATAGATTTCAATAAGAAGATTTTGCTTTAAAAGCATTTATACACAAAATGATTACCAAGGAAAAAAAAAAAAAATACTTACCATCACTGTGCTGTTTCTTAAATACAAGATGATTTAACAATGCAATTTAATCTGATTTATTTTATGGTCGTTTTTGAGAATATTTGGCGTTATTGTAGATGTTTTAAAAACACTTCTTGCATGACCATTTAAAAGTTATATTTTATATTTATTTCAATCACTTGGTACAGAATTGAATCCTGCATTGGGTCGGGTAATTGGATAGTACCCGAACCCGACTAAAGTTCGGGTCGGGTTGGCAGGATTTTTTTTTTCTTTTTTTGACGTGGGTCAGGTTGGAATTTGATTTGTTCGAGTTAACTTTTTTTTTTTTTTCAAAAAGATGATGCTGAATATTTGTTAAAATGGTAAAAGCCGAAATAATTTGATACAAGAAAAACATAATTATAGACTACTTTTCCGTAAATGCATTAAAATATGGATTAATTTTCCTTCATTTTAGTTTCTGGTTTTAATATTTCGGTTGACAAAATTTGTTCTTGTCAGGTCTCGAGTTGACTTTAAGTAGAATTTTCGGATTCGGATAGGATACAATCCGGACCTTGCAGTTCAGGTTCAGAGTAGAGTCCAACATTTGATCTTGTAATCTGATTTTACCTGCTATTGTTTTGTTATGGATAGAGGGGGGAAAATGTATTTTTTCTAGAAAAATATATTTTTTACAAATAGATTATTTTCTTGTAGCTATATTTTCTTAGAAAATATGGAATATTAAGCATTTAAACAAATTATATCCACTAATTTGTTTTATGTATCCTATGAATATTGTTTTAAATCATTTTTATAGGATTTTCACTTAAAACGTACACATTAGAGATCTGCATGGACCTAGTTAATCTCTTTTTATTAGACTCGGGCCGGACCGCGATCGAGCTTAATTTTTATCTGCGGCCGCTCCGGGCCGGGACTGGAGAACTACTTTTTTTTTTTTTTTTCGGGGCCATGTTAAACCGGCAGGTTTTTGCGAAAATAACAGTGAAATTTTTCCTTTGTTCGACGAAATCTTTAGAAATTTATTTCATTTTATTAAATTATATTTTATTAGAAATATATTTTAAAAAATCTTTATAGAAATTCAAAATTATTTTTTCTTAAATATTTTTCTTCCATTTTAAACTACATTATTTTTTCTAATGAGTTATCATTTAAATGAATTTCTCTAAGTAATCAATAATGTTGCCATTCCATATTTCATAGATTGTGGACATACTAGTTTAAGCTGCAAAATGTTTGCATGAGTATGTAAAAAATATATCTTAAGTGATTTTATTTATGGGATCCCGGACTTGATTTAATTGATTTTTCTTGGCTGGGTGGGCCAAATTTTTCGCATAAATGGTTCAAGTTTAGCCCAGGCAGGGCCAGTATATTTCGATCGCCTGGATCTGAAAATTTCGGCTCGCCCACATTATTTTAAAATCTCATTAATATGAAATTTCTCATTTTTGGTATCTGAATGTTTGGGAGTGAAAAAAAAAAATTTAATTGCGCGGAAATGCCGCATCGCTCGAAATTTCAATTTAAAACACGTAAACGCCGCGGCGTTTCTTCCGTAAATTACGGTACTAAAATCTTTTTTTTTTTTTTTTTTTTTTTTTTTTTAAATTCCATAATAATAAAACCAGATTTTAACTTATTTATTATTATGATTATTTTTAATCTGGAAAAAAAGTCACCTTTTTTTTCCTTTAAAAATAACAAAATTATTGTCAGAGGTAATTCAGGAAATATTTTCGTTTTTCTACGCCCCACCAGTGGCCGAGAGGTTCTGCTCTCAAAAACTGGTAGACGGGAGGTCCTGGGTTCGAACCCAATCGCACCCGTCGGCCTAATCGTTCGGAGCTTTCTCCTAAACTTGGATTTTTGTGCATAAATACGGGTTAGGTTCTGTTAGAAAGACCCCCACGGAGGGCATCCCCGCCTCTCCCGGCCCATTTCGTAGATAATTAGCTATCATAAGCAACACAATACACAAATTTTTCCAAAATATTTTTTTCTTTCATGTCAAAAAGTAAATGTAATTATTGTGCTAATTGCATACATTTCTGGCAAACATTAAATACCATTTATCTCAGTTTAATTTTTTGAGCTGCAGCAGCAGATAATAGGTAAATTATCACAACAGTAACTTTGAGAGAACTGGATGTAATATACAACTGGAGTCATTAATGGCATTTTACCACCTAGAAAATATGTTATTATTTTTTTAAACAATAATTACTATGAGTAATATAAAACTACTGTATAAAAAGGCACACAGTAATTCGCTCAAAAATATTTATTTTAATAACTGGAATCGGAAAATCCTTTAAAATCGGAAGTTTCCGAGTCCGTCATAAACAAACCAATAATATCTCTATTTCCAAAAACAGAAATAAATAATAATAGCATTTAAATAGTAAAAAAACATTACAAACACGGGAAAATTCTTTATATTTCACGGCATAGCGAAAAAATTCACAAATTTCGACGATTTTTGAAATTTTTTTGGGTTTAAAAAGTATAGAAAAATCACGATTTTCTGTTTCTTAAAAAAAAAGAAAAAAAAAAAATCGATGTATAATCCGCACCATGTATAAGCCGCAGCGGCTGTTCCAAATGTTTTTTTCTTGTATAACCCGCGGGCTATACACCCGAAAATACGGTATATACACACATCTGAGTTTTAAATTTTAGCTCTAAAAATTTATGTACAGTCGTGGAAAAAAAAAAGTAAACACCCCCTACTAACTCCTCAACAAATCATCGTAGACGAAAGTTACTGGTACCGAACGATTGGAAATAAAGTCTACTTTTAAATGATGTATATGAAATTTTCTTAGGGGGTTTTCTACATATTAAAACGAATCCAAACTTCATTTTTTTCAATAGTGATACCCAATTTTAACGAGATATTTCAAATCTTCGGTTCAAACTATGCCTAGTAGACACCAAATTTCAAGTCATTTGAATGATAAGTTTTTGAATTATAAGCATTCAAAATTTAGTGCTTCTAATGTTAAATTACATTTTCATATTTATATCTCCTGAAATTAGGCTCCTAATGCGCTAATTTTTTTTGTAGCAATAATACTAATATACCCAAACATAAGTATGCTGAATTTGTAATTTTTATAATTTTATGATATGAATTATGAAATTAATATTCGAAAAAATTATGAATTGCAACCTACAATTTTTTTGATGGATTTAGATTTATTAAGTCCTGCTTTATGGAAAACCAAAATTTCACATTTTTCTTCCAAGTAGTTTTCAAATTATGCTTAAAAAACGGCAAAATGATGGTTTAAGGGGCCGTCCATGATGGAAGTGAGTAGACATTTTGAAATTTATTCTGCTGTTCTGTAATCTAACAGGCTTCATTGACTGACATGAGTGGCGCTTAAGGTGCCTTGATCAAGAAAGAGGCTCTCTCGGTTAACAGTCGAGTACCGATCTTCAATTTGGATACAGCCCTTAAAATACGCTCGTTTTAAAATAATTAATTTCTCGGAAACTTATGGTACGAATTGCATAAAAATTCGTTTATAGGCTAATTGAAAGGTGTAGAGTTCATTTATGCTGTCAGAATTTTGTACTGCCATTGAAAAAAAAACAAAGTTTGGGTTCGTTTTAATATGTAGATGGCCCCCTAAGCAAATTTTATATACATCATTTAAAAGTAGACTTTATTTCCAATCGTTCGGTACCAGTAACTTTCTTCTACGATAATTTGTTGAAGAGTTAGTAGGGGGTGTTTACTTTTTTTTTTCCACGACTGTTCAAAGCTAACTAGTCAGTTCGTAACAAAATGTGGTACCTTGAGTCTCAACATTTATTGATTTGTAAGATTTTTATAGTATTTTTCATATAAATGTATATTTGTGTTATGTTGAATCTAATTATTTATTTTACTATTATCTTCGATTTTACATCTCATTAGAAAGTATTATTTTGTATTTATTAAAAACTGAGAAATGTATTGTAAAATTAATAAAATGTGGTGCTAATTAAGGACAATTAAGATTTTTAAATTAATCAAATAAAATTAAATAGCTTTGAAAGTAACACAAATTATTGCTTTTGTGCTAGAAAATCCTTATATAGGTTGACTTGGGTCGTACTTAGGACATATGGACTTTGGATTTAAGCTTTAATTATTTATGTTAATAAATGTGTCATTGTTATTGAACCCTGTGTGATCTTTCTTCTCATGTTTCTTTTTTTGCTGATATATTTGTACTTGCATAAATCTTAATATTTATAAAACTTATGTTAAAGCTCTCTACCAGTATGAATAAATATGATTAAACTAAAGGTGATGATCACAGATTTTTGTAAAAAGCAATTTACAGTACTCCTCACAAAGCTGCTCAAAAAATTGATTAAAAAACTGTCAGATTTGAAACTGATTCTTCTTTTTAAAAAACAAAGCATTTATATCACGTCCATTGATAATACATCTGCATTAGAAAGCAAATTATTTGCTTTATTACATTGAATCTCCTCCAGCTCAAAACCGGTACGAAATTAAATCAAGAGCAATTAAACAATTTCCAATCTTAAGTGCCACTGCTCTGAATATTGATATATAAATAAGAATTCCAAAAATCAACTGAAATCTTTAATTTCAATATTTGATGCCTTTTGATGTCTAGTGCATTGTAATTCATGAGCGCATAGATGCATCAGTTAGTTATTTTCATTTAAAGATATATGATGGGAACTTAAAAACAAGTGAAAGATTCTGGAAGAAATTCTTACATTCGCTACAGCCAGTAACATAGTGAATAAGATAGTAAAAAATAGTATATAGTTAATATTTTTGATTGACGTATGAAAGTTTTTATTGAACACAGTTTGTCATTTAAATAGTAAGTTTACATTGTAAATAATAGTGCTAGTTTTCTAACTAGACTGGTTTTATTAAACAATCACAAAATTAAAAGAAGATGCAGAAATTAAAAGAAAATGCAAAAATTAAAAGAAAAAAGATTGAGTAATAATTTTTTGTAGTATTTTGATTGTGTTTAAATTTTCTAAAAGTCAGATTTGTACTTAAAAACTTATTAGCGTGTGAGGGCTTAATAATTGTCAAACAAATAGATATTGCAGATGTGGAAAGTGGTTAGTAAAAATTCAATATTTTTTCAAATTGGTCAGTCTCATCAAAATCTGTTAAGCAAATATTTTTTTAACTGTTAAATCTTTTTTTTTTTATAATTGGGTTCACCTGATTATTGAACTTTCCTCTATAATTATATAATCAAGCAACATAGAACAATATGTTATATACTGAAACATTTACTGAAAAAATATCTAACTAACAATGCAAGTCTCATCCACATCTGTCCAGTAGAACTTTTGAAAAAGGCTAATCTTTCACAATTGGATTCACCTCATTATAGAACTTTCCTCCTTAATTCTATAAGTAAGCAATGTAGAACAATATATTGGCCGGAATCCTGGTAGATTTTGCGCTGTTAGTGAAACAAGATTGACCAATCAGAAGTCTGCATTTTTGCGAACTTTTCCCTATTTTAAGTAAATTTTCTGATTGGTCAATCTCATTTCGCTAACAGTGCAAAATCTATCTAGATACCGGCCATTATGTACTAAAACCTTCCCTGAAAACTTATATCTAACAGTCCAAGTTCCATCAAAATCTATTCAACACAACTCAAATTATAAGCTGTCGGAATGAAATTCTCATTTGCATTTTATATATAATAGTAAATTTTTAATTCAGTTAAAAGATACTGTTTAAAAAAAATGAATAAATAAATAAAATATGTTGGATTTTTTAAAAATGCTATTTATAATGCTGGTGTGTGGTGCTGAAGTAAACTAATTAATTTCATGCTTATTTAAAAAGCACTATCATGGCATATTTTTCACAACTTTTTGATTTTTGAAAATTCTGACATGGCCATGGAACCCATGGGAAGGGACATTTACATATAAGTAAGCTGTTAAGGAAACGTTAAGAAAACTTACAAAAAGACAAATTTGGCTAAAAAAAAAATTGTTTTAAACTTTAGAATTTTCTGAAAAAGAATGTGCATGTGGATTTCATTATTATTAAATTTTCTCTTTTTGTTTGACATCTCCTTATACTGCACATAATGTTTGATGAATGACTGATAAACTAGACAATATCAGTGAAAATGGATATGCGATGTCCATGGTGGAGACAAAGTTATGTTTTGAATTTTTAACTAACTACTTTGGTTTTCAGTTTGCTAAAATGGTGCATTCCTTTTTATTATATACAATGCTCTGTATAAAATTTGTTTTATAATTTAGCTTTTTTTTTTTTACCTCATTTAATGATTACCACAGAGTATACACTGGAAACTTTTCCAAAGTTAATAAAATGCAAAAGATTTAATAATTTCACAACAGAACAAAGACTTATATACAGCTCATATTCAAAATATTAGAATAATTACTTTTTTTTACAAACTGAAAATATCGTTTGGCAAATTTAATGTCTTTTTATGCAAATATGCAAACAATATTTTTATTAAGAACTTATTGTTGATTAAGCTTATTTATTATCTTTAAATTAATATCATTTTTGAAAAGATTAATTGAAAAAAAAATTTTTGAAAAGTCAAAATATTAGAATATTTATTCAAGTGGTTCAAAAAATTAGAATATTTCACATTAATTCTCCTTTAATTATCACCAATTCATAACTGGTGGCATCATTAATTAAATTAAGAGGATTTTATTTAAAATCAATATTATCTTTGCAGTTTGTTTGCTTTTTCGTCTTAAAATGGGTCGTGTGAGTGATATTCCTGGATCTATTAAACTTAGGATGGCTGATTTGTGTTGGCACAGTAAAAATCATTGTTATATAGCTAATTTTTTACACTGTTCGCAATCAAACGTTAATAAAATACTAATACAATATTTTAAAAATGGAAAATTTCAAAATAATTGCCGAAATGGCGGCCGAAACTAAAAACATCTGCTAGAGATGACAGGAAACTGAAGCGTATAGTTAAGAAAAACCGTTTTAAAAGTGTGCGATTCTTGCACTGAAAATGGAAAGAAGAAGGAGTTGAAGTTTTGACATCGAGAACATTAAGACGTCTCCATAAATTTAAGTTTGAATCTCGTGTACCAAAAACAAAACCTCCCATTACTGCAAAGCAAAAGCATATAAGATTGAATTGGTGTAAATCAAGACGTTTATGGAGCGAAGAAGATTGGAAAAACATATTAGTTAGTGATGAAATTATGTTGTATAGATACAAAACATACTTTCATCACTAAATAATATATTTTTCCAATCTTCTTCACTCCATTAACGTCTTGATTTACACCAATTGAATCTTATACGTTTTTGTTTTGCAGTCATGAGAGATTTTGTTTTCGGTATACGAGATTCAAACTTAAATTTATGGAGACTTAAATTTATGGGTTCGATTTTTAATGTTCTCAATGTAGGAACTTCAACTCCTTCTTCTTTCCATTTTCGGTGCAAGAATTGCACACTTTTAAAACGGTTTTTCTTAACTATACACTTCAGTTTCCTGTCAGCTCTAGCAGATGCGTTTGGTTTTCGGTCACTATTTCGGCGATTATTCTGAAATTTTCCATTTTTTTAATATTGTATTAGTATTTTACTAATGCTTGATTGCAAACAATGTAAATAATTACCTATATAACATTAATTTTTACCGTGCCGATACAAATCAACCATACGAAGTTTAATAGATTCAGGAATATCACCCACACGATCCATTTTAAGACGAAAAGCAAACAAACTGCAAAATGAACACCGATTTTAAATAAAATCGTCTGAATTTAATCAATGATGCCACCAGTTATGAATTGGTGATAATTAAAGGAAAATTAATGCGAAATATTCTAATATTTTGACTTTTCAAATTTTTTTTTTCTTTTCAATTAATCAATCAACAATAAGTTCTTAATAAAAATATCGTTTGCATATTTGCATTAAAAGATGTTAAATTACCAAACGATAATTCCAGTTTGTGAAAAAAAAGTAATTATTCTAATATTTTGAATATCAGCTGTAGAAAAAATAAAAAGACTTTTTTCTCCCAAACTAATTAACAACTAGTATGGTTATGTGGGGCATTTGGGCCATGATTTTACAATGTCACTCTGGAGATTCTGCAGGGTTCCCAGCATCATGGAAAGTCAGGGAATTTCAAAGTAGTCAGGGAAATTTCAAAATGTGTAGGAAAAGCCAGGGAATTTACAAATATTTTCTAAAAAGTCTTGGAGAAAAAAATGAAAAGTGACACAAAATTTATCAAACAAAAAAAAAAAAAAAAAAAAAAAAAAAAAAAAAAATTGAAGATCAATTACAGAAAAAAAAAATCACTAACTTTGACAAAGGATTGTGAAAATAAGTAGCAAATTTCATTGTATGTCCGTTTGGTCAGGGAATTTGCCAGTCATGTTTTCCTGGGAACCCTGTTCTGGCAATCCAGCTTTGAAAAGCTAATGTTCATTTGAGTTAAAGTCTTAACCTTTGCAAATATGCAGTTAGGTTCACTCTACCAGACAGAAATTTTCAAAATTACATTTTAATGTCTAAAAGTAAAAAAAAATATATATTTAATCTTTCTTTCTTCATGCCCCATAAAATTGGGGTAACTGGACCAGTTAGGTCTGTGGTCCACACATGTTTTTTAAATAGAATATCAGGGATATCTTTTTGAAAAAATGTAAATAATTTTTAAAAAATTAAGCCAGACAGATCATTTAAATTATTTATCAACTAAAGAGCATTGTACAGGAAACCTAAAAGAAGCACCAAATGTGAAATTATGAAATTTATTTATACAAAAAACATAAGGATTAAGTAAGTGCTTACATACTGTAGTATAGGTAATAAGTATGAAACTTACATTGGTATTTCAAGAAAAAAAAAAAAAAAAAAAAAGCCAAACAAATAAACAAGGTAAATATCTATTAACAAACAGGTACATAAGTACTTGCATCTCATTCTATTTTTTATTTACCTCAATGAAAGTTCGATAAGTCCAATAAATCTGTGGAGAATGTAACCATGTTTTTATATTGAATCAAACTATTTTTATTGTGTTCGATAATTTTCTAATGTACGCCTCTTCATCTGTATCGTAAAATTTTGAGGTTTGGCTATCTTACGAACTTTGTTTTTATACCTGCCAACATGTTTTTTTAAAACTTCATTATGTAATTTTAATAAGGTATTATATAATTTTCTTCATTGCAAGCAAAAAAACAATGAATAAATTAATTTCCTGTAGTAAGAGAAACTCCAAAAAATTATTTATAATGGTTAGGGTAGCTGGTTCACACATGGTCCAGTTACCACATTCTTGAAAAATTTATGAGGTAACTGGAACACCAGCTTTACATTTGAAACTTGAAGTAAATATGTATAGATGCCTAATAATATAAATGTATTCATGCTTAATATTTAAAGAAAAAGATTGTTTAATAAAAGTACTTACCATATTTTTATAAAAAGCTGAGGAAGTACAACTAAATCGACGTTGTTTGTAAAAAAAGAAACCTAAATTTTCAGCAACCTATGACAGCAAAGACAGAGTTATGACTGAGTTGATACGTGTTGTTTTAAAAAGTAGAAATGGGGGTGCAATGTTGACAAAAGCTAAAACTTAAAAGACATCAACATTTTTTTTATAAAATAGTCTATGGCCCAGTTATCTCACGGTCCCTCCCAGCATACCTTATATAACACCTCGTCAAAAATGACAGAATGTGAATGATAAATCTTCAAAACAATATTTAGATCAACAAAGATGGAGTGGATCAAGATAGCAGATTTACTCATTGATTAATGGAGGTTTCTATGCATTGATTGCACTTTGTTTCTTAATATTGTTTTGGTACTATCTATCAGGAAATAAACATTCGTAAGTAATTTTCTGATTTTAGTTATTCTGTACTTATTCTTGCCATGTAAATAAGTCAAATCATACATAACAAAGTTATGCTGTTCAGTATAAGATTTCAGATGGGAATCACTTTTATACATTATAAATCAACTTTCTCTTTATAAGATAAACAAACTGCATCTTTCAATTGTATTAGTACAATTGAAAATTATTTTTTTCACTTCTTTAACTATTAAGCGAAAAATTCTTTCCCCACAAATTTAAATATTATTTCAAGGATCAAAATTTAACTGCATTAATATATGAACAAATGGTATTATATATTTATATTAAAAAAAAAAAAATACTCATTTTATTTATAATCCAAACAAAGTTTTAAAAAATAAATGGATAAAAGTTAAGTTCTTAAAAATTTATAAAACTAAATTATCACAATTTAAATTTTGCATAGTTAATAAATATAATTATATAATAAAAATAATAATTTTCATTCTGTTTAATTTCATGTAAATTTATTACCTCTCACTTAATACTGATTTTTTTTTTAAAACAAGCTTAAAGAAAACTATTAAATTTTTTTAATGAAACGCTCCAAGGGTCGTCCATTTGTTTCTAGATTAGGAATTTGTAGTTCTGAATGGCAACAGTGTTTGTTTGTTTGTATCTGATTATCCATTATTTTTTAATTTAGAACTTAAAACATCATAATTGGATAGTTTTTGAAGGTTTTAGAGAAAATGGAGAAGAAAAGATGTGATACAAAGCAGATTATGTGTATATTTCCATAAGTTAGACAATCAGCATATTTATAGCATCTGAATACTTATGCCTAACATGGCCGCGATAAGTTTGCTTTTCTCATGAATGACTAAAAACCAGTATTGTCACGTCACTTAAGCATATTATGTAAATAGCTGATTTGGCATGTACTGTCATCCATGGCATTTTTTTTTTTTTTTTTTTTTTTTTTTTTTTGTCCATGGAGAGAGGATTTTGTCCTGGGACAAAGTTTATTAATTAATTGCTTAGTTAAAATAAAACCATATTTTTAAATCTTAGACATTAGTTATTATTGAAAAAAGAAATTGTTTAAATGTCAGTTAAATGAAAGTTGTTTTAGATGTAGGGACTAAAGATGAGACGGGCTCGGGTTGAATTTTTATATCAGTCTTTGTGCTCAGGCTCAATCTTTCTGAAACTGACAATTTTATTATTCTTGTATAGACCAAATAAAAATAAATTTTTTTCTCTTAAAATTTACTTATTCCATTTTCAGTCATTTTATTAATGCTATTTTAATCAGAATAAAGCGGAAATAGAAATAATTCCCCCCCCCCCCCCCTTTGGTATTAGAATGTTATTTTAAAAGAAAATTTGTGATATTTGCTGGTTTATGTCTGGCATTGACAGCCACGACCTGTTGATATGGTGCCATTAGGATATTTTTTAATTGAAACTATGTTTATTATTATTATTATTTTTACAGATTTAATGCAAAATGAATATTTTTTTTTTTCAGTCAACCAGCATTAGCTTAAGCTTTGCAAATTTTTAGCCTTCTATTGTATGCGAGTCATAAATCACTTTATATGAAAATAACGTTTGTGATTCTGTCTATTTTTCATCATGAACTCTGCTCATTCTGCAGCTCTGTTCTTCAAGTTCACGAAGTCACTCAGGGGTCGATCCAGATTAACTTTGAGGTCCTATTTTGGGCCCCTTCACAAAAATCTATTTAATAAAACAGGCCCCTTTACAAAATTCATCTTAATGAAACAGGTCCCTCCACAAAATTCATCTTAATAAAATAGGTCCATTCACCAAATTCCACTTCATGAAAACATACTCTTCATTAATTATTTTTGTTTTATTAGGCTTTAAAATGTGTAATTTACATACAAAACAAGTTCACCAGAAAGGAAAACTTTAACAGAAGCACTTAAAGAAGTTAATAGAAAATGTTTGATTTGAATAAGAATAACTGGATTTCATCTTTCATTACAAAATGTTATTTTTTGCAAAATATAATAAATTTCACAAAAATCTTTTACTTTTCACAAAATGAGCCCCAAGAAAAAAAAAAAACTGCATCGACCTTTGCACTTTCATTCTTAAATATATATAATTGGCATGTATTGTTATTCTGATAGAAAACAATCAAGCAGTATTTTCCTATAAAAGCATCGGATCTTTCAGATAATGGTGTCAAATTTTTAATTTAAGCTGATTTTCAAGGACCCAAGAATTATAAAACATTTTTTTTGAGGAAAGAATCTAATATAATTTAAGATATACACCTTTTATAGGAAATATAAAAATGTTCTTCAATTTGTTATAAAAATAGTAAATTTCTGCAAATTTTGTTCATTTATTCATAAAATGCACTTTGTTAATGTGTCCATCTAACTTGCTTGTTGTGGGAGAAAAATATGAGAGTCCTTTTAAGGAAGTATATTTTTATTTTATACTTAACTTCTCTTTTGATGATATTGAATCTAAATTTCATAAAATTAATTCTGTGCCAAAGATTAACAATTATTTCCATGCAAGGAATTGTAAAAAAAAATGAGATATTACATTTGAAACAACTTTTAAATATTATGGATTTTTTTTTTTTTTGTATTGCATACTTTCGGTATTGGGTTCGAGCTCTGATAAAAAATGTTTCAGGCTCAGGCGGTCCGGGCTCTGAAAAGTGAGCCCGAACTCATCTCTAGTAGGTCCATGGAGGAAACTTTCGACTTATATTCATTAAAAGATTAAAGTTAAATATTAAAATTAGAAATTCATTTAATAGCTTACTTAAACCTTCTAAATATTGTAAACTTCTAATTATCACTAGGGAATAATTGAGATATAAACATTTTTTTTTTTTTTTTTAACTCTAATGCTTCTCCATATAATCAATATCCAGAGTTATACATTTTCCCCAGCATTTTTTTTTTTTAACCTTTCGAAGGCCGTCATTGAATGGGGGAGGAACTAAAATGGGGGGAGGGGGAAGCCATTGTTTCACCTCATTTGTTATTCATTCAAAACTACATTACTCATTTTGATGTCAAAATCGACCCCACATTTTTTTTTCTTTTTTTTTCTGAGTACTGGGAATAAGAAAAGGTAACTTGGAGTGAGATTGGGTGGATGTAGCGACATCGCTTAGATTCCTCAACCGAAACGAGGGCTGGGGAGCAATCAGGGAACTCAGCGTGCTGAGACATTTCACATGTGCGGGTCTTCGTGAATTTGTTTTCCACACACTGCCGTAACTAAGATGAATTGCATTGATGATCATTTGGATAGTTACCCTTCAGTCTTTTCCTCAATTTCTTCAATTTTCCTCATCTTCGATCGTCTGTTCGGGACATGTGGCCAGTTTGAAAATTGCTTTTCCATCTAACAACAGTATCATATGATGGACTATCACTTCCATAATCTGCAAACATTTCATTGTGAATTTGCTGGGCACTGTACGAGGAGAGAAGGGGGCAGCCTCTATCTTCTCCATACTGCAGGTTACTTCACTCTTCAGCTTCCTGAAAACAAACAAATCAACATTAATAGCTGTGCATTAAGTACAGGAGGATCAATATGCAGAAAATATTTTTATCCAGATATTTCAATTATTTCCTAGTGATAATTAGAAGTTTAATATTTATGTAATATTTAGGAAATTCATTACATTTTCTAATATTTATCCCTTCGTGTCTGTAAAATGTATCTTTTCGTGAGAATGAGCCAAATATTGCTATTACACTTTATTAAATCAAATTTTAATGAAGTATTTTCAAAATGTAAATATTATATTTAACAATATTTTACAAAGCAACATAGTATTGTGGTAATATTGATTGAGAGTAGCAGGGTTCGCACAGACTCCTTAGACTCTCCTTAGAAATGAAAACATTCCCAAGTAGTACTTAGAACTACTTAGATAAGCAAAAAACTACTTAGAAACTCCTTATATTCTATTGCGGCTTTGGACGCAAGCGATATTGCTGGCGAGGGAAAAAAAATAGTGATTGAAAAAACGCACGGTAAATCCTTTATGCACGTCATTCATCTCAAGCACAACATTGATTGGGTAGGATAGTCTTAATAGCAGGGCTCCCACTAGGTCCGTTTTTCAATTATTAGGTCCGTAAAGTCCGTTTTTCGACACTGTTAACCGACCATTATTTTAAATTTTATCGATGTTTGGCATTTTGCCAAGAATCTCGGAAAAATCGCGATTTTCGCAAATATGTTCCAAACCGCCAAATTTCGTCAATCGATCAATCGGAAAAAATTCGTAAATTTTGTCAAAGGATCGTGAAAAAACACGAATTTCTCCAACAGATCGCGGGAAAACTCGGATTTCTTAAAGAAACAAATTTTTAAAAGACAGCGAAAAAACGCGAATTTCGTTAAAGATCGAGAAAAAAAAAGTAGATTTCCTTAAAAGATCGCATAAAACGCGAATTTCCTCAAAAGATCGCGAAAAACACGCAAATTTCCTCAAAGGATCGCGAAAAACACACGGTTTCCATCAAAAGATCGCGAAAAAAACGTTAGTTTCGTCAAACGATCGAAATAAAACGCGAATTCCAATAGAAGATCGCGAAAAAACGCGAATTTCCCCAGAAGATCGCGAAAAAACGCGAATTTCCCCAGAAGATCGCGAAAAAACGCGAATTTCCCCAGAAGATCGCGAAAAAACGCGAATTTCCCCAGAAGATCGCAAAAAACACGTGAATTTTCCTCCAGAAGATCGCGAAAAACGAGCGAATTTCATCAAAGGATCGCGAAAAACAAGTGAATTTCGTCAAAGGATCGCGAAAAACACGCGAATTTCGTCAAATGACCACGAAAATCACGCGAATTTCGTCAAAGGGTCGCAAAAAACACGCGGTTTCGATCAAAAGATCGCGAAAAAAAACGTCAGATTCCTTAAACAATCGAAATAAAACGCGAATTCCGTTAAAAGATCCCGAAAAAAGCGAATTTTTCCAGAAGGTCACAAAAAAACCTACTAATTTCATCATAAGATCGCGAAAAAAATGCGAATTAGTCAAAATTTCACCTTCAAAGAAAGCAATTACCGCTGTTCTAAAAGAATAAATTCAAAACTTGTTATATTTTTTCTTGTACCTGCATTTAGCATTCTTTTTTTTTTTTACCTTTTAAAACTTTTTTTAAGATGTATCATGTATGTGATATACGTAATAAGTGTTTGGGGTTTGACTAATCTTTATTTATATGACCTAGGGGGGATTCTAGTCCGAATTTTCCGAAAATGTAAGGCATTCATTTCTGAAAATTTTAAAAAATCGGTCACCAATCCGAAAATTCGGCCATATGGTCGCCAAAAAAAAAATAAATTTTGTCAATCGTTTGCAGAAAAATTGCCAATTTCATCAAAGAATCGCGAGAAAACGCAAATTTCGTCAAATAAGCGCGAAAACCCCCGCAAATTTCGTCAAAAGAGTGCGAAAAAACTCACAAATTTCGTCAAAAGATCGCGAAAAAACCCCACAAATTTCGTCAAAAAAATCGTGAAAAAATCCACAAATTTCGTCAAAAGATCGCGAAAACCCCCACAAATTTCGTCGAAAGATCGCGAAAACCCCAAAATTTCGTCAAAAGAGTGCGAAAAAACGGCAAATTTCCTCCAAAGATCGCAAAAACGGCAAATTTCGTCAAAAAATCGCGAAAAAAACGACAAATTTCGTCAAAAAATCGCGAAAAAACGGCACATTTCGTCAAAAGATCGCGAAAAAACGGCAAATGACGTCAAAAGATCGCGAAAAAGCCATAAATTTCGTCAAAAGAGCGCGAATTTCGTCAAAGAGCCACGAAGAAAACGCATAGCTAGTGTCGGGAGTGGATTTCCCCCCTCCCCCCCTCTCTGGTGTAATTTTTCAGAAGATTTGCTGTGAATTTCAGAATTTTTTTTTTTTTTTTTTTTTTTTTTTTTTTTCACTCAGAATTGCCCCATGTGACATTACCATTGGTCACTGCATAAAAAAGTAGATTGTCAATTGTGTATTTAAACTTACGAAATCAATAAGTAATATATTGTGCACACTGTGCAATTTCAGCACTAACAATTAGATTCTAATAGAGTAAAATTTGTTTTTGAAATGTTTTTCTCTCCAAATTGGGCATTAAAAATTGGAGTGTGCATACCACATAACGATGCAGAACATAAAAACATTGACAACAACAAAAAAAAAAAAAAAAAAAAAAAAAAAAAAAAAAAAAATGGCAAATGCTTAAAATTTTTTGGACTCCTTGGATTTTTTGGGTACTCCTTGGATTTTTTCTTTCCAACTCTGTATGAACCCTGGAGTAGATATGTTTCTGTGTTGTTTTCTTTTCTTTTTACCATTTCTAGTTTCTTTTCCTGTCTTTTCTTTTAATAACTTTAGACGGGTTTAATTTCGTAATCAAAATCTAAAGCTGTAGCTTTTATTGTGTAGGATTTATTTGTATTTATTTTGTTTTTTATTTTAATAGTTACTTTTAGTGAAGTTCTTGTGAGCACAATTCCTGATGGCATCATGAAAACTTGGTTTCATTGTAATAGAGGAGCTTTTCTGCTGGTCAAGTAAGTGTAATATATTGTTCATCTCTCTCCTACCATAATAATCGTCCATTATGTTGTTAATATGATTTCTCTCCCACAACCTGCTAAAGATAATTAATATGTTATTAACTTCTACACATCACATAATTTTAATTTTTATGTCATCGAATCAGGGTGGGGATGATGTACTTTTAAAGCAATTTACTGATTTTATTTTATTTTTTTAATTTGTTTTCAAGAGTGATTAAAAAGAATCTATTCTATTGCTGAAATAATCAAAATAAAAAAGGCTGCTATATCAAAATCTGTGGTGATTTCTTCAACCATTAATTTATTGCATGTGGCTCCTACAAAAGTATAGCTTTTAATAAATTTTGAAACTTTAATACATAATTGATATTTTTCATCTAAAAATTCTTTTTTTAGTATTGTTAGTGCAATATAAAATAATTATTAAATCTAAAAAAAATCCATTTAAGTTATCAATTAAAAATGGATTTTGATTATGCTCTGTACACCTGATTACATTAATAAAACTAAACCTTTTTTTTTTTTTAAACTGTAAAATTAAAAATTTTCTTATTATTTTTTATCATTAATAATAATGATTTTTGCCCATTTATCTGACTGATCAGAAGAGGGCTAAATAAAATATACAGCCTACCTGTTAAGTAACTGCATTTAAAAATAAATAAGTGTAATTATTCTCTTAATTCTGTTAAGAAAACTATAATATGCATATAAACAAATGAAGGTCCAATGGAAAAATGATGATTGTCGCTAACGATTTTAATATTTTACTCAGACTTTCAATGTTTGCCTTCCTTTACCTATTTTCATGGACTGCCTTCATTTTTGCCTCAATCCTAAGTTACCAAATTATGCTTATCCTCTCATATGATACTGTATGTAACCTCAAATCTCAGAAAATTGGATTGCCATTGCCCTTCAAATTTTTGAAGACAAATATAAATTTTATCTCCTTTCTTTAACTTCTCAATGTTCTCAGTCATTAATGCTCTTTCAAATATATTGTGTTTTTATTGTTTCCCTGCATACCACAATGTAACTAGGTGCACTATACAAAGTAACTGTTGATTTTGCTAGATAAATCTAGTTATTATTTTCTATTTATTTAAGGTTATTTTTTTCTCTCTTTTAGCCTTTTGGAAACTGAAATACCCACTGTTGTTAACAGAGTCAAAAGTGAGTTGATGGGATGCCACAAACAGATGGATAAACTTAATTTTAAGGGGGCTGAATTGCTTGTTAACAAATTAAGAAAGTTACCTGTAGATACAAATTCTAAATAAAATATATTTATATATGTGTATATATATATATATTGTGTGTGTGCCTGTTAATAAAACAATGTACAATTTCACTCAAATATGAAAACAAAACAATTGAGGCATGTAAATGGAAAAGGCTGCAAGTACCACATTAGGTAAAATCCTGCTTTTTCACTGAAATTGATGTAAGAGAGAGCAATGTAATGGAAACTGCTGGAAATTGCAATTCGCAATTAATTAGTTTCTAGAGTGTCTCATAGATAGTGCAAGCGTTGAAAGTCACAATTTTTTTCCTCCCTGAAAAAAATATGGCACTTATAGCCTTTTCGATTTACATGCCATAATTATTATTTTATTATTTTCACTTTATATTTTTAGTTTTGACTTGCAATGATAATTAGATTGTACTAACAAGAAATAAAATTGTTTGGTTTTACTTAATGATATTTTCTTTTATTCTTATAATAGTGTTTTGAAAAATAATGAAAAGGCTGGTTGATTGTGTGGGATGTAATGGTACTAAGTCCCTTTAGAGACATGCTGCATCCCCCCCCCCTGCCCCTAAAATAAAAATAAAAGCAAACGTGTACATATTTTGAATTATCTTAAATACCTAGAAAGAAATGACCTATGATAGAAAATGTAGTTAAAACCTTTTAATGAAGTTATAATATCGTTATATAAAATGCAAGTCTCCATACTTGAAATCTGTACTGTCATATTGGTCTAAAAACAAGGTATTAAAGCCCAAAATATGAAGCTTAAACAAGTTTATTTTAAACCATTCATTATTTATATAAAGCAATTTCGTGACATAGATTCAAACTCCTCAAAAACAGTATTTTCCTCACCTGTATCAGAATCACAGCTATAATTCTCAGATTCCATAGTTTCTTCTGCATAGTGAAAATCATGAAGAGGCATTATCTCTCTTTTTTTTCTCTCTCCCCTCTTTTTTATGATCTACAGTGAAAAACTAAATTGGATAGATTAACAGTAACGTATGAAGATTTCAGTAGCTTTTCAAAATAGGCTAAATTTCCATATTTTGCTATTATTGAATGATGAAGTAACTGCGCTAAACAATAATTTTAAACAAAGAATATAAAAAAATGCATTGAAATAGTTAATTAAAAAAGCAGTAAAAATTAAAATTTCCCAAGTGAAGCACTGAAGATCAATATAGAAAACCACTAGTTGCTCAAAACATCATCTCATGCATCGTCATTTCTGTCACAGCTTTTCTCGCCATTTTTGTTGCTACATATATTTCAATTTTGAAGCCTGACATCAGTAGTTTTCATTTTTTAAATTGTGTATTTTGTTTGTAAAACTGACAGTTTATTATAATTCATACTTTTTTTTTTTTTTTTGAAATGATATTCTTTAAAATTATATTTAAATTGTTAATTAACTGGAGAAATACAAAATAGCAGTTCCAATGTGTTTTACTTGTAGCTAATCTCATATTGGAAGAATTTTTTCATCTGAAAAATGATATCACGCTTAAGAAAACATTCATCTTCTCTCATAAAACTGATACAATTGCATAAAAATTAATTTTTACTAACATTATTAGGATGAGTGAAACGAATCCTCTACTAGGTTACACAAATTACATTTTGTTGTACACTTTACAAAAAAACTGTTCAGTATTTTAACTTGAAATTAAACATAAAAATAAATTATGATCTGTAAATTTACACAATATTATTTCTTTTACAGAATAACCTAAAAAAAATATTATTTTAATTAATTTATTTTACATGTTTTTCCATTATGAATGCGTTTTTGCAAATAAAAAATACACGTATATTTTCAGAAGAAAAAAGTAAATCATGGAGTTAGTCAAAAGTTATGAGTTAGTTAGGAGTTAGTCGTTTTTGCAAATAAAAAATACACGTATATTTTCAGAAGAAAAAAGTAAATCATGGAGTTAGTCATTATAGTTAGAATCATGATTAAATTATAGTTTCATGATTTCTTTTATGAAATTTTTTAAAAAACCTTTTTTATGAAAATTATAGCATATTTTTAATGAATTGAAATTTGTGAAAATTCAATTATTTACATTCAATTATAAAAGTATTTTTCAGTGTTAAGGATTCAAATACACAATTTATTCTTATTATGTGAAATCATTTACGCTGGCGATACTTACGCATTTTAAAAGAATTATATTATGATTTTATTTTATTTATTTTTTTTTTTTGTAAAGTTGCAACAAAAGAATTGTAAACAAATAAAATTAATTGGGAAATTTGTTATATCATGAATAAAAAATTCCATGGAAATTCTTGGTTATTTGACTGAATTTACATTTCTAAAATTAAAATGCGCCAAAACATAAGATAACGTTTTTGCTTAATAAAGATGCAAAAATAATGTAAAAAAATATTGTTACTTTCAAATATTTATCTTATTAAATAATGCTTCGTGAATCCAAACAAAGCATGGCTTTTGCTAGTATAAAATTATGAACCAGATAGTAGTATAAGACATATGGAAGTCAACATCCCCCCCCCCCCCCCACCACACACACACTGAAAAACTTTTTCCATCATTTCAAAAACTGATATCAGTGTCTTCAAAACAGTCATTGTATACTCCACGGATTGTCAACTGTGACCAGCATGCCCTGATGTGCCTAAAACTCAAAATTCCACTGTACATGTGAAATGGAATGATTCAGCTCATCATTTTCTTTTATTTTTTGGTTTGTGAAAATGCCAAATATAAAAATTTGTATTTGTTTTAAGAAATAAAAAAAGGTAAAAACAAAAGGGGATAATATTGAGAAAGCAGGAGAAAAGAAAATATTTTGTTGTATCTGTAAATTTATAATTTTATTACAGTAAAAATAAGGGTTAAATTTTCATATCCAGCCTTTTAAAATCACAAATTATTGTAGAACGTTAATAAATCACAGCTAATTCTGTATCACCGTTAGCGAAGAGAATTAGCCTATATGCTTTGAATATATGACATACATATGATTCTAGCTTTGATGACTTATACAGTTCTGTTTAACCACTTCACCGTTTGCCCCGAGATGAGTCAGGCGTAAAAGCACTGTTTCCCCATAAAATTATCAGTTAAAGGTAAATAGAGGGTCTAATAGATTTTCATTAATCTAAAAACTGGAAAATATAAATGTAGAAATTTAATGCACATTTATTTTAACGAATAAGTGTACACTGTGGTCGGTGTCTAGAAGTAAAGTCCAGGCCGATTCTTGATGGAATCTGAAACTTTAATGCTCTTGATTATGTGGGTGAAATATTTACAGATGGGGTATTTACATTTAAACATGATAATTATAACTGGGTGGCGATATTCTGCCTTACTCAGGTCCGTGACCCGGTATTCGGTCAACAGCGACGTTTCAGCACGTCTGCTCTCATGAGCAACCAACAGTCAACTCTCTCTTTTCACAATAGTTTGTGTCAGTTCAGCAGTTTTTTTCGTTGACTCAGAGGTCAGGGTGGATCATCCCGAGCCTCATCTAAGAATGTGCTAGGCTTTGCAGTGCAGAGTTCAAACTCTGTGCTCTGTCACCACAATTTGGCCTACCTGACAGGGCTGGGTCCTCCCAGTCACCCATCTACTTTATATACCTGACTAGTACTGGACTACTTTTTCCAGAACGTATATTATACACACACAAAAAAAATTCACAAACAATATATAAAACAAAATAATAGTAAAATCAGTCACTAAATACTGGTGATCAAAAGTTTTCAGCCCTTGACCAATATTTTTAGAGTTAGAAAAATAATAAAGTTTTTCTGCTTGTCACTTGGAAGCAGTTCTTTTCACAGTTTGTTCATAATAGTAATAAATAAAAGATATCAATAACACACAGTTTAAAAATATATATATATATAAAACAGTTGTAGTTGACACGTAGTTGAATGAAGAAATATGATGTAAACAAACACTAGCTTTATGATGTTGACATGCTTCTTATCGCTACAGAGACAAAAATTAGCTTGACAACAATGACAGGTTAGCCAAGATGCTTTGGCAATTCAGTTTTGTCAACAGGATCACAGATATAAACTAGTATGTTGTGGCCATCACAAAACTTTCTTCTATATAAATCACGTCAATTAAATCATTTAAATAGTACAAGAAATAACAACGATTTAGCACCAATTCATATCAAAGTATATCTGAATTTGAAGTTGGATGAAAATTCGCGCATTAGTTCTTGAGATAGAGCTATAGCGGAAATTCTGAAAAAATGTAGCATAGCAGCGCCACCTGTTGAGCGATTTACACCAAAAGTAAACAGCACTAAACGATATCAAGGTATACCTGAATCTGAAGTTTGTTGAAAATCCAAGCATTAGTTCTTGAGATAAAGCTATTGTGGAAATCGCAAAAAATACAGCATAGCAGCGCCACCTGTTGGGTGATTTACACCAAAAATTAAACAGCACTAATTAATACATCAATTCATGTCAAGGACTAACTAAATCTGAAGTTTGATGAAAATCCGTGCAATAGTTCTTGAGATACACCTCTTGTGGAAATCGGAAAAATTCAGCACAGCAGCGCCACCTGTTGGGCGATTTGCACCAAAAATTAAGCAGCACTAATTTATATCAGGGACTAACTGAATCTGAAGTTTGATGAAAATCCGTGCATTTTTTCTTGAGTTAGAGCTATTGCGATAATCATGAACAATGCAGCATACCAGCGCCACCTGTTGGGCGATTTTCACAAAAAAGTAATCAGCACCAAACTATATTCTGGACTAACTGAATCTGAAGTTTTATGAAAATCCGTGCAGTAATTCTTGAGATACAGCTATTGCAGAAATCGTTAAAAATGCCGCATAGCAGCGCCACCTGTTGGGCGATTTTCACCAAAACCTAATCAGTTCCAGTTTATATCAAGGTCTAACTAAATATGAAGTTTTGTGAAATTTCGTCCATTAGTTCTTGAGATAGAGCGCCCACAAAATTTGTGTCACATACAGACAGACGGACGGACAGACAGACAGACATTATGTAAAAACATGTTTTTTGGAATCTCTGACTCATAAAACGTGTAAATCCGTCGAAAACTGGAATTCGAAAATTTTCATGAAACCAATACTTTCTTCTTGTAAAGATAGAAAAAAGTAAAAACAAAGAAAGAAATCTGACCCATATAAAAAACAAAAAAGAAATCTTACCCATGAAAAATCAGCTTATCTGATCCAATGCAGGATTTTTCTTTGAAATATTTCAATTAATTGAAGAGTAATTATAATAGTCCAATAGCCAACAGCACAAAAACCTATGTTAACAAGCACAAGGAAAAAACCTTTACTTTATGGGAGAGTAGAAGTAGGGGAATCTAATGATCCATGTCTGCCGGAAGTAAAGTGGTGCATAAGCTAAAAATTAATGGCTCACTCGTAGGTTTAGCATTGTGTTTTCCTGCTCCCAGTCTTCCCTGTTTTCATACCTTTGTTTGCAGGACAAACACAATGATAAATCTACGAGTCAACCACTAGTGGTATTAATTTTTGGCTTATGCACCACTTCACTTCCAGTAGACATGGATCATCATGAGATTCCCTTACTTCTACTCTTCCATAAAATAAAGGTTTTTTTTTTTTTTTTTTTTTTTTTTTGTGCTTGATAACATGGGTTTTTGTGCTGTCGGCTCTTGGACTATAAATTAAAACTGCGATGATCACAAAAGTACTTATAAAACAAAGAAATTCTGGCCCACAGCTAACTGTGTGATGCTAGGCCTGAGTCCTGTATTGAGTCTGGTAACCAGATTTTATCCGAGCTGGACCCAATCAGTGATTTCTGTCAGGGTGACTCTAATTGTTTCAGCCATGAGTCAATTTTGATTCTTGAGGGTCGGGTTCTGTTTAATCCGATTTTTTAAAGGAAAGATCAGAATACTGTTTCAGATGAAAAAATATATATTTGAGTATGAACAACTGTTTACATGTTCATTTTGAACATAAAATTGTTATTAGAGATAATATATATATATATGAATTTTCTTTTATTTCCGGTTCGGGTAGGTTTTTGGGTTTTTTTTTTGCCATGTTTGGGTAGGGTTTGCGGGTGTACTTGAAATAATGTTTGACAGGACTCTAATTTCGGGTGAGATTGTGGATTATTGAAAATGACTTTATAGAGTTTGGGTTGGATTACGGGTCAACGAAAATTATTTTGTTGGGTTAACAACAAAACAAAAGAAAAAATCGTCAGTTTCAGGTAGGAGCGACTAGGCATAGCGTTTCCTCCATTTAACAATGCATGTATCAACTGATTCTTGGGTTGCTTCCTGCAATTGATTTGGCGATGAAATGCCAAGTACTTTGAGAAAGTGTTGTGTAAAGCCGGTACATGGTTCTTTGGTGAAACGTTCGTGTGAACGATCTCGTCTAGTGGTTTAAAAACTGGTTATGGTTCTGAATCTATTACTAAATCCTTAGTTCGCGTGTTCTGTCCTTGGTGAGGACTTCCTTTTTTTCTTTTAGGAGTTTTTTTTTTTTTTAATCTTTAATAAGTCAGTTAATAAAGTTAATAAATATCAGCCAGTCTTTATTATCATTTCCTTTGTAATTATTTTATTGTCATTTAGATAATTAAATTAAATTATAATTAAGTTTAAAATTTTTTCATTTAATTTGTATTAATAAATTTAATTTAATTTGCATTAATGAATGTAATACAATTAATAAACTTAATTTGTAAATAGAATTTAATTTGTATTAATAAATTTAATGCAATTAATATACTTAATTTGTAAATGGAATTTAATTTGTTTTAGTAAATTTAATTCCATTAATCAACTAATTAAAGTAAACATTTATTAAAATGCAATAATAAATCTTCTAAGCTTACATTATATATATTTATAGATATATAATTTATATATATATATATATAACCATTAATTAAACATATCCTACCACCATCAAAAACCGTAATATTATGAATTAAAGCTGTAAGTATAAAAAAAGTGCCAAATAATTTATTATAAGAATTATTATGGAAGAAAAAATAAGAAAGTGGACACCGACAAATAATGGAATAGCTTATATATTGAATTATGTTTTCAAGGGCACAGAATTCAATATACATATATATATATATATATATAATTTTTTTTTCAACCTTTAATAAGAGATAAATATAAAATTAGCAGAATTAATTCATTGAAGTTTTCATCTTTTAAAATTATCCTCGATATATAAAAATATATAAATATTTATTATCAATTGCTTTGTAATATTTTTCTTATCATGAATACAGTATTATTAATTAAATTATTTTTTTTAATTCGCATGACTTAGAAGGTATTTTTTTTTTTAATAAATGAATTTCTTTAATACTTAAAATGTAACAAAATTTATTATTTTAGCGTTGTTGATATTTTTTTAACTACAAAATTAACGTCTATTCGCCAGTAGTACAGATAAATTGCCAAACTAGCAGGCTTCACATAGATCTGAATTTCGCCAAGCAGTGATGCATGTGCTGTTTAATGTCAGGAAACGCTATACCTAGTCGCTCGTGTTTCAGGTACAAGTGACTAGGTATAGCGTTTCCTCCATTGAACAGCACATGCATCACTACTTGGCGAAATTTATATCTATATGGAATCTGCTAGTTTCGCAATTTATCTGTACCACTGGCGAATAGACTTCAACTTTGTAGTCAAAAAATTACCAACAACTCTAAAATAGTATTCACTTTGTCAAATTATGAGATTGCTATGACAAGATGAATACAACTTTTTTATTGTTTGCTTAGATGTATGCAATCAATATTAAGATTCTTACAGCATAATTAAAAATAAATTATTGAAGTTCTAGCGTGAAAAAATATGTATTTTTTAATTTAATGTCATTTTAAGAGATACCGTTATTGCATTTAAGTAGATATTTTGTTTTAATTATTTAATATTAGCTTGTAAATGGTATTTGTAAGACTCGCATTAACTTTAATATTTGCGAAGCACGGATATTGGCGGTCGCCAAACGGTGAACTCTCGCCAAGGCAGAACTGTTCGAACTGGAACAGGGGGCAGTCGCGGCGGAGATCGAGTAGTGAAAAGATGGAGTGAAAATCAGTGGTGTGTCGCCCTGATTGTTCTTTGATAACATCGGCATCTTAAAGTCTTTGTGAAATAGTTAAAATAACCAGAAGTTAATGTTATAATATTCGTTGTGTGTGTGTTGTTTGTCCTGTAAATAAATTAGTGTTCGTCAAGCCAGCAGTTATTATTTTAACGATGTGTCTTAGCAGTGTTTTTGCATCTCAAGTATTTCTTAATAAAATAAATAAGTAACCTTTTTCTAAGGTTAAGGAGATATCGATGAGAAAACATTTTTAGTAAAGAAAGATAATAAAGAAATAGAGGAGAAAAGTTGTATTGGCGCAGTCGGCACGATTGTTCTCACGGGGTTTGGTAATATCAAAGAGGTAAGAGTCTTGTTCGTTTTTATGCTAGCCCAAAAATAAAATTATATTATTCTGTTATGCTGTAAAATGATTAAAAATATTATTGTCTAGATTCATGAAGAACAGAATGAGTAATTAAATGAAGGTTATTAACACTACTTATCATTAGATTGATTATTTCTTTGAATGTAAAATTTGAAACGAAAGTATTGTTTGTTGCATCTGAAATTTCATTAAATAAATAAGGTGTATATTGCATTATATTTTAAATATGCAGTAATGTTAAAATAAGATAAATGTAGTGTAAAATAAAGGGAATATTTCACTGATTTGGGATTAAAGTTCAATAGCGGTTGCGTAAATTATTATGGAATTATTTTTTCCTTTCTTTTTAAATGTTTTCGAAAGACTAAACAGGTGTGAATATTTTGTTTTTCTGCTATTTCATAAGAGCAAAATAAATAAGTGAGATTAATATTATAATTTGAAATTGCTTTGGAAATACTTACATTACTTAACGTTGACGTAATAGAATTATGGAATATGTTTTGTTTTTTTAAATTGGTTATTTATTACCTTTGCAATTTGAAAATGCAGGAAGATAATTAAAGTTGTGTTATTTATGATTTCCCCATTCTACAAAAAGAAAGAAAAAAATAAATAAAAGGTTGTTTATTTCATATTTTATTAGAGGTGAAATTGATATTTTTATTATTTGATTGTGCAACCAAGTTTCGTAGGTTGAAAGTAGTGATTACATTTTTTTTGTTTGTTTGTTTAAGAAAGTTCTTTCATATAGATCGGAATTAGTATTTTTTTTCTTTATGCTTTATTTAAGTATCCTGAATTTCGTAAATCGAAACTAGTGTTATGAAGGCATTTTTTTAAGAGTGTTATTATTATTTTTAAATCAAAACTAACATTATGATTTAAATTGTATTTTTGAGTACGGAGTGTTGAAACAAATATTATGAGTGCATTTGTTATTTATAGACATTGAATGTACATCCTAATTTATAATTCTTTGGTGTTCTACTATTTTAGGGTTAATGGTTATTGAAAGCAATTTGGTGAAAGAGAATATTGGTACATTTTAATTATTTCTGAATGTGTTTTTTTTTTAACTCATTCAAAACGAAAGTAAATAATTGATTTAATTATGTGTTCATATATGATTTTTTCTTTTCGTAATAATTCGGAAAGTTCATTTTTGACTAGATTTAAAATACCGTTGATAGAATTATTTAATTAAATGATTGAAATAAGCGATGATTGAATAAATTCCAAACGGTTCTGTTGAAAAGTTATTTGAATGATTGGTTATAGTTACATTTTTTTTTTGTGGGAATTAATAAGTCTTGAGGTTTATTACGCTGTCTTTAATTCATTACTAGCATTTTGAATTCATTAGAATAATTTTTTTTTACCATGGCATTCCTGGGTAGGGGCAGGAAGGAAGATCTAATCGAGCTAGCAACAGAGCTGGGTATAGAAGCTAGCATGGATAATAAGAGGGCAGATATTAGAAAATTAATATCAGAAAATGAAAATTTCGTCGAAGATGAGGCCAAAGTATCTCTGAGTAGAATCATAGAAGAACGAATTCGGCGTGAGACAAAAGAGGAAGAAGAACGAATTCGGAAAGAAGAAAGAGAGGATCGAATCCGGAAAGAAGAGAGATCACGATCTAGAAATGAAACGGTTGGAATTAAGAAGAAATAACGTAGATTTGGGTGATGGAGTTGAAAATTCAAACGAAACAAGATCTAGAGTACAACTGATGCAGATAACTCCTAAATACTACGAAAAAGTAGACGAAATGCAACTGTATTTAGTAAACTTTGAGCGTCGGGCGGCAATGGCGCGTGTACATAAATCAGAATGGGTAGCATATTTACTGGGATTGTTACCAACAGATATGGCTAATAATATAGCTCGAGAGCCTCCTGAGAGAGCCAGTGACTATGATTTCGTGAAGGATATGTTATTAAAGCGTTACAAGCTAAATCCCGAAAAGTTGAGGCAATTATTTTTCCGGCATCAAAAGGGACCAGAAGAGTCTTGGAGAAGCTACAGTCATGCATTGAACGATTATTTCAGTGAATGGATAAACGAATTAAAAGTTGAGAATTTCGACCAATTAAAGAAATTATTGGTAGCGGATCAGCTCAAACGCAGATTACCAAACGAAGTGAAAGAACACTTCTTGCATCAATGGAATAAATTGATCGACCCTCTAGAAGTTGCAGAAAAAGTTGATAAATACGAAAGTTTGAGAGACGGGTTCAAGAAAAGCTCAGTCCATACTAAGCCAAAGGATGTTCCTCGATGGCAACTGGAAGAGAAAGATAAGTACAAATCAAAGGAAAGTTTCAAAAATACCAAAAACAGTCATTTTGTGGAAACGACTAAATATGGAGGAAATGACAAACAATTTGATAAAATGAAATATCAAGGGACTTATCAAAAGTATAGGGATTCCAGGGTGTTTAAACCTACATGTTTTGCATGCAGTGATTCAACTCATTTTTCACGGGCTTGTCCTGAAAATAATATCCAGAGAACGCGAAGCAGAATTGAAAGGGCTAATAGTAATTTGGTTACTACAGAAGGAACTATAGAAAATAAAGAGGTGTTGTCAGCTCGAATCACAGGGCTGGTACTGTCACCGATTAAAACAAATTCGGTAAAGTGTGATGAACTGGAAGGACTAGAAAAAAGGAATACCAACATTTTACGTAAAACGAATTCAGAAGTTTCTGAAACTACTACAATTGCTTCTCATCAAACTGAATCTGAAGCAAAGAATGAAATTGAGAATCTGAAAACAGTTCACCGAAAAGAAATAAATAAATTAAGTGATTCTCTTGAAAAGTATAAATCTGATGCTAATGAGGCTAAAGAAACATTAAAATATGCTAATGAGGTCCTTGAAAATTCGAAAGAAATTATTGAAAAACAGAAGAAAGAAATCAATTCAGTAGAGGAAGAATGTATGTTTCTGAAAGAAGAATTATCAAAAGTGCAGTCCGAAAAGAAAGACTTGCAAACAAAACTGCAATCTTTAACAGAAAACCTTGAATTTCAGAAACAGAAAGGATACGAATTTACTAATGAATTGGACAAAGTCAAAGAACAAGCTGGAAAGTTCGATTTATTACAAGCAGATTATGTAGCCTGCAAGAATGAAGTGGTTATGTTGGATAAGACTAACCGTGATTTAGAAGAAAAACTTTGGCTTGCTTATAAAAAGTCTGAATTTGAGATGAATTTTAAGGAAAAATTCGAGAGCCAAAAGTTAGAAGAAGTTTTTAGGACTATAAATTCACAAAAAGATAAATTGGAAAAACTGAGATGTGAGAAAGGGAAATGTTATCATGAATTAAATAATCTTAAAAATGTGAAGAAAAATTTTAAGAACAAGTTTGACAAATTTCTTTTGAAATTAAACCTGAAATGAAGTTTAAAGAACAATTAGAATGTGAGTGTAAAAGATTAGAAGAAGATGTTAATACCATCATTTTTCAAAAGAATGAAATAGGGAAATATAGATCCAAGAACAGAAAGTGTAATGATGAATTAGTCAAGTTTAAAAAAATTAACAATGATCTTCAAAACAAGCTTAATGTTACCATTTCTCAAAATGAGGATATCGAGGAGTTTGTGCAAGTACTCGAAAAATGTGAGTTTAAAGAGACTTATAAAATTGAAGAAATGCAGTCTAATTTGAAACAGTTGAAGGAGAACTTTACAGTCAGTCCTGTTAATCATGAAAAAGAAAACACAGTCTTGCAGCAGTTGATTGCTATCTTAGAAAAATATGAAGCGGTATCTAGAACCAAATTAAAACAATGTCATACGGCCAACTTTAAGTATAGTGAGCAGATTATGGATTTAGAAAGTAAGCTCAAAGCAAAGGAAAAAATTATTCGTGTCCTGAATAATGATATTAATGGTCTACATAAAGCATACAAGTACTTAAAAACATTTTCAAAGGAGCAACAAGCAGAAATACAGAAATTTATGCGAGCAAGTGAGAAAATGAAAATACGGCTGGCAAAGTATAAAAATTTAAATAATTCATTAAAGTATGATCTTATTCAGATTGAAGCGGAAAAGAACAAACTTGCAAATGAGTATAAAAATTTGAAAGTTAAGCAAGAAACATCTAAAAGAGTTGATGCTGAAGAACATCACCTAAAAAATGAAACGCTTGAAAGAATTTCGAGAAAAAGAAAAGAAGAGACTGTTTCAGGCGAAAAGTCACCAGATTTCACAGTGCTGAAAGAAGTTAAAAATCTAGAAGATAGAGGAAGAAATAGAAGAGATGCTGAGCAGTCAGAAAAAAATACCAAAAATAAGAAGAAAACAACAGAAATAGTTGAAATTCAGGATGATACAAGAAGAAACAGAAAAACTTCTGAGCAGCCAAAAGTTAGTATAGAAAATAGGAAACAAAAAACAAAAATATTTGGCACTCGTAAAGACAAAAGAAGAAATAGAAAGGCAATTGAGAAAAAAGAAATTGCTACTGACAGCAAGAAATATATAGGTGAAGTTTTACAGACCTTTCGTGAAGTAGGTCTTACTGTTAATCTGGAAAAGTGCGATTTCGGAAAAAGAGAAGTAAAATTTTTAGGGCATATACTTGGATCAGGAAGACATGCCCCAGATCCAGAAAAGGTGGAAGCTATGAAGAAACTAGCGACGCCTACCAACAAGAAAGAATTGAGAACAGTTCTGGGGATAGCAAGTTATTATAGAGACTATATCCTGAACTTTGTAAGCATCATACTACCTTTATCCAACTTGACAAAACAGAGTTCCCAGGGATTGCCACATGGGGCCAAGCTAGCTCGCTGGGCATTAGCCCTTCAAAGATATAATCTAAAAATTACCTATATTAAAGGAAGTAGGCATGCTAATGCTGATGCCCTTTCCAGATTCCCTTAGGGAAAGATATAAACTTATCGTATAATGATTGTATTATTAAATATTCTGATATTTTATGTTATGTTTAATTAAGACTGTTGTTTACATTATTATTATATATATACATATTTTTTTTAATTTATGTGTTTAAAAAGTTTGGGCTAGCGAACAGGCTCTTTCCTTTAACATTGTGTTTGTGAAACTAACTGTACTTTTCTTAGCAGCATAGTCTCTAAGGAGAACTATGTGCTCCTTAAGGAGGGACGTGTAAGACTCGCATTAACTTTAATATTTGCGCAGCACGGATATTGGCGGTCGCCAAACGGTGAACTCTCGCCAAGGCAGAACTGTTCGAACTGGAACAGGGGGCAGTCGCGGCGGAGATCGAGTAGTGAAAAGGTGGAGTGAAAATCAGTGGTGTGTCGCCCTGATTGTTCTTTGATAACATCGGCATCTTAAAGTCTTTGTGAAATAGTTAAAATAACCAGAAGTTAATGTTATAATATTCGTTGTGTGTGTGTTGTTTGTCCTGTAAATAAATTAGTGTTCGTCAAGCCAGCAGTTATTATTTTAACGATGTGTCTTAGCAGTGTTTTTGCATCTCAAGTATTTCTTAATAAAATAAATAAGTAACCTTTTTCTAAGGTTAAGGAGATATCGATGAGAAAACATTTTTAGTAAAGAAAGATAATAAAGAAATAGAGGAGAAAAAGTTGTATTAAGCAACTGATTATAAATTAATAAATAGGAGATTTATTATTGCATTTTAATAAATGTTTACCGTAATAGATACTTAAAATAGATAAAAGAATTTTTTAATTATTGTAATTTATTTAAAATTACATTCTATTTACAAATTAAATTTATTAATACAAATTAAATTCTCTCAAATTAAATTTATTAATACAACTTAAATTATCTCAAATTAAGTTTATTAATACAAATTAAATTCTCTCAAATTAAGTTTATTAATACAACTTAAATTATCTCAAATTAAGTTTATTAATACAAATTGAATTCTCTCAAATTAAGTTTATTAGTGGTATTAAATTTATTAATCAAATTAAATTAAATATATGAAAACAAACAAAATTATATTTGCAAATTAAGTTTATTAATTGTATTAAATTTATTAATGCAAATTAAATTAATTAATACAAATTAAATTAATACAAATTAAATTAAATTTTGTAAAACTTAATTATAATTTAATTTAACTATCTAACAGGCAATAAAAGAATTGCAAAGGAAATGATAATAAAGACCGACTGATCTTTATTAACTAACTTAATAAAGATTAAAAAAAAAAGAAGTCCTCAGCAAGGACAGAACACGCGACTTCAGGATTTAGTAATTCAGAACCATAACTTTAACCACTAGACGAGATAGTCCACTTTGAGCTTTTTACCACAGTACCATGTGCCGGCTTTACACAATACTTTCTCAAAGTACTTGGCGTCTCATCGCCAAGTCAATGGCAGGAAGCAACCCAAGAATCAGTTGACACATGCATTGTTTAATGGAGGAAACGCTATACCTAGTCGCTCGTGTTTCAGGTTTGCTTCTGTGTTGATTTTGAATAGGTATTTCAGATTTGCTCACGCCTCTGTCTTGATCCACTGCGGGATAATACTTTTACGTACTTTAATTCCAGAAAAATAATCATTTGAAACTAAGATGATGATTAAAACATACTTATGGGGAAAAAACCGGCCTGCATTAACATCAGATTATGCAACACGTTACAGTATTTTACTTAAAGTAGAAATTCGTCCGCAGAAAAAATTGCCATCTTCGTTAACAGATTGCGGGAAAAACGTGAATTTCGTCAAAGAATCGTGGATAAAATTCGAATTTCGTCAAAGGATCGAGAAAAAACTGCAAATTTCTTCAATAGGTCGCGAAAAACGCAAATTTCGTCAAAGGATCGCGGAAAAAACGCGAATTTCATCAAAAGATTGCAAAAAAGCATAAATTTCGGCAAAAGATTGCGGAGAAAACGCGAATTTCGCCAAAAAGCCACGAAAAAACCTCATAATTAGCGTCGGAGAAGATCCCCCTCTGCTGTAACCTTTCAGAAAATTTGCTGTGAATTTAAGATTTTTTTTTTTTTTAAATTCAGAATCACCACTGGGATAAGCGATAATATTGGCTGGTTAGGGGAAATTGGTGGTCACGTGGTTGAAACAAAATTTTCTATATTTGTGTTCCACGATTTTTTGACTAAATTCGCGACATTTTTCCTTGATCGTTTATCGAAATTCGTGACTTTTTCCCGCAACCGATTGATAAAATGTGGGATTTTTTTGACGAAATTCGCGATTTTTTTGCGCAATTCATTATTAAAATTTGCGACTTTTTCCACCATGGTTTGTAGAAATTCCCGAATTAATTTTGCGAAATTCCGCAAAAGAAATAAAATCGCGGGCTTCCTCGAAAATCGAACACTTTCGCGAAAGAATTAAACGAGGGTAAAAGTGCCACATAGCATTTTTATTGTCTTATTTTTCCTATTTTGTGCGCAATCCCGCACGCCCTGCAGCCCTTGCCCCTCAATGTAAACTATTCCCTCCTCCCCCCCCCCCTAAAAAAACCCCCTTTGCAAATGGCATGGCGCCTTTGCATTTCATATGGGATTTCGATATGTAAATATTCGCCGAAATAAGATTGCCTCGTGGTTATACACAAGTATTAAGAAGAAAATGGGAATTTTTATGTCCGAATTTCTGAAGTTTTTGGAACAGAATGCCTCTGGTGTAGACCTTATTTGCTCCACGCGGTAAGTTCCCCGACTTAAACTAAGCATATTTAGCGGAGTGCGGCGCTGTGCCATTTTTTAAGGGCGCCGACGATCAAGTTCGAGGAAATTTCGGAATCCCCCTCGCTCTTAGTAAATCGGCGCGGCGCTTCGTTATGTATATTTTGTCCTGATCCTGTGTACCAGAAAATATAGTCGACGGGCTGACTCACGCCGCCATTTAATTGCCGGTACGAGAAGAATGATTGGCCACGTCGCGTGGGCAACAAGCGCTCATTGGTCAAAATGGGAAACAAAATGCTTGACGATTCAGCCTGTATTATAGGAGCCCTAAACTGCATTGGTGAATTTGAGTATCACGTGACTCCAGCGGTCTGTAAAAAAACATACGCGTAAAGCACCGCGGCAGAACGGGCTTTGCCCACGTGATGTCAGCCGCGGGTAAACAGAAGAAAAACACCAATAAGCGTGAAGAACATTTTAACACTGCTTTTTTTCCCCCGAAAAGGCGTGGCTGTTGCCATTCGTGGGTAAAGTCCATTGTTTACTTTTTATTTGTGAACATTAAATGGCAACTCTAGCTGTCGGCTTAAAGTTCATATAGAGGAAAACGCGAGGGAAAACGTGTTCAAGTTCAAAATTTCTTGATAAAAATAATAATTAAATAAAGTTTTAAATTCGGTTGTTTGTATTTTAAATTTATTCATGTAATTTCAATTTTGTTGACTTCAAATATTTTTTTGTCACTTTCATTTTGAATTGTTATAGCTATTTCTAATTAAATTTGTACAACATGACATTCTTTAAGTAAACAAAATCTATTTTTGATAAAGCAATTTACATGCATTACATTTATAGTTCTTGATTAAATTTGTTTCGCACATCTTGAGATGTTCAGATTTGTTATTTATCTTTTCTAATCTGTCAAAATAAAAATAGCAATGATATAACACTTTGTTCAAGAAAAACTAATATCTTTAATAGATGTAATGTGTTTTAAATGTTTAATAGTTTGCTTTTTTCTGAGAAGAGGGATAGCTACGTGAGCATAACGACGAAAAATGCTACCGACTTGACCATTGTGCATTTTCTTAACAGATTTTGAAGGCATTATGCTCTTAAGATTTCATCTGTTATTCCTTAAATTACTAGTTGCTTGAATTATTGATTTATTCATTTATAATTATAATGTATTCGTAGGACATTTCGTTTATATGCTCTCTAATTTTTTTCAATAGGTTTTTTCAAGATAATTTTATTAAATCGTGTTTTAAATTTTTTGCTCCAGACTACTAGATGTTTACATTAGTATGAATTTTATAGCTTTTCTGACTTTTCTTAAACATTCAATATTTAACCTTTGTGCAAATCCATGTTAATTAGAAATAGGATTTTGGTTTATTAGTATGACTAAAACATAGGTTTTATATATTTTTATAATGGATATGTAGGATAAATATGCAGTTAATGTACATGCTTCAAAGATTTTGATTTATAAAAAAATTAACTAATATAATTCAGAATTTTATTTTATTCATAATTCTCCCTTGCATGTTTTATAATCTGTGTTATTGTTGACAATCTTAATCAAACGAACTATGAAGCAGAAAATGTTTTACTGGTTTTTAATGAAAAGTTTACTAAGAACTTGTTTTACTTAATTTATATCTTTATTTTTTTGCGAAAATTGGGCATAATCTTATTTGATTGCACTCTTTATCAGTTTTTAAAAAAGATGCCAAATTGGCAATTTCTCAATTGGTTGTTTATATTAATCATATTGTAATCCAGATTGACAGATGGAAGAACATTCATTCTGTATATTTTTAAATAGTTACATATAGGAAGATTAGATATTTACAGATAAAAACATTTCTCAAGAATGAAATGCAAAGTATAATTTAAGAGCAAGAATCTGAGAGAGTGTCACACCTGTGATTCATGACATCTCAGATTTTCTCCAAAAAATTACCAGTTGTTACTTACCTTGTTAAAAGACAAAATATAGAATTTTTTTTTCCAAAGTTGAGTTGTTCATTTTTTATAGCCCCCCAAAGGTCACCGTGCAGTGCAAAAAATTGAGCGTTTTTTAAAGACATTAAAATTGCTATGACCCACAATTCTTTGCGCAAACAACTTGCCACAAAATTCTTGTTATGTATGGGATGTAGGAGGGTTCAACTTTATATAATAGATGAGAAGTCTGTGGCAACTTGTTGCCGCAAGGTCACTGAAGGTCACAAACTTATGCATTTTCACTGTTTTTTATCATTTTTAAGGCCCAATAACAGCTTGCACGTTGAAGTTGCCATGGCAAAAGAAGTGTCATTTGAAAGAAATGTATTAGCACTTTTTAAAAATATACATATAATTGAGGCAAGTTTGATGCGCCTTTAGTAACAGAGCGCCAAAATGTGAAAAATGTCATATTTGACCGATATTCAAACTGTCATAATTTCCTGCGGCAATGACATTTTGAAATAATTCTTTTGCCATTCTTTTATTCTATTATTGCTCTTTATGAAAAAATAAACTCCATTGAGGCATGTACCTTTAAGAAAAAAAAATGATTTTTTTAAACATACTCTATTCCGGTAGTCAGGACTTTTTTGTTTTTCAGAACAACTCGTCTGAATAACATTTTTTTTTTAATATTTACTTGGCTGTATGAATGGATATATTTTAATATATTGTGACACATATATGATAGATGTTATTTAATTTGACAATCAAAATTCTTGGCATTTATAATCTATATTGATAATACAAGTATATTCAGCTAACGCTAACACTATTAATAATTAAAAAAAAAAAAAAAACCCACAAACATATAATTGTTCCTTGTAAGACTCTTGAATATCTTTTAAGCATGGAACTGTAAAAGGATCAGCCCCAGACAATTGTATAGGACCAGAGAAGATGGTATCACATGTGGGGTAACATGTTTTAATCCACGATCATATTTTAAAGTTGTTCCATAAGCAACATCTTGTAGAGAATCTGTTGTAAACAAAAAATCTAAAAAATGATCAACCTTACTCATGTCGAGACAATTTCTACTAATTTTGTGTACAAGAGGCATATTGCCAGCCCCAAATTGTGCTCTCAATTCTCTTGCTCTCCTTACCATTCTCTGTGAGCATTGGAATTTCTCTATAACTTCTGATTTTGTGTATTTTTGAGGATCCAATAAAGCTAGCTTCATCTTTTGAGATGGAGTGCTTTTAAAGGCTGCTACTATCTCTTTTAGACATTCATCTTCAGCTTCCGTCTCGCTGCAGCTGCTACTGTCTGAAACAACCTTTCGAAATTCATGTTCTTGCTCTGGGGCCAGTTTCTTGGTTAACGTTGCTTTAAAATTATTGGTAACTTCAGAGTATTTTCGTTTCATATAGCGAATGGTACTTACAGAAAGTTTTGAAAGAGGAGATTTCAACTGAAATTTAACAGGGCTTACACCTTCTGTTGATGATTTTATAAATGAATTTGTCTCGGTCTTATCAGTTTCCACTAACAGAGAATTACGAACTTCAAATGTTGGATCGCTGGAAGTGATGTCGGCTATCTTAACTTCATCGTTCATTTGATGTAGATCTTTTGCAAGAAGATAATCTCTATGCTTTGGACAAACAGTTCCTCCAATTGAAAAGTTTACAGAAGAATTATATTTACATATTAATTCCTATGTTGCCCAACTTGCAGACCTAACACCTTTTTCTTTTCCTGTTTTCCTTGTGATAAGGGTGTAAACATACAGCTGGAACATTCCAATAAGTACCAAAACCAAAATGATGCTTTGCACAAAGTTTAAATCTTTCAGGTAAAACTTTACCACTTCTGCTAGATATTAGTTCTTTTTCAGACACACTTCTATCAGGTGCTTTAACATTTATTCTTTCTAGATAATTTCTTCACATCTGCTGCCAAGTCCTGTTCTGAAAACAACTCATCCTTACGACTTTTGCCGTGTCTTCCACAGTTCAATAGCTCATTATAAAAAAAACAATCTGTATAAGGATCCGAATTAAGTTCTTCCATGTTTTGTAAAACAGTTTTTTTAACTAAGAATATATAAACATAAGTATGAAAATATCCAAATTAAAAATTCACAACTTTATTTTTTAAATGGATGAACAAAGGTAATTCTTATTCAACAGAAATATTGTTCTGATATTCCAGAATAGCCAACCATGTGATAACAGTAAGGAAAACAAGGGAAGAGCTGAGTTGGGTTTTTTTTTCTCTGTGCAATTTTATTTTACTAAAATTATTGTTGCAAATGTAAAATATTTTATCAGTAATACTTTTTAAAAAAAATACCCTTTATAAACAAAAAAGAAAATAATTTTATTTTTTAATGGATGAACATAAAGAATTCTGATTGCACAGAAATATTGTTCTCACGGTTCTAGAATATTTTACCAAGTAGTACTAGTAATACAAAAAAAAAAAAGAAGAGTTGAGATATTTTGTTTTTCAGAATTTTGTGTTGCTGAAATAATGTGATTATAAACTTAAAATATTTTATCAATGATTTTTTTAAAAATACTTTACAAAAATTAATCTTATCATCAGATACAGCCTTTTTTTTAAATGAAGGAGCATTATAAATTCATTCATATTCCACAGAAATATTGTTTTGAAGTTCGGCATTTTTCACTATGTAGTAATAGTAATACAAACAAGGGGAAGGTTGGAATATTTTGCTTTGAATAATTTTATGTTCTGAAATTAATGATTTTAAATTAAAAATACTTCATCAATAATGATTTTAAATGTACCTTATATTAAAAAAAAAGACTAATATCTTTATATATGTGCATTTTATTCAGTTATAATTTTGTACAAGTTTCAGGTGAATTTTTAACAAATGTTAAAAATTAAACAAAATATTCCAAAATATGTAAAAATTAAACAAAATATTCCAAAATATGTATAAAAGTATAAAACTTTGTAAACCTTTTGCTTTTAGTCTATTAAATGTGAAAAATTATAGTAAATTTTTAAACAGTAATGGGAAAAATCATATATGCATTTCACAGGTATATACCAAATAGAGAACATGTCGGTGATTTTTTGAATTTTAAAACTAAATAATTGTCCTCAATAAATATAAACGCAGCAATATATAAAATACAGTAGAAGATCTTTATAACGCAAACCTAAAAACGCAAGGTTGTGCGTTATACAGAATTTTGCGTTATATGGATCACATCATTAAATTCACCTTGTAAACATGGCCAAATATGTCTGAAACACATCAAAATACATTAGAATATCTTTATACTGCATTCCTTGTTACCAAGAGTTATCCAAATTATAAATTTTTGCATAATATAGGTCAGACATTGTTAAATTTACTTTATAAACATGATCCAAATATAACTGACACAATGATCCCTTATATTAGACATTTTCAAAAATGTTTATTGTAATAATAGCATTTTTTCAGTAAAAAGGTCTTAAATTAGAAGATAAAGTTGAACTAATGTATCAAATTTAGTCCTCTAGAAAGTAGCAATATTTTACAATGTGAAAGTGCAGGTGCTTTTTAACTGCAAAAATCATTGTTTACATCTGAGAGGTTGTGCGTTATATGGAGAATTGCGTTATATAGAATTGCGTTATAAAGATCTTCTACTGTATATCAATTCATACAGCCAAGTAAATGTTAAAAAAATTGTTATTCAGACGAGTTGTTCTGAAAAGCAAAAAAGTCCTGACTACCGGAATAGAGTATGTTTAAAAAAATCATTTTATTTTCTTAAAGGTACATGCCTCAATGGAATTTATTTTTTCATAAAGAGCAATAATAGAATAAAAGAATAGCAAAATAATTATTTCAAAATGTCATTGCCGCAGGAAATTATGACAGTTTGAATATCAGTCAAATATGACATTTTTCACATTTTGGCGCTCTGTTACTAAAAGCGCATCCAACTTGCCTCAATTATATGTACATTTTTAAAAAGTGCTAATACATGTCTTTCAAATGACACCTCTTTTGCCATGGCAACTTCAACGCGCAAGCTGTTATTGGGCCTTAAAAATGGTAAAAAACAGCGAAAATACATAAGTTTGTGACCTTCAGTGACCTTGCGGCAACAAGTTGCCACAGACTTCTCATCCATTATATAAAGTTGAACCCTCCTACATCCCATATATAAAAAGAATTTTGTGGCAAGTTGTTTGCGCAAAGAATTGTGGGTCATAGCAATTTTAATGTCTAAAAAAAAACGCTCAATTTTTCGCACTGCACGGTGACCTTTGGGGGCCCATAAAAAATGAACAACTCAACTTTGGAGAAAAAAACTTCTGGATTTGGCCTTTTAATAAGATAAGTAATAACTGGTAATTTTTTGGAGAAAATCCGAGATGGCATGAATCACCCCATAATGCTAGGTGTGACACTTTCTCAGATTCTTGCTCTTAAGAATTTAAACTCAGCATTATTAAACTGTAAAAAAATAAGGAACAGATGTTTTATAATCCCGCATCTGCCATCTTGGATTTTTTTTTTTTTTTTTTTTTGGCATGAATGATTTTTTTTAATTATAATTATTATATTCCAGTTTTTTCAATATTATATTAATCTATCAACAATATTTAAACACTGGCGACATTTACTACTTGGTGAAAAAGTCCAAGATGGCAGGTGCGGGATTTTAATAACTCTAATTCGAAAATAATTTTTTCATTTATGAATGAAATATAAATATTTTATTCAGAAATTTAATAAGATAGGGTAGATGTGCCAGTAATGGACACCCTTAAGGAATTTCTTTACAAATTATTTTTTAATTAATAGTTATAATTATCATACCCCAGTTTTTTCAATATTATATTAATTTATCAACAATATTTAACCATTCTTATAGCCTCATTTCCCCATATGAATAGAAATTTAATTTTAAATAACAGAAATATATCAAAAGCCCAGTAATGGACACCCTCTGGCCCAGTAGTGGACACCCTCTGTTCCAGTAATGAACACCCCATAAAAAGTAATAAATATAATTGTTTTTAAGAGTGTATTTAGAACAAGAATTTAATGAATACCTACTAATGAAACAAAATAGTTATTTTTAAATAAATTTAACAATTAGGATACCAGTAATTAATAAAATATTTGTGATAATCATTTACTGTTTGCATCAATTATTGTAATTATCAAAAGATCGAGGTTTTAATTATTTTAGATGGATAGTTTAAAATACTAAATATCAGACAATTACAGCTATCAAATTATTGAAACAGTAGTGGATTTAAAAGGTAAAAAAAAAAAAAAAAAAAAAAAATTGAATATTAATGTAAAGTTTTGTGTCACTATTTTTAACAATCTTCCAGAGATTACTTGATCCTATCATTTATAATAATCAATATTACAAATATGAAAGAAATGATAATGTGAGTTGAATATTTTAAATACTAAATAAAATAATTTCAAAATAAAACTGTAGAACTGATGTTTGAGGCCACTGATCTGCAGATTTACTAGTTTCATGAATATTACCTATAACTTTCATTAATAGTATTACATTTATTTATTATTATTATTTTTTTTATAATGAAACATTTAAGACAGAAAATGGATTTTTAATAGCTTCTGTAACTTGTTTTTATTTAAACGGAGAGGGATTAAGCCCTATGAACCCCTCTTTGACTGTGCTCTTAAACAATATTTTCTGCTTCCTGGCTGGTTTGATTGCCAGATTATAAAATATGTGAGGTATATACCGGGTGTCCCAAAAAGGACTGACTGATTTTAAAATTCAATAACTTGCAAACGGTGACAGATATTTAAAAAATTCTTGCAGGAGGGTTATGCATAAGGTCAAAAGTTTTTTTACAGTGATTTTCAATTTTAGTTCGAATTACAAACAATAGATGGCGCTGCGATCAATAGACGCTGAATTCAGGCTCGATTTTTGGTACTTCGTGGCCCGGATAATACATTTCCATCTCCTTTTTCAGCATGGAACAAGAGAAAGGACCAGAAATCGAGCCTGTATTTAGCGACTATTGCTTACAGCGCCATCTATTGTTTGTAATTTGAACTAAAATCGAAAATCACTGTAATAAAACTTTTGACCTTATGCATAACCCTCCTGCAAGAATTTTTTAAATATCTGTCACCGTTTGCAAGTTATTGAATTTTAAAATCAGTCAGTCCTTTTTGGGACACCCGGTATATGTACTACATAAAAAATAAATAAATAAAATATCGAAATTTTATTAATAACATAAAATAACTTAAAAGCAGCTATTTATAAAAGTTTTGGTGTTATTACATTTTGGTAAGTATAATTTAAAAATTAAATTTGATTATTTAGGTTTGCAGTTAAGCCAAAGTATTTTATGCACTATAAACATTACTAAAATTGCATTTTTAGCAATGTCTACATGGGGTGTCCATTACTGGAAAATGACTAATTAACCATCCCAGTAATGGACACCCCCTCTTAAAACCTTAAAAAGAAATGAAATTTTGTAAATAGCCATTAGTATATAAAATTCAAAGTTTTCTATTGCTACTCAAACAAAAACATTCAAATTTTGCAAGAAAATAAATAATATATAAATTAATTAAATGAAGCCAGCTCTTAACCTCTTCATTAAGATTTTCACAGAAAAACAGCAAAACTTTGAAACATTAATTTCTGCTTCCTGATTGGTTTTATTAAAAGTGTCAACAATAACATAGTTTTATAAAACATACAAGGGGGAATTATAAAAAAAATAATTAAAGCTAAATATTTATTAGTTATTTTTTTATGAACCAAAAACATCAAGGGGTGTCCATTACTGGCACATCTACCCTATTTTATTCAGAAATTTAATAAGATATGTATAAAAAAGATAATATAAGCTGTAAGAAACTACAATTTTATATACATTTCATCTATATTACATAATTATTAACAATAATTTCGAACTTGAAAAAAGCAAAAATACAAGAAATTAATTAATGTTGTGATGATTGTAACCTATGTATTAGGGCTTCACACGCATGAAAAGAAAGTAAGTAAAAAATAACTGGATGCTACAACCTTGTCGGTTTGAAATCTAAAAAAATAAATGAAATTTGGTAATGTTGCCATCCTTACAATACATGTTCATGTATAAGCATCAGTAGTGGCTCGTGGCGTATTTAAATGGGGGTTCACAATCACAATATAAAAATTATTAACATAAAATATACAACAAAGTACAACATAAAATTCAGGTTAAAATATGTTTGTGTTGGCACAAGTTAAAAAAAATAAGCCGTTTTTTATTGGTGAAAAAATTATATTTTATTTTTTACAAATAACAAAAAATGCCTTAAGCAGCCAAATTTTTTTCAAAAAGTTCAGGCTGTGTTAAATACATAGGTATGTAAATCATATGAATAAATACTGTATAGATATTTTAGAATTGATGTTTCAATTTAATGCAAACAGATATTTGTTTTTACTATAAATGCTATTATGAACTAAAGTGCACTGCATATAATAAGTGTTAAAATGCGAAGTCTTTAAATTGTTAGAGATTATTGAAAGGTCTGCTTTTTCACTAAAACAGGATTGCCACACCACATTGAGAATCTAGAAAACACAGGAAATTCTAAAAAAAAAAAAACAGTGAAAATGCAGGATATTAAAAAAATTTCTTTAAAAACTTGAAAAATATTGGGAATTTCAAATTTCTTAGTTTTTATGTCCAAGAAATGCCTTTATCTCGTATGCCAATCAGTCTCTTTAACTCTTGTTAAAAAAAAAAGTCATATGGTATAGTGTAGGGGGAGGAGGGGGACAATATCTTAGAAAGATTCTTATTATGAAAAACTAGATTTTTCTGGGAAAAGAACATTTTCTCTCCTACCATTTTAAAAATGAGAGAAATTTTACATTTCTGTTTAATTTCTAATTTAGCCATACATTATGCTTATAATTGAGCTAAAAATGGGCAATCCCTTTATTCTAAAGAGGAAAATTTAAAAAGGATAAAATATGAGTTTATTGTATAAAAATCAGTGATCTTTGATTTAAAAAAAAAAAAAAAACTATTTAAACAATTTTACATAGAAACATGGATAAAAGGATATATTTATATAATTTTAAGCCTTTGCCTTTTTTTCTTCACAGATAAAGTATGGCTCCAAATGCTGCAGCACCATCTGTTAATATTAAAGAAGATATTGATGCTAGATCTACAAAAACTGGCATCAATGCAGTGCTACTTGGTCCTCCAGGGGCAGGTAAAGGAACCCAGGTACTTTTTGTTTTTTACTTTTGTCTTTTTATTTAATAATTGAGTAAATAATAAAAAAAATCTTTGCTTTTTTGTGGTGGGTTTCTTTTCACTAAGCAATGCTTTTCATTCATTGTAGTTAAATAATCTATATTTTTTGCAATGAGATTGAAATTTCGTCAATGAACACAAACAAATTACTAATTTTTGAAATCCCAGGTGTATAAGAGTATGAGATTTCAAAATCTGATTTATCTTTTATGAAAACAGACGTCTCTTTAACAAAATTAATAATTCAGTTTTATATTTAAAAAGATATGGATAGTGGCAGACGTTGAACAAATAAGTGAGGAGGCTGAAATCGACAATCCACTTCCTCTCCCTTACACACCACCCTTCCATCCCGGACCTCAATTTAGTTATTGTAACTAGCAGTTGTAATTTAAAGGCTTGTGTTATTGAAATATTATGTATACATACAATATACGCAATTTATTTGTAAGGCATATCTTATAAAAAGTTTAATAAAAAACAAAAATATGAAAACTGAATATGTAAACTAAATGCTTATTTGTAGTGTTCTTTTTAATAAAACATGTAAAACATTTTATGTCTTTTTATTTAATTATTGAGTAAATAATAAAAAAAGATGTTTGCTGTTTTGTGGTGGGTTTCTTTACACTAAGTAATGCTTTTGATTCATTATAGTTAAATAATCTAGGGTTAGAGGCTCCAGTTGTGGCCACCTTTAGAGAAAATTTGAAATAGAAATTTTACAGATATTGACTGATTGAAGCATATTAAATTATAATAACATCATTAGCCAGCAAATTTAATTGTCTTTCTGTGAATTATAATAAATTTCTACAGAATATTTTAGATTTTGAGTAATAACTCATTAAATTTATTTCAATTTGTACCAGTTGTGGCCAATTCTATGCACCAGTTTTGGCCACTCCAATATCATGTAGTTTAACTAGAGATGGGAATGCTCGGAAAAAACCCGGAAAAGTTGTGGAAAAAATGTTTTTTTTTTTCAGTTTTTTTCCGAAGGGCTATTTTTCAATTTTTCCAAATTGGAAAAATTGAAATTTCATTTATAAAATAATGTACTCAAAATTTGGTACTAACGTATTAACGCCACCACAGTTTATATATATATATATATATATATGAGGATATCAGAAGCCAAAGGGGTACAAGTGACAAATTTTCGATTTGGAGTAAATTGAGTTCAAAGATAATTGACGTTAAACATCAATAATAATTGACTGAATTGAAATAGAAAACTGCTGCTTGTTTCACAGGGGTCTTTGAACTCTTATTTCAATAAATGTGAAAACGTAGGGTGCAATTTTCTTTAAATTTATAATCTATAAATATGGACCATTATTCGACAAAAGTGGTTGATTGCTAAAACACAACACATAATTACAAAATCACTTATATTTCTTTACCTGAAATGAAAAAACATATTTCCAGGTCGTTTGTGCACTTAGTTCGATTTTTTTCAATTTTGTCATTTATACCCCTTGGCTTCTGGGGTCCTCATATATATATATGTAGAATAACTGCACACTCACTTTGTACCAGATATTTCAATAAAAATATATATATTTTTTTCACATAATAAAAAAAAAATATCGTTAACACTTTTTTTCTCTCAAAGAAGCAAAAAAGAACATGCATCTTTCTTAGGAAGCGAAAAAAAAAATAACACCTTCCTATATTTATCAGCAAAAGCTCATACGTCACTTATGCACTTTTCCCCTCTTTAGTCTGCAAAAAAAAAAAAAAAAAAAACACACACAGCAGACACGTTTAAGCAAGTATGACGACCTGCCTAATTTCTTTTATTTAAAAAAAATGCAGAACAAATAAAAATTCCTTTCTGCATAAATCACTAAATATACTTTTTCTTCTTGCGTGCTAAAAAAAACTCACCGTACGCTTTTCTCTGCACTATTCAAGTACTTTTGGGATAAAACAAATAAAACACTTTCCCATTCACAAAATACAAGAAAAGAAAAATCTTTCGTCATATAAGAAGGAGAAAAAAAAACCACTTTCACCGCTTTGACATGATTTCCCGTGAATTAGGTCAGCGTATATTCTTCTTCACCGAGACTCGAAAATATTGTACACACTTTTTATCAGCAGTGATTCCTCACGAAAAGATGAACACACAGTTGAAATTTCGACGCACGGACTTGACTCTTTATTTTTCCTTCCCGCGATGAGAAAAACTTTTCTTTTTCCGCACAAGTTAAAGTACTCACTTTATCTTGAATGTAAATCCAATCCCGGCCGAGCTCCCATTTCGTAGAATAAATGCACACTCAGCTTGTGGAATAAACATATAAAGGATACTCATCGAAGAAAACGCTACAGTTGTAAGGACAATTATCATCACCCGCCTTCCAAACTCGAAATTCAACTCTCCCACCTTCTTTAAAATTTTAAAGTGTTATCATTCACGTAAGTTAATTTCAATTGTATTCGTTCTTCGTGTTAATGGCAATTTACATATGCATAGTCGCCCAAGCATGGAACGTGTTTCTTGAACTTTTTATGAAGTAAATAATTTCCGTTCTTGAGCGATTAAGAGTCCATTCACATGCGATTCTTATAAAACTCCTAATATATCACAAAATGCACACCATATTAAGTATTTCATGAACTCAAGGATTTTTCACTCAGTTCTTATTCTTTTGTTAATATTTTCTCATCCTAATGAAAACATATGTTATACTTTATTGAATGTTTTCACATTGAAAGTGCAGTGTAAAGTTTAGGCATAATTCAATAAAGCGAAAATTTTGAGTGTTCGTTATTTATAATCTATCTTCCTGTTAAAATTGTTGACTACATTTTTAGACACCCATGAACGGTGAACACATAACATGCGATAAATTGTCACAAATTTTGTCATAGATCGTTGAAAAAAATTGTGAAATGATCATTAGAAAAAAAAAGAATTTCATCCAACGATCTTGGAAAAATAATCATGAATTTTGTGAAACAATCGAAGAAAAAAATTGCAAATTTCATCAAAAGATCGCAGAAGCACATGTTGAATTTTGCCAATCTGTCACTCAGGAATATCAGGAACTTCGACAAATAGTCGCAGAAAAAAAAAATCAAATTCGTCACAGATAATTGAAAAAAAAAAATGCAAATTTCGCCAAACAATCTTGGGAAAACATCATGCATTTTGTGAAACGATCTCTGCAAAAAGCCCTCGAATTTCAGTAAACAATCGAAGAAAAATATTGCAAATTTCATCAAAAAATCGCGGAAATGTATAGCAAATTTTGACAAAAGAGTGCCGAAGCGCACACTGAATTTTGCCAATCTGTCGCTGAGAAATATCAGGAACTTTGGCAAATAGTCACCAAAAAGAAATAAATAAAATAACAAATTTCATCATAGATCATTGAAAAAAAAAACGTGAATTTCGTCAAACGATTGCTGAAAAAAACCCCGCGAATTTCAGTAAACAATCGAAAAAAAAAATTGCAAATTTCATCAAAAGATCACGGAAATGCGTGGCAAATTTCGTCAAAAAAGTGCAGAAGCATATGCCAATTTTGCCAATCTGTTGCTGAGAAATATCAGGAACTTCGACCAATGGCCACGGAAAAGAAAAACACAAATTTTGTCACTGATCGTTAAAAAACCCTCACAAATTTCATGAAACGATTTGGGGGGGGGGGGGGGGAATCGTGCATTTTGTGAAACGATCACTGAAAAAAAAGCATGAATTTCAGTAAACGAAGAAAAATATTGCAAATTTCATCAAAAGATCGCAGAAACGCATAGCAAAATTTGTTTGAAGAGTGCAGATTACAAATTGTGCCAATATGTCGCTGAGAAATATAGGAAAGTTCGACAAATGGTCACGGAAAAGAAAAACAATTTTGTCACTGATCGTTTAAAAAAAATCGTGAAAAAAAAAACTGCAAATTTCGTGAAACGATTTGGGGGGGGGGGGGGGGGGGGGAGATCGTGCATTTTGTGAAACGATTGCTGAAAAAAACGTGAATTTCAGTAAACGAAGAAAAATATTGTACATTTCATCAAAAGATCGCAAAGTTTGTCTAATCTTTGGCTAATGGTTGCAAAAAAAATAACGCGAATTTCATGAAAAATCTTGTAAAAACAATCACTATAAAAATAAAACACAAAATTCGATAAACAGTCGAGGGAATAAATTGCAAATTTCATCAAAAGATCGCGTAAATGTATAGCAAATTTTAACAAAAGAGTGCAGAAGCACACGCTGAATTTTTCCAATCTGTTACTGAGAAATGTCAGAAACTTTGACAAATGGCGACAGAACAAAAAAAAAAAATCATAATTTCTCTTCACTGAATTACGCCTAAACTTTAAACTGCTATGCCTGGCACCACAGTTGCAGAAAATTCTCCAAGTGTCTGTGACAGATACTTCAATGGCAGAAAATAATCTGCTGGTAAAATATTTTACAATTGAAGCATTAATTAATCAAACCACCACTTACCTGCAATGTCTTTAAGTATTTTATTAATTTTTATAGATAATAATCTTAGTTTTGTATTAAGTAATAAAGAGCTAAACATAATTGTAAAGTGAAATAATAAAAGGTTTGATGGAAAAATAATCTGCAAAAGAGATAAGAAAATCTGTGACGCCTGTCTCCCATCTTGAATTTTCTGCTACTGGACCTGGCACTATGAAAACATTCAGTAAAGTGCAAGATATGTTTTCATTACGATTTCTTATCAGTGGGAAAGTGGAGAGAAAAGATTAACAAAAGGAAAAGAACTGAAAATGGAAAATTCTGAGTGCGTAAAATAGTTAAGATGTGCATTTTGTGACATGGAGTTTCATAAGAATCGCACATGAATGAACTCTTAATCGCCCAAGAACGGAAATTATTTACTGAATGTTTTAAAAAAACATTCGATTCTTGGGGCGATTAGACAAATTTGGAGTTTCAGAATAATCGTCCAAGAATGGACATGCAGTCAGGTATAAAATGTACGTTGTCATCGCCCAATAATATCAACAATAATAAATCAAAACATTGAATATTTGTATATGAAGCAAACTGAGTTCAATAACAATTTTAAAAATGCAGAATCAAAATTAAAACTTATATTTTTGTTTATTTAAATGAAAAAAAGTTTAAATTCTACATATGACATTTCGAGTTATACCGATTAATAAGTTTTATCATGTTATGGTTAAGCATCACAAAAAATTTCAAAATAGTAACTCAATAAATAAAAATTATTTTAAAATAGGTATGTCCCGGACCTCCTTAAATGAAACAGAGTTCAATAACAAATCTTAAAATCAAAACATCTAAAATCTTATACTTTTGCTAAGAAATGAAAAGAAAACATTCAGTGAAGCGTTGATTCCGCAAATATGTGAAAAGTTTAGTTTTCAGGTGAAAAAGTTTGTAAAAAGCCTACTTTTATGACAATTTTGTGAAGGGTCCTGCTTTGATTTGAAAAAAATTGTGCAGGGTCCAGTTTTGACATAAAAAATGTTGTGAAAGGGTCCAGTTTTGACATGAAAAATGTTGTGAGGGGTCCTGTTTTGAAATGAAAAATTTTGTGAGGGGTCCTTTAAAGAACCCAATTTTTCCTAAACAGATCCCTGTGCTTGTTACATATCATGACTTTGATAAGAAATGAAAACACTCAGTAAAGTGTAAAAAATGTTTTCATTATGATTTTTTATGAAACTCATAATATATGGGGAAGGGGGAAAAAAAAGATAAAAGAAAAACCCAAATAACTTCATTCATTTCCCCTGAAAAGAAATATTTGTTTTATTCCTATTCTTGGGCGATGACAACATACATCTCTTAATCACCTGAGAACGGAAATTATTTGCTGAATGTTTCCATTTCATAGAAAGTACAGTTTTCATCTTACACTTTACTATAAAATGTACAGTTCTATTTTTACTTAGAAATGAAAACATTCAGTGAAGCGTTGATTCAGCAAATTTGAAAAAAAAAAAATTACTTTAAGATCCCAGAAAGTTCAAGAAACATTATACTATTTCATTCTTGGGTGACTACACGTATGTAAATAGATATTAATATGAAGAACGAATACAATTTAAAGTAACTTACGTGAATTGTACTATATCACTTCTTATAAACAATATAAAAAACATTATAAAATAATGTCAATAAGATTAAATCTTATAGTAACAAAATAAATAAAGCATGGAAAATAAACAGTGCAATTTCCCGCTACAGTTAGGCTAGGAAATGCAGTTGCTGTATCTCATATTTACCACCTGCTCTCATTGGCTGGTTTTTTCTTTGCCGCGGATTGGCTTAGATCTGTAAATAGCCTGAAACCCATAACGTTTTATTGCAGCGGATTGGCTTAGAGCTGTAAATAGCCTCTAACACATAACATTTTAATTACGTTTTAATTTTTTTTTAAATATCTAAATTGAAATTTTAAAATCCAGTGGTGAAGTGCACTTTCCGGTAATAGCATCTACACATGACAAAAATTTCAGAGGTCTAGGTGTTATAATTTCGGAGCTTTCCGCGGTCAGGCAGGCAGACAGACATCTCTTATTTTATATATATAGATTACACATAGCAAGTGTAATACATTTCTACAAGTAAAAGAATAAATAGTAATTGATAGCAATCTCAAGTTAAAGAAGAATGAAAGAATGTCATCTTTTCAAAGCTAAATTGTAAATGAATGCATAAGAGAAAAACAAATAATTGGTTAATGCTAAGCTCAGCAAGAAGTTCTTCGGTATAGGTTGAATAAATGTTTTTAACTTTGTAACTCACATAATACTAAATAAAAAATAATGATTAGGGATTGAAAAGGCAGCAAAATTTTTCTTAAAAAGAAAAAAAAAAAATTGAACCATTGATAGTTAATAATCCACACTGAGAGTTAATAATGCTGTTACTTAAATATTTTGAGGATTTGAGATATAAGTGGCTAACTTAGATTTATCCTATATGAATGGGTTTAACTCATTTTCATAATTCTTTTGGTTATCATACACCAGGGTCGGCGAACCTTTTCACATCCGCATGCCAAATTTTTACAAAAAATATTCTTCTTGATCCTGACGTGCCAACAACCAAAAAATTTATTTGATAAAATAATAAGGAATCAAAATTAATTAAAATTCTGTTTTTAGGAATAACCCTACACTCATAGCAGTGATACATACATGAATAAATTAAAATTAAATCTTTAAGCAATAAATTCAATCGCGTGCTACCACTTTATACAAATAAAAAAATTAGCCTTATGTAATCACCTATGCGATAATTATGTAATGCAGTCTCCTTTTATAAAGGCGAAGAATTATTTTTTAAAATTTGATGTATCTAAGCCAATGTTGAATGCTCGAATGTTTTTTTAAAACATTCAGTAAATAATTTCCGTTCTTGGGCGATTAAGAGTTCATTCATGTGCGATTCTTATGAAACTCCATGTCACAAAATGCACATCTTAACTATTTTACGCACTCAGAATTTTCCATTTTCAGTTCTTTTCCTTTTGTTAATCTTTTCTCTCCACTTTCCCACTGATAAGAAATCGTAATGAAAACATATCTTGCACTTTACTGAATGTTTTCATAGTGCCAGCTAATAATTATGCTTAAGCATAATTATATATAAAAAAAAACATATTTCCAAAAGAAAAATTCATGCAGTGTAGAGTTAAAAATATATGGGTAACTTTTCATGTTATACCAAGGCCGAAACCAGCCTTTTTTGCACCCGGGGTAAACATGGATTTTGCCCCCCCCCCCTCTTCCTTAAAGTATATTTACAAAGAGAATTTCACTAATTTTTTAATAGCCGACTTATTTTAAAATTTAAAATATGTAATCATAACATTTGTAATACTGAACTACGTAATCTGTTTTGTCAAAAATTGATTCATTAAAATCTTGAAATGGAATCGAAACAAAATTACGCTTTATACAGGATCCTTATGCCATATCCTCTTTAGATTCTTATATGCTTTGGCATACCCCAGACAGGATGATTTTAGCAATACCGTGCTAAACATAGATGTGAGAAAAATCGACAAACAAAATCTTCATTTGGCGCCCGGGGCAGATACCCCTCAGCCACCCCCTTTAGTTTCGACCTTATGTTATACTTAAGTAATTAAAAATGTACTATATCTCTTGTTGCAATTTAGATCATAAATAATTCCTATCAGCTTCGTATTTTGGTTTAAAAGAATGAAACTGAAGCTGACAAGAGTGTCCGATTCCGTTTGCTGGATGATCTGAATGTTTTCTGAGGGCGAGAGGTTTCTACTTAAATTTTTCATTATATTCATTTCCGAAGAAAATTACCTATAAAAAAAAAATCAATGGATCCTTTAAATAATTTTTCTTGTCTGGAATTCCGCGCTGTCATAATTTTACCATCGGCATTTTCACTTATGATCTTTATTTTTGGATAATCTTCTTGTTTTCTCTTAATCTGAAAACTTTTTGAGCCAATATTGTGCCAGATTGGGTAGCATCTCAATTTCTCCAATCAGTATAACAGTTACAACAAATCGAATCCAGAAAAACTCAACTAGTCTAAACGTGCTACTTCATTATGTGCTTGTTTCACTATAAGAAGGTCTCAGATATAAAACATAGTAACTGACATTTTTTGAGAAAATTAAAAATAATAAAAAAAATATTTTATTTTTTTGATTGATTTTCATTAAAATCGTTTGACTGCATCATGATATCCTTTTAAAAGTATAAAGTTTTATGCAATATATGCCAATATAATAATAATCAAAGATAAATTTTTGATATGAATTTTCATAAAGGAAACTTTTTGCACATAAGTCCAATAAAATAAAAGCGATCAGACAAAAAATGTTTCTCATAAATTAATTACTGGTGCAGTCTTTAAGAAACGAGCTGTTTAAGAGGAAGCAATTGCAATAATTTTGTTTGTACATTTCTTTAGAAAACTTGTATTTTGAATATATCGGAACTTGCATTTTGTTATTTACCTTGTTTTACAGCCGAGCCCTTCAATATTTTGATTTCGGACCTGAATCTATGCCGTGCCAAAAATAATCTCCTGCGTGCCAGCTGTGGCACGCGTGCCATAGGTTCGCTGACCCTGTCATACACATACATGTGTGTAAGTTTAGATTTTGGTGGTTTACAGTAATTTTCCTAAATATAAATGCAAAACGAGCTCCAAACAATATTTGTTAGATAAAACTAGCAAATAAAGCCTTTGTGCAACAATATTAAAAAGCAGAAAAACCAATGTTTAAAATGCACAAATAATACATGAAAAGCAGCAAACAGCTGTTTCGAATATACTAGCGAGATTCTTCTTCAGTGCAAGATAGGAAAAAAGGAACAGCGTGCTAGAAAAAGCAAGGCTGAGCAAAATCAGAGACAGAGAAATTTGTTAGTTTTATTATTTGTGTTACTAACTAATGAATTACTTATTTGCAGTTTTTATTAATCCTGTAATTACTTATACTATTTCTTCTAGGACATTTTAAAATGGTGCCGCATCATGCCCCTTTTGAAATTGGCAAAATGCACAGTGCCTTAAAAAAATAGTTGAAATTCACCTGTAGTTGTAGCCAGAGATTTCTTGTAAAAAATCTTCCCTATTCAACAGTATTTCTAAATTCATGTGGGCAAGATCTCGCAAAAACATAGAACTTTATTTCTTTAGAAAATACAGGATATTATTAAAATATGTTATTTAATTGTATTTTTCAATTTGTTATTCATAAAATTATTAAAAATTAAGGACATTTTGTTCATCATACTAAAAATTATTCTTTTTTTCCTTATATCATTACTAAACACATTACTAATATATTTCCTCATGAAATAGTACCTTTTTTTGGAATTAGCATCCTGTCCCTTTTCCTTTCTAAAATGTATAATATGTTCCTAATTAGAGAGTTAATTGTTTAATAATTATTAATTTGAAGTAGTTAACTATTTAAAATAAAATGCAGTTAATAATTTTAATAAATGTTAAATATCATTAGTATTAATAAAGTTTTACATAATTATTACAATATTAATGTATGTAACATTATTGTATGACACTACCTAATGAAACTACTAATTTGCAGTTTTATAATTTCTGTAATTACTAACTAATAATTATAATTTTATTAATTAAAGTGTAAAACAATAGATTATGTTAGCAATTAGGGGTTTAATTGTTTTGGAAACCTAAAACTCTTGGTAGCTATTCCGTATATGAACGCTGGGGAAAAAAATCATAAAAATCCGTTTTAAATCAAAAAAATCTGATTTAAATAAAAAAAATCAGATTTTTTTTATTAAAAAAAAAAAAAATCATGATTTTTTTGCACTCTGAAATCAACATTATCTGCATATCACAATGTTATTTTTGGCAGTAAAAACTTTTCTATACTTATTGATGTTCATGCTCTTTGTATTATTAAAGAATAGCAGGAGATCCTTTCTGGGTTACAGGTTACAGGACATACTGCCTAATGTTAGCAAAAGAATAGAAATAAGGAAAAAGTTTCTTATATGGGAATTTTGCTATATTCAATAAGTTAAATGTTGTAAAAAAAAGAAAAAAAAAACATTGTTTGCTGGTAGAACCAAAAAGAAAATAAATGAAAATAAAATCTTAATTCTGCAGCTGTTATATGTGTGGGGGAGATGTCAGCATTTCTTTTTTGCATCCTGGTGTTTAATATCTCAAATTGACTAAACTTCTTTTTAATCAGGTGTGGAGCCAATAGATATAAGCAATGTTGGCAACAATGGGGTTTTAAGTGTATGAGAGCAATTATATGAACATGGTGGCAGATGTTTAAATTCAAGTGTAAATATCCCTCCCCTCATCCACACACACATAAAAAAAGGTTACCAAAATGAAATTGTCACCAAACTGCTTTTGCTAAAATACATCAATTGGCTCCAAACTCTTTGAAAAATTATTTCAAATACTTTTTCAACATTTAACAGCTTTATAAAATTTAACAGATTGTTAAATCTAAAAAATGTGAAAATATTGAGGTTTTTTTTTTTTTTTTTTAAAGAAACATTTTTACTATCTGATTTGCTTATTCAAATGATTTTTTTTTTCTATATTTTAAAATTTGTTATTCATAATTTTTTTTCTTTTTTATATTACAATTTAGGCTCCCAGGTTAAAGAAAGAATTTTGTGTTTGTCATCTGGCTACTGGTAAGTTTTTATACATACTTTTTCAAAATACTTTTGTGCATATATTTTATTTATTTATTTAATGTATTTAATATGCACAGAATTTTTACTTGATAAAAATGATAGATTATATTTTTGAAGCCATCTAAAGTTTATGAAAGAATTAAAGCATTCCCCATGAAAGTTTCCAATTTTTATATTTATTAATCGTCTGAAAGTGCAAGTGCCTCCCAGAACACCATAATGTTCTCCCTGGAGCTGCAGAAATCCCTCCCGATGAAAAAAGTCTGAATTCCACACTGAATGAAATAGCTAAAAAACCTTAAAGAACATTATTTTATTTATGAAATCAAGCATAAAATAATAATAATAATAAAAAAACAAAAAACATTTAAAAATCTCTAAATAAATACTCATCTCTAAATTCATGCTTATTAAAAAAAAAAGACATAACATTTTTCTGTGAATATGCAGAATTCCGCTTTTTTGGTACTGGATTTTATCATTCCTGGGATCAATGCAAATTTCCATAGCATTAAAATTTGTGAGCACTTTTATAGTGGTGTGTGTGGGAGGGAGGGGGGGGGGGGGCATAACGGGCAAATTAAACCAAAACGTGAATACGAACAGCACCAAATTGAGTTTATTTTTTGCTTCTTCATTCGTCTTTCTATTTTCTGTGAGCCGTGACTTACCGCACATAGAAGCAAACAGCATGAAAAGGAGTAAGGCACACGAGTCTGTCGTCTGCTTTGACTAAACTACTTATCTCCCGGTGTTCCGATCGGAACAAGTTTCGCTATGGCTGGATCATACTCTTCATTTCTCCTGTCAACGGTACATTTGTTCAGCTCATATTATTAATGATCTGCGTAGAAAAGATTTAAGCAGCGTGAAAATTTGGTGAATGGAAGTTCACTTTTGCATATTGGAAACAATTCTTATAGTACCTGACTAACACAGATACATGGAAATCTGTTACAGTTTTTCCTCTTACAGTTACAGGTAGTTTCAACTTATCTTTTTTCTTTTGGATGTTATATTTTTCAACTTAATTTTTGTGTGATTGTTAGAATGGCAAATATTGTTTCCAATATTACGAGATCTCACACTATTGATTAAAAAGAAAAAAATCAATGCTGATGGCTAACGAAAGCCGTAAAAGTAAAATTTTGAGAAAAGTATATGGATGCAGTAGTCTAGGATTTCATACATAAAGTTGATGCTAGTGGGAGAACAATTTGCAGTATTTATTCGGATATCCAATATTAAGGTAAAAGAATATTTTCACCAATATCTAACCATTCAAAATCAAAGTATGCGGAGAAAGTTATACTAAAACATACTGTTCAGTCATAGAGCTATGAAGATTAAAGGAGCCGACATAAGTGATGTCATTTAATGCTATTGCTACCCCCCTTCTGCATCTGCCATATTTAGCCATGTAAGTCCAATATGGCAGATGCAGGAAAGGGGGAAATAACTCATTTTTTGGCATCAACACTTTCCACAGAAGAAAATTGTTATGTCTATTGCTTTTCTATTCATAGCTCCATGTGTTCAATCCAGATTGTTATATTCAAAATTATGAGCAGAAAGCAAAAATATTTCATGCTTTTGAAGCAGTTGATGCAAATGTGTAAAAATTTGAAGTCATCTAGGAAGTGCTACCAATCTGATTTTGACTATAAAAAGAAGCAATGGATGAAAAGAAAAAGAAACCGTTGCATCTGAGAAAGATATCACTGATAAAATATCTACAATGAAGAAAGCCTCCTGACTAAAAAGAAGCAATGGATGAAAAGAAAAAGAAACTGTTGCATCTGAGAAAGAGATCACTGATAAAATATCTACAATGAAGAAAGCCTCCTGACTAAAAAGAAGCAATGGATGAAAAGAAAAAGAAACTGTTGCATCTGAGAAAGAGATCACTGATAAAATATCTACAATGAAGAAAGCCTCCTGACTAAAAAGAAGCAATGGATGAAAAGAAAAAGAAACTGTTGCATCTGAGAAAGAGATCACTGATAAAATATCTACAATGAAGAAAGCCTCCTGACTAAAAAGAAGCAATGGATGAAAAGAAAAAGAAACTGTTGCATCTGAGAAAGAGATCACTGATAAAATATCTACAATGAAGAAAGCCTCCTGACTAAAAAGGAGCAATGGATGAAAAGAAAAGAAACTGATGCATCTGAGAAAGAGATCACTGATAAAATATCTACAATGAAGAAAGCCTCCTGACTAAAAAGAAGCAATGGATGAAAAGAAAAAGAAACTGTTGCATCTGAGAAAGAGATCACTGATAAAATATCTACAATGAAGAAAGCCTCCTGACTAAAAAGAAGCAATGGAGGAAAAGAAAAAGAAACTGTTGCATCTGAGAAAGAGATCACTGATAAAATATCTACAATGAAGAAAGCCTCCTGACTAAAAAGAAGCAATGGATGAAAAGAAAAAGAAACTGTTGCATCTGAGAAAGAGATCACTGATAAAATATCTACAATGAAGAAAGCCTCCTGACTAAAAAGAAGCAATGGAGGAAAAGAAAAAGAAACTGTTGCATCTGAGAAAGAGATCACTGATAAAATATCTACAATGAAGAAAGCCTCCTGACTAAAAAGGAGCAATGGATGAAAAGAAAAAGAAACTGTTGCATCTGAGAAAGAGATCACTGATAAAATATCTACAATGAAGAAAGCCTCCTGACTAAAGCATTGTTTGGTACTACAGTCGAACCCGGTTAAGACGCTCACAGTTAATACGCGATCCCGCTTAATAAGCGGATTTTTCTGGTCCCTTGAACATTGCCCATAAGGCTAATGAAAAATATCACGTTTAATACGCGAACGGTTATTACGCGATCCCGCTTAATACGGGATAAATTTTCAGTCCATTTAGGGAAAAATCACGTTTAAGACGCGAATTCCTTCTCTCTTCACGAGTGTTGCCAATTTAGCGGCTTATTTTCATTCAGATAAAAAACATTGTTTCCGAATAATATTAAAGGTGAAAATTACTTTTTAGGAATAGTGGCAGATATATGATATGAATAAAACAAAACTCCGCTAAATTAGCAAAACGGCAATTATTCTTTGATCCCGCCCCCTAACATTCTTTGTTTCTCGCTTCATGTATGCAGGGCCATGCGAAGTGGGGAGCGAAGGGGGCAATCGCCCCGGGCGCGGAACTTGAGGGGGCGCCAAATTTATACTACAAACCTCATCTTTTTCTTCTTTTATGTAAAAAAAAAGAGAAAAATTACACTTACATATTGGTAATTTTTTTTCTCAGTGAAAGTACGAACATTTTCGCTTCAAAGTTATTGCACTGTCCTTACCTCCCACCGAAATACAAAATTATGAATAAGGACTTCTTTCTTTTCAGAACTTGTTTCAGGTTTTTGTCCTTGTATCTTTTGTTAACTTTCTCTGTTCTGAGTCTGTGCTTGTGACGAAAACGTATACTATCAAAATAGCATGGGGGTTTCTTTCTTGGAATATAAAAGGGTTCCAAACTGTTATACTGTACTGTTATATAAATTTTTTCTACACTCATTTTCCAGATCTCCTTTTCCAAAATATAAGTGCAATTTTCTTTTATGTTACTTAGTTTTTTTAAATTTCTCAATTAAATTTAAACCTGAAATTTCAAAATAAAAGTGAAATATATATTCAATAGACTTTGTTTCTGTTCCTTTCAATTTTGTGACACCTGTCACAAAGAAAAATTGGGAAGGGGGAGGGCGCCAAATTGAAACCCGGGTGCACTTTTCTCTTCGCACGCTGCTGCATGTATGTTTTTACAGTAATAGAGAGACATATACGAATTCAGGAAACTCAGATAAGTCATAAAAATTATTATGATTAGAGATGATCATACTCGTTGTTAGTGAGGTTTTAAATGTACTGTTAGGAAATATTAACAAGCTCATTTCCCAGTTCTCAATGCCTCTAATTGTATTCAATAGTACATTAACCCTGGTAGTATAATTTACAGTTCTTTATTTATAAATCTTTATTTTTATTAAGATCATTTCATTTAAATAGTATAAGTATAAAGTATTCTGTATTTAAAAGTATTCTGAAATTAAACTCACCTTTTATCTTGCGTTCATTCTTTTAATCCTTTAGTTATTTATTCAGCTTTACGTTTCTTTAGTTACAGTTCATTGATAACGCCGTATCTTTATTTTTACAACTTCAGATGTTTACGTTTTCCACGCGACATAGTAGAATTTACGAGAGCATATGAAGTGGTGTATTTTTCTCCTGACAGATGGCGGGAACGGATTTATGAATGAATTAGTTGACGTAGTTCGTCACCGGCAAATCACCATCTCGTAGATCATTCTGGAGAGTGGGCGTGTCGACACGTGCCGTTCCAGCTGCTGTATTTAAAGGGGTTATTTGGAAGGAAATGTTGCTTACTTGTTTTATCTACCAATGCTCTCGATACGAGAATTGCTTTGAGCATTCTCGGGATGCTGTATTTGATCTTGTGGTAAACATTTAAAATCATGCGGCTTATTTTTATTTTCGTTCTGTTTTTAAAATCATCTTTTAAAGTTATGATATTTAATCTTTTCTGTTCTTCATGGCTTCTGAGTTAAAGTATTTAAATGGCTGTTTTGATTTAAAGTGATTCATTGTTTATTCATCAACATTTGGTTTATTTTAAAGACTGTTTTTATCAAGATATTTTTACTGTGAACTTTGGAACTTAGTAAAAGAAGTTTAAGCCTGGAGCTTTATCTCACCTGTCAATTTACTTCATCCACTTTTAACATTTCTTCATTCAACGTACTTCATTATTTTTCTCATTTGCATATTTTTAGAAATCCATCCTCGGATCTACTTTCACTGTTGAACTCTGCTTTATCAACATAATTTTTAATCAGTGTTACAAGTATAAGATGTTGGGGAATCGGTATAGTGCTGATCCCTAACAGTTTTTGGTTATGGGCAGATAAGTCCAGATTTGAGGATATGGATTAATGGGAAAGATTGAATTTGAGAATCTTCAGTTGGCCCTTTACCCTTTATAGAGGTCTATGAGAAATATTTAAGTTAACTATATTATTTAAGCTAAATATAAAAGAATGACGCAGCGTGATTAAAAAGAGGGGGGGGGGGGGCAAAGATTTAGTACGTGTCTGAAAAAAAAAAATTTTTTTTTTTAAGAAGATTATGAAGAAAGTTTTTATATTTTTAAATTCTAGTTTTATCATTCATCTTCATTTATTTTTTTTTTGAGTTGATGAAAAATGGCCGGCAACACAATCGAAAAGCTGAACTCCACGAATTATGCTGGATGGAGTATTGACATGAAATATATCCTAATTGACAAAGGACTGTGGGACATTATAGAATCTGGTAAAGAGGAGCTGGTCCTGAGTAGTACAGTAACTGAATCAGATGCAAGCATTTTTAAACAGCGTTCAAGACAAGCTCTTTCGGCAATATTTTTGAATATTGAGGGAGAATTTAAGCGTATAATTGCTGAATGTACAAATGCTGTTCAAGCTTGGAACAAAATTAGGTTACATTTCCATCCCGACTCTAGGTCATTTTTGATGAAGTCATTTAGTGAATTGATAGAGTGCAGAAAGAAGGAGAGCGAGTCGATAAGTATCTTTGCAACTAGATTAAGGAGGCTTATGAGTATAATTAAAGAACAAGATAAAGGGTTTAACGAGATTTATTTGAGTTTTCAATTAATACGGTATTTACCACGGAAATATGATGGTATTGTGCAGAGTATCTTGAGGTAGTCTGAAGACGAGTTTAAGTTTGAAAAGATAGTTTTAGAGTTAGTGTCTGAAGAGACCAGATTGACTGTTCGTGATCAAGATAGTTCTAAGTACGTGCCATCAGCTAATAGTGTAAAATATAAGAAGAAACCACGTTTTTATAAGAAATGTTGGCATTGTGGGGTTTCTGGTCATGTTCGAAGCAAGTGTCGCAAGTATCTGAACTCTCGTTATAATTTTGATCGACAGAGCCATCCAACTTATGCAGAATCATCACCAAAATCCAGGAGTTCTTCTGATTTTTCTCCGACTGTGCCCAGAGGTAGAGGATCTCACCGACGTGATTATCGTGACTCATCGACTGATTCCACTGCTGGCCGGAGTTTTTCTCGTGATTCCAGACAGTATCCTAGATCTCCATCGCCCAGGCCTTACAGAAGATCCCGTAATTTTGGAAAGAATCATGTATCCAGACAACAGCCCAGAAAGCATAGAGCAGATATAGAGGACTTTCCTGACAGCTCACGTAAGTCAACTTATGTTGTATCTCAAGCCAGTTTATGTAATGCATCGGATGTTGACACCTGGATCTTTGATTCGGGTGCTTCACATCATTTCTGTTCTAATCGTAGTTTATTTGTTAAATTTTGTAATGTTTCAGATGAACAAATGAATGTGGCTGTTAAGGATATATCTTTTCCGATTGAGGGTAAGGGAGAGGTAAAATTACGCTTTGGACAAAGAGTGTTCACCTTTACGGAGGTGATGTACTCGAGCCAACTAAGACGTAATCTAATCTCTGGCCCTCAGTTGGATAAGAGAGGCTTAACATTTCTGGGTGGTGGAGACGTAATTGACATCATGAGGGGAGACATCATTTTATTCAATGCATTTTTGAAAAATGGGTTTTATCAGCTTTTCCCTAGGGCTCCTAAACCTTTGAAAAATGTGTCTTTTGAATCTAATTCTGCGGGTAATGCTAAACGTATAAGTAAAATGCAATTATGGCACCGCCGATGTGGGCACATTAGTCCCTCTGTTTTGATTCATACATGTAAGGAAAATGGGGTCCGGAGTTTGGTTGATCTGAAAGATAACGATTTTCATTGTGAAGTCTGTAAGTTGAATAAGTTTATAAGACCTTCATTTAAACCCATTGGCAGTATTCGTTCTGAACATCCCTTAGAACTTTTATTTGCGGATGTCTGGGGACCTTGTAGAACTGTTGGGAGAAATGGGGAAAGGTATTTTCTTTCAATTATGGACGACTACTCCCGTAGAGTTTCAGTATACCCAATGAGATTAAAATCGGATGTTTTTGATATTGTCAAATCTCATATTACTCGTGCAGAAAATTTCTTGGGTAGAAAAGTGAAGAATTTTCTGATAACGGGGGTGAGTTCGTCAATGATAATTTTGAAATATATTTTGATGAAAAGGGAATACATCACGAGTTGACAAATCCATTTTCTCCCCAACAGAATGGGGTCATTGAGAGGTTTATGCAGATGGCTGTCAATGGAGTCCGTACTATTTTGGCTGAAAGTAAATTGAATCCCAGGTTTTGGCCAGAGGCCTTAAAATATTTTTGTTATACCTGGAACCGGGTCTGTCCTAAGTCTTTAACGAAGACTCCTTTTGAATTGTATGGGGGCCGAAAACCATCTGTGAGGCATCTTAAACCTTTTGGGACAACTGCTTATGTGGGAATTCCTCACCAGAAACGTAATTCAAAGTTAGATCCAAAAGCAAAAAAGGGCTATCTTGTGGGTTATGCTTTTAATACCAAGGGTTACCGGATCTGGATACCTGAAAATGATCAAATTGTTGAAACTATTAGTGTTACATTTAGAGAGATTCCTGAGGATGTTCCTAGAGGCAGTGGATTCGTGATGGGCCCGGGATCTTGTGATCCTTTCTCCATTGACTCCGGTGATAATCAGGGTGAAGATGCTGGAGGAGTAGATTCTTGGGGACCCTTGAATCCTCCCGGCATACCACCGGATTCCCGGGTTAATGGGGAGGGGGTTGCGGATTCCGAGTCTGATTCCGAAGCTGAAGACGTTAAGACCCCTATTTCCTCCAAGCGAGAAGTTAGGTGGTTACGTAAACCAGTAGAGCGATCTTCCAGGGACAGAACAGATATTTACTATTTTGAGGAAGGTAAAACTAATAGATTAAGATCACCTGCAGAAGTTGAGAGGTATTGTAATGTAAATGGTATTAAGTATGATCCAAATCTTTTTGATTTCAGTGGCTCAAATACGTATGCTGGTTTAGTCCCTATACATTCTGAATCTGATGACGAGAACTCTGATAATCCTGAATCTTCAAATATATCTGCATGACTAGACAATATAATAATTCCAAACTCTTTTAAGCAGGCACAGAAATCCCCGCAGCGTGCGATGTGGTTTGATGCAATGCGAAAGGAAATCGGGGTTATGAACGAACGGTCGGTTTGGCATTTGGAGAATTTGCCAGGAAACGTGACTTTAGTGGGCTGTCGGTGGGTATACATGGTCAAGAGGGACGAAAGAGGACGAATCGCTCGTTTTAAGGCCCGTTTGGTGGCCCAGGGATTTAAACAAGTGAAGGGCGAATCGTATGAGGAGTCCTTCAGCCCTGTTGTAAACTTTGGAGTGATTCGATTTTTCTTTTCCCTCTTAGTATCGTGTTGCGGATGGTCACACGTTCAGTGTGACGTAACAAGCGCCTACCTATACGCCCCGCTACGGGAGTCTGTTTTTATGTCACAACCGCCCGGTTTCGTTATCCCCGGTAAAGAGCATATGTATTGCAAACTGGATCGCGCGCTGTATGGGCTGCATCAAAGTGGCCGGGAGTGGTATTATGAGATCCATAAAGTTTTATTAAAGATTGGTTTTAGGAAATTTGAGTCATGTAACTGTACTTAACTTTTTGATTCTGATATAGTTCTGCTACTATACGTTGATGACTTCGTAGTTTTTGGAAAATTTAAGGAGAAGATTGACATAATCCTGGATTTGCTTGGAAAGCATTTTGACATCAAGCTTTTAGGAAGAACACGTAAACTTTTAGGGGTCGAATTTGTTGAAAAGGGGAATTCGTTATGTATACACCAGTCTAGTTATATTGATGAGGTGTGTGATAAATTTAAGAATTTTCGAATTCCTATTTCATCTCTCCCTATTAGTAAGGGTGTTATATTATCTAAGGTTAATTGTCCTTCTTCTGATTCCGAAAAGGGGTACATGGCTCGTTTTCCTTACAGAAGCTTACTGGGTTGTTTATCATTCATTGCCAGTAGAACCAGACCAGATATTAGTTATGCGGTTAATATATATAGTCAGTTTCAGTCTAATCCGGGTATTTCACATTGGGACGGGTTATTACGGTTGCTTGGTTATTTAAAGTATACTCGACACTACCATCTCCGGTTACGGTGTAACGAGGAGAAGTTGGTTGCCTTTTCCGACGCTGATTTTGCGGCGAACCGGGATGACCGAACATCGGTTGGTGGGCAAATAGTCATGGTTGACAGTTCCCCCGTGGACTGGCGTATCTTTAAAGAAAGGTGCGTCAGTTTATCCACAATGGAGTCGGAATTTGTCGCCATGACTGAGGCCTCCAAAAACCTGGTTTGGTTTGACCGGATCCTGCAGGAGTGTCGGGATAGAGCAATCATACGCGATTTAGGTATCAAGTTGAAGCTTTATGCAGATAACCAGGCGGCCATTAACTTCGTAAAATCACCTATAGAAAACTATAAATCTCGTCATATAGATGTCAAGTTATTTTTTATTAGGGATTTAATTTACAGTGAAGCTTTTGATTTAGAATATATTCCTAGTAAGTCAAACCTCAGTGATGTCTTTACGAAGCCTCAAACCAAACACGATTTGTTAATTTTTGTTAGAACTGTATTTGATACAGGTTTTTAATGTTTAAATAGTTTTTCAGGTTGTTTTTAGATTTCTGTTTGAAGTTTTTAGAAATCATACTGCGTACCACCATTTTTCTTCAGTATAAGATTTACGTGTATTAAGATGTATAAAGTTTGTAATCCTGTGTACGTGGTGAGTGGCCATAGCCATTTACATGGTTTATGCAAACGATGTTTAGCAAGTTTTTATCTAGCTTTTTATGAAGTCTCTTGATCACAATTGTTTTTCATTACCTTTTTCATCTAGCTGTTAAGCATTTAATTCCCATCCAATGGTGGAAATGGTGCCTTTTACCATTCTATTCTTGGGGGTTCGAGCAGCCCACAGTACCGTTTCAGGTGGGTGGTCCCTTGGGAGACAAATGCCAGAGAACTTTCTGAGGTAGTTTGTGTGAGAGGTAACCGCCACTGGCGGATCTTCTGCGGGCATTGTATTTTTGATTTTGTGAGTCCCTAGTTTTTATATATGAGAATGTCACTAGTCCCCGTTTATCAGTTGGTTGAGAGAAGTATATGTAACTTAACTTTAAAATATTTGGATATATCTATTTAATAGTTTAAAGTTTCTGATTAATCTGTTTGAAGTTTAAATATATATTAAATTAAAGTTAAAGTAATAGAAATTAAGGATATGAATTTTTGTTTAGGAAATCCAGTTTCTCTCCTTTGTAGCAATAGTTTTTTTTTTGAGGTTTTATGTTTTTAAAGTTGTTATACCTTTGTTAAGTCTTAAGTTGGATTTAGTACTGTTATATTTATATAGAAGTTTTGTTACAGGAATATATCTTATGATAATGGACTATTTTTGTATTGATTATGTTGTTTCTAATAGATCTTTTTATTTGCAGGCATCTGATATCTTCAATGTGAATATTTGTGCGAATGTAGGTAGAGAAAATGGATATTGCTGTAAGATGTTGTCTGTAGATGGATAAGTGTACAGCTATTTATTGTTATGTCTTATTAATCAGATGCCAAGTTATTGCTTAAGTTTGTCATTTTTACTGGATTTTGAAAGCTACTGGGAGAGACTGATGAAGTTACTCTAGTTAATTTTTCTATCTTTGTTCTTGTTAAATAAAAAGTTATTTAAGTTTTGTATAAATTTGCATATTTAGCTGTGGTCAAGATGACGGAGTTGGCTAGTATGTATTGTTTCAAATTGAAACTTTACTTTTGTAGGTTGGTACGTATGTTGATTTTTCATTGTGATATTTTTCAATTTGTTAAATGTTTGAATTGTGTTTATATTGTTAGAAATTTAAATTTTGAATTTTTGTAAAGAGGCCATGAATGGATTTAGGCAAGTTTTTATGCTGGATCTTTTGGCTTTTGACTTTGAAGTTTTTGATGGTTAATTTGTGGGATTTCGTTTGGAAATTTTTGTTGGGCATTTCTCGGTTTTTAATGTTAGTTGTTAAATTTAAAGCGTTGGGAGTTTATTAATGCTTAATTTTTGTTAGTTGCTAGCCATTATCAGGCATTTTTCATGTTAAGTGTTAGGATTAATATTTTTTCTTTTTGGGCTTTGTTCATTGTTTTTAACCGTTTTTATAGAAAGAAGGTGTTCCATGGTCAGTGAAGATTTTTAGATCTTTTATTTTTCGTTTTCGATTGAGACATTGAGAGGGGGGGCACTTGTTAGGAAATATTAACAAGCTCATTTCCCAGTTCTCAATGCCTCTAATTGTATTCAATAGTACATTAACCCTGGTAGTATAATTTACAGTTCTTTATTTATAAATCTTTATTTTTATTAAGATCATTTCATTTAAATAGTATAAGTATAAAGTATTCTGTATTTAAAAGTATTCTGAAATTAAACTCACCTTTTATCTTGCGTTCATTCTTTTAATCCTTTAGTTATTTATTCAGCTTTACGTTTCTTTAGTTACAGTTCATTGATAACGCCGTATCTTTATTTTTACAACTTCAGATGTTTACGTTTTCCACGCGACATAGTAGAATTTACGAGAGCGTATGACGTGGTGTATTTTTCTCCTGACAGATGGCGGGAACGGATTTATGAATGAATTAGTTGACGTAGTTCGTCACCGGCAAATCACCATCTCGTAGATCATTCTGGAGAGTGGGCGTGTCGACACGTGCCGTTCCAGCTGCTGTATTTAAAGGGGTTATTTGGAAGGAAATGTTGCTTACTTGTTTTATCTACCAATGCTCTCGATACGAGAATTGCTTTGAGCATTCTCGGGATGCTGTATTTGATCTTGTGGTAAACATTTAAAATCATGCGGCTTATTTTTATTTTCGTTCTGTTTTTAAAATCATCTTTTAAAGTTATGATATTTAATCTTTTCTGTTCTTCATGGCTTCTGAGTTAAAGTATTTAAATGGCTGTTTTGATTTAAAGTGATTCATTGTTTATTCATCAACATTTGGTTTATTTTAAAGACTGTTTTTATCAAGATATTTTTACTGTGAACTTTGGAACTTAATAAAAGAAGTTTAAGCCTGGAGCTTTATCTCACCTGTCAATTTACTTCATCCACTTTTAACATTTCTTCATTCAACGTACTTCATTATTTTTCTCATTTGCATATTTTTAGAAATCCATCCTCGGATCTACTTTCACTGTTGAACTCTGCTTTATCAACATAATTTTTAATCAGTGTTACAAGTATAAGATGTTGGGGAATTGGTATAGTGCTGATCCCTAACATGTACGTTATAGCACTAGGAATGCATATTATAGGCAACAGAAAATGAAACTCGTAAAGATGAAACAATTATAACTGCGGTTGGATAATTCTTTTATGTTTTCTTTACATTTTGCTAGGCCAACAATAAACAAATATTAATAAGGATTTCTGCACAAAGTTTAATAAAGATTTTTTTTTTCTTATATTCGAAAGAAGGAGAGGTTGTAATGGTACTCATTATTACAAGTATCAAATATGATTTTAAAACTAGGTTGGGTTTCAAAGATTTAATAATTTTTTTAATTTCTGTTTATAAAAAAATGGTCTAGTAGGAAAATCATTTTTATTGTTTTATTTTTGGTTGCAATGTATTAATCGACAATAAAACCATGTTAGAATCCATGTTTATTTTCAGTTATTATTCCAGTCGGTCGTATAAAAGAAAACAATGAGTTAAGATGGAATACACTTAAATTTTAATCTAAATTTACATAAAAGCCACAATTTTCGATCGTAAACACATAAATAAAAGCTCTAAGGTTCATTTAGACGATTAAATGTGTAAATAAACCTAATTCCTGCAACATTGTACAAATCACGTTTAATACGTGATCCCGCTTAATACGCGACTTTTGTCCACTCCCTTGAAACGCGTCTTAACTGGGTTCGACTGTATTTGATTATCCTGTCGACCCCAAAACTATTGCCAAACTATAATATTAAATAAAAATAGCAAATAAAGCCTTTGTGCAACAATATTAACAAGTTGGAAATTGCTCATCAAACGTGGCAAATGAGGTGCGTTCGTACTATAACTAGTTTTATAATTATTTTTTGCACCCCATATTGAACTGAATGTATATTTTTTTGCACTTCATAAGTGCATAGTCTGTAACATCATTAAAATACACTTGCAATAATTTTTTTCCCATTCCCCGTAATGTAACAGAACACTTTTGACTGTCTCTGTAATTAAACTATATACCCCATTTTCATAAAATTTGAAATGTCTCAACAAAATTTTTCTACAATTATATATTTAATATTTCTGACCATTCGAACGGTTTTAACATCATTAAAATACACTTGCAATAATTTTTTCCTATTGGCCGTAATGTAACGGAAAACTTTCGACTGTCCCTATAATTAAACTATACATCCAATTTTCATAAAATTTAAAAGGGCTCGACAAAATATTGCAACAATTATGTATTTAAAATTTCAGAATACTCGGAAGGCTGTAACACCATTAAAAAATGCACTTACAATAATTTTTCCCATTGCCCGTAATCTGAAGAAAAACTTTTGACTGTCCCTGTAATTAAACTATACATCCAATTTTCATAAAATTTTAAATGGCTTGACAAAATTTTGCAACAATCATATATTTAAAATTTCAGACCATTCGGTTGGGTAGTTTTTGCTCTGTTACATGCGGACAGACGGACTGAATGACGACTATAGGTGCTACGTATTTATATAATTACAAACGCACCTAAAAAGTAGAAAAAACCAAAGTTTAAAAATGCACAAATAATACATGAAAAGCAACAAACAGCTGTTTCAAATCTACTAGTGAGATTCTTCATCAGTGCAAGATAAAGCCAGCGCGTCTCTGTCTATTATTTTGCTCAACCTTGCTTTTTCTAGCACGCAGTTCCTTTTTCCCTATCTTGCACTTATGAAGAATCTCGCTAGTAGATTCGAAACAGCTGTTTCCTGCTTTTCATGTATTATTTGTGCATTTTTAAACATTGGTTTTTTCTGCTTTTTTATAATATTAAATGCCAATAATGGATGATCGTAAATGTCATGTTCACTTGATATTAAACATTGTATGCTTGTTTGTTACATCATCAAGTTATTTTTAATTCAATATTTTATATTTATTAATGTTTTAGTAAAATTTGTCTTTTCGTTATTCAAAATAAAAATTATTTCAATAAACGATTACCTCATGATATTAAAAGAGAAAAAAAGATAAACTAACTTAATATTTGTTAAAAGTGATAAAAAAATACATTTACAAGGCAAGTAAATACTTTTATTTATTCAGATTTACATGTTTCATAGTGAAAACTGGTAAACAAAAATGTCTGAATGCCTGAATGGAAATTGTCTGAGCGATGAAACATGTCGTTTTGAATAAATAAAGGTATTTACTTGCCTTGTAAATGTATTTTTATCACTTTTTTAAAATATTACCGTAGTTTCCGACCTATAATCCGCTGTGCCGTATAATCCACAGCTTTTTTAGCCTTTAAAATAAAATTTTAGCAGATAATCCGCTGATTATATGAGGATTACTCATTGTTTTCAATTCTCCAAAGTACTACTAATAAACCACTTCCCTATTTATTTAGTTGCTCTATATAAATGACAATTGTAATAAAATAATTTCCATAAAAATAATTAAAAGTTAAAAAATACAAATACTTTTTTCCATTGAATCTTATATCTAAAACGTAGAATGTCTTGTGAATACAGATAATTCTGTAATAATTGCTGTTTTTAAATCATCTTCAACATCTTCTGCTATTTTAATAACGTTCAGTTTAAATTCTGCAGTGTTAAATAACACGTTTTCTCTTAGACATTATTGTAACTTTCAACTATAGAAACATGTTGCCAAAAGGCTAAAAAAAATAACATAAAAATCAGAAGTTACTCATTATTGTAACTTTCAACTATAGAAACATATTGCCAAAAGATTAAAAAAATATAACATAAAATTTGGAAGACACTATCCAGGGATGCCGCGGACGCGCTATAGCGCGTAAATTACGCGAAAAATCGGAGACGGGACGCAAAAATATAGCTCTTACGCGTCCCGTGGGACGCACAATTTCATCAAAAAATCGCGAAAAAAGCCGATTTTCGTCAAGGAATCGCGAAAAAAAGCTCAAATCTCATCAAAATATCGCTCAAAAACAGCGATTTTCGTAAAAGGGCCGTGAAAAAAATAGCGTATTTCGTCAAAGGATCGCAAAAAAAGCGAATTTCGTCAAAAAATTGCGGAAATAAGCGCAAATTTCATCAAAATATCGCTGAAATAAGCGCAAATTTCATCAAAATATTGCGAAAAAACACGATTTTCTTAAAAGGGCCGCGACAAATTAGCGTATTTCGTTAAAAAATCGTGAAAAAATAGCGTTTTTCGTCAAAAAATCGCGGAAAAAAGCCGAATTTTGTCAAATGATCGCGAAAGAAGCGCAAATTTCATCAAAATATCGCGGAAAAAAGCCAATTTTCGTCAAAGGGTCGCGAAAACATAGCGTATTTCGTCAAAAGATCCCCAAAAATAGCTAATGTCGCCAAAAAAATAGCGTAAAAAAGCCGATTTCTGTCAAAGGATCGCGAAAAAAAGCACATTTCATGAAAATATCGCAGAAAAAACGCTATTTTCGTAAAAGGGCTGAGACAAGGTAGCGTATTTCGTCAAAAGATCGCGAAAAAATAACGAATTTCGTCAAGAAATCGCGGAATAAAGCCGAATTTTGTCAAAGTATCGCGAAAAAAAACCGCTATTTTCGTGACAGGCTCGCGAAAAAATAGCGAATTTTGACAGAAGGATCGCGGAAAAAACACGAATTTCGTCAAAGTAACGCGGAAAAAATGTGAATTTAGTCAAAGCACCAAAAAAGATGTGCAAACTAAACTTATAGGTAGAAAATTCATAAAATGTGATTTAATTTTTTTTAATGAGATTCTTAAAAATACAGCATGATTTCATTGTACTTTGATAATGTATTCAGTAGGTGGACCAGTGAAAAATCATCCCCCCCCCCCCTCATTCTTACTGCATTGAAATGTCTCCTGCCTTCAGAACATTTAGGATTTGATGCTTATCAATGATTTATATGTAAATTTCCCTTCCAAGGAAAATGTCTGATTCCAACACAGATCTATGCTGACAAATAATTCAATGGGAAGTATAATGAAAGCACCCATTTATTCAACAAAAAGTACACCTTTACTTAACATAAGTATTCTTTTTTTTCAGCAAAAATATAATTTTCAATAAACCCGTCTTGCCCTTTTTTAAATGCAAACATAAATGATACTTGTTAGTGGAACTTGATATCTTCTACTCTCAAAGAAACATTATTTTACAATTAAAATTGTATCTTGTATTTTTACTTTTAAAAAAGTAAAGAAAATTTCTCTTAATATATATTTTTTTAAATATCTTATTCAAGTGCAAATAATACTGGTTTTAATTCATTATTTAATTATTATTAAAACAATAATTAATGCATTTCATTTATCATTTCCAAATAAACAAGTTTCATTTATTCTTTTAAAATATAAATTATTATCGATGGGGACCCGCTTTTGTAAAAAAAGGACCCAAATTTTTGGAAATCCTGGGTCCCGGGGACCCAGGTTTTTTCAAGTACAGCGGCGGCATCACTGCTATCACGTCACATCATATGTGAACCAACTACAAGCAACTCCGCAAATGGTCGATAGCAGACAATCATGCGATAGCTGTTTACATTTTTATTTTAAGACTACCGTTAAAAACTCGATATCTAATGTGAACTTCTGCTGTAAAAAAAATTTCCACAGGTAATTTGCATTTAAAATTTTTGAGGTTTTTTAACAGATAATCTGCGGATTATAGGCCGGAAATTATGGTAAGTTAGTTTGATGTTTTAAAGTGATTTTCACGTATAATTTTTAAAAAAAGTAGATTAGTTTCAACTGATGTCACAAATATTTATCCATCAGTCGAAAGTGAAACTAAGATAAACTATCTAGGAACTATAGTATAAAACCAATAAAAAGCATGACATCATGTTTGATTTTAAATAAAATGCTATCATGTGATTGTGATGACATATTCCATTTTAATTATTTTGTGAATGTGAGATTTATTTTCTAGCAAAGATTTTTTGATGACTTGTATTTCTATGCTTTATTCTGCATTTTGAGAAGATATGATTAAGATTTGGGATCTTGAAACTTGAAATCTCAAAACTTGAAGCAATAAATTATTTTCAAAAGTATGACTGCAAATTTATTTATTTTTTGCTTCAGACCTATATGTAATGCTTATATACATTTTATAGTTATATCTACTTTTTTTGACTAAATAAATAGCTTTAAGTTCGTTACAATCTTCCGTTATCATTGATATTTATTGTACCTTAATAAATTTGACTATTGCATTTAAATTACTCACATTTTATTCTCAAATGCAGTCTTAAATATATCTGTTTATGGTTTAATTGTATAATTCTGCATTTAAATATGTAAACTATTTCTAGTATTCTTTTGTGCGAAATCATCTTGATAAATAAAATTTTATATTCACTATGTTGCTATGTCATAAGTAAATGTCATCATTGAAGTAGCCCTGTTCTTTAGTGATATTTTTTATTTAAATTCATTAATTTTCCTAACTTAAATTTTTAGAATCTTAACATTCTTCCATTTGTATAGTTAGGCGATTTGCATAATTTGGCGAAATTATTCTGTGGGATAATCAAGTAGTACCAAAGAAAGTAATGGAGGGGAAAAAAAAAAAAAAAAAGATCGCTGCAATCTAGGAAAGAGATCTGATAAAATATCAACCATGGAGAAAACTTCCTGATTAAAACATAAAAGAAAATGAGAATTTTTAGAAAAGAATAATAATAATAAAAAATAAAAAGAGAAACTTTTTAAGATAGACAAGAAATAATTTAAGATAGAAAGAATGAATGATCTGATGAATGAATGAATTGATGAATCTTTATATATTTTATTTCAATTTTCTATGTGGTACTTATTTAATTTCATTTCAAGACGTATTAACCTGCGTCATATTTACTCACATATTATAGAAGATTAGTTGGAGGTTGGCACCTATGTAATTAGTAGTAGTGTGCAATTCAGCCCTTTTTGAAAGAATGTTTCATCTCATTGTTACTGAAGACGAAGAATGTTTCCAGTGAGTTCAAGTACTTATTAAAAGACACAAGATTATTTATTATTTCGATATCTTTGCTATATTGTACGTAATATCTTAATAATTTAGTGTTCTTAAACGTTTTTACTTAAGTTTCAATTGGTCACATTGGGGAATAAAATTATTTAAAATTTGGGATTTTTTAAGTATTACAGTGAAACCTGTATATAATGATATTGTCTATAGCGATAAACCTGTATATAACGATATTTCATTTGGTCCCAGCAGAAATCCTATTAATTTAATGCATATTAAACCTGTCTATACCAATAAATAGGTTAAGAGAGAAACCTGTATATAACAATAATTTTGCGCTTTTTGAAAAGGTTACTTTCTATTTCTTATTCCTTTTTAACAGTTTGTTGAAAGATCCTCCAACTCCCAGGGGTCGATCCAGGCAAAATTTGGGGCCTATTTAGGGCCCTTTCACAAAAATCTATTTAATAAAATAGGCCCCTTCACAAAAAAAAACTTAATAAAATGGGTCCCTTCACAAAATTCCTTTTAATAAAACAGGTCCCTTCATAAAACTCCTTTTAATAAAATAGGCCCCTTCGTAAAATGCTTCTTCATAAAAACAGTTTTAAAATATGTAATTTGTCAATAAAATCAGGTCATAAAAAGAAAAAAAAAAAAACTAGCTAGAGGATTTAAACAAGTTTTTGTTAATAAATGCTTGGTTCGAATTTGAGTAAATGGATTCCAACTTGCATTACAAAATGTTGTTTTTCTCAAAAATATAATAAAATTCACAAAAATAACTTTTACTTGTCACAAAATGGGCCCCAAAAATAAAAAGCTGTATCGACCCCTGACTCTTAAATTCTCTGAATAAGTTATAGAATAGAAAAACCATCATAGTGCATTTACAGCTGTCTCATTGATTAGACAAGCTGATTGATAACTCAGAGCTGCAATGTTACTGATAAGATTTGCAAAGCAACATCCTTGTGCTGGATTCAGGGAGGAGTTGCTGGACACTGAATACAGGGGGGGGGGGGGGGGACAAAGTGCTATTTTTCTCTTACACCTTTGACGTCATACCCTCCTCTTTTCGAACGAAATGTTAGTAAACTAACCGTGGTAGGTGGTATTTTTTTCAGCTATGCTAGTGTGATCACCAGGAATAAGTTAGACTGTGGTTCACCATTGTTTGACCAGAAGAAACTTGGAACAAACATGATTATGCTTTCTTTTCCAAAAGTGTGTCGTTTTTTGGTGGTGATCCCCTTCTTGGCAACTTTCTGTTTCATAAAGGTCTTGGTGGGAGCAGGAGGTGTGAAATTCAATGACAGCATTAAGGGGGAAAAACCGGTTTGGCACACTATCCCTCCATCAGCATGATGGTGATGTTTGTCTTAAGAAAGGTTACCGGTTCTAGGTCCAGTGGGAACAACGGGAAACAAAAAAAAAATAATAGAAAAATACTCTCCTGAGGGTGTTTAGTAATAAATTGATTGACATTTTTCAATATTACGTTTCAAGATTACCGAAATTCTTTTATTTATACAGAAATAGAAAAATTGTATTTATATGTATTTTGCACATAAATGAAGGGTAGCAAAACATTACTTTTTATGTGTTTAACTTTTACAATATTTTTTTTTCTGAAATCTTTTAAAATATTTTTAACCCTTAAATGCCGAGTGTTGCCTTTCGGCAACATACCCAAGTTAGGCTTATAAATACTATTAGAATAATATTGAAGCTATAATGTCTAATATTGCCAATAAAATACATTCTGAAAATATTATTAAATTGATTTTCAACATTTAGATGGCAACACTTGTGCTGTTTATGGATAAAGATAGATTTATTTTTTCAATTGTTGATACATGTTCTTTTTGTTTTGTTTGGAAGCTTGTGAAATACACTACTTTGTTCTGCAGTGAGCAAATAAAATTTATTTCCTATCATAGTTCTCAAAATTCTTGTGTGTTTAATATCATAGAATTTTATCAAAGAAAATTATTTTTTCAATTAAACACCAGTATTGCTGATTAGTAACAAACAGTTTTTTAGCCGTAAACCATACTTAAAGCAAAATATGATTTTTTAAAGTATTTTTCTCATGATTTATGTAAAAAAAAAGAAAGCCGAAAAATATTTTTAAAATGATTTTTGAAAACTCTGGCATTTAAGGGTTCATTTTAAATTGGATTTTTATCTCATTTTTAGGTGATATGTTACGTGCTGAAGTTGCATCTGGCTCAGATCTTGGGAAAGCCTTAAAAAAAGTTATGGACGAAGGAAAATTAGTTAGTGATTCTTTAGTGGTTGATCTTATTGACCGGAATCTAGACAAGAAAGAATGTCGTAATGGATTCTTGTTAGACGGCTTTCCAAGAACGGTTGTCCAAGCTGAAAAGGTAACTTATTATTTATTGCATTTAGGATTTGTACCAAAAGTCCGAGTCACATAATTCTAGCAATATTTTAAAAATCCCATTTAAATTAAGCCCACTTATGTGCTTTTCTTAATTATCCCCATCTTAATCACACAGACATTCATTAGTATGTTTTATACCTTCTCTCACTTTAGAACAACTAGTTAATTTCTATTAACAAATAAAGTTTTTAAGGTTAGAGGAGATATACAGTATTTGGGTATTACTTAGTTATCCCGTCAACCAATTTCGCCAAATTATACAAATTGACGTAATTTTTATTTTAAATAACGAAAGAACACATAAATTAGTATAACATTAATAAAAATTCAAATAAAATGTCGAAATAAAAATAACTTGATGACATAAACACATGTAACTTGCTTAGAGTCAAGTGAATGTAACATTTACGATCAACCATTATTGGCATTTAATCTTATAGTTTGGCGATAGATTTTTGGTCGGCAGGATAACCAAGTAGTACCAGTATTTGTTTTAAAATTTCAAGTATCTTTTGAATTACACATATATCCAAGCATTTAAAATTTATTAAGTTAGTAATTCTGACTTGCTCCTTTTATTCTGAGTATACTTTCTTTAGGCAAAATAAATTAAAAAGCTGAGTAACTATTAAATATATCATCTTGATTCATATTTCATAAAAAAACCTTAGATATTAAAATTTTCAGAAACAAAAAGTTACAAAGAATTTTAATGATAAAAAAGTCAATAAAATGTATATTAAACTTAGTTGAAATAAATATTTTCTGAAAATCCACTATTAAATTACTTGTAACCAGAATTCATACTGCTGATTGACATTGCACCAAATCAAGACAAAATATTTCATTTTTCAAGAAAACGAAAGATTGAAACCACCAAGTTGCAATAATTGCAAAAAGCTTTTTATTCTGGTGGCACTCTCAATCGCATATTAAACAATTGGAAGGTTGTTTATTTTTTTGTCTGCATATCTTTTTATTTTTTAAAGATCTCATTCATATTTGTTTTTCTTTTACATACTATTCAGGATCCTTCATGGCACTATTTAAGAGATTTTTTTTCTCCTTGATTTTGCAAAGCATCTAAAATATACCCCAGTAGCAGAATTTTCTGTGTCAATTTGCAGCAAGCAAAAATTTATCTGCAACCCAATAATGCTGAACAAGCTATTAAGAACTTATAGTAACCCATAAAATAATAAAATTTGTTTTTTATGAAGAAAATGTAGTAAGAAGTTACAATAATTTTAGAGACAAAGTAAATTTTGCTTATATTTTTAGACTGTTATATTAATCTGTAAAGTGTAAAATAATCTGCAGCGCCCATTTCTGTACTGCGCTGTTTCTGCTATAGGGAAATGCACTAGTTTTATTAATTTCTATAGCTGATACTTGAATTTAGATGAAAAAAAAAAAAAAAGTACAATCTTGTAATTATTTGTATTGTAATCTTTATACGAAACCCAGTGGTTTAGGTGGTTGAGAGGTTCTGTTTTCGAAGTTGGTAGACAGGAGGTACTGGGTTCAAACCCAGCCGCACCCATCGGCCTAACCGTTGGGAGTTTTTGTGGTTTTCTTCGAACCTTGGGAAACCTTCCATTAATACGGGTTATGTTCCCTTAGAAAGACTCCCACAGAGGGCACTCCCCCTAGCGCTTATATCCCTGGAGTAGATAATCGGCTGTCAGAAATCAACCCAACCCAACCCAACCAGTGGCGTATTGGTCAGAGCATCTGACTGTCGCGCTTACAGGTCAAGAGTTCGACTCCCGACCGGGCAAGATTTATTTAGCCTTTCATCCCTTAAGGGTCGATTAAATGAGCACCAAGTTTGCTTGGGAACTAAACACCGAGGGTCTCACATTAGGCTGGCCACTTGGCTGGGACACATGCTGCATAGAACCTCGGGGCCCAGGATCAAGAAAACAGAGATGGGCATTGTCGGCCCAGATCCTTCATGGATTGTATAGCCACAAAGTTTACCATATATTTCCGTGTATAAGCCGGATGTAAAACTTTTCAGTGAAAAATTGTCCAAAATCAGAAACCCGTATATAAGCTGATGTTAAAAATAAGTTGATGAAAAATTCAATGAACGAAAACTTTGCATTTTTTTGTGAATAGATAATAGAAAAAAAAATATGCTCTCTGAAATTATTGATCTTTCCTATTCTGTCTTGGTGCACTGCCAAATCTGTTTAATTGGGTCCCACTCATTCTATTATGACTTGCTCATTCATAAAATCCAAACCTCATATTTTTGGCCTGAACTGCCACAAGAATCAAGAAATGATCGTTTGATCATTCAGAAAATGTTGCCTCAATAATGCAATAGGTGGAGATGAGGATGATGCCATTTTTGATGATGACGTTGATGAATTAGGCACTATCTATAATCATACTGATGTACAAATGAAAGAAAGCAATTTTAAGGAGTTGCTTTAAAACTCTAATAATGGCTTGGATAGTGAATGATGCTTACTTTTTTAATTTTAAAAGAATGGAGTATTAAAGTATTTTTTAGCTTTTTTATATTTACCATCTTTTTAGTTTAGAATATTGATTTTGTAAATTTTTTTAGACTCGTGTATAAGCCCTCCCCCCCTCCCCACTTTAGAGCCAACAAAATGCCCCAAAATTCTCGGCTTATACTCGGAAATATACAGTAGTTTTAATCTTTAAAGAAAAACGGGTATGGGTTGAGAGGATTAAAGAAAGATTTTAGAGTTTGTGTTTTAGGAAAAATTTAAACATTGTTTCCATTTGCTTATAATTTTTCTTTTCTGCTGTGATGAGCCAAATTGCTAAGGTTAGTCAAAAGCGAGTGGGAACTATGCTTGTAATCTTTTGTTATTTCTCAGTTGGCATAATTAAAAAAAAAAAAAATTAAGGAAACAATTTTTTTTTCTCTGCAGAATAAAAAGCAATATAATTTAAATTTAAACTATCGCCTTTAATATTTTTGGCTAAGACAGAAAAATTCTACTTTTTCTTCCCTAGTGCAAACCCTGGTATAGTCTCAAATAGGTACTCAAATTTATTATTGTATAATCCATAGTTCTTTTTGTGGTGTAAGCAATGAAAATCACTGTTAATAATTAAGCTCATGCAAGAAATGGAGTATGTGATTTATGATTTTTCTTAGAAATGTAAAGTGTCACATTTTATAACTTTTATTCTTTGTGCAGCTAATATGTTCATTTTTACTTTATTACTTTTAAAAATTGATTGACAACAATTTCCCATCCTCAAATTAAAAAAAAAAAAAAAAAAAAAAAAAAAAAAAAAAAAAAAGGTGGTTTAAATGCAATGCAAAATATATGTCCAGTCAATGTTATTTATAGTGTACATGTTATGGTAAATATTTTTTTATACATTTATTAAAACTTTGTTTTTATGCATCTTAACTGTACCTTGTGTTATTTTATGCTTTTTCCATCAGTTGTTTACAATTAATTGAATATTTTTAATTTTATCAAACCTAACTGATATTTTATGTCCTTTGAATGTCTGGTTGATTATATGCATTTGTAACAGTGATTGATTGAGGTATGATTTAAGAATTTTCATATACAATGAAACTCCAGTTATCTAGACTTACATTTTCTGGACACAATCTGAAGATATAGAAATCTAGATAATTTGAGGTAGTTATATAAAAAAAAATAAAATTATAGTCTAAAATAAAAATTCATATTTCCCATCAACCATTTATTATGATAAACAAAATTTATCACTAAACAATGTGATTTAAAGCTAATAATGGATAAGCGTAATGTCAATGCATGCACATCACATGCAGTACTTACTAGAGTTGTAAAAAACCTATAGCACAAAATTAGCACTCTCCAACCGTTGAGTAACACTTAAAACATGGCGATTAACTTTATTGTCCTCACTCGCCAAACTCTATGGGTACCACTCGCCGAAAGATCGATAGATGAAAAGGGTGCTAAATTCATTCGGAATTCACGGCGTCCAGATCGGTGATTCTCCCGAACATAAGAAAAGAAAGTAGCAGGGGTGATTCTGTCTCGAATTTTCCGAAAATTTAAAAAAATCAGTGATCAGTCTGAAAATTAGAACATAAAAATGTCGCTAATTTCGATATGGTCACCGAAAAAAAATCAATTTCGTCAATCGTTTGCTGAAAAAAATCACCTATTCCATCAAAGAATCGCACAAAAACGTGAATTTCGGCCAAGGACCACGTAATGAACACGAATTTCGTCAAAAAAATCACAGAAAAAATGCAAATTTTGTGAAAAGATCACTGCAAAAACGCAAATTTCGTGAAAAGATCACGGAAAAACGCAACTTTTATGACACGATCGCGGAAAAAATTCAAATTTCGTCAAAAGATCGTAGAAAAATTCGCGAAAAGATTGCGAAAAGATTGCATTTCGCGAAAAGATTGCATAAAAAACACAAATTTCATCAAAAGATCGCGGAAAACACAAATTTCGTCAAAAGATCACCTAAAGCGCAAATTTCATCAAAAAATCTCGAAAAAAAAATGCAAATGTTTTCAAGGAATGGCGAAAAAACCCATAAATTTCATGAGCAGTTTGCGAAAGAAACGTAGATTTCGTCAAAAGATTGTGAAAAAATGCAGATTTTGTCGAAAGATCACGAAAAAAAAATTGCAGATTTTGAGTATAGTTGATAGTTTGAAAAAACACAATTTTGTATGGAGCGTACATAACTTTGTTACTGGCCAGTGGTTAAAAAAAACTGGCCAGTGAAAAATATCAGTGTAGTGGCCAGTGGGTAAAAATGTTAATTTTGACCTATAAAAAAACCCACAGATTTTGAGAGATGTTAATAAATCAGGGAATTTTGGGGAATAAACCCGAATTTTTTTGGAAATATTGGTAATTTTCAGGGAGCTAAACAAAACTAGCTATTTTCCAATTTGAAAATATTATTTTTAAGAAATGTCAAACACTGTTCTGAAAAGTTTAAGGTATTTTTTTTTTCCTTATGAATTCGCGAATCTTTTATAATTTATTAAAACTACAATGCAACACTGTCGACAGTTTTTAGCTCACATATCTACTATTCAGACATACTCCATATTTTTCTAGCGAGCTGCTTATTGTATTTGATTGTTTTTTTTTAAAATTTTATTCATTTTTTGGTTTTGTTTACATTGGATGATTCGGAGAACAGGGGTGATGTTTCTATTTGTGTTAGGCAAGATGAATCTGTCTTCTTGTCTCCCTCACATTTTAGTTATCAATGCTTAAAATATCAAATTACTTATATTTTAATTTCTCTTATTTAATATTTCTGCAACTTAGTCATGTATTTCGTTAGTTTTCATACAAACTGTACTATTTTTCTACATTTGTGTTATTGGTATTGTTAACATTTGTAAAAATATTTTGTTTATAATAATAAAAACTGAAATCATTAAAAAAATTAAAAATAATAAATAAGAAAATTCCATACTTAAAACTTTCTGAAAATTACCAGAAAAATTTAAAACTTCTTTCCCCAAAAAACTGAGTTTATTCCTGGGAATAAACCCAGTTTTTTCCATATTTTGAAACTCTACTTGTTACATTTTCAGTTAGTTTGTAGATAAACCAGTTTAGGTTTTGTGATGAAGCATATAAATTAAGATTTCTTTTGTTTATCTCTCGCATTTTTGAAAAATTAAAAGATATTTAGGGCTTTCCTTCTACAAAACTGAATATTTCAAAGATTGCAGGATTCTGCCATTAAAAATTGTGCATTAACCTTCTCACCTCTGCAAACTGATATATCCGTTCACTAAGCTGTAGGTTTCACCGCAATAGAAGCATTACTTAAATTAACACAATTCTACATATATAACCTAGTTTTAAGAAATTAATACTCTTGAGGCTTATATACCTAAATATAATAAATAAAGTTATTTCATGTTGGAAAAAACATCTTTTTTTAGCATTAAAAAAAAAAAAAAAAAAAAAATCAGAGAAAACATTACAATTTTGTCCTTTTGCTCGGTGGTCAGGGGTTAGTGGGCACAATATGAGACTTTATCTACAACTGGTTGAACAATGGCTATGTAACTCTGGGAAAAATGGCTGTGAAATTTTTTTACAATTGAAAACTATTTTAAGAGATTTGGTTAGACAGCAAAATTACATTTGTGACCGCATAAAGTTTATAGCTCGTAAAAACATTAACATTGATTAGAGTAAAGAACAGTTAGATTTGTGCAACAAAATAGTGATCTCTTATGCATATTTATAAGTGAAACGTTTACAAATTGGTATATTGAAAATTAATAGGAGTTACATGAAACTAAGGAAAGATATTATGAGTATTTTTTTCTGTCATGCTTATTATTTTTTGGTGTTAAGTAACACTGATCGGAAATGTATATGTTAGTGACAGAAAAAAGTCAATGGTAAACAAGTACATAGAAATTTACTTTTTTTAAAAGGAATCAGAAAGGTTTGCAATGGCGAAAATTGACGGAAGTTTGATCTTGGTTAGGAACCCAGTAATTAATTTAGACTGTTACTTCTTTTTACATTTATTTATGTCTTATAAAAATAAAAAATATTTGTTACATTGTAAAAAGCAATTTAAGAATTTTTAATATCACGTGATAAATAAAATTGTGCATTTGTCCCGATTTTGAAGTTCAGGTTCCATGTTTTTGAGTTGTCATTTCTTCTTTATACTGTTTATTACATTCTCTGTCAATTATACATCCCCCCCCCCCCCCCCCAAAAAAAAAAAAAAAAAAAATTAAAAACTAATAAAAAATTCAAAATCCATAAAAAAGTAAGGATTATTTTTGCTGTTGTTATAACTTGAAAAGCATTTTTGTTTCAGCTTGTTTTTCAGGTATAGTTCGTAGAGAAAATTAATAAAGGATGTAATTTTAATTTTATTCAAACAATTCTGCTTTAGAATCCACCTTTTTGTGTTGCATTTTTGACTGCATTTACCCTGCTGGAAACCAAAGATGGAAAACCTTGCTAGACTTAGACTTGCCAGAAGAAGACATGTATTACAAAATATAACAAAACATAGAGTGAGATTGCATTAATGCTATCAGAAACCCACATAGCACCAAGCTAAAAGGCCTAGAGTTCAAGAACTAACAAACGAGTTATAAATTGCCTGAACCTTATTTAAGTGCAATGGTCAGTTTCTGCAATCATTGTAATGCTCTCCATTTTAATAGTGTGGTGACTCGAGCACATTTTACTTCCTGTTTTCATAACCTTTTTTTCACTATGAAATCCTACTATAAGTGATTAAAATAGTTGCTTCTTAATAGCTTAAATTTTGTCTAATGCATTAGGAAATATAATAACACAATTCTGTTTATATCTTTTCAACAATGCGGGAAGACATCCCAGGTTCATATTGCTTTAAAATACAAGATCACATTCACCAATGTATTTCCTATGGTAAAATGGACAGTGTAACAGGTGCAGACTGTTAGTATTTATATGTTTATTATTATTTTTTTCATAAATAATTAAAAAATGCGTATATCAGACTGTTTGTTGGTGGATTTTTATCTTGGTATCTTTCTCATTGCAGCTTGATGACCTGTTGGAACGTAGAAAAACAAAGCTGGATTCAGTTATAGAATTTGGTATAGATGATTCTATACTTGTCAGAAGAATAACTGGTAGACTAATTCATCCAGCTAGTGGAAGATCCTACCATGAAGAATTTCACCCTCCTAAAAATTCTATGGCTGATGATGTATGTATTCTTTAGCATCTTTATTAGTTTTTTCTTTTATAATACTGCTAATAGGGTTTTGCTTTCATCATATGAAAATCAAATTTTTTAAATGGACTTATGTGGAATAGATAAGCGTGATGTGAAAACGTACATACAATAAGGATTTTTTAAAAAGTTTTATATAACCAAGAAGAATATCTGACAAGCTAATTTTAAGGGTTTCGGATAGATGTGTGGATATTAAGCAAAATTTGCCACCAGAGAGTTTGATTTAACTCAAAGGATGATGGAAACTTGAAGTAATATATACAGTAGAACCTCGATTAGCTGAAGTAATTGGGACCTTTCCTCTTTCGGAAAATCGAAATTTTCGGATAATCGAGAATGCTTCAATCTTAAGATTAAACAGAAATAAATGCAATATTTCTTATTATGGTAACAAGTGCTTAATAAAAATAAAGCAATAGCAAAATAGAAACAAGAATAAATTACCTGAATTTTAATTTTGTAATTACATACCTTTTACAAATATCACAAGGGTTTGAAAAAATGTTTTGTTTGTCACAATTTTGATTGGCTTTGTTTTGAAGCTCTATCACAGAGTTTTTTAATATTATTAGTTCACCAGTATCATAGTCTTTCTGCTGCTGCAGCCATGCCAAAACTTTTGCAAAACATTCAAACGCTTCAGAATTGCTAATTTGTTCGTTTTCTTGGTTCCACTCCGCAGTTTACAGGATCTCAAGTTAAATTCGGAAGAACTCTAAGAAAGGATGTTGGAAATATTTATATGTACTCATAGTTTGTAAAGGACCGCTTGCACACAAGGAATATAATAATTAAAAGAAAAAATCTTTCAAAATGGATTTTGCACACAAGAAAAATGGATTTCGCAGAGTTTCAGTTAAAAGAGTTTTGGATAAAAGAGGTTCTACTGTATAACATAATGCTCTTTTGCTCATGCCATCTGTGTTCTTTACATTAGAAGACTACTAATCCACTCAACTTGGTTTCAACCACTTTGTGATTTGAGACTTTTTCTGGATTACAGGTGGTCATATGGTCATTTCTATTTAATATTTGTTTATGATTTCTTTTGTTCATGTTTCAGACAAATTTAGATTATGCTTAAAAATAAATCAATTACACAATTAAACATATAAATGATGTAAGAATTATTTTAAAAATGATTTATTAATCCTTAAAATTTTTTTAGTCTGTCACCAGTAGTTGTTTATATTAAAACATTTGGTTTATTTTTTTGTATTGTATCTTGAAGTCTATAAATAGCCATAATGCTCTGCTGACCCACTGAATTTTGTTTTTAGAAATTTCAATATTCTTGGCCAAACATTATAAATACACGTGTAATGATTAAATAAGAATTTATTGATGTATTTTATATTGATTTATTAATATTGATTTAAGGGATTAATTGCTTGGTGTTGGAATAAATAGTTTTATATTCAATTTTATAAATTGTAATTTTCTGTAGATAAGAGATTAAATATATTGTCTAAGTAACCATCTCTCCACAAATACTTTTTTAAAAGAATAATTTTTAATTGGAAAGGATATATCAAAATATATTTTTGAAAAATATATAAATTGTAACCTATTCATTTTTTAAAAGTATTTGATTTCTAGGAGCTTAAGACATATCTAGCTAATCCAAAATTACAGTTCATTCTACCAAGTAATGTTTTACAATGATTAAAAAATGAATTTAGCATTAGGAGCTCCAAACCTTAAACCTTCCTAATTCCTAAATTACTTGATTGTTAGACTTATCTTTTGGTATCCAGTTTACCAGAGAATTCAAATATGATGTCAAAATTCGCTGTTAGTATTGAAAATTTAAAAGTTTATATATCATTTCTATATGTAGATGACTCCCCTAAACAAAATTCAAGTACAGTAAAGCAGCTTTTATGCGTTTCTCATTTATATGTTGTTTCAGTGCAGTCTCGATTCATTACTATGTATTTTAATGTTGTAATGTTTCATCTTTACAATGCGTAACATCTGTTAGACTCTTCCATGTCATAACCGATTTTCTCAGAATTTTTTTCTCCCAGTGTTGTTCTTTTTTTCTTTTTGTCTGTTAGACGCCATTTCTTTTATGCCGTAACCGTTTTTCTCAGAATTTTTTTTCTCCTAGTCTTGTTCTTTTTTTTCTTTTCTACAAGCAATATATGGGAAAATATGAAATGAAAAATAAATAAATAAAAATCTGTGACTGCTACAAAAGGTTATTTCAAGTTTCTGCAACCTGTGGAGTGAAAACTTTTCAGGAATTTAACTCCATACATAATACTTTGCTTTTTCCCCCAAAATAAATCGGCATGCCAGACGGCAAAAAAAAAAAAAGATTAGTATAATTAAAATCTGTTTGTAATTTCAATAATGGAATAAAAAAGGTGTATTTCAAGGTGTGCAATAGTTATGTTAGTGAGAATTATAAGGTTTGATAATTTTCAATTTTAGAAATAATTATTATTATTTTTTCAATATTTTAACTTTTTAAAATATGTAGTGCATTTTAAACAACCCAAAATTGTAGAAAAAATAAATTTGTATGATTGTATCATTATATTTCTACAGTCAAACATTTTACACCTTAGGCAACTACAATTTCAGTTGTTCATCTTTCTCATTTATATGTCGTTATAGAACGGTCTCCTGAAAAACTTATAATCAGTGCTTTACTGTTTTAAATTTAATTAGTAGATGTTATTGGTATTAACACATTTTTATACACTGATTTTCAGCAGAATTAGTAGAATTTTTTTACATGGACTGTTTATAACATATTCTTTCACTAATAAGAAACAAGTTTTTGGATACATAAGTAGCAGAGTATGTTATGTAAAAAAGTATTTTAATTTCTCTTTTATTAGAAGAGTCAAACTCTAGCATTCTAAATGCTATTTCTTCAGAAATTTTTGATTGACGTAACAAAAAAGGGCATCCTATAAATTTTAAAGCTTATTTTCTCAAATAAACTAAATTGTTATTTAACATGTTCATCCATTAAACTCTTCATTTGTAGACTTAGAAATACAGTCGGTCCTTTTAAGACACATTTCAAAGGAGTGGACAAATATCACATATTAGGCAAGAGTGATTGCGTATTGACCATAAGTTGCATAATGTTGCAGGAACTAGGCTTATTTATACATCAAATCATTTAAATGAACTTTAGAGCTTTTGTTTATATGTTTACAGTAGAAAATTGTCTTTTATACATATTTAGATTAAAATTTAATTCATGTTTAACTCATTGTTTTTTAGGACAGACTGTAATAATAACTGAAAAAAAAAATATATGGATTCAAATATGACTTTATTGTTGATTAATATGTTACAACAAAAAATAAAGCAACATAAATAATTGTGTTGCTAGCCAAAATTTTTTGTAACACAAACAAAAAATGTCAAATCTGCAGAAAAACCCAGTTACTAAAATATTTAGTACTTGTGATAATGAATAATAATCAGTCGTTATATTTTTTATGTTATAAGAAAAAACTAACCTTGTTAATCTTTAAAAAAAATAATGTTATCATAGCAAAAAGTAAACATAACATAAAAAAAGTAGGAAAATACAGCCTACAATCACATTTGCTAGTCCTCGAATCTGGTGACAAAAATTCGATGTAGGTGTTTTGAAAACTCTTAATGTTCTTCGGGTAGGCTGGACAGTTCTCCACAGATAACATTACCTTCCCCCCCCCCTCCCCCCTGCATTTATAGGTCGAAGTTGCGCATTTATGAGACTAAAAGACCGCTTATTCATCTAAGCCTGTTTCTGTTTTGCATATTTTTAGAGCAAACTTTTCATTCTTTTGAATCAACTTAATTTTTTCCATTCCATCTGCATTTCTTCCGACAAGCATGCGATTTTTACTGAACTTCCCTCCTGTATATTTGTCCTCTTTCATAGTGAATATTTTATCTTTTATTTGGCATATTTGCATGTCTTTGTGTTTACCTTCATTCACTTGGACAAATAAGTAATTGCAATTTTGTCGAATGTGAACAAACTTATTTTCTTTGTCGAATGTGTCTGGATTTTTTAGCAGGATACATAACATTGATTCTGAAATCTTTAGAGGTATTTCGAATCTTTAGTGATTTTGCTTTTTTTATTTACCATGTCGTTCAGAGTCATATTTTTATATGATGTCCAGTTTATTGGACACAGATAGTGCCTTCCTTTTGATTCTATTACTATTCTCCATATTAGCAAAAAATTGCTAAAACTTGACAACACAATAAGAGACGACTTTATTCCAGAAAACGTGTTGAAAGTAACTCACCGGCCATAATTAAAACAGAAGCAGACAGAAATCCGAAGAAAGTAATGAAGAAATAAAATTTAAAATGAAAGAAAGTTTCCATTTTTTCTTCAAATGCGTTTAAAAGCATGCATTACTGGAAAGGCTTTATTTATGAGTATGAGAGGAAAACACAAGAATGGACAACATTCACCATGCAAAGTAGGAAGAATAAATAACAAAAAGCGTTAAGAATTAACCTATCTTTCTATTCTTTAGTAAAAACATAAAGTAAGGGAGAGACAAAAAAAAATAAAATAAATAAATAAATAAAATACTAAGACACATGATCAAAGAGTTAGTGTTGCTAATTTAGTGAAATATTTTTATTCAAATATCCACCAATGTTCCCAATTAGCAATATTCACCGTAATTAATCAGTCATAGGACGAATATTACTATTCGGAAATAGTGGTGTATATCTGAATAAAAAAATCCAACTAAATTGGCAACACTGAAGAAGAGAGAAGTTCTCATCTTGTTCTATAAATTCACATATTAAGAGAGATTTTTTTTGTCTCAAGCAACTGAAACTTCATCTTGTGTTAAGTAGGATTACATAATAACTATTCACGTATTTAACGTGATATTTTTGCATCATGGACGATGTGTAAAAGACCTGACGAAAGTTGCATATTAAGTGGGATCACATCTTAACTGGGTTCGACTGTATTTCATAAGGCATGGTGTATAGAACGGTACCATGACTACCTAATGTGAAAAACGTAGGAAACATAAAGTTACTTTCAAAATGTCCTTTTGTTCCACTACTTTCCTACTTAGGACTGTAGTACTGTAGACCACTTAGGACTGAAGTATGAATTATATCCAAAATAGCTCAAGTAAAACTCATCTAACTTGAAGGTAAAAGAAAAAAAAATAAGTAAAAACCCCTTTTCTTGCAGAAAAAAACAAAACAAACAAAAAAAACAGTACACCAAAGGATATTAAATACATGAACTTATTAACTATACTTTCAATAAACATACTTCAATAAATTGTATAGATGTGCATTATACTTAATGTATATGTAAACATGAAGGAAATGAATTATGAATAAAATAGGTGAATGTATGCTTCAATACAATCCAGATGGTATTGTAGAAATATATGAAGAAAAAAAAAAACCTTTACATTTCTGGTTTCCAAAGTATTTCAATACACTGTTCTGTATATGAGTCCAGGATATTGTATCAATAGAACATTGAGTACAGTACGCAAATAAAGTTTGTGCATTTTAAAGTTGATGTCTAACACAAATAATAGACTGGCCAGCTGGTAAGCAGTTTCAGAAATATGTTTTTGGTGAGTGATTTTGTCAATAAAGCAGCCACATTGTCCTTGGAGGGAAGTTGTTCAATATCGAAGATACCAGTTTCATGTAAATCCCTAATGAACTTGTACTTTACCCTTTCATGATGAGCGTCTTTTACAGAACTTTTAATCTTTAGTCACCGGTTCTTTAAAACAGAATTTTTTGCCTAATTCAATCGCATAAATGATTAAACAAGACAAAGTGCACAATTAAAAGTAACCGATAGGAATAATCAAGGAATTTGAGCAATACGTATATGTGATGCTCGTGTCGAAGGGGTTAAGGTTAATATACCATACCTATAACAAATATTATCTACCATCTGTATAATATTATAAATGTAAAAGTGTGTGTGAATGATTGTCTGAAGTCAACATCAAAATGGATGATTTAATGCCTTTGAATCTTTGCATATATAGTTGGGTGAATTATAAACCAGAAAAGGTTTTAGGCTATTTTTTATTTTCTTTATTCAAATATATTTTTTAATAATTCAAAATTTTATTATTTCCATGGAAATCAATGGACATTTTTCCTGTAAAATTTAGCCATTTTTCTTTATAATTGCCAAACATTCAAAACATGGAATAATAATTTTTGAACAGCAGTTAATTTTCAATTTCAAATTTCACATGTGAACAACTTCTTTTGACCTTGTCAGTCAATGCCACAGGTTTGTGGTCTGTTGTGCTCACCTCACTTTAGATTATCAGGTAAATAAAAATATGTTTGTTTTATAACTATACTTCCATGTTTAGCTTTGTTTTTGGTGCATCATGCATGTTGTAATTCTTTTGCAAATGTTTTTGAACTTCTTTTCCCGAGCCCAGTAGCAGAAAATTCTCCAAGTGTCTGTTACCAACAGATACTTCAGGAGCAGAAAATAATCAGCAAGTAAAATATTTTACAATTGAAGCGTTAATCAAACGATCACTTACTTTTGATGTCATTATGCATTTTATTAATTTTACTAATAATAATCTTAAGTTTTTGTATTAAGTAATAAAGGACCAAACATAATATAAAGTGAAATAAAGGTTCAATAGAAAAATAATCTGCAAACGAGAAAAGAAAATCTGCAACGCCCATCTCCCATCTCGATCTTTCTGCTACCGGGTTCCTGAGTGTTCATGGCATTCTGTATCTGTATTCAAAGATGCAAAATACATTTATTTTTCTGTCAGTTAAAAATTCGATTTATCTGAGAAAGTTGCATGCAAAGTGGGATTATGTCACATTTGACACAACCATGCCAAGAATTAAACAAAACATGAGAATAGGATAAAGATAAAAATGTCCTTGCATAAACTCCTTGTCATTCTAAAGAGGAAAGCAAAAAGTGCTTTTTTTTTTTTTTTTTTTTTTTTTTTACTTAGTTTATATTGCATTGCAGTTGTGTTAATTCCTATTCATCTTATGTTCTTCTCTAGCTATTAATGATTACTTAACTATAAACACCTGTAATTGTTATCTTTATTATCATTTATGGTCTTAAAAATGGATCTGTTTGTATTATTTTACAGATAACTGGTGAGCCATTAATTCGAAGGTCTGATGACACTGCTGAAGCCCTTCATAAAAGATTGCAAGTGTACCACAAACAGACTCAACCCCTAGTAGATTACTACAAAAAGAGAGGCATCCATACCTGGATAGATGCTACATTAAATGCTGATAAAGTTTTTGAAAACATCAAAAGGACATTCATCAATTCTAAGTCTAAAGATAAAGTTCTATTCTATGGATAAAATTATACTAAATGAAATTAATCTTACTAAAGTTCCATTCAAACCTGTGTATAGGATACCTATTTTTTAACTAATAAGAATAACATTTTTAATACAGCTTTTCTTAATTGAACTGTTTAAATTATTTTAGACTAATTTTACAAATGTAATTTAACTTTTAACATGATTTTTTTTTTTCCTTTTTAAAAAAAGAATAAATGATATTTTCAAAATATGTACAGTTTTTTCATTTTCAAATGGTTAATGCTCATACTATCTTTAGTTAATTTGTTTCGTATTTCACTGAAATAATATTAAATTTTGATACTTTTGGCTTTGATGTTCTAAGTATTTTAATTGAATAGAAAATAATGAAGAAATGATTTTTGGATATATTTTTACTGGAGATTGTTGATGTGTTAATTTCTGATTGACTGTTGCATTCACAACTGCTGATGTTGTTTTGGTTTATTCTGGGTCCAAGTGAAGATTGAAAATTAATAAAGGTGGCTGCTGCAAACTACTATTAAGAGAGGAATCAGCATTATCAGTCCTCTAAAAAATTGTTTAAAATAGTTTTCCATTTAGTAGTCACAAGAAGGAAACAGAAGAAGAAATATGTAATTTTAAATTTGTGTAAATTTACTGGATGTAGCTTTGCTTTATTTTTCTGTAGGCCACTTATTTATTATGTTTCTTTAGAAACACATCTCATCTCACCATGCTAATTTTTATTTGCAAAATTGGTATTCATGATGTTACAACATCATCAATGACATTTTGAAAACATAATGAAATGAATTCTCATCAATAACTAGCAGACTACTATAAATTTGGAAAGTGTTTATGAACTCAGTTACTTATGCAAAATATTTTCTGTAATTTTTTTTTTTTTGATTCATACACATATCTTAAAACATGAATAAATTAATTTTAGAAACATATTAATGGGTCATTTATCATGGATTACAAAACTGTAAAAAAAAAAAAGACAGGCTAATTTGGAATTAAGAGTTTTTAATGTTGCAATTTTTTCAAGCAAAATGCCTGTTGATTGGCATACAAAAATATTGATTTTATGATTTATTATCAAATAATACTTTGAGTTCATCTGAGTAAATTAAAAACAAAATAAGATTTATTGTTATTTAGCCCATTAAAATGTTCTGCAAATGGCATCCACATTTTCTGACTGTAATCTCCAAATGCAAACGGAAATTGAAAGGATGTGAATTTTTATTGATAGTAACCGAGAACAGAATTCTAAATGACTTGAATTTCTGACATCAATTACACATGCCTTTACAGTGAGAGCAAAATTTAATACTTTGACGTGTGTATCCAGGGGTCAATCCAGGCAAAATTGGAATCTTTTTTTCAGGCTGTTTCACAAAATAACATTTAATAAAAGAGCATCCTCCACAAAATTCCATGTCAAGAACAGAGTCTCTCTACAAAGTTACATTCCATAAAAGTGATTTCTTTATATATATTTATTTTTGTTAGGATTTACAAGCTCATCAAAAAAGAACTGTTAACAAAATGTACTTTAAAAAGTTAGTAAATTCATAGTTTGTTTCTAGCTAATTGCTTTTGATATTCCATTACAAAATTTGATTTTTTTTATAAAACAGAAAAAGCTTGCATCGACCCTCGGAAGTCTATTAATATGATTGAATTTTGAATTCACGATGCACTACTGGATTCAATGCAGTTAAAACCCATTCTCTTTATTATTGAAAAGTGTGATAGTGTCTTGTAGGGCATATTTTAAGTATGGCAAAGATATATAGATACTTATCTTGGTATTTACCTTTTTGAATTTTGCTCATTTAAAAATGTGAAGATTTGAATTTACAATCCCTGTTTCACAAAAGTGTTATACAAATTTATTTGATGACCTTAGAAATGATCATTTCTGATCTTATAAGTTTTTCCTATCTTCCAGAAAACTGCCCATGTATATTTTGAGAAACACCAAAATTGATTTATCTTAACACTTATTCATTTTTATGATAAATACGTATTAATATTCATTGAAAGTTTATGCCTTTACGCAAAAGGTTTCCCATAATTTAGGTGTTTTAAGGAAGTTTTGATTTTATGCAAGGTTCTATTCTTTTGATGTTGGGCATCATTGTCTTAATGCTTACTACAAGTTTTTTTAAACATTTAACTTTAAAGTAAAGTTTAAATTTTATTCTTCAAGAAATGAATTGCCTTTTAAGGTTATAAAATGTTTTAATTGATTGTGTTGATGTAATTGCTTATTGTATTTCATTGATAGTTGGTCATCACTTCTTAAAAACTTTATTGAATGGATATTTATTTGCATTGACTCTTTTTACATTTGCTCATAGGTTCTGTTTCCATCCTGAGAATTTTTCCTATGCACTTGTACTCATACCAATTAATTAAATCAAAGTAATTTTAAAAACTTTTAAGCATATCATATTTATTCAACTGTGATAATAAAACTTATCTTTTGTATTATATGTTCCTTAAAAATGTTTATTAACAAATAAAGCTGATTGTTTTGATCTTTGATAATACATTTGAATGAACTGAATTGTTTTAAGAGATAAAATAATTGTTTTTAAAGTTTTCTGTTTCATATTTATACACTGATAATAGTTAAAAATTACAATAAAAACTATTTCTAAAAATGCAATTAAGTTGTATTATTATTTTTTTTAAAATTCAACCATTCAGTGATATGATTAAAATAGTATGACGTAATTATGAAGTTTCCCAGACAATGCTTTATTTAAAAAGTCATTTACTTGTACAGTAAAATCCACAGAAACGGTTTAAGTTTTCAATCTAGCAAGTAACTATTGCACTGTATTTTTTTTTTCGCTGGGAAAATGAAAAATGTGATGACTAATATATAAGACTGGATTTTCTTATAGACAGTTTCTGTTTTCATATGTTTTACTGTACCTTAATAACTTTCCTTAAAAATTGCTTATACAAACACCTAAAAATGGCTTAATACAAATATTAAGCTTTACATAAGGGCAAAATCCAAGCAGGACGTTGTGGAATCATGATTCCACAACGTAATCAGGCATGAAAGAGTTCCTCCTAAAGGAGGAATTCCACCTTTTTAAAAACGATTTTGGTCATTCTCTGGATCGATGAAAAAAAAAAATTTGTAAGCATATTGGGGGGGGGGGGGGGGGAGATCGAGAATTTAATAATCAGATATTTTGTCTACTCAAATCCTTGGAATTCGTTTCTGAATTGCTGTGCAAAAGAGCTATCAAATCAAAGGAGAGGGTCTATTATAAGCATATGAAAGTCATGTAAATCAAGTTTTTTAAAGTATCTTTATCTTTCCAGGATGAAAATTTTATTAGGATGTTTCTTTTTGAATAGAATATTTTGTCCTACAGAACAATTTTGATTTAAAAGTTTAAGCTTGTTTTTAATACTTTCTAACTTACGAAAAAAAAATAACAATCATATGTCAGTTATATTTCATTTTACTCTGTAAATAAAAGTTAAAATGTGTCTAAATTATAAGAGTTTGGCATCATTCTATAGATAGATAATCTTTTCCACCTATTATTTCCTATTATTTTGATATATGGAAAGTTACATGTATAGAATAATAAACTAAATCTTTATTTGTGAATTGCTTGCTATAAAATAACAAAAATCTCATCTTAAACTTAATGTCTTCTTTCTGAATAGAATTTTTTTAAAAAATATGAATTCCTTGGATTAAATGAGTCTATAAAAATACATAGTTTAAACATTTTTCATCTTTGTGGAATTAATAGGTGTCAAATCTTGAACCCACTTTACAAACTATAATTTATATCTTCTTAAAAAATTTAAATTGTTCTTTCTTTTTTAAAATAAAAGCCAATTAAATAACCCAAATATAATCTATACCTTTTTAGATTGAATAAAAGAATTTGATAAATTCATTTAAAAATATATGAATTAATCAAACACTACTGAAATTGATTTTTTCTATTTTATAATTAAATTTTCTTTTTGCTTTCTCTATATTCTAATGAAAATGAACTACCATTTTATGCTAATTATTAATATGTAAATATTACTTATAACCACTGTTAACAATTTAATTGGGCAGTTTATAACATATATTTGCTAATAGAAAGGATCATGAAGGTGAGATGAAATGCTATAGAGCAGACTTGGAATATACTTCATTTCATATTCTACTTCATTTCAGTCCTCCCCACTTAATCGGGTCACGGATAATTGAATAGAATCCTCCCAAACCAAATTTATTCCCATTGGTTCAATGTTATTTTTCCTCGCATCAACAGAATATTTTTCACAAATTGTACCTGTTTAATCAAGTAACCGAGACTGATGTTTGAAAATAGTTGTAGAAACGCATGTTTCAGCTGGAATTTACCCCTCATTTTACACACACAAACACTCCTCAAATTGGAAATCTTCAGAATCCCAGATATCTGCCGAAATTCCTACCCTCTCTTTTAGATAAGTTTCCTTCACATATTCATTAAACTGACATGGAAGGGGACTCCTCCCATTCCTTTTGAATACAGTACAGGACCCATTATCTGGAATTCCAAAATCCGGGAAGACCCGAAATCTAGAAAAAAAATTGAAAATTTTCTAAATTTGTAAATTTTTACTAAAATTTTGCAATCCCTGAAATTTTTCGAAAATTTTACAGATTCCTAATTTTTTTTTGGTCTATTGTGTTGCAATGTGTAACCACTATAAAATGTTACATCAGTGATGGGGAAACACAGTGTCCCCCGCAAAAAAAAAAAAAAAAAAAAAAATGAAGAAAAAGTTATTTTTCTGTCAAATTTTAGTTTAAAATTAATTTATATTACGATTTCTTTTTTTCAAAAAAAGTCGGATATTTCACACCCTCCCTTTCATTTCGACAAAATATTATGGCTACACAATTGTGTTACTTGAATCGGGTGATTCTGAGTAACAAAAAAAAAAAAAAAAAATCTGCAATTCACAGCAAATTTTTTTAAAGTTTACAGAAGAGGGGGGGACCCCTCCCCTCAACACTAATTATGCATTTTTTCTGCGATCCTTTAATGAAATTCGCGTTATTACGCGATCTTTTGCTGAAATTAAGGGCTTTTTTTTTGGCGATCTTTTGACGAAATTTGTGGATTTTTTCGCGACCTTTTGACGAAATTGCGAGGGGCTTTTTTAATCCCTTGAAGAATTTTTTTTGCTATATTTTGACGCAATTTCCATTTTTTTTTTGTGGTATTTGGAAAAAATTTGTGTTTTTTTCACAATTCTTTGACAATGTTTGCGTTTTTTTTTTTTTTTTTTTTAACGGAGGACTTGAAATCCAGAAAGCCTTCGGTCCCGAGGATAGCAGATAATAGGTCCTGTACTGTAGAACTGGTGGGACAGTCATAATGTTAAATACTCTATTGCTGCACTCTTGTATGTACTGTTATGTACTTTCCCTTCTTGAAGGCATTCCACTTTGTCAACTAGGAATACAGCTTAAATTATGGCTGGCTGCAGTTGAGGGGGGGAGGGGGGATTTTCTTCGGCTGGAATGGGAACAAAGGGTTTAAACAAAAATTTCAAAAATTCACTTATTGTTTCTTAAATTTTTAGGAATTTAGCATTTTAGATGAAAATTATGCCTGGTATATAGAGGTCCCCACTATATAAAGGTTAATACATAGAAATGTGTATCCTTTGCGACCGGGCATTTTGTAATTGTCCGTTATAGAGGCTTTACTGTAATAGACAAAGGCCTTTTAAAATTAATGAAGAAAAATTTATAATGAATTTTTTTTTTTTTTTTTTTTGAACAGTGCCTTGATCTATTGTATTCTAAATTTTTCAACTTTAAATCCGTTGAAAGCCTTGGATTGTAATCAGTCAAGCGTGATACATACAGCTTAACCCTCTGAGCAGTTTGGACATATTTTTCCATTTCACAAAAACAACTTAAATCTGTTGTAGACAAAAATATTTTAAAACATAATTGTATTTTTAAATGTATGTTGTGTATTTTAGAAACAAATAGGGAAAGAAAATTTAAATTAAGATTATTTTTATAAGCATTTTTATGAAAATGCAGGAAAGCCCTCAAGACAATCGGAGGGTTAACAAGTAACACATCAATGACTGAAGGAAGTAATAGACAAGAGAATGACTAAATGTTTTATTCAAAAAAGCAAATTTTCTTAAGACCCCCCCCCCCCCCCCCCACAAAAAAAAAGTTTGGCATAAAAAAATAATGACTAAGTGTAAAATCAGTTTTCAAATCAAGATTTATAGGTGCGAAAAAAAGGCAAAGAAAAAAAAAAGTATTTCAAACTATTATTGCCCATAGACCAGAATGTATTTGAATTATTTTGAGTGTGCTTATAAACGAACTATAAATGCTATGCATTTCATTTTCAATGGAAACATGCTATAGTAAACCTCAATAATGTATATCAATTTTGTGGTAACCCATATCTATTTATGAAAATTAGATCATTGACAAACAAACAGAAGTGCAGACACTTTCAATTATATTAGAAATAAATCATAAGCCCCCGTCCCCCTCCCCCCCCCCCCCCCAAATAAAAAAAAAACTTATCATGCTACGTCTATGGCTTAGTCTCTGTATATAATAATTGTTAATAGTGGACACCACGGGACTGTATAGTTTATCTGTTATTTAGAAATGAAATCATACAAATATACACAGTCAAACTCTTTAAAGTGAGCATTTGCACGTTTGGAATGGCTGGTCCTTTAAACTATACAAAGATTTTCATGCTTTTAACAAGCAACAAAAGCAGGGTCATGGCTAATACAAGCAAAACATCTAATCATTTCAATGTGATTTTTCGTGAAAAATAGGGTAGAATTAGGAACTAAAGCTCTTTCTTATCGAACACTATTCGCTGTTAGCTGGTGTTGCTAGGTCCAACTTTTAAGTTGGGACATAAAATTAACAATAAACACTTTAAAAAAGGAACCTGCTTGTTACTGATTCCTGGCTTAAATTTAAAAATGTCACTTTCCCTAACGTAAGAATATCATACAGGCATGAGAGTGGGTAAAGAACAATAAGTCTGAGAATAAGTGTAAGCTAAAATTTGGTAAAAAAACCTAAAAGACCGCACGCAAAATCCTATTTTGCACAAAAAAGGCAAAAAACACAAATTTTGCCAAAGGGCTTGAAAAAATGTGGATTTCGTCAAATGGTAGTTGGAAAAACGCGAATTCCGTCAAAAGATCGCGGAAAAAACGCGAATTTTGTCAAAAAAAAAAAAGCGAGAGAAGCACGAATTTCGTCAAAAGATCGCGGAAAAAACGCGAATTTCGCCAAAAGATCGCGGAAAAAACGCGAAATTCGTCAAAAGATCGTGAAGAAAAAAACGAATTTCGGCAAAGGATCGCGGAAAAAGCGCAAATTTCGTGAAAGGGCCGCTGAAAAAAACACGAATTTAGTTTAAAGGATAGCGGGAAAACGCGAATTTTTTCAAAAGATCGCGGAAAAAACGAGAATTTTGTCAAAAAAAAAGCGGGAGAAGCACGAATTTCGTCGAAAGACAGCGGAAAAAACGCGAATTTCGCTAAAAGATCGCGGAAAAAACGCGAATTTCGCCAAAAGATCGCAGAAAAAACGCGAATTTCGCCAAAAGACCATGAAGAAAAAACGAATTTCGGCAAAGGATCGCGGGAAAATGCAAATTTCGTGAAAGGACAGCTGAAAAGACACTAATTTAGTTTAAAGGATAGCGGAAAAAAACGTGAATCGTCAAAAGGCTGCAAGAAAAGCGAATTTCGTCAAAAGATCGCGGAAAATACGTGAATTCTGCCAAAAGATCGAGGAAAATACGTGAATTTTGTCAAAAGATTGCGAAAAAAACCGCGAAATTTCGTCAAAGAATTGCAGAGAAAATGCGATGCAATTCTGGCACGATAATGTCTCGTTTGGGGCATTTTTTTCGCTGCCAGAAAGAAAAAAACGGCTTTTTTTTTTTTACAGATAAAAATTTACGAAAAGTCGGAAATTCAGATTAAAGTCGGAGGAATCTCATCCCTGATCATACAATTATACCAGCTAAAACATAAAATTACAATAAACTCTATAAAAACAGAACCTGTTTGTACTTGATTCCTATCAAAATTTAAAAATGTCACTGTCTGTATGGTAAGAATACAATACAATTATACCTGCTAAACAAAAGCCTGTTTAAAACTGAATTTTTTACCTGTTCCGTGAGATTTCGTCTGAGCAGGTTTTATCATAGGAGAGATTAAGGAGGGATGGAACAATTTTAACAAAGATATTTTTTACAAATTATGTTTTGCTTGTACAAAAATGGAAATTTTCAGAATAACATCTTTAAACATTTTAACATATTTAAAATATATAAATTTGATGATAATAATTAAAATTTTAGGTTAATAAACTATTAAATTAACATAGAAAAATGAAAAAAAAATTTTAAATGAAAATTGATATTTAATTTTCAAAATGTGGTGAAAAAAATGACAAAGACAGTGTGGCACATACATTCCTATGGTTTATTTCAAATCAGTTATTTTATCTTATATTATACTTTGTAAAATCCAAATTAAATGAAAAATATCCTTGTGCCTGACTAATGCCGCCAATTTTTTTGGTGGATGTATCTTTTCACTTAGGTCTTGTTCATTAATGATGGAATCGTTAGTTTCTTGCACGAAGATGAGATTTCATTTTTCCTCGTAAATAGTATCTTAAAGCTCAAATCTTCCTCATCTTTGCTTTTAACTCATCCAACCTGGCGAATAACGGTAATTTTTTTGTTAAAAATTTAACTAAAAGAAATTCATTTAAACCTATATTCAGTATAACCTCGAAAATCCGGCATCGTCGGGACCATGACCATGCCGGATTTCTGAAAGAATTTTAAAAAGTACTTCTAGTAGTCTTAATGGTGCCATTACTCGTAATTTAATTCATACCGAAGTAATGTTATGTGAGGAAAAAAGAAAATTAAATATTTTAAAAAACATAATTAAAATTAAAAGTTTCTATTTATATTTTCTTTGTTCTTTGTTACAAAAAATTCTAATAAATAGTGAAGTCATTTCTTCATGTGTAATTTCCTAAACATCGATGTCAATTTTATTCGCTTCAATTCTTTGGACAGTTCTTTAACAAGTTTTTCTTGGATTTTAAATAGATGTAGAATATCGATTTTGAAAATAATCTTGTTTATCTAAAGCAGTGGTTCCCAAACTTTTTGACTGGCGGAGCCCTTTTTAGTATGAACTTCTATGGCGGAGCCCCTGAAGCCTACCGTACCCTATATTACAAGGTAACGTTTTTTAGGCGCATTGCTACTAATCACAGGAAGAGGGAGTGAATAGTAATCTAAACGACTGTGCATTGTCCCAGAAATAAAATTATATTTTGAAACTGTTACTGTAATACTGAATTTATTTTCAAATATCATCGATACAGATGAAATTGTCATAAGTTTACAAACCTACAGTTAAAAAACCTCCAAATCTCGTAACATTTGCTTTACAATAAATTTTACATTATTAGAGTGATGAATAATAACGCATAAACGCTTAATGTTATTGGATTGTTTTGCACAAATGTCTGAATTCAGGTCCAGTTGATAGTAATTGCAAGCGAATGTTTGATTTTGCATTTAAAAGACTTCTGTATTTCAGTTTGGTTTTAAAGTAAGATTTTTAACACTACAACATACATCAGGAATTTTACTCAAGACATAAAAAATATTTCAGACCAATAATTTTTATTTATAACTATTTAACTCTTCTATTTAACTTATTTCTGTTCGATTTATATATATTTATTTTAAGAAAATTTTCTGGTTAAAATCGAAATAGTTTCAATTGGTACCACCAAATAACCGGTTGTTGTTGGCATATTTAGTGAACTTGCTATGAGATGTCAAATCATCGAGGACCTGTGTTTCACTGAGTTTAAGCTGGATGTCTCTTTTGATAACGCGGAATACATTTAGACTTGTCCAAAGCCTTTTCAATTTAGCTGTTGAAAAATGTGTTTTTGAAAGAGTTTTTCAAAGCTGTAGGATAACCCTGAATATTTATTTGTATACTTTTTTTTTATCTGGCGTTGTTTGCATTCCTTTTTAACAAGAGGGACGTAATCGATATCATCGTTTGATTGAGAATCCGACCAATACACGTTTCACCTTAAAAGAAGACAAAATTGGCAAATGAATCGGAAATTGTGATAGATTTTCATTGCAATGATAGATACATTTATATCATTTTGCTAAACCTATCGGGAAAATATGCAATTAGAATTCACAATCTTCATTAGTTAAAAGTTTTGCCAGTTTAGATGTTATGGTTTTTCCAATATCACCTCTGTAGTTGCAACAATCATGTAAACTCTCTACATAGACAATACCATCTTACTTCGGTATGTAGTAGGAGGGGCGGATGCCGGCATCCAATAACTTCATACATAAGCTTAAAAAGTTTGCTTTTAAGAGTTCGTGTATTCATAGAGTTTATTATTTTAATGGCAGCATTTAACCTTTTCATAAGTTCAGAAGACATTTTCCCGGCGATAGCGTGTATCTAAAAAGAACGCAATAGATCGTGCTTCGGTGTTTTATCATCTTTAAATTTTGCAATGGCATTGTGACCCATCATTGCTTTTGCATCATCAGTGCATGCATGTTCATATGTGTTTTCGTGTGTGTTAATAAAAAATTATTTCGTCCCCTTAGTTCGTTGGTTTGTAATGATCTACAAAAAATATGATCCTGATAGCTTTGTTAAACCTCTTTCAGACTGGCGTTTGTAAGTCGCTTAATTTTAATCAAGTTAATGTTCTCAAACACGTAATGATAGGAAAGTCAAGTTAAGTTCTGGGTACCTGCTTCAAAAAGTCAGTTAAGGCTCTTAACTTCCCTGGTCTGAACAGGAGATTAGTATATGTAACTGTAAAATACTAACAAAACTGCTAATCCAGTGCCGTCAGTAGATTCATTCATTTGTAATTTCAAATTTTTAATCTGAAGACACTGTTAAGTGTTCTTTTATGTCACCTGTTATAGAGTTAATTAAAAAAAAAAAAAATCTACATGGCAAGGAAATATTGACACTAAATTAACAACTTTTCATAAAGCAAATTCATGACAATATGAATTTTACGCGGTTTATTAAGGGTACTCTCAAACCCAAAAGGGCAACTTTCTGACATAAGTTTTAATTTATTTTTGTTCGAAAATGCATGAAACTTGCTGATGTTGTTGTTCAGAAACTATGTAATTGAGCCGTTTTTTCCATTTTTTTGCAAACGCAATAGATCTTTTAGAAAATAATGTCAAAGTGGGCGTTTTGAACAGAATTTTCGTGCGAAGGAAGAAAGAGACTCAAGAGCGGGCGAAAAACGTATTTGTCACGTGATGAAAACACCTTATAACTCGATTGATCAAAAAATGAAAAAAACAGTTCAATTCCAAATCGCCTCCATGACCAGGCTTTCCAATTTTATATCTTTCTGTTAAAAAATGAATTTGAAAGGCTGTTTGTTCTCAACTGCTCTGCTCAACAAGCGCAAAACGTTTTGACACATTTATAAATTCATTTTTTAACGGAAAGGTATAAAATTGGAAAGCCTGGCCATGGAGGCGATTTGGAATTGAACTGTTTTCTCCATTTTTTGATCAATCAGTTACCTAGTGAGTTATAAGGAACTTTGACCACGTGACAAACACGTTTTTCGCCCGCTCTTGAGTCTCTTTCCTCCTTCGCGCGGAAATTCGGTTCAAAATGCCCACTTTGACATTATTTTCTGAAAAATCTATTGCATTTGAAAAAAAAAAAAAAAAAAAAAAATGGAAAAAATAGCTCAATGACATAGTTTCTGAACAACAACACCAGCTAGTTTCATGCATTTTCGACAAAAATAAATTAAAACTTATGTCAGAAAGTTGCCCTTTTGGATTTGAGAACACCCTTAAAAGTCTTTGCAATTATATGATTTTCACAAACTCAAGCGACTCGTTAAAATACCAGGTATTCGCAATGGGGTTATAAGCGCCAACTTAACGAGGGCGACGGGGGTCTAACAAGGCAAACTTCTATCACTAATTATAGAACATTATTTTTGTCCTAATTAATCACAGTGATTAAACAGGACAAAAGGAAAAATTTAAATTAGTTATAGAAGTATATATTATTGCCTATTTCGCACCTTTGAAGTCCATACCTATGTTCAGAACATTTCATATTCGTTTTAACAAGTGTGGGGATATTTTCTTTTGAAGCATGCATACATTACTTTGCCCTTCATATTGAAAAAAATCAGGCGGTTTATCTTTCAAATCAGACTGATTTCTTTCGAAATGATAACGTAGTTGAGCATGAAACGTGGAGTCATTGGATAACACTTCACCTCAAGTCACATTGAGAGGAGGAGTTGGGAAATTAAAATATCCAAATTTTCCTTCAGAATACAATTTCTGGCTTTCTTACAGTAAATATAAATTTGTTTCACCATTTATCGCTTTTTTTGATCGGAAAACGTAATAATAGAGCATAAATTAATGTTTGCACCAGAAATGTTAAAGAAAATAGAATTTAATTAACTAAAAGAGTTCAGATCGTTGAATACAGTCATCATAAATGCATAAATACTTTTGTCAGAAAAAATATGTTCCCATTTTTGAAAAAAAAAAAGAAAAAACCTTGCTTTAAATGTGTTGGTTTCTTTCAAATTTTTATTATTTTCCTAAAGCTCGGCGGAGCCCCTGGAAAGTTCACGCGGAGCCCTCAGGGCTCCGCAGAGCACAGTTTGGGAACCTCTGATCTAAAGCAAGAATTCAATTTAGCATAGCATCTGTAATCTCACTGTCAGCTAAACCTTCACTTTCAATCTCGAAATTTTTTATTCCTTAACAATTGCTATCCTTCTTTCTCCTGTAAGTTGGAAGTGTAAAAAAAGCAGAAAGATGACTTTGATACCGAATTTTCGAGGTCGCACTGTATTTTCATTCTCATTTATAGTGATATTAATGCTTTCATCAGAGGTGTCATGTACAGAAATGATTCCTCATCAATGGATGAAACTTTCCCTTTTTCCTGTGATTTTGATTGTTTTGTTACACTAATCAATTCCAAAACAAGATAGTCTTACAAATATAAAATACCAAAAAATTGTATGTTATAAACATAACTATTTGGATAGAGATATCTGGTCCCATCCCTCCCTTAGAGCAACATAAAAAAAAAATATATGTTTTTACAACAAGCATGTGGCTTTTAGGCTTAACTGTTCATTCATTAAAGATATAGTGTTGAGTATGCAAAATCTTAAAATAATTAAGTTAGCAACAAAGAATGAGATTGAAAATTTACATTAAAAATCTGAGTAGTTTATTAGTTTTGATATTGTAAAATAGTCTTTAGTGGACAAACTCATTAGTTCTTGCAACTAAAAAGATTTACAGCAACGAGTATGATACAATTAGCTTCTTTTAAGCATTACTGCATATGTCCCATCTCTCCCTTACTAAATAAACACAATAATCTAATACAGTAAAATCTGTGAAAGTAGAATCTCTAGGGACTAAAACAAAATTAAAATTTTAGGTGCAATTATATAGCATATTTCTATCGTAGGGTAGAGACGATGAAATTCTTACTTTAAAAAAAGAATTCCCTTATGAAAAGGTTTTATTTACACAGGATTTACCGAAACAAAATGCATAATACTAAAAGATTTTTTTTTTTAAATGTGCATCTTAAAAAATCAGAACTTTGGCGTCCCACACAGTGGTTACATGGGACAGGTCTTGGAGCCTTTGAAAATCAGAACACCTGGCAACACTTCTCTTGGCGATAATATTTCCACATTATAACTCTGTCAAAATGTAATAATTTGTCTGTTTTGTCAAACAGAAATTAAGTCTTCAAGTAGCCCCCCCCCCCCCCAGAAAGAAGGGTAAGATAACAAAATTGAAAATACCGCCCCATTGTAAGATTTACAACGGAGAAGCATAGAAGGATACTTTTGTTTTTTTTCTTTAAATCTGAACTCTGGTTTATATTAACCAGCCTTTTCTCTTATTGCACTGTTAAAATGAAAAGTATATGCAAAATCAATAGATCGAAAATTGCAGAGACTTGCAATGTTAGCAGAATTTTTCCGGAAAGAAGGAAAGTGATTAGTTGCATTACTATGCCGTTCATGTCGTTTGGAATTACTAGTTCTATAGAGGCTTTCATTTCAGTTCTGTTATGCCTACTATTGTTGCCACTGATATTGGCACTATTTTAATTTTTCAGAAATAAATATATACTCCTTTATGAGAAAGCACGAGTTCAGTCATATTAATCAGAATTATACAGGGTGTTTATAAAGTCCCGGACACATTTTGATGTTTAATAACTCATAAAATAATAAAGATAGATTAAAATTAATAACATAAATGGTTAGATAGATTCAAAAAGTTTCATGACCCTTGTCAATGAACTTCAACGTGTTCCCCCTTCGTCGCACGGAGAATATCAAGTCGATAGTCAATTTCACGCCAGGTAGCGGCAAGCATGTCGGCATCCACAGAGGCTATTGCGGTTGTAATTCTGGCTTTTAAGTCATCAATGTTTGACACTCTCCTCCTGTAAACATTGTCCTTTACAAATCCCCAAAAGAAAAAGTCCAGCGGCGTTATATCAGGTGATCTGGGTGGCCAAGGAATTGGACCTCCTCGCCCAATCCATCTTCCTGGAAAATGGTCATTCAAAGAAGTACGAATGATGCTACCCCAATGAGGTGGTGCACCATCTTGTTGCAAAATGCCATGTGGCTGAAGATCTTCTAGTTATGGAAATACGAAGTTTTTTCAGCCACATGTCATTTTGCAACAAGATGGTGCACCACCTCATTGGGGTACCATCATTCGTACTTCTTTGAATGACCATTTTCCAGGAAGATGGATTGGGCGAGGAGGTCCAATTCCTTGGCCACCCAGATCACCTGATATAACGCCGCTGGACTTTTTCTTTTGGGGATTTGTAAAGGACAATGTTTACAGGAGGAGAGTGTCGAACATTGATGACTTAAAAGCCAGAATTACAACCGCAATAGCCTCTGTGGATGCCGACATGCTTGCCGCTACCTGGTGTGAAATTGACTATCGACTTGATATTCTCCGTGCGACGAAGGGGGAACACGTTGAAGTTCATTGACAAGGGTCATGAAACTTTTTGAATCTATCTAACCATTTATGTTATTAATTTTAATCTATCTTTATTATTTTATGAGTTATTAAACATCAAAATGGGTCCGGGACTTTATAAACACCCTGTATATTAAACATGCGTATGGAATGATACAAAAAAAAAATCTCGAATTTTCCCTCCTACATCTTAATTGTAAATTTCACTGTTTATATTTGCAATGATGTGCTGATTTTAGAGCCATGGATTTCAGGGAGTATGGCGTAACTTTATTTAGTATTATTTTTATGTTATCGATTTTAAATAAATGTCTTTGCACCATGTCTCATATACTGATGTTTTTTTTTTAAATAATTTTATACTTAATTAAAGTTTATATTAAGCCAGCTTTGATAGATTTTATTTTTCACTTTATTTTAATAGGTTAGGGTATGTACAGCTAAATACATTTTTCAGTGCTTATGCAATTCTTTGCTAACTTTTTAGACATTACTTAGTGTAATGTATAACATAAGAATTATAACCATAGCTGTAAACATGCTTTCAGCAATTATCGCTCATAGACAGTCCTGTAACCTGATTAATTTGAGTATACCTGTAAATTGATAAATGCTACTAGAGGTCTGCTCGGGCCCGTACCCAGCACGTGGATTGAAGGCGAATTTTCAAACAGACCGGGCCGGCAAAAAAAATTAATCGGACCTATCGGCCTGATATAAGAATTTAACCCATTTATGCCTAGCGTCCCATTTTTGGTACATTTAAAATATTAATGCATTTGTATAATTTTCTTCTTCTTTATATGAAAATTGCATGAAATCATTATTTATAAATGTCTTTATCTATAACCGAGAGATGACATTAAGGACACACACACACACAAGGTGGATATTTATTTGCTTAAATTAAGGCTTTTTTCGGCGTTTATAGATTTTTAATTTTTCAAGAGGACGAAATGTAAAAAGTAAGTTTATTTGTATTTTTTCTATCATGGACACAAAATCGCAAGTTATCTTAGCTTGTGGGCTTTTTTGAAATATGTATTTTTTTAAATTGCGAAATTAAATGTTTAAGCCTATTTTTTATGCATTTTTGTAATGTACAAAATATAGGGTTCTAGGCACAAATGGGCACATATTTTTGTTAGAAATTTAGGAGACAGTTATTTATGCAATCTCCTTTCGAAGATATTTCTGAAATAAATTGTTATTAAGTCTGCAATACGATTATTCTTATTTTATTATTAATTATAGTTATAACGTTATTAGTCTCTGCAAAGAAATAAATATATTTTTTTGTAGTTCATTAAAATACTAATTATAGTACATAATATACAATTTAAAAACATTTTAAATATAAATATAGGCAAAATATATAATTATGCATATTATTCTACTAGAAATACTCATATTTAGTTCGTTTACATTTTATCAAATAAATACAAAAAAAATTAAGCTTAATTTTTTTTAGTATTTTTCCAGTTCATTTTGCAACATTTTAAAGTGATTTTACCAAAAAATTTGAGAAAACAAAAATTCAAGCACAAATGGGTTAAGCGAAGCAGATAAAATACGAGCCCTTTTCAATGAATATGATTTTCTCGAAGTATAAATGTGCGTCACGAGCCGATGCGAGTTTAACAACATCAGTACAGAAATGTAACATGTCCATCGTAGAGATTGGCATCGTACAGTTACAAGATGTCTGATTCCGAGTTTAATTTTTTTTTCAGCAGACTCGTGCTGGGACGGAACTGGTCCTAATCGATCTCAGGATGTGTAGAACAGTCATTGTGATTTGTAGTATTAATAGTGATAATGAACTTCTCTTAACAGTATCTTTGGAAATATACCTTAAGGTGGTTCTCATATTCACTGCTCAACAATGCAAAGCTTTCAGACACATTTTCTTCTGACAAAATTTTTAACTATAAAGGCATAAAATTGACAGGCCTGCCTATTGAAGGCATTTGGAAATGAATAGCTTTTTCCATATTTGATAAATTACTTACAGAGATTCCTGTCATGTGACTGTACGTTTTTCTTCTTTCCTGCGCTATCGCTTCCGGAAATTCGATTCAAAACGCTAACTTTGACAGTATTTTCAGAAAGATATATTGCTTTTATCTATGAAAAAAAAACGACATTTACATAGCTTCTGAATAAGAATACCTGCCAATCTTACGCGTTTCCGAAAAGAAAAGAATTCATAAATGTGTTGAAATGTAGCTCCTTTGAATTTCAGTAAAGCCTTAAAAATGAGAGAAATATTTTCTCAAATCTACTTTTTATTATACAACTTCAAAAAATTATCATGTTTTTAATCCTTTATTCTGAACTACATTAATCTTTTAATGAATCCTTATTTCCATTTTGAAATGTCTGTAGACACGATGACTAAAACACTGTAAGTAATCGTTAATGTTTACTATTGTGTTTTCTGTTTTGCGAACATCATAGTAATGTAAAATATACTGTAAAATGTTCCCATAAATATGTATGTAGTATTCATTAAAAGAATCTTAATTTTATGTTGAGAAAAAATGGATTTTTTTTTTTTTTTTTTTTGTAGAAATTGTGTCGGGCCGGGCCAGGACTGTTTTCACTGATTTTTGTACGGGCCGAGAACTGTAAAAATGTAAACGGGCCGGGCCTGGAAATTCCGGCCTGTGCAGACCTCTAAATGCTACACACTTCAAAAACTGTCGAAAGCATGCTGCATTGCAGTATTTCCGAACCCCTGCTTTGTAGAGCCCATAACGCTTTGGGAAAATAAAGAAAGTTTGAACAAAATCAACACTCTTCTAGCCCGGGAGATTTTTCAAAAATGCGTGCAGATTTTATTGTTAAAAAAAATCTTCAACTAACTTAACTGACTCTTTTAGTAAACTAATATTTATTTTCTGTAAAACTTTTCCAGAGCAAATATTAATTCCTACTATCACTGTATTTTTTACTTTTTCTGCTCACAAAATGTAATAAATGGAGAAACTAAACAATAACATTCTGAACAAATATTTGCAAATTTGAAATTATCAACTGTTCTCAGTGTGATTTACAGTTAAGTAATTCCATGTTTTATGCTATACTGCATCATCATTTCGATGGAAAAAATTTGATAAGGAAAATAAACTCCCTGATTTTTTTCAATTTGAAGGGCAACAAAATATATGCTTCAAAAGAAACTATCACACTACAAAATTTTAGTATACAGGGTTCGTACACATTTCTTTAAATAAAAATCATGTACTTTTAAGGACTTTCAAGGACCAAAACCAAAAAAATTTAAGGACCTTCAAATTAAATAAACTAATAAATTATAACATGCATTTTTTAATAAAGGGTTTCTTTCATTTTTGTAAAAGTTTTAAATATTCAAATGGACGGGAAGGGGGGGGGGGATTTCACCATGTGGCAGTAGAAATTTAGAAAATTTTAAAATAACATACAGCAGAAGAAAAAACTAGTCAGATGTGCAAATCCCAAAACTTTCTTCTATCTCATACATGTTAATACTACAAAATTCATTATCAGAGTGCCAAAATTCTAAAAATATGAAATTCCGTGCATTAGTTCTTGAGATACGACTTGAAAACCGTGCAAATCCTGCAAAATATAGCATAGCAGAACCACCTGTAGGGTGATTTACACCAAAACCTAATCAGCAACAACTTATGTAAACATCTAACTGAATCTGAAGTTTGATGAAAATCTGTGCATTAGTTCTTGCGATATAACAATTGCAGAAATCGTGAAAAATGCAGCATAGCAGCGCCATCTATTGCGAGATTAACACCAAACCATAATCAGCACCTATAATTATCAAGGTATACCTGAATCTGAAGTTTGATGAAAATTCGTGCTTTAGTTCTTGAGATATAGCTATGGCGTAAATCATGAAAAATGCAGCATAGCAGCATCACCTGTAGGGCGATTTACATCAAAAACTAATCAACACTAATTTATATCGAGGATTAACTGAATATAAATTTTTATTAAACTTTGTGCATTAGTTCTTGAGATACACCACCCACAAAATTTGTGTCACATACAGACAGAGTCAGACTCATTTTGTAAAAACATGTTTTTCAGGATATCTGACCCCTAAAACGTGTAAATCGGTCGAAAATATTCCTGAATCCAATACTTTCTTATTGTAAAGATAAACAAAGAGGAGAAACATATTTTTTTCTTATTATTGAGGGGGGGGGGGTAGTTTAACAGATTTATAATTAACTTACAGTTTAAAAGACTTTAAATTTTGTATGCTTGGAAAGTAAGGGGGAGGGCGGGGAAACGTCAATTTCGGTGGAGGGGGGGAGTAAAACTGTAAGATCGATTAGTTATTGTTACAATAAATTAACTAATGGAGCAGAAAAAGTTTTAAAAAAAGCAATGATTTTTAAGATTTTAAACTTTATAAGTTGAGGGGGCAAAGGGACAAGCATATTTTTAAAAATTTTTTAGGGAGGGAGGGAGTTTATTAGATGACTTATTTATTTACCTGACAAGATAATACAAGATTTTTAATTTTCAAGAAAAAAAAAACTGAGAGGAGTTTTAAAGACTATAAATTCCATGTGTTCTTTAAGTGTGTGGGGGGGAGGGGATGGGGCAAAAGGAAAATTCCAATTTCGGGTGGGAAGAGAAATCTTGATTGATTATTTATTTTGGCTATAAAATGACAAAGAAAAAAAAAATAATTAAACAGTTTCGAAGAGTTTTTAAACTTTGAGTACTGTGGGGGAGCAAAGAAAAACGGAGGAAGATAAATTTTGAGGGTGAAATTCAGGTGAAATTTTAATGAAATGTGATGGAATGAATTGTTACAGAAATTTAGGACAGATTATTTATTCAATATAAAGTAAGAAATAGAGTACAGGTATGAAAGTGCACTGAAGCCATTTTGTAGCAGCAAAAATCGAATTTTGGAGCAGTAAAATCTATTTTTGTAGCAGCAAAAATCTGATTTTGTAGCAGTAAAATCCATTTTTGTAGCAGCAAAAATTAATTTTGTAGCCATAAAAACTGTTTTTGGAGCAAATTGAAATTCTAATGCTAATAAAAAACAAATTTGCGTATTTTCGCGATCTTTTGATGAAATTTGCATATTTCTTGCGATCTTTTGGCGAAATTTGCGTATTTCTCGCCATTTTTTGTCGAAATTTGCGTATTCCTCGCGATCTTTTGGCGAAATTCGCGTATTTTTCGTGATCTTTTGGCGAAATTCGCGTATTTTTCGCGATCTTTTGGCAGAAGTCGCGTATTTTTTGCTATCCTTTGTTGAAATCAGTGTGCTGTTCGCTATTTTTTGACGAAATTAGCGTTTTTTTTTAAATCTTTTGACAAAATTTGCGGTTTTTTGTGACCTTTTGATGAAATTTGTGGTTTTTTTCGAGATCTTTTAACGAAATTTGCGTTTTTTCACAACCTTTTGACCCATTTTGTTCGTTTTTAGAAGTAATTGGTAATCCTTTGACAAAATTAACGGGGTCTTTTTTTCGCTATGACAAAATTCGCATGTTTTTCACGATCTTTTGACGAAATTTGCGTATTTTTGGCAATCTTTTGACGAAATTTGCGTATTTTTGGCAATCTTTAGACAAAAGTCGCGTATTTTTTGCTATCCTTTGTTGAAATCAGTGTGCTGTTCGCTATTTTTTGACGAAATTAGCGTTTTTTTTTTTAATCTTTTCACAAAATTTGCGGTTTTTTGTGACCTTTTGATGAAATTTGTGGGTTTTTTTCGAGATCTTTTAACGAAATTTGCGTTTTTTCACAACCTTTTGACCCCATTTTGTTCGTTTTTAGAAGTAATTGGTAATCCTTTGACAACATTAACGGGACAAAATTCGCATGTTTTTCACGATCTTTTGACGAAATTTGCGTATTTTTGGCAATCTTTTGACAAAATTAGCGTATTTTTCGCGATCTTTTAACGAAATTCGCGTTTTTCACAATCTTTTGACCGCATTTTGTTCGTTTTTTGATGAAGTCAGCTATCTTTTGACAAAATGCACATTTTTTCACGATATTTTGACGAAATTCGTGTGTTTTTTGCAACTTTTTGATTAAATTTGCGGGGTCTTTTCGTCATCTTTTAATAAAAATAGCGTTTTTACGATCTTTTGGTCGTGTTTTGACGAAATTAGCGATCCTTTGGCAAAATTCGCGATCTTTCGACAAAATTTGCGCGTTTTTCGCGATCTTGACGAAATCGTGCGTTTTCCGCGATCTTACGACAAAATTTGCGTGTTTTTCGCGATCTTTTGACGAAATTTGCATGTTTTTCGCGATCTTTTGACGAAACTTATGGTTTTTTTGCGACCTTTTGATGAAATTTGCGGAGTTTTTTTCGCCATCTTTTAACAAAATTATCGTTTTTACGATCTTTTGACCGCGTTTTGTTCGTTTTTGACGAAATTAGCGATCCTTTGACAAAATTCATGTTTTTTTTTTCGTGATCATTTGACAAACATCGCGTATTTTTCGAGATCTTTTGACCGCGGTTTTTTGCTTTTTTGACGCAATTAGCGGCCTAGAAAAAGATTAAAAATGGATTTTTTTTTGTTTCTCGGATCGACGAAATCGTACAAAATTTCATCTTGGCACTAAGTACGTTTTGGCGCAGGTTTGGTGCAAAATGAAAAAAAAATAGCGGTTTCGTAGAAGCTTGGAGCAGTAAAGCGATTTTGGCTTCGTCTGGCGCAATTGGCGCAGGTCTTACATCCCTGAGAGTAGAAAAGGTTAAAAAAAAGTTTTTAACTTTGATATTACGAAGGGGGACGTGAAATTTCAGAAGGGGAGGCATGGCGGGATTAAGATTTTTTTTAAATCAGAAATTAAAAGAAATGCAGAAGAGTTTTACCTTTGATTAAGAATTAATATGAGAGTAGAATTAAGCACTTTTAAGGACTTTTTTCAGATTTTGCATGAAAATAAGTACTTTTAAGCACCAAAAATTTCCTTTGAAAAATTTAAGGACTTTCAAGGACCGTACGAACCCTGGTATAAATTCTGTATGCAAAACTGCACAAAAGAATTAGTTATGGGCATGAATTGCTTAAAGTGGGCATTTAACTGTGTTATGCATTTTTCAGCTGAACTATATTTTAGTATACTAAGAGATACTTATAGAATATAGATAAATTCATATGCATGACTGCATAAAAGAGTATACACTGCCATCTATTGATGGTAATTGCATTTTTAGTTGCATTAAGTGTTTTCGAACTGAACTAAATTTTAATACACTTTGTTGAGTATGTAAATTCAACAGATAACGGACTACCCAAAATGATTTCATAATCTATGCATGATTTTTAAATCTCCACAACTTTTATTCTCTATAGAAGGTATCTATATAATGCTGTATTAACACCACATAATATAATAAAATTTGGTTTAGATGAATGTGCACCACAGTTTAAAATGAACTTTCAAGAAATCCATCATTAAAATTAATTCTGAATTATTTTGAGTAGCCCATTATCTGTAGAACTTATTCACATAATATATTAAAATTTAATTCAGCTTGAAAATGCATAATACAACTGAAAATTTTCTTTCACCAATTACCATTCACAAACAGCACTATAGAGCCTGTGCTTGCAAATAATCAAAACTTGGAAGGATTAAGAGGTTAGTGTATTTTAGATTCTGTTTAGCTAAAAAAAAGTTTTGTAGCTTATAGAAAAAGTATTAAAATTTGCAAAAATATCAAAATACTGTCTTAGGTCAGATATAGTGTCATTATACACTTATAAAAGATTAAAATCCTTACATAAAAAATAAATAAAACCTGGCAACATATATATATCAGATATGAAAGATATTTTGATATCATCATTAGGTTAAAATAAAACAATGTTATTTGTATGGTGTTTAAAGTGTTTTACGCTGAAATGTTGTGTAAAGTAAAATTTTAAAAACACAGTAAATAACTTGAAAATCAAATATTTATTTTTGAGATTCAAAGTATTTTTTCTAATAAAGGCAGTTTAAAAATACAAATACAGATGTTTACATTATATAAAAACAATATTCTTGATAGCAAACATTTTAATTACCATATCTTCTGCCGTGTAACACACACTTTTGATAAAAGAAAATGTATAGAAAATTACCAGTATGTATATATATCAGTTATAAAAATGAAAGATAAAAAAAAAGATTAAAACCCCCTTAAATTTTCTAGTTTCATAAAATATGCTATTTACAAAAAAAAAAGTCTGAAAATTTAAGTGTGCAGTAAACGGCGTGAAATATACGGTATTCAAAATATAACAAATTTTGCTCTCAAGCTGTAAAGAATATTCATTAATAAGCTGAATTTTTTACTTTATTATTTATTTTTACATTTGGTGCCATTCCTTTCAGAAGATTATTGGCTATACGAAAATATTTTCCTAAAAAGGACTCCCAACTTTTAGATGAAACAATTTCTTCAAAGTTTTCATTGAAAAAATCCTGAGCTTCAGCCAAAAGTTTGTCCTCATCAAACTGCTCACCAATAATCATAATATCACAAAAATTATCAATGGATATATTTTTAATCATAAAATCTGTGCACGTTACTTTCAATTCTGAAACATCATACTTATCTGAAATTCTATATAATTCACAGATGTTGCAATTTTTAAAATCTATGATACCAGAATAGAGATAAAGTAAAAAAACATCAAAAGCCTCAGGATCACAATCAGGAATGTTTACTATTCCTGTTTTCTTTTCTTGCGTATCATTTTTAAACATAGCAGCTAAAACAGGCGAGCGTGCTCCCAGTACAGTCTTATGGGCCATGCATGTTTTCTCTTTTACATTCAATGTTACATCAGCATTTTCTTTAGAGATGAATAAGTTCTTGAAATCTTCAACTAACTTGCTATGTCCTATTAAAAAAAAAAAAAAAAAATTATATATATATATATATATATTTAACTTATGAAACAATGCAAAATACAAATAAATATGCTGTTGGAAGCATATTTTTATCACAGGAAATTTTACTTTAATTCATGTTCAACTATTACTCTGCTCAGCGTTCGAAATCCTTGGTGATCCGCTGGTCCGAGACCACTAAAAATTCAATCGGACCACCAATTAAAAAAATTTTGTGGTCTGCAGAACAAGTAACTTTTTTCCCCCTCTCTGACAGGTAAGCGTAAATTTTCTCATCCCTGAGAAAACCGCAATCAAACACAAACCACAGAATTTTATTTTATTTAAAAAAATAAATAAATTGCATTAAGACTTAGACAAATGTCAGACGAACGACTTTTTGAACGCTCGTGGTTTCAACAAGAAAAATAAACACCTGCACTATCCCGGTCAGACGAGCGATCTATGAACCGTTACCGCCACACAGAGCAGACATTATTTATCGCCGCAACAGAATGATTTCCATTCGATGTTTTCAATAAGCAAAATGGATCTTCTGCAGGAAATAAATGATTTTGTAATTTTATATTAGTTATTCAAGAAATTAGAAAAAAGAAATATACACAGAAGGTACTAGGTTCATCCTATTTTAAGTAATCGGTAGAAAATTAAATTTTCTGTACACAAAATTTTACAAAAAAAAAAAAAAAAAAAAAGAAAGAAAGGAAAGAAAACGGAACGGCCACTTTACCAAACTTAACTATATTTGCTTCAAAAATAGCAAAGAAGATAGATTTCCTTTTAACGAGGTTTATCAGATTTGAACCGGTATATCAGATTTGAATCAAATCGAATAATTCTGCATGAAAAACCCATTTATCTACATTAAAGGGGAACTATCCCCCGTTCCCCCTTTATACTTAACCAATAAACCTCCCAACATAATCAAGGTAGTTCCTTCACATAATAAACTGGTGTACCAAATTTGGAGCAAATCGAATAATTCTGCATGAAAAACATATTTATCTAATTTAAAGGGGTCGGGGGACTAGCCCTCTTTTCCCGATTTATACTTAACTAATGAACCTCCAACTCTAATCAGAGAAGCTCCTTAACATAATAAACCGGTATACCAAATTTGAAGCAAATCGAATAATTCTGCATGAAAAACCCATTTATCTAAATTAAAGGGGAGTCTAGACCCCCCCCCCCCTCTTTTCCAACTTTATAATTAACCAATGAACCCCCAAAACTAATCAGAGGAGAGCTTTATCGGAATGAACGTAGACAAATTTTTTGAAGCAAACCGGATAAATCTGCATAAAAAAAACATTTATCTAAATTAAAGTTGGAATTAGCCCCCCGTTGTCTCCTTTTATACTTAACCAATGAATCTCCAAAACTAATCAGGGAAGCGCCTTATCAGAATGAAACTAGAGAAAAAAAATTGAAGCAAATCGGATGTTTCCATCAAGAGTTATCGCGTTACGTACATACGTACGTATGTATGTACGTATGTACGTAACAGAACCGGCGGGCACATTAGTTCTCAAGCTTTGATAGCCTGTGAGCTAAAAAAATAAAAAATAAATTACAGTATTTTTAAAACTACATGCTCGCAGTAAATAGAACCGGTACCGGATATGACCACAGAGGCTCTGTTTTGCTGTCTCCTTTCCCATACTGGATTTTCAAAACCAGATATAACTTGTAATGATTTTAATTTCAAAGAATTATTATTAAGAATTCATTATTATTAAGAAATGCAACATTTGCTGTCTATTTAGGGCCCCGTCACAAAAATCCATTTAATAAAACAGGCAATTTCCCAAAATTATATTCCATAAAAACATGCTATTAATTAATTATTTTAACATTGTTAGGTTTAAAAATCTGGAATTTGTAAAGAAAACAAGTTCCCCCCGAAACGAAAACTTTAGCATTTACTTTTCGCAAAATGCCGCCTTCGCCCCCTACCCCGCAAAGAAAAACCCCTTGCAATTATCCATGAATTTAATTTAGTACATACTAGGACAAAATAATATTATTATTAGTAGTATTTGATAAAGATTACATTCAATTTTTACTTATAATAATACTTTACTATTTAAATACTTTTCTTATAAAACGTTAACTTGCAACATTAGCATAATTTTAAATTATTTTTTAGGTGCGTTCGTAATTATATAAATACGTAGCACCTATAGTCGTCGTTCAGTCCGTCTGTCCGCATATAACAGAGCAAAAACAATAGCCTGAAATTTTGAATATATAATTGTTGCAAAAGTTTGTCGAGTCTTTTCAAATTTTTTGAAAATCGGATGTATAGTTTAATGACAGGGATAGTCAAAAGTTTTTCGTCAGATTACGGCCAATGGGAAAAAATTATTGCAAGTGCATTTTAATGATGTTACAGCCTTCCGAATGGTCTGAAATTTTAAATATATAATTTTTGCAAAATCTTGTCGAGTTGTTTCAAATTTTATGTAAATCGGATGTATAGATTAATGACAGAGACAGTCAAAATTTTCCGTTACATTACGGCCAATGGGAAAAAAAATTACTGCAAGTGTATTTTAATGATGTTACAGCCTTTCGAACAGAATGAAATTTATATGCACTTATGAAGTGCACTCAAATATACAATCAGTACAATTCGGTGCAAAAAATATTTATAAAATTATTTATATTACGAATGCACCGCATTTGCCACGTTTGACGAGCAATTTCCAAGTTGTTTGTTTATATGAAACAAAATTAATTCATATAATTTATCGATAACTTCCTAATCTTCTTTAGATTTTTCTGATTTTTTTTTTTTTTTTTTTTTTTTTTTTATCAAGGATGCCTTTAACCAAGTTATTATATTTTAATTTTTATCTTTATATAATGTAAGCATGAGGTGTCCAACTATATTGAACACTTTTGTATTTCAAAAATTAGTTAATCTACGTGTATTAAATCCATTTTAAATTCTAGCGAAAAAATTCGATACGCAACCAGAACCAACAACTTACGAATCACTGATAAAAAAAAAAAAAAATTAAAGCCAGCGTCAAAACTTCGGTTCGTCTGGACAACATAGAAGAAACAAAAGACTTGAGCACGCCACCAGCTCCCAGCGAGTTGGGGGAAACGCCGAGCCTCGACGTGAAGCTTTGCGGAGTTTTTACCGCAACGATTTGTGGGCGCTCGTCTGAACAGACCAGAAGATTCGTCTGCTCTCAAGAGAGAGCGTCGAAAATGCTGATTTTCAAAATCGCTCGTCTGACATCTGCCTTAGTCAGTTGAAATAAATAATCGGAAATGAAATGCATAATTAATAGTTTTATAGTTTTTGTACTGTTTATTTAATTTTTAGCAAATTATAATTTTACATTTTATTATGCCGAAAATTTTGGGTAACTGAAAGAAAGTTTGGTTTATATTCTAGGAGGAGGAAGGGAGGGGTGTCACTCAAAAGGTTATTACTTTCTTCTATCTTCAATAGAAGAAAGTATTGTAATCGAAATTTTTTTCGACTTCCGGTTTTCGACGGATTTGCATGTTTTAGGGGTCAGAGATTCCAAAAAACATGTTTATAGAAAATGTCTGTCTGTCTGTGTGTCCGTCTGTCAGTCCGTCCGTCTGTCTGTCGCCATTGTACCATCAAAAAGTGTATGAAGTTATGTATAGAATTAAACCAAAATTTTATTATAAGTTTTTGGCTATGGCAAACAGGTCCTCCCGGAATTTGGAAAAAATTCGCCGGTAGGGGGCGCTGATATAACAATTTTTGTGCGATTTAGAATATTGTACCATCCAAAAGTGTATGGAGTTATGCATAGAATTGAACCAAATTTTTAGTTTAAGTTTTTGGATATGACAAGCAGGTCCTCCCTGAATTTGGAAAAAATTCGCCGGTAGGGGGCGCTGTAATAGCGATTTTTGTGCGATTTTGAATATTGTACCGTCCAAAAGTGTATGAAGTTATGCATAGAATTGAACCAAAAAAAATTTTAAGTTCTTGGCTATGGCAAGGAGATCCTCCCTGAATTTGGAAAAAATTCGCCGGTAGGGGGCGCTGTAATAGCGATTTTTGTAAAATTTTTGTGCCATTTTGAATATTGTACCATCGAAAAGTGTATGAAGTTATGCATAGAATTGAACCAAATTTTTATTTTAAGTTTTTGGCTATGGCAAGCAGGTCCTCCATGAATTTGGAAAAAATTCGCCTGTAGGGGGCGCTGTAATAGCGATTTTTGTGCGATATTGAATATTGTACCGTCTAAAAGTGTATGAAGTTATGCATAGAATTGAACCAAAAAAATTTTATGTTCTTGGCTATGGCAAGGAGGTCCTCCCTTAATTTGTAAAAAAGTCGCTCGTAGAGGGCGCTGTAATAGCGATTTTTGTACAATTTTTGTGCCATTTTGAAAATTGTACCGCCGAAAGTGTATGGAGTTATGCATAGAATTGAACCAAATTTTTAGTTTAAGTTTTTGGATATGACAAGCAGGTCCTTCCTGAATTTGGAAAAAATTCGCCGGTAGGGGGCGCTGTAATAGCGATTTTGAATATTGTACCATCGAAAAGTGTATGAAGTTATGCATAGAATTGAACCAAATTTTTATTTTAAGTTTTTGGCTATGGCAAACAGGTCCTCCATCAATTTGGAAAAAATTCGCCGGTAGGGGGCGCTGTAATAGCGATTTTTGTTATATTTTGAATATTGTACCGTCCAAAAGTGTATGAAGTTATGCATAGAATTGAACCAAAAAAAATTTTAAGTTCTTGGCTATGGCAAGGAGATCCTCCCTGAATTTGGAAAAAATTCGCCGGTAGGGGGCGCTGTAATAGCGATTTTTGTTATATTTTGAATATTGTACCGTCCAAAAGTGTATGAAGTTATGCATAGAATTGAACCAAAAAAAATTTTAAGTTCTTGGCTATGGCAAGGAGATCCTCCCTGAATTTGGAAAAAATTCGCCGGTAGGGGGCGCTGTAATAGCGATTTTTGTGCCATTTTGAATATTGTACCATCGAAAAGTGTATGAAGTTATGCATAGAATTGAACCAAATTTTTATTTTAAGTTTTTGGCTATGGCAAGCAGGTCCTCCATGAATTTGGAAAAAATTCGCCAGTAGGGGGCGCTGTAATAGCGATTTTTGTGCGATATTGAATATTGTACCGTCCAAAAGTGTATGAAGTTATGCATAGAATTGAACCAAAAAAATTTTTTATGTTCTTGGCTATGGCAAGGAGGTCCTCCCTTAATTTGTAAAAAAATCGCTCGTAGAGGGCGCTGTAATAGCGATTTTTGTACAATTTTTGTGCCATTTTGAATATTGTACGAAAAGTGTATGAAGTGTGTATGAAGTAAAGTGTATGAAGTTATGCATGGAATTGAACCAAATTTTATGTGTTTATTTTTGGTCATGTCACGAAGGTCCTCCCTGAATTTGGTAAAATTCTGCCGGAAGGGGGCACTATAATTGCGATGTCTGCACCGTTTTCATTATTGTACCATCGAAAAGTGTATGAAGTTATCCATATAATTCAACCAAATTTTTTGTGCATGTTTCTGGTTATGGCAAACAAGTCCTCCCTGAACTTGAAAAAATTCCGAATGAAGGGGGAGCTATAATTCCGATCTCTGTGCCATTTTCATTATTGTACCATCGAATAGCGTATAAAATTATGCATACAATTGAACCAAAATGTTTGTGCTTGTTTTTGGCTTTGGCCAACAGGTTCTCCTTGAATTTGGAAATATTGCGCGGTAAAGGGGCTCCGTGCTAGCGATTTTTGTATACTTTTCTTGATTTTTCGTAGTTCTATTGCGCATCGGCGGCTCATGCAGCGGCGGGAACTCGCTTCCTGCTATGCCGGCTATTCGCAAACAGCTGATAACGACAGAATAAGGAAAAATTAATAATTTTAACAAATATCATGATATAGATTAACTCGTTTTTAGTCCGTTTAATTGACTTGAGCAGAAATTTAAGATGAAAATCAAAGTTGGTATAGTATTGAACTAATAATATTGAAGTATTAACATGTGTAACTAGGTTTTGAAATATTAAAATGTATAAGATAGAAGAAAGTTTTGGGATTGGCACATCCAACTAGTTTTATGTAAGTGGGCCAGTGACGATTTCTGCAGACCAGTAAACTCTGATGTTTACTGGTCTTTGGGTCGAGTGATTTATTTTTTTAATCAATTCTACCACTGCTGCTTATATCTAATGATAATGTAAATTTAAAGATAACATTTTACTAATATTTTCTTTATCTAATGACAGAAATACTGCAATTAAGTAAAAAAAAAAAAAAAAAATACTGCTAAAAAAAGTGTGAAACTTCTGAATAACTTATATATATATATATTTCTATAATATAGACTGGTACATATTATATTATAAATATGACCCTATAAGTTTTAGTATACAGGCAAAGTTCTTTAATCTACCCAGGTTGGGACCAAAGATTGTGCAGATTATGAGTCTTATGCTATCTCATAAAATGCAATTTTTCAAGTTCTTTTATTACGGAAATTATGTATTTAAAGAGTATTACATTGATAATTCGATATATTTATTATCAAAATTAATTTTTTCTTTTGCAATCAATTCCTTAAATTCGCGTTTTTTTCCATGATCATTTCAAGATTCTTTTTCACCGATCGTTTAACGAAATTCATGCGTTTTTTGCCGTGATTGATTGTTGAAATTCGCAATTTTTTACCATGACCATTTGTCAAAGTTCACGATATTTTTCAACAGCACATTGACAAAATTCACTATGTGTTTACGCAACCTTTTGATGGCATTCGCGATTTTTTACGATTGTTTATCGAAATTCGTACCTTTTTCCACGAGTGATTGACGAAATTAGCAATTTTTTGTGATAGTTTTACGAAATTAGCGATTTTTTCCACTATCGTTTATCGAATTTTGCATTTTCTGCGATCGATTGACCAAATTCATGATTTTTTTACTGCGACAATTTCTCGAAGTTTGGAATATTTTTCAGCAACAGATTGGCAAAATTCGTGATATTAACTTTTGCTAAGCAACGCGGATTATAGAAAATTGCAGATAATGGGTGTGCGGATTATTGATCCTTGACTGTATTTCCTATAGTCTGCAGTTAAAAAAAAAATTGTACTTGCCAGAGATAGATATGGTATTCCCTATTATTCATGGTAATGATATAGATCAACATTTTGGTATTTTAACATAGTATGACATCATAAATACAGAAGTATATTTGAAACTATTAAAATGACCCAATTAGTAATTTATTTAAGCCAGAGAAATCAATGTTATGCATTATCTTTCTATATATATATCTTTCTTATATATGTGTAAGCTTAATTAATATGCATATAAGAGTCACTCAAATCAAAGTGAGACTGTCACTGCAGCAGTAATGGGTTCTGAGTGCCATAGAGGTTAGCAGTAACAGTGGAATATGGTAGTTGGCTGTGAGCTAGCACAGAAGCAAGATGATTGGAATGGTCATATCATGGATGTCTCCTAACATTAGCAGTGCCACCTGCACCACCTTACAGAAACTGAAAACAGCAATTGAGCGTTATTTCTTATGAAACAAAAAACAGAAGAGAACCCATTATATTTTTGGTTTTGGACCTGAATAGAAATTCTTTTTTAGCACTGAAATTAACCTAATTAAAAAAAGTATTTGTAAATGTTACATTGATAAAATTTCTGTTACTTTAAATTAAAATACAAATTATTCACATAATTTGCTTTTAATCTTTAACGTTTTTAAAAATATAATGTAAAGTTAAATCAGAAATTATGCATTATGTATGAAGCTAGTTAAAACTGCCAAAAATGACGGTATAGGAATGTTCAGTACCAACTACAAAAATGAAGAGTGGATTCAATAGAAACAAAATTTTATTTCTCCCATAATTTCAAGATGAACTATATTGCCAAAAATCACTTGACACTTAGGATTTTACACATTTTGTCGAATATCTAGAGAAATACTTCATGCATTCTTCAGGAACTTTGAGAATAGAAAGAAAATGTTTAACTTCACATTTTTCAGCAATCATTTGATCACGAGAGCTATTAGAGAACCAACGACAAATCGAATAACAAAAAATGGTACCTTTCGGTTAGCCGGGCGCTAGTGTAATATATACATGTGTGTATATAACCATTATATATAGCAAATCGTCATCGATTTCCAATTACTAAAATTTATATATATATACAGTTAAACTTGGATAATTCGAAGTTGAAGGTACCAGAGGAAAGTTCGAAATATCCAAAAACTCTAATTACATATATTCTCTCAAAAAGAAGAGATAAATATACAAGAAAGAAAAAAATCACGCATCAAGCATAGATTACGAATCACATTCCAACACATTCAAACAGAATATTGTAAGAAAATTTCACCGTTTAATAAGTTGAAATAGGACGTCTCATTGAACCATTTGGAAACGCATAACACATTAAAAAACCCAAATTCAGCAATTCCCATTTACAATCTGAAAATTATCCAAATTCTTTCAGAAGCCCTGTATATGATATATAGATTTGTATCTATAAAATAAATGCATTCAGAAAATACATACCACAGTTGAAAATTCTCTTTCTGAATTTTCTTCTAATAATTAGAATGGTAAGTGAATTCTTTTGTGCAGCCCTGTATACAAGGTATAAAATTTATACACAATGCGTAACATGCAAAATATTAGTTAAATTTAACAGCGCATACCGAATTTGGAAACGTACTTCCAGCAATAATTGCCCCAAGTCTTAGGATTCATATTTACCCCTACATAATGACATTCCAAACCATCGCTGTTCGTTTCCTTAGAAAGATAGGTAAAATGAACTGTTAAAATATTTTGCACTTTAGCTGAAAAAAAACTCAGGAACATTTTTTATTGCAAATTTTTAAGGGCATTCGTACGAAAAATTCGAATTATCCAAAATAAAATTCGAAATATCCACAATTTTTTTACATTATTTTAATGGAGAATTCTAGGGACTGAGCAAAAATTCGAATTATCCAAAATAAAATTCGAAATATCCACGATTTTTTATATTATTTTAATGGAGAATTCTAGGGCCCGAGAAAAAATTCGAATTATCCAGAATTTCGAATTAAATAAGTTCGAATTATCCAAGTTTCACTGTACATATATATATATGTGGGGTATAATGCAATATATGTACATATACATATATGTACATATACATAGATATGTATATATAACACTGGCACCCGGCTAACTGAAAAGTACCCAAAAACTATATACAGTCCACTCCCTTTAATCCGCAAATGCCTATAATCCGTACTACATTTCAGGTGTAAACAAACATGTAAACAAATAGTTAAAATCTTTTTTTAAAACCCTAATAAAAGTTGACTGATCTGATGAATTTATTAAGAAATTTTTAATGCATTTCTGCATTCATTAGAAGGAAATATTCTGTGTATCTTGTAAATAACTCTTAGACTGTTTTATTCCAAACACATTCAGTGGCTATATAAAAGATTTGCTTTCAAAGAAGGGTTATCTCTTGAGGATAAATATCAGAGTTTATTAGAAAAACAAACTTTTGTTGCTGATCCTGACTCTTAAAAGGCTTCAATATTAAATTTCAGAACATAAATCAATAGCTATAAAGCAAACTACTGTCACTGCAATGTTTGATAGATTAGAAAATAAGTAGAAATGTTTTCCATTAATTTTGGATTATATCGTTTAAATTTATTTCTAATATTAAATGTTTATATACAGTACAGGACCTATTATCCAGAATCCTCGGGACCGAAGGCTTTCCGGATAATGGGTCCTCCCGAATTTTGCATTTTTCCGCGACCCTTTGATGAAACTAGCGTTTATTTTTCAGATCCTTTGACAAAATTAACGTTTTTTTCGCGATCATTTGACGAAATTCGCGTTTTTCCGTGATTCTTTGAAAAAATTTGCGTTTTTTTTGCAATCCTTTGAAGAATTTTGCGTTTTTTTCGATCCTTTGACGAAATTCGCATTTTTTTCGCAATTCTTTGAAATAAATTCGCATTTTTTTCGCGATTCTTTGACGAAATTAACGTTTTTTTTCTGCAATTCTTTGACAAAATTAGCGTTTATTTTTCATGCTCCTTTGACAAAATTTGCATTTTTTTGCAATCCTTTGAAGAAATTTGCGTTGTTTGCGAACCTTTGACGAAATTGGTGTTTTTTTTTTCACGATTCTTTGGAAAAAATTCACACTTTTTTCTCACGATTCTTTGACGAAAGTGGTGTTTTTCACAATTCTTTAACATAATTAGCGTTTTTTTTTTTTTTTTTTTCTGGAATTCTTTGACACAATTGGCATTTTTTTTTCACAATCCTTTGATGAAATTAGCGCTGTTTTCGCGATCCTTTGACGAAATTAGCTCTTTTCCCGAAATCCTTTGGCAAAATTAGTGACTTTTTCTGCGAACAATTGACGTAATTGATTTTTTCGGCGACCATTTGTCGAAATTCGCGGCATTTTTTATGTCCGAACTTACGGACTGAAGACCAATTTTTTTTAATTTTCGGAAAATTCAGAACAGAATCAATCACCCCTTTTGAAATATCTGACTTTTTTTTTTTTTTTTTTTTAAACGAATCGTAATATAAATTAATTTTATACTAAAATTTGAGAGAAAAATTATTTTTTTCCTAATTTCGGATTGGGGGGAAGGGGAGGTGCTCCGTGTTCTCCCGCCACAGAAGTAACATATTTCAGTGGTTACACATTGAAACACAATGGACTGAAAAAACAATTAGTAATCTGTAAAAAGTTCAAAAAATTTTAAAAATTCCAAAATTTTAGTAAAAATTTACAATTTTTTTTTTCTCCAGATTTTGGAATTCTGGATAATGGGTCCTATACTGTATATAATACTCTAAAGGCTCCATTGTTAAACAAGAAAAGCCAGATTGTTTTGCAAGTATCTATTAAAGCTGATTTTATGAATTATGGTCAATTTTGCCCTTAAGTAAATATTATGAGGACAGTTAATGATTTAACTGTACAAACCCAGAAGCAGAGTTTTCTGTGTCTGTCTGCAGCATACTAAAATGTATCTGCGACCCAAGAGTGCTAGACTAAGTCTACTAAAACAACAATATCCCATAAAATAAGAAGAAATTGCCTTTGTAAAGAAAATATAATACAATTATGAAACAAATACTATGAATCTAGAAACTTAAAGTAAATGTCAGCTATTTTTAAGCCCAGCCTTTCTTTTTAAGCTGGTAGATTAATCTGCAAGGCTTAAAATAATCTGCAGCGCCCACTGCCGTGCTGGACAGTTTCTGCTACTGGTTGTACAAACTAAGGAAGATGTCACACGAGCGATTTTGAAAAGCAACCATATCGACGCTCTCTCTTGAGAGTATACGAATCTTTTGGTCTGTTCAGACGAGCGCCCATAAATCGTTGCGGTAAAAATTCCGAAAGACCAATGTCCCCAGTCCCAGTAGCAGAAAGTTATGGTTGTGTCTGCGACAGCAATTTAGTGGGATGAAAATTGTCTGCGGGAGTGGCGTGTTAGATTTTCTTATGTACAAACGTTATGAGTGTTAAAATAAACAGTGTTCTTACTGATTAATACCAGGAATGATTCTAAGTAAAAAAAAAAAAAAAAAAAAATCTGAAATTCACAGCAAATTTTTCGAAAGTTTACAACAGAGGCGGGGCGGGACAGGCAGCGAAAATACACTACCGGCACTAATTATGTGTTTTTCTTCGCACGCTTTTGATGAAATTTGCGTTTTTTCGCGATCTTTTGACGAAATATGCCGTTTTTCGCACTCTTTTGACGAAATTTGCCGTTTTTCTCGATCTTTTGACGAAATTTCTCGTTTTTTTCGCGACCTTTTGACGAAATTTCTCGTTTTTCGCGATCCTTTGACAAAAATAAGCTTTTTTTCGCGATCCTTAACTAAATTTGCGTTTTCTTCACGATTCTTTGACGAACTTAGGGTTTTTTCCGCGATTCTGTGACAGAAATTTGCAGTTTTTTGGCGCCCCTGGGACGAAATTCACGTTCTTCCCGGGACCTTTTGACGAAATTCGCGTTTTTACAGCGATCCTTTGGCAGAAATTTGCGTTTTTCGTGATCTTTTGACATAAGTTTTCTTTTTTTCGTGATCCTTTGACAGTAATCTGCGTTTTTCGCGATCCTTTGACAGAAATTTACGTTTTTTCGTGATCGTTTTACAGAAATTTGCGTTTTCTCGCGATCATTTTACAGAAATTTGCACTTTTTCCGCGATTGTCTGAGTAAATTCATGTTTTTTCCTCGATCCTTTAATAATTTTTTCTTCGGCGATTTTGTGACAGAAATTTGCGTTTTTCTCGCGCCTCTGGGACGAAATTCACGTTTTTTTTTTTTCGGGATTTTTGGATAAAATTCAAGTTTGTACAGCTATCTTTGGCATTTTGGAAATTTACGTTTTTCGAGATCTTTTGACGAAATTCCGCGTTCTTTCCGCAATCCTTTGACATAAATTTGCGTTTTTTCGCGATCGTTTGACGAAATTCCCGTTTTTATAGCGACCCTTTGACGATAAATTATCGATTTTTTGTGCTAACAATTGTCGAAATTGATATTTTTCGGCGATCATTTGTCGAATTCGCGATATTTTTTATCAGAATTTTCGTTTTTTTTTTTTTTTTAAATTGGCAAATTTATCTGCAAGGTCCAAAATAAATCTGCGACGCACGTCGCGCGTCACTCACTTTCTGCTACCGGGCCAATGTCAGACGGGCGTCAGCATTGTGAATGGATAATACTTAAGCAAAAAAGACGCCCGTCTGACATTGGTCTAAGTACAGTTATATCATTAACTGTCATAATAAGTCTTATTTGGATTGATTCAGTTTCTTTTCTTTTTCTCCTTTTGAAACTTTATAAGAATAAAAAAACATTCAACGACTTTAGTTAATTACATTGATTAAATAATAGAAGAGGTAAGGTGTAGCAACTTTTATATGAAATGAAATTAAAAAAAAAAAAAATTAAAATGTGAATTTTCTTCCCTTTCAGGAACTGAGTTAAAATGAAATTAACAGGGTAAGAGAAAAGGAGCTTATTTGGCTAGTGTGGCAAAATTTTTAATCACCATATTACAAAGTTTAATCACCTACTGGTGAGTAGTTATTTTCAACTTTAACTAGAGCATTAACTCGAAGTAATTTTTCAATTTGTTTCATTTTAGGAGAGATGTAGTATATAAACATACAGGTACTTTAGCGATTTCATTCTTTTAAAGCAAAATATATGCTGAGAAATTATTAAACATAGTCTACCTAATGCAATAAAAGGACTTTGAAAAGCATGAGGATAAATATTTCTGGTTTTTTTTTTTTTTTTTTTTTTTTTTTAATCATTTATAGATACCTAATTTTGCTTTTGTCCAATCAGGATGAAATTCTTTATCACATCAGTCACAGTTAAGCACTTTTTGCTTCAATATACAGTCAACTCTCTCTAATCCGCACAGCTTGGGACCAAAGGTTGTGCAGATTATAGAATTTTGCCGATTATAGGTCATTACTTTGTTTACATTTTTTCCCCTGTAAATTTACAGTAAATTAATTATTGATGCATAAATTAATTGATAAAAAAGATAGATATTGTAACACATTGGGTTGCTTAATTGAAAAAAGCATTATATTTGAGGAAATATTATTATAATTATTTCTTTTTACAGTTGCTTTTGTCTATTTTTATAATTATCAAACAAAGTATCAGTTATATTTGTTTGAGAACTTCTTTTGGTCTAGTATTTTTTATTGGAGTCTGTCTACTTATAGTCATTATTTGTTGTTCTGTAACAAAATTGAAGAAAATCTAGATATTTATGAACAATAGCCAAACTCTGCTGAAGAGTTACTTTTCCAACTTCTTCATCAGACTGTGTGAGAATTATCCTGATTTTCAGTAGAGTTTAACAGAGTAGTACTTTTAATGACATCATCTGGTGAAATTTTCTGTATCTGGAGCTTCATTTTGGGAGGACATTCATCCAATTATATTTCTCTCCACTGAAGAAATCAGACCCAACAGTTAGTGAGTTTTTAACAAACATAAAAGATCTGCAGATTTCTGTTTTGCATTATCCAAACTGAAGCCACCAAAGTCTATATATTTACCTAAATGCTGGACACACACACACACACACAAAAAAAAAAACCTGATTTTCGACTTTTTCCCCTCTATTTGAAAAATAAATTTTTACTTCATTGAAATGCTCAAATTTAGGGCAGCAAAAACTGAATACCAATTGTCGATCAAATTAACTCCATTTTAAATTTCTTTCACAAAGTTAATGGTAACTGAATTTTCAATGTTTACATTTGAAACAGTGTGCAGATTATAGGCGTTTGCGGATTAGAGAGAGTTGACTGTATTTTAATACAAATAATAAATATTCGATAAATTAAGCTAATAAATGTTCATTTCCAAAGCAAAGATAAGTAAACAGGCTGAAACTTCTAATCAGTCCTATAACATTTAGTGTACAAGGATTCAGTGAAGCTGGGGTTGAAAATCTCAGAGTTACAAGGAAGGATTGAAGAGGTAGTCAAAATTATTGGCAAAACATGTTGAAATACCTTTACAATACTTATAAAGAGCAAAATTTGATTTTCCTGACACTACAATTTCAAATACTTAGTTTTTATAATAATAAATTTTTTCCCAATTCTTTCTTGGAAGTTTCAAATTTTTGTAACTCTTTTCTCAGAGTTTTCAAATTTGACTGACTTTTCCTCAGGAATGATTTCCCTGACTTTCCCAGTTCATATACATTTTCCTGACTTTTCCAGATGGCTAGACACCCTGTCAGGGTTCGTAAATATCATGATATTTTCGAAAATATCGAAAATATCCGATATTTTGATATATATCCGATATTTTCAAAATAGTCAACTTACTGCTGATAATGAATATTTTCAAGCATAATATAAATTAGAAACTAAAACATATTGCAATTAACATACAAAACTTAAACAATAGCATTCTAAAATGCATTTCTCTCTTTTTTTTTTTTTTTTTTTACTTAGAACAAAATTGAAAATGTAATAATTGAAAACAGATACAATTTGCATATATTTGCATACATTTTGCATATGTATATAAACTATAGGATTTGTATCAAGTATCGAGAAAGTTTTATATTTTATAAAATAAAATTTTAAATACAAATTAGTTTTTTTTTTAATTGAAGAATTTTAACATAAATGTAAGCTTGTCTTATTGTTTATTCCCTAACCTGTAGTACAGTTTAGACTCAATTAAACCAAAATCAGAATATTCTTTTCTAATAATGCTGTATATAAGATTATGTAAATTACAGTTTCTCTTTCAATGGCTGTTCTGAATTGTCTATCATAATTATTAGTTCTACATTTAAAAATAAAAGTTTTAAACATAAAGCATAGAAAAGATATTTGTAAAAAAAATTTCTTGTATTCTTTGCCTAGAAAAGTCACTGCCAGAGACAAAAGTTTTTTATCTACAGAATGGCACAGTCAATAACAGTTGAAAGTTTCATTTACACTTGTTTTGACTGAAGAAAATATCAAAATTATCTTGCACATTGATATTTTAAAAATAAATATCAAATATACAAAATATCAAACATCTTGATATTTTGAAAATAAATATCAAGAATTTGAAAATATCGAAAATATCAAATATCTTGATATTTTAAAAATAAATATCGGATATATATCAAGATATATATCATGATATATATCAACGAACCCTGCACCCTGTAATAAATAAATAAACATAGATCAAACTTCCTACTTACTTGCATGTAAAGCTGGCACAGCAGCATTTGTTTCTACACAACAAATGATAGTCAAGGCATTTGATGGCACCATCTCCGATTTTGTTCGCAACAGAAGAGACTTCTCTATAAACTCATGCCATCCCCAGTCGTCATTAACATTAAAAGTATGAGTAGCTTTCAATTCACCTGCAATTACATTATTCGCTGTCTTAATGCCAATGCTAAACGCAACAGTCACGGGAGATGAGTCAGTTATGTCACTATCAGTATCTCTGCATAAAAAGAGTGAAATATACTCAGTTGAATTAAAGGCAGTTTTGCCATTCGGATTAATTTGAATATACCAAGCAGAATTTGATAGATGGAAATGTGGACTTCGATACATTGTGTCCTTTCCGGAATATGAAAAAAAGTTACATATTTTCCATTCATATTTACAACTTATTGTAGAACCTTCACCAATATTCTTCATCATGGACATTGTAGCGAAGAAATGCTGAGCATCAACTACCTGCCAATGAGAAAATATAGGCATATAAGAGAGGAATAATAAAAACAATGCATTACAGTAGATTCCCTCAAATCTGCACATCATCGCAGATGTAAACAATGAAACTTTCAATTCAGATGGAGGGGCAAAATTACAGAATTTTTTTGTTTTATATCATTCTGTATGTATTTTAATATCAGGGTTCATACTCTCTTTCCATAATAAAATTCAAGCACCTTACCCAAATTTCAAGCACCTTTCCGGAAAGGAAAATTTTAGTGTTACAAAATACCAGAGTACAAAAGTACCTAGAGAAAAAAAAAATTTCATTTTCACATATGTTTTTAGGCTAATGCCATACATACAGTAGCGAAGGCTTAAATGTGAAATGTTATGAGAAAGTCTTCAAAAAAAATAAAGAAAATCTTTTTGCATTCTACTTTGAAAGTCACTTGTGACACTACATAGACAATTGATAATTTTGCACTGTTATGATATTAATCAGGGGTAATTAGGAGTAAAAAAAATCTGAAATTCACAGCAAATTTTCTGAAAAGTTGCAGCAGGGGAGGGGGGGAAGGGGGAATGTGGTAACCACTCCCGGCACTAACTATGCGTATTTTCCGCAGCCCTTTAATGAAATTTGCGCTTTTCATGATCTTTTAACAAAATGTGTTTTTTTTTTCTTTTTTGGTGATCCCTTGATGAAATTTGCATTTTTCATTTGTGATCGTTTGTCAAAATTTGCAATTTTTTGATGATCTTTTAAGGAAATTTGAGGAGATTTTTTGCGATCTTTTGACGAAATTTATGGTTTTTTTTCGATCTTTTGACAAAATTTGTGGTTTTTTCGGGATCTTTTGAAAAAATTATGGGATTTTTCGCAATCTTTTGACAAACTTTATGGGGTTTTTTGCAATACTTTGACAAAATTTACTGCGTTTTCGCGCTCTTTCGATGAAATTTGTGGGGTTTTTTCGTGATCTTTCGACGAAATTTGTGGGTTTTCACGATTCTTGGATGAAATTTTTGTTTTTTTCCACAATTCTTGGATGAAATTTTTGGTTTTTCCTGCGATTCTTGGACGAAATTTGCATTTTTTCCACAATACTTTGACAAAATTTGTGGGGTTTTTTTGCGATTCTTTGGCGAATTTTGCGTTTTTCTGCGATTCTTTGCTAAAACTTGAGTTTTTCCCGCAATCCTTTGATGAAATTCATGATTTTTCTGCAAACGATTGAATAAATTAATTTTTTTCGGTAACCATTTATCGAAATTCGGGATATTTTTTGTCTGATTTTCGGATTAATGACAGATTTTTAAATTTTCAGAAATGAATGCCTTAAATTTTTGGAACAGAATCTAAATGAATTTTTTCATGACTTGCCTTAATTTGAAAACATCCACTAAATCCTTTTCAAAAAGGCATATTAAACACTCACAAAATAGAAAAAATTGCTTATTTCAGCATGAATAATTTATTGCATTTTAAATACTTTTTTCACAATTTAAGAACTTTAACTACATTTTCTATTTCTTTTTTATCTAAAACTTCAGACTCTTTTTCTTTTACAGTTTATGTGGTCCACATCGCCGTTTTCTCTATTGTCCATTGAGAGACATTTTACATTGGAAGAATTTCCAATCTTGCGATCGGCAGTAGCAACAAATACAGATCTTTTCATTTTCTTTTGTAAAAACTTAATTCTAGAGAGGGAAGGGAGAAGGGAACAAGGCGAAGTACAAATGCTCGTACTCTGACCTCCTGAAAGGAAAACGACCTCAGACCAAATATTTTCACCTGATTAATTAACTTTTTATTTTTTTTAACATTTGCAACTCTTATTTTATTTTATTTTGAACATCTGAATTAAAAAAAAAAAATTAAGCACCTATAAAAAAAGTAATAAAAATTAAGCACCTTCATTAAAGTTTAAACAAATTCAAGCACTTTCAAGGACCTTTTTTCTCTCTTAAAAATTCAAGCACTTTTAAGCACCGTATGAACCCTGTAATATGCAATTCTCAATAATATGACTGAACTTGTAGTTTTTTATGAAGGAAGTATAGATTGATTTCTGAAAAAAATAAATAAATAAATAAATAAAGATGATGATATCACTGGTAATTGCAAGCTTTTTATCAAATATATTTATGTATTAATCAAGCATTTTTGGTTATTAAGATTGGCTAAATCTGAAATAAAACTTCCTTACTTTAATGATTCTAATGTGAATTAATAGGGTACCTTTATGGGGAAAGCTTCATTGAATAATTCAAGGAAATATCTTATTTTTATTATGCATATTTAATTATACATTATTAATTATATACTTAACCTTTACTTGTAATAATTTTTAAAATTATCTTTATTTTTTTTTTTTTTATTACTTTACTTATTTTAGTATTTTACTATATTGCAAGCATTCATTATAATTTTGATTGCATTATTACACATTCAAATTACTGTTTACAAAATGTAAACAAAGCAATGACCAGAAATCCGCACAACCTTTGGTCCCAATCTGTGCAGATTTGAGAGAGTCTACTGTATTAGAATATTAATAAACAAGAAAAGTTTAGCATTGAAATATTTTGCACAAATTTCATGAAATGTAACCAAATTGTATTAATATCTTTCACAATGTTTTCATTTTGCATGACTAGATTCCCAAACATCAAACTTTGCAATGTTAACTTCTTGAGGTACCTGTATCCAAAGTGAAGGGTGATTCATTAAAAAACTAATTAATAGGTCTAATTTTTATAATTTTCCTATATATACTCTCTAATGTTCAAGTATATAGTTTTTTTTCATTTGAAAATATTCAGAATTTCTTTGAAAAATCAGGTCAACAAAAACCTGACTCAGTGTAATGAAAACCCAACCCTGAAACAAGCAACTATTTGATTATAGGACAGGATTGGCGGCTAGTTTTATATTCATATTCAATCGTAACGCAATTTAAAAAAAAATTCTTTGAGGTAGATTTCTCTAGAAAATATCTTAATATAAGTGTATGGCAGTGATTAGTTTTCAAAAAGTGGTAGAACAAAAAAAGAGCCCACAAGGATGTATATGTCCTGACCAAAGGTCCTGATCAAATGGTCAAAGTCAACCTGAGTCGAATCAAGAAAAAAAAAAGGAACGACAACCCGCCTTGATATGTGCCGCAGATCAGGTCATGTCAGTTTTGGGGGAAATTGGGTTAACCAGCCCAATGCTAACTCTACCTGAGACTGGTTTTGCAGATTTCTGAGTTGTGTGGAATTCAGATTATAGTCTGAAGAGGAAGGCAGAAAATGATTAAGGAAATTTTTGCTGACAGAAAATCATTGGTGAAAATTTTTTATTCCTATGGATCACAAAATATGCAAATTTTGTGACTTGTTGGTCATGTTTGTGTGCTGATTATCTCTTGACCAATTGAATTTCATGATTTTTTCCAGACCATTTGTCAAAATTCACGATATTTTCTTGCGATCGACTGACGAAATTCATTATTTATTTCTGAGATATTTTGATGAAATTAGTGATTCTTTTCTTCGATTGTTTGTTGAAATTTGTTTTTCCGCAGCAGTCAACTGACAAAATTTATTTGAGATTGAATTGTGCAATCAATGCACTGAAATTCTCAAATTTTTTGTGCGATTCTTTGACTAAATTTGCGATTTATTTCTGAAACAAAGGTTGATGAAATTCTCATTTCCCCCCCCTGCAACTGATGGACAAATTTGATTTGTTTTCTGTGATTTTTTTTCCATGCAATCAATTGACAATAATCGCTGTTTGCTTCCCCAATCTTTGCAATTTTTTCCACGGTCCTTTTAGGAAATTATATTTTTTCTGTAATTAATTTGCCAAATTAACTATTTTCTTTAAGTCCAATTGGCAAAACTTACGATTTTTTCCAGTGGTTGACTGGCAAATTAAATTAGTAGTAATTATTAAGTATGCAAATATTCAATAACTGACATTTTTATGAATTTGTAACTGACAAATGGTGTCAGGCCCTGGTAGAACAACTTAAATTTTAATGGTATTGACTACAAGATAAATTTAATTTATTATTATTATTTTTTAATAGATCAAATAATAGTTTTCAACTTCCTTTAGCATTATCAATAATTAACACCTGTCGGAGACTGCTGCAACGAAATTACTGGAATCAATAACTTAACCGGCATGCTAAAGGTCAAAACTGGGAAATTTCATCACTGGCCAGTAACCAGTTTTATAAGTGGCCATTTCTTTAAACTAGCGGCCACTTTATTTAAAAATACTAAACAGTAAACTTTTGTTAAAATTTCTATTAGTATTAAATCTAAAATTGAATAGTACAAATAAATATGCTAATATAAACATACTGCAACCAGAAAAAATAGAATAACATGATGAAATGCAAAAAAATTTTACTCTCTCCTTGTAGGAAAGTGGCCATAAGGTGGCCGGTGACAGTCGATTTTTTAGTAGTCACTTTTTTCTCATTCATTGGCCCTATGGCTATTGCTAATTTTGACCTTTATGCCATGTCCCCTTCCAATAAAGCTAAATTAAATAACTATAAGCTAGAAACATGTTTTGATTTCAACAAGTATAACTTTAAGAACAAATTTAAGATGGTTGCATTACAAATAGATTTTTAAAAAGAACTACCGTAATTTTAGAAGTAAGATGAATGCCTTAAGATTGTACTTTTTGTGTTCTCAACAGTTTCTTCCTCATTAAATACGTTTTTGGCCTACTAGTGGTAAATATATTGACACCAAAATAAAAATAAGTGTCTAAGTTATAACTAGATGAATTTACATTGCAAAATATTACAAAAAATTGTTTATTCGAGTTATGCAATTAAGAATAAAAATGACTTCATGAATGTGTCAGAAAGTAGCCCAAATGGATTAGAGAAAAAAAATTGCAAAAGGTGGAAATTTTTTTTTTATCAGAATTTATTTGGCAAGATACCTTGCAATGTTCGGTTAACAAGCCTTCAATATTCAACCAACCGAATATTCGGCAAAAGGGCCGAATACCGAATATTCGTCCTATCCCTAATAAGTAACATTCACTTTAAACTTTAATCCCAAAGTGAATATGACTAATATTCTAATAGTACTTTGCAAAAACACTCCACTTTTTCTGGATACATGACAGCAGTAGATCTAGGTTTGTTATTTTAGTGCGGAAGGAAACTATCTTTGAAACACTCAATGTGTTTTGTGCCAACATTTTGTACAGATTGTCACACTTGTCTTGTTACTGCTGCAATTGCAAACATAGTAAAGGACATAAGATAAGTGTTGGATTTTTTTTTTATGTGTTCATTATGATCTTAGAATACAATTTGACCAGCTATTTTAAGTGAGTGGTGTATGTATTTGATTTAACAGTTGAATTACTTGGCGATACTTACAAGTATCGCACACTGGAAGTTAGATACAGTATGGAACCATTTATCTGGAAACCAGTTAACCAGTTATCCGGAATGATATTTCTGACTGATTTCAGAATCTTTGCACAAAATGGTGTCATATACTGCCAGTTTGACATAGGCTTTACTTGAAACAATTGTATAATTTGATAACAACATCTAGTATTTGTTGTCATCAAATTTAGTTGCATTTTGGATGTTTTAATTTTTATGCAGAAGAATTTTAGTTCCTAAGGGATTCCCATAGACTGCCTTCTTTTAAACTCTGACTAACTTTTGATTTTTCTTGCATTGATTTATCCAAGTAATCTAATAATTTAAAATCAGAAATAATGCCACAACCACACATATTCCACAAAACTTATCCAATGGATGTTGCTTTAATGCACAACCAGTTAACCGGAAAAACCAGTTATCCAGAATACATCTGACCCCAAGCATTCCGGATAAATGGTTCTGTACTGTAATTACACAGATGAAAAGTGAACAAGCTTTTGTCTATCGTTTTTAACTGCTTTATAATGTAATTACTAAATTGTAGTGCAGTAATGCTTTTCCTGGTATTTCTTTACTGTTTCATTATTATTTTTTATAAAAAAGTTGTGGCATCGGCTCTTTTTTGCTATGCTAGAAATGACATATGTAAATTCATGCATTGCATATGTGGAGATGCATGAGAACATGTTGTTCCTGGAATACAGGCATCGCATAACTAGCAGGGATGTAGTGGAGGGTATACGCAGGTATACGCCGTATACCCTCTGGATTTTTTTAAGGAGTACCATATACCCTCTGTTTCTCATGAAAACTACAGTATATACTAGGGGTTGACCGAATACCGAATAGTCGATTTGGTATTCGGTGATTCGGCATGAAAACCGAATATTCGGCTCCGGCCGAATACTTTTAAGTATTCGGCCGAATAATTGGGGATAGTTATTTTCTTAGAAGTAGAAAAATTCTCTTTTACTTAGAAGTAGAATAGGCTAAACGATGAGTTTTAGTATTATATGTATGAGTTCAGAGTTCAGCTGCACTACAAAAAACAAGTCAAAGACCATTTTTAATTTAAAAAAAAAAAAACTTTTTCCTTCCTAAAATAGCCTACATAGGGGTGGGATCAAAACAACTGTCTGCGATAGAGATAAAAGAAAGTAAGGAAGATGGGCATCTTTTCCTTATCATTTAAATTTATTTAATGTGCATTTTTTTAAATATACTTTTCAAATAAGTACATCAGAGTTAATCTCTGTATATCTAATGTTATTAAAGAAAATACACACATCAAATAAGCCTATCATACAGCTTTTATAACCATTAAATTAAAATTGCTCAAATTTGTTATCTTCATCACCACAATGTTAAAATATTAATCACAATATAAATATGCATCAATAATTTGACAGAAAATAGTTAAATGTATGAGTTGATGTGATACCTTTTGTATTTGAGAACATCCCTATTCAATGTGTTTATAATTAGACTTAGACAATCAGTAAATCAGCTTAATGGCAGCATTGTTTCTTTTTATTTGAATGAACTTTTGTTTTTCTGACAAGCCTTATTTTTAATAGTAGCCTGTATAGTTTAATATTTTCATGGATTATTTTGGGTATTAACTAGTGATAAAATAATAATAAATAAGTGATGGGTTAATGAATTTGTGAGGGGAAAGAAGTCATTAATTTTTTTGTGTGTAATTAGATTTAACAATAAAAATGTAATTGAATTAAATTATTAAGAGTTTAATTTTAATTCAAGTTTATTAAAATAGCTGATATATGCAAAAATGTGTATTAAAATTTTTAAGTATTCGGTCGCCGAATACCAAATATTCGGTGTACACTTTGACCGAAGCTTCGGTATTCGGCAGAATTGCTGCTTCGGTCAATCCCTAGTATATACAATCTAGGGTACACTCTATGCCTTGAGCGTATACCCTCTGCTTAGAGCGAATACCCTCTGTCTTTTTTACGACTACATCCCTGATAACTAAAGAACCATGCCCATCATGGCTGGGTGGTTAAGGCACTATGACTACACCGCTGATCGTTTGAGAGTGTAGGTGGGCTGCGGGTTCAACTCCCGCTGACTCCGTTGCACACTCCTTGTGGTGCTCCCGGATGTAATGCTCTGTTTTTCTAAATTTCCCTGAGCTATCTTGTCCTTGCATATTGACAATGACTTATAAGCGGGCCCTTGATGTCAAGCACAAAAGTCAGATGTATGTTTTCAATAAATATATAAATAAACTAAAGGACTAGTAACAAGATCGAAACCTAAAAAAAGAAAAATATTTTTAATGCTATCAAATTTTAATTTTTACTCATTTGTCATGTGTAAAATAAAACTATGTCAATTGATTATTTTTTTATTGTTAACTTTTGAGTGTCTTCCTGTTATTTATCATTTGTAAAAGTTTGAATTTTATTTGAAATATCATGTGGGTTTTCTGTTAAGAGAATATTTTAGGCATAGTGCACTGATGGTATTTTAAAGAACCACTTTAATCAGCTCTAATGAATTAAATTTCTCACTGGTGAGTATTTTTTTTATGTATATCCTTTAATTTTCATTGAAGTAGCTGAAAAAAGAATATTAAATGAAAAAAATGCAGTAGATAAAGGGTTAAGGAATTTGTGAGTGGAATGTCATTAAATTTGTGTTATTAGATTTAAGAATGAAAATGTAACTGAATTAAATTAGTAAGAATTTAATTTGGTACTTTTCGGTTAGCTGGGTGCCAGTATTATATATACATATATATATATGTATGTGGGAGGAAAATTCACACAGGCTTCAACAGGAACTACTACTGTTTAACTCGTTAAAATGTTTAATTGAAACTTTTAAACTTCTAGATTACATGATACTAAACTACTAACATTTATCTGACATACAACACAGCACGACATTTAACGTTTAATTGAATAATATCAGTAGCACGGGTCTACAGCGATCCCGTCTAAAAAAAGTAAAAGCGGGCAGCGCCCAATTTAAAATCAGCTAGGAGAGAGCACCGCTCTCCTCCGACGCAGAAAATCATCTCTCCCAAACTCCAGCGTTCGGCCTTCCGTTTTCGTTAGCTCATCAACTTCTCGTGAGAAATGGACTTCGCCTTCTTCCGACATCTGGTCTGGGCTATTGTTCGCCACTACATTCGTCCATCCTGACCATTCTGTGTCCTCACAGATCATCCACCATATAGACTGGACTGGTACCGTCCGACTTTCATGGATCCTGAAAAATACTGGAAAACACACACAAAAACAAACAACATGACAAATATGCAATATCAAACTACGTATACAGACGAACACAGTCTTTCCATAAAAAAAAGAAAAAACACAGTTTCAGTTCTTTTTTTGCTAAATATAGTCCAAAAAAAAACACAATGCGCAGGTGAGTTCATCACGTGGATACAGTCCTATGAACAGTTTTTAAATAGAGAGTTTTTTTTTTGTATAAAACAGTAAAAAAAAAAACATGTCCAGATGACAGCACAGTCACTTTTGATAAACACAGTAAAAAAAAAAAAAGATGAGACGATGCAAAAAAAAAACACATAAAAATATCAGCTTGGATTAGCACTATATTTTTTAGGTTGAAGAAGCCCACGGCTTCATGTGATCGGCTGCAGTAGAGGTCACTCTTGGACCCTCTTGAAAGCCCACTTTTTCGACATCGTATCGATCATTGCGCTTCACTTTGATCACTTTGTATGGACCAAGGAATTTCGGTCGTAGCTTCATACCGACCCCAAATTGGGTTCGTTGGATTGCAACTAAATCACCGATTTTATAACATTTCGCTTTTTTGCGTTTACGGTTGAAAGTTTTGCGATTTTCCTCCTGAATTTTTAATATATGTTGTTTCGCGATATTTCTGCTATTCAGTCTTTCCTCGACAAATGCGTTTTCATGTTCCTCATCAAGAATTTGTTTTATTCTTAAATCTTCCCTATTTCTGATTTTTACTCCCGTTAAAAGCTCAAAGGGTGTGTATTGAGTGCTTCGGGAAATCGTACTATTCATTATTCGTTGAACAGCCGGTACGTATTTGTACCACTTTGACGGATCGTCGATACTTAATTTAGCAAGGATTGATATGAGTGTTTCCTGTTGTCGTTCTACCTGTCCGTTTCCTCTGGGTATTCCCGTTGTAATTAGAACATGCTCAATATTTTCGTCTTCGAGATACTTTTTAAACTCACTGGAAGTGAAGGCGGCACCTCGGTCGCTGATTATTCGCTCTGGGTTCCCGAATGTAGCTTGTTGAATTTTTAATTTAGAAATTGCTTCCTTTGCAGATGTAGTCTTGACTGGATAGAACCACACGAATTTGGTAAAAGCGTCCACTACAGAGAATATAAAATTGTAGTTTTTGTTGGTCGAGGGCATTGGGCCTAAGTGGTCGACATGATAAGTTTGGAGAGGGGAATCATGTTTAGGAATGGGATTTAGCAATCCTTCACCTTTCCCTCGCTTTCGGTTGTACAGGATGCATTCTACACAATTTCCTATAACACTTTCGATTTGTTTTCGAAGATTAGGGACATAATAATCCTGCTTTATTATCGCTTCGGTCTTCGCTACAGCGTAATGCCCTTTATTATGAATTTCGCGAATAATTTCTTTCTGCATAATTTCCGGTACCATAATTAGTTCTCTACCATCTTCATATTTGTACACCATATTTTTCCTAACAAAATAATCTTTACTTTCATTTTTCTCAACTAGTGTTTTGATAGTTTTAATGTAATCGTCTTCGTTTTGTGCTTTGGTTAATTTTGTTGTAATTTCATCATGCGAACGTGTTGTGACTAATACGGTGTTACGACTCAACGCATCAACGTGTTTCATTTGACTTCCGGGCCTGTGGACAATTTGATAATCGAATTCTTGTAGGAATAATGCCCACCTTGCTACTTTTGGCGTAAGATCTTTCTTCTCTAATGTTTTTTGAAAAGCGGAACAGTCAGTTACTATTTTAAATTTATTCCCTAACAGGTATGTCCGGAATTTCTTTAATGCTTCAATAACAGCCAGCGCTTCAAGCTCGTAACTACTATATTTGGCTTGGGCGGGTGTTGTTTTCTTACTCATGAAATGAACGGGGTGTAAGTTTCCATAATCGTCTTTTTGTAACAAGACTGCTCCAAAACCTAAGCTGCTAGCATCCGTGTGTAACTCTGTCTCGGCCCCTTGTCTAAATATGTGCAACACCGGTTTATCCGATAATTTATTTTTCAATGTTTGGAAAGCTTCCTTTTGACTCGCTCCAAAATTAAATTCGTTCTCCGTTTTCAGGAGATCACTTAAGGGTTTAGCGATTCTAGCATAATTCGCTATATATTTTCTAAAATATCCAGTTAACCCTAGGAAACTCTGGAGTTGTTTCTTATTTTGTGGCTCAGGGAATTTCTCAACGGCTAATGTTTGTGTCTCTGAAGGGCGAATTGTTCCGTTTTCCACTATGTATCCTAAAAATTCGATCCTTCTTTTCAAAAACTGGCATTTAGAAAAATTGAATTCGAGACCATACTCTGATGCTACCTGAAACACGCGTTTCAGTTTAGAAAGCGCCTCTTCTTCAGTCTTCGCAGGGACGATTATATCGTCTAAGTACACGGAAATCGTTTTATCTCTTATTAACTCTCTGAGGCATGCATATATGTAGCGTTGGAAAAACTGCGGGGCGGAGCTTAAACCAAAAGGCATTACATTATACTCGAACTGGGAATTATTTGTAACAAACGAAGTAAATTGTTTACTGTCCTCATCGACTTCTACGTGGAAAAAACCATTCTTTAAGTCCAATGTGCTAAAAACTTTATTTTGCCCGATCTCGTCTAAAATATCATCTATTACTGGAAGGGGGTAATTATCCCTAATTATCTTTCGATTAAGCTTTCTGTAATCAACGCATAATCTGTAATCGCCATTTTTCTTTTTGGCTAAAACAATAGGCGCGGCGTAACTCGAACAACTTTCTCGTATAATGCCTTTATCAAGCCATTCCTGGACTTGTTTATCAACAAACGCTTGTTCTGCAAATGCTAATCGCCTAGGTCGGTGCGTAATCGGTATTTCATCGCTCAATATTATTTTAACTTTCAAGTTAGCACTTTTTATTTTCTCAGGCTTGTAATTCTCAACTAAGTTAATTAATTCCTTTTTTAAACCGCAGTCAATTATGTGAGTAAGATCAATTTCGTTTATATTAACCGAATTTACCATTTCTGCTAAGTAAACAGATTCATACTTAGGAGTGTCAGTTAAGCATTCTTCAATCATGGGAGTGTCTATGGAATTTGACCGCAAGCCTGGGATGGTCATGGGAATGTTTACAACATCCGACTGCGAGACTGACTTGGCCATGGGAATGTTTACAACATCTGAAGGAGTGTCTAACTTCGGAATTTTTAAGGAAACCGCAGTTATCATATTAACAGTATAATTTTTCTCCTTATTTCGCTTACTCATAACTTTAAGGCCATTACCAGATATTTCAAAATTTAATTTACTTAAACAATTATTTCCGAGGATCATATCATATTGTAAATTATTTAAAACGTAAATATCACAATAGATACTAATATTATCAATTGAAATGTCGGTATTGAAAAAACCCTTCGGACTCACTCCTTTTCCGCTAATTCCTGTCAGTTTCACATCGTTTTCATTTAATTTAGGGCATCCTAAACTCTTATAGATGTCATCATTAACCATTGTTACGTCAGATCCGGAATCTACCACACAGCTGACCTTTTTCCCCATAATTTCAATAATTTTGAGGATTTTATCCGATGGGCAGGAATTTTTATTCGCAGTGTTTACTGATTTATTATTATGGAAGTTACTTTGCTCAGCCCTATGTTCGGTTTCTTTGCCTCTAAAATAAGTTGGCCCTTCTTTTCTTCTGGGACATTGATTTGATTTATGGGAGGCGTATTCATTACAATAAAAGCATCTAATTTTGAAAGGGTTAGCGTTATTCCTCGTGTTAAGATAATTTTTTTCATATTTGCTACTCTGCGGAATGTTATTTCTGTTAAAACTTTTGTTTTCAACATTTTGAGTAAAACGCTTTTTAACATCGTTATTGGGACTTCTCGGTTCGGAGTTTTTCCTGATAATATTGCGAGCTGCCTCATAATCATCAAGCTTACTTATAAAATCTGAGACCTTCGTAAACTTAGGCAAGTCATCAATAAAATGTTCCCTTATCTCAAGCGGTAATCTCTTCCTTATTTGGTCAATAACCAAAATGTTTTTTAAATCATCAAAAGACGAAATGTTAAGACCCGTAAGCCACTGTTCCAAAAAATTAGTAATTTCAAATGAAAAATCTCGCCACGAGGCCGAATTTTCCTTTCTATGCGAAAAGAATTTTTGTCTAAATTGTTCTGGACTCAGTTTGAATCTTTTCAGTAATAACTGTTTCACGTAATCGTAATCATTGGAGAGTTCCTCCTTTTCGCGACCTATTATGTTTACTATTTCCAACGGTAACAGACCTAACAAATAAGTTACCCAATTTTCCTTTTCTACGCCCAAACGCTTGATTTGGCGCTCAAACAATGTAAGGTAAATACTAATTTCTTCTTGGTGGTTGTACTTTGTAATTAATTTCAAAACATCGGGGCTTTTAATCCCGCTACTCAATGTTGGTATTTCGATTTTATTTTTCGCGGCTATTTCGAGTTCAAGTCTTTTGAGTTCGAATTCGCGTTTGCTCTCTTCTTCTAATAGTATTTTTTTTTCGGCTTCTTCCCTTTCAGCAACAATTCCGGCTAGAAGATTTTTTATAACATCTTCATTATAATTGCTCGATTTAATGATCATGTCCGAGAGTTGTGGCTTAGTAGAGCTTTCTGGAGCTTCTAGCCCCAATTCCCGCACTACCCCTAAAAGGTCTACCTTCTTGGCACGTACTAAATGCGCCATTATTTTTATTTCCAGCTTAATATCAATTTTTTTATAGCAACACAAACATATAAAAAGGAACTCACTTACTTTTAAAGGGAAAATCCTTTCTTGAAAATATAAAACACAATAATAAAATAAAAAATGGTTTGTGCGAGCTTGTACCACCACCGGTACATTCGCTGTGTGTAAAATGAATATTTTTATCACATGCGTAAGAGAAAAAAAGACGAATCAAAGCTCACGACAAAAAAAGCACAGTGAGCCAAAAATTAGCCAAAACAGCCTACAAAAAATAAATCACTAGGCTGAGTATATCGCACTAAAACCACATAAAAAACAACAGCCCACAAAAATAAATCACTAGGCTGCATTAATTGATTTGATCGCACAAAAGCTCACTAAAAAAAACACACCGTGAGCCAGTAACTATCACATCACTCGCGAGAAAAAAAACACAGACTCACACAAAAAAAACACTGTGAGTCGTTCACACTCGGGGATCCTTCGGCCCGTGAAATTAAGAAAATATTTGGAGCATTCGTTGCACCCAGGTTGCTCTTTTCCTGATTCTTTCGAAGCAACTCCGCAGCTTACACCAAATCCTTTGGATCCGAGTAGTTGTAGATTCAGATTCCGTCCAGGTTGTAGGATGTCCAAATGTCCAGGGGATTGATTTCAAATTTCAAATCGTAAAAAAGAACTTGTTGAATCCGGTAATTCAGTTCATATCCAGGCCGGGCCCACAAAAATTTGTGGGAGGAAAATTCACACAGGCTTCAACAGGAACTACTACTGTTTAACTCGTTAAAATGTTTAATTGAAACTTTTAAACTTCTAGATTACATGATACTAAACTACTAACATTTATCTGACATACAACACAGCACGACATTTAACGTTTAATTGAATAATATCAGTAGCACGGGTCTACAGCGATCCCGTCTAAAAAAAGTAAAAGCGGGCAGCGCCCAATTTAAAATCAGCTAGGAGAGAGCACCGCTCTCCTCCGACGCAGAAAATCATCTCTCCCAAACTCCAGCGTTCGGCCTTCCGTTTTCGTTAGCTCATCAACTTCTCGTGAGAAATGGACTTCGCCTTCTTCCGACATCTGGTCTGGGCTATTGTTCGCCACTACATGTATACATATATACATACATGTATATATATATACATACATGTATATATACAATATATGTATATTTACATTATCCGTATATGTATATACAGTATGGAACCATTTATCCAGAAACCAGTTAACCGGAAAACCAGTTATCCGGAATGATATTTCTGATAGGCTGATTTCAAAATCTTTGCAGAAAAAGGTGTCATACACTGCCAGTTTGACATAGGCTTTGCTTGAAACAATTGTAAAATTTGATGACAACATCTATTATTCAAAATGAAAACATATTTAGTTGTATTTTAGGTGTTTTAATTTTTATGCAGAGGAAACAGAAGACTTCTTGTTCCTAAGGGATTCCCATATATTACCTTCTTTTAAACTCTGGTTAACTTTTGATATTTCTTGCATTAATCCAAGTAATCTAATAATTTAAAATCAGAAATAATGCCACACACATATTCCACAAAACTTATCAAATGGATGCTGCTTTAATGCACAACCAGTTAACCGGAAAAACCATTATCCGGAATACATCTGACCACAAGCATTCCGGATAAATGGTTCTGTACTGTATAACATTGGCGCTCGGCTAACCGAAAAGTACCTTTAATTTTAATTAAAGTTTATTAAAAAAGTTAATATATGCAAAAATATTTTAAGTATTCGGTTGTCAAATATTCAGTATACACTTCGACTGAATATTCAATTTGATACTAAATTCCTTTTACGTCCCTAAAAATTGATACTAAATTCCTTTCATCCTTAAATCCCCTAAAAATTAATACTAAATTCCTTTTACAAATGCCAAAAAAAAGAGCAAAACCCCCAAAACTAAAAATCACAAAAATATCGCGAAAAATTAAAACATATCTGTACGAATTCCGAATAAATTTTATTGAAAAGAGGACAAAATTTACGATATTGAACGTGAAGAATAAAGCCAGATTCTTTTTATTAATGTAGAAAATCGCCGTAAAAAAAACCCCTCTAAAAATTAAAAAATCATAGAAGTCAAAATTTACTATAGTGGAGTAAAACAATGCAACTAAATTCCTTTTACAAATGTAAAAAAAATCTTCGCAAAACGTAAAGATTCCCTTCATTTAGGGTTCATTGGATTATTGTTTCTTTTGCTTGGTGAGGAACTTGTTGAATTTCAATGATTACACACACACACACAGTCAATCCTGTCAAGACATAATCGCAAGGATCTGGAAAAAAAGCAACATTTTAGACAGGCTTTCATTTAGAGAGGTGTAATTAATTATACTTTTAAGATACACTGCTTCAATAGGATTTATTGTTCGAGATCCTGAAGCTCTTCCATATGAAACATGATTCTGTTATAGAAAGAATCTGCTTTCACAGGTTTTACCAGAGGTCGATGCAGGTTTTTATTCTTGGGGCCCATTTTGTGAAAAGTAAAAGTTATTTTTGTGAATTTTATAATATTTTTGTGAAAAATAATATTTTGTAACGAAAGTTGAAATCCAGTTACTCAAATTCGAACCAAGAATTTATTAACAAAATCTTCTTTAAATCCCCTTGCTAAAGTTTTTGTTTTTCGTGACCTGGTTTTATTTACAAATTGCACATTTTTAAACAGTTTTTATGAAAAAGAATGTTCAAAATGGTCTTATTTTATTCAAAGGAATTTTGTGAAGGGGCCTGTTTTATTAAGTTCATTTTTGTGAAGTGGCCAGTTTCATTAAATTTATTGTTGTGAAGGGGCCTATTTTATTAAACAGATTTTTGTGAAAGGGCCCTAAATTTTGCCTGGATCGACCCTTGTTTACAGAGTTTACAAATACAGTAAAACCTGTTATGAAGGAATCTCTAAAGAGCTGTGAAAAGCCCCTTTCAGCAAATTTTATTGTATGGCAATCCATATCAGGACAAACAATGCTAGCTAATAATAAGCTAGAAGTAGCTAGGAGTCTTTCGGTAGCTTCATCGCCTCGAACCCAACCCTTCCCGCTTTTCGGTGTCTTTAATTTGTGTAATTTCCCTTTTAAATTTGTCCAGTTTCAATTTGATTTTTTTTTTTTTTTTTTTTTTTTTTTTTCAATCTGGCTGCGGCGAGCGGCCCATCTTCGTCCGCAACCCTTTATTCTTCTACTCTACTCCGACTCTTTTGCGGAAGCAAGATTCCCAGGTGCCCAACCACGTCCCGAATGAAAGACTCTCTAGCGAAAGCCAGATTGAAAAAAAAAAAAAAAAAATCGAAAATTGAAACCGGACAAATTTAAAAGGGAAAATACACAAATTAAAGACACCGGAAAGCAGGAAGGATTGGGCTCGGGGCGATGAAGCTACCGAACGACTCCGAGTTACTTCTAGCTTATTATTAGTCTTTCGGTAGCTTCAATTTGTGTAATTTCCCTTTTAAATTTGTCCGGTTTCAATTTTTGATTTTTTTTTTTTTTTCAATCTGGCTTTCGCTAGAGAGTCTTTCATTCGGGACGTGGCTGGGCACCTGGGAATCTTGCTTCCGCAAAAGAGTCAGAGTAGAGTAGAAGAATGAAGGGCTGGGGACGAAGATGGGCCGCTCGCCGCGGCGGTTGACCCCCCCGCCCGCCCCCCAACCACCGCCGAGACTAATAATAAGCTAGAAGTAGCTAGGAGTCTTTCGGTAGCTTCAATTTGTGTAATTTCCCTTTTAAATTTGTCCGGTTTCAATTTTTGATTTTTTTTTTTTTTTTCAATCTGGCTTTCGCTGGCATTTAAGGCAGGATTCTGTTATAGATAATTACCATTTTGATAGTTTTTACATATAACAAATAGAGTAGATGTGCCAGTAATGGACACCCCTTGATGTTTTTGGTTCATAAAAAAATAACTAATAAATATTTAGATTTAATTATTTTTTTCATAACTCCCCCTTGCATGTTTTATAAAACTGGGTTGTTGTTGACACTTTTAATCAAACCAATCAGGAAGCAGAAAATAATGTTTAAATATTTCGCTGTTTTTCTGTGAAAATCTTAATGAAGAGGTTAAGAGCTGGCTTCATTTGATTAATTTGTATATTATTTATTTTTGTTTGATTTTGGGGGTTTGATTTTTGTTGTTTGTTAAATTTGAATGTTTTTGTTTGAGTAGCAATAGAAAACTTAGAATTTTATATACTAGCGGCCATTTACAAAATATCGTTTATTTTTAAGGTTTTAAGAGCGGGTGTCCATTACTGGGATGGTTAATTAGTCATTTTCCAGTAATGGACACCCCATGTAGACATTGTTAAAAATGCCATTTCAGTAATGTTTATAGTGCATAAAATATTTTGGGAACAGATGTCATAAATTCCCGGGACCACCATCTTGGAATTTTTCTTGACGGGAAAACCCCTTTTCCGCCAAGTAATAAATGTCGCCAAACACCGGTTTATACGCATGTTAGGCTTAACGAAAATAAAATGTAAATAATAAACAAAACTCGCTAAAGTGGCAATCAGCAATCGTTGTATGAACACTATGCACTCATTAACCGAAAAGAAAAAATCACTGGATTCAGCAGTTCTCGCTGTGTAGCATTCTCAAAATGTAAAAAACTCGAAAGGCAAACAAATATACATAAAATTATCAACACACCTTAACAGACATCGGCTTTCTTCAAAGCTCAAGCACGAAATACTGTCATAGCATCACTGTCATTTTCAAAAATAGGCTTATGAATACGCATTGACACACTGTAAATAAACTTCCTTTTTTCATCAAAATTTCCTCAAATTTCTTAATTACTTCAGCAAGAGCATTTAAACGGACTACAGAAACCATAGTCAATCTAATAAATCCAATAAATTTAACATAAAAACAAAAAGACAGAACAATACAACACGAAATCAAACCACATCCACAATATCCTAGCCGAAAATGACCTTCTCATACGACATGCCAAACACACACATCACACGGGGTTCCACATATCGATATAGATTGCCAAGAAAACTCAAAACACCTAAGATGGCGGCCATCTGGGAATATAACGCATCTAAGCCATATTTTGACTTGACTGCAAACCTAAATAATCAAATTTAATTTTTTAATTTATACTTACCAAAATGTAATAACACCAAAACTTTAAATAGCTGCTTTTAAGTTATTTTATGTGATTAATAAAATTTCAATATTTTATTCTTTTTAAATGTATATGTACCTTGCATATTTTATAATCTGGCAATCAAAGCAGCCAGGAAGCAGAAAATATTGTTTAAGAGCACAGTCATAGAGGGGCTCATAGGGCTTAATCCCTCTCCGTTTACATAAAAACAATTAAGTTACAGAAGCTATTAAAAACCTATTTTCTGTCTTAAATGTTTCCTTATTCACCTCTGACAAAGAAAAAAAAAGCAATATTAATGAAACTTATGGGTAATATTCATGAAACTAGTAAATCTGCAGATCAGTGGCCTCAAAGATCAGTTTTACAGTTTTTTTTTTTTAATTATTTTATTTAGTATTAAAATACTCAACGGCATAGATGCCGTATCTTCCCTCAGCCATTGTTGTTTTGAATTGTTTGGCGATTTTTTGTTGGCATGTTGGCGGTGTTTACAGATATGACAATGTCGATATGGAAACCCCGTGTGACGTGTCGTGTTCTGGCAACCCCTGAGAAGCTTAGAATTTTGTGCATGTATTTTGATATCGTGTATCATGTTCTATCATTGTCTTTTTATTTTTATGTTAAATTTATTGGATGTATTTCATTGACTATAGTTTCTGTAGTCCGTTTAAACGCTCTTGCTGAAGTAATTAAGAAATATGAGGAAATTTTGACACGAAAGGGAGGTTTGTTTATAGCGTGTTAATGCGTATTAAGCCTATTTTGAAAAATGACGGTGGTGTTATGAGAGATATTTTGTACTGGAGGCTTGAAGAAAGCAGATGTCTGTTAAGGTATGTTTATAATTTTATGCATATTTTGTTGCTTTAAGAGTTTTTTACATTTTGAGATTGCTACAAAACGAGAACTGCTGAATTTTGAGAATGCTATACTGCGAAAAATGCTGAATTCGGCGATGTTTTTTTTTCGGTAAAGGAGCGCGAAGCGCTCATACAACTATTGCTGATTGCCACTTTAGGGAGTTTTGTTTTTTATGTATATTTTGCTGCTTTAAGAGTATTTTACGTTTTGAGATTGGTACAAAACAAGAACTGCTGAATTTTGAGAATGCTATCCCGCGAGAAATGCTGAATTCGGCGGTGTTTTTTTTTCGGTAAATGTGCGCGAAGTGCTCATACAAGGATTACTGATTGCCAGTTTAGTGAATTTTGTTTATTATTTACATTTTATTTTTGTTAACCCAAAACATGCGTATAAACCTCTGCTTGGCAACATTTACTACTTGGCGGAAAAGGGGTTTTCACACCAAGAAGAATTCCAAGATGGCGGCCGGGGGGAACTTATGACATCTGTTCCTATTCAACTCACAATATAATTTCTTTCATATTTGTAATATTAATTGTTATAAATGATATATCAAGTAGTCTCTGGAAGATTAATTGTTGAAAATAGTGAGACAAAACTAACACTGATATTCCATATTTTTTTTATTACCTTTTAAATCCCCCAATGTTTCAATAATTTGATAGCTGTAATTGCCTGATATTTATTTGAACTATCCATCTAAAATAATTAAAACATCGATCTTTTGATAATTACAATAATTGATGCAAACAGTAAATGATTATCACAAATATTTTACTAATTACTGGTATTCTAATTGTTAAATTTATTTCAAAATAACTATTTTGTTTCATTAGTATGTATTCATTAAATTCTGGTTCTAAATACAGTCATAAAAACAATTATTTATTACTTTTTATGGGGTGTCCATTACTGGGCTTTTGATATATTTCTGTTATTTAAAATTAAATTTCGATTCATATTGGGAAATGAGAATATAAGAATGGTTAAATATTGTTGATAGGTTAATATAATATTGAAAAAACTGGAATAAAATAATTTTAAAAGAAATTCCTTAAGGGTGTCCATCTACCCTATATAGGATAAAAATGCAACAAAACTTGTAAATAGGAAACCTGCCTATAACAAAAATATTCCATAGTCCCATACAATTACACCTGCTAACACAAAAACCTGTTTAAAACAGAATTTTTCACCACCCTTTGTGATTTCATTTTGACACTTTTACTAAAAACATAACGCAAAGGAAAATTCTGGACCCCTCCCGAAAAGAAATGCTGGCTATGAAACTGCTCCTATAGACAGTAATGCTTCATGAATGTTTTTTAAAAAAATAGACATTTTATTTTTAGAATTTATATAGACTATGTAATGTACTAAACTTTGTTTAAGCTTAAAAACACACACCGCATCTGGAAATGAACTGCTAGTGCTAACAATTTTCCCCCATAGAACATAATGTAATGGGATTATTTTGCAGGTGCCTGTAAACAAACTATAAATGCTACACACTAAATTTTCTGTAGGGAATGTCCAATGGTAAACCTCAAAATTATACTATAAACTCATGCAGAGACAGATCCAGCCCTATATTTAGAGGGGTGGGTAAAACGTCTTCATTAGCAATTTCTATATCTTGGATCAAAATTGATTATTTTCTGATATAGGGTAGATGTGCCAGTAATGGACACCCTTCCAGTAATGGACACCACTTGATGTTTTTGGTTCATAAAAAAATAAATAATAAATATTTAGCTTTAATTATTTTTTTTATAATTCCCCCTTGTATGTTTTATAAAACTATGTTATTGTTGACGCTTTTAATCAAACCAATCAGGAAGCAGAAAATAATGTTTCAAAGTTTTGCTGTTTTTCTGTGAAAATCTTAATGAAGAGGTTAAGAGCTGGCTTCGTTTAATTAATTTATATATTATTTATTTTCTTGCAAAATTTGAATGTTTTTGTTTGAGTAGCAGTAAAAAACTTTGAATTTTATATACTAATGGCCAGGGTTCGTTGATATATATCAATGGATATATATCATGATATATATCTTGATATATATCCGATATTTATTTTTAAAATATCAAGATTTTTGATATTTTCGATATTTTCAAATTCTTGACATTTATTTTCAAAATATCAGGATGTTTGATATTTTGTATATTTGATATTTATCTTCAAAATATCACCGTGCAAGGAAATTTTGATATTTTTCACATTCAAAGCAAGTGTAAATGAAATTTCCACATGTTATTGACTGTGTCATTCTGTAGATCATGAACTTTTGCCTCTGACAGTGACTTTTTTAGGAAAAGAAGAAAACAAATCTTTTCCAAGCTTTATGTTTCAAACTTTTATGTTTAAATGTAGAACTAATAATTACATTATACAGTTAATTCAGAACAGCCATTGAAAGATAAAATGTAATTCTGATAATCATTTATATACAGCCAGGGTTCGTTGATATATATCAATGGATATATATCCAGTATTTATTTTCAAAATATCAAGATTTTTGATATTTTCATATTACTTGATATTTATTTTCAATATATCAAGATGTTTCATATTTTCTGCATTTGATATTTATTTTCATAATTTGAATGTGTGCAAGATATTTTTGATATTTATTTTCATAATTTGAATGTGTGCAAGATATTTTTGATATTTTCAGTCGTAATTCGTAATATTTCAGTGTAAACGAAATAAATTTTCAACTGTTATTGACTGTGAATCTGTAGATAAAAAAACTTGTCTCTTCTGGATGTGACTTTTTTTAGCCAGAAAAGAAAACAAATATATTTTTCAAACTTTAGAGTTGAAACATTTTTTTTAAAATGTTGAACTAATAATTATGTGGGACATAATTAATTCAGAACAACCATTGAAAGATAAACTGACTAATTTAAATAAGCAATTAATTATATACAGCTTCATTAGAAAAGAATCTTTTCTCAAGTTTTGGTTCAGTTGAGTTTGAACTATACAGCATGTTAGGAAATATGAAATAAAACATCTTATACTTACATTTATGTTAAAATTTTTCAATTAAAAAAACTTTTTTTGTATTTAAAGTTTTGTTTTAAAAATATCTGATTTTTTTTTTTACTTGATCTTGACACTGAATCCTATAGTTAGTTTTTTTATAAGTTTATAAATCAAATTGTTACTGTTTTCAATTATTTCATCTTCAATTTTGTTCTAAGTGAAAAAAAAAAGAAAATGCAGTTTTAGAATATTCTTTAAGTTTTCATGTTAAGTGTAATATATTTTAGTTTCTAATCTATATTATGCTCGAAAACATTTATTATCAGCAGTAAGTTGGCTGCTTTGAAAATATCGGATATATATCGAAAATATCGGATATATATCAAAATATCGGATATTTTTGATATTTTCGAAAATATCATGATATTTACGAACCCTGCTAATGGCTATTTACAAAATTTCATTTCTTTTTAAGGTTTTAAGAGGGGGTATCCATTACTGGGATGGTTAATTAGTCATTTTCCAGTAATGGACACCCCATGTAGACAATGCTAAAAATGCAATTTTAGTAATGTTTATAGTGCATAAAATACTTTGGCTTAACTGCAAACCTAAATAATCAAATTTAATTTTTAAATTATACTTACCAAAATGTAATAACACCAAAACTTTTATAAATAACTGCTTTTAAGTTATTTTATGTGATTAATAAAATTTCGATATTTTATTTTATTTATTACAATTTTTTTTATGTAGTACATATATATACCTATATATTTTACAATCTGGCAATCAAACCAGCCAGGAAGCAGAAAATACTGTTTAAGAGCACAGTCAAAGAGGGGTTCATAGGTCTTAATCCCTCTCCGTCTAAATAAAAACAATTAAGTTACAGAAGCTATTAAAAATCCATTTTCTGTCTTAAATGTTTCCTTATTAAAAAAAAAATAATAAATGTAATATTATTAATGAAAGTTATAGGTAATATTCATGAAACTAGTAAATCTGCAGATCAGTGGCCTCAAACATCAGTTCTACAGTTTTATTTTGAAATTATTTTATTTAGTATTTAAAATATTCAACTCACAATATCATTTCTTTCATATTTGTAATATTGATTATTATAAATGATAGGATCAAGTAATCTCTGGAAGATTGTTAAAAATAGTGACACAACACTTTACATTAATATTCCAAAACTTTTTTTTTTTTTACCTTTTAAATCCACCACTGTTTCAATAATTTGATAGCTGTAATTGTCTGATATTTAGTATTTTAAACTATCCATCTAAAATAATTAAAACCTCGATCTTCTGATAAGTACAATAATTGATGCAAACAGTAAATGATTATCACAAATATTTTATTAATTACTGGTATCCTAATTGTTAAATTTATTTAAAAATAACTATTTTGTTTCATTAGTAGGTATTCATTAAATTCTGGTTCTAAATACAGTCATAAAAACAATTATATTTATTACTTTTTATGGGGTGTCCATTACTGGAACAGAGGGTATCCACTACTGGGCCAGAGGGTGTCCATTACTGGGCTTTTGATATATTTCTGTTATTTAAAATTAAATTTCTATTCATATGGCGAAATGAGGCTATAAGAATGGTTAAATATTGTTGATAGATTAATATAATATTGAAAAAACTGGAATATAATAATTATAACTATTAATAAAAAAATAATTTTTAAAGAAATTCCTTAAGGGTGTCCATTACTGGCACATCTACCCTATAACCAGATTCCCCTTCTTTCGTAAATGTCTAAACTTTGCAGGTACATTTGTAAATGTATAAAATTTGCATGTTTTATTCAGATATCAAGAAATCAGTTTCCCATTTACTTATAGAAGCAAGGGATCTTGCAGAAAGTTTTCTCAAAGTTTGCAATTTAAGCTGATTTCCGGTATTTGGCAATCATGGAAATATCTTGAGGGTGCGATAAAATACCATTAAAATTTGAATTCCAGATTTATAAGAAAATTAAAAACCATGTTTGATTCTTGTGCTTAAACAATAACATCTACAATTTTCATGCATTTCTATATATATATTAAAAAAAAAAAAAAAAAAAGTAGAATTTTTGAGCAGGATAAAAAAAGAAAACACCTTTAAAATACATATATTTAAAAAAATGTATTCTATAGAAACGTTTTTGTGTAGAGGGACGTTATAACAGCCCGTCAGCAGCTTGAAAAATTATGTAATATTTTATTTACAATAGTATACCTTCTTTTCTTTTTAAATGCTTACACATGAGAATGAGAATTTTACAGTAACTACATAAACAATATATTTCAATGAAACTTCATCGTTGGGGATGAATAAATTAAAAAAATAGTGTGATAGTGAAAGATAGCCACATTGAGTAAAAGTGTCGAACTCTTTACATGAAAAATGTTCTTTATTTTCAGGAAATGACATGTGCGTGTAAATTAAAAAGGACCTAGACAACAGACATCAAAATACATAAAGCATCTAACTGAAGCATTGCAATATAAGTACGCTTAAAACTCAACCAAGCAATAAAGTATCATAATTTTTATAAAAATTCACATCAAATAAGTTTAATATAAATTAAAACCATTTTAACCCAGTAATAACAATTTTATTTCTCAAAAAAATCAAATGAAAACACAATCATTATAAAAATATTATCGTGCAAGTAGGATTATTACTTATTCAAAGATTATTATTATTTACCCAAATTTTGCAATCGAACTTGAAATCAGCACTGGCGGAGAAAACAACAGCAACAGCACACAGACGACAAAACACACGTTTAGGATCAAAAATATCAAATCTAATTACAAAAGAAGATTAAAAAATAAGGAGTGGGACTCAGGCATGACTCTACCACCATAGAGATAGAAACAAATATAGATTAACATTGGCGATTCAAGCATTGAATACGCCATCTGGTGGAGAAAAGGTATAATTTCTTGCTTCAGGATAGCGCTTGCAAGCGCATTGCATTACATGTATTTTAAATTTGTTCAGAATGATTATTCTTATGCACAATTTCAGATTTCCTGTAATATTTGCGATCTGCCTTATATGACAAAGTAAAAATGATCCGAATTTGAATATCTAAAACTTTCAAATGCATTTCACTTCAGCATTAGTTAAAGAGAAATTAAAGGGACAATGGAGGATATTCCATCTACGTTTTGATCACGTGGTCAAGGTAAAAACTTCTAGTGTAAAGAAGGGAAGGCTCCGTAGACATGTAATGTAAATACCCGCTAGCCAATGAAACAGTTAATGAGGCAAAGTAGTAGCATCTTTCCTTCTTATCAGTTGGAAGTTCCTTGGGTAAATTACCGGTACCACGTGACTTTTTCAGCCTCGAACCCATATTTGGAATATCCTCCAATTTCCTGTGCCGAAAGCGGCGGTTTTAATGGACTTTATTCCAAATTTGGGTTCGAGGCTGAAAAAAGTCACGTGTTACCGGTAATTTATCCAAAGAATTTCTAACTGATAAGAAGGGAGGCTACTACTGCTTTCCACATGAACTGTTTCACTGGCTGGCGAAGGTTTTTCATTACCTCTACGGAGCCTTCCCTTCTTTACGCTAGAAGTTTTTACCTTGACCACGTGATCATAACGTAGATGGAATAATGGACTCTATTCGAGGCTAACGAGAAAGACAGGCTACCGCGGTGCATTCCACGTATCCTTTTTTACAGACAGCTGGAGTCACGTGACGCTCGAATGCACCAATGAAGGTGTGCGAAAAGAGCATCACGTGACTCCAGCGGTCTGTAAAAAAAGAAGAGTCGAACCCACCGCGGTAGCCCGTCTTTCTCGTTAGCCTCGACTCTATTCAGGTGACGCCAGAGCTGGGGTATGATGATCTGTTATTCTAGTTACTGCACTGGCAGAATACCAGTATGCGCAGGCGCAAACACCGCTAGCAGACGACTTTAGCCTTGACCCAGGTTGAGTGCATACATTTTAACTGAAAATTTGCAAACTTAAGGAATTTTCTCGCATACAGAACAACGTTTTGAATTTATATTACAATATATTAAGTATATGCTGCTGCATCAAAGAATTTTTTTGCGATATTTTTAACAAACGACCATTAATAACTCACACTCCATAGACTGCTATGCTAAACATCGCCAGTAAATACCGCCAGCAGACGAATTTTAGCCTCGACCTCAGGTCGCGTGCATAAGGTCCATATCCTCCATTCCCAATAGAGCAGTTCACATCACGTGACTTTTACCGGAGAACAATGAACATAGCTGTAGGACACACAAATAGAAAAAGCATTGATAAAGGTAGCGATGTCTGTCCTACAGCAGCAGCAAAAACCTGTCGTGACGTCACCTTGAACAGCTCTATATAAGATGGGACATTTACGGCAAAATCTGTAATGGCAACAGTACTAGCGTCATTACCGACAAGGGGGAAGAATTAACAAGCGTCCGAAGTTTACTGATGTTGAAGGAATATGTTTACGCTCTATGTTTTGAATATCTATTTTTTTTCTACAACGAAGTAGAGGCAGCTTTTTTGTTATTGTACCTGTATCGTTCCCCTTTAACTTACGAAATGATAATTAGAGTAATAATATAAAAGGAAAACCCTAGAAAATTCTGTTAAAAGTTTACGAGATTAAATTGTAAAAAATCAGATGGCCTTTACTCACGAATGGTAACAGTCACGGCTATGCGGGGAAAATCCCTCCGAAAAAGACTGTTTATTGGACGAGGGGGGAGCAGTGTTAAAATGTTCTTCACTTTTCTTCTGTGGTGTTGTCTCATGTTTTCTTCTGTTTACCCTCAGCTGACGTCACATGGGTAAAGTCGAGGCTAACGAAACAGACGGGCTACAGCGGTGGGTCCGATTCTTCTTTTTTTACAGACCGCTGGAGTCACGTGATGCTCGAATGCACCAATGAAGGTGTGCGAAAAGAGCATCACGTGACTCAAGCGGTCTGTAAAAAAAGAAGAATCGGACCCACCGCGGTAGCCTGTCTTTCTCGTTAGCCTCGGGTAAAGTCCATTCAGGTATAGATCAGTTTCAACCACGTGATCACATGCCCATCAATTTTCCACCAACCAATCAAAATCACCGATCTTTTTTAGTGCTCAACGAATGAAAGTGGAGGAATCCGGAAAATTTGGGAGGCAAACATAAAACGTTCACCAGGTTGCCAAGCTGGTTGCTAGAGTGTGACTTCAGCTGAATAAAATTTTATTGAGTGTAATGTCAATACCTCTATTTATTTTTAACTTTTAGACTTTTATCGAAAGGAATTTTTCCCTACCTGTAATTTTATTATTTCTTATATGTTGATATTATTGAATTGATTGTACGTTATTTACATTAAAAACAATATTTTTATTTTATCTGGTAGAAAGTGAAAATGTGTAAATTTTAAAAGATTATTATAACGATTGTTTAATACGTTAAACTTCATAAATTAATAAAACATCGGCTATAAAAATTTTCCTACCAAAGGCGAATAATTTTGAAATTTTCTGGGTCTTGTAGAGTGCAGTATTTCGTTATTTTAATATTACACTCTTGCTTTTGATATATAGCATTCAAGACGAAATTTTTACCTTGTTTTTCGTTGTACTTAAATCGTTCACTCATCATGTAAAAAAGACAAAAGCCTATATCCGTGCATGAACATAGAATAGATATTAGATATATAAAATAGAATATCTATTCTATGTTCAGGTATCGGTGTAAGATTCTATTGAAAACTTAAACATACAACCTTAAACAAAGAAGGATCCAATTAAGGTAGATTAAAATATTACAAGGATGGGGAGATTGTTCCCCATTGTCACTAAAGGCGCTACCATCGCAATCGCATTACCATTACGCTCTATGGGGGTGTATGGAAACAAAATAGAGAGGAGATGTGCTACTACAGCGTCTAGAATTAATAGTGTAGAAATCTGCTACCCAAACAGCACTAAAAAGGTGAATCCCTTAAATGTGCAATGGTGCTTAAATCCAGGGAGCCGATCGCAGCGACATATTTTCAAATTTCAAAGTAAACATCGGCTTGGAGTTTTAGAAAATATCCTGCAGATGTCGCTGTGATAGACACATTGGATTTCAGCATCGTTTGACATTTAAGGGATTATTACTGGGGTAGTCGATTTCCACACTATATATTCTAGACGCTATAGTGCTACTATAGCGACTAGAATACATAGTGTGGAAATCGGCTATCTCTTTAATACTTAAAAAAGCGCTAAAATATTGTATCCCTCAAATATGCAACGACGCTGCTGCAATATACAGAACGCAGTGACATCTGCAGGATATTTTCTACAACTGCAAGGTATTGCTAGTCTATACAATGTAATACTAGTAATACGAAAATCCCACAGATGTCGCTGCAATCGACACTTGGCATTTTAGCAGTATCGTTGTACATTTAAGGGATAAAATTTTTTAGCACTGTTTGGATAGCATATTTCTACACTAGGTATTCTAGACGCTGTAGTGCTACTTTCACGTGAAGTTAAAAAGGCAACACTAAAATCGGTTACAGTTCGGCCTAAACATTGGACATGCCTGACATTTAGAGCTCTTCATTCAACGAAAGCCCTCTTCCGCGACGAACGACATACAAGGCCAATTCATGACTTTTTAAACATCATACGGAGTGGATCATTTTCACACGGCAATGGACTTAATTTACGAATGGCAGCAGCCACTCCTCTGCGGGAATATAACCTCAGAAAGAGACTGATTATTGGACGAATAGGAAGCAGTGTTAAAATGTCCTTCTCCTCTATTGGTGTTTCTTCTGTTCACTCACGGCTAACGTCACATGAGTAAAGTCGAGGCTAACGAGAGAAACGGGCTACCGCGGTGGGTCCGATTCTTCTTTTTTTACAGACCGCTGGAATCAGGTGATGCTCTTTTCGCACACCTTCATTGGTGCATTCGAGCATCACGTGACTCCAGCGGTCTGTAAAAAAAAGTTGAATCGGACGCACCGCGGTAGCCTGTCTTTTACGTTAGCCTCGAGTAAAGTCCATTAGCACAAAACGATGAGCACGACGCTTTATACCAATCAAAACTTTGACCAATAGCAGTTGAATTAGCAGTCAGCTCCAGTGACGACAAGCTCGATTTGTACGTCACTGCAGATCGGCCATCAGCGGATCATTCATTGGTCCAATGAATGATCAGCTAATGTCCTATTTGCCGTGACGTCTAAATCGAGCTCATCCACATTGTCCATATAAGCGGACGCTCCAGTACAGCGCCTAGAAGATACAGTGTGGAAAACGGCTACAAAATAGTGCTAAAAAATTTAATCCCATAAATGTACAACGATGCTGAATAACAAGATGTCGATCGTAGCGCCATCGTAGTAATTTAAAAACGATAGTCATTCTAAAAAAGATTCTTTAACCTATTTCACATCATTCCTTAACTAAATTAGCTTATAATAGACTAAAATATCTTACATTTATAGTTTCCGATATTTAACATTCTATAATTTTTGAAAACACAGGGTTTATATTGAAAAGAGTTACGAGATGGCGCTCGTATCAGCATATTGCCGCTGAGCATTGTTGGAGATTTATGGGATACAAGTTTTTAGCAGTTTTTAAAGTATTATAGGAATAGCCGTTTTCCACACTGTATCTTCTAGGCGCTGTAGCTCCAGTGCAAGACGTGGCTAAATATGGCGAACGCAGGAGGGTGGGGATAGGCGCGCCACACATCAAGGAGACATGCGGTTCTGGCGCACGTCGCATGTCTCATGAAGCATCGAGTCACCATAGGAGGCAAGTTGCATTTGTACTTTTTTTCATCCACAGACCAAAGCGACATCAGACATATTCACGACGCATGCGCGTAGTTTGCTTTTAATTATTTGACAGAACAGAACAGTAGAATCATGGCGTCTGAAAACGAAGCGATTGTAATGAATATGGATATTTCATCCGAAGATGCTCACTCTAGTAAAAAATAAAAGGAATCTTGTATCCCGTCATCTTGAAACAAATAACTGAAAATAGAGTAGCGATATATAACGTGACAGCAGCACGAGACGAAAGCGCGAAATGAATCACGAGACACGTGCAACATAGGTACTTCGTCGCATGAGTCTTCAGTGTGTGGGCACAATGAAGAAACAGGTATGCTACAACCATAAATTTGTCGCACGAGTCAAAAGAGATGTCTCGTGTCTCCTTTGTGTGTGGCGCGCCATAGGAATAGCTTCAAGTACAGGATTTATAATTTTTCAATTTAGGAAGAACTGGAGCATAAAAGGGTCCGTTCTCCCATTGGTTGACCAGAAACCGGACAACTGACTCTTGGCGGCGGATCTGGAGAGTCCTCAAGGCGGGGGTGATTTTAGAAATTTGGAGTATGTCACCCGTGTCTTTGTGTATGTCTGTCTTTAAGGGTTAATATCTCTGCTAATTACCGACATTTTTTTCGAAAATCTTTAACAATCCTTTTATACTTCTGCCACGATAGGCACCTCCAGCGTTCCTCAACTCCTTTGCTGAACGCCAGCAAATCTAAATTTGTGTGACGGAAATTACGATTTTTTCAAATACTATGTGGCCTAGGGTAATCGCTATAGTTTTCCTTCAAGTTTTAAATTAGCTTCTACGACCCCTAATTTTTTTCATAATTTTAGTTTCAGTAGATTCGGAAATAGAGGAGGTGGGGCATTCTTTTGCATTACATTTTCCACAATATCTCTGAAATTAAACTTATTTTTGAGTTCGGCATCGCGAAAGCTTTCACGCGATATACAAAAATACTTTTTTCACGCAACTTAATTAGCCCCTCTAAATTTTTCCGAAGTATATTTGAGAATGGTTAATAATCTATAGGGAATTTGCAATCAGCTGATGATCTTTTTAACCACCAATCACAACTGCCCGGTTGATATCCAATCGCGCCCACAATCCTCTCAGCTCCCAATCACAACCAAAGACTTAAGATACATAGACCGGCAATTCACATTCAAAAGCATGCGAAATCATGGCAGCCATCTGAAGTAAATTGAAACACCTGAACCGCGCCGTTTGTACGCCAGCTGTGGTTATTTACCATTAAGTGCTATGGCTAGAATGAGCTTAAAAATTAATTTTTATCAATATATATATGAAGTTTATGGCATATTTTTTTACATGAAGCTATTTTTTATATCTAAATATGAGTTATAAATATTGAATTTTCAGAAATAAAGTTAAAAAAGGCGATTTATTAATACTTTTATGGATGGTATGTTTAAAAAAAGAGTCTAGCTTTAACATGCCTTTTAAACCTAAATAAAGGCGAAATTTATATAGAACCAGATTGTTAAAGATTATAATTCCACCTTTCAAACTGTGACCTTCCTTCTGACTTACAAAAGTAACTGGAAAGGAAGTTTAGATTAATGGTAGCAACTGTAACATAATATAGTAATTTACAAAATTTTAAATTACTTGTAAAGAAATTTACGTTTTTTAAACTAATTTTTATGCAAAAAAGTAATTAAAAAATGCATATTAACGACAGTAACACTATAATTTTTATCCTTGGAGGATGTTTTTGAAATATTTGCTATACGAAAAAAAAAAAAAAAAATTGATGAATAATAAGGTATTTTTTTTAAAGGCCTAAATGAAATAGGGTAGACTAATACTTAATGAACCGCAATGAAAAATACGCTAATAAAAGCATTTTCTTAGGTAAATTTAAATATAAAACATATGAACTGCCATACAACAGCTGTGATAAAAAATCCTCAGTTAAACTGACAGTTTGCTGGTCTATGTATCTTAAAAGTCTGATCACAACTGCTCTCTGACGGTTGTTTGGCCTCCAATGGTAGATTTGTGACGTCATTTGGAACTGCCCCGAGGCTAACGAAAAGGACAGGCTACCGCGCTGCATTCCATTTTTTTACAGGCCGCTGGAGTCACGCGATGCTCTAATGCAGGTGTACGAAAAGAGCATCATGTAACTCTAGCGGTTTGTAAAAAACACTTTGGAAGCACCGGGTTAGACTGTCTTTTTCGTTAGCCTCGAAAGTGCCGATAAATATGTGGGTCAATAGCATTTATTACTTCAACCAATTTGAACTTTCCACGTTGTTCCATAGTTGACGAGTAAAATGGCTATGGCAGACAGACGCAGGAGTGATCTTATAATGGTTCCGTATTTACTCTAAGTATAGAAGCCTAAAAAGGCATCCAATCTTAACACCATAAAATTAAATACACTAGGCTTTTCGAAAGATTTTTTTTTTCCTTCGTGTACAAAGACGTGCTAAAGGCAGCAGCAAGACGTCTTTGCGCCTGAAGAAGAAAACAAAGGTCGTTCGAAAGGCCTGTAGCCCATTTCTTAATTTTATGGTATTAAAAAGATTTTATGCTGTGTATTACACCAGTTCATTCAACATTTGAAAATGTTTAATAGATAACAGATGTATTTTCTGTTTGATACTTACTCAAGTTACGATTAAAAAAAAATTCCATACATACAAAATGCTATTGTATAAAACAACTTTCACATTAAAAATGCATATGTGTAATAAACATGAATTTTTAAACTGTAAACAGTTACTCATTTGATTTTTTTTTTTTTTTTTTGAAAGAACGATATACAATATAGTAAAACTATCTCTGAAAAATTATCTAGAAACGAAAATTTCATCAAAATCTATTTAGCAGGATTTAAAAAAAAAGGGCTAATCTTTTATAATCCTTTTCACTTGATAATAGAACTTTCTCCCATAATTCTATAACTAAACAACGCAGAACAATATACAATGTTGCAAAACCTTCTCTGAAAAAATACTGTGCAAGTCCTATCAAAATTCATTGAGTAGGCCTCTAGTTATAAGCAGACGGAACGTAATTTCCATTTCCATTTTATACATATAGAAGATTTATGGAGGTGAAGAGCACCAGGCCCGGGTGATATTCATCGTCACTAATAGACCGGGAGCCGGCAGCACAGAAAATCACCTCATCGAATTCACGGTTAAAATTCCAGAAGTTAAAACTCGATATTAAAACGCAATCAGTCTGCCAAGGCCTATCTTGCTGGAAAACACCTTAAAATCCGATTTTAGCGGTCGACTCGTAGTTATACCATTGTAATTTACAGCACCTAAAAGTATAAAAACATGGAGGACTGGGAGCAGGAAAATGCAATATTAAATGTACGAGTCGACCGCTAAAATCGGGTTTTCAGGTGTTTTCCACCAAGGTAGGACTTGGCAGCAGACTGATTGCGTTTTAATTTGCGTGTCGAGTTTTAACAGATTCATGAATTTCAGCCATGAACTTTGTGATTCTCTGTGCTGCCGGCTTCCGGTCTATAACGTTATATCCCCTTATATCCAGAGATCAACCAAATAGGTCATGCTGATAACATGTCAGGTGCGGAGTTTAATTGAAGGAGAGCTAATTTAAAATACCAAATTACAGCAATTTGATAGGCTAAACTTCAACAATTACGTTGAAAAAAAAAAAAAAACAGCTTCAAATTTGTAGTCTCTTTCTAACCCTAAGTTACAAGTGAACAAAGAACTTTTTATGGCTTTCGGAAGTTTTCGAACATTAACAAATTTTAAAATACTCTAAGTTAAAAAAATATTTCAAGATTAAAAGAAAAAGGTATAGAAATCTTTCCTATATACGTACTGGAAAATAAATTGTCGAAATTTAATCCTTTGTTGCATATCTGGAACACTCAAAAGTCAATGATACTTTCAAAGACTTATTCATTGCTGCTATCTTCTAACACAGCAATATAAATTGTTCATAGAATTCTCAAAAGACGGCGATACCGAGTTAATCTTCTATGCTCAAGTTTTATTTATCATTTGGGCAGTTTCGCATTGTTATTGCTAAAATAAACTTCGTAAATTCTGTCAAATTAAAAAAGGCGGGAGACGCCCAAATATTTCTCTTTTAAACAAAAGGCAAGTTTGTATATACTTTACAATTTCGTATTGTAAAATCGACAATATGAGAAGTGTATAATTTTCTGCTCATTGCAGATGTAAAAAACAAAGTACCTTTCTCAATTTTTTATGTTCTACGTTTTAAATTATTTCTACATGCTTAAAATGATTTATTCTAATATCCGAGAAAATATTTTTCAAATCTGAGTGGAGTCACAGGCTCACAGGATTAAAATGACAGAAGAAAAATTATTTTCTCCCATCGAATAACATGGTACATCTCCCATTTTTCTCTCCCACCAGATAAGGATAACTTACACAGACAGCATCATTGACTATTTTAGGCTATGATGTACCAAAATATAACATTTTTAGACACAGTAAAAACAAATTGACTGTATATTTTATTTATTTAATCCAAAGAAATCCTTTCCTTAAAGGAATTTTTCAATTACAAATGTTACTTTTACACTGTAGAAGTATTCTTAAAATCAGGAACAAACAAATAGTAAAACAATACATTGCTTTTAAATCAGCTCCGTTTATTCTACTAAAAGTTTTTTCATAACAAATGTCTTAGGACACTGTGCAACTCACTATACTGTACAACACTACATACATTGTACTCTATACAATGTATAAAGCTTTCTTCTATACGTATAGCGACATGAAAGTACAATATTAAAAATTCCAATAAAAAAATACAAGTATCACACTATTTTAATTTTCGGAGCCATTTGTTTCAGGAGATTGTTAGCCGGGCGAAAATTATTTTCCAAAAGCAATTCCCAGTTCTCTGATGAAACTACTTTGCCAAAATTTTCGCGGAAATAACGTTGCACTTCTATTAAAAGTTCGGCATCATTGAACTGGTCGCATAGAACAAGTATCTCGCAAAAATTCTTGAGAGATAAATTTTTAGTTATAAAATCTTTGCACATTAACTTAAGTTCCGACACGTCGTACTTATCTGTAATTTTATACAATTCACAGATATTGCACTTTGTAAAATCTACAGACCCCGAGTAGAGGAAAATCATGAAAACTTTAAAAGCCTCAGGATCACAGTCAGAAATGTTTACTCTTCCCGTTAGCTTTTCTTCCATATCGTGTTTAAACATGGCTGCTAACACAGGAGAACGAGCTCCCAAAATGCTCTTATGCACCAAATAAGTCTTCTCTCTTACATTCAATACAACATCAGAGTTCTCTTTAGAGCTGAATAAGTTCTTCAAATCTTCAGATAACTGTCCATATCCTAATAGCAGGGGAAAAAAAAATGAATAAGTAAATTTAAAATTCCAAAAAGGTACTACTTAGTTATCCCGTCAACCAAAAATCTATCGCCAAACTATAAGGTTAAATGCCAATAATGGTTGATCGTAAATGTCACATTCACTTGACTTTAAGCAAGTTACACGTGTCTACGTCATCAAGTGATTTTTATTTCGACGTTTTATTTGTATATTTATTAATGTTATACTAATTTATTTGTTCTTTCGTTATTTAAAATAAAAATTATGTCAATTTGTATAGTTTGGCGAGTGGTTTGGCGATTTATATAATTTGTCGAAATTGGTCGACGGAATAACCAAGTAGTACCCCAAAAAATTATATTTTTTTCTAAAAATAAATCATGTGCGACAGGTGATGAGAAAAAAGTTGCATTCTAATTAGCAAAATCCGAGCTATAATAGCGTGTGGCAACTGGCTGTCAGTAGTGCTTTAAAAAAGTGCTAAAATATTGAATTCCACAAAATCTCCAACGAGGGTGAACGATAAATTTCAATCGCAGCGACTTCTGCTTAGCTCTTTTCAACGTAAACATGTATAAGGATTGTATAAAGATTGAGTTAGCAGATGTCGCTACGATATACATTTATCGTTCAGAATCTTTCGGCATTTATCGGAATCAATTTTTTAGTACTTTTTGGTTGGTTACAATTAACATCTTTCTAATAAGACAGACTTTTATGTTACAAATAAACATTCATTCTAGGGCCCAACTAACCCTACATGGGGAACTGGGGGCAAAGATCCAGTTGGTAGCTTCTATAACAGGTTTTCAGCAATCATTTCTACTTGAGGAGCCCTTCTTTTAGAGTTTGGAACCCTGAGTAGTTTGCTTCGTTTGTCCTTATGAAAATCAGGCCTGAATTTTTTCTTACTCCTTTTTAATGTTCAGATTGCACTTTTTTTTTTGGCAAATCACCTATCAAACTTAATGATTTAATTATTTTTATTTTATATTTTCGCATATTTTAGAACAAGGAAATCAAGTTGATGAAAATTTCATGTTTTGGGAATTTAAGGCTGAACAGGAACTTTGACTCTTGAGATGAACAAAAAACACGTTAAAATTTCGTACTAAATCTCCAAAAGTATAAAATTAAGGTTTTCTTTGCCTTTTTCTTAATGTATATATAGCTTGAAATATATACAACACAAGAAATAGAATTTGGAAATTTATAATTTTATAAATTACATTATAAAATGTCAAAAATCATTCCCTACTGCGCGTGAGAGAAATTTAGAGAAATTTCAGATATGGGTTAAGAGAAAAAAAAAACAAAAAGTTAAAAAAAATTGTTTAACTCCTTTAAGAGCAGTGATGCAGTCATGGCATCTCGAAATTTTAATCGCTATTTGCCACATTGGCGAATGAAAATTTCACAGTACGCGAAAATATACTTTAAACTTGTTTACAAATAAATTTTCTTGTAAATACTGGTGTCATTCAATTATTTCAACATTTTACAAATACAAGTAAGTACCTTGCTCTTGAAAGGTTTAAGTTATAAAAACTACAAGTTTGTTGTTATTGAACAAACAAGAAAAAAAAACACGCCTGAAGAATGATTATGACATATTCCAACACATTCAGCATACTATGACAAATCCTGGTTTAATAAGGTAAAACATGTCGAGTAATTTGGAAAACGCTTAACAGATTTGAAAAAAACAATCAGCAATTACCATCTATAATCTTAAAGATATGCAAATTATTTTGTGCAGCCCTGTATGAGATCTATAGATTTGTATGTATATACTGCAATTTAGTTCAATTATAGAACAGGAGGCGACAGCACAGAATCACCTCATCGAGTTCACGGTTGATAAACGCGATTCGCATATTAAAACGCAGTCGGTCTGCCAAGTCGTATCTTTGTGGAAAATACCTGAAAACCCAATTTTAGCGGTTGACTCGTAGGTACTTTTGGGTATTGAATTCAACCCACACAAATTAAAACTTTAAATGGCCTTTTTCTCCAGGTTCACATTTTCTTCACTTTCATGTTTTAAAAATGCTAAGGCTTTTTTTTTTTTTGTATTTGCGATAGAGATTTGAACTTTTTTGTACATCTGCGCATGGAATAAGCCTTCAGGTTTGTCATTAAAAAAAAAATAAAAAAAAATAAAAGTATATAAAGATGTGTGATTTTATCGTTTTACACTAATATCAGTAAAAAAAAAAAAAAAATTAAATGTAATATTAGATTTATCTAAAAATCCATGCGCAGTCTTGTGTAACACATTTGAAAATCTTAAATTGGATAAAAATATCAATATTTTAAAAAGTAGCCATTTAAAAAAAAATTCAATTTTTAAAAATTTTAAGGGGGCTTCAGGGCTTGAAAACTCAAAAAATCCATTTTTTTTTAGTTTCTATTTTGACTATTCAATTAATTCTGAACACAGTGCAAAAAACGCATAAAAATATTTGCATTTTTAACGGAGTTATAAGCATTTATGTAACAATCACTTCCAAAGCCGCACCCATTTAATTGCAACTTTAAGTCGCGTTTTCTCAAAACGTGATTTTTGACGACTATCCGCGAGATAAAAGCTATTTGATAGAATGGCTTAATTTTTTTTTTTTTTTTTTTTTTTTTTGTATGTACATAACATTATCTATAGAATGAATTAATATATTTTAGATAGTTTAATATTTTGAGCATTTTTAAAGGAAATATTTTTTTTTAGGGTTTAAAATTTTCAAATTTGAGTTTATTTTAAATAACGTTTCCTTAGAGCGATAGTTATATCCTTAATTCATTCTATAGAGTAAAGTTTTCTGATCCTTTTAAAGCAAAAATTAGGTTCTTATGTCAATTCATCGTTAAGATATATCTTACGGATGGTGATAGGACACCTAAATTTTTTTTTTCGAAAATTGTGTTATATAAATTTTGCTATAGTTTATTTTATTACATATAAGTACTTCATTTTACAAGACTACAAAAACATACCTTAAAAATATCGGAAAGTTTAGACTAGTTACATTGAATACTTCTGTTTTTATATTGATTCGAAGCGAGAACTTTGGTTACATGTTTTTCGGTATCTATCAAGCCCTGAGCCCCCTTAAAATTTTTAAATATGCAGTTAATTTTTTTTTTTTCAAAATGCACTTTTAGTTGAACATTGAAATGCATCGAGTTGCTGCAGCAGCCATTTGAGCCATATTTAAAAATTAACAAAATTGTTGAAAGGTAAACTATACCTTAAATGCTACACACTTCATTTTAAATACCTAACATTCTACAGTGAACCTCAGTAACATATCAATTATATGGCAACGTGAGTTAGAGCACGAACAGGCAAACCGAATTTATAAAGACTTTTCAACTATGTTGGTAACTTTATAAAATTTTCTTTTGGTTGATTTTTAGGGTTCGTTCATCTGACGAAACCCTATTCGTCTCGCTCCCCAGTCTCGCTGTCCGTCACAGAGCCCGTTCTCAGAAACTAGATATGTTAGAGACTTGAAATTTTACATACTTATAGCTGAACACCTCGCATCAAACGACAAATCCTAAAATTTCGAAAAAAATCTTATATTTAACCCTCTGGGCTCTAACTTGTGTATTTTAAGCAATTTTTTTTTATCCTATCTCCTTTTCACCCGGGGGGCACTTTTAAAACTTTTGCCGACACCCCTTTGACCACTCTTTCATATTATGCACCATAGACTTACATATTTTAGTTCTATTTTTTACCGCCAGGGGGCGCCTACCTATCTCGGGTGCTATGGGCCCGATTCCCTCGACTAATATATCTACAGATAGGTTGTAAAACTGAGTTTCGTTCGGATAGAGGTTTGTGTAGAATAGAGTGCGGCCCCTGGTTGCGAAATGTGGAACTAACAGATTTTGCAAAAGGATAAAGTGTTTTAAAGGAATATTAAACGAAACCCTCTGTGCGATCTGTGATCACACTTACCCACTTGTTTTAAAAAAAAAGGTGCCCGATTCCTTTAGTTTTATAAAGAAAAGCACCACGATATTTTACCCTGTTAAAAATTTCTTTATTGACTGGTTGTCTTCCGTGAATTTTGATGAGAAATTTTTCGTTTGTTAGAAAAATGGAATCTCTCCCGTATATCTGTTGCCATTTTAAGATTACAGAGTTTCAAATGCGGAATTATTGTAAAAATCTATCATCCAATGAGACTGCAGTATTTTTGATCGCCATGCATGCGCTTCAACTGCTTCGCATCTGTATCGCGCCATTTACGGAGAACACATTGTAAGTTTGGACAAAAAACGTAAACATTCCGGCAACTCTGCTGCCAGTCCTTTTTCCGTAAACTGACGGATTTTTTTTTTTTTTTTTTTTTTACAGTGTGCCACCATATTACCGCAGAGATGCAAGAATCACGTGATTGGAAATCTAGTCTACTTTCCGAATATAAATTCAATATTTGAAAAGGGGCTGTTTACATATTAAAGGTCGTACTGATGTTTAATTTTTAAATGGTAGCACCCACTTTTGACCCCATATTAGAGTTCCTTGAATCAAGGCAGCCTGGAAAAATTTACAATTTGCATATTTTTTCTTAAAGGGTCTCAGGACACTTAAATTTTCGAAATTTTAATTTTTTTTAGATGTTAAACTCCTATTTTTTCTGAACATTTTGATAATCGTTTCCTTGAAATTCCCATTCGAAGAGAAGTTATGGGTTTTAGAATTATCCCCGCTCAATAGCTGAAGCGGCCTTTCCGAAACTTGGAAGTCATTTTTCTCCAAATGACGTTTTTGGGCATAACGCGCACGATATCTAAAAGAATTCAATATATTTTCATGAAAATTTCAAAACATGTTTCATGTTCGTCTGTATAAACAACCTAAAATTTCCTTTTTATTGGTTCAAAAATATTTTTAGGTAATTATACTGTTGAAATTTTCAAAATTTTGAGTTAGCTAAATACAATTTTGTATTAATATAAAAATGCTTTAAATACAAATTTATTTAGGTTCAGGGTAATTGGTGAAATCTTATGTAGGCACCGAAATTTCATTCTAGTTGTAAAATTTATTTTGCAATCGTGCCCGTAAGCTGTCATACCAATTTTCTGCTCGTCAAATGTCCGACAGTTTGGATCACCCTGTAAATGCTAATTCTGCATCTTTTAATTTTTTAAATGCATGAAATGAAAGAACATACTTATATCTTTCATTCCCAATAAAAATTGTATTGTAAAATAAAATATATTTTAAGATATTAGATGCTGAAAATGTCATTTTCCAATTTTAAGAGACCCGAGACCCCTTAAAGAAAAAAAAAGTATTAGGGGTTTATCCATAAATTTCGAGAAAAGAAAAGTACTGAGAACATTCAGATACTATAAAAATTATGCCTAACTTCTAAGCGTATCGCACTAATTTTATAAGAAAGGAATTTGAATAAAAATCTTCCGTTGACTCCCTAAATTTTATTTTCATCAATAGAGAAAGTATTGTAATCGAAATATTTTTCGACTTCCGGTTTTCGACGGATTTACACGTTTTAGGGGTCAGATCCCAAAATATGTATTTATGGAAAATGTCTGTCCGTGTGTCAGTCTGTCGCCATTGTACCATCAAAAAGTATATAAAGTTATGCATAGAATTGAACGAAATTTTTTCAAAAGTTTTTGGCTATGGCAAGCAGGTCCTTCATTAATTTGGAAAAAAATCCGCCGGAAGGGGGCGCTGTAATAGCGATTTTTGTGCCATTTTGAACATTGTACCATTGAAAAGTGTATGAAGTTATGCATAGAATTGAACCAAATTTTTTGTCAAGCTTTTTGATCATGGCAAAAAAGTCCTCCCTGAATTTGGAAGAATTCCGCCGAAAGGGGACGCTGTAATAGCGATTTTTGTGACCGCAGAGAAGTTTATGAAGTTATGCATAGAATTCGATCAAATTTGTGTAGGTTTTTGGTCATGGCAAGAAGGTCCTCCCTGCATTTGGAAAAAATCCGCCTGAAGGTGGCGCTTTAATAGCGATTTTTGTGCCATTTTGAATATTGTACCATTGAAAAGTGTATGAAGTTATGCATAGGATTGAACCAAATTTTATATGCATGTTTTTTATCATGGCAAGAAGGTCCTCCCTGAATTTGGAAAAATTCCGCCTGAAGGTGGCGCTTTAATAACGATTTTTGTGCCATTTTGAATATTGTGCCATTGAAAAGTATGAAGTTATGCATAGGATTGAACCAAATTTTATATGTATGTTTTTGGTCATGGCAAGAAGGTCCTCCCTGAATTTGGAAAAATTCCGCCTGAAGGTGGCGCTTTAATAACGATTTTTGTGCCATTTTGAATATTGTGCCATTGAAAAGTGTATGAAGTTATGAATAGGATTGAACCAAATTTTATATGTATGTTTTTGGTCATGGCAAGAAGGTCCTCCCTGAATTTGGAAAAATTCCGCCTGAAGGTGGCGCTTTAATAACGATTTTTGTGCCATTTTGAATATTGTGTCATTGAAAAGTATGAAGTTATGCATAGGATTGAACCAAATTTTATATGTATGTTTTTGGTCACGGCAAGAAGGTCCTCCCTGAATTTGGAAATGTTCCGCCGAAAGGGTGCAATATAATAGCGATTTTTGTGTAATTTTCTTGATTTTTCGTAGTTCTATTGTACACCGGTGGCTGATCAAGTGACGGGAACTTTCTATCCTGATAAGCCGACTATTCGCGGACAGCTAATATACCACAGAATAACGGAAAACTATTGATTTTAATTTGATCTAGATTAACTCGTTTTTACTCCGATTAATTGACTGAAGCAGAAATTTAAGATGAAAGTCAAAGTTAATATAATACTGAACTAATAAAAATGAAATACATTGACATTTGTAACAACATTTTGAAATATTAAAATATATGAGATAGAAGAAAGTTTTGGGACTGGCACATCCAACTAGTTTTTTTTGGGTGTGCGTGCGTGTGTGCGGGGATTCGTTCATCTGACGAAAGGCTATTAGTCTCACTCCTCTGTCTGGCAGAGTTCGTTCCCGGAAACTGTATAAATTAGAGTTGAAATTTTGCATACTTACAGCTGGATATCTCCCGATCACACGAGAAATCATAAAATTTTGTAAAAGTCTTACATTATTTTAATTAAATGAATTTAATGTCATCCGACCATTTCTGAGATTAGATTTTAAAACAGAACCTTAATTTCAGTCTTTTTCGCGTGGGCTAGATGGCTCCGTGGTAACGCATTTACCCGTTTTTCAAAAGCCTGCGAGTTCGAAGCTGAGCGTCGGAGTTTAAAAAAAAATCTCCCCTCGGAATTGATTTTATTATATGATTAGATTCAATTTTACAGAATTTTTGTCATTTTGAGGCCAAAATTTGTAAAATTTTAATTATTTTTTGTAACAAAAAAAAATTTGGAGAAATTGCGAAATTTTTTTTACATTTCCGCTAATTTTTTGGAAATTACGAAATTTTGTTTACATTTCCGCTAATTTTTTGGAAATTACGAAATTTTAAAAACTCCGTTTAAACAATTTGTTTTGAGAAAATTCAAAATTTTGCTTGAACATCTAATTCTTGAGAAATTTCAGCACTTTGAATTTCGTCTAAAGTTTTTTTCTCGTTTTCAGAAATTAAATTTTATTTAAACCTCCGCTAAATTTTTGAAATTTCGGAATTTAAATAATTTGACTAATACTTTTAACTTTATTAAAAAATAACTACCTTTTGTAATAATTTAAAAATTAAATTCAATGATTCGAAGCTGCTGCAATCTGTGTAAAGATTTAATAATTATAAATTAAAGACCTGGTTTTATTGAAGGATAAAGTATTTCGAAAGGAATATTAGACGCCATCCTTTGTACGATCTTCGATCACATTCACTTTTTGTGGACATGGCCGAAACTAAGAGGGGGGGGGGGGGCAGTACGAAGGGGCGCCAAATGAAGATTGCCGATTTGTCTCACATCTATGTTTAGTTATTGTTAAAATCATCCTGTCCGGCGTAGGACAAAGGACAGAAGAATCTAAAGATGATATGGCATAAGGGTCCTGTATGAAGCGGAATTTTTCGATTCTTTTAGATTCCGTTTTCAAGATTTTAATCAATATTTGACAAAACCAAGGGCAGATCCAGCTCACCATTTAGAGGGGATTCAAGGATTTCCTTGTTTTGGGTGGAAGAGGACCACATCTCGTAATGAAAATTTTTTTTATATGGAAAGCTATTCCCAAATCCAAACTAACTACTTTTCTGATACTTTCGCGAAGTCATTTTCATTCGTAAATACAAAAAAAATTGCATTAATATTCGTAAAAATATAAAATTTACCGATTTGGTTCAGATACCAAGAAATTAAAAGGAGTTTCCCCCATTTTCTCATAAAGGCAAAGATTCATTCAGAAAATGTTGTCAAAGTTAGCATTTTTAGCCAAGTTTTACGGGTTGACAGCCACAGAAATGTCGTCGCAAGAGAACAATTGGCTGTCACTTCCGGAAATTCAATTTAAAAAGGCTAACAATTGTCAACGATTATATATGGCAAAAATTTGTATTAAATTTTAGAGAACTAAGCTATACACATTGGCAGCTACGTGATTCTATTAGTGTTATGAAAATTACAGGTGTAGCCTCTTCTTTCTGCTCAAAGTATTAAATAGTTTCTTTTCAATCGAACTCATACCTTTGGAATGGAGCATTTTCTTCTGATGGACTGATGGCTTCCATTATTATGAAACAGCCGTTATAAATGAAGTGTTAGGTGAAGATAAAAGAGCAGCCGCTGCTTTCATCTTCACCTAACACTTCATTTATAACGGCTGTTTCATAATAATGAAAGCCATCAGAAGAAAATAACTTTAAATTATCTTTGTAAATATAGTTTGCAGAAGAGGAAGGGGAGGGGGGGGGGTCAAAATCCATATTTGCCCCGGGTGCCAAAAATGCTAGTTTCGGTCCTGGTTGTGGATGGCAATGGTAAGTAGAAGATTCTTTAAAGCCAGTGGTGTAAAAAAACCCGGTGTAAGAGGGTATATGCTATAGGCAGAGGATACATACAAGAGAGTATATACCCTATAACTACGGAGGATGTAAGGAGTTATCGAAAAAGTATATGGCGTATACCACCGTATACCATCCACTATATCCTTGTGTAGAGCATTGAAAACTATCACCAAAACCTAATGATTGGAATGAACTCAAAACTTACATTCATATTTCTGACGAATGTGGTTCGTTTAATGCAAAAATTTTGCGTCATATTTCATGACTTTTGGATTTTAGAAATATGGATTTATTAGTTTTCATAATTAGAAATATGCTTTTGAATAGAAAAGCTGCCAGTAAATTTGTTTGGTTAGATTCCTTGTATTTCATTTAAAAAATTTAATAGGATTTTTCTTGTAGAAAAATATAAATTAAAGTTTGTCGCATGTGTTTAATATTAACATCGTCAAACTATTCTAGTTTTATGAAAATTTAAGAAAAAAGAACTATACGTTTCCCCCATTCTGTCTTAATCCAAGTAATTCAGAGCCACGTGGTTGTTACCATTTGAAAACTCGAAGTTTGAAACAGAAAATGCCTATGTAGTGTGTGTTGTAGACACATTTTCAGTACATCACCCCCCCCTCTCTCCCCCGGACTATCTTTTCAGAATTGTAAAAAATGCAAACTTTCATGAAGTGCTGTAGAATAGACCGTTTTGTAGCTTTCTACGAGGGTAGGCTGATAAAAAATGCACACTTTCTTGTAGAGCGCGAACTAAATGACCTTCAGGAGCGCGCTGGTGGCATGTGGAAGTAACATTCCCCCTCTGTACGCATGTTCCAGTTCTTGAATTCATCCAGTGTGTTTTGAGAAGCGGAAGTATGGAGACGTTTTCTAGTGCTATGTCAAGGCAAGTTAAACAGCGTGGCGTCATCGAATTTTTAACTGGTGAAAAAAATGACTCATGCTGAGATTCATCGTCGTTTAAACGCTGTTTATGGTGGGTTTGCTGTTGATAAGTCTACTGTAAATCGATCGGCAGAAAAATTGTGATTGCGAGCCTAGAAAAGCCATGATTGTTTATGAAAAAACGCAGCGGACGTCTGATCACTGCGCAGACGATTAACATTGCGAACTCGTCGACGATTTGATTCAAAAGAACCAGCGAATCACTCAGAAGCGTATCGCGAACCATATTGGAATATCCAAGGAACGTGTTTTCATTATTGAACAATCGAGTGACCGTAAAATCCGCAACTGCAGAGGCTCTGCGAAACCTGAAGTTTGAACCGATTCCACAACCCTCCTTACTTCCCCGATCTTCCGCCTTTTGTTTCCTCTACTCAAGAGAGATCTCAAGGGTAATCATTACACCTCGGACAATGAAGTAAAGGCAGCTGTGAAGTCCTGGATTCGAAAAAAGTCAAGAAGAAATTTTCAGAGACTGAATAATAATAATAAAAAAAAAAACTTGTTACACGTTGTGAGAAATTTGTTAGCCTAAACGGTGACTATGTTGAAAAATAAATATGATTTTGAAGCTTAAGAATTGTACTTTAATGTACTTTTTGTCCGATCTTATTTGTTTTTATTCGCGTTCTACAGGCATGTGTGCATTTCTTTTCAGCCTACCCTCGTAAATATCGAACTTTCAGACTTTGATCGTTGAAATTTCATACTCACTTGTATGAAGAACTGGTGTATTCTTTATCTCTACCGAACAAACAATCGTCAGAATATCTGAAGGCATCCAGTCTGCTTTTTTCCGCAGTAGCTTGAATACTTCTAAAAACTTCAGGCACGTCCATACTGGTTTTCCGTCGCTGAAAATATGAGTAGCTTTCTTTTCGTTCAAAATAATATTGTTTATTGTCTTAATGCCCAAGTGAATGTCAGCTGTGACGGGATATCCTTTCGAATCTCTATGTAGAGATAACGAAACAAAATAAGAATCTTGGTAGTTTGGAACAACCGTAAGAAACCATGTTGAATCCGACAGAAGAAACTTCTCGCTTTTGTATTTAGACTGTTTGCCACTATACGTCGAAAACTTGCCTATTTTCCATTCATATTTAAACTTCAGGACGTCCATTAGAACAGAACATTCTCCAATAGTCTCCAAGTCGGACATGACTGCTAAGATTGCAACTTCTACAAGTAGGTGAGAATTCAGAACTAAGCATCGATACCAGCTCGATCCAATCTTCTGAATACCTGTACGGTGAAAAATACATGGATCAGGAAAGTGAAGGGAAAAATGCTTACAACAACACTAACTAGGGAACTGCAAAAAGTGTAAGTCGCCGATTTTGACAAGAGTTTTATCGTTGGAAAGATCTCGTCGAGGGGAGTAAAAATTTCAATGGAACTACCAGTCGCAAATGAGCCCTTTTCGAGATATCCGGCAAAAATGTCAATTTATTACAATGTACAGTCGTGGAAAAACAAAGTAAACACCCCTCTTACTAACTCTGCAAAACATTATCGTAGAAGAAAGTTGCTGGTACCACACGATTGGTAATAAAGTCTACTTTTAAATGATGCATATGAAATTTGCTTAGGGGGCCATCTACATGTTAAAACAAACCATAGCTTTTTTTTCAATAGCAGTACACAATTCTGACAGCATAAATTAACTCTACACCCTTCAATTAGCCTAAAAACAAATTTTTATGCAATTCGTACTATAAGTTTCCGAGAAATTTATTTTAAAACGAGCGTATTTTAGGGGCTATGTCCCAAATTAAGTTCGGTACTCTATTGTTGACCGAGAGAGCGCACTTCTTAAACAAGGAATCTTAAGTACCACTCAAGCAGTCATTGAAGGATTGAAGACTACTAGATTACAGGATAGCATAAGAAATTTCAAAGTATCTAGTCAGTTCTATCATACACGGCCCCTTAAATCATTTTGCCGTTTTTTAAAACATAATTTGAAAACTACTTGGAATACAAATGTGAAATTTTGGATTTCCATAAAGCAGGACTTAATCTAAATCAAAAAAATTGTAGGTTGCAATTCATAATTTTTTCGAATATTAATTTTATAATTCATATCATAAAATTAAAAAAATGCAAATTAAACGTATTTATGTTTGCGTATTTTAGTATTACTGCTACACAAAAAAATAGCACATTAGAAGTATAATTTCAGGAGATATTAATGAAAATATGAAAATATAATTTAACATTAGAAGTACTAAATTTTGAATGTTTATAATTCAAAAACTTATCATTCAAATGACTTGGAATTTGGTGTCTAGGCATAGTTTGAACCGAAGATTTGAAATATTTCGTTAAAATTGGGTATCGCTATTGAAAAAAAAAAAAATGAAGTTTGTTCGTTTTAATATGTAGATGGCCCCCTAAGCAAATTTTATATACATTTAAAAGTAGGCTATTTCCAATCGCTCGGTACCAGTAACTTTCTTCTACGATAATTTGTTGAGTTAGTAGGGGTGTTTACTCCCCCCCCCCCCCACGACTGTACTTTGCGTTACATTTGTTGTCGTTAAATTTATAATTTTTGCTGCTAAATGGCTTCCTGCACACTTCTATATGGACCACAACCACCAGTGAACACTACAAATATCCAGCATCAACAAACATACAAATACATTTACAGCTATTAATTTCATTTTTTCCACCTTTTTTGTTTGCATACTTAATTTCCAAGTATAGGGAACATAAGTTAACGGAAGGCCATTTAACAGCAAAAATTTTAAACTTAGACATAACAAATGTAACAGCATAAATACATTATAATTGATAAATTGTGTGACAAACTGTCAGATATCTCGAAAACGGCTCATTTGCATTCTATTGAGATTTTTATTCCTCACGACAAGATCTTCGCAACGATACCATTCGCGTCAAAATCGGTGACTAACGCTTCTTTCATTTCCCTAGTAACACGAAAAAATCCTCAACTGTCGGATATTATCTAGGTACCAAAGCGGTTAGAGTCAATACATTTTAACAAGAACGAAAAAACATGCAGTTGACGTAGATTTTTAAACACTTTCCAGCATTAGCAAAATATCAAATTTCATTTTTTTTCAAAGAATGAAGAGAGATGTCTAAATAATCAACTTAAAAACCCCACAGAACTCGACAAAACTCCATTTTCAGCAGTTGCTGTCCATGCGCAGTAATGTGTGCGAATTCTGTTGTGCAGCTACAGAGGTGTGAAATTTATTAGAATAATTGTGAAATTTGCAATAAAATCTTGTTATATTAAAAGTAATACATTTAAAAAATATCGACACTTAATTTTTAGTGCGTATCCCCTTGTTTTATATTAAAGATTCGATACGCCTTGGCATACTTTGTATGAGTTTTTGGCAATTTGTATTTCGTTGTCATGGTGCCAAATTTGGAGTCTTTCTATCAGACCATTCTTGTTTGTGATGTTGCATTTCTTTAATTTTTTTTTTTTTTTTTTTACAATGGCCCAAAGATTCGGTATGGGGTTCATTCTGGACTATTTTCAGGCCATGGAAGTGTTTTCTTTAATTAAAAATTAAAGAAAAAATACATCACAAACAAGAATGGTCTGATAGACTCATTCAAATCTGGCATCATGACAACGGAATCCAAATTAATTGCCAAAAATAAAAACGCATACAAAGTATGCCAAGACTTATCGAATCTTTAATAAAACACAAGGGGATGCACACTAAATATTAAATGTATCCATATTTTTAAAATTATTATTTCTTTAATATAACAAGATTTTAATGTAAATTTTACAAATATTCTAATAATTTTCACACCTCTAGGTATATGATCTATACACACCACCTAATACACTCGAAATTAGGCAAGTTTAAATATGCATACCACAGAGGAAAACGCGCTTCCAGCTAGGGCCGAAACTAGCCTTTTTTGCACCCGGGGCAAACGTGGATTTTGCCCCCTCCCCCCTATTCCGCAAAGTTTATTTACAAAGAGAATTTTGCTAATTTTTTAATAGCTGACTTATTTTAAAGTTTAGTTTAAAACATGTAATCATAAAATTTGTATATTGAACTACGTTATCTACAATGGCGGATCCAAACTGAGGTCACGGGGGTCATGACCCCCCTCTGAACACCAACAAAAATATTCTAAAGATAATTTTTTAAATGTAATATACAGTAGAGTCCCGATTATCAGAGTCCCGTTTAACCGAGTTTCCGCTTCAACCGAGTTATTTTTGAAAAAAAAAAAAAAAAAAAAAAAAAATTAAGGCCATTCTTTTTTCCATTCTGACCAGAAAATCGGAATTCTAACTTTTTACGACTGCTCTTTCATCTTCATCTAACACTTCATTTATAATAGCTGTTTCATAATAATGGAAGACATCAGTCCATCAGAAGAAAATGATCCATTCCAAAGGTACAATCCTTCATTTGGCGCCTCTTCGTTCTGGCGCCCGGGGCACATGCCCGCTCTGCCCCCCCCCCCCCCTAGTTTCGGCCTGCTTCCAGCAATTGCGGACTAAGAATGGAAAACGCTAAAAGTACCAAAAAATCGGAAAAAAAAATTAAGAAAAAATGTCTTAAATGCCAAGCAAACACGAGAACCCTTGAAGTTCCAACCCTAGTATAAATAGTTCAAAAAATAAAATGTCACTGGTTGAAAGTGCCACACGAAGTAAATTGTAGAAATCTGAATGTGCCATACGAATGTTCCTTATTTCAAACAAAATTAAATTTATGTACATCGAGGTGCACTATAAGATGCTTGATGTAGGATATGATATACCTAACAGGTATCTTTCATTTACGGGGACGTACAAGATTTCGGATAGAGTACTGTATGAGCGATAAAACTGGAGATGAGTTTTTAGAAGTATGCATTTTTAACTAGATTTTTGCCTTTACATTAGAGGTCTGCACGAGCCCGGGCTTGGCCCGAGGCTCGTACCCGGCCCGGCGGAATGAAGGCGAATTTTCCAACGGGCCGGGCCGGCAGAATTAGGACAATTTTTTCAACGGGCCGGCAAAAAATTGAACGGGCCTGCAGGGCCGGGCCGATAAAAAAAATTAATCGGTCCTATCGGCCCGATATAAGAATTCAAGCGAAGCAGATAAAATACGAGCCATTTTCAATGAATATGATTTTCTCGAGAAGTATAAATGTGCGTCACGAGCCGATGCGAGTTTAACAACATCAATACAGATATGTAACATGTCCATCGTAGAGATCGGCATCGTACAGTTACAAGATGTCTGATTACGGGTTTAATTTTTTTTCAGCAGACTCGTGCCGGGACCGAACTGGTCTTAATCGATCTCAGGATGGGTAGGACAGGCATTATGTTTTGTAAAAGTATTAATAGTGATAATGAACTTCTGTTAACAGTATCTTTGGAAATATACCTTAAGGGGTTCTCATTCACTGCTCAACAATGCGAAACTTTCAAACACATTTTCTGACTCATTTTTAACTATAAAGGCATAAAATTCACAGGCCTGACTATTGAAGGCATTTGGAAACGAATAGCTTTCTCCATATTTGATAAATTACTTACAGAGATAACAGAGAATCTTGTCATGTGACTGTACGTTTTTCTCCTTTCCTGTGCTATCACTTCCGGAAATTCGATTCATAACGCTAACTTTGGCAGTATTTCCAGAGAAAGATATATTGCTTTTATCTATGAAAAAGACTGCATTTACATAATTTCTGAATAAGAATACCTGCCAATCTTACGCATTTCCGCAAAGAAATGAATTCTCAAATGTGTCGAAACGTAACTTCTTTCGATTTGAGAAAAGCCTTAAAAATAAATATTTTCGCAAATCTACTTTTTATCATACAGCTTCAAAAAGGTATGTTTTTAATCCTTTATTCTGAACTACATTAACTTTTTAATGAATCCTTATTGGAATTTCGAAATGTCTGTAGACACGATGACTAAAACACTGTGTAATCGTTAATATTTACTATTGTGTGTTTTCTGCTTTGCGAACACATAGTAATCTAAAATATACTGTAAAATTTTCCCATAAATATGTACGTAGTATTCATTAAAAGAATTTTAATTGTATGTCGAGAAAAAAAGAATTTTTTTTTGTAGAAATTGAATCGGGCCGGGTCTGTTTTCACTCATTTTTGTACGGGCCGGGCCGAACTTTCAATTTTTACACCGGGCCGGGTCGGGCCAAGATAGCTTTCGTTCGGGCCAGACCTCCACTTTACATATAAATACTATAGATCATATATAAGACTGCGCCCAAAAAAAAAAAAAAAAAATGGTATGCAGTACTGTCTATGAGCATGGATTGCTTAGAAGTGTTTTTTAATCGAGTTATGCACTTTCTAGCTGAACTATTATTTAGTATAAACGAAGATTTTTAGAATATCATATACAGAGCTATACGCGAAGAGCCCGATACATTTCCGTCTATGAATGGCAATTTCTGAAATAACGTTTTCAGTTGAGAGTTTGTTTCTTGAGTTAAATTTTACTTGAATATGCAGAGCATAAAAATCTAGAATATATACAGGGGTGTACACAATTATTAGAGCAGTATATTTCCCTCTAAATTGCTGAAGAGTAATTTTCAACTGTTATGAGTTTTGAAATTAAGCTACATTTTAGCACACTAGTGTTACAGATCTATAGGTCATATACAGTGATGGGCACAAGAATTAGAATGCATTTCCGGCAGATGGTAATTGCTGATCAAAATCTTTTCACCTTTGGTGAAACCTCATGGTGCAGTATTCTGGAAGTGTTGGAAGGTGTCTAATAATCCATGTTTTACACATGATTTTTCTTTTGAAATAATGCTCACAAGGAAGGTCTCCATACGTGCAAACTCAAAAATCTGAAAAGATACAGAATGTTCTTGTGAGGATATATGTTTACATAACATGTTTACATAAAAATATCGACGGAGCCTCTATAGTGTCCGTAATAAAAATAATGAAAATTTCGTTATTTGGCGAAATATGACCGGTTGGCGATGGAATAAAACTTAAAAAAAAGACTGATGTCGAATACTCTAAGGAAAAAATTGTTCATGTTGAACTTGTTTAAATTTAATTTAAATAACTTTAGTTTTGTCAGTTTTAATTTTTTTTAACTTTAGTTGTCATATTTATATGTATTTACATATAATGAAATTTAACCATCAAATTTTAATTAACGATTTAAAAGAAAATTTAAATTGTTTCAAGGTCAAAATTAAGTCAAATTGAGCCCTGTCGATTCAATTTTGTTGCTATGGAAACGACGTCTTCGATATTGAAATGTATAACTGCTTCGATATTGAAATGTATAACTTCAATTCGGAAATATTTCTATATTTCTATTGTAAGAACATTCTATTTGTACATTTTCTAATTCTACAAAAAATACTAAGAAAAATATTTAAAGTAAACGATTTGAATGGGGCTATAAGTATTGCACAAAATCCCTATAAATTCAAATTTAATCCTAAATCCTTCAATCCTAAATTCTAAAAATTTATTAAATGATTATGTAAATCTTCTAATGTATTTTAAACAATTCACGAAAAATGTTTTAGAAGATAAAATTTTCATGAACTCATAATTCAGTAGATAAATGGTTAAACAGGGCTGGAGACGTCCAGAAGTCTTTTTTTACAAAGGTAAATTCGTGTACTTCACAATTTTGTATCGGAAAATTAATATTTATGAGACATGAAATTTTCTGTTTATTGCAGATGCGAGAAAAGTACCTTTTAGTCAATTTCAGTTTTATGTTCTAAATTTTTAAATTATTTTTTTATATGTGCTGGACAGATAATTACACCTGTTTATTTTCTATTAAATTTATATCCAAAATTGTTAATTGGTCCAAATCATCCAAGCAACCTCATAGCAAATTGGTATATAATTTTATATACCTTAGATACATTCAAATAATATATGTGATCGTATTTACCTAAATTCTAGTAGAAGAGCAACGCGAAGCATTAATAAAATTAAATTAAAATTCGCGTCAAAATGTAATTATTAAATTTGAATAATTACGAATAAAATTAAGAGTTTGCGTTGTGAATTATTTAGACGAACTCTTCCACTTATGAATTAAACTAAAATTAAAACTATAAAAATAAATTGACACACTTTAAATATTATTAATTAAATAATTACAGAAACTTTTTAAAACTTGATTAAATATTCTATTTACATTGAACACAACTATATACAGAAAAAACATAATATTCATTCAAAGAAAAAAGAAAGCAATACTTTTGTTTGCTTCTCATTATTTTAAGTATATTTAATCTTTAAAAAAAAGACAATATTTTCATATACTCTAATTATTATAATTGTTTCTTTTTGCTAAAAGAATAATTCTCTTTCATTTTTAAATTACCTTAATCTTATTTAATTATTGGTTTTGTCGGATCTCAGATTACTCTACCGTAAAATATCAGAAAAGTATTTTTTAAGATTTTTCATATGATCTTAAGTGGTAAAAGAAAATGTTTAAAATAGTACCTTCTTTTAATATACGGGATGGTGGCCTTTATTCATCAAATTCCGAGTTGTTGCGTTGCTTAGGATCATGGCAATGTGTCATCAGGAACGCATCCTCAATTTGGCTTGATTAGGATCACTCCGATATGTACATCAGGAAGACATCCTCAATTTGGCTTGATTAGGCTCACTCCGATATGTACATCAGGAAGACATCCTCAATTTGGCTTGATTAGGCTCACTCCGATATGTACATCAGGAAGACATCCTCAATTTGGCTTGATTAGGCTCACTCCGATAGGTACCTCAGGAAGACCTCCTCAATTAGGCTAGATTAGGCTCGATTAGGCTCGATTAGGCTCGCTCCGATATGTCCATCTCGCCGGGGCTTTACTAGGGCTTTCAGGATTCATTGCACGGGCTTTTAGGAGAGCTCCTGCGTCCTCTACATCTTTTTTCAGACTATTTTTTTTAAAACTTATTCTTCTTGCACACCAGCTCCTGCAGTGGGTGGAACTATTTTTGTCTAGTCCACTGTTATTGGATGTGAGAAGATTTTTTATTATACTTCGATAGGCCTATTAGCTAACAGTCTGCAAATGGCCCCTTACATATACTTTAATATTATTATCTGCCTTAAAGTTTGGGTGGTCTGAAAAGTCATAAATTTATCCCAACACTTTTATTGAGGCCATAAATTGATTCCAACGTTTTTATGATTTTACGACTTCTAATTATACACCACTTTCCATTGGCTTGTCATAAAACGACACCATGGCGTCTGGCTATTGTTGTTGTCTGAGATCCGAACTCAATTCAACATTATACATTCATTTTACAATACAACAATTTTTTAAAAATATATATTTAATATTTAAAATCAACTTAATAATTTTTGTATGAACTTACACTCTTATTTTACTTAAATATATAAACATTATAATTTTACACTCATAATTATATTTTATAAAAAATATTTATACAAACAGAAATAACAAATTACGCAATTTTACTTTGATTTAACCAACATGGTGCGGGAACATATCATAGTTATATGTTGCCCAGCATCTCTCCCGGTGTCAGAAAAAAAAATAAATAAATAAAAACTGATTGCTGGTTTTAATTTTTTTTTTTTTTTTGTAAAGCTTAAAAGAATGTCCGTGTCCATATGACTGTATCTACACAGTCTTTGAGCGAAGACTGTACAGTTCAATTATCAATGGTTCTGGTATATTTTATAAGAAGTTCTTCTATTTTTTCATAACAGAAAGTTCAACACATGATAGCATAGTTGTCTGTTGACATTCACATTTATAGAAGACCTCTGTACTGACAATCAGACGTCTTTCTCGAAGCCTTTTTTCTTTACCACACACATGTTTAATAATTTTGTAACTTTACAGTTTAAGTGCCCAAAATACATTCAAAGCTATAATTTTGTCTGAAACTAATATGCCGAAATAAATCTAATTACAAGAAAAATAATGGCATACGCATTTGACATATTATTTCATCACATACAACCTTATGACACAGTGTTTTATCTAAAACACATTTTATACTGAATAAAAGTAAATACAATGCTTGTAATATGACATGTTATATTTTCACATAATTAATCTGATGTATTCAAATTATAATCAGAAAAATATTGTATACAAACTTGTTACATTATTTTATTCATTTGTTACTTCTAACATGTATGATATGTCAAAATATACAAGCTATTTCCTCTCCTTTAATATATCATTACGCAATGCTCTCCAACTTTACCCGATACGAGAAAAAAAAAAAGAAGGAGGAGAGGAGAATAAAACCAGTTATTTGACCGTCACCGATCCTCCCGAAAAGTGGGGGTTGGTCAAGCTACTAATCCCTTTCTGTGAGGTGATTTGTGCTGTGACAAAATTTTACGACTTCCAAAAAGTAATAATAATAATAAAGGACTTTACGTTGTAATATCGATACAAAACAAATAGGTGTTGCTATCCAACGTACAATTTATACACAAGTTTAACATAAAACTCTACGTTTCGGTTTATTCTTTAAAACCTTCATCAGGAGAAAAATTTTCTAAAATATAAATCGACAACAAACTCTTTACATGCTACATTTTGAAATCAATTCAAAATTCAAAACATTCTAACGGAAACCTCTTACTCCCAAATAAAGAGTTCAGTGGCGCCATCTTTTAATCAAAGATGTAAACGAAGAAAGACTAGCTGAAAAAATGGAATTTTCATTGACTTTTCAAAATTGAAAGCCATATTTCTGGTATGTGAAAGGAAACATAATCATTACACACTTCATGGTTTCTTAGACGAATTTCTAAAGATTCACGAATAATAGCATTGCGCGGAAAAACTTGTTTGGAAATAACTTTAGCATGGTCAAAGTCTATAAATGAAATGAGTCCTTTATGGTAGCTTCTTGAGAGTGCTGTAGAAAGTTTACGAAACTTTAACATAAAAACGATTTGAAGTTTCGTAAACTTTCTACAGCACTCTCAAGAAGCTACCATAAAGGACTCATTTCATTTATAGACTTTGACCATGCTAAAGTTATTTCCAAACAAGTTTTTCCGCGCAATGCTATTATTCGTGAATCTTTAGAAATTCGTCTAAGAAACCACGAAGTGTGTAATGATTATGTTTCCTTTCACATACCAGAAATATGGCTTTCAATTTTGAAAAGTCAATGAAAATTCCATTTTTTCAGCTAGTCTTTCTTCGTTTACATCTTTGATTAAAAGATGGCGCCACTGAACTCTTTATTTGGGAGTAAGAGGTTTCCGTTAGAATGTTTTGAATTTTGAATTGATTTCAAAATGTAGCATGTAAAGAGTTTGTTGTCGATTTATATTTTAGAAAATTTTTCTCCTGATGAAGGTTTTAAAGAATAAACCGAAACGTAGAGTTTTATGTTAAACTTGTGTATAAATTGTACGTTGGATAGCAACACCTATTTGTTTTGTTCCAAAAAGTATGTATTTAAAACCATTTCATGCTTGTAATTACCTTATTAATTAGTATAATTTCTTGATATACTTTCTTCTTAACTCACTATGCATGCCTGTATGTAATTTTAAACATAATCTATGCATAAACAGTGTATGTATTTGTATCGTATCTAATGTAAACCTTCTGCTTTTTTTTTTATTATTTTGCAGGGGAAAAATGGCGATTCTAGCATCTGAATTCTCCTGCCTCATACTGGAACTGAAGCGAGGGTGGCTTTTTATGCTGTCAGGTTTACATCTAAACCAAATTGCCTTTCAGGATTAAAAAAAAAATGCATATAATTTTCTTTAACTGATTACATTGTATATTTTTAGACCTTTCTAACAAACACAAATTTTGATTCATGATATTGTTTACTATTAAAATGTAAACAACACGGAAATATGACTTCTATGGCCTCTCAAAATGCAAAACATGCATTACGCTGACCTTAAAAAATGCACCTTCATTTAATACTATTAAATAGTGTTGTCAGAAAATACCATTGACGAAGAAGAGAACAATTTTTGTGTCTTAAATTATTATTTATTTAGCCAACAATTCTATCTTAAAAGATTGTTAAATTTTCATATTTATTTATTTTTTACTGAATGAAATAAAAATTTATTCAAAATTTTATTTATCATTAACATTCCGTATGTGAATTCTAATGTCTAAACTTTAATGATATGTTTAAAAATAAAAAGATAATAAATTATTATTATTAATCAAACATTAATAATTATTTAATTATAAAAAAAATGTACTTAATACACTTGTATAATTTAAAAAAAAACAAAAGTAAATGATAATTACTACGTAACATCGTATGCAGCCATCTATGAGTACCCGGCCGGACCAAAGAACTTCTGCCAGCAGAAAAAATCTTTGTATACTCACAAACAACCACATCCAATTTTTTTATAGATCAAGTTTTTTTAAAATAATTACTGTACGTACTATAAAAAAATTAAGTAAATAAATTTATTAAGCCATACTACATATTTTAATAAAAATCAGGCCAATATATATAAATATATTTATTTATTTATTTTGTTTCCTTATGTTAATTTGGCCAAATTATATAAAAAAAATTTTATGAACTCACACACTCAAATTTATCAGTACTATGTATATTTATATGTGTTAAATTTAGAATTGCATTTAATTCTAAGGGAAAGTAAAGAGAAAAAAAAAATGCTTAAATTCTAAAATAACAAATTTATAAAATATTTCATTTTAAAAAAAAAAATCTAATTTCTAGCTGATTTCAGCAAGATGTCATTTAATATTTATATTAAATAATTTTGCTAATACATTTTATTAATTATTAAATTTGCATATTTTTATATATACAATAAAAATATAATAGTCTTACATAAAATTTTACACTACAACAATGTTATTAATTAATTTAACTTGAATTTAAGCCTACTTTAATTTTAATTGAATACCGTTAATAAAGGTAAATTAGCTTATCAAGTTAAATATAATATAAACTATGTTTGTCTAATGTTAATTTTGCTGAAAATTCCATAAATTTTAACTGTAAATGCTAATTGCTATACCTTTTGTTATTTATTTTGAAAACAACACGAACTTATATTTTTATTTATTATTTTTTTTTATTAAATCTAGGAACTATACACTGAGCTAGACACTCCATAAATGTGTAAAACCTAAAAATCAAAAGTTTTCCTAAATAAAACTCAAAATGCTGCTTTTTACAATATAATATTACTAATTTTATTGTTTCTGAGCATAACATCTAGTAATTATACCATACTTAATTTTTTCTTCGATTCCTTTTTTAGCCAAGAATCCTGAAATTTATGTCCAAGTGATGACTATATATTGATGTATTGATAAATAATTTTTCTACAAATATTTTGTTGGTGTTGGTGCATACCCAGCCGTAGGCCAAAATTGCACCCTATACAGAAAGCCTTTGGTGAGAAAATTTTAATTTTACTTCAATTATTTATTTGTGTATTTTTTTTTTACTATAATTTTGTGTGCGATCATATTGAAATAACTTGCCTTGTCCATTGTTATACATATGTTTTTTTAAAAACAAATGTGCTACACCAAAATCCTTTTTTTTTTTTTAATAACACTTTTGTTCATAAAACTTATCCCTGCTGTCTAAATTCTAGACTTTAGCATATAAGTTGTACTTGAACTACCGGAATAAATCTTAGCACTTTTTGTATATTTTATTATATTTAGGCTTATAGCTGACCGCTATCCTAATATAAAGTGCACTAATAATTTATTCCTTGTCAACCATATATTTATATAAGAAAAAAAAAATGTATATATGAGTATGCTATAAAGCTGTTCTAACTACCCTGAACCTATAGCTTACACCTACTCATTTTAAAGAGCAATTCTGAAATTCTGTCATCTAAATTGTAAGGCTATTAGCAAAGGCTACCCTTATAGAAGACAGAAAAATTCTCTTTTTTTTTTTTTTTTTTTTTTTGAAAATTACTCCAACATTATTCACTATTAAATTAATTAAGTTTTAATGTTATTTGGCTTTGTTAAGATTTTATATTTTCTAATTCATATTCGGAAAAAAAAATATATATATAACTTTTGCCTGGAGATAAATATTTCACTGCTCCAGTGAAGTTTTGTGAAGCACATTACATAATTTTATAAGTATGTTTTCGGGTGCGCCCTGCACATTTGCTCAATATTGTAACCCTGAGACAAATTGGCGTTCCCATGTTCCTATCCTTTCTTATTATGATTTTGAATTTTAAAAAGGCAAGTTATTAATTTTGTTTCAATTTTTTTTTTACCTAAAAGAGAAAAAATTATTTTTAAATTTTGAAAATTTTTTAAATTTTGAAATTCGATTAATTATGTATTTTGATTTATTTTTAATACCAATTCATATCCCATGGATAATATTGGGGAGGGGGGAAAGGGTAATGATCTTGTATAACATCCCCGTATAAGTTTGTATATGGTGTATAACCATATAACGACATATTTTTATCATAATCTATTTGATACTTTAAATATGGGTCTACATTCTCAGAATATTTATTATTTTTTTTATAAGAATTTTTAGTCAGTTTGTCACCCTTTTGACTCGTATTTTTGTTCAATTTGAACCAACAATTTTCAGTTGAGTGTGATTTTCTTTGACAAATGTCACATTTATTTTCGTAATTTTTATGACCCTTAATTTTTTTCTGAGACCCTTGTAAATTCGTAATTTCCGCCTCTGTATGACCTGTTGCATATTTCGGAGCATACAGCTGATCCATATGTCGTTTGATCGGCTCTATTGATTTATCTGGAACATATTGTAATAAATAATTAAAGTTTCTAAACTTTTTAGTAACTTCGTAGGGTCCTTGAAATTTTGGCTCTAATGCGCCTGGTTTTCCAATACATTTTAAATATACTGTTTGACCCAAATTTAAATCCTTTACTTTTTCGTATGCCTCTTCATCTATATATTCTTGCATTATTTTCTCCTGGTTTGCAAGGGATTGAATTTTGATTTCCTTCATATGCTGTATTCTGCTTTTAACATAAGAGTGGGTATATATTTCCTCAGAAGGAATATAGGCTGTGAAGGGATTTTTTATTTCCCTTGCGAAAAATAGCAGTGAGGGACTATATCCCGTAGCGCGGTGTTTCGAGGAATTATACGCTAGTTTAAAAAAATCCAGTCTTATGTCCCATTCCGTAGTGAGTTTCGACATAGCTACAATTGATGATTTTAATATTTTATTGGTAACTTCACAAAGTCCATTTCCTTGCGCACGGTATACACTCACAAATTTCCTTTGTATGTTTAAAGATTCCAAATATTCTTTCATAATTTCGCTTCTTAAATATTTTGCATTATCAAAGATAATTTCTTTACACATCCCATAATTTGCAAAATATTTATTTAGTACATTTAATATAGTCTGTGACTCTACGTTTCGTAGGGGAACAGCTTCCAGGAATCTCGATGTCGAATCAATTATAATTAAAATGTATCTGTTTTTCCTTAACGTGAGGTTTAAAGGTCCAATGACGTCAGCATGCAGGATTGTCCCGACTTCGTGATCTTTCACCATTTTTTTAACAGGGACTTTTATTGTCGTGTGTTGTTTAGATGTGAGGCACTGCACACAATTTGCACAATACTGTTTAATGTCTTTGTACATTCCGTGCCAAAAAAGCCTTGTTTTCACAGTATCATAAGTTTTTTGAAATCCGAAATGCGCTTTGTGAGCTTCTTCTATGGCTGCAATTTTTAATGAATCCGGGGTAATTAAAAGCTCCTTTTTATCTGAACCAGGTTTCAAAATTAATAATTTATTTTGATTTAAAGCAAATCTCTTCGTGCTTCTATTATTTTTGTCTTTTTCGATTTATTATAATTTTTAATTTTTCGTCTGCATATTGCTCCGATTTAATATTTTCGTCTGTAAGTGCTATGTTACTTGCAAACAAATTATTTTGGAGTTCTCTGTCTGTTGTAAGATTATCTAAATTCCTGCTCAAATAGTCTGCTGGATTGTTAATTCCTTCGACGAATTCGAAGTCTTGTAAATCTGCTACCCATCTGTTTATAATTTCCGATTTATCTTGTAAATGTAAATGCTGAGTTAGTGCTTTCGAATCAGTTAACACAGTAAATCTTCTACCTGAAAGCATATATTTAAAATGCATAATTGCTTCATGCACTGCTAATAACTCAAATTTAATACTCGGATAATTTTTTTCCGGTTCTCTAAGTTTTCTCCCGAAAAATTCAACAGGTAGCAAATGACCATCCTTTTCTTGAGCTAGAACACCTGAAATTGCAACTTTGCTCCCATTCGTGAATAAGAAAAATTCCTTGTTAAAATCGGGGGGTCTGAGTGTTGGTTTTTGTACAATTTCTTCCTGAATTATCAGGAAAGCTTTTTCTGCTTCTGGACTCCACTTAAATTTAACTTTATCTTTAGTCAGCTCTATTAAAGGGTTAACTTTGTCGGAATAGTTGGGTATTAGCGTCCGAAAATAATTCGCTAAGCCCAATAAAGATCTGACCCCCTTTTTCGATTTTGGTCTGACTAAATTTTTTACTTTTTCAATATTCTTTTGAGATGGAGAATATCCCATTTGATTCACCCTAAATCCTAGGAATTCTATTTCTGCTTTGCAAATTTGCATTTTTGAAGGTTCGATTGTCATGTTGTAATTTATTAATACCTGTAGAACTTCTTCTAAGGTTTTCGTCATCTCTGCTATTGTATTTGCAGATATCAACACATCATCAATGTAGTATGATACTTTGCTTTTGTCAAAATGACCCAGAATTTTATCGATTACTTCTGCAAAAATTGCGCTAGAATTTCGTGTGCCAAAAGCTAAACGAAGTGGCATATGTTTTCCAAATTCCGTAATAAACGCTAATTTTTTGCAATCTTCTGGTCTTAAATTTATTTGGAAAAAAGCACTATGTAAGTCTAGCACCGTATAGTATTTTTTACCGCTTATTTTTTGTAATAAGTCTTTTACGTCCGGCATCGGATAAGTACAAGGTTGTAAAATTTGGTTTAATAGTCTTAGGTCCGTTGCCATTCTAAACTTGGGTTCTGCATTCGGGTTATTACTCGGATTTTTCTTTCTAACGAAAATAACTGGAAAAGCATACTCGGAGTCAGTCTTCTCTATAATTTTAGCCTGTAACAATTGTTCAATTTCCCTTTTCGCATACTGTCTTACTGCCTGAGGCAATTTATATGGCTTAGCTTGTACCGGGAATTCATGATTCAATTGAAAACTTGGTGCGACAAACGCTGACTGCCCCAATGTTTGATAACTTTTTGAAAATGCATGAACATTGCCCATTAAAATTTTTCGAAATTTTTGTTGTACTTCCTCTGATAAATGGCTTAAATCGAAATCCGTCTCTTTAATTTCTGCTTCTCGCAATTTTCTTACATCTTCTATATTTAAATTATTTATTTCATAAAATGTCCCTTTCTCTATATTATCAGTTGAGTCATCTTGCTTGCACTCAAAGTTCTTTATAATTTCCCCCATTTTAGTTCCTTTCTGAATAATTAACTTTTCTAACAGTTTATTCTTTATTATAATATTTATGTTATTTTTTTGAACTTCGTGTAACGAAGTCTCGCATGAAAATTTACTATTTTCTTGAATGGGGTCAAAAATAATCATATCTGACATATTTATATCCTCTGGGCATTTTAATTTTACAATTTTCGATTCTTCAGGTTGGAGAAAAACTCTATTTTTAGTAATGGCAAACATACTTTTATTTGAATGTTCCCCTGAATTACATGGCGTAATGTTATTCACTTCATAATTATTTACTTCACTTGCAACGTTTAATTTAATTTGTTGATTTTTAAATTTTAATGTTTTATTGCATAAATCCAAAATCATATGATTTTCTTCGAGATAATCGTACCCTAATAACATTTGGTACTGCCTATCAAAATCATCATTAGTGACATAAAATGTGCCTGTTGTGAATATACCTTTTAATCGAAAAGTTAATTTTACACATTGTTTAAAAAAAATCTTTGAATTTGTTAAAGTCTTAATTTGGATCCGATTGCCCAAATATTTGATTTTGACGTTTGTATCTTTAATTTTTTTGAATAAAGAAGGTGATAAAAGGGACACAGCAGCTCCGGTATCCAGTAACGCTTGTATTTCGACGCCCTGTATACTTAGTGATATAATTGGCAGACTATCTTTGTCTGCATTTGTTATATTTGCGATTGTTTTATTTATTTTATCGATTTCCGTCTCTGAAAATCCCGAATCTTGATCCGATTTCGCTGTTTTCTTTGCCCATTTTTTTTTCTTTTTGCGCTTTTCAAATTGATAACCATTTTGCTCATAATTCTCAGAAATATATCCAAAATCCCTATTTCCCGAATTCCAGTTAGGTTGTGAATAATCATACATCCCATAATGCGTCGGGTAATTAAAGGAATTGTAGTAATCATTATAATATCGTTCATAATCATTATAATGAAAATTGTTATTGAAATGGGGACCCTGAAAATCATTGTGTTTATTAAAGAGTTTCTTATTCCGCGGAACACTATCATCTCTAAGTGCATGGTTTTTTTTCTTTGATTTTTTTAGTTTTTCAATCTCCCCTTTTAATTTCTCGATTAGCTCTTTGTTTTGCTTACTTGCTTCTATAATGTTCTCATAAAGATCTTTGTTTTCTTTATTTATTGCGTTAATTTTCTCAAACTTTGATTCATTATACGCACTTTCCATAAGTTTTGCTAACTCGCATGCCTCCTTGAAGGACCTGGGCGCATTTTTACGAACGTCTAGTGCAATATCCTGTCTAATTGAATTAAAAAAATTCGACATTTTTAAGATTTCGATAAAATTCTCTTCCTTATTATCCACATTTTCGCCTGCACTTTCGATATAAGATTTTACACCCTTTTTAAACTCCAAAATGAAATCCTCTATCGTTTGACTTGCGGCCTGTTTTAAATTTAGGAAATTGCTCTGAGCATTAAGGAAGCTTAGTTTTGTACCAAATAACTCCACCAAATTATTTTTAAATAAATTATAATTGGTCTCGTTATATTTTTCAATCTGTTTACTTAAAATATGTTTTGCGTCCCCAGTAATTTTAGCCTTTAAAATTAATAATTTAGTTTCTTCCTGTACATCTGTCGAATTCAAAATATTATCAAATTCCTCTAAGAAAAATATAATGTTTTTGTTCTTTTTATTGTCAAATGGTGACACTAACTTAATACGTGTATCTATATCCAGCGTCTGAGTCATTTTTAACAAGTATTAGTAATCAATGTATACTTTTTCAAAATATCAATTCAAAATAGATCCTATACCTCTTAAAAGAATATTTTGCATCTCATACTATTTTCTCTATATTACAACATATGTATGAAAATATTCTAAATTGCATAAATACATAAAAACAACAACACTAAAATTTAAAAAAAATTTCTTAGGAGATGAAGTTGTTTTGTAGATTATTCTTTTACACACATAAATACCCCTAAAATATTTATAATACACGTATATATAAAAAACAACATAATTTCATTTAACAGAAAAATATCTGTCTTTTTCTACAGAAACAACAATCTTATTTTATTTTATTTTTTTTTTTTTTTTATAAATATTGTACTACTACTTCGTAATACGACTCATAAATTTTCTTTCGTATCAAGGTGATACAATTTCAAAAATCATGATCTATTGACATTTCAATCATTTTTATACCAGTCATATTATAAAATTTTACTCATTCTTCTTCTTATTATTATTTATACAGTATATATAAAAAAATTATTTTTACAAATGTGTCATCTGTGATGTGCATGCCATTATTTTTCAATGGTAACTGAGATCCAACCACAAGAGAAAAGAGAGAAAAAAAAAAATTGTAATTCCTAAATTTACCTATTATAAATCCGAGAATTATTTTTTTTCATTTCCTTTTTGTTTTTTGCTAACATATATTATTCATTTTATTTATATAAAATTATTATATGTGTGTCATTATTGTCACAATAATAAAATTAATTTTAATAAAATTTTAATCAATTAAACTTAAATACCTACAATATCTTTAAAATTGTGACATTAAAATAATACCTAAATTTATTTCCTTTTATTATTATTATTATTATTATTTCTAATGACCTCAGATGAACGTTCCTGAGTCATAGCACCATTTTACTATGTAATGACCTCAGATGATCGTTCCTGAGTCATAGCACCATTTTACTATGAAGGGGGGATGCTGGACAGATAATTACACCTGTTTATTTTCTATTAAATTTATATCCAAAATTGTTAATTGGTCCAAATCATCCAAGTAACCTCATAGCAAATTGGTATATAATTTTATATACCTTAGATACATTCAAATAATATATGTGATCGTATTTACCTAAATTCTAGTAGAAGAGCAACGCGAAGCATTAATAAAATTAAATTAAAATTCGCGTCAAAATGTAATTATTAAATTTGAATAATTACGAATAAAATTAAGAGTTTGCGTTGTGAATTATTTAGACGAACTCTTCCACTTATGAATTAAACTAAAATTAAAACTATAAAAATAAATTGACACACTTTAAATATTATTAATTAAATAATTACAGAAACTTTTTAAAACTTGATTAAATATTCTATTTACATTGAACACAACTATATACAGAAAAAACAATATTCATTCAAAGAAAAAAGAAAGCAATACTTTTGTTTGCTTCTCATTATTTTAAGTATATTTAATCTTTAAAAAAAAGACAATATTTTCATATACTCTAATTATTATAATTGTTTCTTTTTGCTAAAAGAATAATTCTCTTTCATTTTTAAATTACCTTAATCTTATTTAATTATTGGTTTTGTCGGATCTCAGATTACTCTCTACCGTAAAATATCAGAAAAGTATTTTTTAAGATTTTTCATATGATCTTAAGTGGTAAAAGAAAATGTTTAAAATAGTACCTTCTTTTAATATACGGGATGGTGGCCTTTATTCATCAAATTCCGAGTTGTTGCGTTGCTTAGGATCATGGCAATGTGTCATCAGGAACGCATCCTCAATTTGGCTTGATTAGGATCACTCCGATATGTACATCAGGAAGACATCCTCAATTTGGCTTGATTAGGCTCACTCCGATAGGTACACCTCAGGAAGACCTCCTCAATTAGGCTTGATTAGGCTCGATTAGGCTCGCTCCGATATGTCCATCTCGCCGGGGCTTTACTAGGGCTTTCAGGATTCATTGCACGGGCTTTTAGGAGAGCTCCTGCGTCCTCTACATCTTTTTTCAGACTATTTTTTTTAAAACTTATTCTTCTTGCACACCAGCTCCTGCAGTGGGTGGAACTATTTTTGTCTAGTCCACTGTTATTGGATGTGAGAAGATTTTTTATTATACTTCGATAGGCCTATTAGCTAACAGTCTGCAAATGGCCCCTTACATATACTTTAATATTATTATCTGCCTTAAAGTTTGGGTGGTCTGAAAAGTCAAATTTATCCCAACACTTTTATTGAGGCCATAAATTGATTCCAACGTTTTTATGATTTTACGACTTCTAATTATACACCACTTTCCATTGGCTTGTCATAAAACGACACCATGGCGTCTGGCTATTGTTGTTGTCTGAGATCCGAACTCAATTCAACATTATACATTCATTTTACAATACAACAATTTTTTAAAAATATATATTTAATATTTAAAATCAACTTAATAATTTTTGTATGAACTTACACTCTTATTTTACTTAAATATATAAACATTATAATTTTACACTCATAATTATATTTTATAAAAAATATTTATACAAACAGAAATAACAAATTACGCAATTTTACTTTGATTTAACCAACATGGTGCGGGAACATATAGTTATATGTTGCCCAGCAATATGCTTAGGATGATGTATTCTAAGATCTGAGTAAACATTTTTTAAACTAGCTGAAATATCTGCCCGGAGTTTTAAACATGTTTGATTGTTACATGGTTGTCTAGAAAAATCAATTTTAAAATTAAACACCGTACGGACTATGAATCTCGCGCAAATATGCTTCTTAATTTATTGAAAGCCTTGAGAAATTTTGCTTTTATACCAGCATTTTTTTTAAATTGTTTCCTAAACCTAAATATAGTCGTGATTCTTGAAAAAATTAAATGTAATTTCATGAAGCCTTTCATAATATCACTTTCTCTTGTAAAAGCCATGCATTAACCATTCGTTTTAAATATGAGGTCATATGGAAATTAACCTATATTATTCACAACTAAAAAAAAAAATGGCGCATCTAGTATTTGTTGAGAATCAAAAATCATGCATTAGTGACATAATTCACTTTTACATTTTAACAGAATAATAAGGCTACTATAATTTGCGATTCGTGCCAGTATACACGCGTCAGGACACATTACAGTTATCTTTTTACGCGTGAAGGTTTCGCTACAGTACTCCATTGTGAAATTTGTATTTTTTGAAATTCAATATTTGAAAAACGGTATAATCATTAGAATTGAAATTTATAGCAAGAAAAATACAATTTTTTACATTTCTAATGCAGTTTCTCTTACAATTTTATGACAAATACTTTTCGAGTTAATTTTTTCAATAACTTCAAATATTTCATTTTCCGAGATTAATCTGTAGCAACGATTTGCGGAAAAGTCAGTCGTCGGCAACGCATAGCTTTTTATTAAAGAGGATAGCAGTTGTCGCTAAGTTGTTTCTTATTTATGGCTCTAACTATGGCGATATTTCGACAGGTATTACCGGGGCATATGCGATAAATATATTTCTATTACGAGATTATATATTACGTAGGCAACGGTATTGCTTATCTTGGGGCCAGTTTGGCTGAGCGTGTGAAGCACTCTTTTTTTCAATTCCGAAAGAAAATTAGATATTTACTCATTAAGGATCGACCATAGCAGATTTTTAAGACCGAAACAAACTGAATTTCGTTATCTTCCTAGTTTCGGTCGAAAATGAAAATGTCCAATACTTTTTTTAAGTAATAATCCATAAAGATACATAATTATACGTGTTTAGTAAATATACATAACTATTAATTATACGTGTGGTCCAAGTTGGCTCTGTGTCGGTAACCAAAACTATTTTCATATCAAATAAAATGCAATTCGTCAACGACAATTTTCTAATAAGAATTTCATCTAATTAAAAAATGGTTTTAGGTATACATACCTCGATTTCTCTTTTACAACAATTTTTGTAAATGATCATATAGTTTTAATATATCTTTAAGTTCCGTTAGCTATTCAATTTAGTTAATAAATTAACTTAGAAAGACAAAAATTAATTTCCTCAACAGAAAATATATAAATTTAAGAAAATGGCATATGCATTAATTGGCGGATCCAAGACACCCCCCCCCCCCAGAACGAAGAAAATTTCTAAAGGAGATTTAAAAAATGAAATCTTAAATTCTTTCAAATTTTCTTCTTTCTCAACAATTAGAATCTTTCAGACTCATTAAAACTCTACTTAAAACCAAAGTAGGTAAAATTTCTGACAGATCCATGAAGTCATTTTTAATCTCAGATGCAAGACTTCGAAATACTTCTAGCGGTTTCAAGCAAAAATTCTTCGATTACTGTTAAGTCTGCAGCTTTTAATGAGCACGTGAAAAGAGTCTAGTCCTATATGCATTGATTGCTTTATAATATGCCTTCACGTTATGAGTGGTCATGACTGATAATTATACACAGTGAAGTTCAAAGCAATAAAAAAAGCCATTTGAGCCGATACAGCTTAAACTAAAGAGCGATTTAAAAAATTTCCGAAGGAAGAAACGAGATTTTTTTGGAATACAGATAATTTCGGTCCGGCCGAATTTTCGGCGAAACTGATTTTGTGCCGAAACCGAATTTTCTGTCGACTTCTACGTTATTATTTGTGCCAGCAAGATAAACCACCAATTGCAAAAAAATTAACCTTGCTCGAGAGAATTAAGGCCGTTAAAACATACAAATAAAATTGTATTCTATAAATTGACAAAAACCTCGTTGAGCATTGCGTTTTCTTATGTTAAACTTTCACAAGTATTTAAATTGGTTGGTTGGTTGTATTTATGACGGCCAATTATCTGCACGAGGGATATGGGCCCTGGGGGGGGGGAGTGCCCTTCGTGGCGGTCTTTCTAAGGGAACCTAACCCGTATTAACGCTTGGAAATCCAAGGTTCGAAGAAAACCACGGAAACTCCGAACGATTAGGCCGACGGGCGCGATTGGGTTCGAACCCAGCACTTCCTGTCTACCAGCTTCGAGAGCAGAATCTCTCAGCCACTGGTGGGGCCGGTATTTAAATTGATATAAGACTTTATTTATCAAATTTGAAACAAGGATTCTTAAACATGGTTAAACAAATATAAACTAGAGAACAGGAATTCTGCTTTCAGAATCTAGCGTCGCCCCTGATGAAAAAAAAAAATAGTTTTTTTTAAAAATCGAACTTATACTTTTGGAATGGATCATTTCTTCGGATGGACTGACGGCTTCCATTATTCTGAAACAGTCATAAATGAAGTGTTTGGTGAATATGAAAGAGCAGTCGTAAAAAGTTAGAACTGATTTTCTGGTCAAAATGGGGGGGGGGGGGAAATGGCCATTTTTTTTTTTTTTTTTTTTTTTTTGTTAACACTTCATTTATAATGACCGTTTCAAAATAATGCAAGCCATCAGTCCATCAGAAGAAAATAACCCTTAAAGCGGTAACTCTTAATCGGGAACACTAATTCAATTTTAAGACTTAAACACGCGATTTTATTTTATATAAAATGACGTCATCCGCATCAGCTGAAGAATTCCTCATTTGCGATCGAGTATTAAACATCTACAGTAAAGTACGCATAGGACGTCACTATCGCTGAATAATCACTAAAAAAAAGGACTGAAAAACAGATTCTATTGGCAATCTAAACGCCAGTACTATTCCCGCATTTTTACGAAAATTTCTCCCATAAATTACAGAAAAAATTCAGTTTTTCTGATTAAAAACTGAAATTTTTCTGTAATGTATGGGGAAAAATTTCCGTAAAAATACGGAAATAGTACTGGCGTTTAGATTGCCAGTAGAATCTCCTTTTTTTAGTCTTTAACAGTGATATATTAAAAAAATTTCGTCATTCAAGAAAATGACAAAAAAAAAAAAACGGCTATCTAAAGATTCAAACCTTCATTTGCCTGTAATAATATAGATACTTAAAATTAAATGTAGTTTATAATAGCTGCATGTTTTATCAGAAATAATTCATTTATATTTTTTCAAAATAGCGCGTATTTTAAGTGCATTTTTCAGTTTTTATGGAAAAATGGCAACAAAGATATAATTGCTATTGTTCCTTTACTTCCTACACAAATGGAGTACTTCCGTTGCCAATATTAAGCAAATGGCTCTAAAAACGACAAAAAACTATTTCAAAAATAAATGAAGATAGTTTTCAAACAAATTGCATTAAAAAGTACTTTTTTTCCCAATACGATGGTATAAAAATTGAAAATGTGCGAGCATAGAAGTTTAAAAAATTACTGTAGAGTATTTAATCGTGCAATGAAATATCTTTGTTTTACGGCTGGCTTATACAACGTAACGTTATTTTTTGGAGACGACACAAAATAAGCTGGGAGAAAGAAATAGCATACCGGGGTCTATCTATCTGATTAGATTTGGAAGCTCATTATTTAAGTATAAAGGGGGGAAAGGGGGCTACCCCCCTTAATTTAGATAAATCGGTTTTTCATGATGAATTATTCGATTTGCTCCAAATTTGGTATACCGGTTTATTAAGTTAAGGAGCTGCCTTGATTAGATTTGGAGATTCATTAGTTACATATAAAGGGAGGAAAGCGACGGCTATCCCCCCCCCCCCCCCGTAATTTAGATAAATGGGTTTTTCATGCAGAAATATGCGATTTGCTATAAATTTGGTATACCGGTTAATTATGTTAAGCAGCTTCCCTGATTACATTTGGAAGATCATTATTATGTGTAAAGGGGGGAAAGGGGGGCTAGCTCCCCTTAATTTAGGTAAATGGGTTTTTAATGCAAAATTATTCGATTTGCTCCAAATTTGGTATACCGGTTTATTATGTTAAGGAGCTGCCTTGATTAGATTTGGAAGTTCATTAGTTAAGTATAAAGGGAGGAAATGGGGCTATACGCCCCCCCCCCCTTAATTTAGATAAATGGGTTTTTCATGCAGAGTTATTCGATTTGCTCCAAATTTCGTATACCGGTTTATTATGTTAAGGAGCTGCCTTGATTAGATTTGGAGATTTATTGGTTAAGTATAAAGGAGGGACAGGGGCTAGTGTCCCCTTAATTTAGATAAATGGGTTTTTCATACAGAATTATTCGATTTGCTTCAAATTTGATATACCAGTTTATTACGATATGGCTTCCTTCATTTGATTTGGAGGTTCATTGGTTAAGTATAAAAAGGGGGAAAGGAGGGCAATTTCTCCTCCCCATAATTTAGTTAAATGGGTTTTCATGCAGAATTATCTGATTTAGTTTAATTTTTTTTTCATCCGAACTTTAAGGTTCCATTTGAAGTCAACCTGAAAACCGACCACGGATCGAGTTCAATTAGAACTTTCAGGTTTGGATCGGGTTGTCGGTGGACGGAGATTATTTTGTCTGGCTTGCATCGGGTTATAGTTCTTTGGAATATTTTTGTCGGTTAAGATTTGGTTCGGGACGGGTTTCAGGTTGACTTCGAATGGAATTTTTAGGTTCTGGTAGCGTTGCGTGTCCACGGAAACTAATTTGTCTTGTTCGGATCCGGTTATGGATCTTTGGGAATATTTTTGTCGGCTATCAGATTTGGTTCTTGCTCGGATCGGGGTACGGTCTCTTGTAATTTATTTTTCGGGTTTGCGTAGGGTTATGCGTTAATAAACCTAATAAAAAGAAAATTACCCAGTTAAACTGATGGCATTGAGCTCACAGACTATTCTCACTAATTGTATATTATACTTTTATTTCAAAGAATAATGCACCTCGAAAAATAAATGAAGGTATTAGTCCCCGTTGACACCCTTTCTACTTAACCAAAGATTTTCAAAATCTAATCAGGTAAGCTACTCAACATAATAAACTAGTATACCAAATTTGAAGCAAATCAGATAATTCTGCATGAAAAAACCATTTCACTAAATTAAGGGGGGGGGGGGTATTAGCTCCCCCATTTCTCCCTTTATGCTGAACCAATGAACTTTCAAATCTAATCAGAAAAGCTTCTTATTAGAATGAACCTAGAAAAAAAATTAAACTAAATTAAACAATTCTGCATGAAAACACATTTATCTAAATTAAGGGGAGGGGGAAATTGCCCCCCTTTCCCCCCTTTTATACTTAACCAATGAACCTCCAAATCAAATGAAGGAAGCCATATCGTAATAAACTGGTATATCGAATTTGAAGCAAACTCTGTATGAAAAACCCATTTATCTAAATTAAAGGGACACTAGCCCCTGTCCCTCCTTTATACTTAACCAATAAATCTCCAAATCTAATCAAGGCACCTCCTTAACATAATAAACCGGTATACGAAATTTGGAGCAAATCGAATAACTCTGCATGAGAAACCCATTTATCTAAGGGGGGGGGGTCTAGCCCCCCTTTCCTCCCTTTATATTTAACTAGTGAACCTCCAAATTTAATCAGGGAAGCTCCTTAACATAATAAACCAGTATACCAAATTTAAGCTAATCTAATAATTCTACATGAAAAACGCATTTATCTAAATTAAGGGGAGAGGCAATTGCCCCCCTTTCCCCCCTTTACACATAATAATGATCTTCCAAATGTAATCAAGGAAGCTGCTTAACATAATTAACCGGTATACCAAATTTATAGCAAATCGCATATTTCTGCATGAAAACCCATTTATCTAAATTACGGGGTGGGGGGGGGGGATAGCCGCCCCTTTCCTCCCTTTATATGTAACTAATGAATCTCCAAATCTAATCAAGGCAGCTCCTTAACTTAATAAACCGGTATACCAAATTTGGAGCAAATCGAATAATTCATCATGAAAAACAGATTTATCTAAATTAAGGGGTGTAGCCCTCCATTATACTTAAATAATGATCTTCCAAATCTAATCAGGGAAGCTTCTTAACGCAATAAACCGGTATACCAAATTTGGAGCAAATCTAATATTTCTGCATGAAAAACCCCTTTATATAAATTAAGGGGGGTGACTAGCCCCCTTTCCCCCCTTTATTCTTAACCAATGAACCCCAAAAAATAATCAGGGAAGCACCTTATCAGAATGAACCTAGAAAAAAAAATTGAAACAAATCGGATATTTCTATCAAGAGTTATCGCGATACGTACATACAGAATCGGCGGGCACATAAGCTCTCAGGTTTTGATAGCCTGTGAGCTAAAAATATCACCCTGATCGGATAATAAGTGGTCATTTTTCAATTAGCCTAATGCTTTCTAGGCTCTTTGCAATAAGCCTGAAAAATATTAGGCTAATTGGAAAAAGGGAGATGGATTCTCTAATTAGCCCGGCTCTTTGCAAAGAGCCTAGGCTGTTTGCAAAGAGCCTGATTTCTCAATTAGCCTACGACATATAGAATTTGCTTAGAATTTGCCCATCTACATATTAAAACGAACCCAAACTTCATTTTTTTTTTTTCAATGGCGATACCCAATTTTAACAAGATATTTCAAATCTTCGGTTCAAACTATGCCTAGACACCAAATTTCAAGTAATTTGAATGGTAAGTTTTTGAATTATAAACATTTAAAATTTAATGCTTCTAATATTTATATTTTCATTTTATTATATCTCCTACAATTATACTTCTAATGCGCTAATTTTTTGTGTAGCAATAATACTAAACAAATACATTGAAATTGCAATTTTTATAATTTTATAAGAATTATGAAATTAATATTCGAAAAAATTATAAATTATAACCTACAATTTTTTTTAATGGATTTAGTGGCGCTTAAGAAGCCTTGATCAAGAAGGGGGCTCTCACGGTCAACAATAGAGTACCGGACTTCAAATTTTATACAGCCCCTAAATTACGCTTGTTTTAAAATAATTTTTCTTAAACATATCGTACGAATTGCATAAAAATTTGTTTTTAGGCTAATTGAAGGATGTAGAGTTCGTTTATGCTGTCAGAATTGCGTACTGCTATTGAAAAAAACAAATTTATGGTTCATTTTAATATGTAGATGGCCCCTAATAAAATATTATATACATCATTTAAAAGTAGACTTACCAATCGTGTGGTACCAGTCACTTTCTTCTACGATAATTTTATGCAGAATTTGTAAGGGGCGTTTACTTCCCCTCACAATTGTACAATTATATTTCATGGGAATCTGAACAGCCCACGTATTTATTTTATAGTATCACTAAAAATAAAGAATAGCTTCTGCTTTAGTTCTTTACAAATTTTAAAACACATTCAAAATGAGGAAAAAAGAGTAGAAAGCTAAAACACGCGTTATAATTAACCTTTAACTGATGTCACAGAAATTATCACAACTAGTGTGAAGCGGTCTTTGAGACCGCTCCATCGAAAGATGAGTAAAAGTCGCGATTAACTCACAGGATGTTTTTATACTAAACTTTTTGTACAGGAGTAGGCCTGGGCCTTAAATCGATTTAACTCTTAAATCGATTTAAAGCTTACATCGGAAATCCGATTTAACCATTGGTCTTAAATCGATTTAAGCTAAAATCGGAAATCGCGATTTAGCTAATGTCAAATCGCGATTTAGCCAATGTCTTAAATCGCGATTTAGCCAATGTCTTAAATCGCGATTTAGCCAATGTCTTAAATCGCGATTTAGCCATTGTCTTAAATCGCGATTTAGCCATTGGCTTTAAATCGATTTAAAACAAATTACTGATTCAGAGCTAACATCGGAAAAACGATTTATCTACTTTGATGTATCTACTACTTACATGACAAGCTGGTGTTAAATCGATTTAGGAGGATCCGATTTAAGCAAACATCGCAAGCCTCAATGCTTTCCGATTTAAAAAAAACAAGGCAAGCTGGTGTTAAATCGATTTAGGACGACCCGATTTAAGCAAACATCGCAATCCTCTATGCTTTCCGATTTAAGGAAAACAAGGCAAGCTGGTGTTAAATCGATTTAGCAGGATCCGATTTAAAAGAACATCTCCGATTCAAGAAAAAAGCGATTTAAGAAAACAATGATTTAAGTAAGAATTGATATTTATTTATTTATTTTGTAAACAAAATTCAGAGTTTACGAGATTGGAATGTGTATTTTTCAGAAATTAAGAACTTATATAGTGGAAAGTTGAAAGGAAAAAGCAATGTTTAAATCTTAAAATCCAAATTCATCGAATTTTAATTTATGTGCTAATGCAATCTTTTGATGATAAATTAAGTTTTCACATATTTGAATAATATTGCAATATGTATTTTTTATTTTCCAATATTCTATAATTAATTAAAATGTTTTAAAGTAGAATCCTGCATTGTTTCAAAAGATTGTTTTCCTGAAATTCATTCAGCATTTATATGATTAAAAAATAATAATAATAAAGTTTTATATTTAAAATCCAAACTCATCGACTTGCAGTTTATACTTTTATGCATTCTTATGATGAAAAATTCATTTTTGAAATGTTTTAGTAATATTTTAACATTTATTTTTTATATTTTCTATTATTTTGTAATTAATGGAATTATTTAAAGTATAGTCATGCATTGTTTTGTGCATCACTATTTGGCCATGATCCACATGAAATATTTTTCATTTACTAATAATATTTTTTTCCTGAAATTGATTGAGTATTTATGGTTGGAAAAAAAGAATAAAGTTTCATATTTGAAATCCAAATTCATCGAATTTCAGTTTTTATTTTTATGCATTCTTTTAATGAAACATTCATTTTTCACATGTTTGGGTAATATTTTAATACATATTCTTTATTTTCTATTATTCTGTAATTAATTAAAATATTTTAAAATAGTCATGCATCAGGTTTGACATCTGATTTCAATGCCAGTCACATGGATTGAGTATCTTGCTGAAATTGATTCACTATTTATATCCAAATTCATCCATTTTTAGTTTATATTTTTTTGCATTATTTTCATGAAAAATTAATTTTCATATGTAAGGGTATTATGGGAATATTTTAGTTTTAATTTATTATTATTTTGTAATTAATTAAAAATACTTTAATAAAGTTCTGTAATGAGTCAAGTAACTTTATTTTTACAGCAGAATGAGGGAAGGCTGGAGGAGGCATTCATTAGATTTTTCTGCAGATCTGCGATTTTCTGCTTTTTTGACATTTTGTTATCATTAAAAAGAGATATATTTTAAGATTATATTTTACTAATCTTAATGGATGGCAACGGCCGCGAAAAAAATCAGCAATTTCAGTAATGTGCTCCAAAGCTCACACTTTCAATCCTTCTCCATCCACTATATAAATGTCAGCATTTATGTTAAACAAATCTTATTATAATCTAAAAGTTAAAAAGATATAAAATTGCACCTTATTTCTCATATCTTCCTACCCCCCCCCTCTTTTTTTTTTTTTACTACTTTTCTCATCATGGTAAATGAATAGTTAAATTCATCATTGAATTCTTTTAATATGCTTCTGTTTTATCTCAATAACTTTTTTAATCTGTGTTTGTAAAAAAAAAAAAAAAAAAAAAAAAAAAAAAAAAAAAAAAGTATATGTTGGTTGTTAGCAATGAAGTGCTATTTGGGTGGACTAGGGGATGTCCCCACCCCTCTTAAGGAATTTAGATTGTAGCAGGCATAACAAGTCAGACAAAAAAAAAAAAAAAAAAAAATCCTTTTATATTACTACTTATAGAATGAGTTTATAAAATGTATTACAATAGGTCACTAATTTTTAAAATGGAAAAAAAAACTAGTGTTTTGGGACATTCAAAGTTTTTTTATGTGTAAAATGTACTTCTTTTCAAAATTATTTGAAAAAATAAAAGCTAAGTATACTAAATAATACAGGAAGGGGGGGGGGGGCGCACATAAAGACCGTATTTTGTTACTAAAAATTAAAAAATAGGCTTCCAGATTCTAAAATGTAAAATCGGTGTTAAATCGCGATTTAGCACTAAATCGCGATGTTAGATGGGAGATAAATCGATTTAAGAAATTTCTACATCGCCCAGTCCTATACAGGAGTGTTATTAAAATTCACCTATTCAAATGTCTCTGGTGTTAGTACTACAGTTCTAAAAGAAACAAAATTTCAGTAGTGTTTGTAGATAAATTGAAATTTGAAAGTTAAACTATGAAAATTGAAAAAGTCACCGGTCTGTGAGACCGGTAACATCAGTTAAAGGTTAAAAATGCAGTCAACATAGAAAAAAAAACTAGTTGGATGTGCCAATCCTAAAACTTTCTTCTATCTCATACGCCTGAACATTTCAAAAAGTAGTTACAGATATTAATACTTCAATATTATTAGTTCAATACTATATCAACTTTGATTTTCATCTTAAATTTCCGATTCAGTCATAGTAAAAACGAGTTAACCTCGATTATGATATTTATTAAAATCAATAAGTTTTCGTTATTCTTTTGTACATCAGCTGTTTGCGAATAGCCGGTTTAGCAGGATGCGACGTTCCTATCTCTGCACAAGCCGCCGATGCACACTATTGTACATCAGCAGCTCTTGCAAACGAAAAACCTAGAAAATTATACAAAAATCGTTATTACAGCGCTTCCTTCCGTCGGAATATTTCGAAATTCAAGGAGGGATTAGTTGCCATAGTCAAAAACTTAAATATGAAATTTGGTTCAATTCAATGTAACTTCACACGCTATCAAATTTCAAAGGCTTTATTTTTAAAAAGTGATTTTAAGGGATAGTTTGCATAGTGATATACTTAAGTGACACGCTTCTAGTTCAGATTAGGTTTTATTTAGGTTTTAAGTTATTTTGTTTAAAATATTTAGGTTTTAATTTTGAAAATTTAATGTTAACTATTAGTGTAAATAACTATATTTAACCTGCTTCTACGTTATGAACTAAAAATGATCTCATTCGGAAGTATACAATATACAATAAAAGAAAAATTCATTTCTAGATTTATAAAACGAAATTCGATGAGACATGGCTATAAATGCTGTATGCATGGCTATAGCAGCATAATAAATAGGTTAGGAATCTAATTTAGTATAAGAATATTTAAGTAAAAATTCTATAAAAATTAATTATTGGATATAGTCTAAGTTAAAATATTTCTGGCACGTTAAAATGTTGGTACATAGTTTTGAAATTTTGGCACGCATGGTCAAAAAGACCTAATCCCTGACCTAAAGAGATAGAGCAAATTTTCGTAGGCTAATAAAGTCAGTCTGCTTCATTGCATTCACTGAATCATTTGTAAACACAGAGCGATATTATTGGTGTTCAGATAACCGAGGGTTCAGTCGGGAAACTTAAATTATAGATTTTGGTGTTCGTAAAAAGAATAAAAAGTTATCGGAGAAACTACTCAACAGGCGGTAAACCCGCTTACATGGTTTTAAACACCAAACCTGAGCAAAATTTAGGATCCAATGATGTTATTCAAGTGTTTGTAGCTTTAAAATAAACCGATCCGAAATAGAAGGATCAACAAAAACGAAATCTAAAAATACGCGTAATGTTTTATTATACTCTTTTCATAATAAATAATTGATATTTTTTTACTAAAATGTGCGATGAAAACTGTTGAAAATGTATTTGAATGAGATTGTTTGCTGTTTTAGGCTAATGTCAGACGAACGTCTTTTTGCACGCTTTTTTCCCTACGTATCATCCCTACACAATGCCGCTAGCATTGTGTAGGGATGATACGAAGGGAAAAAAAGCGTGCAAAAAGACGTTCGTCTGACATTAGCCTTATTAAAAGAGTAATTTTTGTATATGCACCGCCTACATGTGCAAAATCGTCTGAAACTTTAATTTGAAGATTTATTTTACCGTAATTTTAAAGTCTAAAAGCTACATTTTAAAAAACTTTTTCCGACATGATACACATAGAAATAAAGTAAATTCGTAGTAAATTAAAAAAAAGAAAAAGGTTAGTGACAGGATGATTATTACCAGCTCGAAAAACTTCAAATTTTAATTTTAGGGAAGTAATGAAACTACAAAAAACCCAATAGCAGTAGCGTAGTAACAAAGTTTACGTACAACTGCTGCCAAATTTTAAATTGTCAATATTCGCATATTAAGGTCGAGGTCCAATTAAACTTTGTAACATGCGGAATTTTCGCATATTTACAAATACACTCTTATTTTAGCGATTATCCTGACAGTTTTTTTTTCACTATTTTTCAGAGAGACTGACCAATCAGGAGTCTCTATTTTGCTAAATTTTCGAAACGAGCGAAAATTCGCAAAAATGCAGACTTCTGTTTTATGTCATCTCTTTTTCAAAACAGCGAAAAATTTGTCTGATTCCCTACCTTTGTCATACTGCGATTGTTCTCGTGCAGAAATGGACTATATTCCAAATCTGGGTTCGAGGCTGAAAAAATTTACGTGATACTGGTAATGGACTATATTCCAAATATGGGTTCCAGGCTGAAAAAAGTCACGTGGTACCGGTAATTTACCCAAAGAACTTCTAACTAGATTAGAAGGAAAGCTGCAACTGCTTTACCCCATGAACTGTTTCATTGTCTCGCGGAGATTTACATTACGTCTACGGAACCTTTCTTTCTTTACGCTAGACGTTTTTGCCTTGATCACGTGATCAAAACGTAGATGGAATATCCTCCATTTATCCAAAGAACTTCTAACTGATAAGAAGGGAAGCTACTATTGTTTTCCACATGTACTGCTTCACTGGCTGACGGGGATTTACATTGCGTCTACGGAGCTTTCCCTTCTTTACGCTAGAAGTTTTTGCCTTGACCACGTGATCATGACGTAGATGGAATTTCCTCCATAACTCAAAGACAACGAGACAAGTTAATAAGCATTAGCTTGGAGATAATAGCAGGTGTGACAAAATGCTTGGCAATTGGCGTTTGTACTGAATTGTCTCAACCAATCAAATGTCATACTCCATATGGTGCCTCTTTCATATCTATGCTTCCTAGTACAGTTGGTGTCGCTTAGGGTGTATCGATAGTGAACTTTAATTGTTTCAGACGATTCTGGACAAAAGCGGACCGCCAGCCTTCCATTATCGCCAAGCTAATGTTTGTTAAATGAACTACACTGTTAAAAATATCGTGAAAAATTACCTCTGTGTTTAAAGGCTATCTATTTTCTGACCAACGAGAACGCTCCAAGGGCGTTTATGTAGCATTCTCATTGGTCAGAAAATAGATAGTCTTTAAAATCAGAGGTAAGTTTTCGCGATATTTTTACCAGTGTAGATTCCAAATGTGGGTTTGAGGCTGAAAAAAGTCAGGTATACCGGTAATGGAGGATATTCCAAATATGGGTTCGAGGCTGAAAAAAGTCACGTGATACAGGTAATTTACACAAGAAACTTCTAACTGATAAGAAAGGAAGATACTACTGCTTTGCCTCATGAACTGTTTCATTGGCTAGCACATTACACGTCTACGGAGCCTTCCCTTCTTTACGCTAGAAGTTTTTACCTTGATCACGCGATCAAAACGGAGATGGAATATCCTCCGTTTACCCAAAGAATTTCTAACTGATAAGAAGGGAGGCTACTACTGCTTTCCGCATGAACTGTTTCACTGGCTGGCAGGGATTTACATTACGTCTGTCTACGGAGCCTTCCCTTCTTTACGCTAGAAATTTTTACCTTGACCACGTGATCATAACGTAGATGGAATATCCTTCATTTAAATTTGTATACCGCTGAATAGAACGAAAACGTACTTTCAAAAGGGATTTGTTTAAAGATGGTGTATGAATTTCTTAATTTTTATGAGTTTTAAAATAATGTTCAAGAATGAATAATTAAAATCTGTGTGTAATTAAGTTACGGATTTTTGTACTATTGTGAATAAAGTCTATTCGGAATGGACTTTATTCCAAATCTGGGTTCGAGGCTGCAAAAGTCACGTGATACCGGTAATTTACCCAAAGAACTTCTAAGTGATATGAAGGGAGGCTACTACTGCTTTCGCTGAACTGTTTCACGGACTGGCGAAGGTTTTTCATTACGTCTACGGAGCCTTCCCTTCTTTACGCTAAAAGTTTTTACCTTGACCACGTGATCAAAACGTAGATAGAATATCCTCCATTTATACAGTGATTTTTCGCAATATTTTTATGCGATTTTTAGAGTGATTTCGCGTTTGGTCGCGATTTTGAGACATTCGTAAAAGGAATTATGTTTTAAACATCCTGTGGAATATAATGAATTTTGTCCTCCGCAATTTTTGAAATTTTAGCTATTTAAAATGCGATTTTTAGCATTTTTTTCGCAATCCGGGGCGAGTTTTGGATATTTGTGAATGGACTATATTCCAAATCTGGGTCCAAGGCTTAAAAAAGGTCATGTGGTACCGGTAATTTATCCAAAGAACTTCAAACTGATAAGAAGGGAAGCTACCACTGCTTTCCCCATGAACTGTTTCACTATAGCGCCTAGAATATATAGTGTTGAAATATAGTGTAGAAGAATATAGTGTCACCTAGAATATAGTGTCGGTTATCCCTGTAATACTTAAAAAAGCGCTAAAATATTGTATCCCTTAAATGTGCAACGATGCTGCTGAAATATAAATCTGCAGGATAGTTTCTAAAACTGCAAGAACATTCCTAGTCTATACAACGTAATACGAAAATCCCGCAGATGTCGCTGCGATCGACTCTTTGGATTTCAGCAGTATCGTCGCACATTTAAGGGATACAAATTTTAGCATTGTTTGGATTACAACGTCTAGAATACCTTGTGTGGAAATATGCTATCCAAACAATGCTGAAAATTTGTATCCCTTAAATGTACGACGATACTGCTAAAATCCCAAGTGTCGATCGCAGCGACATCTGCGGGGTTTTCGCAATACATGGTATAGAGCTGTGCAAGGTGACGTCACGAACAGGTTTTTCTGTTGCTGTAGGACAGCTGTCGCTACCTTTATCAATGCTTTTTCTATTTGTGTGTCCTACAGCTTTTTTCATTGTTCTCCGGTAAAAGTCACGTGATGTGAACTGCTCTATAGACCAAAGTATAGCGCCTAGAATATATAGTGTAGAAATTTGCTCTCTCTGGAAACCAAAGTACAGCGGCTAGAATACTTATGCTCGTATTCACCATCTACCTCGACCTAGAAAACCTCTGTCGAACGTTTAAATGAAATTCACGATCACATTTGATTCGACATTATCAAGGAGACGCCCAATCAGGATTAAAGGTGCATACCGTTTGAGCGTTCGACCGAGGTTATCCGATAACTCGGGGTCGTTGGTGATTACGAGAGTCAGTGTGGAAACATGCTATCCAAACAACGCTAAACATTTAAGGGATACAAATTTTTAGCGTTGATTGGATAGCATATTTCCACACTAGGTATTCTAGACGCTGTACTTTGGTTTACAGGGATAGCCAATTTCTACACTATATATTCTAGGCACTATACTTTGGTCTATACAATGTAATACTAAAATCCCGTAGATGTCGCTGCGATCGACACTTGGGATTTTAGCAGTATCGTCACACATTTAAGAGATACAAATTTTCAGCGTTGTTTGAATAGCATATTTCCACACTAAGGTATTCTAGACGCTGTAACCAAAGACTTAAGATGCATAGACCGGCAATGGAGGATATTCCATCTCCGTTTTGATCACGTGGTCAAGGTAAAAACTTCTAACGTAAAGAAGGGAAGGCTACGTAGACGTGTAATGTAAATCTCCGCTAGCCAATGAAACAGTTCAAGAGGCAAAGCAGTAGTATCTTCCCTTCTTATCAGTTAGAAGTTCCTTGGGTAAATTACCGGTATCACGTGACTTTTTTCAGCCTCGAACCCATATTTGGAATATCCTCCATTCCCATTCAAAAGCATGCGAAATCATGGCAGCCATCTGAAGTAAATTGAAACACCTGAACCGCGAGGTTTGTACGTCAGCTGTGGTTATTTACCATTAAGTGCTATGGCTAGAATGAGCTTAAAAATTAATTTTTATCAATATATATGAAGTTTATGGCATATTTTGTACATGAAGCTATTTTTTATATCTAAATATCTGTTATAAAAATTGAATTTTCAGTAATAAAGTAAAATAAAGCAATTTATTAATAATTTTATGTATGGTATGTTTGAAAAAGAGTATCTACTTTTAACATGCCTTATAAACCTAAATAAAGGCAAAATTTATATGGAAACAGATTGCAAAAGATTTTAATTCCACCTATTTTTAAGTTTGACTTACAAAAGTAATTGTAGGGAAGTTTAGATTAAAGGTAGCAACTGTAACATAATATAGTAATTTACAAATTTTTTAATTACTTTTAAAGAAATCTACGTTTTTTAAACTAATTTTTATGCAAAAAGTAATTAAAAATGCATATTAACGAAAGTAACACTATATTTTTATCCTTGGAGGATGTTTATTGAAATACTTACTTGCTATACGAAAAAAAAAAAAAAAAAAAAAAAAAAAATGATGAATAATAAGGTATTTTTTTTTTAAATCCTAAATGAAATAGGCTAGACCAGTGGTTCCCAACCTTTTTTTGGCCGCGCCCCACCTAAGCCTCTCTGAAATCATGATGTCCCCCCTCCCTTCTATATATCATATAAAACTTATTACATAAAGAATAAACTGCTATTTTCCCGGAAAGATCCGATAATAATACTAACCTTGATAAGTTATTTCACATTCTTTAATTCATCAAAATCATATTTTTTAATTACAAGTAAGTTTTTAACATAACTCTATGAATGTAATGAGGCCATGCCATGGATCTTCGCATTTACATCTACAAAAGTTTTAGTGGTTTTTTTAGCAACTTACCTAAAAGTGATAAATAGCCAGCAATTTTATCTTCGTAAAATTTCTTGAAATCTCTCTCACATTTTTATCTCCGTAAAATTTCTTGAAATCTCTCTCACATTTTGTGTTACATCTCATAGAATTGACACATTTTATAATGGATTTTAGAACTTCATTAAAAACAAGTGACACTTGTTTATCACCAACATTGTATGGATAACATAATTCACAAGTAACATTTCCGGATTCGCGCTTTTATCTATTTTAAGTATTTTTACACCATGTTTTCTACGATTTCAAAATTTAAAATGCACATGTCATGAAGTTTGTTTACATACTCCGTATGTGATCTGCAGAAAAACCAAAAGAAGTTTACTTTCTACCATTTCCTTCCATGATGTGCTCGGGAATTTATTCATTTCATAAAAATAGTGCCTCATGTAGATAATTCAAAACATTTTTTAGATTAAACATGCCCAAATAGTCAATTTTAGATATACCCTACAAAATTTCATATGTAAAAGTTCCTTCATGAGGCATATTGCACTATGAATAGATGTATATGGAATTAAAAAAAAAATAAATAAATAGTAAAAAAAAGTTGTGTGTTTTGCTAAAATAACATTAAAACCAGAAAAATTAATATGATTTTTTAATATATAAAAGATAACAATTTTTTTTGTTGTTGTTCAACTCAATAACCTAAGTCTTAGCTTCCCCCAACCCCCATTTTTAATTTTCACTTCTGCCCAAGTAATCGCATATTGTCATCCAGTTCATATATCCAGTATACGGGGATGTTGAGTTGAAAAAAAAAAAAAAAAAAAAAGATACCTTTTTATATATTAAAAAATCATGTTAATTTTTATGGTTTTAAAAGGTCAAAAGGTTTTCGCATCATCATAAAACGATTTCAGATAATTATTCCAGTGTAGGTGTATTTTGAATTTTTAAATGGGAACGTTTCGAAACTTAATTTTTATTAAGTTATTTTTAATTTTTTTCATATATTATTTCTATTTTTAAACTACGGCAATACTTTTTACAAGTAAAAAAAAAAATGACAAAAAATTTGTTAAGAAGAAATCTGAAATTGTTCCCCTGAAAAGCCATATTGCCCCCTGTGGGGCGTACGCCCCACGTTGGGAACCACTGGGCTAGACTAATGCTTAATGATCCGCAATGAAAAAATACGCTGATAAAAGTATTTTCTTAGATAAATTAAAATATAAAACAAATATACTGCCGTACAACAGCTGTGATAAAAAATCCTCAGTTAAACTGACAGTTTGACGGTCTATGTATCTTAAAAGTCTTTGGTATAGACTAGCAAAATCTTGCAATTGTAGAAAATATCCAGCAGATGTCGCTTCGATCTTTATATTTCAGCAGCATCGTTGCACATTTAAGGGATACAATATTTTAGCACTTTTTTAAGTGTTAAAGGAATAGCCGATTTCCACACTATATATTCTAGGCGGTATAATTTGGATAGTATATTTCCACACTATGTATTCTACACTCTAAAAAATGTGTAAATTTACACATAAAAACAGGTATATCGATGATACAAAAACGATTTGTCTATATGTGTAAATTGGTGTGTAAATTGCCAAAATACACACCTAATGTGTAAATTTCAAAATACACATTTTGATGTGTAAATTAATGATAACAATAAGTGTGTAAAAGTTATCTGATCACGCTTGAAATACAGACTTTAATCTGTAAATCGCACAAGAATACACATATTTATGTGTAATATTCTTACACATTTGTCTGTGTAATTTTCTGTACTACACGTATTTTTGTGTATTATGAAAAAAAACACATATTTTTGTGTTGTATGTAAATTACACAGTTTTTTATGTTAATGTGTAAAATACACATATATTTGTGTAATAGGAAAATACACAGATGTTTTTGTAATATTCTGTTCTTACATATATTTCAGCATAATATGGAAATCACAGATTTGATTAGTATTTAAAATACATATATTTTTATTTAATACGCCAAAATAGACAAATTTTTATGTACATAGCTTTCTTTACCTTTATACTTTGATATAATGAAAAATAATATATAATATAATATATAATATATAGATATAATGAAATATAATGAAAAAATAATTACATTAAGAACAATCTCATATGCTGTGTATGTTTGTTCTTTCTAGTAGGTTTGTTTCGCGACTACAAAACAGTATACACACATTGTAATTTGGCAACTTACTTTAAGGACAAATCGTTTTCTTATCATCGATATACCTATTTTTACATAAAACAAGATCATCTGAAATTATACACTACAAACTATATTTCTGTTAGTGTTGGTTTGGGAGTCCAAAAATCGTGTAATCACAATTTATGTGCGGAACCTGTGTAATCTGAATTCCACATACAGTGTGGAGACTGTTTTCTAAATTAAAGTTAAAAAAAGAAACAATTTCCCTCACTCAGTCTTACAACTAAAACCGCTCGTGTTGTTTTTAATATTATAAAGAATTTTTTTCTGAAATATTTATACATTTCCGCAAGTTTTATTTAAATGTACATATATATAGATATATATAAGATCTCCATTTCTTTCGATAAGTAAACTGAAATCATGCGACTCGAATTGAGCGTCAGATGCATTACAATGATCAGAGATGTAGTGATAAGTATACGGAGGTATAACATTGCATATTTTTTGCATTTAAAAAAAAGGTTCGTATACTCTCTGCTTCTCAAATAAAGGTATAGCATATACTCTAAACATGAACTTTCATGACTCTATATAATCCTTTTTGTTGTTGTTATTTACAACACTGGTAAGAATAAATCTAAGATTTAAAATTGTTATATGAGGGGTTCAGAGACTAAAGTGGATCAAGTCCATTTCTTCTTTCAACCGAAATTAAAATATTGCTCTATAAACAATAATATGTTCGATTTCATTATAAACCAAGTCCTAAAATGAAATTTTAAGCTACAAATAGTTCTAATCTTATATCATTCTAAATTTAAGTAAATGGAGCTCATTACCTTTACCTCAAATTAAGTCTGGATAATATTTTATGGACGTTGTGTACTTTGGCACTGAACACCTCATATTTCATTACAATGCCCACCAAATTATTCTTCTTATAATCCACAAAATAAATAAATAAATAAATAAATTACATTTATAATAGTAATGAAATTAAGAAATGTGCAGGTCAGGGACCACAAATGTCAGTTCTACAGTTTTGTTTTGAAACCGTTTTACTTATGTAAAATATTTAACCCGCAGTTTCATTTCCTTCGAACTTGTATTACTATACTGTAAGTAATATTTCTTATCGTTTTAAATTTTAACTCTTAATATTTGCAACAGGAAATAAGATCCAATTCGCTGATGCTTCAAGACATTTTTTTTTCTTTTTTTCTTTTTTTTTTTTTTTTTTTTTACTAGCTTCCTTTTGTCTCAAAAATGATACTTCAAGACATATTTTAATGATTTTTTTTTTACTAACCCTCTTATCCCATTGCCTCAAAATTTTTTAAATTATAAGTAAATTAAATGTAGTATATTTTAAATTTTCTATTTAAAATAAATGTGTCATCTTGTGATATTAAAGATAAATTATTTGAACAATAAATATTCTCACTGCCATTGGTTTACCATTAGCTGGCGTGTGTTTTCGCATTATTTATGTAGGTACTTTAACTAAAAACTGACTTTTTCTACGAAAAATTCGAGTTTTATAAAACATACGTATTAAAGAACAATTAGATTATTATTATATGACTTACTGCTATGAATAACTGTGTTTGCATCTAATGGAACAACTTCTGAAACACGAAGTTATGTTTAATACTATATCTCAGATGTGTTTTATAAAAATTCCCTACTGTTCCACTAGATACACAGTTTTTCATAGCAGTAAGTCTCATTTTGGATTATTACTAGATGCCCTACTGTTTCTTTAAAACGACGATATGTAATATATAATTAATTAAAGTCGTTTATCTAAAAAAAAATCGCCAAAAGAAATTGCGCACAAGATTTCTATTATAATTTACTCCATATTTTTATATATTTTTGCTATAAAATTTACGAGTTTACAGATTCCATCTGTATCTTAAGCTTGGGCTAAAATTTGCTTATGACTGCAAGGGCCGGGGGAGGGGTTGCATAGATAAACTCCGAATAGAAAAATCGAACATGTTCAACTTTATATTTATAATAGATTTTTTTTTTTAAATATACACAAATTTATGGTTCAGTCGTAAGACAATAAATTGGCAAAGATTGGAGGGGAAAACATTAAATAATTTAACAGAAATCTTGCATGTAATTTAAACAAAAAAGGATTTTAACTTTTTGGGATAAGAAACTTTAAAGTAGCTTTTTAATCTTTGCTTTACGTGAAGAGGCCAAATTTTCCTCTAGAAAAATCAGATTTTTTATATATATTTTTAGCTCACAGGCTATCAAAGCCTGAGAGCTAATGTGCCCGCCCGTTCTGTATGTATGTATGTATGTATGTACGTACGTACGTATGTACGTAACGCGATAACTCTTGATAGAAACATCCGATTTGCTTCAAAATTTTTTCCTAGGTTCATTGTGATAAGGCGCTTCCCTGATTAGTTTTGGGAGTTCATTGGTTAAGGATAAAGGGGGAAAAACGGGGTTAGTCCACCCCCCTTAATTCAGAAAAATGGGTTTTTCATGCAGAATCATTCGATTTGCTCCGAATTTGGTATACCGGTTTATTCAGGCTATCAAAGCCTGAGAGCCGGTTTATTATGTTAAGGAACATCTCTGATTAATTTTGGGGGTTCATTGGTTAAGGATAAAGGGGGAAAAGGAGGGTTAGTCCACCCCCTTAATTCAGATAAATGGGTATTTCATGCAGAATCATTCAATTTGCTTTGAATTTGGTATACCGGTTTATTATGTTAAGGAACTTCCCTGATTAGTTTTGGGGGTTCATTGGTTAAGGATAAAGGGGGAAAAGGGGGGTTAGTCCACCCCCTGAATTCAGATAAATGGGTTTTTCATGCAGAATCATTCGATTTGCTCCGAATTTGGTATACCGGTTTATTATGTTAAGGAACTTCCCTGATTAGTTTTGGGAGTTCATTGGTTAAGGATAAAGGGGGAAAACGGGGTTAGTCCACCGCCCTTAATTCAGATAAATGTGTTTCTCATGCAGAATGATTCGATTTCCTCCGAATTTGGTATACCCGTTTATTATGTTAAGGAACTTCCCTGATTAGTTTTGGGAGTTTGTTGATTAAGGATAAAGGGGGAAAACGGGGTTAGTCCCCCCCCCCCCCTTAATTCAGATAAATGTGTTTTTCATGCAGAATGATTCGATTTGCTCCGAATATGGTATACCGGTTTATTATGTTAAGGAACTTCCCTGATTAGTTTTGGGGGTTCATTGGTTAAGGATAAAGGGGGAAAAACGGGGTTAGTCCACCCCCCTTAATTCAGATAAATGTGTTTCCATGCAGAATGATTTGATTTCCTCCGAATTTGGTATACCGGTTTATTATGTTAAGGAACTTCCCTGATTAGTTTTGGGAGTTCATTGGTTAAGGATAAAGGGGGAAAACGGGGTTAGTCCACCCACCCCCCCTTAATTCAGATAAATGTGTTTTTCATGCAGAATGATTCGATTTGCTCCGAATTTGGTATACCGGTTTATTATGTTAAGAAACTTCCCTGATTAGTTTTGGGAGTTCATTGGTTAAGGATAAAGGGGGAAAAACGGGGTTAGTCCACCCCACCCCCCCTTAATTCAGATAAATGTGTTTTTCATGCAGAATGATTCGATTTGCTCTGAATTTGGTATACCGGTTTATTATGTTAAGGAACTTCCCTGATTAGTTTTGGGGGTTCATTGGTTAAGGATAAAGGGGGAAAAACGGGGTTAGTCCACCCCCCTTAATTCAGATAAATGTGTTTCTCAAGCAGAATGATTCGATTTGCTCCGAATTTGGTACACCGGTTTATTCAGGCTATCAAAGCCTGAGAGCTAATGTGCCCACCCGTTCTGTATGCATGTATGTACGTACGTATGTATGTATGTATGTATGTATGTAACGCGATAACTCTTGATAGAAACATCCGATTTGCTTCAAAATTTTTTCCTAGGTTCATTGTGATAAGGCGCTTCCCTGATTAGTTTTGGGAGTTCATTGGTTAAGGATAAAGGGGGAAAAGGGGGGTTAGTCCACCCCCTTAATTCAGATAAATGGTTTTTCATGCAGAATCATTCAATTTGCTCCGAATTTGGTATACCGGTTTATTATGTTAAGGAACTTCCCTGATTAGTTTTGGGGGTACATTGGTTAATGATAAAGGGGGAAAAGGGGGGTTAGTCCACCCCCTTAATTCTGATTAGTTTTGTGAGTTCAGTGGTTAAGGATAAAGGGGGAAAACGGGGTTAGTCCACACCCCTTAATTCAGAAAAATGTGTTTTTCATGCAGAATCATTCGATTTGCTCCGAATTTGGTATACCGGTTTATTATGTTAAGGAACATCCCTGATTAGTTTTGGGGGTTCATTGGTTAAGGATAAAGGGGGAAAAGGGGGAAAAGGGGGGTTAGTCCACCCCCTTAATTCAGATAAATGGTTTTTCATGCAGAATCATTCAATTTGCTCCGAATTTGGTATACCGGTTTATTATGTTAAGGAACTTCCCTGATTAGTTTTGGGGGTTCATTGGTTAATGATAAAAGGGGAAAAGGGGGGTTAGTCCACCCCCTTAATTCTGATTAGTTTTGGGAGTTCATTGGTTAAGGATAAAGGGGGAAAACGGGGTTAGTCCACACCCCTTAATTCAGAAAAATGTGTTTTTCATGCAGAATCAATCGATTTGCTCCGAATTTGGTATACCGGTTTATTATGTTAAGGAACATCCCTGATTAGTTTTGGGGGTTCATTGGTTAAGGATAAAGGGGGAAAAGGGGGGTTAGTCCACCCCCTTAATTCAGATAAATGGGTTTTTCATGCAGAAACATTGAATTTGCTCCGAATTTGGTATACAGGTTTATTATGTTAAGGAACTTCCCTGATTAGTTTTGGGGGTTCATTGGTTAATGATAAAGGGGGAAAAGGGGGGTTAGTCCACCCCCTTAATTCAGATAAACGGGTTTTTCATGCAGAATCATTCGATTTGCTCCGAATTTGGTATACCGGTTTATTATGTTAAGGAACTTCCCTGATTAGTTTTGGGAGTTCATTGGTTAAGGATAAAGGTGTGAAAACAGGGTTAGTCCCCCCCCCCCCCTTAATTCAGATAAATGTGTTTTTCATGTAGAATGATTCGATTTGCTCCGAATTTGGTATACCGGTTTATTATGTTAAGGAACTTCCCTGATTAGTTTTGGGTGTTCATTGGTTAAGGGGAAAGGGGAAAAGGGAGGTTAGCCCGCACCTCTTAATTTAGATAAATGGGTTTTTCATGCAGAATGATTCGATTTGCTCCGAATTTGGTATACCGGTTTATTATGTTAAGGAACATCCCTGATTAGTTTTGGGGGTTCATTGGTTAAGGATAAAGGGGGAAAAGGGGGGTTAGTCCACCCCCTTAATTCAGATAAATGGTTTTTCATGCAGAATCATTCAATTTGCTCCGAATTTGGTATACCGGTTTATTATGTTAAGGAACTTCCCTGATTAGTTTTGGGGGTTCATTGGTTAATGATAAAGGGGGAAAAGGGGGGTTAGTCCACCCCCTTAATTCTGATTAGTTTTGGGAGTTCACTGGTTAAGGATAAAGGGGGAAAACGGGGTTAGTCCACACCTCTTAATTCAGAAAAATGTGTTTTCATGCAGAATGATTCGATTTGCTCCGAAGTTGGTATACCGGTTTATTATCTTAAGGAGCTTCCCTGATTCGTTTTGGCGATTCATTGGTTAAGGATAAAGGGGGGCTAGTCCACCCCCTTAATTTAGATAATTTTTTTTTTTTTGCAAGATTATTCGATTTGCTCCAAATTTGGTATACCGGTTTATTATGATAAGGAGCTTCCCTGATTAGTTTTGGAGGTTCACTCGCTAAGGAGGAAAAATGGGGAAACGGGGGCTAATTCCCCTTCACTTATTTTTTTGAGTGGCATTATTCTTTAAAATAAGAGTATAATATACAATTAGTGTGAATAGTCTGTGAGCTCAATGCCATCAGTTTAGCTGGGCACTTTTCTTTTTTATTAAGATTAAACAGCTGTATGCCTTTTTAACTCTTATCTGGTGTGACAAAAATCATTGCATAACTATTGTGAGCGGTCTCTGAGACCGCTTGATCGAAGCATGAATAAACGATTCGATTCACTCATACGATACTGTTTCTGTACTAAACTTTATGTACAATCATTAAAATTTAACTATTCAGAAGTCTCCATCGATAGTACTAGAACTGGCAAACGAAGAGAAATTTCACTAGTATCTAGAGTTAAATTGAAAATTACAAGTTAAATTATGAAAATTGAATAAATCTGGACAAAATAATAAAAGAGATGTTACATGTTTAAAATATACATTTTATTTTTTAAAAAATTTCTTAGTACCTTCAGGCTTTCCAAACAGAGAATATTATAAAAACTCGGGAAGTTATGAAGAAAGGGAATCACGGTGAAATATTGTGTTCCGTCTTATTATTTTATTATTATTTAGTATCAGTTACATTTTCTATTTCATAAAAATACATCCTACTAGAAAACTCTATGTAAGTTTTCACAGTATCTAAACTTAGAAATCAGTATATGAACTCAAAAACAATTATACGGATCAAGCTACTTTTAATTCCTCTGTTCCTTAATTTTAGATTGTAATGTTGTAAACTTACAACGTAAAAAAAGAAAAATTCACTGTGAAACATTTTTACACAATTTTTGATTTAAAAGTCTTTTATTAGAACGAAATTATAGTATACCTGTGTTAATGGATATCCAAATTTTTTTCCGCCGAGGAACGCAACGCATGATCTTCAACAAAATTCGACAAAACAACACATGACGATTTTAAAATAAGTATTTGAAAAACAATTATACAAATACCCCTTGCTTATTATTATAATAAATTAGATTAAAATATTTTTCTAACATTTCCGTTCCTAAAAGAAAACTTGGACAGCTGCTTGAAATGGCGACTTTGATACAGAGCAGTTGTTTTTTCGTTGTTCACGGTTTTAAAAAGTGCAGACGATTTTATATTCTAATTACGTTTTCGGGACTGATTTTTTTTTCGCTTTTCTTTCTGAAGTGAACCAATATATTTTTTTAAGCTAAGTTCAATTGCATTTCAAAATATATGTTCATATTACAACTATACAAAGTGCATAGATAAATATGTGTAATGTGATATTACATATTTATATAGATATATAGACACATTTAGATAATATTATATTTAAAATTCCCGTTAAATAAAAAGACTTTTAGATTTAAAATCTCAATAAATTTCCTATTTTGCATATGAATGCAATATTTAAAAATTGCATTAATTAGACCGGCATCAGTGTGATGCAATCTGCTATCGGAATTGTTAGGGGTATGGGCGAACACGTAGACGATTGCGCTGGGCGCAAAATTGTTGAGGCACAGAAAATTTTCTAATATATATATATCAGTGGCGTGGCGTCCGGTCATCGCTGGATGCGGCGATGACCAAGCAATATTTTAAAACTCTTAATAAGCTTTTAAAACTCTACGATCCCGTTTTAGCAGAACATTTGGAGTTCATGTATAAGTGAAGGTAAGATTTAAAGTTTCTTTTTTGAACATTCAACCATTGAATTTTAGAGTTAATAATTTTTCACCACAAACTTAAATAATTGCTATGACCACCGAAAATTTTCACGCCACGCCACTGATATATATACAAACATTATAATAATTATTATAAATACTGATAGGCAATAAGGAAGTGATCGAAAAAAAAAAGCTGCGCTAATGTTAGGCGAGGACAATGATACTTTGTAGGTATGTCCTCTTTCCATAAGAGGAGGTGTTGGGCTCGAACCCAATCGCGCCCGTCGGCCTAATCGTTTGGAGTTTTCCGTTGTTTTCTTCGAACCTTGGATTTCCTTGCGTAAAAACGGGTTAGGTTCCTTTAGAAACACCCCCACGGAGGGCACTCCAGCCCTTAGGGCCTTTATCCCTCTGTTGATAATTGGCCGTCCTAAAGACACAACCACAACTCTTTCCATAAGAGCGAGCAAGAAAGGAAAGGGGAGAACTATTTCCTATCCTTCTATTTTAAAATTTATTTATTAAATTTTCTTCATGTCTGATTATTAAAAAACTGATAAAATCTATTCTTCCAAGTGACGTAGAATAATTAAACGTTAAAAGAAACTGGAACTAAGAATTGTTCGCAATGTGACCCCCCCCCCCCAAAAAAAAAAACCCTACTACTATGGCTAAATCCCTTGTAGAAAATAATTTTTTATTCTGTTTTCTTTTAAATATTCATATGTCCCTATTTATGCGAAACGAGTAAATGTGATGGGGAGGGGAAGGAAATGCAATTTAGATTTAAAATCTCAATAAATTTCCTATTTTGCATATGAATGTAATATCTAAACATTGCATTAATTAGACCGGCATCAGTATGATGCAATCTGCTATCGGAATTATTAGGAGTATGGGAGAACACGTAGACGATTGCGCTGGGCGCAAAATTGTTAAGGCACAGAAAATTGTTTTCTTAAAAAAAATACAACATCATAATAATTATTATAAATACTAATAGGCACTAAGGAAGCAATCGAAAAAAAACCCAAGCTGCGCTAATGTTAGGCTAGGACAATGATACCTTGTATGCATATTCTCTTTCCATAAGGGGAGGTGCTGGGTTCGAACCTTATCGCCACTACACAACACACAACCACTACCATGGCTAACTCCCTTGCAAAACATAATTTTTTATTCTGTTTTTTTTTTTTTTTTTTTTTTTTTTTTTTTTTTGTTCATATGTCCCTATTTATGCGAAACGGGTGTATGTGATGGGGACGGGGAAGGAAGTGTAAACATTTCATTTGTTTGTTTTGAAACTGCTGTTACAGTACTACAGTACTATAACTGTGCAATCCTTGCTTAAGACAATTTTTAATTCTGTTTTCTTTTAAATGTTCATGTGCTGCTAATTTAGCTGAAACAGGGGTGGAAAGGGGGCAGAGCTTCTTACAAAAGAAAAAGTAAACGTTTTAGTTCTTTATTTTGAAAGTACTGTTACGGTACTATACTTATGCAACGGATTTACTGAAATAAAAAGTGCACACCTGAATTATATTAAAGACACCCATCACTTTTTTAACATCTACACACTTTAAGATTTACACACTTACAATTATGTGTAACACTCCAATTCGTGTAAATCCAGGTATTTTTTTATTTACACACTTGTCTGAGTTTATCAACCAAAAACAACTTACAGAGTTAATATCATAAACTAAATACACACAAAAACAGGTAATTTTTTATACAAAATGTGTAATTTTTATGACAAGTGGGTCATTTTAGAAATTTACACACTTATCTGTGTATATATAATTTTGGAAAAATTACAATAACATACCAATTCGTGCAAATTCCAGCATATTTCTACATTTACACACTTATTTGTGTTTTTCAAGCAATAACAAATTACACACGTGGTTTCATAAGCTAAATACACATAAAAACAGGTAAAATTTTGCAAAATGTGTGTAATTTTCATGACAAGTGTGTAATTTTAGAAATTTACACACATATGTGTATAAATTTGACTAATTTACACATTTATTTTTTAGAGTGTAGACGCTGTAGTTTCACTGGCTGGCGGAGATCTACAATGCGTCTACAAAGCTTTCCCTTCTTTACGCTAGAAGTTTTTACCTTGACCACGTGATCACGACGTAGACGGAATATCCTCCATTGCCCTGCTTGTATAATCAACTCTTCCAGGCTATTATTATCAAGTTCTGGATATAGGCTTGCTATAGTTTGGACAAATGCGTCTGTGTAAGCACAGCACGAGTATCTTCTAGGAGTTGTAGCACGAGCATGTCCCCCAGTGCTTATGTCACCACTCTCATAAAGAGGCAACCTATTTGTCGGCGAAAACTATATAAAAAATTTCCTTAGAAATGACGACTTTTTCGATATCGAAATGCATAACTACATCATTTAGAATTGGTCCCACTTTCTAGATTTTTTTATTGCGAAACTATGGCTGGTATCCAGATAGAGTTCTCGATGTTAGCGAGAGACGAGGTTGACCAAGCGAAAGCCTGCGTTTTTAAGAACTTTTCACCGTTTGAAGTAAACAGCGAAAAGTTCGCAAAAATGCAAGCTTCTGATTGGTCAATCTCGTTTCGCTAGCAGTGAAAAATATCTGGATCCCGGTTAAACTGTCTACTTGGTTATCAGCCTTATTGTTATCGTGCGATATTTTCACAAAATAGCAACTGATCAATGTAACAGATTTCTCGAGTTGCGAAATTGCAAAATTCTGCCTATATACGAGGTTCTTGCATTGCAGCGTACAGCAATGGAGGATATTCCATGTACGTCATGGTCACGTGGTCAAGGCAAAAACTTCTAGCGTAAAAAAGGGAAAGCTCCGTAGATGCAATGTAAATCTCCGCCAGCCAGTGAAACAGTTCATGGGAAAGCAGTAGTAGCTTCTCTTCTTATCAGTTATAAGTTCTTTCGGTAAATTACCTGTACCACGTGACTTTTTGCAGCCTCGAACCCAGATTTGGAATATAGTCCATTGGATGGGACCGGGGTGGGGTGGGACTGCTAAATGCAGATATTCCATCTCCGTTTTGATCGCGTGATCAAGGTAAAAACTTCTAGCGTAAAGAAGGGAAGGCTCCGTAGACGTGTAATGTAAATCCCCGCTAGCCAATGAAACAGTTCATGAGGCAAAGCAGTAGTATCGTCCCTTCTTATCAGTTAGAAGTTCCTTGTGTAAATTACCTGTATCACGTGACTTTTTTCAGCCTCGAACCCATATTTGGAATATCCTCCATTTTCGTTAAAATACATTTAACGTCATTTTCAAACCATACATTCAGAATGTAGTAAAACACAGAAAACAGATGGGTCAAAACAGACAGGGCCCCTTGAACTTTTTGTGCGCAAAGCATTTTTCACCCTATAATTTTCTCACCTTCCCAGTGCATAATTTTAAAGTTGAGTCTTGGATTCTTCTTCCTGGACCAACACCCTCATATTTTTACTGGGGCTCTAGAGCCATTTTTTAAACATTTACCCAATCTTTTGTGCATTTCTTTAGAACATTATACTAACGAATAATTCACCCATATGCTTCATTTTTACTAATTGAAGATCTAAAGCGCTTTGTACTAAAGCATATTAACATGTTTTAATGTTAGGACCCTGTTTTCAACTGTCAGTTGGTCCCTTTTGGGCCCCCTGTTATAGCTCCCTTAAAGATGGTCCGATTCACAAGCTTTTTTTTGTAACAACTTCTTAGGTCCTCCAGCTACTACATGAACGACAATAAAATTTTTCAGACTTTAGCTACCACCAATTTTGAATATTAATCGCTTCCTTGGGGCCCTTGGTGCACTTTAAAAATGATCCAAATTGCTTGCACTTTTCTTTAGCATAGTTCCAGCGTCCACCGATTATTTAAAAAAGTACTAAAAATATGTTTATGCCAGTTAAGTCCCTGCCCCTTGGGGCCCAGTACAGAGCCCCTTCAAATTTTTGCACCATAAATTGTTATTAAATTGGCCTTTCGTAATCCAATCTTCATTTTTGGAACTCTTTTTCCGTTTAGTTACTCTCACGTTCCAGTTAAGACCCTGGGGCCCTCTATGGTCTTGCAGGGCCATGTCCAGGGTTCTTGAATTTTTTTGTGCGCCATGCCTATTTCACCCCCTAATTTTCTCACTTTCTCAGCGCATAATTCTAAAGTTTAGTCTTGGACTCTTCTTCCAGGACGAACACCCTCATATTTTTATTGGGGCCCTAGGGCCTTTTTTAAAGCATTTACTCAAATTTTTATGCATTTCTTTAAAATATTATTCTAACGAATAGTTCATACCTTATGCTTAATTTTGACTAGTTGTAGATCTGAAGCGTTAAGTACTAAGACATTTTAACATGTTTCCATGGTTGGGGCCTGCTTTTAACTGTTAGTTGGCCCCTTTTGGACCCTCTATTATATCTCCATTAAAAATGGTCCGATTAACTAACTTTATTTTTCTAACAACTTCTTAGGTCCTCCAGCTACTACATGAACGGCAAAAAAAAATTCAGACTTCAGCTACCACTAATTTTGAATGTTACTAGTCTTCTTGGGGCCCTTGGTGCAGCTTTTTCAAAAATGATCCGAATTGAAGGGAATTTTCTTTAACATAGTTTTACCGTCCGCCGATTATTTTAAAAACTACTAAAAATCTCTTTATACCCAACTAATTCTCTCAAATCTAATTCTCTAAAATCTCTTAATACCCAATTAAGTCCCTGGCCCCTTGAAGTTTTTGCACCATAAATTGTTAATAAACTCTCTTAATCCGATCTTTATTTTTGGAATCCTTTTTCCATTTAGTTACTTTCCCGTTTCTAGATTCCAGTTAAAATCCTAGGGCACCCTAGAATCACATAGGGCCCGATCCGGCTCCCTTTAAACTTTTTGTGCGGAATGAATTTTTCATCTCCTAATTTTCTGGCATTCTGAATACAAAATTTTAAAGTTGAGTATTGGATTCTTCTCCCCCGACCGCTTATATTTTTACTGGGACCCTAGGGCCCTGTTCTAAGCATTTCGCTCCATTTTTTGCGCATTTCTTTAAAATTTCATTCTAATGATTAATCAAAGACATTTAAGATACATAGACCGGCAAACTGTTAGTTTAACTGAGGATTTTTGATCACAGCTGTTGTACGGCAGTTTATATGTTTTATATTTTAATTTACCTAAGAAAATGCTTTTATTAGCGTATTTTTTCATTGCGGTTCATTAAGTATTAGTCTACCCAATTTCATTTAGGCCTTTAAAAAAAAAAAAAAAATAGCCTATTATTCATCAATTTTTTTGTTTTTTTCGTATAGCAAGTAAGTATTTCAAAAAACATCCTCCAAGGATAAAAATATAGTGTTACTTTCGTTAATATGCATTTTTTTAATTACCTTTTTGTATAAAAATTAGTTTAAAAAACGTAAATTTCTTTACAAGTAATTTAAAATTTTGTAAATTACTATATTATGTTACAGTTGCTACCTTTAATCTAAACTTCCTTTCCAGTTACTTTTGTAAGTCAAACTTAAAAAAGGGTGGAATTATAATCTTTAACAATCTGGTTTCATATAAATTTCGCCTTTATTAAGGCATGTTAAAATTAGATACTCTTTTTCAAACATACCATCCATAAATTTATTAATAAATCGCCTTATTTAACTTTATTTCTGAAAATTCAATATTTATAACGCATATTTAGATGTAAAAAATTGCTTCAAATAAAAAAAATATGCCATAAACTTCATATGTATTGATAAAAATTATTTTTTAAGCTCATTCTAGCCATAGCACTTAATGGTAAATAACCACAGTTGACGTACAAACCTCGCGGTTCAGGTGTTTCAATTTACTTCAGATGGCTGCCATGATTTCGCATGCTTTTGAATGGGAATTGCCGGTCTATGTGTCTTAAAAGTCTTTGTGATTAATTCATACCTATGCTTAATGTTGACTAATTGAAGAACTAAAATACTAAGAACTAAGACCATTTAACATGTTTTCATGTCAGATGTCAGAACTCTGCTCTTAACTATTAGTTGCCCCTCTTTGGGCCTTTTGCTATAGCTCCCTTAAAAATGGTCCGATTCATTAGCTTTTTTTTTTCTAACAACTTCATAGGTCTTCCAGCTACTACATAAACGACAAAAATATTTCTCAGATTTCAGCTATCACCAATTTTTATTCTTAATCTCCTTCCTGGGGTATTTGTTACAGCTTCTTGAAAAATGATCCGATTTTATTACAATTTTCTGTAACATAGTTTTAGCGTCCTTCAGCTACTTTAAAACTACCAACTATATTCCAGTTAAGATCCTGGCCCCCAGGACCCGGCCCTTCTTTTTCCTCATCTACCACTTTTTTCGAACATTAATCTCCTTTTACGCAAAAACTTACGTTTACTCACTACAGCCGTAAACCAAAAATTGCGTTACTTTAAAGGTAACTTTAGATACAGGATTTCATCCGTTTATTTAATATCATGTTAATGTTAAAAGTAATTGTGAAATTTACAGGAGGGAACACCTTCCACCGCTTGGGGGCGCATTCTTTCCTCGTACTCTAACTCTAAGGGTCTAATTTCAATGGGATTTGATTCATTCAACTTAGATGACAATTCGCATCATTTTCTGTATTACGAAATTTTATCTTAGACTTTAGTTAACAAAATTTTCGAACATTAATGGTGCATTCTTTTTCCGGGTTATATGGACTTGATTATTAGGAGGTTTGGCTCACTCAACGGTGTTTTTGATCGTCTCCAGAAAGTGCGGAGCACTTCCGGTGTATGCTGATTTAGGTGGCGGGGACCCAGGTCCCAGGTTCGTTCGGAAAGAATTTTCATCCTTGTTGTAAACCTGATTTGCCATGTCATTTTGTAAACTTTTTTTGAATCACCCATTGCTTGTATATGAGCGCTTCGCAACCATGAAAAGAAAATCGATGCATAGATCAACTTTGTCGTGTAACTATCTCAAAAATGCATGAAATTCGTGAAAGCCGCGATCACTATAACAAATATTATAAATATATAATTATATAATTTACTAATACTTTTTTAAATAATTTTTTATAATTTAATTAAATATTAAAAAATAGAAACTTTCCATTTTTTCATTCAAATAATTTTTTATAACTTAATTAAATATTGAAAAGTAAAAATTTCAATTTTTTCAAAGTTGACGTTTCTTAGATTCGAGCGAGGATTCTACACTCCAGTACTGGAGACAGATGCCCCACCAGTGGACGAGAGGTTCTGCTCTCAAAACTGGTAGATGAGAAGTTCTGGGTTCGAACCGAATCGCGCCCGTCGGCCTAAACGTTCGAAGTTTTCCGTGGTTTTCGTCGAACTTTGGATAATTTTGCGTAATTACGGGTTAGGGGTTAGGTTCCCTTAGAAACACTCCCACGGAGGGCACTCCCCTTGGTCCTATATCCCCCCCCCCCGGGTAGATAATCGGCCGTCATAAATAACACCAACACCAACACACTGGAGACAGGCAAGATATCACATAGCTACTACGCACTCACTGAAAAACTGCTTAAAACAAAATTTTAATTCATCGACCACCACTTTTTCAAAGTCAGTATGATATAGAATATATAGATATCTGAATCTGGAAAAACAATCACAACGGTCCGCGGGATCTGAGCCGAGTAGGTATTGTGAACATGCATGCAGGCTTGCAGAATGAATATGGTAGAAATAGTGGCGTAACCATTATTTGTTTACAGGGAGGGTCCAAAACTTTCCATTTGAATGAAAACCACCTTTCTAAGTTTTTACCATTATTACTTAAAAACTTTTCTGCATCGAACGTATTATAAATGAAGTGGTATAAAATTTCAAATAAATAGATAAGATAATAAAAAAATATATAACAGATTTTTAAAAACATCGGCTTTAAAAAAGTGCATTTTCTCCCTTTTCTTTTTTGGGTGGTATGGGGGTTGAGCGGTCTGTACCTCTTGAACCCCCCCCCCCCCCCCATTTGACTTCGCCCATAGCTGTCTTACTAACGTCAGCTATGGAACACCGTCAGCTTGTAACGTCAGCTATGGACTGCGCACAGCCCCCGAATACAGTATTCAGAGGGCTGTGGACTACGCCATATGGCGGAATCAGAGGCGGATTACCCATTAGGCTGAGTAGACTCAAGCCTAGGGGCCCAGAAGGAAAGGGGCCCCGGTGCTAAGATTTTCTTTCAGATATTTTTCTTCTTATCGGATTAACAGGGGCGTCGCCATGGGGGGGGGGTATGGAGGGGGAGCCTCCCCCCCCCAATATATGTGAAGTTGGGAAATTTGAGCTTAGAGTTGGGAAATTCTAGATTTTTGAGACATTTTCTTTTTTAAAAGTAATAGTAAAAAAATTACGAAATTTTTATTGTTTTGGTGATTATTTTGAGTACTGCAACAGTAAACAAGTTAAATTATCAAAAAAAAAAAAAAAAAAAAAAAAAAAAATACAAAAAGAAATCAGCCACACTCAATCTATCATTGTATTTTTCAGTTCTACAAAAATATTGTACATCTACCAGACCTAAATTTCTCTACTCCATTCCATCAATAACTGACTAACCAGTTCCTTTGTTTCCTCCAAAACTTTGTTCCTTTCTCAAAAATTTCACCCTACCTCCCCTTCTCCTCCCAAAAGAGAATCCAGCTATATTGGAGATCACTTGTAGCACAACAGAAAGGAATGTAGTAACATACTTGAAACACAGCTATGGGCAAGAAGATTTGATGAGTTTTCACAACTTTTTTGACTAATTTTGCGATTTTTGGACAATATTTTACTCATTCTCGTGATTTTTTGCAGCAAAAATTAGTTAACCCTTCACTGTCAAGTAAAAAGCGTTATATGAGCAAATGCGGATATAAGAAGTTGTTAGTTTAGATAAATTTGTCACATTTTACTTTTATTTGTGTGCGGAAATATATATCAGTCCTGTTCGTTTATATTTATATGTGTTTATAAAATTTTAAACCAAAAGTCCAGTGTTCTGTGTTTAAAGGTGTTTTAAAAAGTTACTATAAATCTCAGCACGAAGAAACCCTTCATAATAGGAAAAGAGTTTTCATGCAAGATTTTGGAGCATCTAAAAATCCATTCGAGGATGAAAAAGATAAAAAGTGGACGATTTTAATTTGGAACAGAAATATGACCATGAAAGCAGTCCATCAACTGAAGAAAAAATTGACATGCACTGTAACACTGACACGTTGCACTTGAATAAAATTTTGAAGAAATAAAGATTTCCTTACAGACAAGCTCACAAACAATTATGAATATTCGGATGTGACTGGAGAAGCTGAGTTCCGAAAGCAACGTAGGAAAACGGTTTCATCAAAGGCAATAGATAAAAATAATAGCACAGCAATGGACATTGATACACGTAAGTTTTACAGTAAAGAATTATAAGAAATACAAGAAAATTTCGGGAATTTAGTAATGGGCTTAAATGACAATGTTCCCTATATCAAAACAATATTGCAGCAATGCATTCCATGTTTAAATTACAATTGTGCAAGGGAAAAGTTAATAATGTTTCCACCTGGATATGAGAAACCGGAGGTACATGACTTGCAGAGTCAAATAGAAATAAACCAAATCCCAACTCACTTAACAAACCTTTTACTCATGCCATGAAATTCAAAGACTATTTGGGTCACGCCGTCAAACTATACACTCTTACCTTAACATTCACAGCAGCTTATCTTTATGGCGTTGCATCTAACGAAAGAATCTTTAGTCAAATAAAAATTAAAAAAATATATATTGCAAGCTACAATGAGGGGTGACAGACTTGACAGCCTAATGCTTTTAAAATGTGAAAGTAAAATAGGGAATTTTATTAAGCTAAGCGATGGTATTAACAGGTGGGCTTCTTTAAAGACCACAAGAATTAATATTAAGTGAAAACTAGTCGGATGTGCCAATCCCAAAATTTTCTTCTACTCCATACATGTTAATGCCTCAAAATTTGCAACCACAGTTCCAAAATTAAATGACAATTCTTTGCCTATAATATCAAACTCTAAAGGTATAGATTTGTTGAATTGTGTGCATTTAAAAAGGAGATATAAGCATAGCATTTTTCAAACAAATCATTGAATTTTGGCACCCAGCCTCTTAGATGTCTGCAACCAAAATTCCTTACTCAAAGTGCACAAAAGCGATAACTTTGGACAGTACAGACCCAGCCTAATAAGGATCTATTTATGTGGAAGTGCTACTTATGTGGAATATGAAGTTTGACTAAATTCCGTGCATTAGTTTTTGAGATACAGCTATCGCAAAATCGTGAAAAATGCTGCATAGCAGCGCCACTGCTATATGATATACATAAAAAGCTAATCTGCATTAAATTATGTCAAGGTTTAACAGAATATGACGTTTGGTCAAATTCCGTGCAATAGTTTTTGAGATATAATTATCGCTAAAATCATGTAAATCGTGAAAAATGCTGCATAGCAGCGCCACCTGTTGGACGATTTACACCAAAAAACAAATCAGCACCAATTTTTATCAAGGTACAGTCAAACCTCGTTAACACGAACTGTTTCCGATCGCCTCGTCCAGTTGTATGTAATGTAGTTAAGTTCCGATAACACGAACTACTTTTAATACGAACAAAAAAAATTTTCCCTTGAGTGCTCGCGTTAGCGAGGTTCGACTGTATAAGTGAATCTCTAAAGTTTTATTAAATTTCATGCATTAGTTCTTGTGTTAGAGCGCCCACAAAATTTGTATCACATATAGACAGACAGAATTTTCTAAAAACAGTCGAATCGTGTTCAGGAGTTACTAAAACGTATAAATCAGTCTAAAACCGGAAGTCGAATTTTTTTACGAATCCTATACTTTCTTCTTGTAAAGATAGAAGAAAGTAAAAAGCGTATTTTTTTTTTTTTTTAGTAGCTAAACAAACCCATAATTAGAATTTTTATGTTTTCAGTTTCAGAATTTTTCTTTGGAAAGGATTTTTTTATGCAAAAGTATCATTATAATTATTGCACACGTTGTGCATATCATTTTAGTCGAAAATTGGAGCAATTTGTTTCAAGTTGGGAAATTTTCGAATTCTCTCCCCCCCCCCCCCCCCCGAAAAAATATCTGTGGCTACGCCCCTGCGGATTAATAATTTATGTAAAAGAGAAATGATGTGCAGTATTTTTTCTTTCACTCATTTATTGAATACAGATATGTAATCCAAATGCTACTTCTCTTTGAATTTTTTTCAAAATTCTTGCAATTTTTGGGCTTTCAGTTTGTGTTGGAGTTACACAGAGGCGGCTTTTGTTTAGTCACAGCATCCTGGGCGAGATTTTGTCAACATTTCTACATATGACATCCAGGGCTTAATTTCTAACAAAAAAAGTACCGGAGCCCTAATATTATGCAGTACTAACAACCATAGCGTGCTCCCTGCCCCCCCCCCCCCCTCAGTCACTCCAATCTGCATATTTATATTTCATACATTATTTGCAAAATGTAAAGTTTTTTTTTAGGAAAATGAAAAATGTACAGTCGTGGGAAAAAAAGTAAACACCCCCTACTAACTCCTCAACAAATTATCGTAGAAGAAAGTTACTGGTACTGAACGATTGGAAATAAAGTCTACTTTTAAATGATGTATATAAAATTTGCTTAGGGGGCCATCTACATATTAAAACGAACTCAAACTTCTTTTCTTTCTATGGCAATACACAATTTTGACACCATAAATGAACTCTACACCCTTCAATTAGCCCCAAAACAAATTTTTATGCAATTCCTACCATAAGTTTCCGAGAAATTAATTATTTTAAGGGCTGTATCCAAATTGAAATAAGGTACATACTCGATTGTTAACCAAGAGAGCCCCCTTCTTGATCAAGGCACTTTAAGCGCCACTCAAGCCTGCTAGATTATAGGAGAGCAGAAGACATTTCAAAATATCTAGCCACTTCTATCATAGACGGCCCCTTAAACCATCATTTTGCCGTTTTTTAAATATAATTTGAAAACTTCTTGGAAGAAAAATGTGAAATTTTGGATTTCCATAAAGCAGGACTTAATAAATCTAAATCCATCAAAAAAATTGTAGGTTGCAATTCATAATTTTTTCGAATATTAATTTCATAATTCATGTCATAAAATTATAAAAAAAAATTGCAAATTCAGCGTATTTATGTTTGGGTATATTAGTATTATTGTTACACAAAATATTACCACATTAGGAGCATACTTTCAGGAGATATAAATAAAAATATGAAAATGTAATTTAACATTAGAAACACTAAATTTTGTATGTTTATAATTCAAAAACTTATCATTCAAATGACTTGAAATTTCGTGTCTAGGCATAGTTTGAATCGAAGTTTTGAAATATCTCGTTAAAATTGGGTACTGCCATTGAAAAAAATGAAGTTTGGATTCGTTTTAATATGTCGATGCCCCCCGAAGCAAGTTTTATATGCATCATTTAAAAGTAGACTTTATTTCCAATCGTTCGGTATCAGTAACTTTTGTCTACGATAAGTTGTTGAGGAGTTAGTAGGGGGTGTTTACTTTTTTCCCACGACTGTACATACATATAACAATCGGCATATACTTAGCTGTCAATTATTCCAGTTTTTAGTTATCACTCCTTTCGAATATAAGCCTTTGCCAGAATTCCGGGATTAAATATGGTAAGGATTATGATTTGGATATAGTGTTGATATAAAAAAAGAACAGTTCACAGATATGAATTTTTATGCAAAAAAGGAATAAAATTTTTAGAAATTAATATTTATATACTGAAGAATGGAACAACGTTTTTCAATTTCCTATAAAAAGGTGCATATCTTAAACTATAATCGATTCCTTCTGCTTAACAATCTTTTGTGGTGAGTGCCCCTGAAAATCAGATTAAATTAAAAATTTGACACCGTTATCGGAACGATTCGATGCTTTTATAGAAAAAGAAGAAACACTGCTCAATTGCTTTCTATCAGAATAGCAATACATATATCTATTTACAAATGAAAATGACTTCGTAAATGTGCAGAGTAAAGCCTTAAAATGGGCAGCGTTTATGATAAAAAAAAAAAGCGCTATTGCTCCGGAGCCTTGTATTTATGAGCTCCGGTGAATTCCAACCAATATTTAAATATTTACTAAAAACAGAAAACTACTGGAGCTCCGGCGCAAATTAAGCTCTGATGACATCTTTTAAAGAAGATATTAAGTTTTAATCAAGCATTTTTTCTTTTTTTTACACCCTTAATTTTTTGCACCCTGGGTGATCTCCGACCCCACCCACTTATTCTAGTAAAATTATTTGTTAAACCAATAAAGTTGTTTTGAGATTAGAAATTCCATATGATAAATGTTTATGTGAAAATACGTTGACTTTTAAATGTATTTAATGTAAATCTATTCTGAAAAAGAGATGTATGCAAAAGATTCAGACATGTTCTCAGAATTGCAGTATATCGGATGATAGAAACGCTCTTCCAATTGCAAAAAAGCGTACAAATAAACTACAGCTTTTGTTTTATAAGGAGCTGTATATATATATAGGGTGATTCATAAATATCGAAACAATAGGCTATCTCCTTAATTAATGCCCCCAGGCACATACGTTACAACTCTATGGGAAGTCCATTTGAGAAAATACGAAAATTAAATTTTTATACGGCCCCCGTAGGGTAAAATTTCTAATTAGGAATTTTTTCCTTATCCATTCCTGAATTAGAGGTCTGCACGGGCCGGAATTTCGAGGCCCGGGCCCGGCCCGGCCCGAACGAAAGCTATCTTGGCCCGGCCCGGCCCGGTGTAAAAATGGAAAGTTCGGCCCGAACCCGGCCCGGCCCGTTTGCATTTTTACAGTTCTCGGCCCGGCCCGTACAAAAATCAGGGAAAACAGGCCCGGCCCGGCCCGACAGAATTTCTACAAAAAAAAAAAAAAAATCCGTTTTTTCTCAACATACAATTACGATTCTTTTAATGAATACTACATACATATTTATGGGAACATTTTACAGTATATTTTACATTACTGTGATGTTCGCAAAACAGAAAACACACAATAGTAAACATTACCGATTACTTACAGTGTTTTAGTCATTGTGTCTACAGACATTTTAAAATGGAAATAAGGATTCATTAAAAGATTAATGTAGTTCATCAGAATAAAGGATTAAAAACATGATAACTTTTGAAGCTGTATAATAAAAAGTAGATTTGTGAAAATATTTCTCTCATTTTTAAGGCTTTTCTCAAATCCAAAGGAGCTACATTTCGACACATTTATGAATTCTTTTCTTTTCGGAAACGCGTAAGATTGGCAAGCATTCTTATTCAGAAGCTATGTAAATGTCGTTTTTTTTTTCATTGATAAAAGCAATATATCTTTCTGAAAATACTGTCAAAGTTAGCGTTTTGAATCGAATTTCCGGAAGCGATGGCACAGGAAAGGAGAAAAACGTACAGTCACGTGACAGGAATCTCTTTTATCTCTGTAAGTAATTTATCAAATAAGGAAAAAGCTATTCGTTCCAAATGCCTTCAATAGGCAGGCCTCTCAATTTTATGCCTTTATAGTTAAATATTTTGTCAGAAAATGTGTCTGAAAGCTTCGCATTGTTGAGCAGTGAATATGAGAACCACCTTAAGGTATATTTCCAAAGAAACTGTTAAGAGAAGTTCATTATCACTATTAAAACTACAAAACACAATGACTGTTCTACACATCCTGAGATCGATAAGACCAGTTCCGTCCTGGCACGAGTCTGCTGAAAAAAAATTAAACTCGGAATCAGACATCTTGCAACTGTACGATGCCGATCTCTATGATGGACATGTTACATTTTTGTATTGATGTTGTTAAACTCGCATCGGCTTGTGACGCTCATTTATACTTCTCGAGAAAATCATATTAATTGAAAATGGCTCGTATTTTATCTGCTTCGCTTAAATTCTTATATCGGGCCGATAGGCCCGATTAATTTTTTTGCCGGCCCGGCCCGTTTATTTTGTCTGTCGGCCCGGCCCGGCCCGGCCCGTTGAAAAAATTGTCCTAATTTTGCCGGCCCGGCCCGGCCCGGCCCGTTTGAAAATTCGCCTTCATTCCGCCGGCCCGGCCCGGCCCGCGGGCCGGGCCGGGTACGGGCCTCGGGCCAAGCCCGGGCCCGTGCAGACCTCTATCCTGAATTAAACACAAAAAGTTCCATCTTCATATCGTCAAAACTCATGGAGTTATGCCTGTTTAAATAATTCGTCAGGTTTTAAGGGATTAGACACAAATTGAAATGCGTGTTATTCAAGAAACAATGTTACTTTAGAAGTTCCAGGTTGCATGTAAAAAATATATTTATTGAGTTAAAATTAGATTTTTCTGATGATTAACCATATAATTTGCAAATAAAATCACATCCTAAAGTTTCTCAGAAAGTTAAAAATGTTTTTAAATTATTATTATTATTTTAATTGGGGTGATTTAAAATCGTTATAACTCGAAATATTATCGCCGAATTTCAAACTTTTTTTCATTTAATTAAAGAGGAAAATATAATTTTAATTTTGTTTCAGGATTTTTTTAAATATTAATATTAAAAATATTAAAAACACAAATTAAAAAAAATGATGTAACTTATTTAAAAAAAATCATATTTTCAAAAATAAATATATTTTCAAATTTGTCGAAAGAAAATTAATGTAAAATAATCAAAAAGGTCATGTTCTGAGTTTGCACTCTTTTTTTTAAACAATTCTTGGCTTAAAAATGTAAATTAATAATTTAAATTAAATTTATTTTAATTTGAATTACGCCTTTAAATTAATAAATTTAAATTAATTATTTTAAACAATTTAAATTGATAATTTAAAACGTATTTAAAGTTTTAAATTAAGATTGGCTCCTAATAAAATGTTTAAATGCTTTTTAAAAAATTGCAGGTGAGTATGTAACTCTTTCCTGTAGCTTAAACTTCCGATTCAGTTTAACTTTTGCCCTTTCCACCTTCTTTCTGTACTATTTAAGTTTTTTCTAACATACCGATTAAGAGTGTTTTCATAATTTTAGCCCTCACAACTTCAGGTTTTATATCGTGCCGGCGAGCGGTTAAAAAAGTCTGAATTTTGGGGCCGGACCATTCTCGACCGGGCTTAATGTATTTTTCATACCGAACCGGGGCTGACTTCCTTTCTTCCTAGGTCTGCACGGGGCGAAATTTTCATTCCCGGTCTCGACTTAATCCGTATTAAAATCATTCTATCTGACTCACCTAATCCGTGCAAAAATCAGTAAAGTTTGACTCAACCCAAAAAATTTACAAAAAATGCATATATTTTTAAATCGCCATTACAATTAAAACATATTACCATTTACAATTAAACTTTAAAAATCGTTTTTAAAAAAATAGTAGAGTTAAACGAAAAAAAGAAAAAGAAAAAAAAAAACATTAAAATAAGTGAAAAGGACCTGCCTGTTACGGAATCCTGTTTAAAATGGAATAATTTTTTGACCCATGCAAAATGAATATAATAATACTTGAGAAAATAATAGAGTACATTTGCACCTCCTAAGATGGGAAATTGTCTATAAAGCATTTTTTTCTTGTCTGTGTGATTCCGTCTTAGAAGGTTTTAGTGTATATCATTTTTGAAAGTCTCCAATGCATGGATTATGGACTAACGATATTAAATGGTAAGAAGTGAAACATTTAGGAACAAATAGAGATTCATTAAAATAAATAAATATCACAGCCTTTGACGCTTCTTTAAAAATGAAGATTATAAATATATAAAAAGAAAATCTATAAGCTATTATAAAGCTATAAAGTTATTTTTGGTCGGAACTCTTTCATACCAAACAATTTTTAACCATAATGACGTAAAAATCTATGTTTTCTAGAAATTCAATCAGTCCGGACAAGACTCGGGCTAAGATTTAAACATTTTTCCAGGCCGGGACGAACTTTTTTTTTTTTCTATGGGTCGGCTCAAGACCGGGTCTGGATATTTCGACCCGTGCAGACCTCTAATAAAGGCCTCCAGCATAATTTGAAAGAAGGTTAACTTAAAATCTATACGCTGCTATTTTATGTCCAAAGGAGAGGCACTGTCTTAAATCGACTTTTAATAACGTACAGTTTGTGGAGGATCGCTATCTTCCATTCAAAATGAGTCAATAACTTGTCGTTCAGAGGCATGGGAAAATGGTGTAAGTCGCGAATTTTGAATTTTAATAACTCTGCGAGTTTTGCAGATACCGAGATGAAATTTTTCTTTTTCTTTTCTTTTTTTTTCTTTTTTTTTTTCTTTTTGATTTAGGAAGGGATAAGAGAAAATTTCCTAATTGGAAATTTGACCCAAAGGGGGCCGTATAAAAATAGTTTTTGTATTTTCTCAAATAGGCCCCTCAATGGAGTTACAATTTATGTCATTAAATTTGGCACCTTTTTTTTATGAAACTTTGCAATTGAAAGTAAGTGCCTACGCCTAGGGGCAATATTTAAGGAGATAGCCTATTGTTTCGATATTTATGAATCACCCTGTATATATTAAAACATGAAATTTTACTTTATATACAGCCCCTGGATTCTAATAACTGATATTTACAGAAATATTGTTCAACGTCTAGAAAAGAAACTTAAAAAATCCCATTTTTGTACGATCAAAACTTACCGAATTATGACACTTTGAATTTTATGATATTTCAATGTTTATCTGCACTAAAAATGCTCACTTTCGTTTTTAGTGCCAAAAAACACTGAAATATATCGCTTTTCAGGAGAGGAAGGGTTCCCCAAAAAAGTCTAGCCTAAGGGCCCTGCAGGTAGCTTATCCGCTTCTGGACGGAATTAGGCACTTTTCAATTCAAAATAAATATTGAGTAATTATTAAATAAGAAAAAATAAATAATCATTGACGAACATCAGTCCTTTCGCAATTGCTCATTAATATGTAGCTAGGATTCCCGGGGGAACCAGTTCTCTACGAGAAACGAAGAAAAGCGGCCCTGATATACTCGCGTGTACCTCAAGGACAGAGTCTTTGGGTATCTCCAAGCAGCGGCAATTTTGACAGTTGTATCTGCGACGAGCGCTTAAGGTAAGTGATTTTTTTATTTGCCGAGGATGTGTCTGTTTTGTTTACATTCTGATGCATTATCATAAGTCATCAGTGTTCAGTATTTGTTTAAAAGGGTAACACCTATATGTGATGAAAGTGTTATTACAAGACTTTTTTTCTTCTCGATATTTTTGTTTTATAACAGTTTAGCAATGCATATTTAATTATTTATTCAGTTTTTTTTTTGACGAAATCATTTTAATCATAAATTATTCACTGTTCTTTTTTTCAGATTTATTTATCAAAATATGAATTCTACAAGTCTGAAACATATACGCATAAAAAATTTTTTGAACAAAGTTTACTTTCTTGTAATTTCGTAATTGATTATCAATTTGGGTGTACATTCTCGAAAAAAAAGGGCTATTAATTCACAAATCAAATAATAATACAAAAAATAAGCTAATATTTCGTGAAATGTCTAAAATTTAAAAAAAAAAGCAAATTTTGTGTGTGTGTGTGTGGGGGGGGGGGATGTATTTGAACATTCGTAAAAAGAAATGCAATTTTTTTGAAAAAATAAAATTTTATATTTAATTATAATACTATTTATTATAATTACAGTTCGACAGAAAATTCGGTTTCGCTTTCGGCTCAAAACCTGAGATTCGCAGAAAATTCGTTTTCGGCGAAAATGTTGCCAAAAATTCGGCCGAACCGAAACTCAACCGAAACTATCTGTATTCCGAAAATCTTGTTTCTTCCTTCGGAAATTTTCAACATGTCTCATTGATTTGAGCTGTATCGTCTCGAATGCGACACTCTATTTAATTGCTATGAACTTCACTGTTTATCATATATATTGTTTATATTGTCAGTCATGACTGACTCAAGACGTGAGTGCAAATTATAAAGCAAATAACGCCTATATGACAAAACTTTGAAGACTATTTTCACGTGCGCATTAAAAGCTGCAGACTTAAAAATAATAGAAATTTTTTAGTTTGAAATCGCAGAAGCGTTTCGAATGCTCTTTGAGAAAGTTCTAGTTTTTCAGATGATCATTTAAAAAAATCGTTATAAAAGATAAATCGAGATATGTATATCTAAAACATTTTTTAATCAGTTGAAATTCGTATAATTAGATAATCATTCTGTGTTGTTGATGAATTAATTACATTTTATTTTATATGAAAATAAAAAGTTTTGGTCAAAGGTACAGAGAGCCAACTTGGGCCTTACGTATAGTTACACGTATAATGAATTAATAATTATGTATATTTATTTACGTATTAATAACTTAAAATTTTGTTTGATCATTTTCGTTTTCGTTTCCGGCCGAAAATAGGAATATTACCGAAATTCGTTTTCGGTCCTAAAAACCTGTTTCGGTCAATCCTTAATTATAATACATTTATTGTTTATAATGATTGTAGTCTCCATAGTATTAAAAAAAACTTATTTTTTTATTGTTGTTAACTCTGAATCTCTTTTGACAATTTTTCAAAAGAATGTTTCGACATTCATATTTACTAGAATTTTTCTCTTTAATAACTTTTTAAACCATAAAATGACGTTAAATTATTATTTGAATTAAGATGTGATGATTAGGGAGATGTTTTAAGTACGGATCGACCGAAACAGATTCTTACGACCGAAACCGAATCCGGATTTCGGTAATCTTCCTATTTTTGGCCGAGACCGTAAACGAAAATGTTCAATTTTTTTTTAAAAAAAGTAATTAATACTTACATAAATATACAGAATAATTAGTTAATTAAACGCGTGGTCCAAGTTGGTTCCGTGTGCCTCTGACCAAAACTTTTTATTTTCATATAAAATAAAATGCAACTAACTCATCTACGGCACAGAATGATTTTCTAATTACTGTAGCCTTCCTCTTAATCGGCACTCCGCTTTAACCGGCCGACTTTTTATCCCAACGTCTGGCAAAATTCAGAAAGGAAAATTTCGGTTCTCATTTCTTTATGGTTAATTAACTCAAATTTACATAATGTAGAATAATTTCAACTTCTTATAAAGGTATGTAACAAGATTTTCGACAATTCAATTTGTATTAAATATTGTCCATTATTTGTTACTAGTGATAATTTTTATATCAATTCAGTGAATTACAACTAATATTCATTTCACAAAATATAGAAAATATGTACTTTTAAAAAACTGCACAAATTAAAAAAAAAAAAAAAATCCCTGCCGGCTCGGGCCTACAGGCGAAGGTAGATTTCGAAAGTTAAGTACTAAATTCACCAACAAAACTTAAATCAAGATAGAGATAAACCCAGTTTCTTCACTAAGAATGAAATATGGGAGCTAAACATTTTGTGAAAATCCTAATATACACGAATACACACACGCATGTATAGGGAATAGGTTTAAAAAATAGCTAAAGCTAGTTCAGAGAGCCTCAAAGTGTTAAAATAAGTTAATATTTCCATAGTCAGGTTTTTATCATATTTTAATACGTTTCTTCAAACTCACATGGCGTTACATATTCACCTGCTGAAGTCCATTTAATTTCCAATATGACGCAATATATATGTATATATATATATATATATATATATATATATATATATATATATTAATTCGTCAAACTATTTATTTCATTTTGAGTTTTCATGCGGAAATCTTGCTCTAGAAAACTTATGACGTAATATTCAATTTGCTTTCAATTCCTCTAACTATTTATTTAATTTAATTTTTCGCGTGAAATTCTTGCAAAAGAAAAGCAATTGTTGCGGTGAGAATTTTATTGTTTTTTTTTAATTGTTGGCAACTGCTATAACGAAAAATATTTATTTTTTCCTGTCATTGTTGTGTAACAGCTGGTTTTATCAGAATCATGTTAAGGCGGTATTCAAAATTTTGAACCCTCCCCATTTCCATTCCCTTGGGCCGATTTTGCCCATTTTCAATCCCCGCCGAGATATTAGCCATCTGAAAGTTGTTGGCGAGTTTGAAGACGATCCGTGAATAATTGCGACTTTTATCGTGCGGACAAAATTTAGTACATACATATATATATATATATTAAACTTTTTAGGTGGGGGTGGTTTTGGGTTCCTGGGGTCCTATAATGAAAAGTTATGAAGGAATTTTTCAAAAGTCGCACCATGGTAACGACTGCAATAGGTAGTATTTCTTACGAAATCTACCTAAAACTAAATGCATCCTACCTATTTAGTTAATTAAATATGCAGTTACTTATTTAAATTTTTTTACGTCTCCAGTTTAATCGGTTTTCCTCTTAACTGACTAACCCTCGGTCTCGTTTAGGCCGGTTAAGCGGGAGGCTACGGTATACGAATTTCATGTAATTAAAAAATGTTTTAGGGATACATACCTCGATTTATCTTTTATAAGGGTTTTTGTAAATGTTAGTCTGTTATACTAGAACTTTCTTAAAGAGTATTCGAAACACTTCTGCGGTTTCAAACTAAAAATTTTCTATTACTATTAAGTCTGCAGCTTTTAATGATCACGTGAAAAGAGTCTTCAAAGTCTTGTCATATATGCATTGTTTGCTTTATAATTTGTACTCACGTCTTGAGTCAGTCAGGACAGATAATTATAAACAGTGAAGTTCATAGCAGTAAATAAACAGTTTCTCATTTGAGCCGATAAAGCACAAATCAATGAGTCGAATTTTCGTCAGCATTTTCGCAGAAAACGAATTTTTGAAAAAATATAAATGAATGATTTCTGATAAAGCATGGAGCTATTATAAACTAAATTTAATTTTAAGTATCTATATTAACATTGCAAACAAAGGAAGGCATATGAATAATAAGATAGCCGATTTTTTTCGTCGAGTTTCTTGAATGACGACATCAATCTTTTTTTGGATTTGTGTATTATTCAACGATAGTGACATCATATGCGTACTTTACTGTACATGTTGTTTAAGACTGGATGGTAAATGAGAAATTCTTCAGCGGATGACATCATTGTATATAAAATAAAAGCGTGTGTTTTAAATCTTAAAGCTGAAATATGTTTTGTACTATCTATATTTATATACACATATTTTTTTCATCGGGGGGGGGGGGGGGGCGAAACTAAATTCTGAAAAAGCAGAATTCCTGTTTACTATTTATTTATTTTACTTTTACTATTATAATCATTTATGTTATTTTACGTATTTTAATTATAATTTAATGTTTGTATACACTTATAATGTCGTTGTTAATATGTCCTTCCGCTTGTCCTACGATATCAACCATCCAACATATTGCATAATCATCCAACATATTGGAACCAAAAGTTGTCTCTCATTTCTAGATTCGATACATTTTCAATCAAATTATCTTGCAACATGTAAATATACAGGGCTTTATAAATTTGATGAAATCTGGTAGCCAGTAAAAAATTCTAGTCGCCAGTAAAAAATACGTCCCCCATCATTAATTTTCAAAAAGCACAAAAGTTTTTTTTTATGAATTAATTGAGAAAAAATAACCACAAGCAGAATAATACCGTATTTTTTAATTTAATTCTTTTGCGATTTTAACCTTTTTTCCGTGTTTCACGGGGATTTTTTAACATTCTTTAAAAGGAAACATGCTTTAATTTTTTAGCTAAATAAAGTAAATTTTATTCACTGCTTTAGCAATTTTTAGCGCGGTTTTCTTTTGGCGTTTCGATGTGACTTTTCAATATTAGTTGAAGGAACACTGTTTCAGTCGTTTATCCCAATATAATTCATTTTTGTCTTCTGCGATTTTTGAATATTTAGCGATTTTTGTGCGAGTTGTAGCTTTTTAATTCGTGTTTCGCGGCAGTTTTTTAACGTTCGTAAAAGGAATCCGGTTTCAACTTTTTAACGCAGCACAGTAAATTTTGTTTCCTGCGATTTTGTTAATTTTAACAAGTTTTTGCGTTTTTCCGTGTTCTGGGACGATTTTTTATCATTCATAAGAGGAATCGGGTTTCTATAGTAAATCTTGTTCGCTGCGATTTTTTAAATTTTCCGGAATTTTTTCAGGGATCTTTATCTGCGTTTCGCGGCGATTTTTTGACAATTTCTTTCTAAAACTGAAAGAACTTCCGATAACTATTCTAAATGCTGTTTGTGCTCATTTCTCAGGTCAATTTTTTTTTCAAATAAATAAGTAAATAAATAAATAAATAAAACCCCCGCCAGATTAAACAAGTTGGAAATTGCATGTAAAACGTGGCAAATGAGGTGCGTTCGTACTATAACTAGTTTTATAAATATTTTTGCACCGCATATTGTACTCAATGTATATTTTAGTGCACTTCAATAAGTGCATATCAATTTCATTCTGTTCGAAAGGCTGTAACATCATTAAAATGCACCTGAAATAATTTTTTTCCCATTGGCCGTAATGTAACGGAGTACTTTTGACTGCCCCTGTAATTGAACTATCATCCGATTTCCATAAAATTTGAAATGACTCGGCAAAATTTTGCAATAATTGTATATGTAAAATTTCAGACCATTCGGTTGGGTAGTTTTTTTTCTGTTATATGCGGACAGACAGACGGACCGAACGACAACTATAAGTGCTACGTATTTATATAATTACGAACGCACCTAAAAACCAGTGGCGACCGCATTGTCGAGCCCTGTAAATACACATTCTAGCATTAAGAATTTCATCAATTATTGTTAGTTTACCATTCTCAGTCCAAGCCGTGGAGTTTCAAACTAAAATACTTTTACCACTATGTTTCATGCTTGGAATCGCATTTTAACAGTTGCAAGGAAGTAGTTTTTTTTATAATCTCCAAATTGTACTTTGGTCATCAGAGCCGAATAAAAAAAAAAAATTATTTTCGAAAGTGAATAATACTTTCTCCAAAAATGCTAAAGGAGGCGTCTGCACAAACCATCATCTCATCGAGTTCACGGCTGAAAGTCAAGGATTCATTAAAACTCGATTCGCATATTAAAATGCAACTGGTCTGCCAAGTCATATCTTGGTGGAAAACACCTGCAGACCCAATTTTAGTGGTTGACTGGTTTGTTTACCATTGTGTTTTTCTGCTCCCAGTCCTCCATGTTTTCATTACCTTTGAATGCAGGAAATCACAATAACAAACCTGCCAATCAACCGCTAAAATCGGATCTAAAGATGGTTTCCACTAAGATACGACTTGGCAGACCAGTTGCATTTTAATATGCTAATTGAGTTCTGCCTAATCCTGAAATTTCAGCCGTCAACTAGATGACGTGATAGTCTCTGCAGCCGTCTCTTGCTGTATTACCGATAAGTTCTTTTTCAAACTGCATTCTTTCCTATGATTTTCTTCACTTAATATAGTTTCTTATTGTCATTTCAGTTCTTATTGTTTTATTTATACAAATAATTTCCGGCAGTTCATAGAATGACGACTTGAGTACTGAACAAGAAACAGTAATGTTTAACTAACATAACTGTACACTGTTAATAAATGGATTTTTTCCCTTCTGATTTTATCATGTTTCTGCAGTCTTTTGCCAAAATGAATTTTGATCGCCCTAGTCTTGTTTGACTTGTATCTTTAAATTTTCAATACTATAGAAAAACGAGAACAATTTTAAAAACTCAGAACGGTTTTAAAGAATTTACTTTAAAATAAAATGAAAAGTTCCCAGTTAAACTGATGGCATTGAGCTCGCAGGCTATTCACACTAATTGTATATTATACTCTTATTTCAAAGAACAATGCCCCTCGAAAAAAAAATTAAAGGAGTATTAGTCCCCACCCCTCTGTTTCCGATCTGTATTCTTAGACAATAAGCCTCCAAATCTCATCAGGGTAGTGCCTTATCAGAATAAACCGGTATACCAAATTTGAAGCAAATCGGATAGAAAAACCCATTTATCTAAATTAAGGGAGTATTAGTAGCTTTCCCCCTTTATACTTAATCAGTGAACTCCCAAAACTAATCAGGGAAGCGCCTTATCAGAATGAAGCCAGAAAAAAAATGAAGCAAATCGGATATTTCTATCAAGAGTTACGTACATACAATACATACATACGTACATATCGAACCTGCAGGCACATTAGCTCTCAGGCTTTGATAGCCTGTGAGCTAAAAGAAAAGACATCTCTTTCATGCATAAACAGATACAATTATTTTATATATATATACATAACAATAAATAAATAAATATTTGCATGAAAACTCATGAAAATCTATTTTATGCCAAAACCTTTCCTATTTAAAACAAAGTTTTAACCAGGGATTCTCATTCTACTAATCCGAAAGCTATGTTAACCCCAATGCACGCGCTGTTCAAATACATTTTGCGAGAATTGTTTAAACTGAATTTTATAAACAAGTAATATAAAATTTTGTTTTTAAAGTCAATTCCTACTTAGGTTATCAAAGAAAAATTTAATATAATCTCTTAAGCTAATATTAGTTTTTGTTGCATTAAAATATCTCAATTTGTTGATTTTCTATAAGCAAGTAGGTTTACAATGGAAGTCTATGGGAATTTGGCGAAATATTAGAGATATCACCAAGTTGGCATCACTTTTGGCGACTCATTTTGGTTGCCAAATTTGGCGATATATCACCAAGTTGGCGACAAACTTGGCGGTATTTGGCGACAGAACAGGTCCCCCCTATAACCCCCTTATAGATATGAAGATGCATTAAATGCTGTTCAATAACCAATGGCCGCCATTTTGTCTCCCATATATAACTAAAATTAATTAATTGAAATTTAATTAATGAATTAATATTTGAAAAATCTGTATTAACAACAATTGTCATCCAGTACAAGTTAAAAAAAAAATTATTTCAACTTGATAGGATGAATAATAAGTATTTTATTAACGATTGAAAATTTGACCAAGATATATAAATAAATATAGGGGGAGTGTGAACTAATAGTAGGAATTGAATAATTTCACAACTAGAAGAAAAATGTTCACATATTACTTTTCTCCGCTGAATGTGTTTGTGTACCAGGGGCGCATCTACAGTGTCCCTTTTTTTTTGGGGGGGGGGGGGGTGACCTGAAAGTGTTGATATAGAATTACATTACATATAATCCACATAATAATAATAATTTCTGTTGGTTAAATGTCAAATTATACTTTACAGTTAATTAATAAATGAAAACAAAAACATTTTTTTCGATTTGCAAATACAATAGGTTTTCGATTATCCGATCACTCCAAACGACACTCTCGGTCAATCAACCCTCCTATTACAATCCCCTACCCTAAATATCTAAATATCGGTTATTGTTACTTATTGTGTCGAAGAAGTAAAAACGTAATTACAGATTTTATTCATTACATTTTTCGCATTATTATTATTATTTATTTTTCTTTTGCTATTATAATCATCTATCTCATTTTTTGTATTTTAGTTATAGTTTAATGTTTGTACACTTATAATGTCGTTGTTAATTCCCTGACTACCCAGAAAAAGGGCAAAATTGTAATGTTGTTTTCTGTATAATTAAAAAAATATATATAATATTCCAACAACAGAAAGAAATCTTACGTATAGGAATATAATCTTTCAGGGTGCTATTTATTATTCAATTATTTAAAACTGCTTTATATCTGCAGAAATATATTAATTTAAATAATGCTTTTGTTGCTGTGAAACCTACACCTTAATGAACGGATATATCAGTTCGCGGCGGTAAGGAGGTTAATATGTCCTTCCGGTTGTCCAACGATATAAATCATCCAACATAATCTATTACCTGACATAACCTATTATCCATGGTAATCTATTACGCAACATAACTGTTTTATTTCTATTAAATTTAAACTTATATTTCAGGGTGAGACATTCACTAAAAATATAATGAAAAACATCTTTAATTTTGTTACGACAATTACATGTAGGAGTAGTATGTTTCCTTATTTTGTTTAAGAATGTTGAAAAACTGCCATTGCCTTTAATGTAATTGAGAAGTACCTGGCAGATATAATCTGTATATTATCCATGCAATGAAATTATGCTTCATAAATTTACCTTAATACTTAGTTTATTATCAATTACCACCAATACAGATGACATAGCAAAAATTTGACCATGCATAAAATGTCTCCAAAATTCAATAAATCAAAGCACTTGCCTTACAATTAATATTGCTTTGTTACTGTGATGAATGACAACGTATAAACATTTATGTGAAACCTGTAATTCCATTGTTTTGAACAATTTTATGGTATACGGTTCAATTGATGATAATTGCAGGACATTGCCTGGTTGTGCATTTAAGTAACTTCAGTATTACGCTTTGGTGCACGTGTCAGTGGACAATCCTTTTTAACAGATATTATATGTCGTTGAAAGAATAAGCAAAACAAATTTTGCTTTCTCAGACAAGACTTTGAATTTATGCGCCAAATGATAACAAAATTCTGCTGCATTTTATTTTCAAACGCGATTTTAGCCCCCTGTGTGATGTCAAATTACTGAGGATATCGCAATTCGCCAATTTTAAGGTGGGTGCTTTTCTGTTAAAACAAAACACATCCAGTGCTCATTTAAAGTCATTCAGTTCTTGAGATGTTGCAAAATAATGTTCAAACGAGTCTTTCAAAGCTTTGGGATTCGCCTGAATATTTTTCTAGACTTTTTCTTCAGTTTGGATGTGACTGGACTCTTGATTTGAATTTTATTTTCATTTAAGGGTGTTCTCAAATCAAAAAGGGCAACTTTCTGACATAAGTTTTAATTTATTTCTGTTCGAAAATGCATGAAACTAGCTGGTGTTGTTGTTCAGAAACTATGTCATCGAGCTGTTTTTTCCTTTTTTTCGCAAACGCAATAGATATTGCAGAAAATTGTGTCAAAGTAGGCGTTTTGAACCGAATTTCCGCGGGAAGGGAGAAAGAGCATTCAAGAGTGGGCGAAAAACGGGTTTGTCATGTGATTGAATTCGCTGATAACTCAATAGGTAATTGATTGATCAAAAATTGGAAAAAACAGTTCAATTCCAAATTGCTTCCATGGCTAGGCTTTCCAATTTTATACCTTTCCGTTAAAAAATGAATTTGTAAATATGTAAAAACGTTTTGCGCTTGTTGAGCAGATCAGTTAAGAACAGCCTTAAGAACTCCTTTGTGATAGGAAAGTAATCCATATCTTCCTTTTCCACACGCTATAACCAATACGTAAGTTTTCTCTCGGGAAAAACAAAACAAAACAGTTTGGTATTTGTGCAAAAAAATGGTGACTGTTTTATCTTGAAATCATAGATTAATTTCTTTTATTTTGCTAAAATATCGGCCAAATACGCATATTTGCACACTCTCTTTTCATCGTTTAAAACCGTCACCAGCTGAGAATTATTATCCATCCAAAATGTTGCTACCTATGCACGCACTTCCATCAAACGGGTCAATATTCTTCCTCGACATAACCACCTTACTTCACTATGTAGCAGGAGAGATTGATAGTCGTTTCCCTTACCTTCCCACATTAATAGAGTTGCTAACCACTTTATTCCCGGTTAAATAAGTTTTGAACCAGAAATTTTACTTGTAAAATGAAACCAAATTAGTACCACATAGATAATGAAACTAAATTAGTACCACGTAGAAGCCAGAAATATTTTCATCTCGACAATTTTGAACATATGAACATTTTAACTTTTTCCCCTCTTCTTTCATATGATTACCGTATATATTCGACCCCTAATTTCGTGAAAAAAAAAATGTTCCATACCAATATTTTCTCGTAGCCATCTTCGCCTCATTTAATATCAGCAAATTCTGCATTTATATAAGGCGAAGATAACTTTTTTTTAAATACTGGTATTCAGTGTGTTATTCATCTCGAATTTGGGGTCGACTTATACACGAGTATAAACGGTACTTAAGAATTTTTTTAAATTTAACTATACAAGGTTAGCGTAAATGAATGACTGGATTTTATAATTTATATTTTTAAAACTGTTACGCATATGATAATAAGTGATATATGAAAATAAAAAAGAACATTCCAAGTTTTTTTCAGTTACAAATGTTCGATGTGCGAAAATTTTGTAACACGACAAATACCTAATCTGTAATCAAGTTCGTTCCACACGTTTGGCAGTTTTGCACAGTCAACGGTTTTTAATGCAGCTCTAGAGCATTAAAACACTAAGTAATGCAACTCTGATGCATTGGGTGCATCAGTGCATCAATTCCTCCAAAAGATTATAAATTTCATCCCTTGGTGTATTTGTTTCTATTGATCTGGTCCGCAAAGAAGAAGACCTTCCAGATTACTTTGAAAGTAAACCTAACGACAAATACCATCAAAATCGCGCCGATCCAGTGAAATTAGTCAATTCATCTGTTTATAGAGCGAAATTAGTACATCTGAGTTGGCTAATAAGTATTTACTTTACGTTATTAAACATGTTGCTGTTTCGTTGAACAGTGGTGTTATTTGACAAAGGAATATTCGAGACTAAATTAACAATTTTTTTCATTAAGCAAACCTCTGAAAGTACCGATTGTTCAAGGCTTAATAAGATCTCTGCAATGGTACAATCTTCACCAACTCAAGCTATTCGATAATTGATCAGGTAGGTACGAAACCTTCAGTACGTTTCATTATTTGTTTCAGCAAGTGTTGTCATAATTTTTTTCGAAGTAAAATTTTCGTTTCACTTCCTCTTTAAAAAATCAAGTGGTTTATCTTTAAATTCGGGATAGTTTCCCGGTGCCACAGCTTAATAGGAAGCATAGAGAAGTTAGGGCAGGGAATATTTTATCACAAATCATACAGAGAGGAGGTACGAAATTCAAAAAGGCAAATTGCCGTTCACAATGCAATTGAAATATTAGGTAGATTTTGTATGAAATACTACCTATTGGGATCGTTCCTATGTTGGAATTTCTGAAAATTTTTTGCAGATCTACACCGATCATGAACCCTAGAACCCAAAACCACTCTCAGTAAAAAACTTTATCTATCTATCTATCTATCTATCTATCTATCTATCTATCTATCTATATATATCACTTTCTTCTGGACACGATAACTTTCGTAATTCTGCACCAATCTCTTCCAAACTGATACATAAAATCAAAGGGCATAAAATCTCGGTCAAGTTCGTTAATGGGCAAAATCGGACCAAGGGGATGGAAATAGGGAGGGGTTTTGTGAAAACAGAAAACCCCCCATAACTTCTTAATTTTTGTACATATCAAATCAGTTTAAAGTTTTTATTACTTCTAAAAATAGGGCCAAAATTTTATGTATCACAGATTTTTGATAAAGTTAAAAATGGGCTCAAGGGGCGCAAAAATAGGGTTTTTGGGAGAAAAAAATTCATAACTTCGTCAGTTCTCAAGATATCAATTCCAATTAATTTTATTATAAATCTCCTTAATATTATCTACAACTTTTATATTCACAAGTTTTTGATAGGACCAATTCGTACCGCAAAAAAAAATTAAAAACGAAAACAAAAAGGGGGTTTGAAGAAGTAAAAAATCCATAACTCCGTCAATTCAAAAGATATAAAATCCCCATGAATTTATGATACATCTTCTTAATATTGTCTACAACATCTATATAGACAAGTTTTGGATAGGACCAATTCTTACAACAAAAACAAATTAATAATACATAGCGGTTCAAGAAAAAAATCATCTAAGTAAGGGTGTATTCAAATCCAAACTGCGTGTTTTCTGACTCATTTTACAATTCATTTTTGCTCTCAAAGGCTTCCAATTGGTACGTTTTTTTACTCAGAAACTATATAATGTACCGTAATGGTCGATTTTTTGATAGAGGCAGAATATATTTTTAAAAATGCTGTTAAAGTGGCCATTTTGAACCGAATTTCCCAAAGCGGATTGTGTTGGAAAAATCATTGCATTAAGGATGCACTCAAATCCAAACTGCTTATTTTCTGATTCATTTTTTAATTCACTTTTGCTCTCAAACGCATTTAATTGGTAGATTCGCTTATTCAGAAACTATATAATGTACCGCAATGATCGATTTTTTGATAGAGGCACAATATATTTCAAAAAATGATGTCAAATTGGGCATTTTGAACGGAATTTCCCCAAGCAATTGTGTTATCACTTTCTTCTGGACACGATAACTTCCGCAATTCTGCACAAATCTCTTTCAAACTGATACATAAAATCAAGGGACATAAAAACTCTGTCAAGTTCGTTAATGGGCAAAAGCGGACAAAGGGGGTGGAAATAGGCAGGTGTTTTGTGAAAACCGAAAAAAACCCATAACTTCTTAATTTTTGTACATATCAAATCAGTTTAAAGTTTTTATTACTTCTAAAAATAGCGCCAAAAATTTATGCATCACAGATTTTTGATAAAATTTAAAATAGGCTCAAGGAGCGCAAAAAATTGGGTTTTTGGGAGAAAAAAATTCCTTACTTCGTCAATACTCAAGATATATCCAATAATTTTATTATACATCTCATTAATATTATCTACAACTTTTATATTCACAAGTTTTTGATAGGACCAATTCGTACCGCAAAAAAAAAAAAAAAAAAAAAAAAAAAAAAAAAATTAAAAACGAAAACAAAAAAGTGGGGTTGAAAGAAGAAAAATTTTCATAACTCCGTCAATTCACAAGATATAAAATCTCTAAGAATTTATCATACATCTTCTTAATATTGTCTTCAACATTTATATAGACAAGTTTTTGATAGCGCCAATTCTTGCAGCAAAAACAAATTAAAAATACATAGCGGTTGAAGAAAAAAAATCATCTTATTAAGGGTGCATTGAAATCCAAACTGTCTATTTTCTTACTCATTTTTAAATTCATTTTTGCTTTCAAACGCATCCAATTGCTAGATTCTCTTATTCAGAAACTATATAATGTACAGTAATGATCGATTTTTTGATAGAGGCAGAATATATTTCAAAAAATGATGTCAAAGTGGGCATTTTGAACAGAATTTCTCGAAGCGATTGTGTTAGAAACGAAAAATATTGCCCTACTGAGAAAATAATTGTTTATTAATCAAGTTTTAATTAATTGAAAGAAAAATAAAAACACAGGTCGCTTATAAATCTTTTCAAAAATCATGTCAGAATGTTTCATATTTTTTTTTAAAATTAAAAATGAATCTGAAAATGTGCCAGAAAATTTCGAGTTGTTGAGTATGGAAAAATATTTTTTTAATATCGCCTTAACATGATTCTGATAAAACCAGCTATTTTATAAAAAGGAAACAAAAACTCGTCAAAAGCAGACAGATAAAACTGTTAAAGTGGATTTATATCTAATAATGATTTAGTTTTTGTTGGTGAAATTAGTATACTTAACTTCGAAATCTACCTCTGCCTGTAGGCCGGGCCGGCAGGGATTTTTCTTATTTTGCATCTTCTTTTTGTTTCTAAACGTTTGTCATGTTGTATATGAAAAACGTAAAAATCGAGAGGTAAGATAACATTATATTCTCACTGAAAATTTGATACATAAAATAACAAATATATAATCTAAGCCTAGAAACTGTTGTAAGTAGTTTTCAATTTATTGCATAAAATTCGTTCATACTATTCGAAAAATTCTTCGCTTGAAATACATTCATTTCATTAAAATTTTATTTACTTTTCTGGAGCATCGTGGAACCTGTCGAAAGTCCTCTCAGCGAAGCACTGGCTGGGAACTACTGACCTAGTGCCTTGTACACTGTAAAAAAAATCTGTAAAGTTACTAAAAGTTTTCTAGGAAACTGGGATTCCTAGAACTTTTTATGTAACGGCAACAACAAAAATTCGTGTAAGAGATACATTTTTGCAACATAAATAAAAAAAATATTTAAAGTTACTAAGAATTTTTTAGGAAACTAGGCTGCCAAGAACTTTTTATGTAACTGTAACCAGTGTTACAAATAAAGTTTTAGTAAGATTACTATAATTTTAGTAGATTCTTTTGTAATGCTAGATTTCTGTTGCTTTACAAAAACTAGTTGTGTAGATTTACATCTTTTTTTTCAGTGTACAGATAAAATTTTAGTAAGTATACAGGTTTCTATAACTTTACATCTGTAGAATTACAGATTTTTTTTTTTTTTTAACAGTGTACAGTGTGCGTGTAACAGCTGCGCGATGTTGAATTTGGGTCATTTCGTCCATTTATTCCATGCTCCCGTACCAGGTCCGTAACCAGACATCGACGTCAGAAGGGGATTTAAATTTATTATGGTAGGGCCATATCATTTATCACATGCCAGGACCAATGTTATATTAAAAACGTTCTCATATCCATACAAGATCGGGCAATCGTAGCAGATAACGCGTAATTAAAGTAATGTAATTCCGAAATCTTTTATATCCAATTAGAAAATGCCCCACCAGTGGCCGAGAGGTTCTGCTCTCGAAGCTGGTAGACGGGAGGTGCTGGGTTCGAACCCAATCGAGTTCGTCGGCCTAATCGTTCGGAGTTTTCCGTGGTTTTCTTCGAACCTTGTATTTCCTTGCGTGAATACGGGTTAGTTCCCTTAGAAAGACCCCCACGGAGGGCACTCCCCACCCCTTAGGGCCTATATCCCTCGTGTTGATAATTGGCCGTCATAAATACAACCAACCAACCAATTGGAAAATATGGTTAGTTTTTGTTTTTACCTCAGCACCGTAAATAGCTTTTAAAAGTAGAAAATGTTACAAGTTCTGGTTGCTTGACATGCTGAATACCTTTATCATGAATAATAATAAAACACTATACCTAAAATGTTTCTTTCTTAGTTCTCTGTATTTTTCTAAAACGAATTTTTATATTTTGACAATCTTAAAGTGTGTATAAAGTGTGTGATTTCTCTAATTTTAGCAGTCTTTTTTATTCTGGTTATTTCAGTGTTTACTTGCGTTGTTCTACTACATATCTGCCAAACTTTTTATGACGTCAGTCGGCGTTACTCACGGACTTATTTTTGCTTTATACTATAGATTTAAGGCAATGGAACTTTTGTGAATACTCTTGCATTTATAACTCCAATTTAACACAGTCCCAATCTAATAGGTATAACACAAAGTTTAAAATAACTTTAATCTGAGTACATTTGCATTCATTAATTACATTAACCTATTGTCTAACCACTGATTTCAACTACTTTTGATTAACTTTTTTATATCTTTATTTGTAAGAAAATCTCATACATTTTATAGGCACTCTTCAAAATAAAATCACTGTTACATTGAAAATGTTGTTTCAACAAGTAAAAATTAAATTAAAAAAATCAAAAACCCGACTGCGTAAAAAGCGAACTAATTAATTATTTCTCATCAATATGAAACTATTTTTTATATTATTTACCTATTTTTTCATTTACTTGTATTGATGACTTTTAAGTTGTGTTTAATTGTTAGTTCCTATCTATAAACACTGTTTTGATGAGGCCTATAGACGTCTATGAAGGTTAGAGTTGCAATTAAGCTATAGATCCTACCTACACAACTTCCAGGTTGTGTAATATTTAAACGGAGCTTCTGACTGTAAAATAGTCAATGAAACATCGTCTTCATTTTGAAAGACCTATCCAATGTTATGTTACTCAATATAGAGCGTAAAAAATTTTTTTCGTCTCTACCGCCATTTTGTATTTTGCTGCCACCATTTTGAATTTATAAAAACAAAACCTAGCTTATAACCATCGGAGTGTTAAGGCGAATCGATAGAGACCCCTTTCATTAAAATCCATCCAGCCGTTGGGATGTTTGGAGGGTATAAAGAAATCCACATACCCAGATATTCGTGAAACACATCACCCTTCTTGTCAGTCGGGTAAAAGCAGGTAAAAACTTTTATCGCAGCTCCAGAATAAGCAAACTGATCTACGTGAGATGAGATAAAGCCTCTAGGACATTCATAATCGGGAACTAAACGAAGCAATGTTACGAAATAACTATTCATTAAATATCGGCGGGTGACTGCAATATTGTTTCGTTGGAATTTCATTAAAAGGAAAAATCAAGGATTTGCAGCACGATACCATTCAAGGCTATACAAGTTGGAATCTCCAAACCAGAGAATTTATAATTTTTCCTAGTTTGTAGCGATTGATGAATGATTTGACGTAGGTTAATAGCATTTATTTTTTTTTAAAGCTTTGATTATTCGAGAGAAACTAGACATATCGCTTTGCACATTTAGATAATACTGATAGAATTAACTGCAATATGGAATTCGATAATAGTAAAGCACACAAACAGTCGTTACAATGGATAAAGAAAAAAATAATTGTATATTTGGGTATTTACTTTTTATAATAGCCTCTGCGAAAAAAAAAATAAGTAAGAAAACAAGAAAGAAAAAACATGCGAAAGGCATAGATTATGAAAAACTTTCCAATACTCCCTGAAAGCTTTAACAAAACTTCGATATTTAGGGAAATAAGGTAAATAAGATAACTAAGTAAATATTTAAAAAACTGATTCCTGCAGTTATCGTCCATAGCCAAATATTTATTCCAATTATTTTGAACAGCCCTGTATTTGATCTGTAGGCTGATATATATAACTATATAATGGAAAATTTAGTTTAGCAAGAAAACGCATAACAGGTTGAAATTTCTCTTTCAGCAATTTATACTAATAGATGGAACCATACATGAATACTTTTGTTCAGCCCTGTAGTTTACCACCTTTATTACACGCTACTATTTAGCTAAAATTTAATTTAAACTAAATCACTCTTAAAACTACTGAAATCACATTTCCACAATTTATCATCTTTTGACGGCCATGTATCCAATTCTTTGCGTGGCCCTGTATATCATTTTATCTATGTTCTATAAACATTTCTTAGTAAACTAAATGCAGTTCAACGTAAAAATGCATAACACATTTAAAAAAACACCTTTAAGCAATTTACGGTCATACTCAGTAACCTTTACGAATTCTTTTGCGTAGCCCTGTGTATAACTATAGCATTTATACACACCATATAGTATGCATAAATATAGTGAAATTTAAAAACGCATATCATAATTAAAAATGCATTTCCTGCCATCACCGCTATATTCAGTACTTCGGATAGAATATACTTGGCTGACATCTTTTGTGTGTCCCTGTAAATGCTATGCACTTCGTATTATACATGAAATAACTTATAATACACCTCACCGACGTATATCAATTTCATTATATATGAAATTATATATTAAAGTACCCCGAAAATAATTTTCCCTGTACCATTATGTAATGGAATTCTTTTGTGTGGCCCTGTAAATGAATAGTAACTATTCGTTGCACCATATATTCTACAGAATGCATATTTTAGTGCACTTCGTAAATGCATATAATTTTTATTATGTTTGAAAGGGTTTAACATCTTTAAAATTCATTTGAAACGATTTTTTCCCAAGGGCCGTAATGTAACGGAGTACTTTTGACTGTCCCTGTAAATGAACTAAACATGCTACAAACTTCATTTGAAATAGGATTCATGCTAGGCTAAACGTCAGTAATATCCAAAAATTTCAGGGCGATCCGAGTATATTTACGAGAGTTAGAGCGCAGACAGACGGACAGACAAACCGAAGTCAATAACATTTTTCAACTTTGTTGGAAAGTAAAAAATGTAATTTGCGGCAAAGCTTCATTTTAAAAGTATACAAAATTACGGAGATAAAAAAAATGGTAATAAGAAATTTAACCCAGTTATATTTATTCTCTTTTCAATTGTTACTAAAATTTCATTTGTATTTATCTCTCTATTCTAAAAAAAAGTAACTACCGCTGTCACCGCCGCCGCCGGTTTTGATTTTTTTTGTGACCAGAGGTCTTTCTTCGTTAATATTAACAAAAATAATGCATACAAAAATATGAAAATCGGTGGTTTTATACAGAAATGTTTGATAAACACGCTGATGCAGGCAGTTTTCAAATCGAAGAATTATTTTAAGAGTTATTTAATGCTAAAGTTGGACAAAATCGTTCCACTAAAAAAGTTTTATAGCAGCAAAAACTATACATGGCAGTGTAATCATTTTTAGATCATTTTATGCGTTAGAATTTGCCGGAGTGCAGATTGCATTAATTTTTTTATTTTGACTCATTTTTTCAGGTTTTATTTCTATTTTAAATTCAAATTTTCAGCATTTCTAGACATATTTTTTACAGATTTCAGAAAATTGTACTAATTTAAACTGTTGCCAACTGTATAAAAAGCGCAAGCAATAATGCTTGCTTCAAATAAAAAAATTATTTACACGTGGCTATTATAAACAGGAAAAAACTTTCAAATTAGAATTAAATAATTACGTATAAAAAGCAGGAACTTATTAAAAAGTATACACGTGAATTTTAAAAGAGAAAGGATATTGTAAAATAAATTCAATAACATGCGTAAGAAGTCTTAGGAGAAATTACGTCATATTTACGTCACATTATAGTTATTACATAAAATGAACACAAAATAATATTGCAAAAAAGTTTAAATTTAGAAATTGCGCTAGACATTTATTTGATATTTTGAGAATTAATTTAAAATGTCTCATTTAAAAGAACTTTCTTTTCGCTTTGTTAAAAAATACCAGGAGACAAAGACTCTCTTTATTTAATTCCTTTTATATTAGCTTATTTTGAAATGTTGTTACACGTGTATATACGTCATCAAGTTATTTTTATTTCGACGTTTTATTTGTGTTTTTATTAATGGTGTACGAATTTATTTGTTCTTTCGTTATTTAAAATAAAAATTATATCAATTTGTATAATTTGGCGAGTGGTTTGGCGATTTATATAATTTAGCGAAATTGGTCGACAGGATAATCAAGTAGTACCGCAGCGGATTTGGCGTTAAAATTCCCCAATCAAAGAGAAATGAATAGAAATTCGTTTATAGGGAGATCGCCACTGTTTTTTAAATTATAATTCAATCTTTCTAAATCTTTTAAAGCCGATCAAATTAGCGTGCATTTAGAGTCTGCGGTGTCTGGACGGGGGTTGGCGAACGTAGCTCGTAGGGGGCCGAGCCCCCTAGTTTCTTATAAAAAAGCTCCATTTTTTTTACTCCCTTTTCCAAGTTTTAGTGAAATATCATTTATAATATTTCTTTCAACAAATTCCACTTATATTTATTTCTATTTAAATTTTTACTATTTTACTTATAACTGTTTCTGGAAACAAATCCAAGTTATATTTATCTTCTTTTCCTTTTAACTAAAATTTCATTTATATTTATTTCATGCAAAAATACTGTACACATATTTATATCTATCAGCTTTTCTCAAAAATTTAATTTGTATATTTATTTCTCGTAACAAGCTCCATTTTATTTATCCCCTTTTCTAGTTTTACTAAAATATAATTTATATTAATTCTTTCAAAAAACTCCACATATATTTATTTCCATTTAAAATTTTACTATTTTACTAATAACTGTTTCTTGAAACAAATTCCATTTATATTTGTTTTCATTTCCTCTTAACTAAAATTTCATTCATATTTGAAGAGCTAAGGGGAAGAACATGTTAAGTAGCAAAAATTACATTTGAAGAAATTTGAAGTGAAATTTTTTGCCGTAAATTTTAATGATTTATTTTCTATTTGATACCATGTGTTTAACCCTTAAATGCCTGGTGTTGCTTTTCGGCAACATACCCAATTTAGGCTCTAAAATGCCATTAGAATAATATTGAGGCTATAATGCCTAATGTTGCCAATAAAATACATTCTGAAGATATTATTAAATCGATTTTCAATATGTAGATGGCAACACTTGTAGTGTTTATGAATAACGATAAATTTATTTTTTCAATTGTTGCTACTTGTTGTTTTTGTTTTGTTTGGAAGCTTGCGAAATACCCTATTTTGACCTGCAGTGAACAAGTAAAATTTATTTCTTATTATAGCTCCTAACATTCTTGTGTGTTTAATATTATAGAATTTTATGAAAGAAAATTATTTTTTCAATTAAAGACCAGTATTGCCGATTAGTAACAAACTGTTTTTTAGCCGTAAACTATACTTAAAACAAAATATGATTTTTAAAAGTATTTTTCCCATGATTTATTTAAAAAATGAAAGCCGAAAAACATTATTTCAATGATTTTTGAAAAATCAGGCATTTAAGGGTTAAAATATTAACAGGTATAGTACTAAACTCTCTCAGAAAAACTTATTCATATTTAATTTTCAAATATTAAAAATTATTAATATTATTGACATTATTAAATATTAAAATATTAAATATTAATGAATAATGTCTTAAATTTTCAAGACTAAATGGAATCTTAGTATTTTAGCTTCACCATGTGATAGAATACCTCATAACGCTTTCATCCAGAAGATAAATTTTTTTTAGAAAATGTAACATAACATGTTCATCCACTCAGCTCTTCATTTATTTCATGCAAAAGAACTGTTCATAGGTCATTCTCCCAAAAGTGTACATTTTCAATACAAATTTTTCCCTTAAAAAATTTTGTTTTTCAAGACAAATGTTTTTTAGAAACTTATCACTTACTGCAAGTAAAAATCAGCAATGCTCCAGATACAGTATATTTATTTTTTTCAGAAACACAATTTTTTTTTATTAACATTGTTCGCGGAGGTGAACTTTATGCTATAGTTATGTTTGTGTAGTGAGACAAAGCATACAAAACTATTTATTCTATTAGACATATAACTAAGGAATAATTCTATATAAGAATGTATAATGAATTTATTTGGAATGAATATAAAACAAGTAATATAAAAATTTTGTTTTTAAAGTCAATTCCTACTTAGGCCATCAAAGAAAAATTTAATATAATCCCTTAAGCTAATATTAGTTTTTGTTGCATTAAAATATCTCAATTTGTTGATTTTGTATAAGCAAGTAGGTTTACAATGGAACTCTATGGGAATTTGGCGAAATATGAGAGATATCGCCGAGTTGCCGTCACTTTTGGCCGCCAAATCTGGCGACAAACTTGGTGGTATTTGGCGACAGAACAGGGTCCCCCCTATGGTAACCCCTTATTGAAAATACTTTCATTGATCTTCAATAACCAGTGGCCGCCATTTTGTTTCCCATGCAAAACTAAAATTAATTAATTAAAATTTAATTAATTAATTAATATTTGAAAAAACTGTATTAACATCAATTGTCATCCAGTACAAGTTTAAAAAAATTTATTTCAACTTGATAGGATGAATAATGAGTATTTTATTAACGATTGAAAATTTGAACAAGATAAATATATAAATAAATCTAGGGAGAGTGTGAGCTAATAGTAGGAATTGAAAAACACAAAAAATTCATCTCTCATCTGGAGCTTCTTTTCATCACTCATCTTTTATATGCTATTCAATTCTTCTCTTTTAAAGTTTTGAAACTATCTTTTTTGATTTAGAGTCATTGTAAATTCTTGTTAAGCATTTTTCTCTGTAATATACGTTTTCAAAATTGAGACATTCACGTAGGTGATAATCACGGAGGTGAGGAACATGCTCTAAATATTAACTTATATGTTTATTATTTTGAGAAAAATTATTTTTGTTCTTTAAATCAAAATCCGTTGATATAATTACATAAGCAATATATAAGCAAATATCTTAGTGTTATGTAGATTTAGTCATCTTTAATTTTCAGTTCACGGATGGGAAAATCTCCAATGACCATGATTGCTTTTTTATAACAAAATCTAATAACTGACTATAAAAACCAATTTCTGACTTATAATTTAACAACAGCAAACATACTGACAAACTTTATCATCGTGAGAAACAAAATCTGATGATAATTTTGCCATTTTTAAACATGAAAATGCAACTTAGTGTTTGGTCCATGGAGGTGATAATTTATTCTGTGACACTCCTTTTCGTACTCAGAAAATAAACAAAAATCGAAGAAAGTAATTACTATGCATAGTTACTTTGCTCTTGAGATAATAGTAGCTAGAATAATAATTATTTAATTATTTTGTTTTCAATAATATAAGCAATCAAACATTTTCCTTAATAACATTGGGTGTGTGACATGACACGGAGGTGAGATCTCACATACTGTGTACTAAGAAATAAAAAAATATAAAGTAATTATAAATAAATAAACGGTCAAGTGCAAATATTACTCGCGCTCAGAGGGTTCCGTACAATAAATATATGAATTACTAGCGAACTTGCCCGGCGTTGCCCGGGTACGTCAAAAAACAGCAGGAATTATGAAAAAGCTCTGAAAATCACAATAAGATATCGCGAAAAAAATTTTAAATCGCTTCTCAAATTTTGAAAACAGAAAAAAAAATTATATGTAGTGTTCGAAGATTGCAAGTTGATTCCTTTCACTAATGTGGAAAAATAGTAGCAAATCGCTAAAATACACTAAAAATCCCATACATAATTCCCGAAAAATTCGAAAATTGCTATACGAAATCCGAATAAACTTTATTGAAATGAGGGCAGAATGTACTTTAGATCAAAAATGGAATGTCAAAAAATTGCTGCAGATCGCGAAGAAACGTAAAAATCGCATTAAAAATCACAAAAAGTTCAAAAATCACGAAAGTCAAAATTTGCTATAATTGGATAAAAGTTTCAAATCTAATTCCTTTGACCTGTGGGCTCTCTTTAAATTTATGTTTTGTAAATCAGGCTAAGCATTAGATCATGTTACTTTTATTCGTAATTAATTTACTTGGACTTCCTTAAATATAATTAATGTAATCCCTTAAGTTAATATTAGTTTTTGTTGCATTAAAATATCTCAATTTGTTGATTTTCTGTAAGAAAGTAATCCATATTGGTTTACAATGGAAGTCTATGAGAATCTGGCGAAATATTAGAGATATCGCCAAGTTGGCGACTCATTTTGGTCGCCAAATTTGGCGATATATCGCCAAGTTGGTGACAAACTTGGCTGCATTTGGCGACTGAACTATGTCCCTCTACGGTAACCTCCTTATAGGTATGGAAATGCATTTAATGCTGTTCAATAATTACATAAAAAATTCGCTAAAAATTTAAAAATCTCTGCACGAATTCCGAATAAACTTTTTTGAAAAGAGAACAAAATTTACTATATTGGGTCAAAAGCAAGAAACCATATTCTTCTCACTTATATGGAAAAATCGCCTCGAAACATAAAAATGCGCTAAAAATTGCATAAAAAATCGCATAAAAAAATCTAATCAAAAAATCGAAAATCGGGCTTCGAGGTGCAAAACTTCATATATAAACGTACCTTTTCCCCAAATTTTGTAGCTCTGCGTGTAGTGGTCTTTTCAGAACACCGTCGACACACTCACTCGCACACAAACTTCTTTCTTTATTATTATAGATTAACTGTATTATTAAAACAAGTCGTTGCTAAGACTTTGTAAAAAACTATACAATGTAGTGTCGGGTATACCTGTATATACTAGAAAAGTATCAATGGGTATAACATAAAAGTTCAAAAAGGTAGGAATCCTAAATAATTTCAAATATTTATAATCTGTATAACCCTTTTTTTAATCTTATCCCAATCTGTTTATGATGACCTTAATTCGGTACTGACAAAAAAGTAGCGAATATTTAAACTTCATTTGACATTTGATAAAACTAATTTCAGCGTAGTAATAATCTTTTCTTTTTACAGTGTAGCTAAAACAAAACTCTTGTTCAAGGTTTAAACTTGGCATTGTGCTAAGCATTCTTCGAAAGGAGGTAGCAAATTTACAACGCTCCGTTTTTTCAGATAAGTTTTTAATTAGCTTTTAAAGACACGAGAGGCGTATTCAGAGATCCACTCAATGCAAACTAGTCGCGAATCCCATAGTATTTATGTGATTAATTATAATTAAATTAGTCTGTTTTAAAGAATTTGACTGTTTGTTTCTTTTATACTTCTGCTGGGCATTGCATTACACAAATTGCATTAAAAGTTGTTATCTACCCTTAAAATGCCGATGGTACATAGAGTAAGCCACCCTTGTCATTATGTATATCCAAACCATTCGTGTCTTTAAGGGTTAATATATCGGCTAATTACAGACGAGTTTTTTTTTTAAATCATTATCAACAATGCTTTTATACTTCTGCTACGATAGGTACCTCCAGCGTTCCTCAACACCTTTGCTGAAAGCCCGAAAATCGAAATCTGTGTGTAATGGAAAAATGCGATTTTCTCAAAAACTATGTGACCTTGAGTAATCGCTAAAATTTTCCTGCAAGGTTTAAATTAATGTCTACTATCTCTAATTTTTTCATAATTTTAGTTTCAGTAGATTCGGAAATAGAAGCGGGGGGGGGGGGGGGGACATATTTTTGCACTACATTTTCGACACTATCGCTGAAAATATAATACATAAAATTAAAACAAATGTAATTTTGAGTTCGACGTTACGAACGCGATACCCCACTCGATATACAAAGAAAAGATTTTTTTTTTCAAGTAACTTAATTAGTCCCTCTTCATTTTCCCCAAATATATTTGTGAATGCTTAATAATCTGTAAATATGTGGGTCAATAGTCTTTATTACTTCCTCCAATTTGAACTTTCCACGTTCCATAGTTTACGAGTAAAACGGCTGTGACAGACGGACAGACAGACACAGGAGTGATCTTATAATAGTTAGTTCCGTTTTTACTTTTTAAGTACGGAACCCTAAAAACATATGCACATGACCCATTTAGTCTTCTTTCGGTTTCAATAGAAAACATAAATTAATTCAAAAATGTTCTTGTCAAATACTGAAAAGGCTATGTGACTGGAATGGTACACTTTTTGGAGAATGATCCACATATATTTATATGCTTTAGCCTTTCTCAAAAATTTCATTTATATTTAATTCCTGTAACAAACGACTACTTACGTTTATTTCCCTTTCAATTTTTATGCAAATCTCACTAATAATTATTTATTGAAACAAACTTCACTTATAGTATTTCCTTTTCAGTTTTTACTAACGTTTAAGTAGAGCAAATATATAAAGTTTTAAAATTTACTAGGTTTCCCACAAGAGTAATCAGATTTGTAACAGTTTCCAACACAGTTGAAAGGTGTTTATGAATCCGGATTGTCTGTCTGTCGGCCATCTTCCCGTTCGCTTAAATATACAGTGGAACTCCCCTTATACGTTACCTGAATTGTACATTTCCCCCGGTTATACGTTTCAACTTAGCGGCCCCAGTCTTTTGCCATTAAAAATTAGCTGAGTTATACGTTTTTGAGATATACTTTAGGTATACTTTGAGATATACTTTGAGATATACGTTATGTTTTTGCGTTTCTGGATGAAATTTTGTCTCACTTTTACGTTTTGCTGACAATAATTTCAGAATTTTGCTACGCTTTGCCTCCCGTTTTTGCCGACTGACAACGTGTCTGATTATGATACCGATTTTTTTTCTCGCTTGTGAAGTGAGTTAATGTTGTAAGATTTGTTTTAAAATATGTTTTTGATTTGTGTTTGTGCAGACATAGTGAAAATAAGAATGTAATCATTTGTTTTAGAGTGCTGAATATTACGTTACATAGGAACTGATTAGGATTGAGTGCCACGATATTACACCGGCAATTTTAGTCATACGTGTATCGTTTTATTGCCATTTATGTTTTTTTAATGCGCTGATGAATTTGCGCAAGAAAAAAAGGGTGTTGCCATTCAAAAATTTCGAAAAATTTTCACTGTAACCGTAACCGTAACCGCGAGAGAGCTATTGTTTTAAATCATCATGATCTCGAGCGCATACCTTCAAATAACTATATCTGAAATTTCCTTTCGATTGGTTGAGCGGTTAGGTCACTAGGGGTACATTATATCGGGGAAGTTTTTTTATGACCACCCTGTATATTCAATTTCAAACCATTCGGTTAGGTAGTTTTTTCGCTATTATATGCGGACAGACGAAGTAGACGATGACTATAGGTGCTACGTATTTATATAATTACGAACGCACCTAAAAATGCATTTTTTGTATCGTACAAAGTTGCAGCTCATGTGGTAAGTTCCTAAAGAATAAAAATTTCTTCCACTTGGAAGAAGCCTATTTCTTCGGGCCGGTTTTTTCCATGGTTTTCTCCTCGGTTTTTTCCACTTTGGGAGAAACTTGCCTACCCTGTAAAAAAGTGCTCGTAATAAAATTTTAAATTATTTAAAATCTTTCGAGGAAATTTCATATGTATGCAATCTAAGGAAAGAAGTTTGTGCGTGAGTGAGTGAGTGAGTGAGTGTGTCGACGGCGTTCTGAAGAGACCACTGCACGTAGAGCTACAAAATTTGGGGAAAAGGTACGTCTATATATGAAGTTTTGCACCTCGAAGCCCGATTTTCGATTTTTGATTAGATTTTTTTAAATTTAATTTTTTATGCGATTTTTAACACTTTTTTAAGTTTCGAGGCGAATTTTCCATATAAGTGAAGAGAATATGGTTTCTTTCTTTTAACCCAATATAGTACATTTTGTTCTCTTTTCAAAAAAGTTTATTCGGAATTCGTGCAGCGATTTTTGAATTTTTAGCGAAATTTTTATGCAATTATTGAACAGCATTTAATGTATTTTCATTACTATAAGGAGGTTACCGTAGAGGGACACAGTTCTGTTGCCAAATGTCGCCAAGTTTGTCGCCAACTTGGCGATATATCGCCAAATTTGGCGACCAAAATGAGTCGCCAAAAGTGATGCCAACTTGGCGATATCTCTAATATTTCTCTAAATTCCCATAGACATCCACTGTAAAACAATAGGGTTTACTTGCTTACAGAAAATCAACAAATTGAGATATTTTAATGCAACAAAAACTAATATTAACTTAAAGGATTATATTAATTATATTTAAGGGAGTCCAAGTAAATTAATTACGAATAAAAGTAACATGATCTAATGCTTAGCATGATTTCCAAACCATAAATTTTAAGAGAGCCCACAGGCTCAAAGGAATTTGACTTGAAACTTTTATCCAATTATAGTAAATTTTGACTTTCGTGATTTTTGAACTTTTTGTGATTTTTAATGCGATTTTTACGTTTTTCGCGATCTGCTGCAATTTTTTGACATTCCATTTTTGACCTAAAGTACCTTCTGCCCTCATTTCAATAAAGTTTATTCGGATTTCGTATAGCAATTTTCGAATTTTTCGGGAATTTTGTATGTGATTTTTAGTGTATTTTAGCGATTAGCTACTATTTTTCCACATTAGTGAAAGGAATCAACTTGCAATCTTCGAACACAATATGTAATTTTTTTTTTCTTTTCAAAATTTGAGAAGCGATTTAAAATTTTTTCGCGATATCTTATTGTGATTTTCAGATCTTTTTCGTAATTCCTGCTGTTTTTTGACGTAACCGGGCAACGCCGGGCAAGTTCGCTAGCATGTTCATATTTCAGTTCCGTATGCAAAATATACATATTCACAAAATATCATAACTTTATTAGGGTATAAAAATACAGTAACTTAAAGGATTACATTGCTTTGCAGGAACGAAAAAAGGTTTTGATAAACAATGATATCATTTAATGAAAAGTTATTTATTATACATATATTCAAGATTATAAAAATAAGACAAAGTCATTTGATAAAACACAATGGTATCATTAAATGTAATTTCTGGAGGCCTTTTTTTCCTTTCTTTTCCTCTCTGGCTGGGATCAAATCAATGAGCATAATTTTAGAAAAACAATTTTATCCGGGAAATTAACTAGTAAATCTGCAGATCAGAAGCCTCTACCCTCTACGTCAGCTCTGCAAGTCATTGTTAGGTTCGTTCGTAATTACCGGGTGTCCTAAAAAGGACTGACTGATTTTAAAATTCAATAACTTGTAAACGGTGACAGATATTTAAAAAATTCTTGCAGGAGGGTTATGCATAAGGTCAAAAGTTTTTTTACAGTGATTTTCGATTTTAGTTTGAATTACAAACAATAGATGGCGCTTCTATCAATAGACGCTAAATTCAGGCTCGATTTTTGGTACTTCGTGGCCCGGATAATACATTTCCATCTCCTTTTTCTGCATGGAACAAGATAAAGGACCAAAAATCGAACCTGTATTTAGCGACTATTGCTTACAGCGCCATCTATTGTTTGTAAATCGAACTAAAATTGAAAATCACTGTAATAAAACTTTTGACCTTATGCATAACCCTCCTGCAAGAATTTTTTTAATATCTGTCACCGTTTGCAATTTATTGAATTTTAAAATCAGTCAGTCCTTTTTGGGACATCCGGTATATAAATACGTAGCACCTATAGTCGTCGTTCGGTCCGTCCGTCCGCATATAACAGAGCAAAAACTACCCAACCGAATGGTCTGAAATTTTATATATATAATTGTTGCAACATTTTGTCGAGTCATTTAAATTTTTGTGAAAATCAGATGTATAGTTTAATGACAGGGGCAGTCAAAAGTTTTCCGTTATATTATGGCCAATGGGAAAAAATATTTCAAGTGCATTTTAATGATATTACAGCATTTGGAACTGAATGAAACTGATATGCAGTTATGAAGTGCACTAAATTATACATGCGGTGCAAAAAATATTTATAAAACTAGTTATAGTACGAACGCACCTCATTTGCCACGTTTGACATGCAATTTCAAACTTGTCTTTTAAACTTATTTTGCATAATATTCAACATCCTACAGTCCGCAATTTATTTTTATTAAATTACGTAAATGTTTAAAATCATATAAAATATCTGGGAGGTTACGGAAAGTAGAAGCGTTAAATCAAACACAGTGTTATGCAATGATATTTTGAAATTCTGATGAGTTACTTATTCTGGTAATTTTTAGGGTTCTGTACTTAAAAAGTAATAACGGAACCGTTATAAGATCACTCGTGTGTCTGTCTGTCTGCTTATCACAGATATTTCTCGTGAACTATGAAACGTAGAAAGTTCAAATTTGGTAGAAGTAATCAAGGCTATTGACCCACATATATTTATAGATTATTAACCATTCACAAATATATTTAGGAAAAATGTAGGGGGGCTTATTAAGTTACTTAAAAATAAAAAACTGTTTTTTTTTTTTTTTTTTTTTTTTTTTCTTTTTGTATATTGTGTGGGTTATCGCGTGAAAGCTCTCGTAAGTTCGAACTCAAAATTACAGTTCTTTTAATTATATATATTATATATTTTCAGCGATAGGGTCGAAAATGTAATGGAAAAATATATCCCCCACCCTCCTCTACTTCCGAATCTACTGAAAATAAAATTATGAAAAAAAAATAGTGTTAGTAGAAGTTAATATAAACCTTGCAGGAAAACTATAGCGATTTCCCTAGGTCACACAGTTTTTGAGAAAATTGCATTTTTCCGTTACACACAAATTTCGATTTGCGGGCGCTCAGCAAGGGTGTTGAGGGGGCCCAAGGTACCTATCGTCGCGGAAGTATAAAAGGATTGTTGATAATAATTTTCGAAAAATATTGTCAGTAATTGGTCGAGATATTAACCTTTAAAGACACGACGGTTTGGACATACATAAAGATACGGCGTCGTACTCTAATATATAATGCAATATTGTAATATTGTAATGCAATATATTTGTGCAATGCAATGTCCAGTTACTAATTAATATATTTATTGTACGGAACCCTCTGTACGCGAGTATTACTCGCACTTGACCATTTTTTAGATGAAAAAGTATATTTCTTCAGAGGGGGAGGGGGATCTGGTCCCCCGTACTCTAATTAAATTTATTTCTCAAGCAGTAAATTGAATATATACTCATTCGTACTGAAGTAACGAATTTATTTTCATCTGGAACATAACTCTGCTTAAACTTTTTGTGAAAATCCCAATAGCCCGACTTGCGAAAAACCTAAATCTGACCCACAAGAATTATTCTAGGGTGAACTCAACTCACAGAAAGAAAATTAGGGTAACTCCGACCAGAAAAAAAGAAAATTAGGGAAAATTCGACTCGATGCAAGACTGTATTCAACTATCCCGATGTGTCCGCTATTCAGAGGTTTTATTACATTTGGATATTAAAGAATATAGATACATTCATTTTTCTATGCAAAAGAAAAAATTGGTATTAGAGGATATAATTGTAGATTTCTTTTCATGATTTGCATTAAAACATGATTTACTTTCCTGTCATTTCGGGTTCGGGTCGGGTTGTGGGTTGAAATATGACGAGTTGCGGGTTGCCGAAAATTATTTTCTCGGGTTGACTCTAAATAGTATTTTCGTGTTCGGGTTCGCGCAGGACTCTACACCAGAAGATCAAATCCGGACTTCCGGGGTTACAGAATATAGGTCAAAATAGCTTTTCTTTTTAAACTCTAAATTATATATTTTTTAGATTGCCCATTAACAACACAAAAAGCATTTTTATATGAATATTAATAATATATTCAAATAGAGTCTCGCAATTTATTAAAAACACTTCCATATTAGCTATAGGAGTTAATACCAGAAGGAATTGCCGAAGATTTCGCTACTTACATAAACCTTTTCGATTCTGATAATTTTCAGTGATATAAGCGCGTAGTTCTACATGTCTGTTAAATTTGTGTTTTATTTATATTATTTTTTTAATTTTATTTATTTATTGATAAAGTTTTAATTTCGTTATGGAATTTTAGTCGGCAACAAATGCTGCACTGTTTATGTTGTTTTAAGTGCAAACGGGGTTAATCTTTCACGATCGGGTTGTGCGCGATAGATCTTTAAAAAAAGATGCTTGATAATTGTTTTAAAAACCATAAAAAATTAGTCAATTGAGATATAGTTTAAAAAAAAATACATTTGGAAGTTCATTTTTTCCCTTACTTGGAGGTTTAAAAATTGAAATTGTGTTTAAAAAAAGTTTAAAAAAATTGCAGTAAACGAAAAATTTATGGATCAGGTAGGCATCGTCAATATGACGTCAACGTTATTTTCATGGACATGTGTTTGCTTAATATTATGCATATAACGGCGTTGTATTTCCATATCTCAATACTTCTGGAAAAATTATCACTAGATGTAGTTTCATCAGGTCCCTAAAGCAAAGGCTGATTCGCCGATTCCTCGATTTAAATTTGGTCAATCCCTTCTAGAGAAGTTGGGAAAGCGGGAGGGAGGGGATGTCACATTTACAGGTCTTTACAGGCCGAAATTTCCAGGCCCGGGCCCGGCCCGATACAAAAATTAAAAATTCGGCCCGAGTCCGCACAAAAAAATATTGGCCCGGCCCGGAAAATAGTTAAAATCTCGGCCCGAGCCTGGTTCGGCCCGGACTAAGTGAATTTTTACAAAACATTGATTTTTACGTCGATTTGGTTAAAAATTTGTCTTGTACGAGGAGTTCTGAGCAAAAATATTTATCAACTTTCTTTTCATGTTTATAATCTTAATTTCTATAGAAGTATTGCAGGTTGCGATATTTATTTTTTTAATGAAACTCTGTTTCTTGTATGTAAATGTTTTAATTATCATTAATATTGTTAATCCGTATTCATGTATTGAAGTGCTAAAAATCTGAAAATGCTATAGAGTAAAATCTTCTAAGACGGAATTGCACAGAAAGGAAAAGAAATGCGTTATAGACAAGTTCCCTTTTTAGCAAGTGTAAATGTACTATATATTCTTTTCTTAAGTATTAGTATATTAATTTTGCATGGATCAACACGTTTTTCAGTTTAAAACAGGGTTCCGCCATAGGCAGGTTCTTTTTCACACCTTTTATTAGATTTTAATTTAGCTATATTTTAATAAGCGTAGAAATCTACTATTCTTTAAAAAGAATAAATTTTAATGTTTAAGTGTAGAATAATGGCGATTTAAAAATGCGTGCATTTTTTTCAAAAAGTTTTGGGCTAGGCCTAATTTTACTGACCTTTGAATGGACCAGGTCACGCTGAGACAATGATTTTCATACGGGCTGGGTCAAAACTAGGACTGAAAATTTTGGGCCGTGAAGACTAGGAAAATGAAACCAGTCCCGGCTCTGTACAGAAAAAAGTTAGGCCCGCCCCGGCCCGAGTGCCGTGAATAAAAATCGGCATATGCAAATCTCTATAGTCACATTTTTTAATGAAGCAGTTTTTCAATATTTTTCTCCCTTTTCATGAAAAAATTATGCATTTTTATAGACATTTTATTGGTTCAGAGGGCGTGATGCTCTTCTGGCCATAGCCCCGAATCTGCCCTTACGCTAAAGCGGTCCCAGGTCGAATACTTTAAGATAGCGTTGATTATTACCAAGGTTAACACAATCGAACAAAACGGATAAATGAAGAAGTTATTTTAATATTTTTCTCCATTTTTATGCAAAAAATTTGCATTTTTGTAGACATTGTATAGGTTTAGAAGAGGTACTGCTCTTCTGGCCATATCCCTGGATCCGCCCTTAAAATAGAGCGGCCCGGGTCGAATACCTTAACCCTTAAATGCCTGGTGTTGCTTTTCGGCAACATACCCAATTTAGGCTTCTAAAATACTATTTGAATAATATTGAAGCTATAATGCCTAATGTTGCCAATAAACTACATTCTGAAAATATTATTAAACCTATTTTCAACATGTAATGGCAACACTTGTGCTGTTTAAGAATAATGATAGATTTATTTTTTCAATTGTTGCTACATGTTCTTTTTGTTTTGTTTGGAGGCTTGCGAAATACCATATTTTGTTCTGCAGTGAGCAAGTAAAATTTATTTCTTATTATAGTTCCTAAAATTCTTGTGTGTTTAATATTATAAAATTTTATCAAGGAAAATTATTTTTCCAATTAAAGACCAGTATTGCCGATTAGTAACAAACTGTTTTTTAGCCGTAAACCATACTTAAAACAAAATAGGATTTTTTAAAGTATTTTTCCCATGATTTACTTAAAAAATGAAAACCGAAAAACATTACTACAATGATTTTTGAAGAATCCGGTATTTAAGGGTTAAGATGGCGTTGACTGTTGCCAAGGTTAACACAACCAAGCAAAACTTTTCACCTTCTCTGGGGAAAAAAGAATAATATATATTAACATTTTAATATATGTTTTTAATAAGTAATTCTCGCAAAAGAAGTTTAAAACAAAGCAAGTATTCTTCATCGAAATATTCCATCACTTTTCTGTTTCTAGAATGGGTCCGTTAACCTTCCTGGTGACCATGAGAAAGCTGGGTAAAACTTGTTAACTAACCCGTTCATTAATATTCATGAGTGGAGATTTGAAGTAAATTTTCTGGATTTAATGTTCTTGTTCTAGATTTCACATGTTTATGTTGTTGATGTTGCCAAACGTCTAAAAGTGTGATTGCATTTCTTTGTAGTCATAGGTGATATTATAATCATAAACGTGCGTACAAACGTTATGACGGTTAAATGTTACAACTTGCTTCTCAATGACGTCGTTATAGACAGAAATCTTGCGGCAGATGAGCTTAATGTTCTGTGAATTTTTTGGGGAAAAACTTTCTTTAGCGGTTAATTTTTTGTTACATTTGCTTTATTAGTTGAAGGAAATATTAAAAATTATTAAATAAAAATTTAGAAATGAAGTCTGTTAAAAATTCTTGCATTTGGTGAACGGGATATTCTAAATCAAAGTGTCAGTAGAGATAGAGGTAAGAGGTTTTTTTTTAAGCCTTTGTATAGTTATGTTAAGACGAATAAAACTTTTTTAATGAATAATTTTCATCTTAAGCCTTTTGGTTAAATCTAAAATGTATATCTTGTTATTTAAATATTATGACAAAATTTTTACTTTAAGTATTATGATTAAATTTAATATTAATAACTTTTTAAACACCTTGATAAAATCTATATTTCAAGAACTTTGATGAAACTCAAAGTAGATCTTTTTTATTACATGCTTTCTTTTAAATTACAGTTCTGTTTGTATGTGGCAGTCAAATATTGTTACTCATTTTTCACGCACTTCCTTTTGACATAGAGCTTTGAAATTTGGAATATATATGAATTCCTGAGGGCAATACATGAATTGGACATTGATTTTTTTAAATTTGATTCCTAGGGGGGGGGGGGGAGGGGAACTTTACTTAATGGTTACTCAATTATAGTTTGATTTCCTATGAAGAAATCAATCTCAGCTTCAACAATGAGTATTTGTTGAAAAGTACTAATGTCAGGGTTACCACGATAGCGCCAAATTTTAACCAACTTGGCAAAACATCACCAAATTTGGGGACAAAAATAAGTTGTCATATATGAAGCCAACTTGGTGACAGCTAGCTAATTTGCCGAAAATCCCATTTAAATCCATTAATCTTCCATACTGGAGTTCACTGCAATTTAATTTAAACTCCGCACATTTAAGTTTTTTGAAGACTTTTCTACTTTTTAGTGTATTTATACATACATACATACATATATATATATATATATTCTACATTTTTGTGAATTTTAATGAAAGCATGTTTAATTCTTTTTTTTTTCTACATTTATATTTATTTTTAAAGGAATAATGCTTTTTTATAAATTCTGCACACAATTTTCTTTATAATTTTAAAATACATATTCTATTTTAAGCATTTAGAAGAATCTACCTTTAAAACTTGATGATGAAATTATATATATGTGATAAATTTTATTCTTTCATAATTTGAGACGTTAAATTCTTATTTCTTTCGAATGTTTATTAATACCATTTTATCTTTTATTGAAAGATTATTCGATTTCCCATGAGTCATTGCGAGAGTTTTGGCGCGCTAGTTTGTTTCCCTTTTAAAGTTTCCGCATTTGAGTAAAGAGTCATGTATCTACGTCAAGCTTCCCCTCCTCCTTCCTGGGTTTTCGTTCTATCGCTTGCGCGGCCTCTCCTCTCGTTCCTCCCTATCTTACCCTGGGTTGGCGCTTGCTGTGTACCGTTCCGCGTTCTTTTTTATACTTATACGCTTGCATTGACTTGAGAGAGGAGATTTGTACGATTTTTGTCTTGTTTTCAAAATCTGTTTCACGTGGAGAGTTCTCTTTCATCCAGTCGCAATGTCGCATCTAATCAGTTAAGGGTCCTGTCCCTGCCGGCGAAGACACTCACGAGCTAATGCTAATCCTATGGGGAGGAATTTTTCTAATATCTCGTTTGCATTTCGACATTTTTAAATATTTTTTTTTTGCATTGGATAGCCGAGGTCCGTCTCTACAGCGCACCTTGGTTACTTTTTCGATTTTGGTTGCAGATATTTTTTAGATTGACACTTTCATTTTCAGAACCGGTTTTGAAAATGAAAGTAACTTTATTAAAAATATCTGCGACCAAAATCAAAAAAGTAACCAAGGTGGGCTGGAGAGACGGACCTCGGCTATCCAATGCAAAAAAAAAAAAAAAAAAAAAAAAAAAAAAAAATTAATTGTCGAAATGCAAACGAGATATTAGAAAAATCCCTCCCCATAGGATTAGCATTAGCTCGCGAGTGCCTTCGCCGGCAGGGACAGGACCCTTAACATCTTTAAGTCTATTTTTAAAACGCGACACGACCCGAATATGGGTAAGTTAAGCATTGGTGGAATTGTGATCATCTACATGTCATCTAATAAACTCGTTGATGAATAGCACGGCTTCTTTTATTATTTACGGGAAAACACCCAAGGATTTACGCCCTGGCCTTCTACGCTGATCATGATTACGACTGCAAACATTTATTTCTCAGGTTGGTGATATTAGTCTAAGAGCTAGCAACGTTTTCGTCACCTGATTTTATCAAGGCTCATTTTTCTATATGTTCTTCCGATTTCTGGTGTAGTACGTTTGCGGGCGGTCTGGCAGTCAGGAGACGTTGCGTTTACCAGCGGGAAGAGGGGTTATGCAGGTCAAAAACTTCAAAATTACATCCTTGTAGCATGATTTTTGTTCATAACATCTATTTCTACTAACTATTTGTGATATTAATCCATTATTACCAGACGTTATCAATGTCGCTAACACCCTGCTCCACATTTATAGGTAACATATTACTCTTTGGTTAACAGACAACCTATAATTAATTTTCCAGACACAAATTCATTGCAAAGTTAATGCCTGACGGCTTTAAATATGTCAACGAAAGTGCCTGTTTCAGAAGTGTTTTACAGTTTAAAAATTATGTCATCTTTACGTCATTTTATCAAGTATTTATTACACTCTGGCTAGCAGACAACCTATAATTAATTTGCCGGACACAAATTTGGTTGCAAATTTAATGCCAGACGGCTTTAAATATGGCAACGAAAGTGCCTGTTTCAAGAAATGGCATCTTTTGTAGGGATTTGGCTTCATTTAATGACAGTCAACCCTTAATTGTTAATAGCAACAATCGTTTCTTTGTAAATATATATATATATATATATAGTGTATGTCGAAAAAGATGTTTAATTTTGTGTAATTAATGTAAATTTATGTAATTGTAATTTTTAAACTATAAAACGCTATTGAAACAGGCACCTTCGTTGCCATATTTAAAGCCGTCTGGCATTAACTTTGCACCCGAATTTATGTCCGGCAAATTAATCATAGGTTGTCTGCTATCCAAAGAGTAATATCTTGTAATTTTTAAGCTTGATAAAATGGCGTAAAGATGACTTATAATTTTTAAACTATAAAACACTCTTGAAACAGGCACTTTCGTTGCCATATTTAATGCCGCCTGGCATTAACTTTGCAACCGAATTTGTGTCCGGCAAATTAATTATAGGTTGTCTGCTAGCCAAAGAGTAATATCTTGTAATGTTTAAGCTTGATAAAATGACGTAACGATGACTTATAATTTTTAAACTATAAAACACTCTTGAAACAGGCACTTTCGTTGCCATATTTAAAGCCGTCTGGCATTAACTTTGCACCCGAATTTATGTCCGGCAAATTAATCATAGGTTGTCTGCTATCCAAAGAGTAATATCTTGTAATTTTTAAGCTTGATAAAATGGCGTAAAGATGACTTATCATTTTTAAACTATAAAACACTCTTGAAACAGGCACTTTCGTTGCCATATTTAATGCCGTCTAGCATTAACTTTGCAACCGAATTTGTGTCCGGCAAATTAATTATAGGTTGTCTGCTAGCCAAAGAGTAATATCTTGTAATGTTTAAGCTTGATAAAATGACGTAACGATGACTTATAATTTTTAAACTATAAAACACTCTTGAAGCAGGCACTTTCGTTGCCATATTTAAAGCCGTCTGGCATTAACTTTGCAACCGAATTTGCGTTCGGCAAATTAATTATAGGTTGTCTGCTAGCCAAAGAGTATTTATTATCTTGTAATTTTTAAGCTTGATAAAAGGACGTAAAGATGACTTATAATTTTTAAACTATAAAACACTCTTGAAACAGGCACTTTCGTTGCCATATTTAAAGCCGTCTGGTTTTAACTTTGCAACCGAATTTGTGTGCGGCAAATTAATTATAGGTTGTCTGCAAGCCAAAGAGTAATATTTTGTAATTTTTAAGCTTGGTAAAATGGCGTAAAGATGACTTATTAATTTTTAAACTATAAAACACTCTTGAAACAGGCACTTTCGTTACCATATTTAAAGCCGTCTGGCATTAACTTTGCAATCGAATTTGTGTCTGGAAAATTAATTATAGGTTGTCTGTTAACCAAAGAGTAATATGTTACCTATAAATGTGGATCTGGCAGGGTCTTAGCGACATTGGTAACGTCTGGTAATAATGGATTAATATCACAAACAGTTAGTAGAGACAGATGTAATAAACAAAAATCATTCTAAAATGACATAATTTTGAAGTTTTTTGACTTGCATAACCCCTTTTCCCGCAGGTAAACGCAATGTCTCCTGACTGCCAGACCGCCCGCAAACGTACTACACCATAAATCGGAAAAACATATAGAAAATGAGCCTTGATAAAATGACGTGATTTTTGAGGTTGCTAACTCTTAGACTATATATGACGGGTGTATTTTCATTGCTGATTTTGACTTGTGTTACCCTACAATTGAAAAGCTTTACATACACACACACACACACACACACACACACACACACATACACACACACACACACACACACACGCACATATATATATATATATATATATATATATATATATATATATACATATATATAATAATAAAAAATCATGTTATTAAGTATGTTATTTTTAGTTTAGTCTTACAACCTTATTGTTCTGGCATTTTTAATGGTATTCTCTTTATCAAGTAAAAGGTAACTTTAGCTTGGTAATTAATATAGCTTAGGTTTAGCTGTTCAATTTCACTTTATTCATTTTATTTACATATATATATATAGTATATATATCCATAAATAAGTACACACACACACACGCACACGCACACACACACACACACACACATATATATATATATATATATTATTGTCATTTCATTCGCAATATTACGGTTTTTGATGATGGTCGGTAATAATCAATTAATGGTTATATATATATATATATATATATATATATACAGTGAAACCTCCCTGTGCGACCACCTCCCAAAACGATCATTTTTTCATGGGACGAAATTTATTCCCATAGACTCAATACTAATTTTACCTCCATTCAGAGACCATCCCAGATGAAATCCCTCCATCAGCGACCCATTTCTTTGAACAAAATGAAGCAAATTCCGTTTTTTTTATGGTCGCTTGAATAAGGTTTTATTAGAAAAATAATTCCGGAGAGCGCATTTTTCATCAAACTTCTAAACTAAGTTTAATTTTATTTTTTTATTCTGGTAACTTTTAAGTGTTTAAACCCCTTTGTGTCTTTTTGGGCAATGAATTTAACTTTGATGACAATTTAAGAATGACGGTCAATAAACTCCCTTGCCCTATTGTGTTGGGAAACTCTCAAAGAAATAGATAAATTCATAACATTGTCATTATTTGTTCCCGTCCAAAATATGCATTTATTTACTAAACTTTGATTGGACTTGGAAATAAAATTTATAAAAGATAAAACCGAAAAATCAAAGCAAACGCCAATGTATTTCATTTTTAAAACTCTGCACAGTAATTAATTTATGTAATTAACTTTTGGTTTGATACTTAAATTTTTATATTTTTTTCTAACGTGAAAAATAAATTTTAGTAACATTAATTGTTTCCTTTTTTCAACAAGTAAAATCTAGATTTAAGCATGACCTCCATTAAGAGACCACCTCTCGGAGCAACCAATTTTTATTGGAACGGAACGTGGTCGCTTTAGAGAGGTTTTACTGTACAATAAAACTTTTTACAAATAATTAACTATTAAATCACAGGAAAATCGACCATATATAAATATACTTTTAATAAAACTTTTTACAAATATTAACTATTAAATCCCATGAAAATCGACAATATATATATATATATATATATATATATACTAGGGGTCTCTGCCTCCTGCAAGCTACGCTCGCCAACCCCCGTTCAGACACCGCAGAATCTAAAAACAGGCTAATCTGATCGGTTTTAAAAATATTATAGAAGATTGAATTATACTGAAAAAAGCTGTGCAGATCTCCCTGTAAACGGGTTTCCATTCAATTCCCCTTGATTTCAAAAATTTTAGGCCGAATCAGTTGCTGTTAAGACATCCAATGGTTGTTTTCGTGTTTGATTAAAGAGGATCAGTTAAACGTTTGAAAAGAAGCTAAAATAAAATTAATTAAGTGTACAGAGTCTTTGTCTCCCGGTATTTTAAAACAATTTCTATAATGATAGCCTAAGTCATGTGACTATCATCAACAGTTCCGGGCGAACCACTTCGCTTTTTATATTCCTGGTACCATTTTGGTACTTTAATGTTAGCCAGGTACAGGTGATAAGTCGCCAAATATTATTCTATCGCCATCATTTCATCTATATTATAATAGTCCAAGTCATCTAACTGCCATAAATAAGTACGCTCTGATCCCTTCGCTTTTCATATGAAAGTTTCAAACAACAAATTCGCTTTAAAAGAGGTTATTAATTAATCGATTTAATCATTATTTTTCAACTTTATTTGTATTACATTATTCTGTTAACATTGTTTAACTAATTTTGCTGTCATATATCCCATTATGAATGAAGAATTAATTGAATTTAAGAGTAAAACAAAATCAAAACATCCTACAATTCATGGATGATCATGAAAACTTTAGTATTGGACACCTTGCAAAAAAAGGGTTGCACTTAAGCCTAAAGGGAGATAATATATCAAACAAAATATTAAAACTTAAGACACAGATATTCTAAAAATATATATATATATAATGTAGAGACTTATAGTCCATAATAATGTCAAGTTCAGATGATCAAATGTTACCAAAGAGTTTGCGATTGAACAGTTAATATTACACAACTCTCCCAAGATTTTGGCATCCTGATCGAAAATTAACCGTTTTTGAATTTGATTCGCATGGGTATAACTTTTTCCAGCAAAAGGTGGAATTTTGAAGCAATCTGAAAAAGAATAAAAAAATTCTTGAAACTATCAAAAGAAAGTTGCGGTAAGAGTCGTCGTACGGGACAAATTTAAACGTACACCGTACGATAGGTCTAAAAAACTCTAAAAAACTTACATCTTACAGGAAAAACGTACAATCTAGCAACCGTAATTACCGCCAATAACGGAAAGGTACTCCAATTCTTTTGTGCAATTCTGTATATGATATTTGTATATATTCTACATAGTATGCTAAAATTTAGCTTAGTTAGAAAACGTAAGGTACCTGGAACCTGGGCTCAATATGAATATGACCCACGTCGTATATTTAATTTACTTTCTATTTAACTCAATATATAAATAAATATATATATTATATAACATATAATAATTTGCAATTTTCTAAAAATTTACAAAGTGGACCGTATTGAGAACGGGGTGTTCCCAATATGGCCCATATGACACTTTTTACATTTCAGCTTATATAGTTTTTAATAGTATAATTATAAGTATAAAGTCTTTTTTTTTATTTACCACATTAATCCCCTAAGCAACTGCATAAATAGTTTCCGGGAAAAATAATATTAACATGGTGAAAAATGCAATCAAACCTTAGGTGGGTCATAATGGGGCCAAGTAAAAAAAGTAAAAAAAAAAAGTAAACACCCCCTACTAACTTCTCAGCAAATTATCGTAGAAGAAAGTTACGGGTACCGAACGATTGGAAATAAAGTCTACTTTTAAATGATGTATATAAAATTTGTTTAAGGGGCCATCTACATATTAAAACGAACCATAACTTTGTTTTTTTCAATAGCAGTATACAATTCTGACAGCATAAATGAACTCTACACCTTTCAATTAGCCTATAAACAAATTTTTATGCAATTCGTGCCATAAGTTTCCGAGAAATTAATTATTTTAAAACGAGCGTATTTCGAGGGCTGTATCAAAATTGAAGTTCCGAACTCGATTGTTAACCCCTGAGAGCCGCCTTCTTGATCAAGGCACGTTTAAGCGTCAATGAAACCTGCTTGATTGCAGGATAGCAGAATAAATTTCAAAAATTTACTCACTTCTATCATAGGCGGCCCCTTAAACCATCATTTTGCCGTTTTTTAAGCATAATTTGAAAACTACTTGGAAGAAAAATGTGAAATTTCGGATATCCATAAAGCAGGACTTAATAAATCTCAATCCATCAAAAAAATTGTATGTTGCAATTCATAATTTTTTCGAATATTAATTTCATAATTCATAATTCATATCATAAAATTATAAAAATTGCAAATTAAACGTATTTATGTTTGGGTATATTAGTATTATTCCTACACAAAAAATTAGCTCATTAGGAGCATAATTTCAGGAGATATAAATAAAAATATGAAAATGTAATTTAACATTAGAAGTACTAAATTTTGAATGTCTATAATTCAAAAACTTATCATTCGAATGACTTGAAATTTGGTGTCTAGGCATATTTTGAACCGAAGATTTGAAATATCTTGTTAAAATTGGGTATTGCCATTGAAATAAATTAGGTTTGGGTTCGTTTTAATATGTATATGGCCCCCTAAGCAAATTTTATACACACCATTTAAAAGTAGACTTTATTTCCAATCGCTCGGTACCAGTAACTTTCGTCTACTCTAATTTGTTGAGGAGTTAGTAAGGGGTGTTTACTTTTTTTTTTCCACGACTGTACCTTATAACACAATTGAAAATTTACATTTAGCTAATTTCTACCAATAGACGGAAACGTGCTTCAATTCTTTTCTATAGCCCTGTATATTACCCACAGATTTTTATACACGGCACATATGAAGCTGAAATTGAATTAAGGCAAAAATACGCTTAAAATTACTGAAATCGCACTTCCAGGAATTACTATCCATAGGTGGCCATGTATTCCGTTTTTTGAATACTATAACTGAAAACGCACTTTCAGCAATCATTCCTAATTAGACAATACTTCGGAGACATCATTGTATCCGAAATTTTTTAGGTCTCCCTGAAGATGAACGCTTGCTATACGCATCATATTCTACTGCAACTGAAGGTATCTTGTAGTAATCCTCAGTAATGTATATCAATTTAATCTTGTTTGAAATAAAGCAACGTAATTAAAATAAGCTGCTAATAGCTTTTCCCAGTAGACCATTATACAACCAATCACTTTTGTGTGACTCTGTAAATGAATGATAATGCTTTTCACCCCATATTCTACAGAAAGTATGTTTTTGTGTGCCTCCGAAATTCATATCAATTTCATTATGTTTCTAACAGAGTAACATCGTTAAAATAACCCTCATAGCATGCATGGTCACAGTGACGTCATTGTGACGTCACTGTAAGTCACTGTGGTCACGTCACATCTGTGACCAAAATGCCACCACTCAGTGATGTCACATTGTGACTGAGATGTGAACTTCTTAGAAAACTTTAAAAAATTACAAAAATTATTAAAAACATGTTATTTACTGTAAAATATATTTTTCTGCCGGATTAACAAATTTTTTAAACCGTGGTCCAAGTTGCATCTGTGTCTCTAACAAAAACTTTTTATTTTCATATAACATAAAATGTAATTAATTCATCAGCAACACAAAACGATTTCCTAATTATGAGAATTTCATATTATTAAAAAAAATGTTTTAGGTAAGCAGACCTCGACTTATCTTTTATAAAGATTTTTGTAAATGATCATCTGTTATACTAGAAGTTTCTCAAAGAGTAGTCGAAACATTTCTGTCGTTTCAAACTAAAAACTTTCTATTACAGTTAAGGCTGCAGCTTTTAATGAGCACGCAGAAAGCGTCTTCAAAGTTCAGTCATATATGCATTTCTTGCTTTATAATTTGCATTCAAGTCATTTTTTTTCCTCTTAGTGTTTCACTATTTTAAGTATTTTTTTTTTTATTCTACTTCTTTCAAACGTTTAAAATAGAATTGACATTTTCCGAATATAAAATTAATGTACAAAATTTAGGCAAAGCCCACGACATAATTAATTATTCATGTTTTATTTTTTGTTTTCAAAATATATCTTTAAAAATTATTTTACAAGTTTTATTCTACAGAAAATTAATATTAAGAGAATGACAGATTGACAAAGAAAAACTCATCTATTCTCGATAATCTTTTTGTATTTTTTAAGAAGATATTTTGTATATATTACCTGTGATACAAATTTTACTTTTAAAAAAAAGGAGGGAGTCATCATTATTACCATTAAATTAATTTGTATACATTTTGAAAATTTAAGCAATGTTTTATCTAGTAAACTCTAATTATGGATAATATTATTATTATAATTTACGCAAATGAAACTTTACAATTCAATAAAACTGATAAAAATAAAAGATGAAATACAATAAAACATTTTCAAACAGGAAATTGAATTAGAGACAATTTGACAAAATTATTACGCATTTAATTTCCTTCCGAAACTGTGGTATAGAAAAACAAATAAAACCAAAAAACATCTGCTTCGAACTTCGAAACTTAGAAATCGTCTGCATCTGCACTATTTCAGTTGTTACCACTCGACCGCAGAATAACGGATAAAAGTAACAGTGAAACTTTTTAGAATAAACGCGGGACACTGGACAGTTCTGTGGACACTGAAGTTCTGTGGACACTGGACAGCATAGATGTGTTGACACGTATTTAAAAACTGAAACAAGAACGTTCTCAGGATCCAAGTTAGTTCAGCTAACAAAATATAAACCCGAGAAAATTACGGTAGCTTTGACTTGTTGAAGATGATTCAAGTCATTGCTATCGTACTTATAATCGGATTTAATTGGTTCCCCAAAATCAAAGTATCACATACAACGTCAATGAAATTAGGTATGTAAAAATATTATTTTCCCTGTTTGCTTTTATTTTTATTTTATTACAACAATTTTAGTTAGTTTCTCATTAACATGCTGTAGAACATAAATATTTCATTACATTTATCTTTTATTTTGCTGAAATATCTAAAATATTATTTTCCTTGTTTGCTTTTTTTTTTTTTTTTTTTTTTTTTAATTACAATGATTTCAGTTATCTTCTAATAAACATGTTATAGAACACAAATATTTCATTACATTTATTTTTTATTTTGTTAAAATATCTAACTTCCTTTTCAACAGCTTTGATCAGATTATTAAAATTAGTGATTTAAATTGCATTTTAATCTGGTTTATTTTCTTATTTAAATATTGGGTTAAAACCACATGGTGGCATAAATATAAAAGTATATGGACAAGTATTATCATCAATCATTAACATAATTAATAGACATTTAAAGATAATTAAATTATTTAAAATTTTTGGATGTTATTAACGTTTACCATAGCAAGACCCCTATTTGTAATGAAGTTTGTAGCATGTTATTTCATTTACAGGGACAGTCAATTGTATTCCATTACATTACGGCTTGTGGGAAAAAAATCGTTTCAAATGATTTTTAATGATTTTACACGCTTTCAAATAGAATAAAATTGATATGCATTTATGAAGCGCACTAAAATGTGCATTCCATAGAATATGCGATGCAAAGAATAGTTATTGTTCATTTACAGGGCTAAAAAAGGAATTCTAATACATAATGATATAGGGGTGGAGGGAATTGTTTGCGGCGTACTTTATTTATGTTAATCTATTTGATATGTAATGAAATTGATATACGTCGGTGAGGTTTACATACTATGAATTATTTCATGTATAATACGAAGTGTATATAGCATTTACAGGGACACACAAAATATTTCAGATACTATATTGTATCTGAAGTACTGTTCATTAGCGATGATTGCTGGAAATACATTTTTAATTATGATATACACTTTTATGATTCACTACATTTATGCATAGTATATGGTGTATATATATATGCTATAATTCATATACAGGAATATACAAAAGTATTCGAAAGGGTTACTGGGTATTGCTTAAAGGAGGTTTTTAAATAAGTTATGCATTTTAACGCTGCACTGTATTTAATTTACTAAGAAATGTTTGTAGTATATAGATAAAATGATATAAAGGGTCACGCAAAGAATTGGATACATTGCCATCTATGAATTATAATTTCTGGAAATGTAATTTCAGCAGTTTTAAGAGTGTTTTAGCTTGAATAAAATTTTAACTAAATAGTGGCGTGTAATAAATGTTCTAGGTAAACTACAGGGTTGTACAAAATTATTTAAGTATGTTTCCATATATTAGTATAAATTGCTGAAAGAGAATTTCAACCTGTTATGCGTTTCCTTGATAAACTAAATTTTTCCATTATATAGTATATATATATCAATCTACAGATCAAATACAGGACTGTTTAAAAGAATTAGAAAACATATTTGGCTGTGGATGGTAGGGTGTCAACGATTTTAATCGGTTGATTTAAATCAGCGATTAAATCATGATTTTAATCAACCGATTTTTAAAAAAAATCATTGATTAAAATCAAAAATTTTCTAAATGTTTAAAATGTCAAAAAAAGTATTAAAATCTAACATGAACATAATTTGAAAGTTTCTACAGGTATTTTGATTTATTAATAAACAAAAAAAGAGCTTTAAATAATTGTTTCTAAGCTTAATTCATTAGTATTGTAAAAAATTAAAAGCATTGTTTTTAAGTTTTTATCCAAATTAAAACAGTTTCATTTAAAAATGATATTTAAATCTAACATAATTTGCAATGTCATAATTTCCTTTAAGTAATCAATTTATGCATTATTTTATATAAAATACGCATAGCAAGTATAATTACATTTCTACAAGTAAAATAATAAATAGTAATTAATAGCAATCTCAAGTTAAAGAAGAATGAAAGAATGACATCTGCTCAGCAGCTAAATTGTAAATGAATGCATAAGAGAAAAAGAAATAATTGGTATAAAAATGCTAAGCACAGCAAGAGCTTCTTTGGTATAGGTTGAATAAATGTTTATTATTATTATTATTATTATTATTATTATTTTATTTTTTTTTTTTTTGTAACTCATATATATTAAAAAATTGAACCATTGAAAGCTAATAGAGGTAATAATGCTGTTACTTAAATATTTTGAGGATTTCAGATATTAGTGGCTAACTTATATTTATTCTATATGAATGGGTTTAACTCATTTTCATTTTTTTCTTTTTGGTTAGCATACACGTACATGTGTGTAAGTATAGATTTTGGTGGTTTACAGAAATTTTTCTAAATACAAATGCAAAATGAGCTGCAAATAATATTTGTTAGTTTTGTTATTTGTGCTACTAACTAATGAATTTTACTTATTTGCAGTTTTTATTAATTCTGTAATTACTTATACTGCTTCTTCTAGGCCATTTTGTTTAATGGTGCCACACCATGCCCCTTTTGAAATTGGCAAAATGCACCCTGCCTTAAAAAAAGAAAAAAAAAGTTGAAATTTACCTGTAGTTGTAGCCAGAAATTTCTTGTAAAAACTTCCCCATTCAACAGTATTCTAAATTCATGTGGAAAAAATCTTGCAAAAATATAGAACTTTATTTCTTTAGAAAAAACAGGATATTATTAAAATATGTTATTTAATTGTATTTTTCAATTTGTTATTCATAAAATTATTAAAAATTAAGGACACTTTACTTATAATGCTAAAAAATATTCTTTTTTTTTTTCTTACATCATTACTAAACACATTACTAATATATTTCCTCATGAAATAGTGCCCGTTTTTTGAACTAGCATCCTGTCCCTTTTTCTTTCTAAAATGAATTATTATCATTTTAATAATTAAGGCTTAAAAATGTATAATATGTTCCTAATTAGAGAGCTGATTGTTTAATAATTAATTTGAAGTAATGTTAGCTATTTAGTATAAAATGCAGTTAATAATTTTCATAAATGTTAAGTATCTCTAGTATTTATAAAGTTTTACATAATTATTACAATATTAATGTATATAACATTATTGTATAATACTACCTAATGAAACTACTAATTTGCAGTTTTTATTTCTGTAATTACAAACTAACAATTATAATTTTATCAATTAAAGTGTAAAAACATAGATTATGTTAGCAATTAGTGGTGTAATTGTTTTGGAAACCTAAAACTCATGATAGCTATTCAGTATTTGAACGCTGGGGAAAAAATCATACAAATCTGATTTAAATAAAAAAAAATCTGATTTAAATAAAAAAAAACGATTTTTTTTATTTTTTTTTTTTAAATTATGATTTTTTTACACCTTAGTAGATGGTAACTGCGTAAATCAGTTTTTAAATGTTTTACGCGTTTTCATGTTTACTTAGTTATCTTATTTACGTTATTTCCCCCGATGTCTTGATAAAACATTTAGGAAGAGTTGGAAAGTGTTTTATAATCTATGCCTAACGCATGATATATCTTACTTGTTGTTTCTATTTCCCAGATCAGTCTTTTCATATAAAACATACCAAATCTAATTAGCTCATATTCACAAAATACAATATATACGGGAATAAAAAATTTAAATAAATAGGGCTTATCATGTAGTTCTATAAGTAACAGTTGTATTAATGTCCGTTAGACTCCATGTTCGTATTTAAAAAAGCAATGACAAATCGTAACACATTAAAAAGCTTACACATTCTTAATATTAAGCTTGAATTCAAGATCAAGCTAACTTAATAAAACAAGATGTCAGTTAATAAGCATTGTTTTTTAAATGGAAAATTAAAAATATTTTAGAAGAATAGGACTCCAAAATAGCGATATCTTGCTAAAAAGTACGGTAAAAAGATAAAATTTTATATTTCAAACAAAACTTTACTTTAAAATTATCGTAGTTTTTATGACAAGAATCATCACAGTATTAATACTTGGACATTTTTCCAAAGAGAAAAATTCGCCTTGCATACAATATTTCAAATGAAAATCAAATTTCAAATAAATTGCTTAAAAGGCGTAAAGGCCAACATAGTGAAAAATATCCACGCCGGGCCTCGATCCCGGGTCATCAGTATAGCGCACTGACATTCTACCGACTAAACCACATGGAACGATACCCAGCCTGGAAATTTTCTCCTTATTACATGTTGGCAAGGCTACAAACGCCGCACAAGATGGAATATTTATCGTGATCCACCGTCATGGGGCAAACACGAAACTTAATTAAACCAGCATCGATTAAATCTATATTAACACTTGGAAATTTTTCCAGAGAGAAACATTCGCCTTGCATACAGTATTTCAAATGAAAATCAAATTTCAAATTAAAATTGCCTTTTAAGCTATTAATTTGAAATTTGATTTTCATTTGAAATATTGTATTCAAGACGAATGGTTCTCTCTGAAAACATTTCCAAGTATTAATATAGTTTCAATCGATGCTGGATTTAAGTTTCGTGCTTGCGCCATGTCGGTGGCTGACGATAAATATTGCATCTTGTGCTGCGTTTGTAGCCTTGCCAACATGTAATAGTGAGAAATTTTCCAGGCTGGGTATCGTTCCATGTGGTTTAGTCGGTAGAACGTAAGTGCGCTATACTGATGGCCCGGGTTCGAGTTCTAGCATGGAATCTTTTTCACTAGTTCGCCTTTGCGCCTTTTAAGCAATTAATTTGAAATTTGATTTTCATTTGAAATCATCACAGAGTTTATGACAAGTTCGTCACAAATGACACATATTTCACAAATTGGTCACAGTGTGACTTCAAAACATTGTCACTTTCGTCACAGGTTCGTCACAAAGTTAATGCCAAAATAGTCACAAATGACACACTTTTCACAAATTAGTCACACCGTGACTTCACAGAGTGGTCACAATGTGACGTCACAAACGACCTCTAAAACGGCCATAACGACCTCACATTCTAGTCACTGTGACGTCACATCCACGTTACGTGACGTCACATCGACGGTCACAAAATCACAGTGTGACTTCACAACGACGTCGCCGTGACGTCACCATGCCTTACGGGAAGTCGCAAACGATTTTTTTCATAGGCATAATGTAACTGAATACTTTTGAGTTCCCTGTACGCGTACTGTAAGTGCTATATATGCTAAAATACATATTCTAATTAGGGATGCACTGAATAGTGATTTTGGCCGAATGTCGAATGCCGAATATTCGGCCAACAGGTAAACCGAATACTGAATATTCGATTAGCCGAATAGTGTCTATCAAACCGAATGCCGAATATTCGGCTTGCCGATTACTTTTAAATTGCAGAATTTGAAAGTATTAAAAAGTTAAATTTTGAAACAATTTTAGATAATATTTAACACACATACCTCCATATGGAAAAACAAGATCTTTTTACAAGTAAATTCTACACTAAAAAATATGCTTTGAATTGTTATTTAAGGAGAGGATAGTTTTAAAGCTACTTTAATAGATAAAATTTTAAATTTCTTGGATTCTTCTCTGAATTAATCCAAACAAATCAATAAAATTTTCTTATATTCTAAAACAAATATTTTAAAATCAAAGTGAAATTTTTAAGGAATTGGATGAAAAATTGTACAGTCATATACTGTTTATTTATCAGGAAGGGACTAAAATAGTCATTATTGGTTAATTTTCTTACGTGATACTTTTCAAATAACAAATAAAAAAATGTAAAAGCCTTCTCTTTTATTTAAATATAATTCTATTTCTAATTATTAAATATTTTTATTAATTGACAGTTAAAAATAGTAGTTGTTTTAAAGTTTTTAAAAATATTTTTAAAAACTTCCTGCGACCGACGGAGTGTTAAAAGAAATAATTGAAATGATTAAATAAACTTTTAAAAATGACATCGTTTGAAACATTTTCAGTGGCGATGATAACAAATTTCTAAGACGACATATCTAAGCCATTTTTAAGGCATTTTAATCTTTTAAGTGCTTAAAACTAATATACGAGTATTTTTCTTTCTTATACTTTATTGCATCAGAATTCTAAAATGTGATTTATACCAGAAAAAAAAAAATATATTAAAATATTATATAAAAATTCAAGTTGCGCAAAAATATTTTATTTTAAATTTCTGGGTTATATAATAACTGATAATTATAGATTATGAATGATATTGACAGTTCAGAAATTATCTCTTCAAATGTTAAGAAAGAAAGGGTAATAAGAATCCACTTTTCAGCGAGCTATCCTTAGTTACTGAATAAATACTTCATTAATAAGCTTCGACGTATTCTTTATTGAACTAATTTAGAACTAAAGAAACAATCACTTTTACATGCAGTAAAACTTTAAAAAAATAACTATAGCATTGAAATTGTATCTAGAAGGTACATTGTGCTCAAAGCAATACAATACTTTTCATTTATAAAGATAGAAAGAATTGATAAATTTAAGAGAGAAAAAAGGTTTTTTCTTTTTTTTTTGAAATACTCTAAATACTGAAACATCCGGAAGCTTTTCAAACATACCAAAAATATTAAACAATTATTGCTAAAACAAACTGAAAAGTCATGCTATACAGTAAAACCTCCCTAAAGCGACCACGTTCCGTTCCAATAAAAATGGGTCGCTCCATGGTGGTCTCTTAATGGAGGTCATGTTTAAATCTTGGTTTTAATTGTTGAAAATATAGGTAACAATGTTAATAAAAATCATTTTTCACATTAGGAAAAAATATAAAAATTTAAGTATCAAAACGAAAGTTAATTACATAAGTTAATTACTGCAGATTTAAAAAAATGAATACATTGACGTTTGCTTAGATTTTACGATTTTACCTTTTATAACTTTTATTTCTAAGTCCTTTCGAAGTTCAGTAAATAATTGCCATTTTTTCGACGGGAACAAATAATGACGATTTCATTAATTTATCTATTTCTTTGAGAGTTTCCTGACAAAATAGGGCAGGAGAGTTTATTGACAGTCGTTCTTAATTTGTCATCAAAGTTAAATTCATTGCCTAAATAGGCATAAAGGGTTTTAAGCACTTAAAAGTTACCAGAATAAAAGAAAAATTAACTTAGTTTATAAGTGTGATGAATAATGCGCTCTCCGGAATTCTTTTTATTATAAAACCTTCTTCAAGCGACCAGGAAAAAACGAAATTTGTTTCATTTTCTTCAAAGAAATGGGCCGCTCATGGAGAGAATTCAACTGGGATGGTCTCTGAATGGAGGTGAAATTAATATTGAGCCTATGGGAATAAATTTCGTTCCATGAGGAAATGGTCGTTCAGGGAGGTGGTCGCACAGGGAGGTTTCACTGAATTGGAATGCTTGGTCAAATTGGCCGTTCCATTGAATGTAAAAATAATTCTCCATCATTGATTACAAAGGGATTCTTTTCGATCGGTCGTTATAATCAGAAGGTGATCGAACGTTATATCGAGCGTCTTCTGAATGAATACTAAGGGGCTGATCTTTGTTGGAAATCCCAAGATTGTAATATCGCCCCCTCCTTGGAGACTTTCTATGTTCGGCCTTGAGTACAGTTATAGCACTGTTTTAACGAACGTTTTACATTTTAACAAAAGTTATTTATATAAATATTATTAATAAACTAATATTAATTAATATTAATAAACTAATTATTTTCAATGCTATTATTATTATTATTATTATTATTTCAATGGCAAATGCTTTATAAAAAATATATTAATGTTCTAAAAACATATTACACAAAATGAATAAAATAACGAAAACGTAAAAAGTCAATTTAAAAAAAATAAATTCCATTTTTTAAGTTTATTTTTCTTTTATTTCTTGCTAAAAATTCTTTTAAAAAATATTAGTGCATTAAAAAATAAATAATGTGTGACAATTTTCCACTTCACAAATTAATATCCTTGCAATAATAATTTCAGTAGCTGTCGCCGTATACTTGTTATTGAAATTAAAAAACTTCCAGTTTATTTTAAGACTGCCTGTATGAGCAAAAGCAAAAATTGTCAATTTTCCTGACTCTCGTTCATTGATATTCGTGAGTGGAGCTTTCCTGTTACTTTGAGGCAAAATCTTCACGATTTAATATTATTTTTCCTAGATTCCATCTGCTCATGTGGCTTTCAGACAATATAATGCTGATGTCTTATGCCGGGTTGTGTAACATTTATAATGCTGTCATTACAATTCTAGACATCAATTAGAATTGTAATTGCATTTATTGTTCTCCAGATGTAGATTATAATCGTAAAAATGCGTAGAGAATTTTTGAGGGTTCACCTGTTTTATAACAAGCGCGAATTCTTAGAACACAATTATGTTCAGTGAAATTTTTAGGAATAACTTCTAGACTTTTATTTTTGTTGTTGTTATAAAGCACTAGCTACAGTACCCGGTGTTGCCCGTGGAATTTTAAGAATGTTTGTTTTGAAAAATCAATTTCAAAATTAAACATACAGTATGAAAAACAAACAAACAAAAAAAAATCCCTTCCGGCTCGGCCTACATGCGCAGGCAGATTTCGAAGTTAAGTACTAATTTCACCAACAAAAACAAAATCATAATTAGAGATATAGTCCAGGGGAAATATACAAAAAAAGGGGGGGTTACCTTACAAAAAATCGGGTAGAAGATTTTTTTTTTCTGAATTGTTTATAATGATGCCAACATGAAAAAACCAAGTTTTCCAACAAAATTTCTTAAGGCTAAATTTTATGTGGCCGAAAAACAACAAAATTTTGGGACTTTTTTCGATTTTTTTTTAAATATCTCAATAGCCGTTGCAGTAGCATAATTTTTGTCAATCACAATATTAAAGAGGACAAAATTCTCTACAACTTTCATATTTACAATTTTTTTATACACCCAATAGCAAGCGCAGTACGCCATTTCAAAAGTAAGACATTTTTTTCAATTTTCTTAAAAACCGTGAAAAACATAGTTCTCCCCCGATTATTCATATGTTTTCCACGGATTTAATCATGTATGTCAACTTCTATATATTGGTAGCAGTAAATTATGTGTTTGAGGGCCAAAACTAGCCTTTAGGGGGGGGGGGGGCAAAATCCATGCATATTTTGCCCTACCCCTCGTTAATTACTTTAATAAATCTCTAATAGCCAGATTTTGAAAATTTTAAGTGTGTAATCATTAAATACGTAATCAGATTTTTCAAATATGGATTCATTAAAACCTTGAAAACCGAACGGAAATATATCCCGCTTTAAACAGGTTTCCATCTTAGGAGGTATAACTGGTCATATTCTTTCTCTTAAAAATATATAATTTTTTCTTTAAGGACCGGATTCCGTATATGAAGATTTTATTTTCAAAATTTTTTATGATAGTTGTAGTATTGAGGCGTTTAATGTCATAGTTATATGAATTATGAGACTAAATTAGTCATACAAAGACATCGTTAGATATCGACCTCGGTATCATATGAAAAAAAAAAAAAATATTAAAATTCAAGCAAGAATTCTGAAAAGAAAACTTTTGTAGGTTTAACATGAGCGTGCAAATGTTTTCGCGTGAGACTTCGCTACTCACGCGAAGAAACTGGAATGCTAAGGTTAAACCTATGGAAGCGTTCCTTTTACAATTTCTCGTTTGCAATTTAATAGTTTTAAATATATATATATACATATTTTTTTTTTTTTTTTTTTTTTTTGAGGGGCTTAGAAGTGCTGACGTTGAATTCCAATCGTATTAGTGTTTACTTTTTCTATTTTGATTATAGTTTTTATTATTTTTTATTTTTGGTCAGTTTTCCCGCTGCGAGACTTTTTTATCCAAATTTCATATATATATATCAGGGCCAAAACTAGAGGGGACAGAGGGAGCATGTGCCCCGTGCGCCAGAGTGGAAGGCGAAGGGGCGCCAAATAAAGATTTTTTTGTCGTTTGATACCAAAAAATATATAGTATGAAATTTCGCTAAAATTGTCTCACAGCCGGAAAATCCAAAATACAAATTGAACCAAATGCATTAAAACTGGATAACAGAATCCTGTTTTAAATGAAAAAATTACATGTTAATCCAAAAGAAAATTTGAAACAAATGCATTAAAATAGGATAACGGAATCCTGTCTTAAATGAAAAAAGTACAGAAAGAATACTAGCAATTGCAACTGCTGAGAGGGAAACCCGTATAAAGCGGAATATTTTGGGTTCCCTTTTCAAGGTTTTAATGAATCAATATTAGACAAAGCTAGTTACGCAGTTCAGCATTACGTATTTCATGATTACATTTAAATTTTTAAATAATTCGGCTATTAGAAATTAGTAAAATTCTTTTTGTAAATTTCTTTTGCGGAGGTTTGTAAGGGGGGAAGGGGCGCCAAAATGCATGTTTGTCCCTGGTGCAAGAAAGGTTAGTTTCGGCACTGATGTGTGTGTGTATATATGTATATATATATATATATATATATGGCTATTTTTTCAACTTACATACACACTCGATGCAGAGAACGTGGAAGGGGGCACGGTGGCGGGCAGTAGAAAATATTTATAAATTTTTGCATGCTAAAGTGATATAATCTCTTGTTCTATTTATTGATATAAGTAGGGAAAAACTGACAGTGTTTATTAAAACTAATCTTTTAAATATTTTTATAGTGATTTCAAATACGTTATTGACAAAATTTTTAAATTTTACAAGAGATAAATATATAACATCAGTTAGTGAAATAACCTGTTGTCATTTTTATTGTAGGTATTTTATAAGGTAAAAGCATTTCTTACATAAAATATATTTATTTTCTGAGTGCCTCCCCTTCCCCATTTTATATGGAAGTATAATCCAATGTTTACTATCTTTAAAAAATAAAGCATTAAAATATATGTTATCAATAATTGGTAAATAAAATATACCATTGTATGTTAAGTGTGTAATATGTGGAATAAAGTATGTTTTTCGCAAATTTTCATATCTATCCCATTGTTTCCTGGAAAAATATGCATGCATTATAAAAATTATTACAATTACAAAATTATTAAAATCAAACAAAAATTCTTTCTTAATTGAAACTATAGTACCAATAAGTTATTAAATACTAAAGAATTCTTTTAAACAATGCTTTGAAATTAACATTATACACACTTAAAATTACTGTCGATAAGAAAATTGTTTTATTCATCTACACACTATTCTATTTTTAAAATTATATAATTTTATTGAATATAAAATGTATGTTGTGATGAAAATAAAGACGTGGGTGTGCAAATAATATGTAATTTACTGCTACCAATTTTTAGAAGTTGACATACGTGATTAAATCCGTGGGAAACATATGAATAACTGGGGGAGAACTGCGTTTTCACGGTTTTTAAGAAAATTGAAAAAAATTGTCTTATTTTTGAAACGGCGTATTGCGCTTGCTGTTTGAGTGTATAAAAAAGTTGTAAATATGAAAGTTGTAGAGACTTTTGTCCTCTTTAATATTGTAATTGACAAAAATCATGCTACGGCAACAGGTATAGAGATATTTAAAAAAAATCAAAAAAAGTCCCAAAATTTTGTTGTTTTTTGGCCACAGAAAATTTAGTCTTAAGAAATTTTGTTGGAAAACTTGGTTTTTCCATGTTGGCATCATTATAAACAAATCAGAAAAAAAAATCTTCTACCCGATTTTTTGCAAGGTAAAATGTACATTTCCCCTGGACTAATAACCCACTTTAACAATTTTATCTGGCTTTTGACGAGTTTTTAATTTCATTTTTATATAAGAGCTGGTTTTATCAGAACCATGTTAAGGCAGTATTCAAAAAATATTTTTTCATGCTCAACAGCTCGAAATTTTCTGACAGAGTTTCAGATTCATTTTTAAAAGGAGGAACATGAAACTTGCTGAAAGATTTGTTAAGAGATTTATAAGCGACCTATGTTTTTATTTTTCGTACAATTAATTAGATTTTGATTTATAAACAATTATTTTCTCCAGTAGGACAACACTTTTAGCTTCCAACACAATCGCTTCGACAAATTCGGTTCAAAATGCTCACTTTGACAACATTTTACGTAGATTTCGTATAAAATACTACCTGTTACATTCTCCCCTATATGTTGGAATTTCTGAAAAAGTTTTGCAGATCGGTGTAGATCATGACCCCTAGAACCCAAAACCACCTTCAGTAAAAAACTTTATATCTATCTATATATACATGCATACATATAACTTTCTTCTGGACTCGATAACTTCCATAATTCTGCACAAATCTCTTCCAAACTGATACATAAAATCTCGGTCAAGTTCGTTAATGGGCAAAATCGGACCAAGGGGATGGAAGTAGGGAGGGGTTTTGTGAAAACCGAAAAAAACCCCATAACTTCTTAATTTTTGTACATATCAAATCGGTTTAAAGTTTTTATTACTTCTAAAAATTGGGCCAAAAATTAATGTATCACAGATTTTTGATAAAATTAAAAATGAGCTCAAAAGGCGCAAAAAATAGGGTTTTAGAGAGAAAAAAATTCATAACTTCGTCAATTCTCAAGATATCAAATCCAATTAAATTTATTATAAATCTTCTTAATATTATCTAGAACTTTTATACTGACAAGTTTTTGATAGGACCAATTCGTACCGCAAAAAAAAAATTAAATACGAAAACAAAAAGGGGGAACTGAAGAAGAAAAAATCCATAACTTCGTCAATTCACAAGATATAAAATCCGCATGAATTTATTATATATCTTCTTAATATTATCTACAACATTTATATTGACAAGTTTTTGATAGAACCAATTCTTACAGCAAAAACAAATTAAAAATACATAGCGGTTGAAGAAAAACATCATCGTATTAAGGATGTATTCAAATCCAAACTGCTTATTTTTTGACTCATTTTTAAATTCATTTTTCCTCTCAAACGCATCCAATTGGTAGATTCTCTTATTCAGAAACTATATAATGTACCGTAATGATCGATTTTTTGATAGAGGCAAACTATATTTTAAAAAAGTATGTCAAAGTGGCATTTTGAACCGAATTTCCCGAAACGATTGTGTTAGAAACGAAAAATATTGCCCTACTGAGAAGATAATGGTTCATAAATCAAGTTTTAATTAATTGAACGAAAAATAAAAACACAGGTCGCTTATAAATCTCTTCAAAAATCACGTCAGCAAGTTTCATACAATGCATCCAATTGGTAGATTCCCTTCTTCAGAAACTATACCCGTACATATCGTCGCTACCATGTCAAACTATCCAATGTGAAAAAATGCATTTTTCAAATTTTGTGCCATTTTATTCTACTGTGAGTGATACGTACTAAGCAAAATCGGCACGTCTCTAGCTTGCTTAGAAACTTAGATAATGACTGTTTCAAAGTTTCTAATATGCACTTTTTTCTAAAATTTACAATATCAAACTGTCCAATATGGCATATTCGATCCTTTGCCGCACATGTTTGAATATTTTTCTTTTTCTAAGCATCTGTACCATGTCAAACTATCCAATATGAAAATAGTCTTTTTATCAGGAAGACAAAAACTGTTTTATTTATGTATTGAAATTTCACGCAATTGACATATGTTTTTGATGTTTACTATAGCATATGTTGGCGAAACAGCACCGAAAACTGGCGATATGAAGCAATTAAAATAATAAAACTTTGTAAAAAATCACCATAAAATTAAAACAAAACACAGGACGCGTTTCGAGCTAAAAACATAACAGCTCGTCATCAGCTAAGCATACACGTGTCCGTAAACGAACAAGTTCAAAAATGAACTGAAGATAAAGAATGTTGCGAAGAATGCGACAGATGGCGCTACCTGATAGAGGGATATGCAAAAGGGAAATGTGTTGAAAAAAGATAGAAGAGAAAATGGAATGGAAAAAATGGAAATAAAAGAAAAAAAAATAAAAGAAGTAAATTAAAAATAATAAATAAAGAACTATAAAAGAACAAGAAAAAAATCCAAATTATTATTATTATTATTTTTTTTTTTTTTTTTTTTTTACAAAATAAAAAGAAAAGAAACAAGAGAAAAGGGAAAAGAATTACAAAATTAATTTCCACGCTTGAGATAGGAAAGGAGATGATGGGAGATCATTGACAAGATTAGCAGAATTTTTAGAAATAAAATATGCTTCATGAAAATCCAAGTGAGAGGGAGAGGCAGGGGAAGAAATAATTTTGGCCATGGAGAAATTGAAACAATGACTGGAAGACCAACAGTGAGAAGCAATCGAAGATTTAGAGATTTCTTGATTTGCAATATATCTCTGATGCTCGCCTAGTCTGAATTTTAAAGCTCTCTTTGTTTGACCAATATAACCTAAATTGCAAGAGCAAGGAATGAAATAAACACCCCACCGGTTCTCAGTAGGAACAGGATCTTTTAGAGAAGAGAATTTAATTTTATTCATAGGTTTGAAGATAACTTTAAAGTTAAAACGAGAAAGTATTTTAGCAATTTTGAAACACAGAAGAGAATAAAAGAGCAGAACTATTATAGAATTAAAATTAGGAGGATTATTTGAATCAGAAAAAGGACGTTTAGGCTTATTAAATTTATACAAAGCTTTATCAATTAAAGAGGGATTATAACCACGAGCAAGGGCAAGAGATTTCAGATAATTAATTTCATTATTCAGAGCAGAAGAGTCAGAACAAATGCGCAACGCCCTAAAAACAAAAGTATAAAAGGACGCCACTTTTTGTTGAGGAGGATGATTTGAAAGGGCATGAGGAGGAAGGGAGACAGCGAAAGGTTTTCTATAAACGGAGGTAGAGAACCGATCTGGGAGTTTTGAAACCAAGACGTCAAGGAAAGGAAGAGAATTGTTCTCTTCGACTTCGAGAGTAAATTGAATACAAGGATCAACAGAATTAACAAGAGAAAGGAGATTAGAAAGATCAAGGTCAGATGGAATTAAAATGAAAGTGTCATCAACATACCTAAACCAGAAAGGAAATTTATATAAACTGAAGAGTTTTTCTTCAACAAAATGCATATAAATATCACATAAAAGAGGAGACAATGGATTACCCATGGCCAGACCCTCAGTTTGAGAATAGAAAGAATTGTTAAACTGAAAAGCAGTTTGCCTGACACAAATACTAACTAAATGCAGGATTTCATCAATCTCAATGGAAGAGTAATGAAATTCGCGCAACCTTCTTTCCAAACAATCAATTGCCCCTTGAACAGGCACGTTAGTGAAAAGGGATTTAACATCTAAGGAAACCATTATATAATTGCAAGGAGAAAGGCGTTTAATTTTATCAACAAAGTCAAAAGAGTTTTTCACGGTATGAAAGTTAGTGGAAGATAAAGGAGCGAGTAACTTAGAAAGGAACTTGGCAAGTTTATAAGAAGCAGTACCAATATTGGAAACGATAGGGCGAAAGGAAAGAGTAGGTTTATGGACCTTAGGAAGAGCATAGAAACGAGCACAATTAGCGATAGTAGGGGTGACCAAACGTTTAGTGTTATCATTAAGAAAGACAGAATTTTTAATGACATGCTTGATGTCAGATAAATGCTTAGTAGAAGGATCCCTTTTTAATTTGGAATATGGACCAGAGTTTAACATAGATTCAACGTGGGAAATATAATCAGATTTATTGAGAAGAACTATTTGACCGCCTTTATCAGCCTTAGTAATAAGAAGGTTAGGAACGGAATTAAGTTCACTGAGAGCAGATTTCTGAGAAGAAGAAAGATTAGACTTATTAAAAGATTTATTAGAAGAAATGACATTAGCCAAAAGGTAGCGAAGAGAATCAAGTTGACCAGAAGAAATTTTGCTGTTTTTGAAAGAATGTTCAATGGGAGCAATTAAGTTCGGAATAGAAGGCTTAGAAATGCACGAAAAATTCAAGCCAAGTGAGAGAACATCACGCTGAGAATCAGTAAGAGAGTGAGAAGATAAATTGACAACATAATTTTGCTCAAGAGGAGAAATACTAGGAGCAGAAGAATTAGAAGTCAGAAGAGAAGAAAACTTTTTATCCAAAATAGCATTGTGACACCTAGATTTGAAATCGACGTAAGCAAAAATCCGTTTCTCAAGGAAAGGGAAATAAATTACAGTTTTACTTAACTGTAAATGCAAAGAATATAATTCATATTCGATGCAAGAAAGAGAGTAACGAACATCTTGAATGATGGCTCTAAGAATAGCAAACTTACTCCTAGTTAAGGCATTTTGAACACGAATGGAAGAAGGAAGCTTGAAAATAATATTAATGAACTTAGGAATAACCCTTGAACGTTTACACCTTAAAAGAAAATTAACCCTATTCAAACACCTGGCGCGCTTCAAACGAAGGTGCTTGAAACGATTAATAAGTGAAGAACCCATAACAAGAAAGAAAGAAAACAGGACCAGAGAATGAATAAAAAGATAATAAATAAATAAGTAAATAAATAGAAGAAAACAAAATAATAAAACTAAAATGAAATAAAATAAAACTAAAAACTGGGAAGAAAGAAAAGCAAATACCTTGAACACGTGCACAGCAATAACACGGTGCAGCACCCAAATAGTTGAATACAGCGAAACAGCACCGAAAACTGGCGATATGAGCCAGCAATGTCACAATGCTATTTTGGATAAAAAGTTTTCTTCTCTTCTGACTTCTAATTCTTCTGCTCCTAGTATTTCTCCTCTTGAGCAAAATTATGTTGTCAATTTATCGTCTCACTCTCTTACTGATTCTCAGCGTGATGTTCTCTCACTTGGCTTGAATTTTTCGTGCATTTCTAAGCCTTCTATTCCGAACTTAATTGCTCCCATTGAACATTCTTTCAAAAACAGCAAAATTTCTTCTGGTCAACTTGATTCTCTTCGCTACCTTTTGGCTAATGTCATTTCTTCTAATAAATCTTTTAATAAGTCTAATCTTTCTTCTTCTCAGAAATCTGCTCTCAGTGAACTTAATTCCGTTCCTAACCTTCTTATTACTAAGGCTGATAAAGGCGGTCAAACAGTTCTTCTCAATAAATCTGATTATATTTCCCACGTTGAATCTATGTTAAACTCTGGTCCATATTCCAAATTAAAAAAGGATCCTTCTACTAAGCATTTATCTGACATCAAGCATGTCATTAAAAATTCTGTCTTTCTTAATGATAACACTAAACGTTTGGTCACCCCTACTATCGCTAATTGTGCTCGTTTCTATGCTCTTCCTAAGGTCCATAAACCTACTCTTTCCTTTCGCCCTATCGTTTCCAATATTGGTACTGCTTCTTATAAACTTGCCAAGTTCCTTTCTAAGTTACTCGCTCCTTTATCTTCCACTAACTTTCATACCGTGAAAAACTCTTTTGACTTTGTTGATAAAATTAAACGCCTTTCTCCTTGCAATTATATAATGGTTTCCTTAGATGTTAAATCCCTTTTCACTAACGTGCCTGTTCAAGGGGCAATTGATTGTTTGGAAAGAAGGTTGCGCGAATTTCATTACTCTTCCATTGAGATTGATGAAATCCTGCATTTAGTTAGTATTTGTGTCAGGCAAACTGCTTTTCAGTTTAACAATTCTTTCTATTCTCAAACTGAGGGTCTGGCCATGGGTAATCCATTGTCTCCTCTTTTATGTGATATTTATATGCATTTTGTTGAAGAAAAACTCTTCAGTTTATATAAATTTCCTTTCTGGTTTAGGTATGTTGATGACACTTTCATTTTAATTCCATCTGACCTTGATCTTTCTAATCTCCTTTCTCTTGTTAATTCTGTTGATCCTTGTATTCAATTTACTCTCGAAGTCGAAGAGAACAATTCTCTTCCTTTCCTTGACGTCTTGGTTTCAAAACTCCCAGATCGGTTCTCTACCTCCGTTTATAGAAAACCTTTCGCTGTCTCCCTTCCTCCTCATGCCCTTTCAAATCATCCTCCTCAACAAAAAGTGGCGTCCTTTTATACTTTTGTTTTTAGGGCGTTGCGCATTTGTTCTGACTCTTCTGCTCTGAATAATGAAATTAATTATCTGAAATCTCTTGCCCTTGCTCGTGGTTATAATCCCTCTTTAATTGATAAAGCTTTGTATAAATTTAATAAGCCTAAACGTCCTTTTTCTGATTCAAATAATCCTCCTAATTTTAATTCTATAATAGTTCTGCTCTTTTATTCTCTTCTGTGTTTCAAAATTGCTAAAATACTTTCTCGTTTTAACTTTAAAGTTATCTTCAAACCTATGAATAAAATTAAATTCTCTTCTCTAAAAGATCCTGTTCCTACTGAGAACCGGTGGGGTGTTTATTTCATTCCTTGCTCTTGCAATTTAGGTTATATTGGTCAAACAAAGAGAGCTTTAAAATTCAGACTAGGCGAGCATCAGAGATATATTGCAAATCAAGAAATCTCTAAATCTTCGATTGCTTCTCACTGTTGGTCTTCCAGTCATTGTTTCAATTTCTCCATGGCCAAAATTATTTCTTCCCCTGCCTCTCCCTCTCACTTGGATTTTCATGAAGCATATTTTATTTCTAAAAATTCTGCTAATCTTGTCAATGATCTCCCATCATCTCCTTTCCTATCTCAAGCGTGGAAATTAATTTTGTAATTCTTTTCCCTTTTCTCTTGTTTCTTTTCTTTTTATTTTGTAAAAAAAAAAAAAAAAAAAAAAAAAATAATAATAATAATAATTTGGATTTTTTTCTTGTTCTTTTATAGTTCTTTATTTATTATTTTTAATTTACTTCTTTTATTTTTTTTTCTTTTATTTCCATTTTTTCCATTCCATTTTCTCTTCTATCTTTTTTCAACACATTTCCCTTTTGCATATCCCTCTATCAGGTAGCGCCATCTGTCGCATTCTTCGCAACATTCTTTATCTTCAGTTCATTTTTGAACTTGTTCGTTTACGGACACGTGTATGCTTAGCTGATGACGAGCTGTTATGTTTTTAGCTCGAAACGCGTCCTGTGTTTTGTTTTAATTTTATGGTGATTTTTTACAAAGTTTTATTATTTTAATTATAGCATATGTTTTCTATTGTTAAAGGAATGTGAGAATTTTTAGTTCATTTATGGGGTCACTCAAAAGAATACCATTACATTACACTTAATAGGGAAAAAGAGCGATGTCTTTTAATGGCGTTACGATATTTAAAACATAATGAAATTAATATGGATTTATCAAGTGTATTAAAACATGCTTTATGCAGAATATGGTGTGTTATTATTTACATTTATTATTATGTACAGGTTCATACGAAAGAATTTTGTTGTATAATGATTTATAGTTTAAAAAAATGTTTGAAGCATATGTTAGTAATGTTAAAATATTCCAAACCAAGTGAAATTGACATCCGTAATTGATTTACATTACAAGTTGCTTACTGTAGAATATGACATGTGCGATAGTTATCCTTAATTTACAGGGACACACAAAATTTCTGCTACACTGCTGTCTATTAGCGATAGTTGTTTGAAGTGCGTTTTCAATTATAGTATAAGTTTTTAACTATTTGAATATTACGTGGTGCGTATAAATTGTATAGATCATATACAGGGCTATACAAAAGAATTTGTAAGCATTACTTTGTATGAGCGTGAATTTCTTAAAGGAGATTTTTAATTGAGTTGTACAATTTTAGTCTTTTATTTCTTTTTACTATACTAAAATATGTTAGAAGAATTTCCTAATATGCAGGGCTACGCAAAGAACTGAAAACATTGCCGGCTATGACTGGCAATTTCTGGAAGTGTGTTTATAACAATTTTTTGCCTGAATTGAATTTTACCTTATTACGTAACATGTATAAAAATCTGTAAATAATATACAGGGCCGTACCAGAAGGTCGGGTATATTTCCGTTTATTGGCGGAAATTTCTAAAGGTGGAAAGTGTAAATTGCGTTACGCGTTTCCTAATTAAACTAAATTGTCGCATACTATCTAGATTATATAAAAATCTGTAGATCATTTACAGGGCTTCACAAACTGATTCGAGTACTTTTTCTGTCTAATGACGGTAATTGTTTTTTAGTGAATTCTTTTGTGCAGCCCTGTATACAAGATATAGAATTTTTATACAACATGCAAAAAAATACTTATATTTAAAAGTGCGTACGAAAATTCAAAAACGTACTTCCAGCAATTATTGCTCAAAGACAGTACTTTAACCCATTTCTTTTGTGTGTCCCTGTAAATGAATGACAAATGCTACGAATGCATGCCTTATTCTGCCGTAATCTTCTTGTAATGAAATTCAGTGATATAGCGCAATGTCATTAAAATACTCCCCAAATGATTTTCCCCGAATATACCATAATGTAATGGAAATCTTTTGAGTGCCCCTGTAAATGAACTATTAATGTTACACATTTCATGTGCAATACTGAACATGCCATTGTAAGCAACATTAACATTTTTTAATTGCATGAAAATCCGAGTATATTTACGTGAGTTAGAGCGTGGACAGACAAACCGAATTCATACACACTGTTCAACCTTGTTGGAATGTGTTAAAAAGTATAATAGGTTGAAAATTCACATCCAGTAATTTCTACCAATAGACGAGCATATCTGAATTGCTTTGTACAACCCTGTATATTACCTACAGATTTTTATACATGCCGCATAATGAACTAAAAATTTAATGCAAGCTAAAAGACACTTAAAACCACTAAAATAATACTTCCAGAAATTATCATCCATAACTGCCCATATTTCTAGTTTTTTGATCCTGTATATTATTTTGGCCTTATGTTTTGGCCTTATGTATGTGATTTAACTTATGTTCCACAACCATCTCATATCTACTATATTATAAAGGACAAACATATCTGTGCGTAACGCATACGTCATTTTGCGAATGGCAACACTTTGAAATTTGAATTAAAATTTCGGTTTTGCAATTATATCTACGGCAAATTTTTAAACTTCTAAATATCGCACATTTTAAATTTTAACACCATCGTATAAGGAAAAAAATGCTCTTTTAAATGCAATTTGTTTGAAAGTTGTATATCAATTTATTTTTGAGATATTAATTTTTTTGTAGTTTTTAATACAAATTTTGTAATTGTGGCAACTGAAGTACTCCATTTATATTGAATGGAAAGGGAAAATAGTCATGGTTTATTATTTTTATTGATTATATCCTTATAGATGCCATTTTCACAATACAAATTAAAGTAACATTTTTATAATTTTTGAACAGAAAATGATGTCAGACATTAAAAAAAACACGCATTCTTCTTCATAAATCAGTTACATTTCAATATTTTTACATTACGCTGATACTGAGTTTGAGACGATAGGCAAAATGATTGAGTGAGTAAAAATTATGTCATATTTCAAACAAAACGATCATTTTTTTTTTTTTTTTTTTTTTTTTTTTGATAAAACTAAATATTTGACCAATACTATGGCCAATAGTATGACAACTAAAGGCAAATTTCTGAATTTTTTTTTCGCGGGTACTGAGATTAGAACTTGAAGTTTGTGCGAATGTTCACATGAAAAGTTGTATCGGACAAACGTAACTTTAAGTTTAGAAATACATTCATTAATAATCTATTGCGCGTTAAAATACTTTCAAATTGTGAATCTGATTGGTGCGTATGTAAATTATGGGAATTGAAAATAACGTACAATTTAGATTTCATGGGGGAAAATTTTATGATGTGACAAAGCGAAATCCTTTTTACTGATTTTTCATCCCATAAAAACAAATATAAAAGCCTCAATCGATAAATTCATCGTAATTACTCATCTTGTTTACGTATTCTATTAGAGTTTAATTTTTCAATAATTTAAGCAGTTGAAGTTTGTGGAAATAATATTTTAGTAATTTTAGGTTAAAAATATTATTTGCTTTAAGAGTGAGACAACCAATGTTAGATGATTTTTTTTATTGTAATTATTTTTGTAGGTTTATTATAAATTCGATCTGACAGTTCCTTTTTAACATTTTAGTTCGTCGAATTTCGACGGGTTCCAACTCGTACTAATAATAGTCTAGTTTTGAAATGCATAACACAATTAAAAACTACGTTTAAGCAGTTCAGAATCATACTAATTAATACTAACTAATTATTTTAGGTAGTCCTGTATACAATCTACAGAATTTATACATACCACGTAGTATGCACATAGTTTTAAAACGCATACCATAAAGTAAAACGCATTTCTAGCAATTATCGCTAATAGATTGTACTTTAACAGAAATCTTTTGTGTGTCGCTGTAAATGAACGATAACTGTTGTACACCTCAATTCTAACATAAGCATGTTTCTGTGCAACTCAATAATGTATATAAATTTAGTTATGTTAGAAATAGTGTAATATAATTAAACTAAACCACAAACCGGAAAGGGTTAATGGGAGATTAAATAAATCAAAGATTTATATTCGAAAATAATGGTAGAAAGCGGCCCATGAGTTTCTTAGAATTAATAGCGCAAAGATTACTATTCATAATTACGGGTATGAAGTGCCTGTTGTTGCCCACCCCATTATTTGAGATATTTTTGTTATCTTATGTTTTATAAAATTAACAGAATGTTTAAAAATCAGCTTTTATCTTTATTAATTTACTGTATGTTCGTTATTAAAATTATTAAAGAAAAATCTTAAGAGAATGAATCTTAAGAATATTGAATATGTAAATGCCAAAATGTTTACAAATTAAACTATTGAATACGACACATTTGCTACTATGAAACGGAGAATCTGGGAAAAGCACAAAATTTTTACAAGTCAAACTATCCAATATGGTATATTCGCTACTATGGAATGGCGAACCTGGGAAAAGCACATAATTTTTACAAGTCAAACTATCCAATGTGGCATATTGGACAGTTTGAAGCTGAAAAAGTTCAACGAAGCTGAAAAAGTACAAATAATCATACCATATCAAACTATCCAATGTGATTTTTTGGCGAGTAAAATTATTCAAATGATTTATCTCAATAGCATGCTTAAGTAGGATATAAAACAACACCCGAAAAATATAATAATTGTTTACTGATGCTTGGCGCTGATTTTGAATCCACAATTAAAACAGTTTTTTCGCCCTCCTGAAAAGTGGCTATTTTCACATTGGATAGTTCGACATGGTACCGACGATATGTTGTGCTTTCCTGCACCCAAAAGTATGAAAACATGGAGGACTGGGAGCAGGAAAACACAATGGTAAACCTACGAGTCAACCGCTAAAATCGGGTTTTCAGGTGTTTTCCACCAAGATATGACTTGGCAAACCGATTGCGTTTTAATATGCGAATCGAGTTTTAACTAATTCTGGAATTTCAGCCATGAACTCGATGAGGTGATTGTGTGTGCTGCCGGCCCCCGGTCCATCAGCGTGTTTATCAAACATTTCTCTATAATAACACCAACTTTTATATTTTTGTATGCAGCAGTTTTCTTAATATTAACGAAGAAAGACCCCCCGGTCATAAAAAACTCATTAACGACGGCGGTGACAGCGTTAGTTACACTTTTGGGGTTCCGTACTTAAAAAGTAAAAACGGAACCATTATAAGATCACTCCTGTGTCTGTCTGTCCGTCTGTCACAGCCATTTTACTCGTAGACTATGGAACGTGGAAAGTTCAAATTGGGGGAAATAATAAAGACTAATTGACCCATATATTTACAGATTATTAAACATTTACAAATATTTTTAGGAAAAATGTAGAGGGCTAATTAAGTTACTTGAAAAAAAACATTTTCTTTATATGTTGTGTGGGGTATCGTGTGAAAGCGGTCGTAACGCTGAACTCAAAAATACATTTCTCTTATCTTTTTTGGTATTACATTTTCAGAGATATCGTCGGAAATGTAGTGCAAAAATATATCCCTCCCCCCCGCAAAAAGGGTTATTTGCGACATTTTTTTTAAATTGATTGCGGCATTTAAGACGTCAGAGTACGATATTTCGGAATATGTCTTTCAATTTCAACTGTACCGAGCGGTGTGGTCGATTTGGATTAAGGGGACCGGGAAAGCAAAATTCAACAAAAAAATCTGTTTTTACTTTTTTATATTATTAAATAGTTTAAACTTTTATCTTTCCAACGATATGTCACACATGTTTATATATAAAAAGATAAGTGTTGAAATTATTCATTCTTTTCTAAGAGTACTTCAGAGCTTAATGGTCATTTAAATCTTTGACTTTTTCTCAAAACTTGGATTTTTCATGTTTATGTTCCTTTTTTAGCTCACAGGCTATCAAGGTTTGAGAGCTAATGTGCCCGCCGGTTCTGTATGTATGTATGTATGTACTGTACGTACGTACAGTCGTGGAAAAAAAAAAGTAAACACCCCCTACTAACTCCTCAACAAATCATCGTAGAAGAAAGTTACTGGTACCGAACGATTGGAAATGAAGTCTACTTTTAAATGATGTATATAAAATTTTCTTAGGGGGTCATCTACATATTAAAACGAACCCAAATTTCATTTTTTTCAATGGCAATACCCAATTTTAACGAGATATTTCAAATCTTCGGTTCAAACTATGCCTAGACACCAAATTTCAAGTCATTTGAATGATAAGTTTTTGAATTATAAACATTCAAAATTTAGTGCTTCTAATGTTAAATTACATTTTCATATTTTTATTTATATCTCCCGAAATTATGCTCCTAATGTGGTAATTTTTTTTGTAGTAATAATACTAATATACCCAAACATAAATAAGCTGAATTTGCAATTTTTATAATTTTATGATATGAATTATGAATTATTAAATTGATATTCGAAAAAATTATGAATTGCAACCTACAATTTTTTTGATGGATTTAGATTTATTAAGTCCTGCTTTATGGAAATTCAAAAATTTCACATTTTTCTTCCAAGTAGTTTTCAAATGATGCTTAAAAAACAGCAAAATGATGGTTTAAGGGGCCGTCTATGATGGAAGCGAGTAGACATTTTGAAATTTATTCTGCTGTACTGTAATTTAACACGCTTCATTGACTCCTTGAGTGGCGCTTAAGTTGCCTTGATCAAGTAAGGGGCTCTCTTGGTTAACAACCCAGTACGGAACTTCAATTTGGATACAGCCCTTAAAATACGCTCGTTTTAAAATAATTAATTTCTCGGAACCTTATGGTACGAATTGCATAAAAATTCGTTTTTAGGCTAATTGAAGGGTGTAGATTTCATTTATGCTGTCAGAATTGGGTACTGCTATTGAAAAAAAACAAAGTTATGGTTCGTTTTAATATGTAGATGGCCCCCCTAAGCAAATTTTATATACATCATTTAAAAGTAGACTTTATTTCCAATTGTTCGGTACCAGTAACTTTCTTCTACGATGATTTGTTGAGGAGTTAGTAGGGGGTGTTTACTTTTTTTTTTCCACGACTGTACATATGTATGTACGTAACGCGATAACTGTTGATAGAAATATCCGATTTGCTTCAATTTTTTTTCTAGGCTCATTTTGATAAGGTGCTTTCCTGATTAGTTTTGAGGGTTCATTGGTTAAGTATAAAGGGGGAAAGGGGGGCTAGTCTCCCTCCCCCGTAATTAAGATAAATGGGGTTTTTCTTGCAGAGTTATTCGATTTGCTCCAAATTTGGTATACCGGTTTAATTTGCTGAAGGTGCTGCCTTGATTAAATTTGGAGCTTCATTAGTTAAGTATAAGAGGAGAACGGGGTCTAGCCCCCCCCCCCCCCTAATTTAGATAAATGGATTTTTCATGCAGGATTATTGCATTTGTTTCAAATTTTATATATCGGTTTATTACGGTACAACGCTTGCTTCATTAGATCTGGATGTTCATTGGTTAAGTATAAAAGTGGGAAAGGGGGGCAATTCACCTCCCCTTAATTTAGATAAATGGGTTTTCATGCAGAATTATCCAATTTACTTAAATTTTTTCCCAGGTTCATTCTGATAAGGAGCTTTCCTGATTAGATTTGAAGGTTCATTGTTTAAGCATAAAGGGGGAAATGGGGGAGCTAATACACCCTTCCCTTAATTTAGTGAAATGTTTTTTTCAGGCAGAATTGCCTGATTTGCTTCAAATTTGGTATACCGGTTTACTATGTTAAGGAGCTTCCCTGATTAGATTTGGAGGTTCATTGTTTAAGTATAAAGGGGGAAAACGGGGGCTAATTCCCCTTCAATTATTTTTTGAGAGGCATTATCCTTTGAAATAAGAGTATAATATACAATTAGTGTGAATAGCCTGTGAGCTCAATGCCATCAGTTTAACTGGGCACTTTTATTTTTATTTCAATACCTATTAAACTTAAGAACTCAGATTTTTTTTAATACTTATATTATGTTATAGTGTATACTTTAACGCAGGGATTTAATGATTTGTTGAAAATTATTTATTTTAGGCAGCTAAATCTTACCAAAAAATGCTAATTTAAAAATGACTTTCAATAAATAATTAATAATTCATTTTGAGTTTCACTTAGAAAGAAAATGGTCTGTTAAAATACGTAAATCATGTTATTCTAACTACTCTAAAAAATCTAGACCTCTATCTTTCACCATTTCTCAGAAAAATGTACATAAAGTTGGTGAATTTAATACGGTGGAGACAGGGCTTTCCCGGTCCCCTTAAAACAAAACAATCAAAAAACAGAAATAAAGTCGAAAAACATTTCTTTGCTAGTTGCCGGTGCGTAAAGGGTTCGTGCGCGTGCGCAAGCGCTTTTCTTGACCGGGGATCAATTAGATGGCTTTTTGATGAGAGTGAGTTGCGACGTTTCATTAATAACGCAACTAATTTATTAGAAATTTAAAATTCTCAGGTGCATCAGAAGACACTTTGAGCTAGCCTCACACAAATTTTCCTCCTCGTACGTGCCGTAGATTTTGCTAGCCATCGCGCGCACACACCTTCTTTTATTAGTATAGATAGCGATATTTTTGCGTAAGAATTTACTTAAATGTAAAAATAATGAATGAACTTTTAGTCGATCTTGGAGTTAAATTGAATATAATTTTTTAATGTTATTTTGAGACAAGTGTTTCGCCATTTAATGCAATTGTTCTAAGTTTCATCTGTTTTGTTGCTGTCAGACATCCAGAAATGTGACTGCATTTCTTTGCTGTCATAGGTGAAGATTAAAATCATAAACGTGCCTAAAAAACTTTTTGAGGATTGAATGTTACAACAAGTTCTCCTGTTTCTCTATGACGTCTTTCAAAGTGAGAAATTTTGTAACTTGCAAACATGAGCCTAATGTTTTGTAAAATTATGAGTAAAACTTTCCCTATAGACTTGTTACAAATAATTTACTTTAATAGTTGAAGAAAAAACAAAAATTACAGAAAAAAATTTAAACAAAAAAGAAAAATCATACGCCAAGCACAGAGTATGAAGTACTTTCTAACACATTCAATGTACTGCAACGAAACTTCATCGTTTAATGAAGTACAATATGAAAATGTGTTATCTTTTGAAGTTTACAAAATTGCAGTAGCGAAAATTGCAAAACAGAAATTTAATCGTCAGGCGCTGAGAATCTCAAAATAAGTCGGAAATTGTACGTTAAATGTGGCAAATGTGGTTCGTTCTTACTCTAAGTAGTTTTATAAATATTCAGATCTTGGTGCAATAGCTGTAGCACTCTTTTGAAAAAATGCATGAATACAAAATTTATTACACTTATATATATTAAATTGAGTAATACGGAAAGAATAGGACACCATCTTAAATAGGATGCCATCACCATGGCAACCTAGTATTATTACCTATCATGGGATATTATTGAATTAATTACGTAGGATAGGATTTAATAGAATGAAGACAACTTTTATTAATATCTTTTTAAGTTTTGATCAATGATTTTCATAAATTAAATTCAGTAATACGAAAAGAATAGGACTCCATCTTGAATAGGACGTCATCACCATGGCAACCTAGAATTATTACCTATCATGTGATATCACTGAATTAATGACGTATAATAGGGTTTAATAGAAGGATGAGAACTAATATCTTTTTAAGTTTTGATCAATGATTTTCATAAATTAAATTCAGTAATGCGAAAAGAATAGGACTTCATCTTAAATAGGACGTCATCACCATGGCAACCTAGAATTATTACCTATCATGTGATATCATTGAATTAATGACGTATAATAGGGTTTAATAGAATGAAGACAACTAATATCTTTTAAAGTTTTGATCAATGATTTTCATAAATTAAATTCAGTAATGCGAAAAGAATAGGACTTCATCTTAAATAGGACGTCATCACCGTGGCAACCTAGAATTATTACCTATCATGTGATATCATTGAATTAATGACGTATAATAGGGTTTAATAGAATGAAGACAACTTTTATTAATATATTTTAAAGTTTTGATCAATGATTTTCATAAAATTTGAAACGACTCGACAAAATTCTGGAAGGATTCTATATATTAAATCTCAAGCCATTCGGTTGGTCAGTTTTTGCGCTATTATCTGCGGACAGACGAACTAGACGACGATTATAGGTGCTACGTATTTACACAATTACGAACGCACCTATGACGTCAGCGTTACGCAAACACACGTTTTTCTTTTATAATATAGATAGGATAGATAATGATAGGATAGATGCTTTAAATATACATTTTGATGAAATGTATATTTAAAGCACTTATAAATGAAACAAAAATTATACATTTTTACTTAACGGAATACGTATAGCCTGAGGAAACTATTGTAATCATGATAAGCAATCGATTACGGAAATATTAACAAATATTTTGATTTTCAGATTCTGAATCCGTTTTCCCTATTTTTACAACGATGCCCTATGTATGTAGGTATGTATGGGTGTATGTTGGTAATTTTTTACGTTTTCTGGTAGCTACATAGCTTGATTTTGATGTTTTTTCCGATGATGTTGGTATATATGTATGTAAGTGAGTGAACACGATATCGCGTAAACTATGCTTTCGACAGGATTCTCGTTTGGTGAATAAGTTCCAAATCACAATCGCAAGACATTTATTCATTTTAGTAGAAATCGGACAACGAGTTTGGCATTTAAATCATTTTAAGGGAACAGGGAACCTTCAACCTCATACAGTGAAAACTCCCTGTGCGACCACCTCCCTGAACGATCATTTTTTCATGGAACGAAATTTATTCCCATAGGCTCAATACTAGTTTTACCTCTATTCAGAGACCACCCCAGTTGAACTCCCTCCATGAGCGACCCATTTCTTTGAAGAAAATGAAACAAATTCCGTTTTTTCCTGGTCGCTTGAAGAAGGTTTTATTGGAATAATAATTCCAGAGAGCGCATTATTCATCAAACTTCTAAACTAAGTTTAGAATATTTATTTATTCCGGTAACTTTTGAGTGTTTAAACCCCTTTATGCCTGTTTAGGCAATGAATTTAACTCTGATGACAAATTAAAAATGACGGTCAACAAACTCCCCTGCCCTATTCTGTCAGGAAACTCTCATGAAATAGATAAATTAATGAAATCATCATTATTTGTTTCGTCCAAAAAAATTGCATTTATTTACTGCACTTCGAAAGGACATGGAAATAAAAATTATAGAAGATAAAACAGTAAAATCATAGCAAACGTCAATGTATTCATTTTTTAAACTTTGCAGTAATTAACTTATGTAATTAAATTTTGTTGTGATACTTAAATTTTCTTATTTTTTCCTAATGTGAAAAATAAATTTTAGTAACATTAATTGTTACCTTTTTTCGACAATTAAAATCTAGATTCAAACATGACCTCCATTAAGAGACCACCTCTCGGAGCTATCCATTTTTATTGGAACGGAACGTGATCGCTTTAGGGAGGTTTTACTGTATTTTATTTTTTTTAAATTTCACTTTAAATACTATTTATGGGCACACTACAAATATTATGGCATTTATTTATCACGAAATAAATTTTAAAAAAAATGAGAAAAATAAGGAATTTTCTTGAATAGTTTAATGATTATGAAGAACTTTACAAAATGCCCCATGTGCATTCCATATCAATTAATATCCTTAATATTTTGTTATAGTTGTTTGTCATTATGTATGTCATAAAACTGAACATCGTTTATTTAAACTATATATAATTGGAAAAGTTAAAGGTAGTTAACTGCAGAAATAGGATGCTAAAGTCCAGAATATCTCATAAAATTGAGAAAATATTTCTTTTCTTACCTTTATATTCAAATATATAAAGTTCGATGAACGATTTTATCTATACTAATAATATTATAAAGAGGTAAAAATTGTTTATTTGTAGGAGATAAGCTCTGGAACTACCGAACCGATTCCAAAAGCAATGGTATCAAAATGATGGTGTTTGTCCAACTTAGAACATAGGCTATATTTTATGTCCGTGCCACTGGCCAAAAGGGGTGCAGGAGCAGAAAACGTTCTAAAAATGCGATTTTTGTGCTACTGAAGGGCCTAGAAAAATGAAATTTGGAATAGTAGTTATTTATAAGGTACTAATGATCTCTAAGGACCTTTCTTAAAAAAAATCGAAATTAAAAAGGGATGAAAATGTGCGAAAAGCGTTCTGAAAAAGTTCTAAATGGCGATTTTTATGCAATTGCAAGAAGTACCAAACCGATTTAAAAAATAATGGTGTCAAAATGATGGTGACAACCCTTGATCCAACATAGGCTACATTGTATGTCGGTGCCACTACCTCTAAAGGGATTGCAGGAGCAAAAAACGTTCGAAATTGCGATTTTTGTGTTACTGAAGTGTCCAGATACATGGAATTTGACATGGTAGTTACTTATTAGATATAAATGATCTCCAAGAACATTTCTTAAAAAAAATCGAAATTTAAAAGGGGTGAAAATGCGCAAAAAGCATTCTAAAAAACGTTCTAAATGGCGATTTTTACGCAATCTCAAGAAGTACCAAACCGATTTCAAAATAATGGTGTCAAAATGATGGTGACAACTCTTGCTCCAATATAGGCTACATTTTATGTCGGTGCCTCTACCTCTAAAGAGGGTGCAGGAGCAAAAAACGTTCGAAATTGCGATTTTTGTGTTACTGAAGGTCCCAGATACATGGAATTTGGAATGGTAGTTACTTATAAGATATAAATGATCTCTAAGAACATTTCTTAAAAAAAATCAAAATAAAAAAGGGGTGAAAATGCCCGAACAGAGTTCTAAAAAACGTTCTAAATGGCGAATTCTACGCAATCTCGAGAAGTACCAAACCGATTTAAAAAATAATGGTGTCAAAATGATGGTCACAACTCTTGCTCCAATATAGGCTACATTTTATGTCGGTGCCACTACCCCTAAAGGGCGTGCAGCAGCAAAAAACTTTTCGAAATTGCGATTTTTGTGTTACTGAAGGGCCCAGATACATGGAATTTGGAATGGTAGTTACTTATAAGATATAAATGATCTCCAAGAACATTTCTTAAAAAAATCGAAATTTAAAAGGGGTGAAAATACGCAAAAAGAGTTCTAAAAAACGTTTTAAATGGCGATTTCTACGCAATCTCATAAAGTACCCAACCTATTTCAAAACTAATGGTTGGAAATTGATGATGACAGCCCTTGTTCCAACATAGGCTATATTTCATGTGGGTGTAAATACCACCTAGGGGTTGCAGAAGCAAAAAACGTTCTGAATTGCGATTTTTTGTGTTACTGAAGGGCCTAGAATCCTGAAATTAGGTAGGGCAGTTATTTATTAGATACAATTGATCTCTAAGAATATTTCCTCAAAAATCGCAATTTAAAAGAGGTGAAAATGAGCGAAAAGCGTTCTAAAAAACTTTCTAAATTGCGATTTCTACGCAATCTCAGGAAGTACCGAACCGATTTAAAAAATAATGGTGTGAAAACGATGGTGACAGCCATCGCTCCAACATAGGCTGTATTTCATGTCGGCGCCACTAACCCGAAGGGGGTGAAGGAGCAAAAAACGATCTAAATTGCGTTTTTTGTAATACTTCAGGGGCTAGCAACTTGAAACTAGGCATGATAGTTACTTATAATATATAAATGATCTCTAAGAACATTTCCTAAATAATTCGAAATTTAAAAGGGGTGAAAATGGACGAAAAACGGTCTAAAAAACGTTCTAAATTGCGATTTCTACGCAATATCAGAAAATACCCAACCGATTTCAAAAGTAATGGTTGGAAATTGATGATGACAGCCCTTGCTCCAATATAGGATCTATTTCATGTCGGCGTCACTACCACCTTGCGGTTGCATTTTAAAAAACGTTCTAAATTGTCATTTTAGTGATACTGAAGTGGCTAGCAACTTGAAATTTGGCATGGTAATTACTTATGAGATGTAAATACACTCTGAGAAGAGTTCCTTAAAATTTTGAAATTTAAAAAGGGTGAAAATGAACGAAAAGCGTTCTACAAACGTTCTAAATAGCGATTTCTACGCAATCTCTGGAAATATAAACCGATTTTAGAAGTAATGGTATCAAATTGATGGTGACAGCCCCCGCTCCAACATACCCTATATTTTACGTTGTTGTCACTACCACCTGGGATTTACAGGAGCAAAAAATGTTCTAAATTGCGTTTTTCGTGTTACTGAGGGTGTCTAACATTTTAAATTTGGCATGGTAATTATTTCAAAGATGCAAATGCTTTCTAAGAATTTTCGAAAGAAAATTCCAAATTTAAAAGGATGAAATGAACGAGAAGCTCTCTATAAGAGTTCTAAATTACGATTTCTATGCAATCATATGAAATACGAAACCAATTTCAAACATAATGGTTGCAAATTGATGGTGATAGAGCCTGCTCAAACATAAGCTATATTTTATGTTGAGGGTTGCAGGAGAAAAAACTTTCTAAATTGCGATTTCTGCGGTACTGAAGAGGCTAGAAACTTTAAATATAGCACGATAGTTACTTATAAAATATAAATGTCCTCTGAGAACAGTCGACAATAAATTCAAAATTAAAAAGGGATGAAGCGAAGGGAAGGAGCGAAAAGCCTTCTAAAAGAGTCCTAAATTACGATTTCTATGCAATATAAGGAAATAATAAACCGATTACAGAAGTTATTGGTTGCGAATCAAGCGTGATAGTCCCTGATCCTACACGGGCTGTATTTTATGCCGGTGTCACCACCACCTGGTTGGCAGGATCAACAAGAAAGCCTTTAAAAGCATCTAAATTCCGTTTTCTATAGAATATTAGGAAATACCAACCGATTTCAAGGTTAATGTTGGCAAATGAATGGTGACAGTCTCTGTTTCAACATTTTTCGAGACATTCTATTTCAACTCTGTTTCGGCATTTTATGTTGGTGCCACTAACACCAGAGAGGTGGTAGACTGTTAGACAAGGAGCTTGTAAATTAACCATCATGTCTAGAAGACATGATGGTTAATTTTAAGATGTAAATGTGTTAAGATAGTTTCTAAAAAATTCAAAACTTCAAATGAATGCTGAAATGAGCGTATGAAATGAGAATAACAGTCTCAAAATACTTTCTAAATTATCATTTAATTGGAATTAGTTTTAGTTTTTCTTATGAATTAAAATCTCATTTCTGTCTATTGCATTTTTATAATGAAGTTTAGTCAAACTGTGGCTTAATTTGTAATTTTTGGATTATTTCAAAAAGTGTTCATCTAATAAAAAATAGTCATGAAAATATCGTTTGTCATATTTCAACTATTACGCGAGCAAAGCCGCAGGGTTTGCTAGTTTGTATATATAAAACAAACTTGCACAAAATATATTGGGGATTTTAATTGGTACGGAATGAGCATGGTTCATTTTGAAAAGTTCTTCATAACATCATAACGCTTAACATTTATATATATATTGCGCTATCGTACATGACACAGAAATCGCGATTATTTGTTAATTGTTTAATGGCAACGCGCGAATGAAAAGCATCTCATTGGTTATTGAACAGCATTTAATGCATCTCATACCTATAAGGAAGGGGCTGTTCTGTCGCCAAATGTCGCCAAGTTTGTCGCCAACTTGGCGATATATCGCCAAATTTGATGACCAAAATTTTCCGCCTAAAGTGACGCCAACTTTGTGATATCTCTAATATTTCGTCACATTCCCGTAGACTTTCTTCGTAGACCAATAGGGTTTACTTGCTTACAGATAATCAACAAATTGAGATATTTTAATGCAACAAAAACTAATATTAGCTTAAGGGATTATATTAATTATATTTAAGGGAGTCCAAGTAAATTAAATTATGAATAAAAGTAAAATGATACAATGCTTCGTATGCTTTCCCAAACATAAATTTTAAGTGAGACCAAACTGGTTGCCAAGGGCAGCTAGTATAAAAAAAAAATTCTTATTTTTCTCCAAAAGCAATCTATTTTTAAATTTCTTGTGTGGTAAATAAATGTCATGATGCATATAGTGTGCCCTTGAGCAGTATTTAAAGTGAAATTAAAATGAATTTGAAAGTTTCTTGTCCCCTTATACCATTTTTCAACCATCTTGTGACCAATGAAGATAAGAAAGTATTTTCTTTTTTTAATTCAATTATTCAATTAAACATTGTTATTGTTCATACTCATCTTATATTGATACAACAATCACGTTTCACTTGAACGTGATTTAATTTACTAAATCTTTCCCCCCCCCCCCGCCCCATTAAAAAGAAAAGAGAAATAATCCGAGTTTTGTTTATCAAATAAAAGCATAAGGAAATTTAAGTGTTGAATGTTGTTGAGAAACAATGGCGACATATCTATATCTAAAACAACTTAAAACTCCTATTAGCATATCTGTGTAAATTCAATTTAGATATTTATTGAAATAAACATTTGACATTGAAAAAAACACTTATATCATTTATTGACTTTGACTAAGCTATAATTATTTGGAAACAAGTTGTTCCGTTTAAAGCCGTCATTTGTGAACCTTTGGAAATAAGGAAACAAGAAATTTGTAAAGATAATGTTTCCTTTTTCATTCCTGAAATCTGCCTTTCTGTTTTGAAAGAACTATGAAATTTCCATGTTTGTTCCAGGCCTTCATTCTTCTTTTTCACTTTGAATAACATATGGCGCCACTGAGTTGTTTTTAAGGATTTTGAAAGTTTCCTTAGAACTTTTCACAGTTTGAATTTAATTTTTAAGATGTAGCATATAGATTATTTCTTGCCGATTTGTGTTTCAGAAAATTTTACTCCTGATGATGGTTTTAAAGATTAAACCGAAACGTTGAGATTTATTTTATTCATGTGTTTATTTTATACCATCATTTAATTTATGAATAAAGGGTACGTTGGATAGCAACACCTATTTTGTTTAGTATTAGTACAACGTAAAGTCCTTAATTATCAGGGCCGAAACTAGCCTTTTTTGCACCCGGGGCAAGCATGGATTTTATCGCCCCTTCCCCCTTCTTCCGCAAAGTATATTTATTTATAAAGAGAATTTTACTAATTTTCTAATAGCCGACTTATTTTAAAATTTAAAATATGTAATACTGAACTACGTAAAATACAATAGCGGATCCAAGGGGTGGTCATGGGGGTCATGACTCCCCTCTGAACACCAACAAAAATATTCTAAAGATCATTTTTAAAACGAAATATACACTTATAGTCCCGATTATCCGAGTCATGCTTAACCGTGTCTGCTTAACAGAGTTTCCGCTTTCACCGAGTTATTTTCTTCTGATGGAGTGATGATTTCCATTATTATGAAACAGCCATTGTAAATGAAGTGTTAGGTGAAGATGAAAGAGAAGTCGTAAAAAGTTAGAACTCTGATTTTCTGGTCAGAATGGGAAGAAAAAAAAATGGCCATAATTTTTTTTTCAAAAAAAATTATCAATTAAAAATGCTCTTTCATCTTCACCTAACACTTCATTTATAATGGCTGTTTCATAATAATGGAAGCCATCAGTCTATCAGAAGAAAATGATCCATTCCAAAGGTATAATCCTTCATTTGGCGCCCCTTCGTTCTGGCGCCTCTGCCCCCCCTTAGTTTCGGCCCTGTTAATTATTATAATTATTAAACATGTCTTACTTTCAGTACGTGTGGAATGAAAATTCATTGAAAATTGCATTAGAACTTTAGAAAAAAAAATGAACTCTATGAATGAAAGTGACGTTCTCTTGACAATTAGTACAGATAAAATAGTCCTTTTTTGAGACAACTGTTGTCCATTCACCAAAATTTTGGATGAACTTTGTTTTGGCACTCGAGAGGAAGATCCGATGAGTCCGCAAAAAATAAAGTTGTTTTACCATATTTTGGAGGTAAAAGGGGGCATTTTTAACCTAGGGAGGGGCGAAAAAATTTGAAGTAGGTCAAGTGGGGTACACTGTATATTGTATTTTTAAATCCTGAATCGAATGACATAATCCGAAAATCGATATGATCCTTTGTTACAGACCGGGAGCAAGCAGTGCAGACAGTCACTTAATCGAGTTCACGGATCAAAATCTAGGATTAGTTAAATCTTGATTCGCATATTAAAACGCAATCGGACTGCCAAGTTATATGTTGGTGGAAAACTCGATTTTAGCGACTGACTCGTAGGTTTGCTATTGTGTTTTCATGCTCCCAGTCCTCCCATGTTTTCATACCTTTGGGTGACTGTCATAATTAATACTGTTAAAGTGAGAATTTGAACCGAAGCTCCCGAAGAAAGCAGAAAAACCAGTCAGCGAAGGGAAAAAAAGTCTTTTTCACGTGATCAAAATCGCTTATGATTCAATAGGTAATTTATTTATCAAAAAATGGAAAACACAGTTCGATTCCAAATCTCTACCATAGTCAGGCCTTCCAATTTTATATCTTTCCGTTAAAAAATGAATTTGTAAATGTGTCAAAACGTTTTGCACTTATTGAGCAGAGCAGTTGAGCAGCCATAAGCTAAGTATAGACATTTTTCTTAATAAGATAATATAGAGTTTTTCTAAATCTCTATGAATAACTGGTAGACAAAATTACTTTCTTCTGTCAGTGGGTTCAACAAATATTTTATAAATTCGTTAAAGTATGAAAGTCATATTCTAAAAGTAGGGTGTACTCCCTCCTAACTGTTCTTAAAATGAAAAATCATTAATCTGATAGAAAAATGAAGGAGGGAGGGGGGGGGGGGGGGTAGGGAAATTGAAAAATTGTTGGCCCACCTAAATGTGATAAACTATAGCCGCTTGTGATTTTTTTGTTGACTTTTTCTGTTTAAAAAAAAAATAACTATTTCTGATACCTGTATTAGCAGGGCTCAATAAATCAAGGTCTTAGGAAAGAGAGTAGGTCCTATTTTTTTATGAACAAAAAACTTTGAGGGGTGTGTGACTGTGTGAGCATTTTTGGATATTTTTAACCTGTTATCAATCATCAACAAATCGCTTATCTTAGCATACTCTCAACTAGTAACTAAGATAATTATAGTGAATTTTTATTTATTTATGGTTATCATTTAAAGAAAGGCCAAAGTTACACAGCTGGTCTATGAAAAGATTAAGTATTTCACTTGTTCACAATATACAAGTGAAACAATACATGCATATTTCAATACATGCATATATTCCGAAAATGCATTATTCAGGAGATGATTATTTTGTATTTAGTATTCTGACACTAGATGCCAGCACATGGCACTTATAAAACTCCATAAATAAATTGTTTAGGAAAAAGAAAGATCATATTTATAGAATATATATCTATAAGATTAAATACTTCCCTTGTTTATAATGCATATATAATTATTCAGACGATTAAATAACATTTATTATTTCACCTGGTATTCTTGCAAGTTTTCCGTCAACAAAAAATACGCGGTCAAATGTACGAAATATCGAAGATCGAAATTAGCTTCAGACTTGCATGCGCGTCGAAGATGCGCGTCAAAGTTCATTTTCTCGCCAAAACCCTTGGCTACAGAGCTTGGCGTCAAAAGCGCTGGGACATTGAGTGATTGTGAATTTGCAGCTGGGCGCCAGTATGTATATATTGTTATATATGCATATTTATATGCATACATATATGTAAATATACATATATATACATACACATATATTGTACATTATATATTGTACATTATTATACATACATGTATATGTACATCTATATGTATATACAAAACTGGCGCCCGGCTAACCGAAAAGCACCTAATTTTTTGCAATAGATTTTGAAAATCACAGCAACATGATTTTGTGTGAAAACAGGAAAATACTGTCTGGTAAGTTAATAATTTAAAAAAAGAGCTTTTTTATTTGACTCGAATGTTTGCTCTAGGTCAGGGTTGGCGAACCTTTTTATAACCGCGTGCCAATTTGTTTTCGGAAATATTTTACAGGATCTTGACGTGCCAACAGATTTAGTAGATTGAAAAAATCCTGAAAAGAAAAACTTCAAATAATAACATTAAGATTTAAAAAAAAAAAAAAAAAAAAAAAAAAAAAAAAAAAAAAAAAAGGGTAACATACAGGTGAGTATTGCACTATAATAATCATAAAAAAAAATAAATTCTAGAAATTATTAAAAAATATATGTGATTAATTATGTTGTTGCATCTTGGAAGGAAAATAATTAATATTAGGTTCATATTTAATTAATTCCAATAGAATGCAAAGTAAACTGGATTTTATATTACAACTGCTTTTTACTTGATTTTTTGTATTATTCATTTTAGAAACTAATGACCTTGCAGACAAAGATAGATGGAGAAAATATTAAAAGATCAAATGCCTTAACACGATTCTTTAAATAGCTTTGAAATTAATTTCTAAGTTGAAATAATTTTATCGTTGGCATATTTACTAATGTGGTAGTTTACGGTATTTTAAAAAGCCGCAATTAAAATTCTTCAATTTCCAATGAATCAAATTTAGTCAAGATTAGATCATCTCTAGAGTTTATGTGTTTTGTATAGTATCACTGTATGTTGATTTAGAGTCACAAGCAACAACGTGCCAAAATTATTCTTTCGTGTGCCACTTTTGGCACGCTTGCCATAGGCTCACCATTCCTGCTCTAGGTCGTTAAAGTCCTCAAAGTCCAATATAATATCAGACGGCTTGCCACATAGTTGATTGTTGTACATTTTCGTTTATTAATGGAAATTGCTGAAAAAGATTTTTTAATTGTGTTACGCGTTTCCTCACTAAGCTAAATTTTACCGTAATAATAGAAATCTATAGATCATATGCATTTTGTAAATAAGTATTTACTTAGACATTGTCTTTCACCTTTTTAACTCTTTATGCCCCGACGGTACTTTAAAGTATCATTAAAATAACTTGTTATAAAATTAATTTAATATATCAATTAGTAGTAATACAGTTTAGAATGAATTAGAGAAACATTATTTTATCTTGTTCTAAAAGCGTTATTGGTTGCATATTTTTAAAAGTATGATTTATCTTGCCTTTGCATCTTTTCAGGTTTCTTGACGTTTCTTGACGTTGAAATATTCTTTTTTTGTTTTTGGTACGGGGGGGGGGGCGGTGCAGTTTCAGTTCGAAAATATTACTATATTTCTATTGTAAGAACATTATATTTGTACATTTCCTACTTCTGCAAAATACTAAAAAAATTATTTTAAATCAAAGATTTGAGTGAATTTATAAATATTGCACAAATTCAAATTTAATTAATTTTAATTGGCAAAATCTTTCTAAAATTTATTAAATGATTGTGTAAATCTTCTAATGTAGTTTCAAAAATTCACGAAGAATGCTTTAGAAGATGAAATTTTCATGAATACATAATCTGGGACATAAAGGGTTAAACGGGAAAGTTTTGTTACAGTATTCTGAATGTGATGGAAAGTGTTTCATAGTCTGTGCTTGACGCATGATTTATATTTCTTGTTTGTTTATTCGTAATTAGGACCAGCATCCAAAATGACTCTGCTTTCACTATGGATGAAAGGTTTGACTCCAGAGATGGTGAAGATAGCGGAAAAAGAATTAGGAGAGACCGAAGATGTTCGAACACAAGCTATCAAGGATTTGAGACGCCTTATCAATGGTAAGTTAATTTATGAAAAATCTACTTTAAGCATTTTTTTTCTTTAAATCTAAATGTTTTGATTGAGATACTCATTTCTCTAACTTTTTAGCAGCATATACAGCGGATTTTAAGTAGATTTCGTATAAAATACTACCTATTAATCTCCCTTATGTTGGAATTTCTGAAATTTTTTGAATCTACACCGATCAGAACCCTCCTAGAACCCAAAAACCACCCTCAGTAAAAAATTATGTATATATATATATAATTTTTGTTAATGAAGTTAATTACGAAGTAATTATGAAGTTAATACGATAACTTCCATAATTCTGAACCACAATTCCATAATTCCACAATTCTACCAAACTGATACATAAAATCAAGGGGTAGAAAATCTCGGTCAAGTTCGTTAATGAGCAAAATCGGATCAAGCGGGTGGAAATAGAAAGGGGTTTTGTGAAAACCGAAAAAACCCCATAACTTCTTAATTACAATACATATCGAATCAGTTTAAAGTTATTATTACTTCTAAAAAAAGGGCCAAACATTTATGTATGATAGATTTTTGATAAAATAAAAGGGCTCAAGGGACGAAAAAAATAGAGTTTTGGGAAGAAAAAAATTCATAACTTCGTCAATTCTCAAGATGTCAAATCCAATTAAATTTATTATAAAACTTCTTAATATTATCTACAACTTTTATTTTGACAAGTTTTTGATAGGACCAATTCGTACCGCGAAAATAAATAAATAAATAAATAAAATAAAATAAAAATAAAAAAAATAAAATAAAAACGAAAACAAAAAGGCGGGGGGGTGGGGGGGGGCAGGGGGCTGAAGAAGAAAGAAATCCATAACTTCGTCAATTCACAAGATATAAAATCCGCACGAATTTATTATATATCTTCTTGATATTATCTGAAATTTTTATATTGACAAGTTTCTGATAGGACCAATTCTTACTGTAAAAACAAATTGAAACTACCTAGCGGTTGAAGATAAAATCATCGTATTATGGGTGTACTCAAATCCAAACTGCTCATTTTTAAATTGATTTTTGCTCTCAAACGCATCCAATTGGTAGGTTTTCTTATTCAGAAACTATATAATGTACCGTAATGGTCGATTTTGTGAGAGAGGCGGAATATATTTCAAAAAATGATGTCAAAGTGGGCATTTTGAACCGAATTTCCCGAAGCGATTGTGTTGGAAACGAAAAATATTGTCCTACTGAGAAAATACTAAGTTTATAAATCAAGTTCTAATTAACTGGGCGAAAAATAAAAAAACAGGTCGCTTATATAAATCTCTTCAAAAATCACGACAGCAAGTTTCATGTTTTTTTCTTTTAAAAATGATTCTGAAAATGTGTCAGAAAATTTCAAGTTGTTGAGCATGGAAAAGAATTTTTTGAATACCGCCTTAACATAATTCTGATAAAACCAGTTCGTGTAGAAAAATGAAATTAAAAACTTGTCAAAAGCGGGAAGATAAAATTGTTAAAGTGGGTTTATCTCTAACCATGATTTAATTTTTCTTGTTGAAATTAGTACTTAAATTCGAAATCTACCTGTGCCTGTAGGCCGAGCCGACAGGGATTTTTTTTTTTCGAATTTGAATTCCAAGAGAACGCATTTTTTTTAATTATTCGTAATTCGAATTAATTAAAGCTTCCTTATTAAGCAAAATTAAGGAAGTAGGCTACAATGAACAATAGAAACGAATAACGACTTACAGAGGTTCATGTTTTATATATATGTATTACGAAAATTAAATTTCCGCGCTTTTTTAAATTTATTCCATAAAAAAATCCCTTCTAAATTTATTCTACAATCCTAGTTCATTAAATTATTTCTATTTCAAACAATATTCCATTCATTCCGTTTACTTAGTTTAATTTCGATTTAAAAAGGTGTATTTTAATATTTATTTCCTTTCAAAATCTTTCTAAAGAAACATTTTCCCATAATCATTTTTTTCAAGACCTTTTTATTTCTCAAACTTAAATTGCTGATATTTATTCTATTAATGTTATCTGTTTTATACCATTTTCTTTTTTCTTATTTTGTTCCAAAGGTCAATTTCGCGCCCTTTCTCGTAAACTTCGTAGGTGTCCTAATTTCTTACGCGGCTAGACCAGACAGGCGCGGATCCAGGAGGGGGGGGGGGGGGGCGATCGGGGCGATCGCCCCCCCCTCCCAAAAAAAATATAAATCAACCGATTGTCGCGAATTTCGACAAATGGTCGCCGAAAAAAATCAATTTCGTCAATCGTTCGCAGGTCAAAGGGTCGCAAAAGAAACGCGAATTTCGTCAAAGGATCGCACAAAAAACGCCAATTTCGTCAAAGGATCGCGAGAAAACGTAAATTTCGTCAAAGGATCGCAAAAAAAACTCGAATTTCGTCAAAGAATTTCTGAAAAACGCTAATTTCGCAAAAGAATCGCGAAAAAAATACGCGAATTTCGACAAAGAATGGCTGAAAAAATGCGAATTTCGTCAAACGGCCACGAAAAAAAAAACACAATTATAGCACCGGGAGGAGATTCCCGTAGGCGCGCATCCACGGGGAGAGGGGTTCGATCGAGGCAGAGAAGGGAAGAACAAATTTACCAAGTTGGTTTTTAAGAAATCAATACACCATACGCATTTTAGCTTTTAACTGACTAGGATTAGAACATAATCCTTTTCTTTCGTTCATCAAATACCCCTTGAAATTTACCAATGTGGGTGGCAATAACAGTATACTTTTTACACGTGGTTTTCTTCAGAAAACATTAAGATGCTTGAATTTTTCAAAGGACCTTTCTTTTTCTTGTTTCTTTCTTTCTTTGGAAATTGCTATGAATCCCATTCTTTTCTCAAACAATAAAGCATTCCTCAAAAATATCGTTATACAGAAATTAGAATTGCAACTTCTTTGAAAGAACGGAAAAGTTTCAACACTTTAAAGGAATCCGCATAACGTTGTCAATTTCTGTTGTAGAGATTAAACAAAAAAGGTACACGAAGTGACATCGTCCCCCACCTCAACCCATTAGTGTAAAAAATTCATGCGCCATATGCCTTTTGACAAGACATAATCCTATTTTGTTCACTAATTGCCGAAACGTCAGTGAGTTTTACCATTCACACCGTTTGCTTTTCGTTTGCTTGTCTGTTCCGCGAAAACTGCCGTTAAAAGCGTTGGATTTATATATCTTGGGGGGGGGGGCGACCGCCCCGATCGATCCCCCTGTGGATGCGCGCCTAGGGGAATCTTTTCTTGGTGCTAATTGTGCGTTTTTCCGAGGCCCTTTGACGAAATTCGCGTATTTTTCGTGATTCTTTGACGAAATTTGCATTTTTTCCGAGAACTGTTGACGAAATTCGCATTTTTTGTGCGATTCTTTCGCGAAATTAGCGTTTTTTCTGCGATCCTTTGGCAAAATTAGCGTTTTTTTCTGCGATCCTTTGGCAAAATTCGTGTATTTTTCTGCGATCCTTTGACGAAATTCGCTTTTTTTTCTGCAGTCCATTGACTAAATTCGCATTTTTTCTGCGACCCCTTGACGAAATTCGCTTTTATTTCTGCGATACTTTGAGGAAATTCCGTGTTTTTTTCTGCGAACCTTTGACGAAATTCGCGTTTTTTCTGCGATCCTTTGACGAAATTCGGGTTTTTTTTCGTGGTCCTTTGACGATATGCCCGATCTTTTGGCAAAATTCACGTTTTTTCCGCACTTCTTTAATGAAATTCACGTTTTTGCGCGATCTTTTGACGAAATTCCGCTTTTTGCACGATCTTTTGACGAAATCCCCGTAATTTTGCGTGATGTTTTGACCTGCGAACGATTGAGGGGGGCGATCTCTCCCTTCCTTGGATCCGCGCCTGTGATTAGGTATACACACCACTTAGATGACACATTTTGACTTTCAAGTATGTTAAGGGCCCTTCAGATTTCTGAAGGGGATCCTTTTTCAGAGATTTCCTCTTTCAGAAATCTGATATTAAAAAATGGATGGGATGGTTATGTTTTTCAGCTTTCGATAATTAGTTCTTATGTATTTTTTAGTGCTGAATCCAAAAATGACCTTCATTTTTTACACACCATCACGTCAGGATTTTTCACAAATCACAAATTTTTAAAAAGTCGAAATATTGCGAAAATCTGCTACTATAAAATAGACGTAACTTTATTTCATAATAATTTATTCATTTTTTTTCTTATACTATGGATTTTTACAGTTAACCCTTTTCGTCGCGGTGTCCTTAAAAAAGGACACCTAATTTTAATTCCAAAACTGACAAATGGGGCCAAGAATATTTAACTAAAATTTTCCTATTATAATGTACATGTAAATAAGCAAGTTCGTATTTTCTAATAAATTCGTTTATAAATTGTGGTGTCAGTCCATTATTTCACCAGTTTATAAACACAATCACTCCGCGCCGGTAAGGGTTAAACATGTAAAATTTTGTGTATTTAAAATCCTTGTAATTTTATTCCATGCGTAAAAGTTTTTTTGAACTGCTCATGCTCTGCTTCGTGCTTTTCTTTTAATCTTCTCTATGGGGTTCATCTCGGTATCCTCTTTTATTTTGGCAGTTGATAAGGCTGGGAAATTTGTCGCAGATGTATTTAACATTTACCTTCTTTTGTTAAGGCTTTGCAAATTGCTTTGAGGGATTTTCGCTATTTTTTACTTTTTAACTTTGAAACTTACGATTTGCGAAAATCGTGACGTGGTGGTTAAAAATGAAGATCATTTTCGGATTCAGTGCTAAAAAATACATCAAAATCAATTATCAAATGTTAAAAAACACAATTACTGCAGGCTTGTGTTATTAACGTTGTTCACTATAACTGAAAGAACAAAAAATAAGATACATTATTACCATAGTACAAGAGTACAAGAGTAAAAAGAAAAAGAAAAAAAAAGGCATTTAATAAATAAATTTGTTATAACGATTTTAATTTTATGACCTAATAAGTAATAATAAACGATATTTTGAGGAGAGGGCGGGATTATATAATAAGAGTGTTGGATAACCGAGTGTTTCGGTTAATCGGATGCCAGATAATCGAGAGTCTGTAATATTTTTAAATCGCATTAATTATTTCATATTCATTTAATAATTAACTGCAAGGAAGGATTTGAGCAACAGAAATTATGACTACGTTGATTACATGTCACTCGGTATCGTCCTCCCCCCCCCCCCCCCCAAAAAAAAAAAAAAAAAACGATTCTCTGGATCCGCCCCTGGGCTAGACTATAGTTATTTTCTGCTTCAAGGCTATGATTGGCTGTTCCTCGCATCTGCATTAGCGTAGAAAACTTTCCGCGTCCCACTATTGAACCTGAAACATGAGCGCGGAGCTCAGATTTTGTCGTCTGATTTGTTGTCCAAACAAAATATTATTATTTGCTGTGAGGAAGGGATCCATCAAAGTTATTATGTGATTTCAACATCTTTATAAATGTCCCCAAGTACGAAGACTAGCTGTTATTTTAACAGTGAAAGTGTCCAACTAAAGTTTCAACAGTGGAGGATGTTCATCTATGTTAATATCTAATATAATTGATATAATTGATATCTAATAAAGTGTTTTCAACGAATTATGTGTTCTTTTCTGCAGAAATCCTAATGCTTTTCGAATTCTTATCGATACGAACATTCGACTGAAATCAGCTGTTGTAAAAATTCCTATATTTCAACCGGCATCAACCTACTAAATAAATAATGGTATTCTGTTGATGAAATTCCTTGAATTTATAGTCCAAGAACCGACAGCACAAAAACCTATGTTATCAAGCAGAAGAAAAAAAAACTTTATATTTTATGGGAGAGTAGAAGTAGGGGAATCTAATGATCCATGTCTGCCCGAAAAGAAGTGGTGCATAAGCCAAAAATTAATACCACCAGTGGTTGACACGTAGGTTTATCATTGTGTTTTCCTGCTCCCAGTCCTCCATGTTTTCATACTTTTGTTTGTAGAACAAACACGATGTTACCTACGAGTCAATCACTGGTGGTGTTAATTTTTAGCTTATGCACCACTTCACTTCCGGCAGACATGGATCATTAGATTCCCCTACTTCTACTCTCCCATAAAATATAAAGGTTTTTTCCTTGTGCTTAATAACATAGGTTTTTGTGCTGTCGGCTCTTGGACTATTAGGAATTATGCGTTGGTTGTGAGGAGTGTTCGAAGCAGTTACAAAGTGAATTAAGACCTCTTCTTCAATGTCGTCAGAATGATGAATAATCATAACATATATATATACATATAAATGAAAGAAAGAAAAGGAAAGAAAGAAGAAGAAAAATCATGCGTCAAGTATAGATTATCTAAAACAGTCAGAACTTATAGAGCGAGAACTTATAGACCGTAGGTTTACCATTGTGTTTTCCTGCTCCCAGTCCTCCATGTTTTCATACCTTATGGTGCAGGAAAACACAATGGTAAACCTACGAGTCAGCCGCAAAAATTGGGTTTTCAGGTGTTCCACAAAGATAGGACTTGGCAGACCGATTGCGTTTTAATATGCGAATCAAGATTTAACTAATCCTAGAATTTCATCCGTGAACTCGATGAGGTGATTGTCTGTGCTGCCGGCTTCTGGCCTATTAAACGGTGACTGATAAAGTCTAAGTAAATAATTTGGAAAATGCACAATACTTCCAGAAACCCATTTCAGCAGTTATCATCTATAGCCGGAAAAATATCCGAATTATTTTGTGCACCCTGGATAGGATCTATAGGTTTATATGTATACTACATATTATAAAAAAATTTAGTTCATTTAGTAGAAACACGTAACACATTTGATATCCCCCCTTCAGCAATTTCCTATCAATAGGCGAAAATGTACGCGAATTCTTTTGTGCAGTCCTGTGTATGATCTATAGAATTTATACTCACCAAGTAATATGCAAATAAAAAGAAAAGTGCCCGGTTAAACTGATGAAATTGAGCTCACAGGGTATTCAAACTGATTGTATGTTATACTCTTATTTCAAAGAATAATACCCCTCGAAAAATAAAGAAATCGACAAAAAAACAATTTTGCTAAATTAAAATGGGGGAGGGGAATTAGCTCCCCCATTTCAACCCTTTATACTTAACCAACGAACCTCCAAATCTAATAAGGGAAGCGCCGTATCAGAATAAACCGGTATATCACATTTGAAGCAACTCGCATAATTCTTCATGAAAAATCCATTTATCGAAATAAAGGGGAGGGGATTAGGCCCGACTCCACCATTATACTTAATCAATGAACCTCCAAATCTAATCAGGGAAGTGTCTTATCATAATAAACCGGTATACTAAATTTGAAGCAAATCGGATTATTCTGTATGAAAAACCCATTTATCTAAATTAAGGGGGGATTGGATTAGCCCACGTTCCCTCCTCTATACTTAACCAAGGAACACCAAAAACTAATCAGGGAAGCACCTTATCAGAATGAACCTATATCCAAAATTTGAAGCAAATCGGATGTTTCTATCAAGAGTTATCGCGTTACGTACATGCAGAATCTGCGGGCACATTAGCTCTCAGGCTTTGATAGCCTGTGAGCTAAAAAGTAGTTAAATTTAAAATGTAGACCACAAATGAAAACTCACTTATAGCAATTATTGTTCACAGACAGTAACCGAATTATTCTGTATGTTCCTTTAAAATGGATGATAAATGCTATGCACGATCATATTCAATAGTAAGCATCTTATATTGTACCTCAGTGATGGTTCAGCTGGAAAATGCATAAAACAATTGCAAACATCCTTAAGTAATCCACTCTCATTACACGGTATAAATGCTTACCAATAATTTTGTGTCGCGCGATATATGATCTATAGCAGCGGTTCCCAACCTTTATTGGTATGCGACCCATCTTTAAGTAAATAAAATTTCGCGACTCACCTAATACGAGGGCGTATCCAATATCAATATGGGAATTTTGTATGACCTCTGTATAAGCTATCGCCTATCCTAGCCTATGAAAAAAACAAATTTTCGTACGAAGCATGCACTATCAACAAAAATAAGAATCGATAAACCTATTGTGTGTAAGTTGATCAATAATTAAAACAACAAATATAATGAAAAACACGTTTAATTATTATTCTTTCAGCGGTGTTTACCTATGAGGGCATTGGGCATCTACATGTCAGAGTTAAAATTAGTTAATTTTAACCTTAAGTCACTTTCTAGGCGCAGTTTATTTCTGTGCTTTTTTAACACTTTTCAACAAAGTTGAAAAGTGTTTATGCATTCGGTTTGTCTGGCCGTCTATCCACGCTCTAACTCCTGTAAATATACTCGGATTTTCATGAAATTGATAAAGGTTATTTAGGGTCACCAAACCATGCTTGGTATTGTATATGAAGTATGTAGGATTAATAGTTAAATTACAGGGGCACTCAAAATTATTCCATATATTATGGTATATGAGGAAAAATCGGTTGCAGAATATTTTAATGACATTACGCTATTTCAGATGAATTGAAACTGATATAAATCACTGAATTTCACGACGATCATGTTAGAACAGGGCATTCATGGCATTTTTTTACTCATTTACAGCAGTGTCTCTCAACCTGTGTGCCGCGGCACACCAGTGTGCGACGAGAGATTGTCAAATGTGCCGCGAGGGTTTTTGATAAATAATTAAAATTGCAGGATGTCGTATCAACGATACGACATATTCTATTTATCATGAGCTATCTTTCTTGTTCACGACTTTCCCCGTGCACCACTCCTCCCTTGTCCCCGCCCATCATATTTGGTCTTTCTTTTTACACCATGAGTTTTCCTTCAAGTTGGGGAGCACTCAATTTTCGATACGAATTAAAAAAAAATTAACACTGTGGAAATCTGAAATATCAAAAGGAAATTTTGAATGATTTCTGGGTGTCAACGAATCTCAGTCGAAAAACAAAATTTCAGACGAAATTATAAGCATCATTGACGAACTTCAAATCCCACTTTAAAGCTACTTTCCTTCCGTTTAAGTTGCCGAATATGAATGGTTAATGAACCCATTTGCAATTTCAAGACACAAAATTTGACAACAGACAAATTAAAGCTCATTGATTTGAGAAGCGATAAGTCTTACCGTCCAACATACTTCGAGTAAAATTTAGATGAGTTTTGGCTCTTTGTCAAAAATTTGTACCCTGCAATAAATTTGAAAGCTATTAAAAATCATCTGTCTTTTGGTTCTGTGAATTTAGGTTTTCAGCATTTACAGAAATCAAGTACAAAAAACGAGAAAGACTTAAAAGTTGACAATGAAATGCGAACTTTATTTTTGTATTATACAACTTTTAGAGGAAAGTAGAGTAATGTTGCTCACTTAAGGGAAAACATGAATAGCTCGTCAAATTTATACAAAAAAATCAATATTTTATTAACACATTATAAGTCCAAAGCATAAGGAATTATTTGCAATCAACTAATTTGCATAAAAGTTCTAGGATTTTTTTTTTAAATCGTTTTATATAATTAACCATATATTGAGCGGTAATGCCTTGACATGGTAGGGTAATGCCGCTCAAAATTTAAATGCAACATTTAAGTACGAGAAAAGTCACATATGTAGTTGTATGGGCTATTCACACCACAGCAGACTTTATGCGGCCACTTTCCCCATATTGTGCAGCAAAACCACATTTCGTTATCTCTCCCGAATTCTCCACAAAAACAGCAGATTTCTGTTTCCATACTTTTTTAAAATTCAGGTTTTTTGATTGTCATCACTTTTTTGAAATCGTAAAATTGGCCTTGTTTATTGACATAATAATTAAGGCGAAAACATGGGTAATTTTACCATTTCAAAAAAGTGGTGTCAATCAAGAAATTTAAATTTTAAAAAAGTGGCCCACTGGCAAAATTGCTTCGAATTTCACATAAGCGCCATTGCCTTTCATAGCCATGTTGGATTTTAATGCATTACAGTTACAGTTGGCGTAACAACGCATTACAAAAATAAATAAAAACATGAACGTACGGCTAAATGTATACATTTTGTAGGGGTAATGAGTGAATTAACATTTGAAAATAAAAATGTACACTTACCTTCATGTTAGATGTTGTAGAATTTTATAATAAAACAACTGCAAACTAATAACGTGAGGACACAAAAATACTTTCCTTCCGACTCGACGGTTACTATATCCTTAGTGGGAACTATGAAGTTCGCTAGGTGCCGGTACGATCGCACGTTTTCAATTCTATTCTGTTTAGAGATAGTGGAGTGAGCGGGATTACCCGCTGAACGGCATTACCCTACTTCCCCTACACCTTTTTTACATTCAGGTGTGCCGAAAATAATTTCAGATATTATTAGTGTACCGTTAACCAAAAAAGTTTGAGAAACACTGATTTACAGGGACATACAAAAAAGAAATCGGTTACAATACTGTCTTTGAGTAATAATTGCTGGAGTATACGGTTTAAAATTCGGTATGCGCTTTTAAATTTAATTAATTTTTTGTATGTTACTCATCATATATAAATTCTATACCTCATATACAGGGCTGCACAAAAGTATTCACGTACCATTCTCCTTATTAGAGGAAATTGCTGAAGAGAAATTTTCAACTGAAGTATATATATCTCTTAAGTGAACTAAATTTTGACAAGCATGTAGTTAGTAGATACAAATCTATATGTCCTATACAGGGCTGCTAAAAAAATCTGTTATTTTTCAGATTGTAGATGGGAATAGCTGATATTGGATTTTGAAATGTATTATGCGTTTCCATATGGTTGAATTAGACGTAATATTTTAATTTTTTAAATGGTGTAGTTTTGTTATATTATTCTGAATGTGTTGGAAAGTGTTTCATAACCTATATTTGAAGCATAATTTTTTTCTTTCTTGTTTTTTTTTTTTTTAAGCCTTGCAAAGTAGAAAAAGTACGTTCACACAATTATGTCATGTTAAACCTCATAAGGGACCTCAAAGCTGATTTAGATATTTCTGGATATTCTGCTTCTATGTTAACCTAGTAAGGAATTAAGGATTTTTCCAGGGTTGCCATAACGATTGCGCGACTACTGACATATCTCACAATGAGGTTGTAACATAATACCGACTGACTGTTTAACCCGTAAATGCCTGATTTTTCAAAAATCATTGTAATAATGTTTTTCGACTTTCATTTTTTAAATAAATCATGGGAAAAATACTTTAAAAAATCATATTTTGTTTTAAGTATGGTTTACGGCTAAAAAACAGTTTGTTACTAATCGGCAATACTGGTCTTTAATTGAAAAAAATAATTTTCCTTCATAAAATTCTATGATGTTAAACACACAAGAATTTTAGGAACTATAATAAGAAATAAATTTTACTTGCTCACTGCAGATCAAAATAGGGTAAAGTTTCGCAAGCTTCCAAACAAAACAAAAAGAACATGTAGCAACAATTGAAAAAATAAATCTATTTTTATTCTTGAACAGCACAAGTGTTGCCATCTACATGTTGAAAATCGATTTAATAATATTTTCAGAATGTATTTTATTGGCGATATTAGGCATTATAGCTTCAATATTATTATAATAGTATTTTAGAAGCCTAAATTGGGTATGTTGCGGAAAAGCAACAACCGGCATTTAAGGGTTAAGAAAACACTGTCTTCTCACGAAGTTTTAGCTTAAGCTAATAAGCTTTCGGTACTAAAATATTGTATTTGTTATATATTTTTAAACAGATGAAATAAGTTTTTGTGGCAAACCTCGACTGTTTCGTGACCCACCAAAACACCCGCCGTGACCCATAGGTCGGGAAGCGCTGATCTATAGAATTTATACACATCACATAGTATGCAAAAATTTAGTTAATCTGTAATCGAAATCTTTTGCGTGTCTCTGTAAATGAACTATAGTTGTTATGCACGTCGTATTCCGCAATAATCAGCTTGTAGGGCGACTGGATAATGCACATAAATTTCATTTTGTTTGAAAAAGTATAACATCATAATATTACGCGACAAACAAATTTCCCCTCGTAGACATTATGTAACCGAATTAATTTGTATGATCCTGTAAATGAATGATAAGTACTTTGAGCTCCACATTCTACAAGAAACATTTCAAGAGTAAAAGGTATTTATTAAAATAATAATAACAACAAAATTGTGTGTTACAGACCACGGTTGCAGCCTTGCCAACAGATAAGAGTGAGAAGTGCTAGGATTGGTAGGCTTGGTATAGTCCAGATAGCTCAGTAGTAAGGCATCGGTGCGTAATGTCAACGACCCTGGTTCGATCCTAGGGTTAGATACTTTTTCACTCTGATGGTTTTACGCCTTTTAAGCTAGTGAAAAAAAAATCAGAAATTGCTAATTTTCAAATTACTAAATTAAGGCGTGCGAAAATTTCTACAGAAAAATTTTCAAAAAATTCTATACAGTGAAACCTCCCTGTGCGACCACCTCCATTAAGCGACCACCTCCCTGAACTACCATTTTTTCATGGAACGAAATTTATTCCCATAAGCTCAATATTAATTTTACCTCCATTCAGAGACCATCCCAGTTGAACTCCCTCCATGAGCGACCCATTTCTTTGAAGAAAATGAAACAAATTCCGTTTGATCCTGGTCGCTTGAAGAAGATTTTATTAGAAAAATATATTATTCATCGAATTTCTAAACTAAGTTTAGAATTTTTTTTTTTATACCGTAACTTTTAAGTGTTTAAACCCCTTTGTGCCATTTTATTCAATGAATTTAACTCTGATGACAAATTAAGAATGACGGTCAATAAACTCCCCTGCCCTATTCTGTCTGGAAACTCTCAAAGAAATAAGATAAATTAATGAAATCATCATTGTTTGTTCAAAGAAAAGTTGCATTTATTTACTGAACTTCGAAAGTACTTGGAAATAAAAGCTATAAAGGATAAAACCGTCAAAGCAAACGTCAATGTATTCATTTTTTAAACTCTGCAGTAATTAACTTTTGTTTTTATACTTAAATTTTCATATTTTTTTCCTACTGTGAAAAATAAATTTTAGTAACATTAATTGTTATTACCCTTTTTTCAACAATTAAAATCGAGATTTAAACATGGCCTCCATTAAGCGACCACCTCTCGGAGCGACCCATTTTTATTGGAACGGAACGTGGTCGCTTTTGGGGATTTTACTGTATATAGGTTTATTCACTTTAATTTCTTCTATTTTTCATTGGAAGTTGAAATATACTGTAGAACACACTCCTTTTTTTTTTTTTCATTTACAGGGGAGAGAGATTTTCGACCTCGCATGGATGATGGCTTTCTTCTGCGTTTCTTGCGTTGCAAGAAATTCAACACCGAAAAAGCGTTTAACAGTTTAAGGAACTACTACACGTTCAAGGTGCGTTACTCCGGCCTCATTACAGACTTTAAACCTTCCCAAATCAAGCACATCCTCGAAATGAACATGATATATCCACTACCTTGGAGGTTACCAGATGGATCGGGAGCTGGAATCCTAAGGGTTGGTAAGTATTTATAAAGAAGTTGCCTATAAGCTAGCAAACCTTAAGCGGCATCAATTGGAAAATGGCTACTTTTGGCATACACTTATTAGCTGAAGGATTTTAATATACAGGGTGTCCAGTCCACATATAACCTGACCGACCTTTATTTTCGCAACCGTTGGTCCTAAATGCATACTTCCAATTACAAAAGTGGTCAAAATTATGTGCAGAGTTAAGATAAATAAAAATTTGAAGCGAAAAAACAATTTAGTGAAGAATTACAGAATCTAAATTTTTATATGAAACCCCGATCCTATAAGTTATATTCAGTAAAATTTTTCTGTTATACATTGACAAGTAAGGCAAAAAAAAGTCCCGTTATTCTACGATTAAAAGTTTCCGAGTAATAGCTGTTTGAAGTTGGGGCATATTTTTTGCTGCAAATTAGGAGTCATTCACAAATTTAGTAGACAGATAATTTCGTCGGATATATTAAAGAAATGGTAGAGAGTAAAATTAGCATTGCAATATAAATTTGAAATCTTTAATCATTCTGACATATTACTTTAAAATATACAATTTGTACTGAACATACAGTGAACCAAAAAAAAAGTTGGACAGTAACAAGATTCGGATTTGCTATTTAATATTGTTTTAACCAGTTGTGATATCGTATTCTAACAATATTTAAAAAAAAAAAAAGATTATTTCTTCAAAGACTGAAATAGTTTTATTTAATCTTAATAAAATGTTATATTAAATTTTAAAATAATTTAAAATAAGTTGTGCGTTTTTCACTGCCAAAATAAAACTTCGACACTTATTGGTTTGCCATTATGCAAATTTTTAAAAAGGTGCTGAATTCTGACACGAGTACAAGTCAAAGCTATGAGACTGAAAAGTGTTGAAATTTCCTTTTGCTTGATTAAAAATTTAAAAAATGGAAAAAAAAGCAATTTTCTGTTGATATGAAAAACTTAACTGTTAAACCATGGAAAGAACGGAAAAGTATACGATATATTGCAGAAACTGTAAAAAAGCCACGTTCAACAGTTCATTACATAATAAATACATACAAAAAGTACAGATTTTTGCAAAGACCTAGTGGAAGTGGTAAGCCCAAAAAGATTTCCTCGTCTCAAACAGAAAGACGGATTGTGAGATTTGTGAAAGAGAATCCTAAAATTTCTGTTGTAAAGATAGCCAGAGAGTTGAAGGAGGCATCTATAGTGAATGTGTTCCACAGATTATAAGAAATTTTTTACATTTCAAAGACTATTTAGCGTACACAATACAAAAAGCCATATTTGTCTCTCAGAAATGTAAAAAAAAAGTCTTGAATATGCTAAACAATATGTTGGAAAGCCATCACAAAAATTCTGGAAGTCTGTTATTTTTTACAGATAAGTCGAAATTTAATTTGTTTGGATCTGATGGTCGGCGTTTTGTATGGCGAAGGGAAAGAACAGCGCTAAAATCAGCAAATATAAAAGCGACTGTAAAACATGGTGGCGGATGCGTTATGGTATGGGGTTCAATGGGAGCTAGTGTAAAGGTCTGCACGTGCCCAGGCTTGGCTCGAGGCCCGTACCCGGCGGAATGAAGGTGAATTTTCAAACGGGCCTGGCCGGCAGAATTAGAACAATTTTTTCAACGGGCCGGGACGACAGACAAAATAAACGGGCCGGCCGGGTCGGCGAAAAAATTGAACGGGTCTGCAGGGCCGGGCCGGGTCGATGAATTCAAGCGAAGCAGATAAAATACGAGCGATTTTCAATGAATATGATTTTCTCGAGAAGTATAAATGTGCGTCACGAGCCGATGCGAGTTTAACAACATCAATGCAGAAATGTAACATGTCCATCGTAGAGATCGGCAGATTCCGGGTTTAATTTTTTTCAGCAGACTCGTGCCGGGACGGAACTGGTCTTAATCGATCTCAGGATGTGTAAGACAGGCATTATGTTTTGTAAAAGTATTAATAGTGATAATGAACTTCTGTTAACAGTATCTTTGGAAATATACCTTAAGGTGGTTCTCATATTCACTGCTCAACAATGCGAAACTTTCAGACACATTTTCTGACTCATTTTTAACTATAAAGGCATAAAAATGGTTGGCCTTTGGGAACGATAGTTGGCATTTGGGAACGAATAGCTTTCTCCATATTTGATAAATTACTTTCAGAGATAACAGAGATTCTTTCCACGTGACTGTACGTTTTTCTCCTTTCCTGTGCTATCGCTTCCGGAAATTCGATTCAAAACGCTAACTTTGGCAGTATTTTCAGAAAGATATATTGCTTTTACCTATGAAAAAAACGGCATTTACATAGTTTCTGAATAAGAATATCTGCCAATCTTACGCGCTTCCGAAAAGAAATGAATTCATAAATGTGTCGAAATCTAGCTCCTTTGGATTTGAGAAAATCCTTAAAAATGAGAGAAATATTTTCACAAATCTACTTTTGATTATACAGCTTTATTATACAGTTATCATGTTTTTAATCCTTTATTCTGAACTACATTAATCTTGTGTTACTATTGTACACAAGACATACATTATACAAGACATACATTACACAAGACATACATTATACAAGACATACATTATACAAGGCATACATTATACAAGAGATACAAGACATACATTATACAAGCGATATTGTACACACAATAGTAATAACATTACTATTGTGTGTTTTCTGTTTTGCGAACACATGGTGTTCTAAAATATACTTTAAAATGTTTCCATAAATATGTATGTAGTATTCATCAAAAGAATCTTAATTGTATGTCGAGAAAAAACGGACTTTTTTTTTTTTTGTAGAAATTGAGTCAGGCCGGTCCTGTTTTCACTGATTTTTGTACGGGCCGGGGCGGGCTCGGGCCGAACTTTCAATTTTTACACCGGGCCGGGCCAAGATAGCTTTCGTTCGGGCCGGGCCCAGGCCTGGAAATTCCGGCCCGTGCAGACCTCTAAGCTAGTGGTGTTGGAAATCAGTTGTTCATTGAAGGTAAAATGAACAAAATGATGTACTGAACATTCTAAAAGAATATGTACCAGAAACAGCTTAAAAATTAAATTTAAATAAAAATTATTCTTTGGTCCAAGACAATGAGTCTAAGCATAACGTTCGGATTGTACAAAAATGGTTATTATACAAAGTGAAAAAGAGTGCTGATCCATACTCCCCAAAGTCCGGATTTAAATCCTATAGAACATTTGTGGGCTTATATGGAGAAACAATTACTAGAAAAGGAGATTAAGAATAAAAATGAACTAAAAACTGCTATTCTCAATATATGGCGAAATGTGCCATCAGATTTAACCGAAAAGCTGGCCCTTTTGATGAATAAGAGGCTACAAGCTGTAATAGCAGCTAAAGGATATCACACGATATATTAGATGATTTTGTTTTAAATTTAAAAGTGTTTTTCGGCACATTGTGTAAGTGTCCAAGTTTTTATTTATGTGTTTAATGTATTAATGTTATATCATCACCACGTTTTATAAATTTATAATTTAGATATAAGTTTTATTAAAGTAAAATAAAACTGTAAATCGTCTTAAAAATTTTTATTATTTTAAATAAACTTTTACTTTTAAAGAACAACATAGAGCAAAATAATTAAACAATGAAATCAATAGAAGCTGTTGTCCAACTTTTTTTTGGTTCACTGTATAAGAGAATAAAAATAACAGAATTTTTGTTAAATGGATGAAAAACAACAGCCTCAATTCTTTACAAAATGATACATATTTTAAAATGCTGTTAGATCACACTGTCTTTCAAATTTTGGTTTGTGGCATGTTTTTTAGCTTTTGAAAATTGATTCTTTCAAAAAATGACCTTCATTTTGAACTATCACGTCAGGATGTTTCTCAAATCGCAAATTTCAAAGTTAAAAAGCTCAAAATTAAAATTGACCCCCTCCCCTCCCTTCCCAACCTCATCGGACCCCTAAGCTGTTTAGCTGTAAGAAACCCAGTATAAGCCAAAAAATTGAATAAATTATTGAATTAAATAAAATTAAACTGAATAAAAATGTTTTACATCTATTTTATAGTTCCAGATTTTTCGCTATTTTTTAACCAGTAAATTTACGATTTGCGAAACATCCTGACATGATGGTTAAAAGTGAAGGTAATTTCTTTATTCAGCATTAAAAAATACATAAAACGTAATTATAAAAGTTAAAAAAACACAACCATCGCAGGTCTATATTATCTAAACTAAAAGTCTTTCTTAAACATGTTGACGGTAATCTCTCCGAATTTTTTTGTGTTATCCTCTAATACAAGTATGTATAAGATGGTAAGCGACGAAAATCATAATAATATTACATTATCATCGTTAAGTCAGTATGTAAAACTTAACTTCGATCGGACATTTCAACGTGAGTTAAAGTTCGAGTACAAATTTTAAACTGGAAAGACGATCGTTGCAAGTTAAATAAAACCTTGTGAAAATAACATAATTTTTGTTAAAAGAAATCATAGCCTAAAATCCTTACAAAATAAAATATATGTTAAAATACAATTATTTTAACTAATCTGAAACTTAACTAATAAAAGTAAACTCAATCGTAATAGATGTACGATTTCTTTCAAAGTGCAGATTCCTTGAAATAAGGTTAAGTACTTTATATACGACCCCTGAAAGCATGACCGAAATCATCTGTTTTGAGATGCAAAAAAGTGGTATAAGTCATGCATTTCAAAGTTTCGTAACTCGGTCAATTTTAATGTTACATGAATGGGGCTTTTTTTTATCTTACTTGTTAGTGTCACAGTAAATTTTTACTAAATATCATTTATAGTCCAGGCAATAAGGAATTTTACCTAGCAAGATTAATGGTAGTTCTGGAAATCGGCTTACTTTATGTTTTTTGGGTCGCTGAATCCGAATTTGTAACTTCACACCAAAATTTCCCCCTGCAACCCCCACCCTCAAATTTTGGTAAAAAGTCCCCCAAAAAAGGTTTTTATTAAAAAAATCAATTTTTTTATTATTTTAGGGGAAAAGTATCTAGAAATTCAGAAAGTAGACAAAATTTGAAACAAATTAGATATATGACATTATGACTTAGGATGAAGGGGAAGGGGGGATCTGCCTCGGAACTTGCGCGTGGTGCTGCGTGGACTAAGTTGCGCAATTCCACTTAACCACTCACACGTTTACATTCGCCCTCCCATCTCCCCTCAGAAGTTTCCTTATAAGGTTTACTTTAAGTTTTTTTGGTCGTTGAATCCGAATTTTTAACTTACCCCAAAATTCCCCCCCCCCCCGAAAACCCCCCAAAATAGTTGTTATTAACTTAAATTTCTTATTGTTTTAGGGGGAAAGCATTATAAAATTCAGAAACTAGGCAAAATTTGCAACAAATAGGATATATGACATTATGACGTAGGATAAACGGGGAGAGAGGGGGCTGCCTCGGAACATTCCCCGCGCGATTTTCTCAAAAACCAAATTTTTTCAAAAAATCAAATTTTTGGGGGCTTGCCGGGGGAAATTTTGGTGGGAAGTTACAAATTCGGATTCAGAGACCCCAAAAACATAAAGTGAGTCGAAATCCAGAACTAGTATTAATTTTTCCAGGTAAAATCCCCTATTGCCTGGACTTCATAACTTAGTGGACGTAGCGCCGCAGTGCATGTTCAGAGGCAGCCCTCCCCCTCCCCGTTCATCCTACGTCATAATGTCATGTATCCTATTTGTTGCAAATTTTGTCTAGTTTCTGAATTTCGTAATGCTTTTCCCTAAAACAATAAGAAATTTAAGTTAAAAACAACTATTTGGGGGGGGGGGGAGGAAATTTTGGAGGGAAGTTAAAAATTCGGATTCAGCGACCCAAAAAACTTAAAGAAAACCTTATAGAGAAATTTCGGAGGGGAGATGGGAGGGCGAATGTAAGCGTGTGAGTGGTTAAGTGGAATTGCGCAACTTAGTTCACGCAGCACCGCGCGCATGTTCCGAGGCAGATCCCCCCTTCCCCTTCATCCTAAGTCATAATGTCATGTATCTAATTTGTTGCAAATTTTGTCTACTTTCTGAATTTCAAGATACTTTTTCCCTAAAACAATAAAAAAATTGATTTTTTTAATAAAAACCTTTTTTGGGGGGCATTTTAGCAAAATTTGGGGGGGGGGGGGTTGCCGGGGGAAATTTTGGTGGGAAGTTAAAAATTCGGATTCAGCTACCCAAAAAACATATAGTAAGCCTTTTTCCAGAACTACCATGAATTTTGCTAGGTAGAGCCCCTATACGGTCTCTATTGCCTGGACTATTATAGGATCGGGGTCCGTATTCGTATAAAAACTTAAATTTCGTAATTTTTTAATAAATGTTTTTCTTGACACAAATCGCTTTAAAAATAATTCTTTACCTTATTTAAACCATTTTTGTAACTGGAAGTATGCATCTAGGACCAACGGTGACGAAAATAAAGGTCGGTCAGGTTATACGTGGACACACTGTATGTAAACAAGGTATTTTTACTATCATGGAACAAACTTAAGGGAACGTAAAATACACAAAAGAAGCTTTTTGGTATAGCAATGTAGTGTCGGAAATGAAAATTGTGGGGGACAAAAGCAATAAATGCGGACGAAATGAAAAAAAGTGTTTTATTGACATAACAATTACAGTAAGTGCTCAAATGTGTCACCAACAACATCGATACATACCTGATAGCATCTAGCAAGTGATTAGTGTTCGCTTTCGAAGGTTCCAGATGTCTCATCTATGAGACACCAGTTGACTCTGATGAGCCATGACTTTCAGTCATTGCTGCAAATGTTCGTGAAACACTTGGAATCCGCTAAAAGGTACGCCAATCACTTGTTAGCAGCTGCCAGTGGCACACTTGAGCACTTACTGTAATTGCTATGACCACAAAACGCTCGTTTACATTTCCTCCGCATTTATTGTTTCTCGCCAAAACTTTTCGTTTCCATCCATACATTCCTATTCCTATACAAAACGTTTGTTTTACGTCAGTTGCACCCCCCCCCCCCCAAGTTTGTCTCATGATCGTAAAAACACTCTGTATACATTCTCTGCTCTTTCGTGGGACTTTGTCACATCTAAATCACTTCACCATTTATCTTCATTTGATATACATATACATCAATATATTTTGTTTTATTTTATTATTTTTAATTTGATATTAATCTGTACTGTCATAGTATTAATTCGTTTATTTTATTTTATTATTTTTATACGTACAGTAGAACCTCTTTTATACGAAATTCTCTTAACCAAAATCCATTTAAGTTTTTAAAGTTTTTCTTTCTTTTCGACTATCATATTCATTGTGTGCAAGCGGTCCTTTCCGAACTACGAGCACATATAAATATTTTCGACCCCCTTTCTTAGAGCTCCTTTGAATTTAATTTGAGCTCCCGTAAGCTCATTAGTGGAACGAAAAAAACGAACAAATTAGCAATTCTGAAGCTTTTGAATGTTTTGTAAAAGGTTTGACATGGCTGGAGCAGCAGAAAGACTGTGATACTAGTGAACTAATAATATTTAAAAACTCCGTGATAGAGCTTCAAAGCAAAGGCAATCGAAACTGCGACAAACAAAACATTTTTTCAAGTTCTTGCGACATATGTAAAAGGTATTTAATTTTAAAATTTAAATTCAGGAAAATTATTATTGTTTCTATTTTGCTATTGCTTTATTTTTTATTAAACACTTGTTACCATAATAAGAAATACTGCATACATTTAAACATTCTCGATTATTCGAAAATTTCGATTTTCCGAGAGAGGGTCGGTCCCAGTTAATTCGGATAATCGAGGTTCTACTATAATTGTAATTAATTTTTCATTTAATTAATGCGTTCTCCTCCGCCTTAACTAATTCACTATATACATTAATTTTCTTAGCGTTTTAGAAGGTTCTGAACACTATTTCATGGTTTTTAGAAAATGTCTGTCTATGTGTCTGCTTGTCACTCTGTCTGTGAGTTTGTCTGTGAGCCTGTCTGCCTGTATGTGACACAATTTTGTGGGCGCTCTAGTTGAAGAACTAATGCAAGGAATTTCACAAAACTTTAGATTTAGTTAAACCTTGATATAAACTGGTGCTGATTAGTTTTTGGTGCAAATCGCCCAACAGGTGGCGGCTGCTATGCTGCATTTTTCAAGATTTCCGCAATAGCTGTATCTCAAGAACTAATCATGAATTTTTATAAAGCTTCCCGCGAGAAAATACTTCAATATCAGAATTTTTCATAGGATTGCACAAGTGTTGTTGCCTCAAAGCTCCAATGACGCTTACTATCGTTCATAAGCAATGTCATATATTTCTCATAAACAGCTTTTTTAAAAGAGAAAACGGTTAAAAATACGCTGTAGAATAGTTTGCCTCTCGTAACTTCATCAATGACGAATGTAATGCTGTTTGTATATCCTACAATAAATGCAGATCGAATTCTGCCAATTAAAGCACTTTAAAAGAAGTTGTTCGCAGTTCTTAGGCTTCTTCAGGGCCGAAACTAGCCTTTTTTGCACACTGGGCAAACATGGATTTTGGCGCCACCTCTCCTCTCTTCCGCAAAGTATATTTACAAAGAGATTTTTACTAATTTTATAATAGCCGACTTATTTTAAAATTTAAAATATGTAATCATAAAATATGTAATACTGAACTACGTAATCTACAATGGCGGATCCAAGAGGGATGTCACGGAGTCATGATCCCCCTCTGAACACCAAAAAAAAAATATTCTAAAGATCATTTTTAAAATGAAATATACAGTAAAGTGCCGATTACCCGAGTCCCGCTTAACCGAGTTTCCGCTTTAACCGAATTATTTTCTTCTGATGGACTGATGTCTTCCATTATTATGAAGCATCCATTATAAATGAAGTGTTAGGTGAAGATGAAAGAGCAGCCGTAAAAAATTTGAACTCTTGATTTTCTGTTCAGAATAGGAAAAAAAAAATTTCAAAAAAAAAAAAAAATCATGGCCATTTTTTCCCCCATTCCGACCAGAAAATCAGAGTTCTAACTTTTTACGACTGCTCTTTCATCTTCGCCTAACACTTAATTTATAATGGATGTTTCATAATAATGGAAGTCATCAGTCCATTAGAAGAAAATGATTCATTCCAAAGGTATAATCCTTCATTTGCACTTCTTCGTTATGGCACATGCCCTCTCTGTCTCCCCCCTCCACTTAGTTTCGGCCCTGGGCTTCTCACTACTTTTTGATACATTTAGCAGTCATTACTCGCCAAATGTTCCACGTATTTGTAACATAAAGAAGCCATGGGATATCCCTTGTGTAATTTCTCTTTCTGTTTGAAGTCTGCGGTGCTAAATTCTGTGATCGCATAGAAATTTTAACATTTGCGAATGGATTATCTACAATAAACCTATTTTTAATTCTTTAAGTTCATGAATAGAAATTACATATGAGAAAAATGTTTCTTACCATAGTCTTGGAAAAAGATAATAAAATGTGAGAATTCGACATTCTTTGAATTAAAAAAAAAATCTTTATTTTGATTTACATAATCGTAGTAAATGGTCTTTCCTATTAGTCATTAAATTTTTGTAGAAAATCTTAGTGAATTTAGGAGGAATACATATAAGTTTTTCGTTGGCAATCATCTTTGTTAAAATTAAATAAGGTAAATTTCTTCAGCTAAGTACTGCATCACCTTTCCTGTCGGTAGCTCACATTCAGCTGACTCTGGCAGGAACAATCAAACTTAAATTTTTATAAAACGGGGTCGCCAAAAAAAAATAAAGGAAAACTATAAAATGAAACTAATTGTCACCGAGGAGCGAAAACTAACGCTTCGTCACTGACAGCTAATCTTAAACAGCATAAAAGGCAGAAAAAAAAAAAACATTATTGAGTATACTTAGCCTATATAATAATGTGAAACTTGATGATAACACTTAAGTATGTACTTTCAGTTTTCTTTAAATCTCATTACAAACTTTTTAGACAAGAGTTATCATTTTTTTTTTAAACATTCTGTTGACATTTTCCCATTTCAGTATTTAATCCTTTCACAAAACATCCTGAATCTTCTTTTATTTTAAACGTTTTCCAACCTCGCAACAAAGTGTTTGATTTAGAGGTCTGCATGGGCCTGAATTTCCAAGCGTGGGCCCGAACGAAAGCTATGTTGGCCCTTCTCGGCTTAAAAATTTAAAGTTCGGTCCGGGCCCGATACGGCCCGGACGTACAAAAATCAGTGAAAACAGGCCCGGCCCGTGCAAAAATCAATTAAATCAGACCCAATGCTGCCCAACTCAATTTCTAAAAAAAAAAAAAAAAAAAAAAAAAAATTCAAAATTTTTTAAACATACAATTAAAATTCTATTAAAAATACCGCATACATATTTATGGGATAACTTTACAGTATATTTTTAAATTACTATTTGTTCGCAATACAGAAAATACACAATAGCAACATTTATGATTTATCTTACTATGATTTCTTTACTATGATTTCTCAACATTTATGACTCTTAGGTTTTTCAACATTCAAATAAGGATTCTTGAAAAAATTAATGTAGTTTAGAATAAAGGAAAAAAAGACAAACTAAAAATATCATAACTTTTAAAACTGTATGATAAGAAGTAGATTTATGAAAAGATTTCTCTGTAATTTATTAAGGCTGTTCTCAAATCCAAAGCAACTACATTCTGATACATTTCTGAATTCTTTTCGGAAAAGCATAAGATTGGCAGGTGTTCTTATTCAGAAATTATGCAATCGAATGGCGTAATCCATTTTTTGATAAAGGCAATAGGTCTTTGAGAAAATAGTGTCAAAGGTTAGTGTTTTGAATCGAATTTCTTGATGCGATAGCACGGGAAAAAATGGAAAAACCTACCGTCACGTTACAAGAATCGCTTTTATAACTCTATAAGTAATTTATTTATCAAAATATGGAAAACTCTATACGATTCCAAATCGCTTCAATAGTCAGACCTGTCAATTTTATGCCTTTATAGATCAAAATGAGTCAGAAATTTTCGCGTTGTTGAGCAGGGAATTTGAAAACAAACCTTACGGTATACACTGGTTATCAAAAATTAAGGAAAAGTCACAAAATGCTAATTTTCAAATACGCGAATACTCAAAAGGAAGTAATATAATTCGAGTAATTACTATCTCTACAACACAGCTAGCCCATATAACATCTCATTTATGTCACACATGGTCACAAGTGTCACAGTCACTGCGGTGAAGCAAAAAAATAGGAAATTCCATACATCTCATTATGAGTCTCAAATGATCACTATATGTGACTCCACTGAGAAATAAATGTGACTGCTGCTTTGTGACGAGTCACCAGGTGACTTTACAACGTAGTTAAATTGTGACTCTCATATGACTGTCATTTCGAGACTCAATTTCATAGTCATCATGAACGTTGCATTATGATAAGTCACCAAATATTACCATATTATAGTCACATGGAGACTTTTCCCAAAAGAGCACAATGGTGACTTCACAGTAGTCTCTCTGTCACCTGAAAGTCATCACGTGACTTTAATGTGACATTATTTGATAACTTATCACAATGGAGCGTTCACGATGACTTTGAGATTGAGTCTACAAATGACAGTCACATGAGAGTCATAATGTAACTACATTGTAAAGTCACATGGTGACTCGTCACAAAGCATCAGTCACAGTGACGTCTGAGTGGAGTCACATATAGTGATCATTTGAGACTCATAATGAGATGTATGGAATTTCCTATTTTTTTGCTCCACCGTAGTGACTGTGACACTTGTGACCATGTGTGACATGAATGAGATGTTATATGGACTAGCTGTGTTGTAGAGATAGTAATTACTCGAATTATATTATTTCCTTTTGAGTGTTCGCGTATTTGAAAATTAGCATTTTGTGACTTTTCCTTAATTTTTGATAACCAGTTTATTTTCAAAGATTCCGTTAACAGAAGTTCATTATCGTTATTAATATTTATGCAAAACATATTTTCTGCTCGACACATCTTGGGAACAATTAAGTCCAGTTCCGGCCCGGCTCAACTATGTTGAAGAAAAATGTAAACCTGATCTCGGCCCAGCACGAGTCTGCTGAAAAAGATAAGCCAGGGCTCAGACACGATGCAATGTAACTGTAAGATGCCGATCTCTACGCTCGCTGTGCATTATCGATGTTGTCAAACTAGTACCGGCTCGTGACACACATTTATACTTATTCTCGCAAAAGCCATAACTTTTGAAAATGGTTCATATTTTATCGGCTTCGATTAAATTTTTACAACGGGTCGGTAGACCCGGATAATTTTTCTTATCGGCCCAGCAGTGCCGTTTCATTTTTTTTTTTTTTTTTTTTTTTTTTTTTTTTGTCGGCCCGGTCCAAAAGGCTCATTTAATTTTTTTTTTTTTTTTTTTTTTTTTTTTTTTGTCGGCCCGGTCCAAAAGGCTCATTTAATTTTTTTTTTTTTCGGAACGGCCCGTTTATTTTGTTTATTGGCTCGGCCCGGCACATTGAAAAAATTGTCCTAGGCCTGTGCAGACCTCTAGTTTCACGTCGGTTTGTCTGTCAACTCGCTATAGTCTGTCTATGCTCTAAATCTTGTAAATACACCCAGATTTAAATGTAACTGATATTTACTATGGTATGTTCCCTATTGAAAATGAAGTGTGTAGCATGTATAGTTCGTTTACAAGGATACTCAAAAGAATTCCGATGCATTATGGTCAATCGGGAAAAATTGTTTCTGGTATATTTTAACGATGTTACACTATTACCAACACAATGGAATTTATATGAATTTCTCTAGTGCAATAAAAAATGCTTTTTATAGAATATAGAGTGCAAAACATTTATGATTCATTTGCAGGATCACAGAAAAGCATTCGAGTACCTTTCCAGCTATCCACTGTAATGGCTTAAATTTGATTTTCAAATATGTTATGCGTTTTTTGAATTGTTTTCTTTGGTATCTTCTTTACCTTATTAACCCTTTATCTACTGACGGTACTTATAAGCACCATTAAAATAACTTGTTATAAAATTCATTTAATACATCGATTAGTAATAATACAGTTTAGAATGAGTTATAGATGCATTACTTTATCTTGTTCCAAAAGCATTATGGGTTACACAAAACACATTTTTTTTTAAAGGATCATTTCTTTTGCCTTTGCATCTTTTCAGCTTTCTTGGCGTTGTAGGGGGGGGGGGGGGGATTTTTCAATTGAGAAATATTTTTATACTTCTATTGTAAGAACATTATATTTGTGTATTGCCTAATTCTACAAAATACTAAGAAAAATATTTAAAATAAACGATTTGAATGGGGTTATAAATAGTGCACAAAATCCCTATAAATTCAAATTTAATGAATCCTTCTAAAATTTATTAAATGATCATGTAAATCTTCTAATGTAGTTTAAACAAGTCACGAAAAAGGCTTTAGAAGATAAAATTTTCATGAATTCATAATTCAGTACATAAAGGGTTAAACAGTAAAATTTTATTAAAGTTCGCTGGAAGTGTTAGAAAGTACTTCATAATCGATGCTGGACGCACGATTTTTCTTCCTTGTTTTATAGGTCATTTCGATGTCAATGCTGCTTCGGCAGAAGATTTATTTGCAGCTTGCTTAGTGTGTGTGGAGGTTGCTCTCGAACATGAAGCTACCCAAGTATGCGGAGGCTCTGTTATATTTGATTTGGACAAATTCGGCTTACGTCATCTGAAGCATTTTGCTTCTCCGACCTTCCTCTTCAGACTTGTAAGACTCGTTCAGGTAATGAACATATGTACTTTTTAAACATTTGATAATATTCTCATAAAAATTTATTTCAATACCTTACACCAGGGTTCTCGCTGCCGCTCGCCATTGCGCCAAATCGCAACAAAATGCTCCATTTGGCGAGTAAAAGAACAATCAGACTCGCCAAACTGCGAATGCTCAATTTCTGCTTTTTTGTGTGTGTGTCTCAATACAATCAAGATTCTTATCCGCGTTGCTGAACGATTGGTGTCATTTACATTGTTCTATTTATAGTGATACTGACTCAAAACCAATTCAGTTTAGCAACAGCCAAAGACAGGGAGGATTATGCGATACTTAATTCTTTATTGTCAGTTAATCACTATCTATGCACCGGCGTCGCGCCAGTAAAAACACAAACAAAATTACTTGCATCAAGCGCCATATAGAGAAAACTTTTGCTTGAATGTGGTTGAAGTTAGCTATTACACTACAGTCGGACCTCTATTTAACGAACCTCTATTTTGCGAACTTTTCCTAGGAATCAATAACATTTTGCGAATTTCTTCATAAAATATCCTCCAAATAGCGAAGCGCATTCTCTATTTAATGAACTTTTTTCTTCTGATATAATTTTTTTCTCACTGTTTCTCAAAATATTTCCAGACACTTCAAACTTATTCTTTCTTTTACACATTTTATAATGATCAGTGACCTTAAATTGGTTTTACCAGATGTCTAACTCAACGAGAGCAGTAAAATCCCTGTCATTCTTTGCATTTAATCCAGGAGGTGCAAACTTTCAATACCCCTTGCACACTCAAAAGGGCTGTTCTGTAGTAAATAAGTTTCAATAATTAAATTTAAGGACGCATGTAGTAATACAATACTTAAAATTACTTGTTATAATAAATACAATAATGCCATTAAAATTCATTAATTTTAATGTAACTATTTTCTTAAAACTGAAAATTCAGTGTATTTCCGGATAATATATTTTTTAATGTTTTTGTTGTCCTTACAGATTTGATGGGTAAAATGAATAATAATAATAAAAATAAATATGATTTATAAAAAGTGTGATTAGTTCAGTTTTTTAATAATTTTTAGTGTTTATGAATTAAAAATCTGTTTTGTGTAGTTTAAAGTATTTAAAAGGCTTCATCTCTATTTAACGAATTTTCCACATAACGAACGTTTTTTCGGGATTTAGCGACTTCGTTAAATAGAGGTCCGACTGTATTTATTATTTGTATGCAAAGTATCATTGTTCGGTCATTTTTTTTCTATCTGTTAAGAGTCGAAATGTCATAGCAATTTTTAGTGTATATTTTCACAACGGTAAATCAAAGATAGCTGTTTTTAATTTTTGTTTAGAGTATTAAAAGAATGTCTGAAACATTTACACATTTAGGAGACATTTAGAATGTACTTATATTTAATAGTTTCTGTAGCGGATAGTTGAATTTCTATTTCATAAGCAATTACAAAAAATTAGGTTTTTTTAGAACACTTAAAAAAAGGGACACAATAAAGGGTTACAGACACGTGTTTCAGTGTTTCACGCCGAATCTATTTTGCTAACATCTCTTTTCATTTGGCTACTGTTTTTTATTCCTTATTCGCCAAATCGCTAATGTTGGTCAAAAGCCAGCGAGAACCCTGCCTTACACACAAGCTATTTAATGATTATCTCTTTCTTCATGCCTTCTTTTGTTTTATTTATGCATAACTAGCTAAAGTACCCGGTGTTGCCCGGAATTTTAAGAATGTTTGTTTTGAAAAACCAATTTCAAATTTTAACACACAACATAAAAATAAACGGTCAAGTGCGAGTATAACTCGCGCACACAGGGTTCCGTACTATAATATATGAATTAGTAAATGTATTATTTAAAAAAAAAAAAAAAACCGTTACTAAAAGAATATTAAAACTTTGTAAAAACTATACAACGTAGGGTTGGGTATAGCTGTATATACTAGAAAAGTATAAATATATATACCACGAAAATTCAAAGAGATATGGAAACTAAATAATATCAAATATAGCTATTCTGTATAACACTTTTTTAATCTTATCCTAATCTGTTTAAAATGAACTTAATTCGGTGCTGACAATAAAAGTAGCGCACATTTAAACTTCATTTGGCATTTCATAAACCTAAATTCAGCGTAGTAATAATATTTTCTTTTTAAAGTGTACCTAAAGCAAAACACTTGTTTAAAATTAAAACCTAGCGTTGTTCTAAGCGCTCTTTGAAAGGACGTCGCAAAGCTGCAACGCCGCTTTGGTCCGTGTCGCGTTTTTCCATATAAGTTTTTAGTTAAACTTTAAAGACACAGTAGGTGTATTAAGAGAGCCACTCAATTCAAACTAGTCGCGAATCCCACAGTATTTATGTGATTAATTCTCATTAAATTAGTCTGTTTTTAACAATTTGACAATTATTGCTTTTATACTGCTACTGGGCATTGCATTACACAAATATATCCTTAAAATTTGTTATCTAGGCTTTAAAAGCCGATGCAGCATAGAGTACGCCGTCCCTGTCATTATGTATGTCCAAACCGTCCGTGTCTTTAAGGGTTAATAACATAACTAATTACCGACGGTTGTTTCCGCAATTCATGATCAACAATGCTGTCGAAAATGTGAAATAAAAGGCAGGTGTCGCTGCTAATTCGATAACCCCCACTTTGAAGTGAAATGAAGAGAACACTTCAGTGTTTGTTGTATGATTGAACCACCGAACCGATGTAACGATATTGTGTAATAATGTTCGCTTCGAGAAGAAGCTATGAAGGAGAGATCCTAATAATATCTTGGAATATACTCATGATCAAGATTTGCGAATAAATATTTGTTAAGTTTTTAAGAAGTCACAATATCATTTTAGAAGTAACACATCTTACGTAAAAATGTCTACACCCAGTATAAATTTGGAACGAAGCCAAGTGGGTTTCTAAATGGTGCAACCGGCTGGAAAGGAAGTAAGGTCATTTAATTATTTTGATTGAAAACATTTTATTCGCAACAAATAACAAAAGAAAAAAAAAGTAACTTTGTTAAGTAGTAGAAAAAAAAAATATGCTGTTTGTTTTGAAGATAAATTCTTGTTCTGATTCATTTTATTTTGAAAACGAAAGTGATCATTCGAATTCAATAATGTGATATAAGAAAAAAAAACTGTATAATTTAATGATTAGAAACTTGATTACTTATGCTGATTGATATACAATGTAAGTAAATAAAAATGAATGATTTACTTAAATTTAAGAAAGAAAGGGCTGTTTTGAGAACAGCGGTAACTAAATATATAAATAAATTGGAAAGTGATGATTTGGAAAAATGTACAGAGAGCTCGCTAGAAGAATATGTTGGTTATTTAGATCAAATGAGTAAAGAATTAAAAACCTTTGATAATGAAATTAAAAATTTAATTAATGAGGATAAAGAATTTGAGAGTGAAGTGCAGAGTGCCATCGAATATAATAAAAAAATAACGACTTGGATAAGCAGAATTAATGCGAGGATAAAAATTATTAAAGAATCGAAACAAATTACGCTCTCCAGTCCTGATAGTACACCGCAAAGGGTTATATCTAATAAACCTAGCGAATCACCTGAAAATGCAGGAAGTAATAGTTTAAACTTTAATAATGTAACAGTGAAATTACCTAAAATCGCGATTGCAAAATATTATGGTGATCCATGTTTGTGGATGGAATTTTGGAATCAGTTTCAAAGCTCTATTGATAAAAACGAAAATTTGTCAAAAATAGATAAATTTTCATATTTAAAAACTCTTTTAGGAGGGGTCGCGTTCAATGTTGTAAACGGATTTGCTTTGTCAGAGGAAAATTATGAAAAAGCAATAAAATTACTAAAACAAAGATTTGGTAGACAGGAATTAGTTGTTAACGGGCATATGTCAAAATTGTTAAACCTTAATCCCGTCAAGGACTCGACTAATATATTTGAGTTAAGAAAATTACATGACATTGTTGAAATTCAAATTCGAAGTTTAGAGTCGTTAAATGTAACGACTGAAATGTACGGTCATCTTTTGTATCCCATTCTGATTAGATTAATCCCAGATGATCTCGCTCTAAATTTTAATAGAAAACGTTTAGAAAAATCAGATGAAAACGAGTTTAATGTTTTAGAACTATTGAGATATTTAAAAATCGAAATTGAGTGTCGGGAATCTTCTCTTATGCTAAATTATTTTAAAGATACTAAACGAAAGTATACAGGTCCCCCCGATAAACAAGGTAGTAAAAATTATTTTAAGGGTTCGAGTTCTGCTAGCGCTCTTAATGCACAAATTCTATCATGCATATTTTGTTCTTCTCCCCATGATTCATTCAAATGTAGCTTGCCCCCGCAAGATAAGTTTAAGATATTGAAAAATTCTAATCGCTGTTTTAAATGCTTTAAACTTTTTCACAACAGCAAAAAATGTAGAAGTAAATTGTCTTGCTTTAAATGTAAAAATCAATATCACCATGGTTCTATTTGCACAAAAGACAGCAGAGGGTTAAATGCCGCTCGGGAGGATAAAATAAGCAATACGCGGCAAAATTCTGAATCTCCTAATTATGGATTTGAGGCGACAGTAAATGTAAACAATTCTAGTTCCGAAATTGTTAGTTCTGTTTCGTATTGTAATAATAATGTGACGCATTCTAAAAATGTATATTTGCAGACATGTAAAGTAGTTGCGAGTTCTGATCTCAATTCAAAATTAACTAGAATACTTTTAGATAATGGGAGTCAGCGGTCATTTGTCAGTGAAGCTTTAGTGGATGCTTTGAATTTAAAGCCAGTAGGTCAGGAGATTTTATCAGTGTATTCTTTCGGAATGCAAAGTGCGGTAGAGAAAGTATATCCAATAGTAGAGGTAGAAATTGAAAGCTTAGATCAATCTTTCAAAGCGAAAATCCGAGCGCTTGTTGTTCCTCGGATATCTGGTGCCGATATGTACGAACCGTCTGCACAAATTAGGAAATTTATGAGGGATAATAAAATGGAAATGGCTGATGCTTGTGTAGGAAAAGATTTGATGAATGTTGAAATACTAATTGGATCAGACTTGTTTTGGGAATTTATTTTAAACGAACGAATATCCATTAATAATGACTCAGGAGCTATAAAAACGGTTTTTGGATGGGTAATTACGGGACAGGAATTGAGAAAAGGAAATAGTTGTTCTCAAAATATTGCAGTAATGAAATATGCGGTTGAATTAAATGATTTAAGAATATTTTGGGAAATTGATTCTATCGGAATTTCGGATGAGAGTGATGAATTATCTCGAAAGGATAAATTATTAATGGAAGATTTTGAGAGGAAATTACAATACAAAAATAATAGGTACACAAGTAATCTTATTTGGGATTCAGGTTCACACGAACTTAATAATAATTTTTGCATTGCTAAAAAGCGGTTCGATAATTTGAAAGAGAAATTGAATAAAAATAAAGCAGTATGCGCTGAGTATAAGAAAGTTATCGATGAGCAGTTTCGTGAGGGAATTGTAGAAGAATCTAAAAATGGTGCGTTATTGTCTGGATACTATATGCCTCATAAGGCTGTTTTAAGACCAGATAAAGAAACTACGCGCGTGAGGATAGTTTTTGATGCGTCATCAAAGGAAAGCCATTCGAAATCTTTAAATGATGTTTTGGAATCAGGTCCAAATTTAAATCCTAATTTATTAGACGTGATACTTAAATTTCGAACATATGAAGTTGCTTTTTCTTCCGATATTGAGAAAGCATACTTAATGATAGAAATAGCAAAAGAAGATAGAAAATACTTAAAATTTCTTTGGTTTAATAATGGTGACTCTAACTCCTTTAGGGTAATGAATATGACACGTTTACCTTTTGGAATTAGGTGTAGCGCTTTTGTCTTAGCGGCCACAATTAAGGCACACATTAAAAAATATAAAGAATTTTATCCTGAGGTTTTTGAAATGTTAAATAACTCCATGTACGTTGATGATCTTTATTCTGGGGCAGATACAGCTGAAAATGCTTTTAACCTTTCATCCAGTATTAACACTATACTTAAGGACGCTAGCATGAACTTACGTAAATTTAATTCAAATTCGACTGAGTTAAAAGAATTGTGGCTACAAAACGGTATGTTAGATAACCCATCTGGGCGGTCTATGTTATTGGGACTGGAATGGGACACTAATAAAGACATTATAAAAATTGATTCATTGGAATTTCAGAATGCTACAGCTAACACTAGTTTGGCCACTAAAAGATCAGTCCTGCGTGCTGCAGCAAAAATCTATGATCCCGCTGGATATATAGCCCCCTTTGTAATCAGAATTAAGCTGTTAATGCAGAAAATATGGCTAAAAGAGCTAGGATGGGACAAAGAACTTCCCGAAGACCTAGATATTGAATTTAGAAACTGGTTAGTGGACGTTCAAGATTTGGAAAACATATTAGTCGATAGAAAATATTTTCTGGAAGGAGCCTGTCCAACAGAAGTAACTATACATATTTTTTGCGATGCTAGTGACAAAGCATATGGAGCTGTCGCGTACTTCAGATACAAAAGCAATGAGCTCATAAAAAATTTAGAAAACTTTAGTAGTATGCTAAAATTACTTAGAACAATTGCATGGATTAAACGCTTTATAAGGAAAGTTAGAAAATTACATGGAAACGATGGTCCCTTATCTGCCGATGAAATTCAAGATGCGGAAATATCCTTCATTAAGTCAGTCCAAAGGCAATTTTATAAACCAGAAATTGATTTGCTTAAATCGACGAGTGAGCTTCCAAAACAATCTAGCTTACTATCATTAGCACCGTTTCTTGATGAAAATGATTTATTAAGAATAAAGGGAAGACTGGACGAGAGTAAATATACTTATGCAGAAAAGCATCCAATCCTCCTGCCAAAGGACTCTCGATTTACAGAACTGCTAATATTACGAGAGCACAACAAAATGCTTCATAGTGGTGTTGCAGCTACACTATGTAAATTGCGTGAGAACTACTGGATTCCCAAGGGGATGCAAGCAGTTAAAAAAGCCATCAACAAATGCCTCGTATGTCGAAAATATGCAGTGAAGCCAGCAAAACAAATGACGGCGCAACTTCCCAGAGATCGAATCTCAGAAACCCCGGTATTTTCCGTCTCTGGAGTAGACTTCACCGATCCTGTTTATATAAAAAATGGAGATATCTCCGAAAAGGCTTATATAGCTCTATTCACGTGTGCTGTGACTCGTGCTGTCCACTTTGAACTTGTTAGTTTGAACTTGTTTGAACGTTGAACAACTAAAAAGTTCATATTGGCACTTAGACGTTTTCTTAGCCGAAGAGGAAACTGTCGTATATTCTACTCCGACAATGCCAAAACCTTCAAATGTGCAAATAAAGAAATTCAATATTTCTTTGACATACTTAAGCACCAAGATTTTCAAAATTTTATCTCTCCAGAAGGAATAACATGGAAATTCATCGTTGAACTTGCCCCATGGTGGGGAGGTTTCTATGAGAGGTTGATGAAAAGTGTTAAAGACCCCCTAAGAAAAATCTTAGGAAAAGCTTTGCTTACTTTTGAAGAGCTTATGACTGTGCTTGTGGAGGTGGAAAATGTTCTCAACTACAGACCTCTAACATATTTTTATGATGATTTCTCTGAGCCTGAGCCGCTAACACCGGCTCATTTCCTGCTTGCTGGACACAAGGTAGGATACCCCTTTAACTTTAACGCCTCTATAACTAGGACTAGCCTAATTAAAAGAAAAACATATCAAACAAAACTTTTGAGCCAGATTTGGGAGAAATGGAAGACTGAGTATTTACTAGCAACTAAAAGCTTGCATTCTTTCGGAACTCCTAATGCTCAAAAAGACTTGAAAGTCAATGACATTGTTTTAATTGAAGGTGTAAGTAAATCAAAGTTCCTATGGAACTTAGGACGAATTATCGAGGTCAATAGAGGTCGCGATGGACTAGTCAGGTCTTGTGTCGTCAAGACCAAAAAGTGAAATTTAAGACGACCTATTCAACTTATATATCCTTTTGAAATTGCTGATTAATGAAATAATTTTGTAAATAAATTTTCTGTAAATATAACAATATTTAATTTTAGTATTGTGTATATGTAAATAACATTAATAACTTATTCTTTTACTGTATTATAACTGTAATATATTATCTATACTGTAAATACTGATATTATTTAATTTTGCATTTATTGTGTTATTTTATGAAAGTTTCTTGCAAAAATCCTGGCCAGGTATATTTATGTTGTACATGTTGGTAAGAAACATATGTTTTGTAATTATATTATGGTTTATTTAGTGCTTTATTTCAGATTTTCTTAAAGGTATAACTTTTAAAATCTATTGTTTTGAATAATTCCATATAGTATAATTTTGACATGTATAATTGGTTTCAATAATTATTGGTAAAATTAGATTAAAAATGTAGTGTGATAATTTTGGCAATTATCAGGTGGGGAGTGTCGAAAATATGAAATAAAAGGCAGGTGTCGCTGCTAATTCGATAACCCCCACTTTGAAGTGAAATGAAGAGAACACTTCAGTGTTTGTTGTATGATTGAACCACCGAACCGATGTAACGATATTGTGTAATAATGTTCGCTTCGAGAAGAAGCTATGAAGGAGAGATCCTAATAATATCTTGGAATATACTCATGATCAAGATTTGCGAATAAATATTTGTTAAGTTTTTAAGAAGTCACAATATCATTTTAGAAGTAACACATCTTACGTAAAAATGTCTACACCCAGTATAAATTTGGAACGAAGCCAAGTGGGTTTCTAAAAATGCTTTTGTGCTTCTGCTACGATAGATACCTCCAGCGCTGCTCAACACTTTTGCTGAATGCCCGTAAATCGAAATTTGTGTGTAACGGTAAAATGCGCTTTTCTCAAAAATTATGTAACTTAGGGTAATCGCTATAATTTTCCTGCAAGGTTTAAATTAACGTCTACTACCTCTAATTTTCTGATAATTTTAGTTTCAGTAGATTCGGAATTAGATGGAGGGAACATATTTTTGCACTACATTTTCGACCATAACTTTAAAAATATAATACCTAAAATTAAATAAAATATATTTTTGAGTTCAGCGTTACGAAAGCTTTCACACGATACCCCACACTACATACAAAGAAAAGATATTTTTTCAAGTAACTTAATTACCCCCTCTACATTTTTCCTAAATATATTTAAAAATATTTATTAATCTGAAAATATGTGGGTCAATAGTCTTTATTACTTCCCCCCAATTTGAACTTTCCACGTTCCTTAGTTTCCGAGTAAAAGGGCTGTGACAGACAGAAAGACACAGGAGTGATCTTATAATGGTTCCGTTTTTACTTTTTAAGTACGGAACCCTAAAAAAAAGAAAAAAAAACAGTCGAAGTGTTGTACACATGAATAAAATGAAAACCCAATATAAAAATCTATAAATTTATATAACAGACGCAAAATAATACAGCTATAAATGAACTTATTTCCATTTATCACTGGAACAATATTGTTAAAAAACGCCAATATTTCCATAATCGAATTTTTATCATGCTTCAATACATAGTCACCACGTCCTTTATATTTCCAAAATGACGTAATATTCCATTTTTTTAAATTCGTCAAATTAATTGAATAATTATAACTTTACACATGGAAATGATAAAACAGAAAAATTATGAATCAACATCCACTTTTGTTTTTAATTCGTCAAGCTATTTATTTTAGTTTCATTTTTCACATGGAAACCTTGAAGTAGAAAAGTTAGTGGAAAATCAGTCGTGGGAAAAAAAAAAAGTAAACACCCACTACTAACTCCTCAACAAATTATCGTAGAAGAAAGTTACTGATACCGAACGATTGAAAATAAAATCTACTTTTAAATGATGTATATAAAATTTGCTTAGGGGACCATCTACATATTAAAACGAACCCAAACTTAATTTTTTTCCAATGACAATAGCCAAATTTAACAAGATATTTCAAATCTTCGGTTCAAACTATGCCTAGACACCAAATTTCAAGTCATTTGAATGATAAGCTTTTGAATTATAAACATTCAAAATTTAGTGCTTCTAATGTTAAATTACATTTTCATATTTTCATTACTATCTCCTGAAATTATACTCCTAATGTGTTAATTTTTTGTATAGCAATAATACTAAAATACCCAAACATAAATACGTTGAATTTGCAATTTTTATAATTTTATTATATGAATTATGAATTATGAAATTAATATTCGAAAAAATTATGAATTGAAACCTACATTTTTTTTGATGGATTTAAATTTATTAAGTCCTGCTTTATGAAATTCCAAAATTTCACATTTTTCTTCCAAGTAGTTTTCAAATGATGCTTAAAAAACGGCAAAATGATGGTTTAAGGGGCCGTCTGTGATAGAAGGGACTAGATCTTTTGAAATTTCTTAAGCTATCCTGTAATCTAGCAGTCTTCAATGCCAGCTTCAGTGGCGCAAGATGCCTTGATCAAGAAGAGGGCTCTCTCAGTCAACAATCGAGTACCGAGCTTCAATTTGGATTCAGCCCTTAAAATAAGCTCGTTTTAAAATAATTAATTTCTGGGAAACGTATCATACGAATTGCATAAAAATTTCTTTTTAGGCTAACTGAAGGGTGTAGAGTTCATTTATGCTGTCAGAATTGCGTACTGCTATTGAAAAAAACAAAGTTATGGTTCGTTTTAATATGTAGATGGCCCCCTAAGCAAATTGTATATACATCATTTAAAAGTAGACTTTATTACCAATCCTGTGGTACAAGTAACTTTCTTCTACGACATTTTTTTGCAGAGTTAGTAAGGAGTTTTTACCTTTTTTTCCCCCCACGACTGTACTTTTTTACCACTTGATTATGAAAAATTTGATATTCTCATAAAATTTTTTTCCAATGCATTACGCACAAGCTATTAACCCTTAAATGCATGAATTTTCAAAAATCGTTGTAATAATGTTTTTCGGCTTGCATTTTTAAAATAAATCATGGGAAAAATACTTAAAAAAATAATATTTTGTTTTAAATATGGTTTACGGCTAAAAAACAGTTTGTTACTAATCGGCAATACTGGTCTTTAATTGAAAAAATAATTATCCTTGATAAAATTCTATAACATTAAACACAAAAGAATTTTAGGAACTATAATTAGAAATAAATTTTACTTGTTCACTGCAGAACAAAACAGGGTATTTCGCAAGCTTCCAAACAAAACAAAAAGAACAAGTAGCAACAATTGAAAAAATAAATCTGTCTTTATTCTTAAACAGCACAAGTGTTGCCATCTATATGTTGAAAGTCGATTTAATAATATTTTAAGAATGTATTTTATTGGCATCATTAGGCAACATTAGCTTCAATATTATTCTAATAGTATTTTAGACCCTGAATTGGGTATGTTGCCGAAAAGCAACACCCGGCATTTAAGGGTTAAATGATTATCTCTTTCTCCAAGTTTTTTTTGTTTTGTTTCATTTATACATATTTAATGAAAATTTAAATGGGTGGCATAATTTAATGAAATAAACGTTTTGAATCAACGAATGCGGGGTTGGAAATGATACTTTGAGGCACAAAAAGAAGATTTCTGATCGTAAAAAAAGACTTTTCGACTTATACGTCTTCTATACAGTATCGTTCAAAAAATTGCTTTTTCTCCTCTTTTTTTTTTTTATGAAAATGCAATAAGTGACAAATGCAAGAAGGAATTTTTGAAAAAAACCCTTTTTTTTTTTTTAAATTACCGAAGACATTAAACAGAGACGGGTGTGTCTTTAAACTTTCGCCGCTTTCGGTGCGTATTTGAAAAGACATTTAAACATGAAAATGTTAGAAAATTTCCTTTTTTCCGTATAATGTCCTAAGAAAAAAACCTTCTCAGTTTTTAATTCTTTTGTGCGACTCAATTAATTTTAAGGGAAACTTATTTTGTTATCGTTTGTTTTTCTGGTGTTTTATATATCAATGTAAGGTTGTTTGTAAGATTTGTCATATATGTGTAATAAAAGTTCGAAAATCATTTACAAGATAATGTAATATACGCGGAGTTTCATAAAATATTCCCTAGGGGCGATCCATAAATGATGTCACACTTTTTTCAATATTTTTTACCCCCTCCTCCCCTTTGTCACAAAATGTCACACTTCACCATACCCCCTCCCCTTGTCACATGTCACGCTATATTACGTAAACATATACTTGCAGTTCAGAAAGAAAGCACTACGTTATAGATCATATTTCAAATTTTATATTAACATTAACTATGTGTTTTAATGACATTTGTGAGAATAACAATAAAAATGATTCATGTACTTATTTTGTATGAAATAAGATTAAGGGTTACAACAAAAAACATAATTAATATACAATAGTAATAAAATATTAATATGAAAGAGCAATTGAAAACAGTAGTATTTTAGAATTTGAAATGGAATTTAATATATTAGGTTTTTAAATCTTATATTTACTTTATGAACACAAAATACTTTAAAACAGATTGATTTTGAAGAAGAAGCCTCAATATTAGTTGTACTTAAATGGAATTGCCATCACATTTCATTTGTCACATTGATATGAACATTTATAAAATTATATGGAAATTACTCTGAATCATTTACTATTACGACTCTTCCTCCCTTGGAGAAGATATATGCTCGGGAGTTCACAGGCATTTTGACATCACTCTCATCCTCGGGGATAGTAAGCCCTCTAATGTTAATGCAATGATAATAAGCCCTCTAATGTTTAACTAAATATGTCATGTCACACATCTTCTTACCTCCTTCCACTCCCTTGTCACAAACTGTCACAATTTCACGAACCCCCTCCCCCCCCCCCTCCAAGCGTGACATCATTTCTGGATGGCCCCTAACTTTAAAATTTAATAATTTCTTATCTATATTAAATATAAATATGAAATAACTCTAAAATTTAACTGGTAGCACATGAATTTTCCATTTAGTAATTAAAAAAGTAATTATAAATTTCCTCAATAGATGGTGCTATATTGTCTCAAATTATGAAAAGTCTCACATTAACTTAAAACCTTCAAAATACATTTTTTTAATTTCAAATGAACAAATCAAGAGTAAAAGACTGGGAAATTTTTTATGCAATTTTACACGTTAGTTTGAGATAAATTAATACCATCTGAGGAAAGTTTTAATTAATTTTTTCTAATTACTGTAAGCAAAATTTATGAATTACTCGAGAAACGTATCATTCACTTCTTCTTTTAATTTATTATAGTTAATAAAGGTCTGAATTTTAATGTTTGGCAGCGATTTATGAAACACCTGTAAACAGGTTTCTCATACTCCTTTTATAGTTCGAACATATCAACTTAGGACTAGCATTTATTTTAATCACCCTAAAGAAGTATTAGGAAAAGAAAGTCATCAGATGAAGAAGTCGAAGAATTTCTCTGCAAGTCTCTTCATGCATGGGCCATTCTCACAATCTTTTGACTTTTAAGTCCCTGAATAATAATTTTTATTTTTGTACATATTCTTGTGTTTTTAAGATACACATACATTTTAACGTCTGAATTAAAATCTTTAAACTAATTTTCATACACTAGATAGACTTGACTATATTAAGCAGACAAATTAAATAAAAAATATATCTATAAACATTTAATTAAAAATATATATAGGGTAGGGGAGTACACTGTGAGACATGGTACATAGTGAGACAGCAGCTACTTTGACATATAGTTGTAACTTTTTCTTCAAGTTGGCACACACACATAACGACATCATCTTATGCAACACGTGGATGTAGTTTCGGTACTTCAGTTACTCGTCCGACAAAATAGTAAATAATTCTTTATTTTATAGTTGTTAAAGTTACATAAACGTCTATTTTAGAGTTTATTTCCTTCAATATGATATATATTTACTTAACCAAACCTAGCTGTATCTAATAATAGACTATTTCGACAAAACAACATAAACTTTTTAAAGCTATGAAATTGATGTAACAGATGTGGCATCTATTTTGTTGCAACGTAACGAAAGTACACAGTGAGACACACAGTTGTGGTACACAGTGAGACGTGTCTTATTGTGTACCTACTATGTGGTTCTGTTGTTAAAAAGTTATTTATTAATAAAATAAGGTTTTTCTCTCTAGCTCTCTTTATCTCTGTGTGTGGGGGTGTACGATGGCTAGGGAAATTTACTAAACGTAAAGAGGCTGAAAATTTGCATGAAGGTAGCCCAAGGTTTGCCATTGTCCACCCGAGGCTCATATTTTTAATATTTTGAAAATCTATAAATATTAATTAGAAATCATAAACTGAAGAAAATTCTTGATAGAGTGTAAAAATGTATGATTTATGAAAATATATTCATTGTCTCACCGTGTACTACTTGTGGTACACAGTGAGACAATTTTCGATACTCCGTTACGCTGCTTCTGTGCTTTTATAAATAACTTTTTTAAAACCATTTATACATTAATGTGTAGCGCATTCATGTAGCTTTAAGATGTAGCAAAAATTTTTTCAAAAGAATAAAAATCGTTGTCATTTGTTAAGTAATAATAATTTTCGTCTCACTGTGTACTACCGCGCCCGTCGGCCTAACCGTTTCGGAGTTTTCGTGGTTTTCTTCGAAACCGTGGATTCCCATGCGTAAATACGGGTTAGGTTCCCTTAGAAAGGCCCCCACGAAGGGCACTCTCCCCCTCCCAGGGCCTATAGCCCACGTGTTGATAATTGGCTGTCGTAAATACAAACCAAACAAACCAAACTGTGTACTACCCTCCCCTATATACAAAATTAAACGTTTCGCTGTGCAACGCACAGCCTCATCAGTACACATATCCGCAACAGCAGAATATCGAAACATGTTCTGGACACAGTCAAAGTCAAAGTTTATTTCATGTGCTAGGGAACATCCCATTGCATGACTGTATAACAATATTAATGAGATAAATAAGTTTTGGACGATGTTGGGGATCTAAATATACCAGGAAATTCCTATACCGTCCCGTGTCCCTGATGCTGATTTTTAAGTTTGGAGCTGTCTATATAAAAATGTTTCAATAAAAGTAATTCGATGTAATTTTTTTCCGAGACTGGGACTATTGTTTTATATAAATATATAGCAAAAAATTAACCTGCGCACATTTTTACGGTTGTAATTATTTTTTTAAACTCTGTCCCTGGGTTCTCATGCAGATGTATGCTAGAGAAAGAATGGCTAAAATTATTTGACAGGAAATTTACTGCAGAATTTAAATCAGCATTTAAATATCAATTTCAAGCATCGTGTTTTTATTGGTAGTCTCACCGTCCCCAAGGTTTATTTCTGCACTTTTCGAGATATATCTATATATTTTAATTTAATCCAATGTAAATAACTGTTTCTAAAAATCAGTGAACATTGTGGCTATAACTTAGTCTTAGCATGGTATGCCTAAAAATAGGTGGTACTTTTCCTTACCGTCCCATCTTTACCATCTCTTTTTTTTTCCTTACCGTCCCTTTTTTCCTATACCGTCCCCCTTTTTCTCCCTTACCGTCCCTTTTTTAACACAAGACAATGTTATACCAAAATTTTGTACTAAAAATACTACATTGTTATTATTTCTTATTTGAATGTTCTGTAGGTACTATGCAAATTCATTACAAGTAAAAATTTAGAAAAAAATAAAAAGTTAGAGAGATAAAACGGTAAGGAAAGTTAAACTCACAAGTTTAACTTAAACCTCAGTTAAATAAAAAAAATCGTCGATGCTGACCATTTTTTCTTTATTTTGAATCATTAAGGCATTCGTCTATCAGATTAAAATGTTATTTTAGCAAGTTTAATTTCACCAGATTTTTATTCCTGAAAGTCAAAAGATTGTGAGAATGTTCCACATGTGCTAACTTATTTTTTTTTATTATTATACAAAATAATTTTTAAAAGTCCCAATATGATAGGAAAGAAATGTAGATGTTTGAAAAATCTGCCTAGAAATTTTATTTTTCTAATTTTTTCTATTCGGTCGTATAAAAATTGAAATTGTTCGATTACATGTACGTCAGATTTTATTTTATTTTATTTAGTTTTATTTTATTTCATTTTATTTTATATTGTTTATTAATTAATTTATTGACAAAGTTTTAATTTTTTTATGCAAAAATAGCCGGAAATAAAGGCTTTGTACATGAAATTAGCTTGACCCACAGTAACCCAAAAAGGACCTACTAATCTAAATTTATCGAACATCTGACCTATCCCAATGGTCTTCTTGTGCTAGGAAACGGTGTAATAAGAAATTTTGCCAAAATAGTTTAAGACATTTTTTAGATAAAATTAGCTAAACCTTGACCCATAGTGACCCAAAATGGCAGGTTAATCGAATTTTCTTGAGCATGCGACCTAGACCAATGGTCTTTTCGAACCCGAAAACGATAGAAAACAAAATTTAATCAAAATCATTAAAGCTGTTTTCTAGATAAAATTAACTTGACCCAAAAATGGCACATTAATCGAATTTTCTCGAACATGTGACCTAACCCAATTATCTTCTCGTGCCCAGAAACAGTATAATACAAAATTTTGTCAAAATCGTTTGAGCCTTTTTTAAAAATACAATTAGCTTGACCCACAGTGACCCAAAAACGACCCACTAATCGAATTTTCCCGAACATGTGACTTAGCTCAATGGTATTCTCATGCTCAGAAACGATATAATACAAAATTTTGCCATAATGTTTTGAGCCGTTATTTTAGATACACTTAGCTTGACCCACAGTGACCCAAAAGTGGCCCATTAATTGAATTTTTTCGACCATGTGACTTAGCCCAATGGTTATCTCATGTCCGGAAACAGTATATTGCAGAATTTTGTCAGAATGTTTTGGGCCTTTTTATAGATTCAATTAGCTTGACCCTGACCCATCGTGACCCAAAATGACCCACTAATCAAATTTTCTTGAACATGCGACCCAGCCCAGGGGTATTCTCGCGCCCGAAAACGATAAAATACAAAATTTTGTCAAAATCGTTAGAGCCGTTTTCTAGATAAACTTTGTTTGACCCACAGTGACCCCAAAATGACCCACTAATCGAATTTTCTCTAATATGTGACTTAGCCCATTGGTCTTCTCGTAATCCAAAACGACAGAATACAAAATTTAGTCAAAATCGTTAGAGCCGTTTTTTAGATAAAATTGGCTTGACCCATAGGGACCGAAAAATGACCCACTAATTGAAATTTCTCGAACATGTGACCTAGCCCAATAGTTTTCTCGTACCGAAAAACGGTTGGATATAAAAATTTAGTCAAAATCGATTGAGCCGTTTTTTAGATATAATTAGCTTTAACTTGACCCATTTGACCCAAAATGACCCACTAATCGATTTTTCTCGTACATGTGACTTAGTCCAATGGTCATCTCAAGCCCGGAAATGGTATATTACAAAATTTTGTCGAAATGTTTTTGGCCTTTTTTTGGATTCAATTAGCTTGACCCTGACCCATCGTGACCCAAACTGACCCACTAATCGAATTTTCTTGAACATAAGATCAAGCCCAATGGTATTCTCGTGCCCGAAAATGGTAAAATACAAAATTTCGTCGAAATCGTTAGAGCCGTTTCCTAGATAAAATTTGCTTGACCCACAGTGGCCCCAAAATGACCCACTAATCGAATTTTCCCGAACATGTGACTAAGATCAATGGTATTTTCATGCTCAGAAACGATATAATACAAAATTTTGCCATAATGTTTTGAGCCGTTATTTTAGATACACTTTGCTTGACCCACAGTGACCCAAAAATGACCCACTAATCGAATTTTCTCTAATATGTGACTTAGCCCATTGGTCTTCTCGTAATCCAAAACGACAGAATACAAAATTTACTCAAAATCTTTAGAGCAGTTTTTTAGATAAAATTGGGTTGACCCATAGTGACCCTAAAATGACCCACTAATCGAAGTTTTTCGAACATGTGATCTAGCCCAATAGTTTTCTCGTGCCAAAAAACGGTTGGATATAAAATTTAGTCAAAATTGATTGAGTCGTTTTTTAGATATAATTAGCTTGACCTTGACCCATTATGACCCAAAATGACCCACTAATCTAATTTTCTCAAACACGTGACCTAGCCCAATAGTCTTATCGTGCCCGAAAATGATAAAATACAAAATTTCGTCAAAATCGTTAGAGTCGTTTTTAAGATAAAATTTACACACAATTTTTGCTCGCATTATAGTATAAGATATGATCGTTTTTACTTTTTAAGTACAGAACCCCCCAAAAAGAGAATGAGTAAATTGCTATGCAGTTTTAAAACAAATTGTATTTAAAAATTGTGTTAATTGTGTGTAGAAATGAAAAAGTCCTGCCGGCCTTTGCGAGGAGGAAAAAGGTACCTTTCATACTCCTTGTTTTTAAAAATCCAGTTTATTTTACTCAACTCAAAGGTAAAATTAGTAGAATCAGATTATAGAAAATTCAATACCAGTTTTGGTCAATAATGAATATGAATGAGAATCCTGTCAAATTAGTTATATTCAAGTTGGTTTCATTTAGAGCGATTTATGTTTGGTCGCCAAATTTGCCGATATCGTGTAGTCATTTGTGGAGATTGAACTCAGCTATCCAATGTCCCCCCCCCCCCCAAAAAAAAAATAAAATAAAATAAAATAAAATAAAATAAAATAAAATAAAAATAAAAATATCGAAAGGCAAACGACAAATTGAAAAAGAACGTTACCATAGATTTAACACTAGCTTGCGAGTTTTGTCGTGTGAGTAGCGTAGCCCCTTAAGAACCTACACTAGTCACGCCAAGAAACTCGCAACCTAGTGATAAACCTATGAGAGCGTTCTTTTCAAATTTATCGCTTGCATTTTAATATTTTAATAAGTTTTTTTTTTTTTTTTTGATAGGATAGCTGTGGTTAATCTCTAAGGTTGCTATATTTCACTTTTCCGAATATGGTTGCATTTTTTTTTTTAAATATAAAGTTAATTTCTCTTTCGGAATAACCAAAATAGAAAAAGTACAAACTGTACAAACTAACGCCATTAGAGATCGGTCTCAGCTATCCTAAGGGGAAAAAAAATCATTTAAAAATATTAAAATGCAAGCGGAAAATTAGAAAAGAATGTTCCCATAAATTTAACATTAGTTTGCGAGTTTCTTAGCGCTAATGTTAATCCTATGGGTGCGTTCTTTTTAAATTTCTCGTTTGCATTTCGATATTTTTAAATGATTTCTTTTTTAAAATTTATGAAGGAATTTTCACTTTCGAAACCGGTTCCGAAATAGAAAGTGACCCCATCAGAAAAAAATCTGCAGCCAAAATCAAAAACTGATAAAAGGTTTGGTTAGAAAACGACTTTAGCTATCTTGTGCAAAATCTATTTAAAAAAAAATCATATAGAATATTTGAAATGCAAACGAAAAATTTGAATAAAACGCTCCCATAGATTTAAGAGCCCACACTAATCACGGGAAGGAAGGAAAACGCTAATGTTAAATCCTATGGGGCGTTATTTTAAAATTTCTCACTTTAATATTAAGTTTTTTTTTTTTTTCATAAAGATAGCTACGGACGATCTATAACCGGGCTTGTTTTTACATTTTCGATTTTGGTTATAGTTTTTTTAATTAGGATAATTTCAATTTCAGGAAAGGTTCCAACCAGTTCCGAAAGTGAAAGTAATTAAAAAAAAATCTGAAACCAAAATCGAAAAAGTAAAAACTAGTCCGGTTGTAGATCGTCCTCTCTCCTATTCAAAAAAAGAAAAAAAAATCCTTCAAAAAAATTCAAATTAAAGCGAGAAATTTGAAAATAACGCCCCCATAGACTTTACATTAGAGTTTTCCTTTCTACAGTGACTACAGTGGGCCGACTTTATGACAAGATGCAAAAAACTCACGGTGATTTCACACTTGAGTAGCAAAGTAAAGGTTACCTATTAATCATAACGTGACCCATTAAAGATTTCCCATTTTGGTCAGTGTTGTGACTGAGACGTTTATGACGTCTCAGCGACATCACATTGGCTCACTGTGCTATTGTGGTTATTAAGGGAAGACAAGACTGGGTGCAATCCTATGAGAAATATGAGAGTTTTAAGACCCGTTTCTTCGGAAACTACCTGACTGATTTTGATGAAATTTTGAATCTATATTCACTGTATTGTGCTCAAGATTTATAGCAGACAGTTTATTTCTGCGACTAAAACTTTTTATTTTTGATCAATGGCAATTTTTCAGAAATTTTTCAATTTTCAGATTTTTTTTTCTGAAACTAATTAAATTTTTAAAAATTGTCTGCTACATATGATCTTTTATTCATACCTACTTTTATTTATATTTCTTTCTACCACCAAAATATTTTTTATCGAAATCGCTCGAGTACTTTAGAAGTTAATGGGGGTTTTAGCTGAAAAGTACAATTTTTCGGAGAGCTAAAAAACTTAGACACTTCTATAACTTGTGTGAAGTTCTTGCAACAGTTTTATCAAACACAAAGTATATATAAACACTTGGATAAAATTTAGTTACATATAATAAATGAGTATAAAATGTTACAGTAAAATTAATGTCTCAGTCTTGTCTTCAAAAAATGTTTTTAGTAAATTTCCAATCTTTTTTACCCGACTGCCAAGAAGGGTTATGTGTTTCACGCGTATCTGGGTATATGGATTTCTTTATACCCTCGAACCATCCCAACGACTGGATGTATTTAAATGAATGAGGTCTCTATCGATTCGTCTTAACCGTCCGATGGTTATAGGCTAGGTTTTGTTTTTATAAATTCAAAATGGCGACCGTAAAATACAAAATGACGGTAGAGACGAAAAAAATTTTTTACGCACCCTATTGAGTGGCATGTCATTGGATAAGTCTTTCAAAATGAAGACAATGTTTCATTGACTATTTTACAGTCAGAAGCTCCGTTTAAATATTATACAACCTGAAAGTTGTGTAAATAGGATGTCTAGCTTTACTGCAATTCTAACCATCATAGACATCTATAGGCCTCATCCAAACAGTGTTTATAGATAGAAACTAACAATTAAACACAATTTAAAGATCACCAATACAAGTAAATTAAAAAAAAATAGGTAAGTAATATAAAAAATAGTTTCACATTGATGAGAAATAATTAATTAGTTCGCTTTTTACGCAGTCGGGTTTTTTGATTTTGTAAATTTAATTTTTACTTGTTTACAGATTAATTTGTAATTTTACAATTATGTATTTTTTTTGACAGGATTGCATTCCAGCTCGTATCAAAGGTTTTCACGTAGTGAACGAGCCTTTTTTTATCAGTGCCATTTTCAACGTCATTAAACAGTTACTCTCAGAAAAACTGAAAAGCAGAGTAAGTACAAACAAACTCCAAAATTTTATTTTCAATTCATAGTCACATTCAAATAAAATATCCATGTAAAGGATGACTGTTGCTATGACTATCAAAACGAAAGTACTTGACTTTTTAAACGTTGGAATATCTTATCTTAAGAAATGTTTACTGCGTTTTTCTTCTGCCGTTATCAACACATCTTGAAACAATAGAATTATTATTTAGAACTGTATCTTTTGAGGTAGATTTCATAAGAAACACTACCTATTACGTTCTCCCCTATGTTGGAATTTCTGAATTTTTTTTTACAGATCTTCGCCGATCATGACCCCCTAGTACCGCAAACGACCCCCAGTTCAAAACTTTATATACCTGTCTATTTATCTATCTATATACATTATATAGACATTTATCATCGGACACTTTCAATTTTAGACATTTTGTCGAATATTTAAAGATATATTTATCGGATATTTCTGGATCTTCAGGATTATGAAAAATTTGACCATATTTATCAACGGCTATTTGATCAGAAAAACAACGGGGTTTCTGTTTATATCATGCAGGGTTTTTTACCAAATTTAACGCCAGTTTGAGAAAATTTGACAAAATGTAGTAGAAATATTATAGTGCAATTGGAATGTATATATTACATATTTGATGAAATATGAGCAGTTGTGTGAAATATTTTTATCTGCGCATGCGCGCACGATAAAAATATTTTTTTTTCCCATAATTTGATAGTCAACTCTATGGAGCAACTAAAAAAAAGCCAGTCAAATATGGTGAAAATTCAGAAATATATCGGTGATAAAGTGAGCTGATTTTTAGTTCTTCTCTAAAAACAGCTAAATAATAAGGGTTTTTCCATAAATTGTCGTTTTTAATTTTTTTTTTTTTTAATTTCATTTGTTATTGATCAAATGACAAATCAACATTTTATCAAATGTTCAAATCAGTTCTTGGAAAACCATCAGAACGAACCTATTCTAAGAAAAAAAGAAGTATCAAAATCGGAGAATTTCTTCTAAATCTACTCGTTGACATTCATTAAATACAAACTCCTTTGCTGAAAGCTAAATAATAAAAAGTGGCAATTTGTGGAAAATCCCTTTTTATTTAGCAGATTTAAGAGAGCAACCAAAAATCAGCTCACAATATTGCCAATATCTGTCTGAATTTTCACGATATTTGAATGTCTTTTTTTTTTTTTTAAATAAGTTGCTCCATAGAGTTAACTATTAAATCACGAAAGAAAAATATTTTTTATTGTGCACGCATGCGCAGATAAAAAATATTTCATTTAACTGTTCATATTTCATCAAATTTTTAATATATTTACATTCCAATTACACTATATTATTTCTACTACATTTTGTCAAATTTTCTGAAACTGATGTTAAATTTGGTAGAAAACCTGCATGATTTAAACAAAAATCATTCAGGAATTTTCTTAACTTTTTAAAGAAATCGATATATCTCCATGAATATACATGCTATTCCTACACAAATGAATACACATTTGTGCAATATCCGCATATTCGTAAGCTATAGCGATAGACCATTTTGTGCATTTTATTTTACAGGGTAATCCGAAATATTATTATTTTTCTTTGATTTTTTGTTGCCCCTCCCCCTCCCCCTAATTGTTCTTCTGATCAAATTGAATTTGATAACTATGAAGTTAAGCACATTTTTCATAATCCTGAAGTTCCAGAAAAATCCGATAAGTATATCTTTAAATATTCGATAAAAAGTCTAAATTGAAAGTGTCCGGTGATTAATGGCTATATAGTGTGTATATATATATATATATATATATATATATATATCACTTTTTTATGGACATGATAACTTCCATAATTCTGCACAAATCTCTTCCGAACTGATATATAAAATCGAGGGGCAAAAAATCTCGGCCAAGTTCGTTAATGGGCAAAATCGGACGAAGGGGTGGAAATGGGGAGGGTTTTTGTGAAAACAGATAAAATCCCGTAACTTCTTAATTATGATACATATCGAATCAATTTAAAGTTATTATTACTTCTAGGAAAAAGGCCAAAAATGTATGTATAACAGATTTTTGATATCATTAAAAATGGCCTCAAGGGGCGAAAGAAATAGGGTTTTAAGAAGAAAAAAATTCATAACTTCGTCAACTTTCGAGATATCAAATCCGCTTAAATTTATTATAAATCATCTTAACAATTTTTTTAAAAAAAGAAGGAGAGGTGGTTGTGGAAAAAAAATCACATTAACATGATTCTGATAAAACCAACTCTTACAGAAAAATGAAATTAAAACTCGTCAAAAGCGGCCAGATGAAATTGTTATACTGGGTTTGTTTCTAATTTTGATTTAGTTTTCGTTGGTGAAATTAGTACTACTAAACTTCAAAATCTACCTATGCCTGTAGGCCAAGCCGACAGGGATTTTTTTTAATTAGAAAAATTCAAATGTGTAAAAGAGATGTGTGACATATATGTTATACCCTTTAAGAGAATACAGTGTGTACTATAACAAACTCGGAAACTTTAAGCATTATTAACCTTTTATGTCCCGATGGTACTTTAAATATAATTTTAAGAAACTTTTTATAAAATTCATTTAACAGATCGATTGACAATAATAAAACTTAGGACGAGTTTTACATTCTTTGCTTTATCATGTTTCGAAGTAGAGTCCTGCACGATTCAACCCGACCCGAACCCGAAAGTTCCATTTGTAGTTGTTCTATTTGTGTAGTTCCATTTGTAGTTGTTAACAATTCAAAGCCTGACAAAAAAAAAAAAAAAAAAAAAAAAAAAAAAAAAATATCGACCCACAACCCAACCCGAACGTGACAAAATAATTTTCGTCGACCCGCATTAATGAAATCTGTCAATAAAACAGCTTTCTTATACATTTTTTTAAACATTTGAAGTTCTTTCTCCTATTTTTTACCAAATGTTTGCTTAACATTCATTACCTTAGACATAGCGTAGTAAAGCTAGATGAAAGTAGGCTGCTTGGATAAACAGGTGGTTATTTTCTAATTAGCCAAAACTTCATATGCTGATTGCAATGAGTTTGAAAAAATAATCTAGCTCATTGAGAAATAAATGAATAATTTCCAATTAGCGTAACTCTCCATTCTTTGCAATAAGGCTGAAAGATATCAGGCTGATTGAGAAACAAATGGTCATTTTCCAATTAGCTTAAAGCTGCTTAGGCTCGTTGTAATAAGCCTGAAAAATATCAGGCCGATTGGAAAAAGGAAGATGATTCTTCAATGGACTATATTCAAAATCTGTGTTCGAGGCTGAAAAAAGTCACGTGGTACCGGTAATTTACCCAAAGAACTTCTAACTGATAAGAAGGGAAGCTACTACTGCTTTCCCCAGGAACTGTTTCATTGGTTGGCGGGGGTTTACATTACGTCTACGGAGCTTTCCCTTCTCTACGCTAGAAGATTTTGCCTTGACCACGTGATGATTACGTAGATGGAATATCCTCCATTTGCCGGTCTTTTTGCGAATAGCTTAGGCTCTTTACAAAGAGCCGGGTTTCGCAATTAGCCTACTATATAAGAGCCAAAATATTATTGACCACCTACCTAATAACGCGTTGGCCGCAAAACAGCTGCAACCTGTCTTGGCATGGATACCATAAGTCCTTGGTTGATGGCCGGAAGCAGATTGTATCAGATATTCAAGCAGCGGTCTCGTAAGGCTCTTTGCAAACGTTTGTTTTTCCATCCTTCTACATTTTTCTTGGAAATCTTTTGTTCTGGACTCTTCTGCGGTTTAGTCCCGAAAGAATGAGGGGAATCAACAATGGGTCTGGAGATAAGGAGCTCAATTGTACTTGACGGAAATGTCCTTCTTTTGCAGGACATCAGTCCCTTTCTTTTTAAAGTCATTAAAGATCAAAAACACCACGTGTCCACAACAATAGACACCGATACTGATTATAATTAGAAGGATAGTTTATTCGCACATGGATATTACAACATTGTTGTTTTTGAGCTCTAAGCCGCCATTCCATGACGCTCCAAACCTGCTTTACCGGATTAAGGACCGCTGAGTTAGGCGGCCAAGACTTTAACTGGAATTCAATGTTCTTGGAACCACTCCAGCGCAATTCGAGTCCTGCGACACGAAGCGTTGTCCTGCTCGAAGACTTAATTTCCAGTTGGGGGCAATGATAAAATGTAAAGGTTGAACTAGTTCGCAATGATGTTCAGATAATCCGCTGCATTCATGTCTGTTCTACCATAACCATAGGTCCCAGAGACGCCTATAAGAGCGTTCCTCAAACAGAATATCGCCACCATGGTCTGTATATGACCAGCTATATCAAAGGGAGCAACATTTCGCCAGGAAGATGGTGTAGCCTGACACGGCCATCGGCGTGTTGAAAGATGAATCGCAATTCATCCGACCAGGCATCTCTATCCCAATGATCCATTGTCCAGTCACGATGTTCCCGGGCCTAAGTGTAGGAGTAGATGGCGATATGTTTGGTCAATAGAGGAAGATGAGTGGGACATTTGCTGCGTAGTCTCATATCCAACAGTATCAGCTGAACTGAGTGCTCCGAAACAATTATACTTGGATTTGTATTGTATTGGGCTGTCAACTGAGCTAGAGTCTGGCGCCGACTTTGCTTTAGCAAGCGGGAGAGTCTCCGATGTCCTTTTTTCTTGATAACGCGTGGATTTCCAACGGAATGGCGTCTACTCATGGTTTCATCGTCATTCATCCACTTTTCATAAGTACTAACAACGATATGTCGCGAACAACTCACGAGTCGTGCAGTTTTGGAGATACTCGTTCTGTGCCGTCGGGCCATTGAATCCTGCCCTCTATCAAAGTCGCTTAGATCAGCAGCCTTTCCCTTCACAGGCAGAAGTAAGATTAAAAAGGATTCCCAGGACACCCTAGACGCAGTTAAATAGCATTCCCACCTGATATACGTGCCCTCCATGTCATCCAGGCGAGTTCATTACAAAAAGTAGCAAAGGTCATACTGTTTTGGCTCTTCGCTGGGTGTATAGTAAATGAGATCACTGATTATTCTTCCTTTACGGTGAAGTTAAGAACTCCTTTTTCTTCTCTCGGAATACGAAAAACATTATCAACATCGCATTTTTGATGTTCAAAAACTCATGTATCGTATTTCTGATAGTTTATGCACACAAACACTTGTTACGTGTGTGTAGATTGAGAGGTATCCACTATTCAGAGGTAAAAGCGTACAAATATAGAAGCATTAAGAATTGAAAAAAGTGTTAATAGAGGTGTTCGCTTTTTAGGAGTGTCCATTATGAAGGTTTTATTGTATATAGATTTTTCAACCGCAAAAATATTTTTGAAAAGGATAAACCCGACTCATAACAGTCAAAACTCGGCCTGAACGCGAAACAGTAAAAGTCAACCCGACCCGCAGTAAAGCAGTAGATGACAACCTGACCCGCAACGAAAATAATATTACACCAACCCAACCCGACTCGATGTAGGATTCTATGCTGAAACTACATTTTCAAGTGTGTTATTGGTTTTCTGTTACAGTATTCTGAATGTGTTAGGAAGTGTTTCATAATCTATGCTTGAAGCATGAGTCTTCTTTCTTGTTTTTTCTGTAAGAAATAATGCCGTAGTGTAAAAATAAAACTAACCCGCGTAAAACTTTCAGAGAAATTATTTTAAAATGGGTTCAGACCCTAAAATGGGTCTGAACCCAAATTGAAGTTCGGTACTCGATTGTTGAAATGCTAACAGAATTACTATGTCATTTCTATTATTATTAGGGGCTGTGCATATATAAGGTTGTCATTTTAGGGGGGAGGGGGGTCTGGCACATGATATTGTAAGATATCTCTATGGGGAGGGAGGGGTAGTCTTATGATATCGTTATCATTTTTTATCAAACCAAAATTTCCTCTTTTTATTTTTAACTTTGTCTTTACATCAAAATAGTAGGTTTTTTAGTCTTATATATTTTTTATGAAAATGCAAAGATATTATTAAATCATTAAATGATTATAAAATTATTTAATTCCAAAATTATGGACTACTCCAACGTTTGTCATTCCAATTCTTCTGTCATATGTGTACGCATATATAATACGCTTTTCGAGAAAACATATGCGAAGTATGTTTGAAATAATGCTTGTGTTTACTAGTAAAGAAAAGAGAAAGAATGTTGTCCATCTGTTTTGTTGATAAGAAGCTCTGTCTGCCCCCCCCCCCCCCTCCGTGCAGCTGCAAGTGCAAAAAGACATTATTACTGTTGAATGATTAATGCAACAAAAATATATTATTAAATTATTTTAAATAGTAGCTATTTCTTTTAAGTGTTATTTGATATAAAGCTATTTCATATATAAAGTGAAATTTTACTGAAGCAATAAAGTATGCGAAAAATAAATATAATCATATTTAAACATCACTCCAAACAAAAGGAAAAAAAAAAAGAAAGACTTTTTAGATATGTTACCGATATCATTACGGAGGGGGGGGGGGGGTGGCGGGGGGGAGGTCGAGAAATGATAACGTATGATAGAAGAAAGTTGCAGGTACCAAACGATTGGAATTAAAGTCTACTTTTAAATGATGTACAGTCGTGGAAAAAAAAAGTAAACACACCCTACTAACTTCTCAACAAATTAGCGTAGAAGAAAGTTACTGGTACCGAACGATTAGAAATAAAGTCTACTTTTTAATGATGTATATAAAATTTGCTTAGGGGGACATCTACATATTAAAACGAACCATAATTTCGTTTTTTTCAATAGCAATACCCAATATTAACAAGATATTTCAAGTCTTCGGTTCAAACTATGCCTAAAAACCAAATTTCAAGTCATTTCAACGATAAGTTTTTGAATTATAAACATTCAAAATTGAGTGCTTCTAATGTTAAATTACATTTTCATATTTTTATTAATATCTCCTGAAATTATACTCCTAATGTACTAATTTTTTGTGTAGCAATAATACTAAAATACCCAAACATAAATACGTTGAATTTGCAATTTTTATAATTTTATGATATGAATTATGAATTGTGAAATTAATATTCGAAAAAAATATGAATTGCAACCTACAATTTTTTTGATGGATTTACGTTTATTAAGTCCTGCTTTATTGAAATCCGAAATTTCACATTTTTTTTCCAAGTAGTTTTCAAATTATGCTTAAAAAACGGCAAAATGATGGTTTAAGGATCCGTGCATGATAGAAGTGACTAGATATTTTGAAATTTCTTCCGCTATCCTCTAATCTAACAGTCTTCAATGACTGCTTCAGATGCCTTGATCAAGAAGGAGGCTCTCTCAGTCAACAATGGAGTACTGAACTTCCATTTGGATACAGCCCCTAAAATACGCTCGTTTTAAAATAATTAATTTCTCGTTAACTTATCGCACAAATTGCATAAAAATTTATTTTTAGGCTAACTGAAGGGTGTAGAGTTTATTTATGCTGTCAGAATTGGGTACAGCTATTGAAAAAAAACAAAGTTATGGTTCGTTTTAATAGGTAGATGGCCCCCTAAGCAAATTTTATATACATATTATTTTAAAAGTAGACTTTATTTCCAATCGTTCGGTACCAGTAACTTTCTTCTACGATAATTTGTTGAGTAGTTAGTAGGGGGTGTTTACTTTTTTTTCCACGACTGTACATAAAATTTGATTAGGGGGGGAGGGCATTGGGGGAGGGGGTCCAAAATTACCAAAAAGTTGATAACGTTACATAAGTATAGCCCCTTATTTCTTGCCAATAGGACCATTTCTCTCGCTTAATATGTTTCGACTATTACCAGCCCAAATGTTTTAATAAAATGAGTAATATATATATATATTTTCAAATTATGCTTTTCTGTACATTATAGAAGGCCCTTTAAACCACCATTTTGAAGTTTTTAAATCATAATTCGAAAACTACTTGGAAGAAACATTTGAAACTGAGGATTCGCATAAAACAAGACATAATAAATATAAATCTATCAAAAAAAAAAAAAAAAATTGTAGGTTGCAATTCATATTTTCTTCAAATATTAATTTCATAAGTCATGTTACAAAAATTTTTAAATTACAAATTCAATGTATTAGTTTTTTAGTATTATAACCGCACAAAAAATTGTCACATTAGGATTATAAATTCAAGAGATATTAATAAAAATATGAAAATGTAATTTTACGTTAGAAGCTCTCAATTTTGAATGTTTATAATTCGAAAACTTGGCATTCAAATGACTTGAAATTTCGTTTCTAGGCATAGATTGAACAGAAAATTTAAAATATGTTGTCGAAATTGGGTGTTGCTATTGGAAAAAATTTTGGTTTGGTGTTAGTATGTAGATGGTCTCCTAAGTAAATTTTATATACATCATTTAAAAGTAGACTTTATTTCCAATCGTTTGGGACCAGTAACTTTCTTCTATCATAATTAGGTGCAGAGTTAGGGTGTTTACTTTTTTTAATCATTTTTTCAAATGGTTATTGTCCTCGTCAAGGTAGGAAATCAAAAGCATATCTGAAGGTTTTTATTGGTTTAATCATCATTTTATTCGTTTTCTGATTGGTCTATACAGTAATCTGTATTTCCCTTTACTTTCAACAGAGATGGACAACAGAGTGTTGCCACCATGACAAAAAAGTAAGAAAAACTACAAAAAAAAAATAAAATAATAATAACTCAGAAACAAATTGAGATACAGCTTTCAAACAAATCATTTAAAAGTACATTTTTTTCTCTATACGACGATATAAAAGTAATATTGTGGGATGTTTAAAAGTTTAAGAAATAAATTTGATTTAAAATTGGCCGTCAGATTTCTTGGAAATCTGACGATGGAAAAGCCTTTTCCCGAACAACCAATGAAATGCTTGAATAATACGTAAGTTTCAGGTGGATAATACGTACGAGTCGCAAGCGATTTCTGTCGCTTGCAATTTTTACGTGTAATAACACTATTAATGTTTAATCCATGGTGTACGTAATGTATGATCGATCAACTCCGTGCGATTTTTTATGTCTTAAATTTTAGTCTTTGAAAAAATCATTTTAACCAAATGGTCGTTGTAATTTGTTAAATTGCATTTTTATTTTTTTTTCCCACGACAATACATAAAGATGAAATTTTAATTCACTTTCTGATAATAGGCTAGAATTATAAAAATTATATACAAACATGTGCTTCCGATGACATTACAACATTTTAATAATTTTTGATCTTTCAATAATTTAATTACTACTTCTAATATTTTTTACAATTATAAATTAATAACTTAATTTTAAGGCATTTTTCTAATAATAAACTTTCATAATAATCATGATAACTAACCTTTTAATAATTTTTACAACTATAAATTAATAATCTTATTTTAAAGCATTTTTCCGTTAGTCTGCCACGATAAATCGCCAAGTATTCTTTATGGTTACAATTACATATTAGTTAACCCTTTATGTACTGAATTATGCATTCATGAAAAATTTATCTTCTAAAGCATTTTTCGTGAATTGTTTAAACTACATTAGAAGATTTACATAATCATTTAATACCTTTTAGAAGGATTCATTAAATTTGAATTCAAAGGGATTTTGTGTAATATTTATAACCCACTCAAATCTTTTACTTAAATAATTTTTTTTTTTTTGGTATTTTGTGGAATTAGGAAATGTACAAACATAATGTTCTTACAATTGAAATAAATAAATACTTCCGAACTGAAATCCCCCCCCCCCTCCCGCCAATCCCTCAACGACAAGAAAGCTGAAAAGATGTAAAAGCAAAAGAAATCATGCTTTTAAAAATATTTTTGTTTTGTGTAACCCATAATGTTTTTGGAACAAGATAAAGTAATGTATCTATAACTCATTCTAAATTGCATTACAACTAATCGATGTATTAAATGAATTTTATAACAAGTTATTTTAATGGTACTTATAAGTACCGCCAGTAAATAAAGGGTTTTAAAACAGCAATGGATTTAATGATGCTCCAAACTACGCTCGCCAAAAAAAGGCCAACTATAATAGCTATAGAACTGCAACAATACAGTATTTAAAACACTGAAAAGTAGAAAAAATGGAAGAGTGTAACAATTAAAAACAGAACACTGTTCTATCAATTAACAGTTTAATATTAATAAAAATTATACTATGAGAAAATAATTTACAGGTCTAGGTTTAAGTCATGTTTTTTTTTTCTTTACGATTGCAATATCTTAAAAAAGAACAAAAAATATATTTTTCCAATAAATTCAGTAGCTCACGCTTTATACCAAGCGTAAAAGAAAAAAGCGATGCATTTTCCATAATCGGGTTCAATACCCACACCAAATTAATATATTGTAACAGAATTTTTTTGGAAAACTATTAATTGCAGCATGAAATTAGACGTGATTTTCAAGATAAACATTGAGTGCTTATAAAAATCTTAAAAAAAAAAAAAAACTATTTTTACTTTTAGACTTTTTTGTTACTTTTAACACCCCCCCCCCCCCCCCACACACACACACACTTGTTTATGTACGGTAGAAGAGAGATTTCAAGCGATTTGGATGATCGGTTTTTAAATTAAAAACATTCAACATTTAGAGCTTCTAATGTTAAATGACATTTTCATATTTTTATTAATATCTCTTGAAATTATAATCCAAATGTGATAATTTTTTGGTGCCGTTATAATACAAAAAAACTCAAACGTAAATACATTGAATTTCTAATTTCAAAAAATTTATAATATGAATTATTAAATTAATATCTGGGAAAATAAAAAGCAGAATTTTCAGTCTACAATTTTTTGATAGCTTTACATTTATTATGTCCTGTTTTATGCGAACTCTCAATTTCGATTTTTTTAAATTATGATTAAAAAAGGTCAAAATGATAGTTTAACACTTTAAGCGCAACATCAGTCACCGGTGACTGACTCTGAATTTTCCGTTTAGAACGCGTCATTCACCGATGACTGACGCTCTAAAATATCTCTCTATTCTAAAAAAAAGTAACTACCGCTGTCACCGCCGCCGCCGCCGCCGCCGCCGGTTTTGAATTTTTTGTGACCGGAGGTCTTTCTTCGTTAATATTAAGAAAAATAATGCATACAAAAATATGAAAATCGGTAGTAGTATACAGAAATGTCTGATAAACACGCTGATGCAGGCAGTTTTCAAATCGAAGAATTATTTTAAGAGTTATTTAATGCTAAAGTTGGACAAAATCGTTCCACTAAAAAAGTTTTATAGGAGCAAAAACTGTTCATAGGAATTTAATCATTTTTAGATCATTTTATACGTTATAATTTCCCGGTGTGCAGAATTAATATATATATTTTTTTTTAATTTGACTCATTTTTCGAGGTTTCATTTCTATTTTAAATTCAAATTTTCAGCATTTCGAGAGATATTTTTTACTTATTTCAGAAAATTGTACTAATTTAACCTGTTGCCAACTGTATAAACAACGGAAACAATAATGTTTGCTTCAAATTAAAAATTTATTTACACGTGACTATTATAAACAGAAAAAAAAACTTTCAAATTAGAATTCAATAATTACGTATAAAAAGCAGGAACTTATTGAAAATTACTTCATCTATAATTACACGTGAATTTTAACAGAGAAAGGATATTGTAAAATAATAAATTCATTAACATGCGTTAGAAGTCTTAAATAGGAGAAATTACATCACATTTACGTCACATTGCACTTATTACGTAAAATGAACAAAAAATAATATTGCAAAACAGATTAAATTTAAAAATAGCGCGAGACATTTACTTGATATTTTAAGATGAACTTTTCAACTATTTTTTTTTTTTTTTTTTTTTTTTTTTTTTTTTTTTTTTTTTGGGACAGCGCAAATAATATTTCATTTCTAATAAAAGTACTTTCACGTGAATAATAAAAAGGGAAAGAAAAGTTTGGTGAAAATTACGTCAGATTAAAAACGATATATCTAAAATGTCTTATTTAAAAGGACTTTCTTTTCGCTTTGTTAAAAAATACCGGGAGACAAAGACTCTGTTTACTTAATTCATTTTATATTAGATGATTTTGAAATGCCATTGTATCTTTTAACAGCAGCTGATTTTTCCGTAAAATTCCCCAATGAAAGAGAAAAGAATAGAAACCCGTTTATAGGGAGATCGCCTTTGTTTTTTTAATTATAATTCAATCTTCCAAAATCTTTTTAAAGCCGATCAAATTAGCGTGCTTTTAGAGACTGCAGTGTTTGAACGGGGGTTGGCGAGCGTAGCTCGTAGGGGGCCGAGCCCCCTAGTAATATAAAACTAAATATATATACAGTAGAGCGCCGATTATCGGAACTCCAATCAAACGAAGTTCCAATTATTCGAACAGCCTATATCTCTAAAAAAAAAATTTTAACCGAACTTCCAGTTATCCGAACAGCCTATTTCTCCCAAAAACTTTTTTAACCGAATTCCCAATTATCCATTGGTTTGTAATAAAATTTTAAATAAAGAAAAAAAAATGATAGTGGACCAGAAGATGAGGAATGTAAATCAATAAAGGAGATGGGAAGAATCCTAAGCTATGAAAGAAATGAAATTAACGAGTGGTTAAATAGTGAAGTAACATGACCCGGGATATCAGATTTTAAATGATGAGATTATAGATGAGATTCATGATGAAAAAGAAATTGAAGAAAATGAAAACGAATGCTCTAAAAATAACCCAGGTCCATCACATAACGAAGCATTTGAATGTTTGGAAACAGCTATGAAATGACTCGAACGGTAGAAGAACGCTGATCCTATTCAACTAACATATTTAAGAAGAATTAGAGAAGATATGACAGCATTGAAAAGCATGTCTTCGTTGAAGCAAGCAACAATCAAAAGCCTTTTTGCTTAAATTATAATCTCTGGAGTTCAGGAAATGATAAAAAGAGAGGGGAAAAAATTAAAAAGACAAAAAAGAAAAAAACAATTTTTAAACATGCCAGCACTAACTGGTGCTGCCAGTCCTAAGCTTAACGTGTGAATGTTTTAGTGCAGTCAGAAACATCCCTTAAATTGTCTGTCCATTTATCCGAACTTTTGCTTATCCGAACTAGGATCGGCCCCGACTTGTTCGGATAATCGGTGCTCTACTGTATATTGTTTTAAGTAATTACTGAAAATTTATTTAAAATTTACTTATTTTTTACTTATTACAGGATTATACTTTCTTAAAAATTACTTAAAACATTGCAAATTTTTCAGCGCTTCAGTGTCAGTCACCGTGGCACCCAACTTGCTGCTAAGGGGCCGTCTATGATGTGCAGAAAAGCATAATTTGAAAATAAATATATTTTACTCATTTTATCCAAACATTTGGTTTGGCAATAGTCGAAATATAATAATTGGGTGAAAGGGTCATATTGGAAAGAAATAATACATTAATAGGAGTGACATAGTCATTCTGTAGCATTTCAACAATCGAGTACCGAACTTCAATCTGGATACAGCCCCTAAAATAGGCTCATTTTAAAATAATTAATTTATCGTAAACTAATCGTGCGAATTTCCCGAAAATTTATTTTTAGGCTAGTTGAAGGCTGTATAATTTATGTATGGTGTAAAACATGTGTATTGCTATTGAAAAAAAAATTTTTTTTTTTATTCGTTTTAATATGTAGATGGTCCTGTAAGCGAATTTCATATATATTACTTAAAAGTAGACTTTATTTGGTACCAGTAAAAATCTTCTACAATAATTTGTTGCAGAGTTACTAGGGGTGTTTACTTTTTTCCCCCCACGGCTGCACAATCGTGGAAAAAAAAGTAAACACCCCTTACTAACTCTAAAAAATTATTGTAGAAGAAAGTTACTGGCACTTTATTGGTAATAAAGTCTACTTTTAAATGATGTATATAAAATTTGCTTAGGAGGACATCTACATATTAAAACGAACCTTAACTTTGTTTTTTTTTCAATAGCAGTACACAATTCTGACACCATAAATGAACTCTACACCCTTCAATTAGCCTAAAGACAAATTTTTATGCAATTCGTACAATAAGTTTCCGAGAAATTAATTATTTTAAAACGAGCGTATTTTAGGGGCTTTATCCAAATTGAAGTTCGATTCTCGATTGTTGACCAAGAGAGCCCCCTTCTTGATCAAGGTATTTTAAGCGCCACTCAAGCAGTCATTGAAGATTGCTAGATCACAGGATAGCAGAAGAAATTTCAAAATATCTAGTCGCTTCTATCATAGACGGTCCCTTAAACCATCATTTTGTCGTTTTTAAAGCATAATTTGAAAACTACTTGGAAGAAAGTGAAATTTTGGATTTCCATAAAGCAGGACTTAATAAATCTAAATCCATAAAAAAAAATTGTAGGTTGCTATTCATCATTTTTTCTAATGTTAATTTCATAATTCATATCATAAAATTATAAAAATTGTAAATTCAACGTATTTATGTTTGGGTATTTTAGTATTCCATCTTTTCTAAAAATATATCAGTTTCTAACTAGAGAACATAGAATGAAATGGGTTAGGCAGAAATCAACAACGCTTTCAGATTTCGAGCGTTGAAACAGTTCAAACAGAACCTAAGACTACAGATTCATAAATGTAAAATATTAATTCAGTGTTGCGAAATAAACAAAATATGAATGCAATTACATGTTGTATTTTATTGTGGTTTGTACGGAAATATGCCAACATTGATATTTTTTTTCCTTTTGACAGATTCACTTCCACGGGAAAAACTTGAAGTCTCTACACAAAATAATTCCTCCACAGTTTCTTCCCAGTGAATTAGAAGGTACCCTGGGACCGATAGACAACACTGAATTTCGGAAGCAAGTTCTGAATCGGGAGAAATACTTCGAAAAAATCAACAAATATGGCTTCCAGGAAAAGAGAGCGCAGTTCATAAGAAAGAAGAGCTCCAGAGCCATGGGACTCTTCTTATAACCCGAGAAATTAGTAATACAACATCCATTGGACAACGTCATTGTATTTGAATCATCAGAGCAAACTATTCATTTATTATTCTCTCATTTCTTAATACATTCACGACAACTTACGTGAATTCATGCCATTTGGATTTCTAATTTAACTCCTCCTACGAGCTTTCCTTTTGTATTTCACACCATGGAGGAAAGAGACAGATGGAGATGCAGTATGCCGTTGCTCTCACTCGACACAAACAAAACAAGCACCCGGACCAGGGACCGAATTCTTTGACATTACTTGTGCATTTTTTTTTCTAAATGAAAATGATCTGTTTATTTTTAAGCATTCTAAAGCAGCATTCCATTGTATTATGAATTAAAAACTGTATTACTAAACGTTTTCTATTTTTCGTGAAAGAATGTGCTTTTGTTTGGGCCGACTGTAGCGGATTTTAGGGTTACTTTTTTGACATCACCTCCAGCCACCTTACTGCATCTCCATCTATCTCTTTCCTCCATAATTTTACATAGTATTTTATTTCTCAAAAAAAAAAAAAAAAAAAAAAAAAACGCAAGGTTCGTATTTATGCAATCAGTATACTATAGGGTGCCTCGATATGAGAGTAGAGACATACGGATATAAAATTTGATTGATTTACGCTCGTATTCACCAACTACTTTGACCCCGAGCTATACCGAAAGCCTCAGTTGAACGCTCAAACGGTATTCACCTTTAATCCTGATTGGACGGCTTCTTGATAATGTCCAATCAAATGTTATCTTGAATTAAATTTAAGCGTTTGACCGAGGTTTTCTGAGTTGAGGTAGATGGTGAATACAAGCATGAGACGATTCTGGACAAAGGGGAAAAGGAATCGCCAGACATCTTAGCGAGCCTGTTATTACAACGCCTCCCTAGATAAGGGGATTTGTTGGGACGTCACGAAACGTCACACGGAGCAGGAAAACAAAACAAAAAAAAATCGAACAACTTGTATGTTTAGATTTCGTTGGTTCGTGAAATTATTAATTATTTTTTACTAATAATAATTAATAATTCCACGAGCCAACAAAATCGAAATGCATGTCACGGCTTTCTCTCTTATCTAGGGGGACGTTGGTTATTATCGCCCATAGATTAACATACAAGATGGGACATTTGCGGCAAAATCAGTAATGGCAACAGTACTAGCGTCACTACCGACAAGGGGGAAGAATTAACAAGTCTCCGAAATTTACTTATGTTGATGAAATATGTTTACGCTCTATGTTTTGAATATCGATTCATTCCTAAACGAACCAGAGACAGACGATATTTTATCTATGTTTGATTTATTTAGCTGTTTTTTTTTTTTTTTTTAATCGCTTGTTCGTTCAGCTTTAACTTACAAAATGATAATTATAATAATAATATAAAAGAAAAACCCCAGGAAATACTGTTGAAAACTTAAATTTGTCAATTAATCAGATAAAATTGTAAGAAATTAAATTCGGGTACTCTGTGATAATTTATTCACATCGAATACAATTTTATCAGTATCTCTATGTTTTGCTTTATCTTAACGTTTAGATTTATATAATTCTAAAAATTTGTAAAAAGTAATTTTTCGCTATCTATAATTTTATTATTATTTCCTATATTTTAATATCATAAATATTATTGAACTGACTGTATGTTACTTACAATAAAAACAATCATTTTATTTTATCTGTGAAAAAGTGAAAATGCGTAATTTTTTAAAAAATTATTGTAACGATTGTTTAATACATTAAACTTCATAAATTAATCAAACATCGTCTGTAAAAAATTTTCTACCAAATAGGATTATTTATGAAAGTTTCTGGGACTTGTAGAGTGCAATATTTCGTATATTTTTACATTACACCATCGCTTTATGTAGCTTTAAACCCAATTATATCATATTTACTTGACGTATAATATTCAAGACAAAATTTTTAGCTTGTTTTTCGTTGCACTTAAATCGTTTACCCATCATGTACGAAAAAAATATATATATCCGTGCATGAACATAGAATAGATATTAGATATATAGAATAGAATATCTATAGCGGGTTCATGCATTGGTATAACATTCGGTTGAAAACGTAAACATGCAACATTAAAAAAAGAAAGATCAAAATAAGGTAGACGCTCAACAACAAAAATATTACAAAGATGGGAAGTTTTTCCCCTATGGACCTTATGCACGCGGCCTGAGGTGGAGGTTAAAATTCGTCTGCTGGCGGTATTTACTGGCGGTGTTTAGCATAGCAGTCTATGGAGTGTGAGTTATTAATGCTTGTTTGTTAAAAATACCACAAAAAAATTCGTTGATGCAACAGCATATACTTAATATATTGTAATCTAAATTCAAAATGTTGTTCTGTATGCGAGAAAATTCCCTAAGTTTACAAATTTTCAGTTAAAATGTATGCACTCAACCTGGATCAAGGCTAAAGTCGTCTGCTAGCGGTGTTTGCGCCTGCGCATACTGGTAATCTGCCGGTGCAGTAACTAGAATAAAGCCGGGAACCCACATGCGGAAAAATAAGACGGAAATCTGCAGCGGCAAATTTTCCGCTACGCCAAATTTCCGACTATATCGCACTTGCGTTTTTCGCTGGTGCTTCCGCGTTAACTACTGCACATGTCTGATTTCTACAGATGCCGTCGCGGAAAACGGAAAAAGTTAAAACATGTTTAACTACAATTCCGCTGCATTTTCGCATTTGTACGCGGCAAATATGGGGTCAATTTGCCGTTCCGCTGTCCAATTCCGTCGTATTTTTCCGCGTGTGGGTTCCCGGCTTAACAGATCATCATACCGCCAGCTCTGGCGTATGACGTCACCTGAATAGAGTCCATTGTCAGATTATCACTAAAGGCGCTGCGACATTACGCTCTATGGAAATGTCCTATTTTGTATGTTAATCTATGTTGTCGCCAAGCTAGTGCTTAACTTATCTCACCGCAATCAACGACATACAAGGGCAGTTACTGACTTTTAAAAAGTCACACGGAGTGAATCATCTTTACAAGGTGATTGGTACAATGCGGCGGGAACATCGTTTTGTGCCAATCGCCGTGTAAAGATGAACCATTCCGTGCGACGTTTTAAAAGTCATAAAATAGCCTCATATATCGATGGTCGCGGTCTCACTTATATAACCGAATTCTTCCAGGCGAGTATCCCCAATTTTGGAATGTAGGTTTGACATAATTTGAACAAAAACGTCTGCCTAAGCACAGTCTGAACATGCCCCTTGTTTGCGTATGTCACAACACCTTAGAGTATTGCGCATGAAGATGCGTCGATTAGAAAGATCATATACACACTTTTGTTACAGCGCCTAGAATATATAGTGTGGAAATCGGCTATCCCAGTAATACTTAAAAAACAGTGCTAAAATATGGATCTATAGCGCCTACAATATATTGTGTGGAAATCGGCTATCCCTGTAATACTTAAAGCGCTAAAAAGTTGTATCCCTTAAATGTGCAACGATGCTGCTGAAATATGAAGATCGCAGCGACATCTGCAGGATATTTTCTACATCTGCTAGATATTGCTAGTCTATACAATGTAATACGAAAATCCCGCAGATGTCGCTGCGATCGACACTTGGGGTTTTAGCAGTATCGTCGCACATTTAAGGGATACAAATTTTTAGCACTGTTTGGATAGCATATTGCCACACTAGGTATTCTAGACGTTGTAATTGGATCCCCTAAATGTCAAACAATGGTCAAATCCAATGAGTCGATCATAGCGACATCTGCAGGATATTTTCTAAAATTCCAAGACGATTTGGTCCAGACGCTGTAATAATACGATGCGCACTTTGAAATTAAAAAAATATATCGCGGATGTCGCTGCGATCGGTTTCCGGGATTTCAGGATCATTGCACATTTAACCCCTTGGGGACGAGCGACCGGTATTCGTACTGCGTAAGGTGCTCAGAATCAGTGATTATTCTCACCAGTAAATTTTTATTGTAAATTTTGCCTTATTTAATCCGAGCCTTTTCCCGATTTAATGAGGCAAACATTTCTGTTTTAAAAAACCGGTGATAAAAGATTAAAGATTCTGTAAAAGACGCTCGTCCCGAAGGGGTTAAGGGATACAACTTTTTAGCGCTGTTTGGATAGCAGATTTCCACACTATATATTCTAGACGCTGTACTTTTGTAATGCGAACAGCAAACACAGAAAATATTTTTATGAATGCAAGAGTAAATATATAGACGGGGATTACTGATAAAAAGACGAAAACAAGCGGTGGCGAAAGTGTTAACCAAACTATGTTCATCATATGAACATTTTTTTTTTTGGGGGGGGGGGAGACTTCTGGTTAATTAATTCAAATCTTGGTGCAATAGCTGTTGCACTCTTATGCAAAAATGCATGAATACAAAATTTATTACGCTTCTATATCTTAAATTCAGTAATACAGAAATAATAAGACTCCATCTTAAAAAAGACGTAATCACCAACCTAGGATCAAAACCTATCATGGGATGTCATTGTATTAATTCCGCATGATAGGATTTAATAGAAGGAAGAAAACTATATATTTTTAAGTTTTGATTCGATTTTCAGAAAATCTGAAATGACTCGACTAAATTATGCTACGATTCTACATATTAAATTTTCAAATCATTCGGTTTGGTAGTTTTTGCGTTATATGCGGACAGACCAGACGACGACTATAGGTGTTCCGCATTTATATAATTAAGAACGCACCTAAAAAACACATGAATACGATCCCCTTTATTACCCGACTGCCAAGAAGGGTTGTGTGTTTGACACGTATCTGGGTATGTGGATTTCTTTATACCCTCGAAACATCCCAACTGCTGAGTTGATTTTAATGAATGGGGTCTCTATCGATTAGTCTTAACCATCCAATGGTTATAGGCAAAGTTTTGTTTTTATAAATTCAAAATGGCGGCCGTAAAATACAAAATGGCGGTAGAGACGAAAAACAAATTTTTACGCACTCTATTGAGTGGCATATCATTGGATAGGTCTTTCAAAATGAAGACGATGTTTCATTGACTATTTTACAGTCAGAAGCTCCATTAAAATATTACACAACCTGGAAGTTGTGTAGGTAGGATCTCTAGCTTTACTGCAACTCTAACCATCATAGACATCTATAGGCCTCATCAAAAGTGTTTATAGATAGGAACTAATAATTAAACATAACTTAAAAGTCATCAATACAAGTAAATAAAAAAAAAATAGTTTAACAATGAGAAATAATTAGTCCGCTTTTTACGCAGTCGGGTTTTTTGATTTTTTAAATTTAATTTTTACTTGTATACTATGCAAACAAAACATTGATTGCACATGCATATTTAACTGGATTATCCAAGATTTACCAAGAGAAGTTCCACCATTCCTATTTTAGTGCTATAAACAATCTTTTTTCAGAATAAACAATCAACGACGCGACGTCGTCTCCAAGAACATTACGTGTTCAATCGAATTTATATCTGAAGCACATGAAGGTCAATTTATGAAGTTTTCAAGTTGCTTTTTGACAAAAATTGCATCAATCATTACCGTCCATAAATTCAAAAGAACTCCCAACACTACCTTGATAGTTACGCACTACACTAGTCAAACGAAGAAACGAGCAAGCTAACGTTAAACATATGGGAAAGTTCTTTTCAAGTTTCTCGCTTGCATTTACTAATTTTTCATTTTATTTTTTGCATAGGTTGATAACTATTGTGTATTTCTACTTTTTCGATTTGGATTTTTTATTTTTATGAGGAAGTTTCATTTTCAGAACCGGTTCCGAAACAAAGTAAGCCGCATATAAAAAACAGTAAAATCGAAAAAGTACAAACGCACAGTAAAAGTTAACCTAAGTTACCTTACGCAAAAAAAAAAAAAAAAAAAAAAAAAAAAAAAAAAAAAATGCAAGCGAGAAATCTTAACCCTCCCATAGGATTAACAGTAGCTTGAATGTTTCTTACCGTGACTAGTGTAGGCTCTTGTCTAGTCTGGTCTAGTCACATGACAGCCCTTGCAGGTGAATGTTAAACTCGTGGGAACGCGCTTTTTTTTTTTTTTTTTTTTTTTTTTTACAAATTTTCTCGTTTGTATTTCAAAATTTCCAGTTTGAGTAGGATATCCGAGGTCAATGTCTTAGTTTTGTGCTTTTGGTTTCAGTTTTCTGAGAACTCAATTTCGAAACACCAATTGTGTTCCGAAATTGGAAGTGGTATTATTTTAAAGGTATTCTCCGTTGTGAAGACAAAAAAAGTTAGACATTTTTATAGCATTTCTTTTATATTCTAAAACAGGATTCAAAAATTGTTTTCTTTCACAGTATATTACTAAATCATGTTTTTCAAAGCCTAACATAGCTTAGTTTCTTTTGGAGAAAACTTATTGCTACCAAAAGTTATATAAAACTGCTTTAGTAATTTTTAAAAAGATCTATATCGACCCAACATAATTTTGTCAAATGCTTCAATTTTTGTTTTACAATAGTTAAGATTATTCTGTAGTTTTATGGAGGTTTTGAGTAAATTTTACTCTTATAAATTCACATGGTTACATAAAGATGCACAAAAATTTATATGTATTCTGTATTATGCGCATTACTTCTGTAATACTAGAAACTACTTATTGCAAAATGCGTGATATTTTGCAATTTGATAATTTTTATTCCGTCCAAGAGACTTGCATAAGAATTTCATGTTTCTTTGTATATTAAAAATCTAGTGTAATTTGTGTAAACAAGATTATTCACATGCAACTTTAATAAATGCACATGGTAAAATAAAGATTCACAAAATTTTATATATATTACATACTGCACATTAGTTTTGTAATACTAGAAACTTTATTGCAAAACCGATTGCCATTTTTAATAATTTTTATTCTGTCCATTACTGATTTACATAAGGATTTCATCTTTGTAAATTGCTAAAATACTATAGGGCAATTTGTGTATATATGACTTCACTACAGCGCCTAGAAGATACAGTGTGGAAAACGGCTACAAAATAGGGCTAAAAAATTGAATCCCATAAATGTACAACGATGCTGAATAACAATGTCGATCGTAGCGCCATCGTAGTGATTTAAAAACGATAGTCATTCTAAAAGACTAACATATTTCACGTCATTCCTTAACTAAATTAGCTTATAAGACCAAAATATCTTATATTTATAGTTTCCGACATTTAACATTCTATAATTTTTGCAAACACAGTGTTTATATTGAAAAGAGTTACGAGATGGCGCTCGTATCAGCTAAAGGCAACTGGATTCCACGCTTATACAGACAAACATTCTGCTTTGCGCAAGTTTCTTAGAAAGTATGCGATTCAGTTAGAATCAATTTCTCTTTAAAAAGTGAATTCCGTTATAGACTGGTTCCATTTTCAATGGTTTTACTTATAAACCAGTGCGATGGAGTAGCTTTAAGAAAAGAGCAAAATTATATTCCATGTGTTTAATTAGACTAAAATTTGAAATCTTTGAAACATTAAAACAACTTTATGCACTGAATATGATGTCATTCACTGTAACCATTTCTAGAGAAAATAGGATTGTAAATCTTAATTTGAACTTTGTGTGGCTTCAATGTGGAACAGGAGAAAATAGTATTATCCAACACTTCAGATACATTTTTCCTAGATATCATAATCTACCAACACAGTCCAGTAGCAACTCAAGCCTGGATAAAAGTTGTTTACAGCAAGCAGCGTGATCATTTGAATCTAGAGCCAAATGGATTAATTTTAAAGCTACTTCCACATACTTTTGAATAGACCTTCAGCAGTGGAAAAATGGTATTGAACAAGGCGTATTTTCCTTCGAATTTCATAATTATAATGTTGAGCGCAAATTTTAGCAAACTTGCTGTTTATCGTATTGTAGAACAAAACTGCAAATATTTAATAATAATGTTAAATACAAATATGTAATGTAAGTTTGTATGGGGAAAAAGCATTTGAATTTCACTTGAATAGTTTAGTTGTCCGAATAAAAAATACTGGTTGAAAGATTTCGATGCATGTTTTACCTGGAGCAGTTTTTCCATGAGTTGGCAAAGATTTAAAATATCTGGAAAAAAAAAAAAAAAAATCCGATTATGCATTAAAAAACCAGATTTAAGAAAAATATTCTTTTCGTTAATTTAAAAAACTTCTTTAAATCTAATTTTCGACATTCATGGAAAAATTCAATTTACTTGAAAGATCGAAAATAATTGGATGCTGTAAAACCCACTTCAAAAATAGACAGAAACAAAATTGAAAAAATTCCTTTCATTAAACTTTTAAGCTAAAGATGTTTCTATATGTTCAGGTATTCACGTCATACACTAAAGTACCAAAAATTAACAAATTAGGCTATAGTTCCCTTCAATGATAGCGGAAACTAATACATTTACTTATGTTTCCCCTCTTCTCTCCCCAAAATCCATCACAGTTTGTAATTTACTTCGTACAGACATCCATACTATTAGGAGCAAAATTAGCTAAGAAAAACATGGAAATGGATAAAACATTTTATTAGCTAAACATTTTTTAAAAAAGTTTAAAATTTCATAGGTTTATCAAACAACCATATCATCCAAGAAGTGAGTAATTCTGCCCATAAATAACAACATGCTATTTCGAATATCAAATATGGCAAAAAGGAAAGGATGATCCACTTTGAAATCGGGATCTGGAATCCTGTGTGGCATGGATTTCATCATAATAGCTCTAGTGATAGCAGCAGCTTCACTCCCTTTTTCGTTCACTTCGATCGTAGCTTTGTGCTTAATTTCATCCAGAACCAAGTCCGTGCCGTTTGCTATCATGTCAGACAAGTTTGCTCCAGACCTGAACATTCTCTTAAATCCAAGTTCGTTCAGTGGTCTCGTCAAACTGTAATCCGTTTGTAGTTTGAATTTAGGAACTGTTAAGTGGGTCTTCATGAAGTACATGGTCCTCCGGACAAACTGCATCTTTGTTGCTGTCATGTTCTTTTCCACCTCCTCGAGCCCATCGTATTGGATGGGTAGGCAGATCACCATAGATACATTCCTACCTTCGTAGAATAACTCGACAGCCGTGAAATCCTCTTCGTCATCTTCGAAATAACGTATTTGTTCGTCAGTGTGCATCATAGGAACATCACTGAAAGGAACAAAAGAATTTGTTTTAAAAAGTATGTCACGAAAAAAGTTCATAACTCAATCAGTAGAACAAAGATTTCATCTTTAACATTTTTAACTAATGTTAGCGATTTCCCTGGCCGATTTTCACAGCCTGCCTGTTTAACCCCTTGAAGGGCGGTGATGCCGCTACGGCATCACATAATTTTAATCCCTAATTGCCACATTGGCACTCTAATTTTATGAAATTTTCACTTTTATTAAGTACGCGAAAATATACTTTTACTTGTTTACAAATAAATGTTTTTGTAAATACTGGTGTCATTTAATTATTTCAACATTTTACGAATGCAAGTACCTTGCCCCTGAAAGGGTACTAGTGAAACTGGATACTAGTGAAATTTTGTTTAGTTTAGATCCCTAGTAGTACTATTGGTAGAGACTTATGAATTGGTGAATTGATTATAATTCTGCACTTAAATGTTAGTACTGAAAAGGTCTTAGTTTTTATATGTAATCATCTATAATGCCATAAATCACCAGCATCAGCATCCCTTGTTTTAACTATTTATTCAGGCATTACAATGCTTTTAAACACTAAATGTTAGAGCAGATCTATAAAACTTAAGAACTTTCAAACGCTCTAGTACAGGTATAAAAGTTTAATATTTTCACCTTCTGTTCCGATTCAGTTACTGTAGTAACTTTTAGCGCGTTTTAACGTATTGTAATGCGTGAATAAGAGGTAAAACAAGTGACTTTATGCATCTTAATTTAATCCATAAGCCTCTTATTAATATTTCGACCATCTTTTTTTTTTATTATTCGCTTTGGTCGACCGCTTACCGCTATGCGCTCACAGTATCTGTGGAATTTGTGCCAATATTCTATGGTTAACGGGTTATTTCTGATGAATTTAAACTTTTTTGAGCAGGAGAACAGTTATTGAATATTCTACTTTGTCTGAAAGAGAAACCTTAATTTGTCTTTTCTCGAGACAGATGTTCTGTTATAAGGTGATAATGTTTTAAAAAGTTATTCAATTATGCTCCGTCTCTCGGTATTTAAATACTAGAATTTACTTTTATTTCAGAACTATGGGTCCCTACGAGCTATGCACGCCAATTCAGGTTCAGACCCCTCAGGCTCTAAAAAAGCATGCTAATTTGCTGTTTCTAAATATTATCCAATTGCAGAATTTAGTAACTTTTTTTCTTAACTGCTTTTTTAAACATCCAAGTAGGTCCTAAAGTTCAATTATCCCCACATTTTGTTGGGACTCTTATCCGATGCGAATTCTTACAAGCAAATAGAGTGGTAACTTATCAAATAGCTCCTGTGTAGGGAGAAAAGACTGGTATCTATACTAATATTAAAGTAAAGTTAGTTTATTTGTAGGAGGTATTCTCTGGAACTACCGAACCGATTTCATAAGTAATGGTATCAAAATGGTATTAGTCCCTATTCCAACATAGGCTATATCTTGTGTCCATGCCAATACTCCAAAGGGGGTGCAGGGGCAAAAAAGTTCTAAAAATACGATTTTTGTGCTACTGAAGGGCATAGAAACATGAAATTTGGCATGATAGCTACTTATAAAATTCAAATGATCTCTAAGAACATTTCTTAAACAATTCGAAATTTAAAAAGGGGTGAAAGTGCGTAAAAACGTTCTAAAAAACGTTCTAAATGGCAATTTCTATCCAATTTCAGGAAGTACTACAACCGATTTAAAAAATAATGCTGTCAAAGTGATGGCGCCAGCCCTTGCTCTAACATAGGCTACATTTTATGTCGGTGCCACTACCACAAAGGGGCTGCAGGAGCAAAAAACGTACTAAAATGAGATTTGTGTTACTGAAGGTCATAGAAGTATGAAATTGGGCATGGTAGTTACTTATTAGATATAAGTGATCGCTAAGAACTTAAAAAATTCGAAATTTAAAAAGGGGTGAAAAGTGTTCTAAAATGAAAGGTTCTAAATTGCGATTTCTACGCAATCTCCGGAAGTACCAAACCATTTTCAAATATAACTGTTGAAAATTGATGGTGACAGCCCTTGCTCCAACATAGGCTCTATTTCATGTCAGTGTCACTACTACTTAGGGGTTTTAGGAGCAAAAATTTCTAAATTGTCATTTTTTGATAACAGGGGCTAGCAACTTGAAATTTGACACGGTAATTACTTAATATAAATGCTCTTTAAAAACAGTTTCTAAAAAAAAGAAAAATCAGAATTTAACACTGGTTAAAATGCGCGAAAAGTGTTCTAAATTGCATTTTCTACGCAATCTCTGAAAATATCAAACCGATTTCAAAAGTAATGATTGCAAATTGATGGTGACAATCCCCGCTCTAATGTAGGCTGTATTTTATGTTGTCACTACCACCTGGGTTTTGTAGGAGCAAAAAATATTCTAAATTGCGTTTTTTGCGATACTGAGGATTGTCTAGTCCATAATAAACGTAAAACATAAGCATTCTATTGTTCATCTTGAAAATAGACCAATTTTTTTTTTACTGCAATTCATATTTTTTCCCCAAAAAATTCCGTTACAATACATTAATTTGGTGTTGACAACGATAAAAAATTCACATTTTTGACACTTTGTTGAAAGCTCAAGCAAATTTATTAAAAATTATTTTTGTTCTGTTTATTTACGAAAGGGAACCTAAAAGAACTATTTTTGGGATTTCTAAATTTCTCAACGTTATAATCGTAATATTATAAATACTTAACTATTAATTGATAAGAGCGCATATCTTTTACACCCTCCAATTTTTATAATTTATTTTCTATTTATAAGCAGGGATGTAGTGGAGGGTATACGGGGGTATACATACCCTCTGGAATTTTTAAGGAACACCGTATACCATCCGTTTCTCAAGAAAGATAGTATATATACACTAGGGTATACCTTCTGCTTAGACTTTTCTTTTTTACGACTACACCACTGCTTATAAGTAATGTTTCATTTTACAGTTTCACAGCACTTTTGCCTATTTTGGCGAGCATTTATTGGCGCATTATTCAATCCATTGTTTATTCAACTACGAGTTAGAGAATATTTGACGATTTAGCACCTGTGGCTGTCAGATTGGAAAATGTCTTACAATTTATGTACTAATAATTAAGTTATAAAAATACAAAATGTTGTATTGTCAGCAAATACACCTTTGTACATAATATTTATAATTCTAGCATATCAGGAAGAGGGTTAAAAATAGTTTACAAAATTCAATCTTTACATCCAAAAAAGCAGGTTGGATTAAATGAAAGAGTAAACAAAAGGGCAAGTGTAATTGAAGCTCGCACAGAGGGTGTCGTTTAATTTATCCTTTCAGAACATTATCCTTTAATTAATAAACCCAAATCGTTAATTCATAATCCTTAACCTTTTTCAATAAAAAAAAAATTTAATTTTTTTTAAACTAAAAATTTCCTAAAACTGCTTTTCAGACAACTGTAACAGCATGCGTTTGTATATCTGAAAAGCATATTACATGATTTGATTTTAGCTAAAAACCCTTAATATATGACAAAAAAGGTAAAAAATACGAAAGTTCTTTTAATTAAATCCGTCGGACAACGAAATGCAGTCAATTTAAAATTTCACAATTTTTCAAAAAAGAATTTTTTTAATTAAATGATAAATTTTACAATTTTTGACCTTAAAATAGTAAAAAAAAAAAAAAAAAATTCTGTTAAATTGTATCTATTAGGCAATGAACTCTATTCCTGAGGAAATTTTTTTTTCAATCTCCGAATCCGGGGTTTGATCCGGGTACCTCTCGATTATCAGGCAACTGCTTTACCCTGGGGCTATCAAAGCTGCACGAAAGAGATTCAAATTAAGGTTCTGTTTTAAAATCTAAAGGTCGAAAATGGTTGGATGTCATTACATTCATTTAATTAACACTAAAAAGCTACAGGAAATGTTACTAAAGTTTTATCAAAATATTTTACACTAGAACTTTTATTTAAAACTTTTAATTTCTTTTAAGTTTTAAATTAATTGTATAAAGAAAATCCTGGTACGATACGAAATATTTTCAATTATAGGGGTCAAAATGACTCCTCACCGTTAAGTGTTAAAATATTGGACTTTTTCAAAATTTTATGTGTCGTGATCGGAGGTATTCAGCTTATAAGTAAGCAAAATTTCAAATTTCTAACTTATGCAGTTTCTGAGAACGAGCTCTGTGACTGACAGAGCAGTGAAACGAATAGGGTTTCATGAGATTTACGAACCCTTTAAATTAGAGAATAGACGATTTTAGACAAGAAAATAGAATATTTCAAATTAAAATCAAATTAATTACTTAAAAGGCGCAAAGGCCAAACTAGTGAAAAAGATTCCATGCCGTGACTGGAACCCGGGCCATATGCAAGGCGAATGTTTCTCTGGAAAATTTTCAAATTATTAATATAGTTTCAATCGATGGTGGATTTAAGTTTCTTGTTTGCCCCTGTCGTTGGCTCACGGGAAAATATTTCATCTTGTGCTGCGTTTGTAGCCTTGCCAGCATGTAATAGTGAGAGAGTTCCAGGCTGGGTATCGTTCCATGTGGTTTAGTCAGTAGAATGTCAGTGCACTATACTGATGGCCCGGGTTCGAGACCCTGCATGGAATTTTATTTTTTTTTTTTTAACTAGGTTGGACTTTGCGCCTTTTAAGCAATTTGAAATCAGATTCTCATTTGAAATATTGTATGCAAGGCGAATGTTTCTCTGGAAAAATGTCCAAGTATTAAGAAAATAGAATTTGGTCGCAGTCTGAATTTATACAAGATAACGAATTTGACCAAAGAAAACCTACCTTATATTAGAGCGGTCTCCTCCATTATAAAATGGATGATTTTTTGTATTTTCAGGATCGAATTGGATTTTCCATGCCCCTTTAAAATACGCAGCACTGGCTAAATACACCGTAGTTTCAGGATCAATGGATGTAGCAAGACTGGTGATGGCACCCCTGGTCTTTATTTTGGCCCACGTGTTCATCCTGTCGACAACGAGAGCGCTTTCCTCGGTTATGTTCGCACCTTCTACGAAAGCTTGGAATATATCTTGGACTGCAGTTTTGTACTCGGGAAGAACTGGAAAAGAGTTATCCACTACCATGGCAGAGACGCACTTCACCGCGTACAGTTTAGAATCTATTTTGTCTATAATTTCAGACAGATAGTACTGAAATGCCGAGAAGATTGTGGAATCGTCGAACTTTGTGTAGCGCAACAGTTTTCGAAGTTCCTGTAATGAAAGTACAGTTTTAAACACCTCAAAAATCAATGTTCTTCAAAATGCATTAAAAAGAAAAAGCTTAAACACATCTTTAAATCAGATTTTTTTTTTTTACTTCTATACGTATATGAAAGACTCATAAGAAATACTATAGTCATAAAAAGTATGGTGAGATTTTTTTTTTAGAGCTCCGGTAGATTTAGTCATTTTGGAATGTCCCAAATAATATTTGACCATTTTTAGACCTTTCCTATATGTCTGGTACTCAAACTATGACCGCTGTGCTCATCTCCTCCGGGTTTTAATAAACGAAAACATACTTTGGACCAGAAAATTTGTTTAAATGTGTGTTGCATTAAATATGGTAGGCAATTGAAAATTAATTACATTCATTAAATAAATTTCTTATTCAAAGTATATATATTTAAGCCGGAGGTCGGCATGTATACTAATGCAAGGAATTATTTCCTATTAAATTGGACCCTTAAAAAATTGGTGCCAATTACATTTGATGTATAAACTTAATATGCAAGAGTTTTACGAAAAATTACGCAGATTCAATCTGTTTTGATGACTCAGCAGACATAATTACTAAACTTCGCCTAATGACTTTAAATTTGGCTTCAAACTAAAATTTACCCTAAAATCTAAATTGTCAAAATTGACTATGAGCATAAAATGAATCATTGTAAATTCTAGCAGTCTTAGTCGCAGATATAAAAAACCACTTATGTAAATAAATTCCCCACTAACATTTCCCCCACTTTATATACTTTTTCTCCCGATATATCAAGATATTTTTTCTATACTAAGGGACGTGTAACTACGAGCTATGCTCGCGAACCCTGTCCACACCTCGAAGGCTTTAAAAAAGCTAATTTACTGAGCTTTTGAAAGATTACCAGATTACAGAAAATCGAAAAATATTACCACATCTAGCGGCGATCTTCCGTTATCAGGTTCCCATTCATTTCCCTTTGATTGGGAAAATTTTTAGCCCTCAACTCTGCATACACCGCTGTCACGACATCTACGGCTGCTTGCGCGATTAAGAGAGATCAATTACATATTTGAAAATAAACTTGTCTAAAACGGTTAAGCAAAAAAATGTTGCCTCCGGGAATACTGTAACGTCTAGAAGAAAAGTTCTTTCAGACACTATAAGAAAATAGTTTTGAATATGACATTTTAAATATACCGTTAATTTTCACCATCACATGCTTTTTGCACGTAATTTATTTTAAAGTTTCCATTTTCAGTATTCACGTGTAAATATATTATATTTCAATCGAAAATATCGTGGCATATGTAATAATATGCATACGTATGTTTTTATGCACGCCGTTCAAAATATTTTTAGGAATATTTGAGCTTTTTAAAATTTGGCAACAGATAAAAATGGTTATTTTCAAAATATCAAATCTATCCAGGTAATGAAATTTTGAATGAACAATTGAAAAACAAAAATTAGACCAATTTTAAAAATGGTTAGACTCTGCACACTACAATCCATTCTATTAGTCAAGTATATGTCTGCAAAAGATGGGCAAGTTGCTAATAAGGAAAGTTAGAAAACTCCCGGAGAAAAGATTTGAATTGAACACTGGGTTTGTTGTTTGATAAATTATCCAATTCTTACATTAGCAGTTTCTCCTCGGGATCCTCTGTACAGCATAGTCAAGAGCGAAGATACAGAAAAAGGCGAGAAGAAAACGTTTTCATCATGTTCAGCCAGTTTCTGATGTAGAATGATGCCGAAATTGTTGTTGGCATAGGCGAGTCTGTGCATTTGCTCCCTTGGTGAGATGGTTTGTCCAACTGAGAGTCCCAGCATCGAAGCAAGAAGAGCCACCGAAATCCACATTTTCTGAAAAGAAAAATTGATGCATAGCTGCAAACGTCAACGCTTTTTTTGTCATGTAACTATACAGTGAAACTTTAACGAAATCTTATCGGTATACTGAAACACTTCGTTATGAAGAAAATTAGTTACATAGAAATAAACTTAAATTCATGAAGTTTGTATAATAAAATATACCGGGTGTCCTAAAAAGGACCGACTGATTTTAAAATTCAATAACTTGCAAACGGTGACAGATATTTAAAAAATTCTTGCAGGAGCGTTATGCATAAGATCAAAAGTTTTTTTTACAGTGATTTTCGATTTTAGTTTGAATTACAAACAATAGATGGCGATTTAAGCAGTCGGCGCTAAAAACAGGGTCGTTTTTTTGGTCGATCTCTTCTTTCATGCGGAGAAAGGAGATGGAAATGTATTAAGCGGGTCCCGAAGGACCAAAAATCGAGCCTGAATTTAGCGTCTATTGATCGCAGCGCCATCTATTGCTTGTAATTCGAACTAAAATCGAAAATCACTAAAAAACTTTTGACCTCATGCATAACCCTCCTGCAAGAATTTTTTTAAATATCTGTCACCGTTTGCAAGTTACTAAATTTTAAAATGAGTCAGTCCTTTTTAGGACACCCGGTACATGCATAAAATGAAAAATACACAAAAAATGGAAATATTGGAAAAATGTATTTGAATTCGGCAGTAACTTTTTTTTATGCAACGTAGACATAAGAAAAATTTAATTATAATAATGTCTAAAAAAAACAAAGAGAAGTAAACAAAAACAACCGTAGCATCTCTTTTTTCTCGGTATTCCAAATTCTTAACTTTAAAAATGTCTAATGTTACTTTGTACCAGATTTCTTATAAAAAAAAAGTACACTGTTCATAAAAATTTTCGCACCTTTGTAAATATCCGAACAATTCATCTAATATTTTCGTGAAATTGGAATTCTCGTCTTATTGTATCGAAGGCTTTTAGCATTTCTTCAATTGAAGGTCTTTCAATTTCATCTTAATTATCTTCATTGCTCAGCTCATTGTAGTTTCTTCACTACTTTTTATTACACTTTGCAATATGCCATCGTCAGTAAGGATATTCAGCTGTCTTAAATGGTTCAAGTTGCGTTAACTGGTATAAATTTCGTTATATTGAATAGATCTTTCGCAATACGGAAATTTACATGTTAATGGTGTTCAAAGTCAAGGTTCAGCAGAAAATTTCGCTAAGTAGAAAACTTCATTAAAGGGAAGTTCCACTGCATTTTGAACCAGGAAGTTTTATATAACGTACGCTGAATGTAATAAAATGTTATACACGTTTCATTTTATTTATGAAATGTAGCTTCTGCTTGAAATATGTTAGACAAAAAAACACAGAAATGGGTATCCATGTTGATGATAGAACAAAAGAGACATTGCATTGACTTCGTTACATTTTTTTTAAAGGGAAGGGGGGGGGTAGGACTCATCCCGGGGGTTCCTTGATCTTGTATCATATTACCGTAAAGCTTAATACCCAGTATCTTTACAAATATAGAAAAATAAATCCGTTTTGTGGGGGAAATTTGGCGTGTCCTAATTACAGAAATCCATGAGTATCACTTAAATAGACACAGAATTATAAATCAAATTATAAATTATCCTACAGGTTTTAATCTCAAAACTCATTAAGTATTTTTTCACAATCAGGATTTCCAAAAACCTCGAGGTCTTGACTTTATTGCATTAAGTTAGAAGCTCGAAATTGTTCTAAAAATGCGATCAGAGACCTCATTTGATAAGTTTCAACGCTATACCCTCAGCCGCTCCTGAAAAAAACTTGATAGACAGATAAAGCGGGACTTATGGCTGTTTTTTATTTTGGAGGTACGGAACCGTAAAAACATGTCGACGATATGAAATTATTTCCCTTATTAACCTTCCGATGCCAACAGGGATGGTGTTTCACCCAAGCCACCTAACTAAAAGAGCTACACTCATGTTACCAGAGGAAGATTAAAAATAGCCTAAGAAATCAGGCAAAATATACAAATTGGAGTTTCAATTTTCTTTTTAATGTGTTCTTAAAAAACCTATCGTCAATATGTATAATAAATGAAAGCGCCTTCAGTTCTGAACAGTTCGATGTCAAATTTTTATTTCAGAAAATTGCTTTAAAATATAGTTCAAAAAATGAATACATACTTGTAACTTTCCTTTTAATTCAAAAGCTTTACGAGTTTTTATTTTGGAATACCATTTATAGTACTGCGTGCGAGATATCTTCACAGTCACTGAAGGAAATTACCAGATTTCATAAATGTAAATTATCCGTCAAGTAAATCTTTTCGAAAATAAAAATCTTGCTCTTCAAAAAATATTTGAAGCCTCTGGAAATGAATTGTTTCATTCATTTTGACATTTTAATATAAAATACTCCTGCAAAAGTTAGAAAGAAATTTATAAGAAAGTTGAATATTCATGACTTCTGGAAATATGCAAGTATTTCATCAAACCCGTTTTAAAGCAATACTACATGCATATTCAAAATGAGTATTTCGAAATAAACATCGTTAACACGCAAGTGTTTTGAAATAAAGGAAAACTTACAGAAAAGTGGTTAATGTTTGATAATTTTGAAACAAAACACTGAAGCAAATTGTATATAAAAATATTCAACCGAAGTTGCTTTTCTTTAACCATAAAAACAAAATTTTTGAAGCTTAAAAAAAGTACTGTCTGCTTAATTTTGTTTAAGTATATTTCAACCTGTGATTGCACAGCCACTGCCGATCCTGGAATTGTTTTTAACGAGCGAGCAAAACATTTAAATCAATAGCCGCTACGTGATTCGGAATGAAGATTTACCATCTTAACCCCTTAACCTACGATTTACGTTTCAACAGCCTGGGTCCAAAACGTAAACAAGATCGCGCAGCCTTCGAGTCATTCCACTGTTCGTCATATCGGTCCCTAAGTTGTACCAAACGCGCACGACTTACGAAATGTAAATACAGTACAACCTCGATATCTCGAATCTGTGGGGAAGAGAAAAAAAATTCGAGATAGAGGTTTCGAGTTATCAAGGTTTTGACAAAATTAAAAAATATAATCACACAAACTTTTTTGCCGTAAAAAATAAGATTAATCAAAAACTACACATAATCTACTAATAATTAACAAAATTACACTTCTCAGTTTTAATAATTTCAAAATTGTGTTACAAACATACTTGTTTTCAGTAAATAATATCCAATTCGTCATTAAGAAATACATTCAGTTGTTTCGGAAGAAAAAGTTCTTAATTGAAGACTGCCGTCTCGCAGAACCTTTTTGCAATTGGACAGTTTTCTCTAACATAGCAATGGTACCAAATCCTTCAGTTCTAATATTTTCATTTGATTCAAGAAATCTCCGCAACGTGTCAACTGCCTTCTCAACTTCTTTCACTGTAATTTTTTTCATGCTCTTGTTGATCTTGTAGGTCTTTAATTTTTCATCAGAAATTTCTGCATTAATGCTCGAAACAATCTGTTCATCTGTCATAGTGCCGCACGTTTTAAGCTCATTGTCTACATTCAAGAATTCTTCGAATGAAATCTCAGTGTGACACCAGGAGTGTAGTGGACGGTATACGGAGGTATACGCCGTATACTTTCTGGATTTTTAAGAAGCTTCGTATGCCTTCTGTTTCTCAAATAAAGCTATAGCGTAAACTCATGGCATGGCGTTAATGACTTTAGCGTTTACCCTCTATGCTTGTAGCTTGTACCTTCTGGTGTTTTTATGACTGCAATACTGTGTGACATGCATTTTGTATCGATTATCACAGTTCTTAATTCAATTCTCTGTCCTTAGTTGCTTGCTTAATGGAATCAACTTCCTCTGTTCCACTAAAAGTTGCATATTCTAAAAATCCTGCTTTTATGAAACAACTTATTGTGGTTTCTGTAACATTTTTTCATGCATAATCGACCATTCACCTTGACTAAGATGTTGATATTTGTACTAGAAGGTTCAACTTCACCAATATTATTCAGAAGTGTCTCTCAATTTGGGCTCGATAACCAACTTTGAAGCTACGGATTATCTCCTGGTCGAGATTTCGAAGTCGTGTTTGGCGGCAAAAATTTAACAGTGATATTTTTTAGCGTTGAAAGATTAAAGTTGACTTTACAATTGTTTATGAAGAGGAGAATACGTATTTTACTTTTCGCCATTGTTTTACAGATTCCTATCAGCCAAATAGCAAAAATTGCGTTTGTTATCCAAGCTTTTTTAGAAATGACTTAATTTTAGCAAAGCACCTCGGCTTTTTAAATAGTCCTATCATAAGAAGAGGAAACTTTTCTTTAACACTCTGATTTACTGCCAAAAGCACACAGTTACACGAAGTTTACTCTGTTTGCCACATCGGATTTCTTCACCTTTAAATAGCCGTGTTGTTGGAAAAATACTGATAGAATAATCCATTTTCATCTGCGTTAAACACATCTGCTTTATAGTCCTTTAAAAGAGAAGGAAGCTCTAAAAGCCACACTTCACAGGTAGCTGCATCACCCGATGCACTTTCACCGCAAAGTTTCCAAAAAACGATACTGTGCCTTTTTTCAGTTTCAAAAGCTTTCCATTCTTACCCTTTAAGTTCTTTGTATCAACAAAGGGATAAAAGAATGTAAAACTAGCATCCAGATCAAACTGGTTCTACAACTGACAATAACCAAAAGTAAAAAGTCAAACTAATTTCTGTGGAAAAAATTTCGAGATATCAAGGGTTTTGAAAATATATTTCGAGATAACTATGGAAAATACATACGAATTTTGATGAAAATGCAGGGGAAATCTTTTTTTCGAGATATCAAGGGTTTCGAGATAAAGAGATTCGAGATATCGATGTCCGACTGTACATTGCACCCTTGCTACAAAAGTGGCATAACTCAAAAAACTCAGTTTTTCAGAAAAAGGCGAAAAACTGTTTCCGGACTGTAGGTAAATTTTAGTTTATCTAGTGATGTCACTCAGAAGAACTGTGCATATAATATTATAGATTGCCATTCTTTCAGATTTTTCTAATTTTCAACTAAAAATATTTTTTTGAGTTGTGCCTCTTTTGTCGCCCGACATAGACTAATGAATATGTCATCATTTTGAGTTGTGACACTTTTGTTTGTTTTCTGGACATGCGACACTTTTGGCGACTTGACAGAAAATTTGATTTTGAGTTAAGACGTGTCATTAACAAGGATTTATCTATTTTCTGTTATCTGTAGGTAGTACTTCATTTTGGGTGAATGAAGCTGGAAACACGATTGAATAATATTTTAATTTGACTTGGGTAACTTCTAGAAAACGCATTCCTTTGCTATTTTTCAGTTATAAACACAGTAAAACAAAACAGGTCAAATATAGAAACATTAAGATTAATTACTAACATTTAATATAAAATACTTTGTTATGCTACGGTTGGTTGGTTGTATTTATGACGGCCAATTAACACGAGGGATATAGGCCCTAAGGATGGTGCCCTTCGTGGGGGTCTTTTGAAGGGAACCTAACCCATATTTACGCGTGGAAATCCACGGTTCGAAGAAAACCACGAAAACTCCGAACGATTAGGCCGACGGGTGCGATTGGGTTCGAACCCAGCAGCTCCCGTCTACCAGCTTTTTTGAGAGCAGAACCTCCCGGCCACTGGTGGGGCTTTGTTATGCTACGGATGCCGAAGCACTGTACCGCGTATGCATAAGCAGCAAGCAAATACTTATTTTTTTTGCTGCCCACAACAATTGTCGGAATAAAATATCACATCAACGTCAGTGTTTAGGGCTCTTCCCATCGAGGATTTAAGATACTGAATCGCACTACTTCCGTCAAATAATTTCCCTAATTTAATCCAAAGCACCACTACTACTTCCAGCTACATTCGTATTACTAAAGCCATATTTTGGAAGGATAAAGAAATGTAGTCGTTGGTTTTACCTGTTTTGAACCTTAAAAGTATTAAATAATTCATTTTTTTTTTAAATTCCTTTCTTCGATTAGATCTACTCCATGACAAAAAATTCCTTGCGCGGGCGGCCCGATTTACGTACGTAAACAGACCAATAGGCTCTTTCTTCCATTTGAAACTAAAGGTTGTATTTGAATGAATGGGACGGCAATTAATGAAAATATTCCTTGATGACGACTGCGGGATTGCAGACCGAAGTAGTTGGAAATTTAACCCGGGAGAACTCGCTAGTGAGAATGCCCAATTGCTTTTCTTTTACTTTACATTCATATAATATCAACTTTTTTTGGTTGGTACTTTTGGCTTAGTACTTTTATTCACGAAATAGGTAAAAAAATTGTAAAACATTTTGAAATTTTAATTAAAATGAAAAATGATTTAAATAAGAGTTTAAAAAGTACGGCTGAGAGAAAATCTCATGCAGCGAGTTCTCCCGCGTTAAATGAAATGTAGGATAGGTGGGGGTAAAGATACGCACTTTCCATAAATTTTGATTTTTAAAGAACGTATTGGTCTAAACTTATGTAACGAGTGATTAAAATGTTAGATTAGAACCTTAGGCATGTGCCACCCTCAACCGACATTAATAAGTCAAATTATAATTCCGTGAGAAATTGCAATTTTTAAAAAACATTGCTCTGCGTATCTTTGCCCCATTGGTTGGGGTAAAAGTACGCAGTGGTGGGGCAAAGATACGCAGTTTGTATTTCTGCCCCATTACTGCGGGATTTTGCCCCATTTCCCCTAAAACGAATGAGTTCTATAAAAGCATTAGTAAATTTCACTAGTATTTATAGTTAAACTGAAAATTGAAAGTTAAACCATGAAACAAAAAAGTAAAAAACAGCGGTCTGCGAGATCGCAAATAGCAGTTAACCTTTAACTGTTGTGACAAAAATTGTTACATAAATACTGCGAGCGGTCTCAGAGACCCCTTGATCGTAGAATAAATAAAAGGGTCAACTGTCTCATAAGATACTGTTTCTGTGCTAAACTTTATGTACAGGGCTACTATAATTAAAACTCATCTATTCAGAAGTTCTAGCGTTAGTGTTGACACCTGAAGAAATTAACCCGGGAGAACTCGCTAGTGAGAATGCCCAATTGCTTTTCTTTTACTTTACATTCATATACTAATATCAACTTTTTTTGGTTGGCTTAGTACTTTTATTCATAAAATAGGTAAAATAATTGAAAAACATTTTGAAATTTTAATTAAAATGAAAAATGATTTAAATAAGAGTTAAAAAAGTACGACTGTGAGAGAAAATCTCATGTAGCGAGTTCTCCCTGGTTAATATGTATAGTTAAATTAGAATCTATAGTAAATTCCACTAGTATCTATAGTTAAACTTAAAACTACAAGTTAAACCGCGAAATAAGTTTTTAAAAAAAGGCGGTTTGTATGACCGCAAACAACAAAAAATGTACCGCAAATACTGTGAGCGGTCTACCAAACCGCTTGATAGTAAGAGTGAATAAAAGGGTTGACTGACTCGTCAGATACTGTTTCTGCGCTAAACTTTATGTAAGGCCTATTATAATAAAAATTCCCTTATTCAAAAGTCTTTAGCGATACTACTAAGTTTCTAAACGAATCAAAATTAAACTAACATCAATAGTTAAGCTGAAAATTACAAGTTAAACTGAAAACAATATAACAGCGGTCTGTGAGACTTACGAGAGTTAAGAGTTAAGACTTATTCTTATTTCATGAAACTCTTATTTTTAAAAGTAGATACAGTCGTGGTAAAAAAAAAAAGGGGGGGGGTAAACACCCCCTACTACCTCCTCAACAAATTATCCTAGAAGAAAGTTACTGGTACCGAACGATTGGAAATAAAGTCTACTTTTAAATGATGTATATAAAATTTGCTTAAAGGGCCATCTACATATTAAAACGAAACAACTTTTTTTTTCAATAGAAATACACAATTCTGATAGCATAAATGAACTCTACACCCTTCAATTAGCCTAAAAACAAATTTTTATGCAATTCGTAATATAAGTTTCCGAGAAATTTTTAAAACGAGCGTATTTTAAGGGCTGTATCCAAATTGAAGTTCCGTACTGGATTGTTAACCGAGAGAGCCCCTTCTTGATCAAGGCACCTGAAGCACCACTCAAGGAGTCAATGAAGCATGTTAGATTACAGGATAGCAGAATTTCAAAATATCTACTCATTTCTGTCATAGTGATATCTTCCATCATAACATATCCCTTAAACCATCATTTTGCCGTTTTTTTAAGCATAATTTGAAAACTACTTTGAAGAAAAATGTGAAATTTTGGATTTCCGTAAAGCAGAACTTATTGTGGGTTGCAATTCATAATTTTTTTAATATTAATTTCATAATTCATATCATAAAATTATAAAAATTGCAAATTCAGCGTATTTATCTTTGGGTATATTAGTATTATTGCTACAAAAAAAAAAAAAAAAAAAAAAAAAAAAAAGCACATTAGGAGCATAATTTCAGGAGATAAAAATATGAAAATGCAATTTAACATTACAAGCATTAAATTTTGAATGTTTATAATTCAAAAACTTATTCAAATGACTTGAAATTGGGTGTCTAGGCATAGTTTGAACCGATGATTTGAAATATCTCGTTAAAATTGTGTATTGTCATTGAAAAAAGTGAAGTTTGGGTTGGGTTGATTTTTTGACGGCCAATTATCTACACGAGGGATATAGGCCCGGGGGCAGTGCCCTCCGTGGGGGTCTTTCTAAGGGAACCTAATCCGTATTAACGCATGGAAGATCCACGGCTCGAAGAAAACCACGAAAACTCCGAACGATTAGGCCGACGGGCGCGATTGGGATCGAACCCAGCACCTCCCGTCTACCAGCTTCGAGAGCAGAACCTCTCGGCCACCAAAGTGAAGTTTGGATTCGTTTTAATTTGTAGATGGCCCACTAAGAAAATTTTATATACATCATTTAAAAGTAGACTTTATTTCCAATCGTTCGGTACCGGTAACTTTCGTCTACGATAATTTGTTGGAGTTAGTAGAGGGTATTTACTTTTTTTTTTTCACGACTGTACCTATGTTCTATATATATTTTTTTAAATGGACTAGAAAAAGGGAAAGGTAGTTAACTACTTATGTTAGCATTTTATAAAATATAGTGGCTACTTAACTTAGAAAAAATATAAAGCTTTCCACAACGTAATTGTGAAAATCTTTGCATCTAACTAAAACGATGGGGCAAAGCCCTACATCTTAAACTTGTGCGTATCTTCGCCCCAAGACGGATGCGTACTTTTACCCCATTCTGCAGTATTTTGCTTAACTGGCTACCTGCAAGTTTTAAAAAATGCGATCGAGATAAACTTCACGGCATTTAGAAGCTAAAGAGTTTCCGTTCTCCACTGAATTTTTGGATTTGCAAAAATTCCAGATATTGACAGCTAAACAGTAAAGTGAAATTAAAAAAAAAATAGATCAAAATTCGAAAATTTAAACTTGCTTCCTTTTCTTAGCACGGAGTGCTACTTTTTTCACAAGGTTTGAACACACAACTACTACACTTGAAAACAAACTGCGACCCAGTGGTCATGATAGAAATGCTGCTTCATATTAAATCAGTCAATGCGTATCTTTACCCCCACCTACTCTATATTTTAAACTTTTAACATGGGCGATTCCATGCGGAGAGTCACATGTAACGCAGGCTTTATTCAATTATTTATTATATTTTAATGTTAATTCTGATTTTAGGTGGTATGGTAAATAAGTTAACATATTTTTTAGTTTAAATGTGTGTAAGTAAAACTCACAGAAATATATCATTTAATTTCACTCAAAATGTGCTTTTTTTCTGAAGTAGAAAAAAAGCACATTTTGAGTAATGAAATTAAATGATATACTTCTGTGAGTTTTATTGCCACACATTTAAATTTAAAAATATGCTAATAACTTATTTACCATACCACTTAAAATCAGAATTAACATTAAAATTTAATAAATAATTGAATAAATGCAAATTAAAGCCTGCGTTGCGTGTGTGACACTCTCCACGGAATCGCCCACATATGCATTAATATTATCAGTCACCTTTTAAGTTAACCGAGACCTTATTAAAGTTCATATTGCGTAGCTAAAGTGAGTTTAACCTTTAACTGGTGTCACAGAAATTGCCCCATAACTAGTGTGAAGCGGTCTGCGAGACCGCTAAATCGAAAGATGAATGAAAGCCGCGATTAACTCATAGAATGTTTTTGTACTAAACTTTTTGTACAGGACTGTTATAATTAAAATTCACCTATTCAAACGGTTCTGGTGTTAGTATTAAAGTCCAAAAGAAACAAAATTTCAGTAGTGTTTGTAGCTAAACTGAAATTTGCAAGTTAAACTATGAAAATTGAAAAAAGCACCGGTCTGCGAGACCGGTAGCATCAGTTGGTTAACAAAAATAGCAACCCGAATTTTTTTCCGTGTTACTTTTCCTCGTTTGCAACTTCAAAAGAGACATTTAGAGTTCCAACCGACAATTGTACCTAACTTGATCACCAAAAATGTCACAATTCAAAATAGGAAGCAGAAAATATTTAAACATGAATCATCTAGACTGCCACAATTCGAAATCATTTCGAAGAATATCATTTGAGTCATTAAAAACGTCAATTCAAAATAACGCACTTTTGAACTCACGTTTACGTATAAAGGTTAGATCACAACTAAAGATGTGGCTCTTTTCTAGAAGGGTCAGTAGTCATCTGACAAACTTAAACGACACAATTACTGCCTGGTGGCTAGATTTTCAGTGCACTATCTGGCACTTTAGGTGGTTGATAGAGGCGCAAAAACCAAGCCGAATGGCATGGCAGCCATAACTCAAAAAAGCCAAATTTTGAGTTGTGACACTTTTGTAGCAAGGGTGCGACATGTGTAAGATACAACTGGCTTAATTTTGTGGAATATTTGATAAGTAATTACAATCTGATGTAATAATTGTGGTAGATATGCCACAAAAGGTTTATTAGGAATCATGTTAACCCGATCATTGTACCAAGGGCCATGCCCGTGATAATCAGTTTTGGCTCGAATACAAGACCACGTGTCTCACACGTAGTTGTAAATTAAGGGGACTCGGGGCTTAAAAACTTTCAGAAAATCGATTTAAGTATCTATTTTGATTATTCAATTAATTCTGAACATAGTGCAAAAAAAAGTATAAAAATAAGTGCATTTTTAACGGAGTTATAAGCATTTATGTAAATCACTTTCAAAGCCATTTAATTGAAACTTCAAGTCTTCTCAAAACTTGATTTTTGACGACTATCCGCAAGATTTAAAAAAACTGGTGGAATGACTTAATTTTTTTTTTTTGCATGCATATAACATTATCTAAAGAATAACTTAATATATTTTAGATAGTTTAATGTTTTGAGTATTTTTAATGAAAAAAAAATTTGTATTTTTTAGTGTTTAATTTTTTTTTTTTTTTAAATAAGGTTTCCTTTGAGTGAGTTATATCCTTAATTCATTTTATAAAGTTTCCTGATCATTTTAAAGCAAAAATTAGGTTCTTATGTCAATTCAACGTTAAGTTATCTAACGGATGGTGATGAGACATCTAAATTTTTCGAAAATTGTTATATAAATTGCTATATTTATTTTATTACATTGAAGTATTCTAGTATTTTATAAGACTACAAAACATACCTTAAAAATATCAAAGTTTAAATTAGTTACCTTGAATACTTCTGTTTTTATACGGACTCGAAGCAAGAGTGCTGTTTACGTGTTTTTCGGTATCGATAAAGCCCTGAGCCTCTTTAAGGGGTTAAAGACAACGAAGTTGTATCTTAAGGAGACTCGACACCCTACCAAAATCTAAATTCCGTAAAAATCTATTTTCAAATTTTTCTTATCACATACCAACCAGGGCTTGAAACGTAACGAAGCAAACCAGAACGACGTTCCGGTTCGTGAAAGTATGATAAATATTGTTCAGATTCGTGAAAGTATGATAAATATTGTTCAGATTCGTGAAATTAAAAAATATATATTGCAGTTTCATACATATAGCTTACTGTGCTCTCTTAACGTTTTTCCTAATTATTTAGAATCTTGAATGCATTTTTTACTTTCTTCTATCTTTACAAGAAGAAAGTATTGGATTCGTGAAAATTTTCGACTTCCGGTTTTCGACGGATTTATACGTTTTAGAATGCCCAGAACACGATTTGATGGTTTTTAGAAAATGCGAGTGTCACCGAGTCTGTATGTGACAAAAATTTTGTGGGCGCTCTATCTCAAGAACTAATGCACGGAATTTCACAAAACTTCATATTTAGTTAGACCTTGACATAAACTGAACTTGATTAGTTTTTGGTGAAAATCGTCCAACAGGTGGCGCTGTTATGCGGCATTTTTCGCGATTTCTGCAATAGCTATATCTCAAGAACTACTGCACGGATTTTCATAAAGCTTCAGATTCAGTTAGCCCAAGATATAGTTTGGTGCTGATTACTTTTTTGGGAAAATCGCCCAACAGGTGGCGCTGGTATGCTGCATTGTTCATGATTATCGCAATAGCTCCAACTCAAGAAAAAATGCACGAATTTTCATCAAACTTCAGATTCAGTTAGTCCCCGATATAAATTAGTGCTGTTTAATTTTTGGTGTAAATCGCCCAACAGGTGGCGCTGCTGTGCTGCATTTTTCACGATTTTCACAAGAGCTGTATCTCAAGAACTATTGCACGGATTTTCATCAAACTTCAGATTTAGTTAGTCCTTGACATGAATTGACGTATAAATTAATGCCGTTTAATTTTTGGTGTAAATCGCTCAACAGGTGGCGCTGCTATGCTGTATTTTTTGCGATTTCCGCAATAGCTTTATCTCGAACTAATGCTTGGATTTTCAACAAACTTCAGATTCAGGTATACCTTGATATCGTTTAGTGCTGTTTACTTTTGGTGTAAATCGCTCAACAGGTGGCGCTGCTATGCTACATTTTTTCAGAATTTCCGCTATAGTTCTATCAAGAACTAATGCACGAATTTTCATCCAACTTCAAATTCAGATATACTTTGATATGAATTGGTGCTACATCGTTGTTATTTCTTGTACTATTTAAATGATTTAATTGACGTGATTTATATAGAAGAAAGTTTTGTAATGGCCACAACACACTAGTTAAAAACTGTTTTTCCTATGGTTAAATAAGTTTGCTATACTTTCAAACAAATTTTAATTTGTGTGTAACTGTCGACATAATTTAAAAATTATATAGACAATTTTGAAATAGGGTTCTGGCTCGTGGATTTTTCCCGTTTCGAGCCCTGCATGCCTTTACTTTCGACTACATCCTGACAAAATTTCAGACTGATACTGCATATAGAACCACAGTTACGACTCATTTAAGAAACTTCTATATATGTATTCATCCTTCAAAAGATATCTTTAAACTCATTTATCTCAGTTCGTGCTTTGTCAGATTTTCCATGTGTTCAAAATGCTAAGACTTTTCTAGATAGGATTGAAAGGGCTTTAATTTTTTCCTAGTCGAAGGTCATAGCATATAAAAGAGGTTTAACGGTTGGATTTGATATTTTAATAACTTGTTTAGAAAAATCATCTGTACCAAAGATTAGTCATTTTCTCTGAATTCCCCCCCCCCTCCCCCGCCGCTTGTATTTAGTTTTTTTTCCTCCACAACTATTGCTATAAAAAGACAGATCCTAAATGCTGTTCAAAATATTACTGACCTGCAATAAAAATCAGCAGAAAAATTAAAAATTTTAACCATCCAAACGCTATTTTTTAACTTTAAAAATAAAATTGTTCTTTCACTAAATTAAAGTTTTTAGATTAAATAATTTGTATTTAACATTTACATAATATCTAAAACTAATTTTTTTTAATGTTAAGAAAAATGTTTTGCGTGCCGAGTCCCCTTAAAATCAAAATTGCCTCGCGAGCTTCAACTCTCTAGCGAGTCTCAAAATGTGTTACAATAAAGACAATTTTGTATTAACTAAAAGTTAGTTTTATAACATACTAGCAGGCTGAGCCCGCTGCGCTGGTCCATTTTTCAAATAAACCTTCAATCAAACGAAATGGAGAATTAGTTCTTTTACTCCGAGCTTCTCAGCTTGGTGCTATGTGTGGATCTGATAAATACAATCTCTCAACGTTACATTATATTTGGTAATATACGTCTTTTGGCAGGTTTTCTACGGTTTCTTATCTTCGAATTCCAGTAGAGTAAATACAGTCAAAACAGTATTTAACTTTTATATTTTAAAAAATGTGAATCATGTAAAAGTGGATATTTAAAGCTGAATTGTGTGAATAAAATTAAAACAATGTCATTTTAACTGCCGTTTCTTTTTATATACCAGTTTTAATCATGCAACTATTAACCTAGAAAAATAACCTCGATAACGGATTCAGATAGAAAACAACCTCTAGTTTTCATTCAATAAAATCTTCCCAACCATCCGTAATCGGATCCACAACCAAGTTTGATGTGAAACGTTAGAAATGTTCGTTCCAAATTCCCAACATCAAGATGGAAAGTAAAAATGAGAAAAATGTCAAATATAATTTTTTTGCATTTGTCAGAGGTGATTATTTTCTAAATAAATTTTCATTGAGCTGCATCGTTGCTCAACAACGGCGTGAAGACTAGTACACAAGTTCTTTGAAGTCTCTTCTGACGTTGTGCTAAATAAAACCGCCAATAACGCTCCCAACACGAGGATGAAGAACAGGCAGGAGAAAAGGTGTCACTAGAAAAATGCATAAATATGACTGGATAATCAATAACTGCTTTAGAGAACAAGACTATTTTTGAAATAGGGATTCTCCATTTGTATAAAACATATGCCACCAAGAAAAACTTGTTAAAAACGGCCAAAAAAAATTGACATCTATGTTTCCGAAATTACACGAGAAGAAATAATTTCACTTATTAGATTTTTTTCTGTAACACTGAAAACATCAATGTAAGTTTCTCTATTTAATTTTCTCTTTTTCTTACATAATTATCACTGAATGAATTAAATTATGGCTAAAGATACCATTAAGAATATAATGCTACTTTTGATAGTTCTAGTTACTACTTTTGACATTCCTTCAAAAATCCGGCATAGTCTCGATCCCAATGATGCCGGATTTTTGAAGTTATACTGTATTACTACTAGGGTTAGCACTTCAAGCGTTCTTTTAAACTTGGCATTAAAGACATTTTTTCGTAAAAAAGATTCGATTTTTTTTTTTTTTTTTTTTTTTTTTGGGGTGGGGGGGGGTCACTTTCAGCGTTTTTTATTTTTAGTTTTCCTAGTCATCCGAACAAGTATGCAATGCAATAACTTTTTTTGGTGGGATTGCACCAATCTCTACAGAATTGACTTTATTCATAAGTAGTTGAAAGTTTGCATGCTCTGGATACAAACATGTATGTTTATACAGTTAGGTTGTACCAGGGTTCTCGCTGGCTTTTGACCAACGTTAGCGATTTGGCGAATAAGAAATAAACAGCCAAAAAAAGTTAGCAAAATAGATTCGGCGTGAAACACTGAAAAATAAATCTTTAACCCCTTATTGTATCCCCCCCCCCCTTTATTTTTTTAATATGTTCTAAAATAACCCAATTTTGTGCAATTGCTTTATAAAATAGAAATTCGAATATCCACCATAGAAACTATTAAAAATACATTCTAAATGTCTCCTAAATGTGTAAATGTTTCTGACATTCTTTTAACAGTCTAAATAACCATTCAAACAGCTATCTGATTCACCGTTGGGAAAATATACATTAAAATTGCTATGAGATTTCAGCTGTAGCCGATAGAAAAAAAATTGACCGGTCGATGATACTTTGCATACAACTAATAAATAGTATGTTAAATGGCTAATTTCAATGACGCATTAGTGCAAAACCTTGCTCTATTTGCGATTGATGGGAGCAATTTTGTTTGTGTTTTTACCGGCGCGACGCCGGTGTATAGATAGTGATTAACTGACAATAGAGAAACCTTTCGCATAATCCTTTTCGTGCGCGATTGAACATAAGCGACATCAATAGTTCAGTAACGAGTAACGCGAATAAGAATCTCGACTATTGGCGCGCGTGCACACACACAAGAGAGCAGAAATTGAGCACTCAATTTGGCGAGTTAGTTCACTCGCCAAATGAAGCATTTTGTCGCGATTTGATGCAATGGCGAGCGGCAACGAGGACCCTGGATTGTACCACCCATCAGAAGGGTCTCAAATGGCAAAATTTTGAATAACTCATTTAGAATTGTGGAAAATCACCAATAAATTTCTTAAAGATTTAACATTGAGTCACACAGAACTTTCTTCTGTTCTTTTATTCCTTTTAATTGTTTCTTTCCTGCACACATTCGAGATTTATGTTTTGTTCGAGGTATCTAATACTAGAATTTTTTTTTTCTTTCAACAATCTCTTTATATGCTGCATATCTGCATTTATAAGCAATCTCCAAGATGTTACAGATGCAATCGGCTGTTAGTATCTGTATTTACATCTGTATTACAATTATATAGCAATTAAGTTCTTGTAACAGTTAAAATTTGATTTTGGCCGTCTTATTTACTACAATTGTGCAGATAACTTACCTAAGGAATTTAAAACTATAGAGAATTTTATGGAGGAAAATTTAATTTAGCAAGTCTATTAGAATTGCTTATTAATTTCATCAATATTGTTTATCATTTGATTGTTAAAAATCTTAATTTTACGTAAATTATGCTCACATTCTGCCTATAAGCATGTCTGTGGGCATGGCATGTCCAGGGATGTGACATTGGCTGCGAGATATCTTTTGAAAGTAATTTTAAGCCATACTTTATAAAATTTATGTGGTCAGTTCTATATAATGCACATTTGCATTATTTGAAAGTATAGTAGCAACATTGTTTTGTTTTATCCCTTTTTTAGAAAGCACAGATGTTATCCTATGATCTGAGCAATCTACAATTATTGCGAAATCAGGAAGATAAACAGTCACTTATACTGAAACCAAACATTCACTTGCAACTTTGTACAAAATGGCTGCAAAACAGTTTAGATTGGCATTCAAATTGCACCGCGCTGCTTTTTGGTAGGTTTTTAATGGGAAATTATGTTCTGTTCACAGACAGGACAAAAGTTAGTGACAATAAAATAAAGAAATAAAATTTTTGCTAAAGAAAGGAAAATATTGAAGTGCAGAAAATACATCATTAATAAGTTAAACGCGACGCCGGTCCCTGGGGACCGGCATTGATCTGTCCGTTTAGGCGACCCTGGTCCCTAGGGACCGGCGGTATAAAATTATAAAAATATATATTAAAAACATATCACTTTTAATGTGTTTTATTAAAACATTTCAAACATAAAAAGGATTTTCCTTCACAAGAATTACAAATTTTATTCACAAATTTTGTACAAATATATATACACACACACAATTTCTGTGTATGCTGTCACTTAAACGGAAATTAAAGTAAAATTAGTGTCGCGTTTAACGTGTTAAAAAAATAAATACTAACTATAGTTGACTTTAAAAAGGATATCCTTACATATATACTTGTAAAACCGGAATGGCGACAGTATAGACACGACATCAGTCTGTGGACATACTTAAAATGAAGAAAATTTACTTTACATTTATTTACATAAGAATATATCCAAGACATTTGTTTTTTACTCCTTTCATTTGAATTTCGCATTAAAATTATACTAAATGAACACAAATTGATAGTGACGGCATATTGTACATATTTTGATAATGACCCAACAATATAATAAACTTTTTTCGACCGTTTAGTTTGAAAGCGTTTCATCCCCTTCGCAATTTAACAGCATCCTGTCTAGACAAAATAGCTACGTCTTTATATTTCAAATCGGGATTGAGGAAAATATGGAAAGTAAAACCTATGACGCAATCGCAAATTACTGGAAAAGAATTCAGTTTTCGCCAAGTTTGTCTTAGCACGTATACAGTGAAACCTCCCTGTGCGACCACCTCCATTAAGCGACCATTTCTTCATGGAACGAAATTTATTCCCATAGGCTCAATACTAATTTTACATCTATTCAGAGACCACCCCAGTTGCACTCCCTCCATGAGCGATCCATTTCTTTGAAAAAAGTGAAAGAAATTCAGTTTTTTCCTGGTCGCTTGAAGAAGGTTTTATTAGAAAAATAATTCCAGAGAGCGCATTATTCATCAAATTTCTAAACTAAGTTTAAAAATTTTTATTTACTCCGGTAACTTAAGTTTTTAAACCCCTTTGAGACTTAAGGCATTCAATTTAACTCTGATGACAAAGAAAAGATGGCCAATAAACTCCCCTTCTCTATTCTACCAAGAAACTCAAAAGAAATAGATAAATTAATGAAATCGTCATAATTTGTTCGTCAAAAAAAAAAAAAAAAAAAATTGCATTTACTGAACTTCGAAAGGACTGAAATAAAAGTTAGAAGATAAAACCGTAAAATGAAAGCAAATGTCAATGTATTCATTTTTTAAACTCTGCACTAATTAACTTATGTAATTAACTTGTTTGATACTGAAATTCATATTTTTTCCCAATGTTAAAAATAAATTTTAGTAACAATTGTTACCTTTTTTTCAACAATTAAAATCTAGATTTAAACATGACCTCCATTAAGACACCACCTCTCGGAGCGACCAATTTTTATTGGAACGGAACGTTGTCGCTTTAGGGAGATTTTACTGTACTTTTATATTCTTTTTATCCAGACCACAAAACTTCCGTTTTAGACGGGATTTCATTGTATACAGATTCAGTTTTCACAGGCTTTACTGTACAAAATATGTGCCTTGTTTTAAGGGTTAAAATTGTTGCTAAACTATTTATGGCCTACAATAAGTAGGGGAAGGGGGGCAGATGAACAATTTTTACATTTTTGACTATTTCTCAAAATTGTTATGAGCTATTGAACCAAAAATTGATTTATATGAACATTTTGAATTTGTTCTTTTGGTGAAGCTTTTGGATGCATTTATCAAGAATTTTTAACTTATATCATCATCGAAAAATTGTCTAAATTTGTTCACATGTGCCCCGGTGGAGGGGTAGTTGTGAACATAGCTGGGGCACATGTGAACACATGCATAAATAAGACAAAAATAATTTTTTGTGAATAAAACCGATAGAAACTAATTGGGTGCCCACTTTAGTTGTGTGAATAAATAAATATTTCAACAGACATAAGAAATTATTCGTAAAATTGTACACTAATATGCGTACTCCTTTTGAGTCACTTTTAATTGTTATCTAACTTCCAGTAAATTAAAACTGAAGCAATCCTAAAAACATTGAATATATATCTCAATGTTTGACAAGGGTAATTAAATTTTAAACTTAAAAAAAAATGCATTCACAGACTTAAAAAACACTTGTGAACTGTTCACATCTGCCCCCATATGTTCTGTTCACAAGTGCCCCATCTACCAACTTCAGCCTAACTTATAAAAAAAAAACGGATATTTTTAATTCAAATAAGGAAACAAAATTTTTTGTAGACTTACCTAATTAATGCCACTATAGAATGCAATGCTGATATTCTTTAAAAAAAAGTCTTGAATGATTTTTTACTTCAATAACTTAGAAGACTTCACACCTAAAACAAATTACAACTACCAGAAATCAAAATGGCCTACTGTTCTGAAAATTCAGCCAAAAGATGGCACCAGTACTACCATCAATTGTTAATTTTTCTAATTTTTATTTCAAATTAACAGAGTGAAATGTGTACCGTTCACATGTGCCCCCCCCCTCCCCTATAGAAAATATTTTATTCCAATTTTGTTCTTAAATAAGTGGCTTATATTAAAGAATACAGAGTTTCAATTTAAAAAGAGCCTCTAGTGTGTTACAAATTTTAAGGTGGAATTCGGTTTTCATAATTTCAGTTTGAGGAAGAGATGATTTGATATCTAACAAATAGCAAATAAATTTAGCGATCATGCTGTTACACAAGACTGATTAACAAGTATGAGCCAACACTAGTCACGCGAAGAACGTCGGACGAGAATGTTAAGTCTATGGGAGAAATCGTTACAGATTTCTCGCTTGCATTTTCATATTTGATTCCCCCCCCCCCCATAGAATACCCGAGGTCGATGTTAGTGTCCTCGTATAGATATTTAAAAAACTAAATCGAAAAAGTACAAACGCACAACAATGGGTATCGATTTCAGGTGTCCAATGCAAAAAGAATTATTCAAAGATATAAAAATGCGAGCGAAAAATCTAAAGATTTCTAACATTAGCGTTCTCTTTTCTTCCCGTGACTAATGTAGCATCTTAAATGTCCGCTGTTCGGAATCATTTCATCAGCGATAAGGCTTTTTGCGTCAAAATTGTTCGTATATCCTCATGTTACAAACTATCGCATACTATTTATTTCCTATTTTAAGGGGGCTCAGGGCTTTAAAACTTTCAAAAAATCTTTTGCATATTTTTGCTTATTCAATTAATTCTGAACACAGTGCAAAAAAACCGCATAAAAATATTTGTATTTTTAACGGAGTTATAAGCATTTATGTAACAATCACTTTCAAAGCAGCACCCATTTAATTGCAACTGTAAGTCGCGTTTTCTCAAAACTGATTTTTGACGGTTATCCGTAAGATTTAAAATAAAGAAAAGTGCCCAGCTAAACTGATGGCATTGAGCTCACAGGCTATTCACACTAATAGTATATTACTCTTATTTTAAAGAATAATGCCCCTCAAAGAAATAAGTGAAGGGGAATTAGCCCCCGTTTCCCCCTTTATACTTAACCAGTGAACCTCCAAATCTAATCAGGGAAGCTCCTTATCATAATAAACCGGTATACCAATTTTGCAGCAAATCGAATAATCCTGCAAAAAAACCATTTATCTAAATTAAGGGGGTGGACTAGCCCCCCTTTATCCTTAACCAATGAATCCCCAAAACGAATCAGGGAAGCTCCTTAACATAATAAACCGGTATACCAAATTTGGAGCAAAGCGAATAATTCTGCATGAAAAACCCGTTTATATAAATTAAGGGGGTGAAATAGCCCCCTTCCCCCTTTATCCTTAACCAATGAACCCCCAAAACTAATCAGGGAAGTTCCTTAACACAATAAACCGGTATACCAACTTCGGAGCAAATCGAATCATTCTGCATGAAAAACGCATTTATTTAAATTAAGAGGGGCGGGCTAACCCCCCCTTTTCCCCCTTTATCCTTAACCAATGAACCCCCAAAACTAATCAGGGAAGTTCCTTAACATAATAAACCGGTATACCAAATTCGGAGCAAATCGAATGATTCTGCAAGAAAAACTCATTTATCTGAATTAAGGGGGTGGACTAACCCCCCCTTTTCCCCCTTTATCCTTAACCAATGAACCCCCAAAACTAATCAGGGAAGTTCCTTAACATAATAAACCGGTATACCAAATTCGGATCAAATCGAATGATCCTGCATGAAAAACCCATTTATCTGAATTTAGGGGGTGGACTAACCCGCCTTTTCCCCCTTTATCCTTAACCAATGAACACCAAAAACTAATCAGGGAAGCGCCTTATCACAATGAACCTAGAAAAAATTTTTTGAAGCAAATCGGATGTTTCTATCAAGAGTTATCGCGTTACGTACATACATACATACAGAACGGGCGGCCACATTAGCTCTCAGGCTTTGATAGCCTGTGAGCTAAAAACTATTTGATGGAATGGCTTAATTTTTTTTTGCATGCATATAAACATAGAATGAATTAATATATTTTAGATTAATATTTTGAACGTTTTTAATGAATTTTTTTTAATTTTTTAGGGTTTTTTAAATTTTCAAATTTGATATATTTTTAAGGAGATCGTGGACCTTTATTTCAACAAAAATAGACCCCAAAATCGAAATTTCTTTTCGTGCGTATTATTCTCCAATTTGTACTACGTCATTCGCGGAAAACCGCATGCAAATGCGATTATTTTACGCAAAGTTACAAGTGCTTTAACTTCGTTCAAACATTTGTTTTTTTAATATACTTTAAATCTGTTTTTCTTAATACTGAGGTTTTAGCTTTTATTTTTGAAATGCGCCTTGCTACTTAATGTTTGATGAAAATTCATGAAGCTGATAAGGAAGAATCATATGTCTTAAAAAGAAAACTATGCATTTTAAAATTAGACGTCATTAAGACAATTTGATTTTTTAACTTATGAGGCAGAATTTTGATGAAAATCTGTGGAATACAGAAAAATCTAAAAACTATTTAAGGGAATAAAAAATCGATACGGATTTGTAATAGAGTTACGTGATTAGAATCCAAAATCGAGGAAATATCTAAAAAATTAAGACGCAAGGAGCTTTTTAAAATTAATTTTTTTTTTAACCCCTTGGGGACGAGCCGCATGAAGCGCCCAGAATCCTTTTTCCTCACCAGTAAAATTTTACTGTAAAATTTGCCTTATTTAATCAGCGCATTTACTCGATTCAGGAAGACACAAATTTCTGTTTTTAAAAAACGGTGACAAAAGATTAAAAATTTTGTAAAAGGCTCCCGTCCCGAAGGGGTTAAAGATCTTAAGATTGTAATTTTTTTTTTAAGGTGCTCTATATATTTATGGTGAAATGTATATTTGTACAAAATTTCAAATCTCTTATGAAAATTAAATGTTTGTAAGCGTCCACCGTCTCCTTAAAAAGCGGTTGCCTCTCGAAAATAAAAATACAAAAATTTTGTACGAAAATTCAACGATTAAATAACAAGATTGTTTCCGGACCTTTTACAAACTAAACAGGATACACTATTTTGCAAAATCAGATTCGGGTTTTTAAAAAGCGTTTATTGCAAATTGATATTTAAAAGAAAAATGAGTTTAGGTCCAGCTATGAGTATCACTGCGACCGCCTTTTAAGGATGCATTAGAAAAAAAAATTTCCCGCCCTCAACAGCTCAAAATTTTCTGAGACATTTTCAGACTCATTTTTAAGAGTAAAAATATGAAACTTGCTGAGGTGGTTTTTGAAGAGATGTATAAGAGGCCGTGTGCTTTCATTTTTCGCTTAATTAGAATTTGATTTTTAAACAATTATTTTCTCAGTATGGCCATCTTTTTCATCCCCAGATCTCCCACTTCGGAAAATTCGGTTCAAAACGCCAACTTTGAAGCATTTGAAATATTTTCTGCATTTATAAAAAAACAAAAAAAGCACAGCACATTGTGTAGTTTCTAAATAAGAGAATTTGCCAGTTCGATGCGTTTGAGAGCAAAAATGAATTTAAAAATAAATCTGAAAATAAGCAGTTTGGATTGGAATACACCCTTAAGAAGCGGTGTATATTTACTTGCTCGCGATATCCATAAAGCACAAGTAAAAGCTAAATGACATGGAAGGTTACTATTCAATATAGTGGCTTGAAATTAACACAAAGCGTTAATTATAGACCGAGAGGCGGTTTCACAGGCCATCACCTCATCGAGTTGACGGCTGAAATTCCAAGATTAGACAACTATTAGCATATTAAAATGCAACTGGTCTTCCAAGTCATATCTTGGTGGAAACCATCTGCAGACTCAATTTTTGTGGTTGATCGGTATGTTTATCATTCAAAAGGTATGAAAATTTGGAGGACTGGGAGCTGAAAAACAATGGTAAATGTACCAGTCAACCACTAAAATCTGGTTTGTAGGCGTTTTCTACCAAGCAGTGGCTTGGCAGACCAGTTGCATTTTAATATGCGAATCCAGTTAAATAATCCTGAAATTTCAGCCGTCAACTCTGAGGTTATGGTTTGTTCAGCCGTCTCCTGGCCTATTATTTTCTACTTTTTAATTTAAAAAATATTTCGTGGTAGCAGTTTCACACCCAGTTCTCATGTTCCGGGTTAAAATAGCAAGTTTTGTTTTATGATATTTTTCATTAAAACATTAAAAAAATAAATGTTAAAGACATTTTAAATGTATTTAATGTATAAAATTTTAAATTGAGTGAAATGCGATTGAAAGAATATTTGGGGATTTGTCGCTTGCGTCCATTCTAATGGAAAAATACCTTAAAATTAAGTTCTAAAAATATTAAAATGTTGTACTGTCATAGGAAATATCCGTGTACAGAATTATACAACATCAGGAAGTGGGTGAAAAATTACTAAATTCAATCTTTATATGCATGAACAAAGTTAAAGTGTAAAAAAGTCAAATTACCAGTAAACAACTCGTTGAGAGTATGTTTTATTTAAAAATAAGTTAAAAAGAGATAGTCCAAGAGCCGACATCACGAAAACCTATATTATGAATCAAAAAGAAAAACCTTTATTTTATGGAAGAGCTGAAGTAAGGGAATCTAACGACCCGTGTCTGCTGGAAGTAAGTGGTGCAAAAGCCAAAAATTAATACCATCAGTGGTTGGCTCGTAGGTTTATCATTGTTTGTCCTACAAACAAAAAGGTATGGAAACATGGAAGATAGGTGTATGACAAACACAATGACAAATTTACGAGTCAACCACTGATGGTATTAATTTTTGGCTTACGCACCACTTTACATCCGGCAGACATGAGTCATTATAGTCCAAGAGCCGATAGCACAAAAACCTATGTTATCAAGTACAAGAAAAAAACCTTTATTTTATGGGAGAGTAGAAGTAGGAGAATAATGATTCATGGTCTGCCGGAAGTGAAGTGGTGCATAAGTCAAAAATTAATACCACCAGTGGTTCACTCGCAGGTTTATCATTGCGTTTGGCCTACAAACAAAAGGTATGAAAACATGGAGGACTGGGAGCAGGAAAACACAATGATAAACCTACGAGTGAACCACTGGTGGTATTAATTTTTAGCTTATGCACCACTTCACTTCCGGCAGACATTGATCATTAGATTCCCCTACTTCTACTCTCCGATAAAATAAAGGTTTTTTCTTGTGCTTGATAACATAGGTTTTTGTGCTGTCGGCTCTTGGACTATTAGATTCCCCTACTTCTACTCTTCCATAAAAGGAAGATTTTTTTTCTTCTTGTGCTTTGTTGGACTAACAGTATTTTTTTAAAGCATTTTTTACCGAACTTTTTTCAAGGATAAAATTTCTTCTACATGTGTGTCAGTGATAGAGAAATTTTAAATTCGTATAAATAGATTAGTAGAGCTCGTCTATTTCCGCACAGTGACTATTAAAATAGGCATCGATCAAAATGTCATAATTTGGACAATAGAATGGGGTAATAAAATAAGATGCCATCAGCGGGGACAATAGAGACGAAAATTTATAGATAAGTTAACTTCCGAAGTTTTGTTTTATTAGAACAACTATTAAGATTTAATATGTTTTTCATAAACATAAAATTTTATTTACATACCAAATGAAATAGTACAGGCTTTGAATAGTCAAACTATGCCAGATATTAAGGAAGTTTATATGTATTGCAGTGTAAGTGTGAAAGTTTCCATTATATGCTCGGATTTTTTTCCGTCCACCCCCTTATTTTACTAGCAAATTAAGAATTCTTTAGCAGCAAAGTGAACGGATAACAGAAAACATTAATTAAATGCAATATACATACATAAGAATGCAATCTGTTACAGAATAAAAGCAAATCAAAAGTAATACCAGACAGAGTGTAGATTCACCTTCTACTAAAAGTTTTATAAATATAGAATGCGTAAACACGGCTCTATAATATTATTTTAACAGTGGCATTTTCATCAAGAAATGACATTATTGCCAAAAGCTTTGTATAGTAATTTCAAATATTCTACATTAATATTTAGAACCAATATTCAGGAATATTTTCGCAAAGTGCAAAATATTATTTTTGACTCTACACTGCATCGTTCGCGTACCGTAGGGCACGTCCAGTGGAGCTAATTAAAGTGGCCGATCTCACCAGTTACTTGCAGCTCGATTCTGGGAAAGGGGACGAATTATGACGGCAGTCTTTTCATATCGTATCCTATGGACTATAATGGAGGATATTCCAAATATGGGTTCGAGGCTGAAAAAAGTCACGTGATACCGGTAATTTACCCAAGGAACTTCTAACTGATAAGAAGGGAAGATACTACTGCTTTGCCTCATGAACTGTTTCATTGGCTAGCAAGGATTTACATTACAGGACTAGGGAGCCTCCCCTTCTTTACGCTAGAAGTTTTTACCTTGACCACGTGATCAAAATGGAGATGGAATATTCTCCATTTACTCAAAGAACTTTCAACTGATAAGAAGGGAAGTTACTACTGCTTTCCCCATCAACTGTTTCACTGGCTGTCGCGTGGGATTTATATGGACATTACCCATGTGACGTCAGCCGCGGGTAAGCAGAACAAAAGCACCAATAGTCGTGACGAACATTTTGACACTGTTTCCCCTTCGTCCAATAAACAGTCTTTTCGGGAGGGAGAATTCCCACAGAGGCGTGGTTGTTGCCATTCGTGGGTAAAGTCCATTGCGTCTAGGAAGCTTTCCCTTCTTTACGCTAGGAGTTTTTGCCTTGACCACGTGATCATTACGTAAATGGAATATCCTCCATTCTCGCATCCGGCTGTTGCCTCCTGAATACCAGGCCTGAGCGCTGACATAAAATTGGCGGCTTTCGTAGGCGGAGTTTTTTTAGAGTTTGTACGGTCCTTTGAGTTTTAATACCGGTAAAATCTAAAAATTTTCCTCACCTTATTTTTAAAAATTAAATAAAGATGAAGAAATCTTTAACCCTTAAATGCCTGTTTTTTCAAAAATCATTGTAATAATGTTTTTCGGCTTCAATTTTTTAAATAAATCATGAGAAAAATACTTTAAAAAATCATATTTTGTTTTAAGTATGGTTTACGGCTAAAAAGCAGTTTCTTACTAATCGGCAATACTGGTCTTTAATTGAAAAAATAATTTTCCTTGATAAAATTCTGTAATATTAAACACGCAAGAATTTTAGGAACTATAATAAGAAATAAATTTTAGTTACTCACTGCAGAATAAAATAGGGTATTTCGCAAGCTTCCAAACAAAACAAAAAGAACAAGTAGCAACAATTGAAAAAAAAAATCTATCTTTATTCCTAAACAGCACAGGTGTTGCCATCTACATGTTGAAATTTGATTTAATAATATTTTCAGAATGTATTTTATTGGCAACATTAGGCATTATAGCTTCAATATTATTCTAATAGCATTTTAGAGCCTAAATTGGGTATGTTGCCTAAAAGCAACACCCGGCATTTAAGGGTTAAGAAAATACCGATGTCCAAATTCTAGGGACAATACAAACACTGAAAAACAACGATGACCCGTTTACGACAGACGTCATTTTTGTGTCAGCGCATGTGCCTTGAATTCAAGGAGATCCGGCGAAAGATGATGGAGTCGAATGGAACCTGAATTTCGTTTCATACCTACCCAGAATCGAGCTGCAAGTAACCGGTGAGACCAGTCAGTGTGGTTAGCTAAACTGAACGCACCCTATATCGTCTAGAATATATAGTGTGGAAATCGGCTATCCAAGTAACACTTAAAAGAGTGTTAAAATATTGAATCTCTTAAATGTACAACGCTGCTAAATTCCAAAGAATCGTTCGCAGAGGCATCTGCAGGATATTTTCTAAAACTGCAAGACGATTGCTAGTCTAGACGCTAACTCGGTGTTCACATTGAAATTTGAAAACATCCCACAGAGGTCACTGCGAATCGATTCTTTGGATTTCAGCATCGTTGCGCATTTAAGGTATTCAAATTTTTAGCACTGATGAATGCAGATTTCCACAATATGTATTCTAGGCGCTGTACTTAGGGTACAGCGTCTAGAATATCTAGTGTGGAAATATGCTATCCAAACAACGCTAAAAATTTGTATCCCTTAAATATGCGACGATACTGCTAAAATCCCAAGTGTCGACCGCAGCGACATCTGCGGGATTTTCGTATTACATTGTATAGACAGGCAATATCTTGCAGTTGTAGAAAATATCCTGCAGATGTCGCTGCGATCTGTATATTTCAGCAGCATCGTTGCACATTTAAGGGATACAACATTTCAGCACTTATTAAAGTATTACAGGGATAGCCAATTTCCACACATATATATATTCTTGGCGCTATACTTACGGTATTCATCAGGTATTCTTTTACAATAAGCTCGGTCAATGGCATTCAGAGATATGAATCATCCTTCTAGATTCTTCTTTGTCTTTGAGGCATGACTAATCCCTCCAGCTGGACCTTCGTCTTTGAAGCCTGACTCATCCCTCCAGCTGTCCTTTGTGTTTGATCATGACTCATCCTTCTAACCTGTTTTGTCATTGAATGATTCATCCCTCTAGCTTGTTCTTTGTCACTAGGCACTTCTTATCCCTCAAGCGTGTCCTTTGTCATTGAAGATTGACTCATGCCTTTAGCTTTTCCTTGGTTTTTGAAGAATGACTCATCCCTCCAGCTTGTCCTTTGTCTTTCAGGCATGACTCATCGCTCTTGAGAGTTTTTTTCTTTAATGCATAAGTCATCCCCCTAGCCTGTTTTTGTTATTGAGGCATAACTCATCTATCTAGTCTATCTTTGTCATTGAGGCATGCTTCATCCCTCTAGTCTTTCAACTGTCATTGATCGAATGGATACTTTTAGGATTCGTTCGGTCAATGGCATTCAGAGGTGTGACTCATACCTCTTGCTTGTTATTTGTCACTAGGTATCACTCATCCCTCCTGTTTGTCCTTTGCAATTGATGTATTATTCATCCCTCCTGCCTGGCCTTTGTGTTTGAGGCATGACTCATCCCTCTTGCCTGTTTATGATATTGATGCTTGACTCATTAGTCTTAGTCTAGTCTAGTCTGTCTTTGTCATTGCGGTATGACTCATCCCTCTTGCTTGTTCTTTGTCGTTGAGGCATGACTCATCCCTCTAGTCTTTCTTCCGTCATTGATCGAATCCTTTTAGGATTCGTTCTGTCAATGGCATTCAGAGGCATGACTCATCCCTCTAGCTTGTTCTTTGTTATTAGGCATCTCTCATCCCTCCAGCACGTCCTTTGTCATTGAGGTATGACTCATGCCTCCACTCTTCCTTTGTCTTTGAAGCATGACTCATCCATTCAGATTGTTCTTTGTCTTTGAGGCATGACTCATCCTACTTGCCTCTTTTTGTCATTGATGCATGACTCATCCTTCTAGCCTTTCAAATATAATTGATCGAATGGATTCTTTTAGGATTCGTTCGGTCAATAATATTCAGAAGCATGACTCATCAATCTAGCTTGTTCTTTGTCATTAGGCATGACTAATCCCAATAGTTTGTTCTTTGTTTTTGAGGCATGACACATCCCTCTTCTGTTTATGTTATTGATGAATGACTCATTACTCCAGTCCAGTCTGTCTTTCTCATTGAGGCAAGACTCATCCATCTAGTCATTCATCTGTCATAGATCGAATGGATTCTTTTAGGATTCATTCGTTCAACGGCATTCAGAGGCATGACTCATCCCTCTTGCTTGCTCTTTGTCGTTGAGGCATGACTCATCCCTCCTCTTTCTTCCGTCATTGATCGAATGCATTCTTTTAGGATTCGTTTTGTCAATGGCATTCAGAGGCATGACTCATCCCTCTTGCTTGTTATTTGTCGTTGAGGCATGACTCATCTCTCTATTCTTTCATCCGTCATTGATCGAATGCATTCTTTAAGGATTCGTTCCGTTAATGGCATTCAGAGGCAAGACTCATCCCTCTACCTTGTTCTTTGTCACTAAGTATCACTCATCCCTCCTGTTTGTCCTTTGCAATTGAGGTATGATTTATTTTTCCTGCCTGGCCGTTGTGTTTGAAGCATGACTCATCCCTATTGCCTGTTTATGATATTGATTCTTACTCATTAGTTTTACTGTAGTCTAGTCTGTCTTTGTCATTGAGGCATGACTCATCCCTCTTGCTTGTTCTTTGTCGTTGAGGCATGACTCATCCCTCTAGTCTTTCTTCCGTCATTGATAGAATGCTTTATTTCAGGATTCGTTCTATCAATGGCATTCAGAGGCATGACTCATCCCTCTAGCTTGTTCTTTGTTATTAGGAATCTCTCATCCCTCCATAATGTCCTTTCTCATTGAGGTATGACTCATGCCTCCACTCTTCCTTTGTCTTTGAAGCATGACTCAACCATTCAGACTGTCCTTTGTCTTTGAGGCATGACTCATCCTTCTTGCCGCTTTTTGTCATTGATGCATGACTCATCCTTCTAGCCTTTCAAATATAATTTATCGAATGGATTCTTTTAGGATTCGTTCGGTCAGTGGTATTCAGAAGCATGACTCATCAATCTATCTTGTTCTTTGTCATTAGGAATGACTCATCCCACCAGTTTGTTCTTTCTTTTTGAGGCATGACTCATCCCTCTTCTGTTTATGTTATTGATGAATGACTCATTACTCCAGTCCAGTCTGTCTTTCTCATTGAGGCAAGACTCATCTCTCTAGACTTTCATCTGTCATCCATCGAATGGATTCTTTTAGGATTCGCTCTGCAAATGCCATTCAAAGGCATGGCCCATCAATCTAGCTTGTTCTTTGTCACTAGGCATCATTAATTCCTCCAGCTTGTCCTTTGTCATTGATGTATGACTAATGCCTCCAGCTGTTACTTTGTCTTTGAAGCATGACTCATCACTTCAGATTGTCCTATGTCGTTGAGGCATCACTCATCCCTCTAGCTTGTTTTTGCCATTGAGGCATGAATCATCTCTCTAGACTTTCAACTTCCATTGATCGAAAGGATTCTTTTAGGATTCGTCGGTCAGTGGCATTCAAATGCATGACTTTTTCCTCTAGCCTGTTCGTTGTCACTGAGCCATGAATAATCCCGCCAGCCCGTCCTTTTGTGTTTTAGGCATGACTCATCCCTCTTGCCTGTTTTTGTTAGTGATGCATGACTCATCCCACTAGCCTTTCAACTGTCCTTGATGGAGTGGATTCTTTTAGGATTCGTTCCTTCAATGACATTTAGAGGTTTGAGTCATCCCTCTAGTTTGTTCTTTGTCATTAGGTATCACTCATCCCTTTTGTTAGTCCTTTGCCATTGAGGAATGACTCATCCTTTCTGCCTGGTCTTTGTGTTTGAGGCATAACACATCCCTCTTGCCTGTTTATGTTATTGATGCGTGACTCATTACTCTTACCCTAGTCTATTCTGTCTTTGCCATTGAGGAATGACTCATCCGTCTAGTCTTTCATCTGTTATTGATCGAATGGATTCTTTTAGAATTCGTTCGATCAATGACATTCAGAGGTTTGACTCATCCCTCCTGTTTCTCCTTTGCCATTGAGGCATGACTCTTCCCTCCAGCCTGTCCTTTGTGTTTGAGACATGACTCATCCCTCTTACCTGTTTATGTTTTTGATGCATGATTCATTACTCTTAGTCTAGTCTGTCTTTGTCATTGAGGCATGACTCATCCTTCTAGTCTTTCATCTGTCATTGATCGAATGAATTCTTTTAGGATTCGTTCGGTCAATGGCATTCGGAGGCATGACTCATCCCTCTTGCTTGTTCTTTGTCGTTGAGGCATGAGTCATCCCTCTAGTCTTGCATCCGTCATTGATCGAAGGGATTCTTTTGCATTTGTTCTGTCAATGGCATTCAGAGGCATGACTCATCCCTCTAGCTTGTTCTTTGTCATTAGGCATCACTCATCCCTCCAGCTTGTCCTTTGTCAATCAGATATGACTCATGAATCCACTCTTCCTTTGTATTTGAAGCATGACTCCTCCCTTCAGATTGTCTTTTGTCTTTGGGGCATGACTCATTCCTCTAGCCGTTTTTTGCCATTGAGGCATGACTCATCCCTCTCGACTTTCAACTGTCATTGATCAAAAGGATTCTTTTAGGATTCGTTCGGTCAATGTCTTTCAGAGGCATGACTCTTCCTCTAGCCTGTTCTTTGTCATTCAGGCATGACTCATCCCTCCAGCCCGTCCTTTTGTGTGTAAGACATGACTCATCCCTCTTGCCTGTTTTTGTCATTGATGCAAGACTCGTCCCACTAGCCTGTTTTTGAAATTGAGGCATGACTCATCCCGCGATACTTTCAACTGTCATTGATCGAAAGGATTCTTTTAGGATTCGTTCGGTAAATGCTATTCAGAGGCATGACTAATCCCTCTAGCTTGTACTTTGTCATTCGGCATCACTCAACCCTCCAGTGTGTCCTGTGTCACTGAGGCATGACTCATACCTCCAGACTATCCTTTTGTTTTTTAGGCATGGCTCATCACTCTTCACTGTTTATGTTATTGATGATCGACACATTACTCTAGTCTAGTCTGTCTTTGTCATTGAGGTATGATTCATCCCTCTGGTGTTTCATCTGTCATAGATCGAATGGATTCTTTTAGGATTTGTTCGATCAATGGCAATCAGATGCATAACTTATCCCTCTTGCTTGTTCTTTCTCGTTGAGGCATGACTCATCCATCTAGTCTTTCATCTGTCATTGATCGAATGGATTCTTTTAGGATTCGTTCATCAATCTAGCTTGTTCTTTGTCATTAGGCATCTATCATCCCTCCAGTTTGTCCTTTGTTATTGAGGCATGACTCCTGCCTGCAGCCCATCCTTTGTTTTTGAGGCATGACTCATCCCTCTTACGTGTTTATGTTATTGATGAATGACTTATTTCTCTAGTCAAGTTTGTCTTTGACATTGATGCATGACTCATCCCTCTTGCTTGTTCTTTGTCGCTAAGGCATGACTCATACCACTTGCTTGTTCCTTGTCGTTGAGGCATGAGTCATCCCTGTAGTCTTTCATCCGTCATTGATCGAATGCATTCTTTTAGGATTCGTTCTGTCAATCGCATTCAGAGGCATGACTTTTCCCTCTAGCTTGTTCATTGTCACTATGTATCACTCATCCCTCCTGTTTGTCTTTTGCAATTGAAGCATGACTCATCGCTCTTGCCTGTTTATGTTATTGATGCATGACTCAATACTCTTATTCTAGTCTAGGTTTTGTCATTGAGGCATAACTAATCCTTCTCGATTGTTCTTTGTCGCTGAGGCATGACTCATGCCTCTTGCTTGTTCTTTGTCGTTGAGGCATGACTCATCCCTGTAGTCTTTAATCCGTCATTGATCGAATGCATTCTTTTGCATTCGTTCTGTCAATGGCATTAAGAGGCATGACTCATCCCTCTAGCTTGTTCTTTGTCATTAGGCATCACTCATCCCTCCAGCATGTCCTTTGTCTTTGAGGTATGACTCATGCCTCCACTCTTCCTTTGTCTTTAAAGCATGACTCATCCCTTCATATTGTCCTTTATCTTTGAGGCATGACTCATCCCTCTTAACTGTTTTTGTCATTGATGTATGATTCATCCCTCTAGCCTTTCAACTGCAATTGATCGAATGGATTCTTTTAGGATTCGTTCGGTCTATGACATTCAGAAGCATGACTCATCAATCTAACTCGTTGTTTGACATCAGACATCACTTATCCCTCCAGTTTGTTCTTTGTCATTGACGCATGACTCATCTCTGCAACTTGTCCTTTGTGTTTGAGGCATGACTCATCCCTCTTGCCTGTTTATGTTATTGATGCATGACTCATTACTCTTTGTCTAGTCTGTGTTTGTCATTGAGGCATGATTCATCCTACTAGTCTTTCATCTGTCATTAAATGAATGGATTCTTTTAGAATTCGTTCTGTCAATGGCATTCAGAGGCATGACTCATCCCTCTAGGTTATTCTTTGTTATTAGGCAACACTGATCCATCCAGCCCGTCCTTTTGTATTTAAGGCATGACTCATCTCTCTTTCCTGTTTTTATCATTGATGCATGACTCCTTCCACTACCCTGTTTTTGTCATTGAGGCATGACTCATCCCTCTAGACTTTCAACTGTCATTGATCAAAAGAATTCTTTTAGGATTCGTTCGGTCAATGTCATTCAGAAGCACGACTAATCCCTCTAGGTTGTTTTTTGTCATTCGGCATCACTCAACCCTCCAATGTGTCCTTTGTCACTGAGGCGTGACTCATCCTTCCAGACTATCCTTTAGTTTTTTAGGCATGACTCCTGACTGTTTATGTTTTTGATGGTCGACTCATTACTCTACTCTATTCTGTCTTTGTCATTGAGGCATTACTCATCCCTCTGGTTTTTCATCTGCAATAGATCGAATGGATTCTTTTAGGATTCGTTCGATCAATGGCAGCAAGAGGCATGACTTATCCCTCTTGCTTGTTCTTTCTCGTTGAGGCTTGACTCATCCATCTAGACTTTCACCTGCCATTGATCGTATGGATTCTTTTAGGATTCGTTCTGTCATTGGCGTACCGAAGCATGACTCATCAATCTAGCTTGTCTTTGTCATTATGCATCAATTATCCCTCCAGCCTGTCCTTTTTTGAGTCATGACTCATCCCTCTTGAGTGTTTATGTGATTGATGAATGACTCATTTCTCTAGTCAAGTCTGTCTTTGTCATTGAGGCATGACACATCTCTCTTGCTTGTTCTTTGTCGTTGAGGCATGACTCTTCTCTCTTGCTTGCTCTTTGTTTTTGAGGCATGACTCATCCTTCTTGCTTGTTCTTTGTCGTTGAGGCATGGCTCATCCCTCCAGTCTTTCTTCCGTCATTGATCGAATGGATTCTTTTAGGAATCGTTCGGTCAATGGCATTTAGAGGCATGTCTCATACCACTTGCTTGTTCCTTGTCGTTGAGGCATGAGTCATCCCTCTAGTCTTTCATCCGTCATTGATCGAAAGCACTCTTTTAGGATTCGTTCTGTCAATGGCATTCAGAGGCAAGGCATATCGCTCTAGCTTGTTCTTTGTCACTAGGTATCACTCATCCCTCCTGTTTGTCTTCTGCAATTGAGGCATGACTCCTCCCTCCAGCCTGTCCTTTATTTTTGAGGCATGACTCATCCCTCTTGAGTGTTTATGTTATTGATGAATGACTCATTACTCTAGTCTAGTCTGTCTTTGTCATTGAGGCATGACTCATCCTAGTGATGGGCAATTTCGATTTTTTTAATCGATTTAATCGATACTATGGCCAACTCGATTTAATCGATACTATAAATTTTTTAATCGATGTCTCTAAAGGTCATATCATTTTAATTTTCCTTCAAAAATTTAAGGTCAAGAAGTTGCATGTCCAATCCCAAAACTTTCTTCTGTCTCATAAATGTTAAAACTTCAAAATTCGCTATCACAGTGTCAAATTTAAATAACCTATACCCATCATGAGGATCCAAAAGTATAGGTTTGTTGAAATATGTGTATTTAAAAAATATATATAAGAATCCCATTTTCCTAACAAATCATTGAATTTCGGCCCACACCCTCTTAGATGTCCGCAACGGAAAATCCCAGTTCAAAGGGCATAAAAGCGACACCTGCTGGGTAGTATACACCCAAGCCTAATAAGGATCTATTTATACGACAGTGTAACAGAATATGAAGTTTGATTAAATTCCGTGCATTAGTTTTGAGATATGGCTATCATGAATATCATGAAAAAAGCAGTATAGCAACGCAGCCTATTACATGATTAACACGAAAGACTCAGAAAAAACAACTTACGTCAATGACTAACAGAATATTAAGTTTTATGAAATTCCGTTCATTACTTCTTGAGATGTTATCGCAAACATTGTGTAAACCCTGAAAAACAGTGTTGAATTCAGGGGCTGGTACGGGTGGACCCCCCCCCCGGAACATTGAAATGTCCGCTAGGGAGATTTGAGATTTTATGCTTAATGGACGAAAGTCCAATCCTTCCCCCCTCGTAACTCTAGAATGTTCCTCGCCAGAACCATAGAAATCCCCCCCCCCCGGAGAAAAATGTCTGAATTCAACACAGTTGATAAAAGCAGCATGGCAGCACAATTTGTTGTATCATTTACACAAAAACCTAATCGTGGATAACTTATGGCATTGTCTAACAGAATATCAAGTTTGATGAAATTTCGTTCATTAGTTCTTGAGATATTATCCCTAAAATTGTTTAAATCCTGAAAAACGTGTTGAATTCAGGGGATGACATTCCTCCCCCCGCAACAAAGCATAAAATCTCAAACTTTCTGGGGGGAATTTGAGTGTTTCGGGAGGAGGAGAATGTCACCCCCTGAGTTCAATACGTTGTTGTACATTAAAAATTGATGAAATTTCGTTCATTAGTTCTTGAGATATTATCCCTAAAATTATTTAAATCCTGAAAAACGTGTTGAATTCAGGGGATGGCCCGGGAGGGTAGCATTCCTCCTCCCCCCCCCCTCCCCGCTACATTCAAATGCCCCCAGAAAGTTTGAGATTTTATGCTTTTTGTACATTAAAATGTACAAAAGTCCAATCCCCTCCCCCTCTGAACTGTCCCTCCCGGAGAAAAATGTCTGAATTCAACTCTGCTGATTTTATCAGCATAGCAACGCCCCCTGTTGGGCGATTTATACCGAAACCTAATAAGGAGCAATTTATGCCAACGTCTAACTGAATGTGGTTTTATGAAAATCGGTGTATTAGTTCTTGAGATAGAGCTATTGCGAAACTCGGGAAAAATGCAGCATAGCAGCGCCACCTGCCGGTAGATTTACATCAAAACCTAATCCTCAACAACTTATGTCAACGTCAAACTGAATCTGAAGTTTGGTGAATATTCGTGCATTAGCTCTTGCGATAGCAATCTTGCGGAAATCATGAAAAATGCAGCATAGCAGCGCCACCTGTTGAGCGATTTTCACCAAAAAGTAATCAGCACCAATTTATATGAAGGTCTAACTGAATCTAAAGTTTCAACAGATTCCATGCATTAGTTCTTGAAACAGACCGCTCACAATTTTTTTGTCAGAGACAAACAAATAGACAGACTGACAGACAAAAAATTTATAAAAATAGTCAAATCGTATTCCAGACAAGAAGTTCTAACACTATAAATCCTTAGAAACCGGAAGTCGAAAATTTTCATGAAAACAACACTTTATTTTTCTAAAGACAAAAGAAAGCAAGAAAAGATGAACGCATCGATTCTGCCCTTGGATCAGAAACGGTGAATCGATTCAGTTCAGATTCGATGCCGATGTCGATCTTGAGATGCGATCTTCAGAATCGTTACTTTTTTGATTTACTTCAATTCTTTAGATGCAATGTCGAATCGTTATATTTTGATTTACTTTCAATTCTTTAGATGCAATGTCGAATCGTTATGCTTTGATTTACTTCAATTCAAATCGCATCGCGGTCGATCCACGATTCGGGTTGAATCAATTCTTCGAATTTTGCTGTTTTAGTGCCAGAATTGCTGTAAAATTTTGTATAAGAGCCTTTTTTTACTTTCTAGGTTAAATCAGTGTTGAATGCAGGTATTTTTCTCAGGGAGGGATTTATGCGACTCCGGTCGGGATTGGGGGGGGGGGGGGGTATTTCAGAGTTCCGTAATGGGGGGGGGTGCACATTTGTCCATTAAAAAGCATAAAATCTCAAAACTTACGGGAGGGACATTTCAATGTCCCGGGAGGGATGTCCTCTCGGGCTACCCCCTGAATTCAACACCAGGTTAAATCGTTATACTTTTGTTTAGAAGCCTAGTTATTCAGGTTACTAGTTTATTATATTGTATTTTTCAAGTTCGTCCCTTCTAATCTCTCCACTCCCCCTCTCCCCTTTTCCTCGCTAATCTTAATTTACAGGGCCGTTCAAAATTTGCATGCAATTTTTAAAATGTCCAATTCTTGTTCTATTTTATTATAAAGCCACATTTTGAAATCTTGACCAAAGATACTTTTTAGGTCGCCCTTCCGACCGTTTGGGGCTTACCTGCTCCCTCGGGGGGGGGGGGGATATTTTTTGTTTCTTCCAAACCATATCGTATAACATATCGTTGGAAAGCTTTTAATGTGATCTTTTATTTTCTGTCTCTAGCCTTCCTTCTTTTTGGTAAGGGTCAATCGTGCTCCAACTTTTGTATTGATATTTTTGACAGTAATTTCAAAGGAATATATATTTATTCTTTCGGATTTACTGTTTTAAAGGCAGAACTGCTGTCAAATTTCGCATAAGAGCCTTTTTCTTTCTGGGTTAAATTGTAATATTTTTAGTTTAGGAGCCAAGTTATTTGGGTTACTAGTTTATTAAGCTGTACTTTTTCAGTTCGTCACCTATACCCCCCCCCCCCCCCCCCCCGATCCGAATTTTCTTAATTATGGTCCAATTTCAATGGGACCTTTTTTGACATTCTTCCCGAATCATTTGTTTACCAACTAAACACTGATATTATATCTGCAGCTCTTGGTGAGCACTATTTATGAATGGTAATAACAAATTTCGTCTCTTTTCCATTTTAAACTTATCATTCTTGGTTTAAAGCCACGTGATTCAAGGTTCTCGTTAGTTAAGCCGTATTTTCACCCGTAAGTTTGTCAAAGTGTTTGTGTAAGTTGTATTATAAAAAATTCAGTCCTTTACAACCAAACTTACTGATTTATGATACTTTGAATTTTATGAAATTTCGGAGCTTTCCGAAACTAAAGGATCCCCTGTATGTTATTAATTTTTTTCAAGGGTGTAGGTATGAAAATACGTGCTAAAATGCTTTAAAACCTTTTTTTTTCAAATAATATGTTTAACAATTTAAACAAAGGGATTCCCGAGAATTTTGTACTGTTTTAAAAGGGGACCACATCTTAGAATGTAAGGGGCGTAAAAATTCGAAACTTGGACAGGGCGATGCAAAAAAAAAAATTCTCCTTTCAGAAATTCGAAAAAATATTATCTTAATTACAAGCTGAGATATTAATTATTATTTCACTAATTGGTTTATTTCTATTAAATGCTTTTTTTTTAAAGGCAGTCACGTGATTTTTTATAGCAGCATTAACGTTTTCTACCGTTTAGCGTGCGGTTCTTTGACGGCGGGCTGAGATAATTACTACTTTTTCAATACCAAAAATTTTATAAGTGTTCATACCACTATTTTCGAATAGTAATTTCACAAATATCTTGAATTCTTGCTTAAGACTACCACCCCCTAGACTATCTTCGGATAGGTTGTATAAAGGGGTTTCGTTTAGATACACTTTTGTTTTGAATAGACTGCGCTCCCTGGTGGTGGAATATAGAACTAACAGACCGCGATTTCATTTAAAGTAGAAAATCTAACAAGGCGATCTGTTCGAAACTTTAAAGATAGTTTATAACACATAAGAAAAGGTTTAAAAAAGAATGGTGCGAAAATTTCGGGAGGTGGGGAAGGGGGGGGGGGGAAGGCCGCTAGAATTTTTTTTAAACCTTGGCGTTTGTTACCGTTTTAGGTGGGGTTTTTGACGGAGTCCTGAGATAAATGCTACTTATTAAATATAAAAAAGTCAAAAGTTTAGTTACCACTATTTCCGAATAGTAATTTCGGCAAATAGCTTAAATTTTTGATCAAGATTGCCACACTCTTGAGTAATGTATCTACTGATAGGTTGTTTAACGGAGTTTCGTTCACAGTTTTGTTAGGAATAGAGTGCGCACCCTGGTGGTGGAATCTGGAACCAACATAACGCGATTTTGTTAAAATTAGGAAATCTAACAATGCGATCTGTTTTAAGCTTTAAGATTGTTTATAATACATGATAAAAAATTATAAAAAAGAATGGCGCGTCACATTTCGGGGGGGGGGGGGGATAGAGGGGAGGGCAGAACAAAATTAGAAAATATAACAGGACGATTTGTTTGAAATTTTAAGATAGTTTATAACACATAATAAAATTTTTTTAAATGAGTAATGTCAAAAATTGGTGGTGGTGGGGGGGGGGGGGGGGAGGGAGCGCGTTTTTCCGACCCGGTGGGCAAAGTGGGGGGGGGTACACCTATACGATGCTGTAGGCAGCGGGAACCCGGTTCGTGATTCGTTCGCTTCGAGATTTCATATTAGGCGGAACCCGCTAGTTACTAGCTATAATGTTAAAGATTTCCAAGCAATATACATGTGCGTCCACTATCCTTCTAAGACAGTAAAATTACTTGATTTTTATTTCTTCTGAGAAAACTAAATTTTCACGTCTTGCAGCGACGATTTTTTTTTTTTTTTTAAATAAAAGAACTTTAATAAACTTTGCTAGTTACATTATTAAACTCAAATTGTAAGAATACTAAATCGGTTCTTATGGCAACGTGAATTATGTCCCTGAAAATTAAAATTTTAATTCAGGCTGGAAGAAAATCACAATGATTTAATTACAGGGACAGTCAAAAGTTTTCCGTTACATTACGACCAATGGAAAAAATTATTTCAAGTGCATTTTAAGGATGTTACAGACTTTCGAACAGAATGAAATTGATATGCACTTATGAAGTGCACTGTTATAGTACGAGCGCACCACATTTGCCACGTTTGACGCGCAATTTCCAACTTGTATTTAACCGAGACCTTTCTTAAAAAATAAATTTAAATAAAATCTAAATTACAATATTAGTAAAATTACATCTTAAAACTAATAATTTAAAAGTTAAAAACTTTATTATTTGACTCAAAGGTCTGTAATAGCTTACGACTGGGCCCCTGACTTTGTCTAACCTCTAAATGTGAGGTATGGGAGGTGGTCGCTACAGCTCTGCTGATTCGCTAAGTTTTGAAATTAATATTTTTGAGCTTATCTGTGCGAATCTGTGACTATCGAAATATCGATTCAAGTATCGATTCTAGAATTTGGGAATCGATTCTTATTGTGATCGATTCAGTTTTATACGATGTCGATTTTAATCGATTCCTGAATTTTCCAGAATCGCCCATCACTAACTCATCCTCTGGTTTTTCATCTGTCATAGATCGAATGGATTCTTTTAGGATTCGTTCGATCAATGGCAGTCAGAGGCATGACTTATCCCTCGTGCTTGTTCTTTCTCGTTGAGGCTTGACTCATCCATCTAGACTTTCACCTGTCATTGATCAAATGGATTCTTTTAGGATTCGTTCTGTCAATGGCGTTCCGAAGTATGACTCATCAATCTAGCGTGTTCTTTGTCATTAGGCATCAATCATCCCTCCTGTTTGTCCTTTGTTATTGAGGCATGACTCCTCCCTCCAGCCTATCCTTTGTTTTTGAGGCATGACTCATCCGTGTTACGTGTTTATGCTATTGAATAATGACTCATTACTCTAGTCTAGTCTGTCTTTGTCATTGAGGCATGACTGATCCCTCCAGCCCGTCCTTTTGTGTTTAAGGCATGACTCATCTCTCTTTCCTGTTTTTATCATTGATGCATGACTCCTCCCACTACCATGTTTTTGTCATTGAGGCTTGACTCATCCATCTAGACTTTCACCTGTCATTGATCGAATGGATTCTTTTAGGATTCGTTCTGTCAATCGCATTCAGAGGCAAGATTCATCCCTCTAGCTTGTTCATTGTCACTATGCACTCATCCCTCCTGTTTGTCCTTTGCAATTGAGGCATGGCTCATCGCTCCTCCTGTTTATGTTATTGATGCATGAATCCTTACTCTTACTCTAGTCTAGTCTTTGTCATTGAGGCATGACTAATCCCTCTCGATTTATCTTTGTCGCTGAGGCATGACTCATGCCTCTTGCTTGTTCTTTGTCGTTGAGGCATGACTCATCCCTCTAGTCTTTAATCCGTCATTGATCGAATGCATTCTTTTGCATTCGTTCTGTCAATGGCATTCAGAGGCATGACTCATCCTAGCTTGTTATTTATCATTAGGTATCACTCATCCCTCCAGCATGTCCTTTGTCTTTGAGGTATGACTCATGCCTCCACTCTTCATTTGTCTTTAAAGCATGACTCATCCCTTCAGATTGTCCTTTATCTTTGAGGCATGACTCACCCCTCTTACCTGATTTTGTCATTGATGCATGATTCATCCCTCTAGCCTTTCAACTCTAATTGATCGAATGGATTCTTTTAGGATTCGTTCGGTCTATGACATTCAGAAGCATGACACATCAATCTAGCTCGTTGTTTGACATTAGGCCTCACTTATCCCTCCAGTTTGGTCTTTGTCTTTGACGCATGACTCATCTCTGCAGTCTGTCCTTTTTTTTGAGGCATGACTCATCCCTCTTGCCTGTTTATGTTATTGATGCATGATTCATTACTCTTAGTCTAGTCTGTGTTTGTCATTGAGGCATGACTCATCCTTCTAGTCTTTCATCCGTCATTAATCGAATGAATTCATTTAGGATTCGTTCTGTCAATGGCATTCAGAGGCATGACTCATCCCACTAGCTTGTTCTTTGTCACTAGGTATCACTCATCCCTCCTGTTTGTCTTTGCAATTGAGGCATGACTCATCCCGCTTGCCTGGTCATTCGGCATCACTCAACCCCCCAATGTGTCCTTTGTCACTGAGGCATGACGCATCCCTCCAGACTATCCTTTAGTTTTTTAGGCATGATTCTTGACTGTTTATGTTTTTGATGATCGACTCATTACTCTAGTCTAGTCTGTCTTTGTCATTGAGGCATGACTCATCCCTCTGGTTTTTCATCTGTCATAGATCGAATGGATTCTTTTAGGATTCGTCCGATCAACGGCATCCAGAGACATGACTCATCCCTCTTGCTTATTCTTTTTCGTTGAGGTATGACTCATCCATCTAGTCTTTCATCTATCATTGATCGAATGGATTCTTTTAGGATTCGTTCTGTCAATGGCATTCAGAAGCATGACTCATAAATCTAGCTTGTTCTTTGTTATTAGGCATCACTCATCCCTCCAGATTGTCCTTTGTCATTGAGGCATGAATCCTCCCTCCAGCCTGTCCTTTGTTTTTGAGGCATGACTCATCCCTCTTGCTTGTTCTTTGTCGTTGAGGCATGACTCATCACTCTTGCTTGTTCTTTGTCGTTGAGGTATGACTCATCCCTTTAGACTTTCCTCCGTCATTGATCGAATGGATTCTTTTAGGAATCGTTCGGTCAATGGCATTCAGAGGCATGACTCATACCACTTGCTTGTTAATTGTCGTTGAGGCATGACTCATCCCTCTAGTCTTCCATCCGTCATTGATCGAATGCATTCTTTTAGGATTCGCTCTGTCAGTGGCATTCAGAGGCAAGACTCATCCCTCTAGCTTGTTCTTTGTCACTAGGTATCACTCATCCCTCCTGTTTGTCTTTTGCAATTGAGGCATGACTCATCCCGCTTGCCTGGTTATGTTACTGATGCATGACTCATTACTCTTACTCTAGCCTAGTCTGTCTTTGTCATTGAGGCATGACTCATTCCTCTTGATTGTTCTTTTTCGTTGAGGCATGACTCATGCCTCTTGCTTGTTCTATATCGTTGAGGCACGACTCATCCCTCTAGTCTTTAATCAGTCACAGATCGAATGCATTCTTTTGCATTCGTTCTGTCAATGGCATTCAGAGGCAAGACTCATCCCTCTAGCTTGTTCTTTGTCACTAGGTATCACTCATCCGTCCTGTTTGTCTTTTGCAATTGAGGCATGACTCATTCCGCTTGCCTGTTTATGTTACTGATGCATGACTCATTACTCTTACTCTAGTCTAGTCTGTCTTTGTCACTGAGGCATGACTCATCCCTCTTGCTTGTTCTTTGTCGTTGAGGCATGACTGATCACTCTTGCTTGTTCTTTGTCGTTGAGGTATGACTCATCCCTTTAGACTTTCCTCCGTCATTGATCGAATGGATTCTTTTAGGAATCGTTCGGTCAATGGCATTCAGAGGCATGACTCATACCACTTGCTTGTTCCTTGTCGTTGAGGCATGACTCATCCCTCTAGTCTTCCATCCGTCATAATCGAATGCATTCTTTTAGGATTCGCTCTGTCAGTGGCATTCAGAGGCAAGACTCATCCCTCTAGCTTGTTCTTTGTCACTAGGTATCACTCATCCCTCCTGTTTGTCTTTTGCAATTGAGGCATGACTCATCCCGCTTGCCTGGTTATGTTACTGATGCATGACTCATTACTCTTACTCTAGTCTAGTCTGTCTTTTTCATTGAGGCATGACTCATCCCTCTTGATTGTTCTTTTTCGTTGCGGCATGACTCATGCCTCTTGCTTGTTCTTTATCGTTGAGGCATGACTCATCCCTCTAGTCTTTAATCAGTCACAGATCGAATGCATTCTTTTGCATTCGTTCTGTCAATGGCATTCAGAGGCAAGACTCATCCCTCTAGCTTGTTCTTTGTCACTAGGTATCACTCATCCGTCCTGTTTGTCTTTTGCAATTGAGGCATGACTCATCCCGCTTGCCTGTTTATGTTACTGATGCATGACTCATTACTCTTACTCTAGTCTAGTCTGTCTTTGTCACTGAGGCATGACTCATCCCTCTTGCTTGATCTTTGTCGTTGAGGCATGACTGATCACTCTTGCTTGTTCTTTGTCGTTGAGGTATGACTCATCCCTTTAGACTTTCCTCCGTCATTGATCGAATGGATTCTTTTAGGAATCGTTCGTTCATTGGCATTCAGAGGCATGACTCATACCACTTGCTTGTTCCTTGTCGTTGAGGCATGACTCATCCCTCTAGTCTTCCATCCGTCATTGATCGAATGCATTCTTTTAGGATTCGCTCTGTCAGTGGCATTCAGAGGCAAGACTCATCCCTCTAGCTTGTTCTTTGTCACTAGGTATCACTCATCCCTCCTGTTTGTCTTTTGCAATTGAGGCATGACTCATCCCGCTTGCCTGGTTATGTTACTGATGCATGACTCATTTCTCTTACTCTAGTCTAGTCTGCCTTTGTCATTGAGGCATGACTCATCCCTCTTGATTGTTCTTTTTCGTTGAGGCATGACTCATGCCTCTTGCTTGTTCTTTATCGTTGAGGCATGACTCATCCCTCTAGTCTTTAATCAGTCACAGATCGAATGCATTCTTTTGCATTCGTTCTGTCAATGGCATTCAGAGGCAAGACTCATCCCTCTAGCTTGTTCTTATATCACTCATCCCTCCTGTTTGTCTTTTGCAATTGAGGCAGACTCATCCCGCTTGCCTGTTTATGTTACTGATGCATGACTAATTACTCTTACTCTAGTCTAGTCTGTCTTTGTCACTGAGGCATGAGTCATCCCTCTTGCTTGTTCTTTGTCGTTGAGGCATGACTGATCACTCTTGCTTGTTCTTTGTCGTTGAGGTATGACTCATCCCTTTAGACTTTCCTCCGTCATTGATCGAATGGATTCTTTTAGGAATCGTTCGGTCAATGGCATTCAGAGGCATGACTCATACCACTTGCTTGTTCCTTGTCGTTGAGGCATGACTCATCACTCTAGTCTTCCATCCGTCATTGATCGAATGCATTCTTTTAGGATTCGCTCTGTCAGTGGCATTCAGAGGCAAGACTCATCCCTCTAGCTTGTTCTTTGTCACTAGGTATCACTCATCCCTCCTGTTTGTCTTTTGCAATTGAGGCATGACTCATCCCGCTTGCCTGGTTATGTTACTGATGCATGACTCATTACTCTTACTCTAGCCTAGTCTGTCTTTGTCATTGAGGCATGACTCATCCCTCTTGATTGTTCTTTTTCGTTGAGGCATGACTCATGCCTCTTGCTTGTTCTATATCGTTGAGGCATGACTCATCCCTCTAGTCTTTAATCCGTCATTGATCGAATGCATTCTTTTGCATTCGTTCTGTCAATGGCATTCAGAGGCATGACTCATCCTAGCTTGTTATTTATCATTAGGCATCACTCATCCCTCCAGCATGTCCTTTGTCTTTGAGGTATGACTCATGCCTCCACTCTTCATTTGTCTTTAAAGCATGACTCATCCCTTCAGATTGTCCTTTATCTTTGAGGCATGACTCACCCCTCTTACCTGATTTTGTCATTGATGCATGATTCATCCCTCTAGCCTTTCAACTCTAATTGATCGAATGGATTCTTTTAGGATTCGTTCGGTCTATGACATTCAGAAGCATGACTCATCAATCTAGCTCGTTGTTTGACATTAGGCCTCACTTATCCCTCCAGTTTGGTCTTTGTCTTTGACGCATGACTCATCTCTGCAGTCTGTCCTTTTTTTGAGGCATGACTCATCCCTCTTGCCTGTTTATGTTATTGATGCATGATTCATTACTCTTAGTCTAGTCTGTGTTTGTCATTGAGGCAAGACTCATCCTTCTTGTCTTTCATCCGTCATTAATCGAATGAATTCATTTAGGATTCGTTCTGTCAATGGCATTCAGAGGCATGACTCATCCCACTAGCTTGTTCTTTGTCACTAGGTATCACTCATCCCTCCTGTTTGTCTTTTGCAATTGAGGCATGACTCATCCCGCTTGCCTGGTCATTCGGCATCACTCAACCCTCCAATGTGTCCTTTGTCACTGAGGCATGACGCATCCCTCCAGACTATCCTTTAGTTTTTTAGGCATGATTCTTGACTGTTTATGTTTTTGATGATCGACTCATTACTCTAGTCTAGTCTGTCTTTGTCATTGAGGCATGACTCATCCCTCTGGTTTTTCATCTGTCATAGATCGAATGGATTCTTTTAGGATTCGTCCGATCAACGGCATCCAGAGACATGACTCATCCCTCTTGCTTATTCTTTTTCGTTGAGGTATGACTCATCCATCTAGTCTTTCATCTATCATTGATCGAATGGATTCTTTTAGGATTCGTTCTGTCAATGGCATTCAGAAGCATGACTCATGAATCTAGCTTGTTCTTTGTTATTAGGCATCACTCATCCCTCCAGATTGTCCTTTGTCATTGAGGCATGAATCCTCCCTCCAGCCTGTCCTTTGTTTTTGAGGCATGACTCATCCCTCTTGCTTGTTCTTTGTCGTTGAGGCATGACTCATCACTCTTGCTTGTTCTTTGTCGTTGAGGTATGACTCATCCCTTTAGACTTTCCTCCGTCATTGATCGAATGGATTCTTTTAGGAATCGTTCGGTCAATGGCATTCAGAGGCATGACTCATACCACTTGCTTGTTCCTTGTCGTTGAGGCATGACTCATCCCTCTAGTCTTCCATCCGTCATTGATCGAATGCATTCTTTTAGGATTCGCTCTGTCAGTGGCATTCAGAGGCAAGACTCATCCCTCTAGCTTGTTCTTTGTCACTAGGTATCACTCATCCCTCCTGTTTGTCTTTTGCAATTGAGGCATGACTCATCCCGCTTGCCTGGTTATGTTACTGATGCATGACTCATTACTCTTACTCTAGCCTAGTCTGTCTTTGTCATTGAGGCATGACTCATCCCTCTTGATTGTTCTTTTTCGTTGAGGCATGACTCATGCCTCTTGCTTGTTCTATATCGTTGAGGCATGACTCATCCCTCTAGTCTTTAATCCGTCATTGATCGAATGCATTCTTTTGCATTCGTTCTGTCAATGGCATTCAGAGGCATGACTCATCCTAGCTTGTTATTTATCATTAGGCATCACTCATCCCTCCAGCATGTCCTTTGTCTTTGAGGTATGACTCATGCCTCCACTCTTCATTTGTCTTTAAAGCATGACTCATCCCTTCAGATTGTCCTTTATCTTTGAGGCATGACTCACCCCTCTTACCTGATTTTGTCATTGATGCATGATTCATCCCTCTAGCCTTTCAACTCTAATTGATCGAATGGATTCTTTTAGGATTCGTTCGGTCTATGACATTCAGAAGCATGACTCATCAATCTAGCTCGTTGTTTGACATTAGGCCTCACTTATCCCTCCAGTTTGGTCTTTGTCTTTGACGCATGACTCATCTCTGCAGTCTGTCCTTTTTTTGAGGCATGACTCATCCCTCTTGCCTGTTTATGTTATTGATGCATGATTCATTACTCTTAGTCTAGTCTGTGTTTGTCATTGAGGCAAGACTCATCCTTCTTGTCTTTCATCCGTCATTAATCGAATGAATTCATTTAGGATTCGTTCTGTCAATGGCATTCAGAGGCATGACTCATCCCACTAGCTTGTTCTTTGTCACTAGGTATCACTCATCCCTCCTGTTTGTCTTTTGCAATTGAGGCATGACTCATCCCGCTTGCCTGGTCATTCGGCATCACTCAACCCTCCAATGTGTCCTTTGTCACTGAGGCATGACGCATCCCTCCAGACTATCCTTTAGTTTTTTAGGCATGATTCTTGACTGTTTATGTTTTTGATGATCGACTCATTACTCTAGTCTAGTCTGTCTTTGTCATTGAGGCATGACTCATCCCTCTGGTTTTTCATCTGTCATAGATCGAATGGATTCTTTTAGGATTCGTCCGATCAACGGCATCCAGAGACATGACTCATCCCTCTTGCTTATTCTTTTTCGTTGAGGTATGACTCATCCATCTAGTCTTTCATCTATCATTGATCGAATGGATTCTTTTAGGATTCGTTCTGTCAATGGCATTCAGAAGCATGACTCATGAATCTAGCTTGTTCTTTGTTATTAGGCATCACTCATCCCTCCAGATTGTCCTTTGTCATTGAGGCATGAATCCTCCCTCCAGCCTGTCCTTTGTTTTTGAGGCATGACTCATCCCTCTTGCTTGTTCTTTGTCGTTGAGGCATGACTCATCACTCTTGCTTGTTCTTTGTCGTTGAGGTATGACTCATCCCTTTAGACTTTCCTCCGTCATTGATCGAATGGATTCTTTTAGGAATCGTTCGGTCAATGGCATTCAGAGGCATGACTCATACCACTTGCTTGTTCCTTGTCGTTGAGGCATGACTCATCCCTCTAGTCTTCCATCCGTCATTGATCGAATGCATTCTTTTAGGATTCGCTCTGTCAGTGGCATTCAGAGGCAAGACTCATCCCTCTAGCTTGTTCTTTGTCACTAGGTATCACTCATCCCTCCTGTTTTTCTTTTGCAATTGAGGCATGACTCATCCCGCTTGCCTGGTTATGTTACTGATGCATGACTCATTTCTCTTACTCTAGTCTAGTCTGCCTTTGTCATTGAGGCATGACTCATCCCTCTTGATTGTTCTTTTTCGTTGAGGCATGACTCATGCCTCTTGCTTGTTCTTTATCGTTGAGGCATGACTCATCCCTCTAGTCTTTAATCAGTCACAGATCGAATGCATTCTTTTGCATTCGTTCTGTCAATGGCATTCAGAGGCAAGACTCATCCCTCTAGCTTGTTCTTTGTCACTAGGTATCACTCATCCCTCCTGTTTGTCTTTTGCAATTGAGGCATGACTCATCCCGCTTGCCTGTTTATGTTACTGATGCATGACTAATTACTCTTACTCTAGTCTAGTCTGTCTTTGTCACTGAGGCATGACTCATCCCTCTTGCTTGTTCTTTGTCGTTGAGGCATGACTGATCACTCTTGCTTGTTCTTTGTCGTTGAGGTATGACTCATCCCTTTAGACTTTCCTCCGTCATTGATCGAATGGATTCTTTTAGGAATCGTTCGGTCAATGGCATTTAGAGGCATGACTCATACCACTTGCTTGTTCCTTGTCGTTGAGGCATGACTCATCCCTCTAGTCTTCCATCCGTCATTGATCGAATGCATTCTTTTAGGATTCGCTCTGTCAGTGGCATTCAGAGGCAAGACTCATCCCTCTAGCTTGTTCTTTGTCACTAGGTATCACTCATCCCTCCTGTTTGTCTTTTGCAATTGAGGCATGACTCATCCCGCTTGCCTGGTTATGTTACTGATGCATGACTCATTACTCTTACTCTAGTCTAGTCTGTCTTTGTCATTGAGGCATGACTCATCCCTCTTGATTGTTCTTTTTCGTTGCGGCATGACTCATGCCTCTTGCTTGTTCTTTATCGTTGAGGCATGACTCATCCCTCTAGTCTTTAATCAGTCACAGATCGAATGCATTCTTTTGCATTCGTTCTGTCAATGGCATTCAGAGGCAAGACTCATCCCTCTAGCTTGTTCTTTGTCACTAGGTATCACTCATCCGTCCTGTTTGTCTTTTGCAATTGAGGCATGACTCATCCCGCTTGCCTGTTTATGTTACTGATGCATGACTCATTACTCTTACTCTAGTCTAGTCTGTCTTTGTCACTGAGGCATGACTCATCCCTCTTGCTTGTTCTTTGTCGTTGAGGCATTACTGATCACTCTTGCTTGTTCTTTGTCGTTGAGGTATGACTCATCCCTTTAGACTTTCCTCCGTCATTGATCGAATGGATTCTTTTAGGAATCGTTCGTTCATTGGCATTCAGAGGCATGACTCATACCACTTGCTTGTTCCTTGTCGTTGAGGCATGACTCATCCCTCTAGTCTTCCATCCGTCATTGATCGAATGCATTCTTTTAGGATTCGCTCTGTCAGTGGCATTCAGAGGCAAGACTCATCCCTCTAGCTTGTTCTTTGTCACTAGGTATCACTCATCCCTCCTGTTTGTCTTTTGCAATTGAGGCATGACTCATCCCGCTTGCCTGGTTATGTTACTGATGCATGACTCATTACTCTTACTCTAGTCTAGTCTGCCTTTGTCATTGAGGCATTACTCATCCCTCTTGATTGATCTTTTTCGTTGAGGCATGACTCATGCCTCTTGCTTGTTCTTTATCGTTGAGGCATGACTCATCCCTCTAGTCTTTAATCAGTCACAGATCGAATGCATTCTTTTGCATTCGTTCTGTCAATGGCATTCAGAGGCAAGACTCATCCCTCTAGCTTGTTCTTTGTCACTAGGTATCACTCATCCCTCCTGTTTGTCTTTTGCAATTGAGGCATGACTCATCCCGCTTGCCTGTTTATGTTACTGATGCATGACTAATTACTCTTACTCTAGTCTAGTCTGTCTTTGTCACTGAGGCATGACTCATCCCTCTTGCTTGTTCTTTGTCGTTGAGGCATGACTGATCACTCTTGCTTGTTCTTTGTCGTTGAGGTATGACTCATCCCTTTAGACTTTCCTCCGTCATTGATCGAATGGATTCTTTTAGGAATCGTTCGTTCATTGGCATTTAGAGGCATGACTCATACCACTTGCTTGTTCCTTGTCGTTGAGGCATGACTCATCCCTCTAGTCTTCCATCCGGCATTGATCGAATGCATTCTTTTAGGATTCGCTCTGTCAGTGGCATTCAGAGGCAAGACTCATCCCTCTAGCTTGTTCTTTGTCACTAGGTATCACTCATCCCTCCTGTTTGTCTTTTGCAATTGAGGCATGACTCATCCCGCTTGCCTGGTTATGTTACTGATGCATGACTCATTACTCTTACTCTAGTCTAGTCTGTCTTTGTCATTGAGGCATGACTCATCCCTCTTGATTGTTCTTTTTCGTTGAGGCATGACTCATGCCTCTTGCTTGTTCTTTATCGTTGAGGCATGACTCATCCCTCTAGTCTTTAATCAGTCACAGATCGAATGCATTCTTTTGCATTCGTTCTGTCAATGGCATTCAGAGGCAAGACTCATGCCTGTAGCTTGTTCTTTGTCACTAGGTATCACTCATCCGTCCTGTTTGTCTTTTGCAATTGAGGCATGACTCATCCCGCTTGCCTGTTTATGTTACTGATTGATGACTCATTACTCTTACTCTAGTCTAGTCTGTCTTTGTCACTGAGGCATGACTCATCCCTCTTGATTGTTCTTTTTCGTTGAAGCATGACTCATGCCTCTTGCTTGTTCTTTATCGTTGAGGCATGACTCATCCCTCTAGTCTTTAATCCGTCATCGATCGAATTCATTCTTTTGGATTCGTTCTGTCAATGGCATTCAGAGGCATGACTCATCCCTCTAGCTTGTTCTTTGTCATTAGACATCACTCATCCCTCCAGCAAGTCCTTTGTCATTGAGGTATGACTAATGCCTCCACTCTTCCTTTGTCTTTGAAGCATGACTCATCCCTTCAGATTTTCCTTTGACTTTGAGACATGACTCATCCCTCTTACCTATTTTTGTCATTGATGCATGACTCATCCCTCTAGCCTTTCAACTGTAATTGATCGAATGGATTCTTTTAGGATTCGTTCTGTCAATGGCATTCAGAAGCATGACTCATCTATCTAGCTCGTTCTTTGTCATTAGGCATCACTCATCCTTCCAGTTTGTCCTTTGTTATTGAGGAATGACACATCCCTCCAGCCTGTCCTTTGTTTTTGAGGCATGACTCATCCCTCTTCTGTTTATGTTATTGATGAATGACTCATTACCCCAGTCCAGTCTGTCTTTCTCATTGAGGCAAGACTCATCCCTCTACTCATTCATCTGTCAGAGATCGAATGGATTCTTTTAGGATTCGTTCGTTCAATGGCATTCAGAGGCATGACTCATGCATTTTGCTTGTTTCTTTGTCGTTGAGGCATGACTCATCTCTCTCGACTTTCATATGTCATTGATCGAATGGATTCTTTTAAAATTCCTTCTGCAAATGGCAGCCAAAGGCGTGGCTCATCAATCTAGCTTGTTCTTTGTCACTAGGCATCACTCATCCCTCCAGATTGTCCTTTGTCTTTGAGGCATGACTCATCCCTCTAGCCATTTTTTGCCATTGAGGCATGACTAATACCTCTAAACTTTCAACTGCCATTGATCGAAAAGATTCTTTTAGGATTTGTCGGTCAATGGCATTCAGAAGCATGATTCTCATCCCTCTTGCTTGATCTTTGTCGTTGAGGCAGGACTCATCCCTCTTGCCTGTTTATGTTATTGATGCATAACTCATTACTCTTATTCTAGTCTAGACTGTCTTTGTTATTGAGGTAAGACTCATCCCTCTTGATTGTTCTTTGTCGTTGAGGCATGACTCATGCCTCTTGCTTGTTCTTTGTCGTTGAGGCATGATGTTGAGGCACTCATCGCTCTAGTCTTTAATCCGTCATTAATCGGATGCATTCTTTCTGATTCGTTCTGTCAATGGCATTCAGAGGCATGACTCATCCCTTCAGATTGTTCTTTGTCTTTGAGGCATGACTCATCCCTCTAGCCTGTTTTTGCCATTGAGACATGACTCATCCCTCTAGACTTTCAACTGTCATTGATCAAAAGGATTCCTTTAGAATTCGTCAGTCAATTTCATTCAGAGGCATGACTCATCCCCCTAGCCTGTTCTTTGTCATTCTTGCATGACTCATCCCTCCAGCACGTCTTTTTGTCATTGAGGTATGACTCATGCCTCCAATCTTCCTTTGTCTTTGAAGCATGACTCATCCCTTCAGATTGTCCTTTGTCTTTGAAGTATGACTCATCCTTCTTACCTGTTTTTGTCATTGATGCATGACTCATCCCTCTAGCCTTTCAACTATAATTGATCGAATGAATTCTTTTAGGATTCGTTCGGTCAATGGCATTCAGAGGCATGACTCATCCCTCCAGTTTGTCTTTGACATTAGGATCACTCATCCCTCCAGTTTGTCATTGAGGTATGACTCATGTCTCCAGCTCTTCCTTTTCCCTTCAAGCATGACTCATGCTTCCAGCTTGTCCTTTGTCTTTGAAGCATGACTCATGCTTCCATCTTGTCCTTTGTCTTTGAGACATGACTTACACCTCTAAATTTATTTTGTCATTCAAACATGACTCATCTCTCTTACCTGTGTTTGTGATTGAGGTAGTACTCATCCCCCAGTTTCTGCTTTGTCATTAAGGCATGACTCATCCCTCTTGTCTTTAATCTATCATTGATCGAATGGACTGTTTTAGGATCCATTCTATCAATGGCACTCAGAGGCATGACTCATCCCTCTTGCTTGTTCTTTGTCATTGAGGCATGACTCATGCCTTCAGCTCTTCCTTTGTTTTGAAAGAATGACTCATCCCTGCAGCTTGTTCTTCGTCTTTGAGGCATGACTATTCCCTCTAGTTTGTACTTTGTCATCAGGCATCATTCATCCCTCCAGTTTGTCCTTTTTTCATTGAGGCATAACTCATACCTCCTGCATATCCTTTGTGTTTGAGGCATGACTAATCTCCCTTGCCTGTTTATGTTATTGATGCATGACTCATTACTCCTATTCTAGTCTACTCTGTCTTTGTCATTGAGGCATGATTCATCCCTCTAGTCTTTTATCTGTCATTGATCGAATGGTTTCTTTTTGGATTCGTTCGGTCAATGGCATTCAGATGCTTGACTCATCCCTCTTGCTTGTTCTTTTCCATTGAGACATGACTCATCCCTCTAGTCTTTCATCTGTCATTGATCGGATGGATTCTTTTAGGGTTCCTTCGGTCAATGCATTAAGAGGCATGACTCTTTCCTCTTGCTTGTTCTTTGTCTTTGAGGCACGACTCATCCCTCTAGTCTTTCATCTGTCATTGATCGAATGCATTCTTTTAGGATTCATTCTGTCAATGGCATTCAGAAGCCTGACTTATCCCTCTTGCTTGATCTTTGTCATTGAGGCATGACTCATTCCTCCAGCTTGCCCTTTGTAATTGAGGTATGACTCATGCCTTAATCTATTCCTTTGTTTTTGAAGAATGACTCATCCCTCCAGCTTGTCCTTCGTCTTTCAGGCATGACTAATCGCTCTAGTTTGTACTTTGTCATCAGGTATCATTCATCCCTCCAGTTTGTCCTTTGCAATTGAGGCATGACTCATCCCTCTTGCCTGTTATTGTTATTTATGCATGACTCATTACTCTTATTCTAATCTAGTCTATCTTTGTCATTGAGGCATTATTCTAGTCTTTTATCTGTCATTGATCGGATGGATTCTTTTATGATTCCTTCGGTCAATGGCATTAAGAGGCATGACTCTTTCCTCTTGCTTGTTCTTTGTCTTTGAGGCATGACTCATCCCTCTAGTCTTTCATCTGTCATTGATGGAATTGATTCTTTTATGATTCGTTTGGTCAATGGCATTAAGAGTCCAACTTGCCTTTTGTGATTGAGGTATGACTCATGCCTTCAGCTCTTCCTTTGTTTTTGAAGAATGATTCATCCCTCCAGCTTGTACTTTGTCATGTTGGGGAAGTCACCAGCCATCTTCCCCAACATCGTTTATTAGTGAGAAATTGCAGACTTAGGTATCAGCCGGAGTAGCTCAGTGGTTAGAGCAGCAGTCTTGTGTACTGTGGTCCCGGGTTAGATTCCTGGCTCTGTCTAATTTTTCACTCCAGTTGGGTTTATTGTATTTATTGTCTGTATAATATTTATATATACCTTTAAGGTATATTGTTGTTAAAATGGGGACAATTTTTTATCGTTACATTACAATGATGGAATTAAGATGATTTTATAATTACATCATCAATCACTCTGTAAGATTACCATCTGCAGCAAACCTCCCTAACCGCTTGATAAAATAGTTGAAAAATTGGGTTTTATCTTAAATTTTAGCTCGGTTTTTTCTACTATTATTGTAAAAAAAATCTTTCGTTCCGGAAAATTCATTAAGGATTTGAAAGTTATTAACAATATTCTTATAAAGGGTAAACCCTGTACATAAGCGTTAACCCTACATAGCATTGAAATGTTGGCGCAGGTACAAAGCAAAATAAATTTTATTGCTAGAAAACAGAAATTCTGGTTTTTCAGAATTTAGTGTCGCCCCCAATGAAAAAAAAAATGTATGCATATAAATATAGACAGTACAAAACATATTTCAGTTTTAAGATTTACAACACACACTTTTATTTTATATAAAATGATTTCATTCGCATCCGCTGAAGAATTCCAAATTTACAATCTAGTCTTAAACACCATCTACAGGAAAGTATTCCTATGACGTCACTATTGCAGAATAATACACAATTCAAGCAAAAAGTGATGCCGTCATTCAAGAAACTCGATCAAAAAAATTGGCTATCTAATTATTTATATGCCTTCATTTGTTTCTAACATTAACATAGATACTTAAAATTAAATACAGTTTATAATAGCTCCATGTTTTATCAAAAATCATTCATATATATTTTTTCAAAATAGCACGTATTTTAATTACGTTTTTTTTTTTTTTTTTTTTTTCAATTGTTATGGGAAAATAGCAACAATAAGATATAATTGCCTACTTTTTTCCAACTATTTTTCCTTTACTTTCTACAAAAATAGAGTACTTCAGTTGCCAGCACTAAAAAAATTGCGTTAAAAACTACAAAAAAATTCAAATCTCAAAAATGCATTGTGATGCAGTTTTCAAACAAATTCCATTTAAAAGTACTTTTTCCCCCTATACGACGGTATAAAAAATAAAAATGTGTAATGTTTAGAAGCTTAAAAAATTGCCGTAAAGATTATCCCCTAACAATGATACATCTGCTTTGTTTTACGGCTCGATTTTACAATGTAACGTTATTTTTTAGAGACGACATTTTAATTGCTGTCCGAAAGTAATAGCATATCGGGAGCTAAAAATGTTTGTATATCAAATTTGAGACAGAATGGATTTAGAACTATCATGTATTACCTACCAGTCCAATAAGAGATTTAAACATATATTACATTCGTAACTGTAAATCATATTTTCTTGCTTTACAACTTAAAGAGAAGAAGTAAAAAGAGATTCACGTACTTTTCTGAAACAAATGCCAGTAACTAACCATTTGAGGACCAATGGTTACAGTATATTGTCGCTGCGACGCTGGATGTCAAATCATCTATTACTAGTACTCGGAGACCCTTTTATAACAAACGAACTATCCTAAAGTATACTATAGGAAATGCCGAACTTCACAAAATCGCATTGTTCAAAACAACTAAGGTACAGGTTTTCTGCATTGTTGAGACGATTTTTGGCACTACTTAGTTATCCCGTCGACCAATTTCACCAAATTATACAAATTGACAATTTTTATTTTAAATAACGAAAGAATAAATAAGTTAGTACAACATTAATAAAAATACAAATAAACCGTCGAAATAAAAATACAGTGGAACACGGTTAAGACGCTCACTGTTAATACGCAATCCCGCGTAATACGCGGATTTCTTCCGGTCCCTTCAATATCGCCCATAAGGCTAATGCAACAGTACCTCAATACGCGATCCAGCTTAATATGCGAGAGATTTTCAGTCTTTTGAGGCAAAAAAAAAAATCACGCATAAGACGCGAATTCATTGCTCAAGATGCGAATTCCTTGTCTCTTCTTCAATGTTGCCAATTTACCAGATTTTTTTTTTTTTTTTTGTATTAAAATAAAAAACACCGAATAGTAATATTTACTTTATTTAATAACAGATTAATTAAGGCGAACATTACTAATCGGAAATAGTGGCAGATATTTGATTTTTAAAAAACCCGCTAAATTAGCAACACTACGATTTTTGTTTAATCCCGCGTCCTAACATTATATTTGTCTCTCGCTTCATGTATGTTTTAATTTTAGTAGAGAGAGATAGACGAATTCAGGATACTCAGATATGTCATGAAATTATTATGATTAAAGATTAGTATACCTATTGTTAGTAAGGTTTTAAATGTACGTTATATCCCTACTATGTTTCATGATACAATTATAGGCAAAAAAAAAAAAAAAAAGCTCGTGAAGATTAAATAAATACGACTGCGGTTGTTTAATTCTTTTATGTTTTCATTACTTCTTGCTATGCTAACAATGTTTTTTTACATAAATACTATTAATAAGGATAGTTTTTTCTTATAATGAAAAGGAGGACAGATTATAATTGTACTCATTATCACAAGTACTAAATATGATTTTAACAAGTGCTTCAAAAAGGTTTATATTCTTTTAGCTCTGTTAAAAAAATTCGTCTAGCTGGGAATTATTTTTATTTTTGGTTGCAGCATATTAATTCATAATAGAGTCGTTTGAATTCACTTTTTATTTTCAGTTATTATTCCATTTGGTTCTGTAAAAAGAAACAATGATTTAAAGTTGAATTCAATTAAATTTTAATCTAAATATACCTAAAAGATACAATTTTCGACTGTAAACATATAAATGAAAGTTCTAAAGTTCATTCAGACGATTAGATGTTGTAAATAAGCCCAGTTCCTGCAACATTATACAAATCACGTTTAATACGCGATCCCGCTTAATACGGGACGTTTGTCCACTCCCTTGGTTGAAACGCGTGTTAACCGGGTTCGACTGTAACTTGATGACGTAAACACGTGCAACTTGCTTAAAGTCAAGTGAATGTGACATTTATGATTAATAATTATTGACATTTAATCTTATAGTTTGGCGATAGTTTTTTGGTCGACGGGATAACTAAGTAGTACTCGATTTTTATTTGATATTTTACGTTGTTGAAATTGCCAACATTTCATTATTAGTATATAACATAACCCAATTAGTATGTAACTTGCATGTAACATCTTAGCGCAATGACAGATGGATAGAGTATCTTGACGATGCAACCTTCTCTCTTGAATTATTCTATCGGAATCATCCAGTTTCACAAAATCTTATTGTTCGAAATAACTAAGGGGCTCATTAGTTAAGTTAACAATAATAAGTTAACAATACTTCTTAAGAAGTGTTTATATCTAAATATTTATACATGAGCCTAAACCTACATTCTGAAAAGTTGGTGGAACTATACAAGGCAAAAAAAAAATAATAATAATAATAATAATAATGATTGCATATCAAGGTCAAGCCAGAATGGGCTTAACCTTGACCTATAATGTACCATGCCAATAATAGATGGAAAGATATACAGTAGAGCACCTATTATCGGAACTCCAATTAACCGAACTTCCAATTATCCGAACAGCCTATTTCTCTAAAAAAAATTTTTTTAACCGAACTTCCATTTATACGAACAGCCTATTTCTCTTTTAAAAAATTTTAAAACCGAACTTCCATTTATACGAACAGCCTATTTCTCTTTAAAAAAAAAAATTTAACCGAACTTCCATTTATACGAACAGCCTATTTCTCTTTTAAAAAAATTTTAACCGAACTTCCATTTATACGAACAGCCTATTTCTCTTAAAAAAAATTTTTTAACCGAACTTCCATTTTTACGAACAGCCTATTTCTCTTTTAAAAAAAATTTTAACCGAACTTCCATTTATACGAACAGCCTATTTCTCTCAAAAAAATTTTGTAATGATAATGAGATTGTGGGTGAGATTTAAGATGAAAAAGAAATTGAAGAAATGAAAACGAATGCTTTGAAAATGAAGAACAGATGTTATATATTCCCGCTGCCGCCATCTTGAATTTTTTCTTGGCGTGAAAATCCCTTTTCCGCCAAGTAAATGCCGCCAAGCAGATTTATGTGCATATTAGGCTTAAGGGGTCTCAGGACTCTTAAAGCTTTAAAATTTTCAAAATTTTAATTTTTTTAGATGTTAATCTCCTATCTTTTCTGAACATTTTGATGTAATTTTTTCCTTGAAATTCCTATTAGAACTAAAGTTATGGCTTTTACATTTATGCAAATTCAATAGCTGAAGCGTCGTTTCGGAAACTTTGAAGCCATTTTTCTCCAAATGACGTTTTTGGGCATAACGCGCACGATATCTCAAAAACTTATGAATATTTTTTTCCTGAAATTTTCAAAACACATGTTTCATGTTAGTCTGTATAAACTGAACCTAAAATTTCCTTTTTATTGTTCAAAACAATATTTTTTAGGTGATTATACTGTTGAAATTTTCTTAATTTTGCATTAGCTAAATACAACTTTGTATTAAAAATATAAAAAAGCTTTAAATACAAATTTATTTAGGTTCGGGGTAATTATTACAATCATAAGTATAAGTAGGTACTAAAATTTTCATTCTAGTTGCCACTCTTGTTTTGTAATCGTGCGCGTAAGCTGTTATGCCGATTTTTTGCTCGAAAAATGTCTAACACTCTGGAACCCCCTGTAAATGCTAATTCTGCATCTTATAATTTTTTAAATGCATGAAATGAAAGAACATACTTATATATTTTATTCCAATTAAAATTGCGTTTTAAAATCAAATACATTTTAAGATATTAAGTGTTGAAAATGGTCTTTTTTCTTCATTTTTTCCAATTTTAAGAGTCCTGAGACCCCTTAAAGGGGTTGCCAGAACACGCCACTTGTCGGGGTTACCTTAACGATAAACGCCAAGAAAACATCGCCGAGAAATCCAAGATGGCGGCCGCGGGAATATATAACATCTTGGCGGAACATGACACAGTTTCATCACATATCGAAGCCTTTGAATGTTAGGAAACAGCTATGAAATGGCTCGAACGGCAGAAGAACGCTGATCCTATTCAGCTAACGTATTTAAGCAGAATTTGAGATAGAGCAGCATTGGGAAGATCGTCTTCTTTGAAGCAAGCAATGATTGAAAGCTTTTTTTGCTTAAATTATAATCTTTGGAGTTCAGAAAATTATAAAAAGAGAAAAAATTAATTTTAAATGATAGAAAAGTTAAAAAAAAAAGTTTTTAAACACGCTAGCACTAACTCGTGCTGCCAGTGCTAAGCTTGGATAAAGCGTGTAAACTGTCTGTCCATTTATTCGAACTTTTGCTTATCCGAACTAGGGTCGGTCCCGACTTGTTCGGATAATAGGCGCTCTACTGTATTACATTCGTAACTGTAAATCATCTTTTCTTGCATTGCAGCTTCAAGAAAAGGGATATAGATATATTCACGTATTTTTTCTAAAACAAATGCCAGTACTTACGATTTGCTGACAAATAGATACAATATCTTGACGAAGCAACACTAGATGACAAATCCTCTTTTATTCTTAGCACTCGGAGTCCCTTTTTATTTATCTAACCTACTAACTTGAATTATTCTATCGGAAATGTCGAATTTCACAAAATCGCACTGTTCAAAACAGCTAAGAGACATATCTGCTCCATTGTTGAGGTAATTTTTATTTGTTATTTTACATTGTTAACATTAACAAAATTTCATTATTGCATAATCATTCCCTCTGCCAGAATACCCAGTCTGTCGTAAGCCAGCACCACCGTTTAAAAACTGGTAAATAAAAATGGTTTTATCGGAAATTTTGACAAGGTTTAAATATTCTACCATTAGTGTTATTTTTTCTACATTATAAAAAATGATTAAAAATTGAAACGTTATTAACAATATTCTTTAAGGAGTTTCAAGACTCTTAAAATTGAAAAAAAAAAAGAAAATAAAAGGCCATTTTCAACATTTAACATCTTAAAATGTATATGATTTAAAAACACTATTTTTATTGGGATGAAAGGTATACGTATGCATAGCTGCCATCTTTTACGATTTCTTCATACCACCAAAATTTTATAGTAAATATAGCCTTATTTAATCGTCGAAATCTCACGATTAAACCAGGCGAAAATCTCTACTAAATTTTAGTGGTAGCAGAAAAGCGTAAAAGTTGGCAGCTATGCGTATGTTCTTTCATTTCATGTATTTAAAAAATTGCAAGATGCAGAATTGGTATTTACAGTGCTCTCCAAACTCGCAGACATTTGTCGAACAGAAAATTAGTATAACAGTTTGCAGGATTACAAAATAAATTTTGCAACTAGAATTAAATTTTTCGTACCTAATTATACTACTGACTGTATTAATTACCCCGAACCTAAATAAATTTGTATTTAAAGTATTTTTATATTTAGATAGTTGTATTTAGCTAATACAATTTTTTTGAAAATTTCAACAGTATAATCACCAAAAAGAATTTTTTTTTTTTTTATGAACAATAGAAATGAAATTTTAGGTTCAATTTATACAGACTAACATGAAATATATGTTTTGAAAATTTCATGAAAATATATTCAGGAGTTTTTGAGATATCCTGCGCGTTATGCCCAAAAACGTCATTTGGAGAAAAATGACTTCAAAGTTTAGGAAACATCGCTTCAGCTATTGAGCGGGTATAATTCTAAAAGCCATAACTTCTGTTCTAATGGGAATTTCAAGCAAACAATTATATGAAAATGTTCAGAAAAGATAGGAGTTTAACATCTAAACAAATTAAAATGTCGAAATTTTTGAAGCTTTAGAGTCATGAGACCCCTTAAGAAGGTAATCCTTAAACTCATAAACACACACACATATAATGGCGTAACCTACTAATAATTTGGTACAAGTACAAGGCTAAATAAGGAATATATTATGTGCTTATCTCTCGCAAATCTCCCATTGCTGGAAATAACTAAGGGACGTGTTTGCTCCATTGTTGAAGCATTCTTTTAATTAGTATTTTTTTTCCTTTTTTATATAACATTATGCCAGAATGGACTTAAAACAGTCATGTATTACTCTGGCAATAAGAGATGGAAAGTTATATTACATTCATAACTGTAAGTCATATATTTTTGCGTTACAAAAAAAAAAAAAAAAAAAAAAAAAAAAATGTGAAGAAAGATTTATGTGTTTTTCTAAAGAATATGCCAGTACTTACCATTTGATGACAAATAAAAACAATATGTCGACGATGCAATGTTGAATGACAAATTCTCCACTCCGAGCCCCTTTTATTCTCTAACCGACCATCTTGAATTGTTCTATCGGTCGGAAATATTGAGCTTCACAAAATCTGATTGTTCGAAATAACTAATTGATATGTTTGCTCCTTTGTCGAGACATTTTTTTAATTCGTTATTTTCCATCGTTGAAATTTGCAAAATTTCATTGCTACGTCATCATTCACTCTGTAATAATACCGAGTCTGTCTCAAATATCCCCAACCATCTGAGAAAATACGTTGGCTAAAGTGGTTTTTATCTGAAATTTTAGCAAAGCTTAAACTTGAAAAGAAGAGTTAAGGAGAGATTCACGTACTTAAATAAAATGTCAATTACTATTTGATGATAAATGGATACAGTATCTTGATGATGCAATGCTGAATGAAAAATCCTCCTCTATTCTTAGCACTCGAGACCCTTTATGTCTAACCTACTATCTTGAATTATTCTATGAGAAATGATGAGTTTTACAAAATGTCATTGTTCAAAAGAACCTAAAGACATGTTTACACCATTGTTGAGACGATTTTTATTTGTTATTTTATATTATTGAAATTAACAAAATTTCATTATTACATCACCATTCACCCTGCAAGAATACCAACTCTGTTGCAAATATCTCCAACTTTTTAAGAAAGGGTGATAGAAGTGGCTTCTATCCTTTTTTTTTCTTTTTTTCTTTGGCGATATTTTACTTTTATGCTGAACATTTTTTTATTTTCTGAAAATTGATTAAGGATTTGAAAGTTAACAACAGTGTTCTTTAAGAAGTGTTAATTCCTAAATATATATACATGAGCGTAACCCCCTCATCCTCTGGAAAAGTTGGCGCAAGTACAAGGGACAGTAATGATTGCATATAAAAAATAAGTCAGAATGGGTTTAGAAACAGAAAATGGAATCAGAAAGATAGGTTAGATCTATTACCCTGGCGATAAGAGATGGACAGATATGTTACATTCGTAATATAAATGATATTTTCTTGCATTACAATTTTAAAAGAGGAGATACGAAAGGGATTCGTGTAGTTTTCTAAAATAAACGCCAGAAATTTAACGAATGCGATACAGTATCTTGACGATGCAACACTGCATGACAAATCCTCTTTTATTCTTAGCACTCAGAGCATCTTTTTTATCTAACATACTATCTTCAATTAAATATAAAAACTAATGTTTGCTCCATTGTTGAGACAAATTTTATTTGTAATTTTACATCGTTAAAATTAATAAAACTTCAATATTACATCATTGTTCACTATGCAAGGATACCAACTCTTTTGCAGCCATCCCCAACCGTTTAGGAAATGTCGTTGATAGAAGCGGTTTTTATCTGACAATTTGGCAAGGCTTAAATATTCTTCCTCTATAGTGTAAAAATTAGTTTAGTTTCTGAAAAATGATTAAGGATTTGAAAAATTAATAATATCTTCGGCAAGAATGGACATAGGACTATCATGTAGTACACTGGCCCAATAAGAGATGGATAGATATATTATTACATTCGTAACTGTAAATCATATTCTCTTACATTATAATCTGAAAAGAAATGTTACAAGAGAGATTCGCGTAGTTTACAAAAACAAACGCCAGTACTTACCATTTGATGACAAGTGTATACGCTTATCTTAACCATGCAATACTGGATGACAAATCCTCTTTTATTCTTAGCACTCAGAGTAGAGATCTGCACGAGCCGGCCCGGCCCGTGGGCGGGCTTGGGCCGATTTTCATTCACGACACTCGGGCCGGGCCGGGCCATACTTTTTTCTGAAGGCTCGGGACGGGCCTCGTTTCCTTTCTAGTCTTCACGGCCCAAAATTTTCAGTCCTAGTTTTGAGCCAGCCCGTATGAAAATCATTGTCTCAGCGTGACCTGGTCCATTTAAAGATCAGTTAAATTAAGCCTGGCCCAAAAGATTTTGCAAAAAATGCATACATTTTTGAATCGCCATTATTCTACTCTTAAACATTAAAATTTATTATTTTTAAAGAATAGTAAATTTCTACGCATATTAAAATATAACTAAATTAAAATACAGTAAAATGTGTGAAAAGGAATCTGCATATGACGGAACCCTGTTTTGAACTGAAAAACGGATTGATCCATGCAAAATTAATATACTAATAAGTAAGAAAAGAATATATAATACATTTACACTTGCTAAGAAGGGAACTTGTCTATAACGCATTTTTTTTCTTTTCTATGCAATTCCATCTTAGAAGATTTTACTGTATAGCATTTTTCCGATGTTTAACACTTATATACATGGAGTATGGATTAACAATATTAATGATAACTGAAACATTTACATACAAGAAATAGAGATTCATAAAAAAAAATAAATATCGCAGCCTGCTGCACTTCTGTAAAATTAAAGATTATAAACATGAAAAAAAAAAGTTAAAATAAATATTTTTGGTCAGAACTCCTCGTACGAGACAAATTTTTAACCAATTCGACGTAAAAATCAATGTTTTGTAGAAGTTCACTCGGGCCGGGCCGGGCTCGGGCCAAACTTTTAATTTTTTTATCGGGCCGGGCCAATATTATTTTTTCTACGTTCCGGGCCGGGCCCGGGCCGAACTTTTAATTTTTCTATCGGGCCGGGCCGATTTGTCTTCACTATGAGTCGGGCCGGGCCCGGGCCTGGAAATGTCGGCCCGTGCAGACCTCTAACTCAGAGCCCATTTCTTATCTAACCTACTCCCTCGAATTATTCTATCGGAAATGTCGAGTTTCACAAAATCTCATTGTTCGAAACAACTGAGGGACATATTTGCTCCATTGTTGAGACAAATTTTATTTGTTATTTTGTACTGTTGAAATGAACAAAATTTTATTATTAAAAACAAAATTTTATTATTATGTGTATATTACATTTAATATATGCAGAATGATACAAACTTGGTATCATTCTGTGATAATACCAAGTTTGTCACAAATATTCCCAACCGCTTAAGAAAACTTGTTGATAGAGTTGTTTTTATTTGAAATTTTACGAACGCTTAAATATTCCACCTATCAAAAAAAAATTCTTTAGGCTTCTAAAAATTGTTTATAGATTTAAATTTATTAACATTATTTTTTAACAAGTTAATCCATAAATATATATACACTAGCTGAAATACATTGCCCGGGGTTTTAAACATGTTTGATTAGAAAAACTAATTTTAAAATTAAACACCGTACGGACTGTGAATTTCGATATGCTTTCTTTTTTAATATATTGAAAGCCTTGAGAAATTTTGCTTTTATACCAATATTTCAAATACAAATATTTCCTAAGCCAAAATAAATATAGTATTGATTCTTGAAAAAAAATTGAAAAATAAATGTAAATTCTTGAAAAACCCTTCATGATATCACTTTCTCCTGTAAAAGCCATGCATTAACCATACATTCGTTTCAAATATGAGGTCATACGCGAATTAACCTATAATATTCACAACTAAAAAGAAATGGCGCATCGAGTATTTGTCTAGAATTAAATAAAAATCATGCACTCGTGACGTCATAATTCACTTTGATATTTTAACAGAATAATAAAGATACTATAATTTGTGATTCGTGCTACAGCCAAGTTTACACATCAGGACACATTGCCGTCAGTGGCGTGGCTAGAGCATTTTGTTAGGGGGGGGGGGAGGGTGCAGACATCGAATTTACCGAATGTTCATAGTAAAATCAACGAATGATTGCATTTTTAATTTTCTATTCTTGCATATTTATGCCTTATTATATTTTGGAGTGAGCACTGTGAAAATAATTTGTTGTACGGCGACAATAAAAATATTAAAATTACTAATGATAGCGTTAAAAACAAAGATCAATGCCAGTGCTAGACCATATAAATAAGAGCAGATTTTTATTCTAGGCAAAAATTTCATTATCAAATAAATATTGACAATTTTGTTTGAAGCAGTCGTAAAATGAGATTAAATATATACAACGTTGTCCGATAGCTAATTTCTAAACCGTTAGTCTTAGACATATAGTTCTAATTACAAAAACTTTTCAAACTAACTAAACAATTGTTCTAAATTAATCTAATTTCATTTGAGTCAATAAATGCATTTCAGAAAAAGTTACGAAAATTAACATTTATACCGTCCTATAAGTTACATTTAATGAAAGAGACCTTGTGCTCTGACATGTAAAATGAAAAAAAAATCATATTTCTTCAACCAAAACGTACCGAGTTTTGCGACTTTAAGATTAGGAAATTTGTCGTATTTAACGAAGCGCCCGAAGTAATGTGCTATTTCGAACTAACTGCACGAGGATGAACGTTGCTGAAGGAAAGAGACGGAATGGGGGGGGGGGGAGCTCGGAAATTCTAGATTCGTTTAAAAATTTAAAATCATACCAATTCGACGGTGTACGCTGCCGAAAGCAGTATGGCGCCCCGGTCCTAGGTTCCTTTAAAAATATATAATCATACAAATTCGAGGGTGTACAGTGACGGCGGAGGGCGGAGGGGGATTCAATTCCACGTTCGTTTAAAAAATAAGATCATACGTATTCGAGAGTGTACGTTGACAAGGACAGTTTGGGCACTAATTTTAGGTTCGTATAAAAATACAAAATCTTATAAATTCGAGGGTGTACACTGCTGAATTCACTGAGTCCCTGACACTAGGTTCAACAGGATTGGTTTTCACTTTAAAATACAAAACCATACAAATTCGAGAATGTACGCTGCCGAAAGTAATGGGGCACCGACTCTAGATTCGTTTGATAGATTTTCATTTTAAAAATATAAAACCATGCAAGTTCGAAGGTGTACAGTGCCGAAATGGTGCCCAATTCTAGGTTCGTTTAAAAATATAAGTTCATAGAAATTGGAGGGTGTACGCTGCCGAAGGCAATGGGCCCGTGACTCTAAGCTCGTTTGAATAGATTTTTATTTTAAAATGTAAAATACAAATTCGAAGAAGTACGCTGTCGGAGGCAGTGCCTCAATTCTACGTTCATTTAAATGTATAAAATCTTACAAATTCGAGAGTGTACGCTAACGAAGGAACGAAGGAAGTGGTCGACCCCCCCTCCCCCCCCCCCCAATTTTGGCTCATTTATAAATAGAAATTCCGTACAAATCCTCTGCGAAAGGCAATGGGACCCCGACTCTTTTGATAGATATTCATTTTTAAATATAAAACGATACAAACTCGAGGGTCTGCACTGGTAAAATGATTCCCCAATTCTGGGTCCTTTAAAATGTAAAATCATACAAATTCAAAAGTGAGCGTTGACGAAGGCAGTGCCGATCCCCAATTCTAGCTTTGTTTAAAAATATAAAATCTTATAAATTCGAGTGTGTATGCTGCCGAAGGCAATGGCGTCCTGATTCGACGTTCTTTTGGATAGATTTTCAATAGAGAATTACGCTGGCGGTGGTAATAGAATCCCGACTCTAGATTTGTTTGATAGACTTTCATTTTAAAAATATAAAACCATGCAAATTCTAGGGTGTACACTGCCAAAATGTTGCCCCAATTCTAGATGCGTTTAAAAATATAAATTCGAGGGTGTACGCTGCCGAAGGCAATGAGGCCTTGATTATAGGTTCGTTTAGATAATTTTTTATTTTAAAATATATAATACAAATTTGAAGAAGTACGCTGTCGTAGGCAGTGTCCCGATTCCACGTTCATTTAACCCTTCACTGAACGAAATTTTCTATTTTTATGATTTATTTTATTTTTAATCTATATATCGGTCTAATAATGGGAAAAATAGTATAAAAAATTAATTTTCAAAATTTCAGCTAAAATTTGATATTTTATGGTGTGTGCCATATGTACACATTTAGGGTTTTAAAATATTGTATTGCTATATTTTGAAACTAAATGAGCTTAAATTAATTAATTTTATCTGCTTAACACTCTGCAACTTTTATTATATTAATATTTTTAAGTATTCAGTAAAAATAATGAAAATAAATCTTACCTTAATAGCTTGATCGACTTTTTTTTTCTTTCCGTAGAAACAATTCTAATTTTTTGTGTAATGAAGCCATCTGACATGCACAAAATAAGGGTTATTCCATACTTTGGATTGTTCTTGATCAGTTACAGTGATCATATTAGCCAAATTCATGGCACATAATAAAAATTATAATGTTTTTAGGTATGTGCCAGATATGGCACCTGGTGCAGTGAAGGGTTAAAGGTATTCGAGATTGTACGCTGATCAAGGCAGTGCACACCCTCCCCCAACCCCAATTTTAGGATCGTTTATAAATAGAAATTTGAGGGTACATGGTGCCGAAAGTAATGAGGCTCGACTCTCGGCTCATTTGGATAGATTTTCATTTTAAAATATAAAACGATACCAATTCGAGGGTCTACACTGACAAAATGGTGCCCCAATTCCATATCCGTTTAACAAATAAAATCATACTAATTTGATAGTGAACTTTGACAAACGCAGTGGCTGTGCCTATTCTAGGTTTGTTTAAATATATAAAATTTTATACATTCGAGTGTGTACGCTGCCGAAGGCAATGGGGCCCTGGCTGTAGGTTCGTTTGAATAGATTTTCCCACATCTATGCATTTTCCGAATGTTAAATACTTGGATAGGCAAGTACTACCTTCAACATCAAAGAACCGAGTTACTAAGGTGATTTTTCAGGTGTTATTTATTTCTCTCAGCTGCGTTCAAAGTAGGGATGCACCGAATTTTCGGTATCTATTCGGTATTTGGCCATACTACCGAATATTCGGTTAGGCCAAATATCAAGCTATTCGGTATGCCGAATATTCGGTTTGGCCGAATATCAAAATATTCGGCCTGACCGAATATTTAAAAGGCCTTTTTGAAAAATATTTTTAAAAACCTTAAAACAACTACAATTTTTAACTGTCAATTAATAAAGATATTCAATAATTAGAAATATAATTATATTTAAATAAAAGAATGCTTTGACATTTTTTATTTGCTATTTGAAAAGTATCACGTAAGAAAATTAACCAATAATGACGATTTTAGTCCCCTTGCCCTTCCTGACAAATAAACTGTAGTATATGACTGTACAATTTTTCATTTTATTCCTTCAAAATTTCACTTTGATTTTGAAATATTTGTTTTAGAATATAAATTTTTTTTATTAATTTGTTTTAATTCAGAGATGAATACATGGAATTTAAAATTTTATCAATTAAATAAGCTTTAAAACTGCTCTCTCCTTAAATAACAATTCAAAGCATAATTTTTTTTACTGTAGAATTTACTTGTAAAAAGATCTTGTTTATCAATATGGAAGTATGTGTGTTAAATATTATGTAAAATTGTTTCAAAATTTAACTTTTTAATGCTTTCAAATTCTGAAATTTAAAAGTATTCACTATTCGGCTAGCCGAATATTCGGTATTCGGTTTACCTGTTGGCCGAATATTCGGGATGATAGTCACTATTCGGCTAGCCGAATATTCGGTATTCGATTTACCTGTTGACCGAATATTCGGCATTCGGTATTCGGCCAAAATCACTAGTCGGTGCATCCCTAGTTCAAAGTCGGTGACCGGTCCGAAAATAAATGAGTAAAAGAGGATAGTATTCTGCAGTTTAAAAGTTAGTTAGTTTTTTTTTTAATTAACAAACTTTGGTTAAAAGGTCGGTAAAGCCGATTACGGGGGCCCATGGGTTCGCCCCCCCCCCCCCCAAAAAAAAGAGGCATGGGGGGAACGGTCGCTACGGCTCTGCGAGCAAGACGACAAAGATTTGTTTCCGACTTGTCGCATTTTTACGAGAGAATAGCTGAAAAGTGAAATTATAATCGATTCAAAGCGAAAGAAAAATAACATAATGCAAAGAGTAGAACGTTATTAATTAAAAAAATATTTAATAATTTTAAATGTGTTTTTACATTGTTTTCTGTTTTGTAATACATTTTTTAATATATTTTTAAAAATTCTTAGAAGGGAAAAATACAGCGCCAAATAATGCAATTTTTGAACAAAAGTGAAATTACTGAGTGCATATGACTATTCCGAATGTGGGAGAGGAGGGGGGGGTAGCACCCCCCCCCCCTGTAGCTATGTCCCTGATTGCCGTTATCATTATCTTTTTACGTGTGAAGGTTTTGCAATGGCACTCCATTGTGAAATTTGGTAATTTTTGAAATTCAATATTGGAAAAACGGTATAATCATTAGATTTGAAATTTATATCAAGAAAAATAAAATTTTTTACCTTTCTAACGCAGTTTGTCAAACAATTTTCTGACAAATACTTTTCGAGCTGTAAATTTTTACAGTAACTTCAAAAGTTTTATTATTATATCAACATTCACTAAACGGAATAGTCAAGTCTGTGTCGCAAACATTTGCAACAGTTGTAAAAAACTGGTGAAAAAAGTTGTTTTATCTGGAATATTAGTAATTCTTAACCCTCTCCGGTACAGAAAAATTCTGTTCATAAAATTATGAAATGATTGATTGACACCGGAATTTACAAACGACTTTTTTATAAATTAAAAACTTGTTATTTTAAACATTCATTGTAAAAGCAAAATTTTATTAAAATATTATTGGTGCTGTTTGTAAGTTTGGAATTAAAATTAGATGGTTCCAACGTGGGGCCACTGCACCTGAAAGGTTTAACTATTGTACTATTAAAATGTAGAGGAAAACTGTTTTAATTTCATGAAAACTGATTATGGTTTTGAAAGTCATTAACAATATATAATTTTAGGAATTTAATCCTGTCCACTAATATACAGTTACTTGAAATTGCTCGGCGTTCACTTTTTAAAATCATGTTGAATTAAATAAAATTTATCTGATGATTTCGGTTTATGCATCCAAAAGAGATTGATCATTGTAGTAAAAAACACATCGCCACTTTACCTATGCATATAGATTTTTTTTTTTTTTTATAGCTGCAACTAGAGTTGCAAAAAACCCACAGATTTTCAGGGATGGGAATGAACCAGGGAATTTTGGGGAATAATCCCGGAATTTTGGGGAATATTGGAAATTTTGCAGAAGTTTTGAAGGTAAACAGAACCAGCCATTTTTAAATTTAAAATTTTTAATTTTCAGAATTTCAGACATTTTTCTGAAAAGTTTAAGATAGATTTTTCATTATGAATTCACAAAACTTACGATTTTGCGCTTAAAATTTATTAGCTGGCATATCTATTATTCTACTCTCTATTAATTTTCTAACGAATTGCATTGTATTTTTCCATTGATTTCTTTTACTTTTGTTCATTTTCTTTTTGTTAACATTAGTTGATTTGTAAGAACAGGGGTGATGTTTACATCCATGTCAGGCAAGATTGAATCTGTCATCTACTTCTGTCACTTTTTACTTATTGACAATTAAAATATCAAATTACTTATAATATTTTAATTTATCTTATTTAATATTTCTGCAACTTAAGCACGTATTTAATTAGTTTTCATGTAAACTGAAGCTATTTTTCTATATTTATTTTGTTTACATTGAAAATAATAAAGTAAAACTTTTCACGCCTAAAACTATCCGAAAACTCCCGGGAATTTTTTTAATTTCCTTCCCAAAAAACCCGGTTTATTCCCGGGATTAAATAAGGTTTTTTTTTCACCCTTTGCAACTCTAGCTGCAACACTAATGAGTTGCTCTTGGCAACTTCGATGTCTGCCAGCCAAAAACGTGTCTGTATTACAAAGGCCAAACGTGTTCATGAGTAACGCTGGCGTCATTTGGACGTTAACAACACCTGAGGATTAAATTCCGATTGACTGCATTTTTTAAAACTTCTAAACATCGTACCTTTTCAATTGTTACACTATTGTATAAGAGGGAAGATGTATTTTCGAGTACAATTTGTTTAAAAACTGAATCGCAATTTGTTCCTTTTTTATTGTTTATAAAAGTAATTTTCAATCAAGAATTTTTTTTTTAATTTCTTATATATGATTACAAAAGATTAATACGTTTTCACTTAAAACAATATAAATAGTTCAGCATTTACTTTCGGCTACTATTTCATAACGAAATTAAAACGTCAAGAATAAATAAATAAATAAAATTATAAAACATAAATAGAACACAAACTTATGACAAGTAATCAAACTATGCGCTTAAACCTTTAAAATTATCAGAATAAAAATGCCGCTGTAGGTAGGAAATCTTTGTCGATTTCATCGACAATTAATACGAAAGTATCGCTTTAATAAATTTTAAAACTTCAGTTAGAATACATAATTGCTGTTTTTTATATAAAAATGTTTTTGATGTTGTTAGTGGGTAATAAAAAAAAAATGTATACATTAAATGTAAAAAAATATTAAAGTTTTCAATTGAAGAAGGCGCAGGAGACATGACCTTAAACTTTCAAAAGATGAATTTTCGGTTTATGTTCTAAATCTTTAACCTTTATTTAAATCTTTAAACATTTTTACATAATATGCAAAAAAAAAAAAAAAAAAACTTTAAAAAGGTTTGCATTATTTCTTGAGTTATAATCATTTATAGACGAGTTAGTGTAGTTGAAGGTAAGGGAATAGTGAAATGTTAAGATGCATTTTCTCAGATTAACAAATTTTAAGTTTGGACGCACTGTTACTTTCAAATTTTATAAACTACAGTTTTAAAATTTTAAGCTCATGTGCGTTTCTTCATAGCCTACATGTTAACCCCCCCCCCCCCGCCCCTAATAAAAAAAAGACAGATTTCGTTTTTTATCTTTGTATATATACAGTCTGTCCACGTATAACCTGACCGACCTTTATTTTCGCAACCATTGGTCCTAGATGCATACTTCCAATTACAAAAGTGGTCAAAATTAGGTGCAGAGTTAAGATAAAAAAAAAGTCTGAAGCGAAAAAACAATTTAACGAAAAATTACAGAATCTAAATTTTTATACGGTCCCCCGGTCCTATAAGTTATATTTAGTAAAATTTTCCTGTTACACTGACAATTAAGGCAAAAAAAGTCCCGTTATTCTACGATTAAAATTGACCGAGTAATTGCTGTTTAAAGTTGGAGCATATTTTTTGCTGCAAATTAAGGGTCATTCACAAATTTAGTAGAAATATAATTTTGTCAGATATGTTAAAGAAATGGTTGAGAGTAAAATTAGCATTTCGATATAAATTTGAAATCTTTAATCATTCTGACATATTACTGCAAAATATACAATTTGTACTGAACATATAAGATGATAAAAATAACAGAATTTTTGTTAAATAAAAGGATGAAAAACAACAGCCCCAATTCTTTACAAAAAGGATACATATTTTAAAATGCTGTTACATTACACCGCCTTTCACATTTTGGGTTGTGCCGTATTTTTTAGCTTTTGAAAATTGATTCACATGTATTTTTTAGCGTTGAATCCGAAAATGACCTTCATTTTAAACCATGACGTTAGAATTTTCCCCAAATCACAAATTTCAAAGTTAAAAAGCTCAAAATTAAAATGGATCCCTCCTCCCCTCCCAACCTCATCGGGCCCCACCAGTGGCTGAGAGGTTATGCTCTCGAAGTTGATAGACGGGAGGTACTGGGTTCGAACTCAATCGCGCCCGTCGGCCTAATCGTTCGGAGTTTTCGTAGTTTTCTTCGAGCCATGGATTTCCATGCGTAAATATGGGTTATGTTCCCTTAGAAAGACCCCACGAAGGGCACTCCTCCTCGGGCCTATATCCCTAGCTTAGATAATCGGCCGTCAAAAAATCAACCAACCAACCCAACCTCATCGGACCCCTGAGCTGTTTAGCTGTAAGAAACCCAGTATAAGCCACAAGATTGAATAAATTATTGAATTAAATAAAATTAAACTGAATAAAAAAGCCTTACATCTATTTTATAGCACAAGATTTTTTGCTATTTTTTAACCTTGAAATTTACGACTTGCGAAAAATCCTGACATGATGGTTAAAAGTGAAGGTAATTTTTTAATTTAGCATTAAAAAATACATAAAACGTAATTATAAAATTTAAAAAACACAACCATCGCAGGTTTATGTTATCTAATCTAAAACCATTTCTTAAACTTGTTGACGGTAATCTATCCGAATTTTTTTGTGTTATCCTCTAATATAAGTATGTATAAGATGGTAAGCGTCGAAAATCACAATAATATTACATTGTAATCGGATTTAAGTCAGTAAGTAAAATTTTAACTCTATTTTTTAACGTTGAAATTTACGATTTGCGAAAAATCCTGACATGATGGTTAAAAGTGAAGGTAATTTTTTAATTTAGCATTAAAAAATACATAAAACGTAATTATAAAATTTAAAAAACACAACCATCGCAGGTTTATGTTATCTAATCTAAAACCATTTCTTAAACTTGTTGACGGTAATCTATCCGAATTTTTTTGTGTTATCCTCTAATATAAGTATGTATAACATGGTAAGCGTCGAAAATCACAATAATATTACATTGTAATCGGATTTAAGTCAGTAAGTAAAATTTTAACTTCGATCGGTCATTTGAAAGTCAGTTAAAATTCGAGTACAAATTTTAAACTGGAAAGACGATCGTTGCAAGTTAAATAAAACCTTATGAAAATAACATAATTTTTGTTAAAACAAATCATAGCCTCAAATCCTTACAAAATACAACATATGTTAAAATACAACTCTTTTAATTAATCTGAAACTTAACTAATAAAGTTAACTCAATCGTAATAGTTGTACGATTTCTTTCAAACCGCAGATACCTTGAAATAAGTTTAAGTACCTGAAAGCATGGTCGAAATCATCTGTTTTAATATGCAAAAAAGTGGTATTAAGTCATGCATTTCAAAGTTTCATAACTCGGTCAATTTTAATGTTATTGAATGGGACTTTTTCTGTCTTACTTGTTAGTGTCACAGTAAATGTTTACTAAATATCAGTTATAGGACCGGGGGACCGTATAATAATTTAAATTTCGTAATTTTTTAATAAATGTTTTTATTGACCCAAATCGCTTTAAAAATAATTCTTTACCTTATTTAAACCATTTTTGTAATTGGAAGTATTGTATTGGAAGACACAATGTTTATATACCATATTTTAATATTTTATCTATCTAAAAAGATTATTCTAAATTTTCTCTCTTTAATTTTTACTTTCTTCTATCTTTACAAGAAAATATTGGATTCGTGAAATTTTTCGAATTCCTGTTTACGACGGATTTATACGTTTTAAGGGTCAGATATCACGAAAAACATGTTTTTACAAAATGTCTGTCTGTGTGTGACACACATTTTGTGGGCACTATATCTCAAGAACTAATGAACAGAATTTAATAAAACTTTAGATTCAGTTAGTCCCTGATATAAATTGGTGCTTATTACTTTTTGGTGTAAATCGCTCTGCAGGTGGCGCTGCTATGCTGGATTATTCTTAATTTTCACAATAGCTATATCTCAAGAACTAAAGCGCGGATTTTCAGAAAACTTCAGATTCAGTTAGCCCTTGATATAATTTGGTGCTGCTAACTTTTAGGTGTAAATCAACCAATAGGTGGCGCTAGTATGCTGCATTATTCATGATTATCGCAAATGCTCTATCTCAGAAATTAATGCACGAATTTTCATCAAACTTCAGATTCTGTTAGTCCTTGATATAATTTTGTGCTGATAACTTTTTTGGTGCAAATAGCCTAATAGACAGCGCTGTTATGCTGTATTATTCATGATTATCGCAATAGCTCTATCTCAGGAACTAATGCACGAATTTTCATCAAAGTTCAGATTCAGTTAGGCCCTGATATAAATTAGTGCTGTTTAGTTTTTTGTGTAAATCGCCCAACAGGTGGCGTTACACTGCTGCATTTTTCATGATTTTCGCAATAGCTATAGCTCAAGAACTGAAGCACGGATTTTCAGAAAACTTCAGATTCAGTTAGTCCTTGATATAATTTGGTGCTGCTAACTTTTTGGTGTAAATCGTCCAACAGGTGGCGTTACAATGCTGCATTTTTCACGATTTTCGCAATAGCTGTATCTCAAGAACTAATGCAGGAATTTTCATGAAACTTTAGATTCAGTTAGTCTCTGATATAAATTGATCCTGATAAGTTTTTGGTGTAAATTTCCCAACAGATGCCATTGCTAGGAGAACTTTTCACAATTTACACATTAGCTCTATCTCAAAAACTAATGCACGGATTTGTTCACATCAAACTTCAAATTCAATTAGAAGTTCACGTAAGTTGTTGCTGAATACATTTTGGTGTAAATCATCTACTAGGTGGCGCTGCTGTGCTGCATTTATCAGGAAGTATTAACATGTATGAGATAGGATAGAAGAAAGTTTTGGGGTTGCCACATCCGACTAGTTTCTATTTTCGTCTTAAAACATTCTCAGCGCCTTGAACTGATATAACCGTTCACTGAGCTGTAGGTTTTCCTGCAATAGAAACATTATTTAAATTTATATAATTCTACAGATATAATGGAATTTAAAACGTTTAGTAATAATTGAAAAATTACAGAGAAAACAACATTACAGTTTTGCCCTTTTACTGGTCAGTCAGAGGCTATCATTCTCTTTTTCTTTCATAAAATCTAATTGAGCTACGAGTCTTTATTTCATTTTGGCTTTCTGCCAGTGATATTTTTCTCTTTTAGGCTTCCCTTTAAAAATCTTCTTTTTTTTAAATTTTTCTTTGTGGATTCGATTATTCCATCTGCAGATCCGGCCAGAACTTTGTTTTTCCACCAAAATTTAACCTTTTGATAAATCCGCCGTAATTTGTACTCTCGTTGGATATTCGCTCTGTCATAATGCAGTTATTTGTGCTCCTACACTGTTAAAAATCTATAGTTTTTGCTGCATAGTCACTCCGCCGCTTTTATAGAAAAGGGTTACTTGACTGTATTGTGGAGCAGTCTCATTGATCAGAATAGAGATATTCTATAAAAGCGGTGGAGTGACTGTGCAGGTAAAGCTGCAAATTCTTAACATTGTACGCATTTGATATAAAACTCGCTTCCGCAAGTTTATAGGGAACTATAAGGGTTTTGCTCTGACTAATAAAACTTCGCCACCAAGTTTACCTTAAGAATGTGTTAACATCTATAATCTCCAAAGATTTTGTCTGATACTTCTTAAACAAATTTGTTTCTACTAATCTGACTGCTTATTGGGAGAATCACAATTCTAAAAACCTCAAGAATGATTCAAATTCAGCCGATTTTGAAAATAAAGTGAAAATGACCATTCCTCCAAAAATGAAGACAAACCAGAAATTAGAAGTCAGAAATGAAGAAAATCTTGAAAAGTTAATTTTAAGAAAATGTCAAGTAATAAGAAATTGAAGTCCCTAAATCGTCAGATGAATTTGAAGATGAATCTGAAATAAATTTTTATGAAAATTATGAAGTTAAGAAACCAAACAGAAGTTTGCTAAAAGGAAGCCTGGTGATAAAAACTCTTTTTTCGAAGAAAATAAAAGTAAATTTGACTTATTCCGAAGATGACACCAATAATTCCGAATACGACAGTTTGACCGATTTTGACGAGTATGTTATCGATCCTGACAAATCCCTTGATTCTAAAGATGACGTAGAACTCCGAAGAAGTAAGAAGACTTTATATTAAAGTGATTATGAAATGTGATAAAAAAAATAGAGAAGAATAAGAAGAAACGACGTAAAAAAAAGAAGAAAGGAAAAAAGGTAAGATAAAGAAGAAGAAACTCTTTGTAAGGATTTTTAATGACGTTATAAGCCATTAAGACGGATGTTCTATTTTAAAGAAGACCTGCTAATCTTTAACATTTGACTGTTCTTTGGACAACGAACTTTTTCATTTTAGGAGCTGAACTGTTGATTCTTCACGATCAGTTTATGCTGCAAACTGATAATGATTTTTAAGAACTTTGGATGCTTCTCTCTTTTTTTTTAAATCTTTTCAAGTGTTCCGGCTGCTCCTCCCTGCGGACCAACATTGTCATCTGAGGACAGCTGACTTGTCAGCACGTCCGAATCTGTAGGGCGCACTTTCAGCACCCTTTAGTGTATATTGATAACATGATCGCATGCGTGAGATGGAGCATTTTGTGGCGACGTTCAAACTCTTACGGTAGAAAGATATGAACCAGAGTAATGAGAGGCGAAAAAAGGACGATGTGTGTATCATAACGAATACAACGTTTAACATGGTGATCTATAGAATTAATGATGCTTTAACATGAGAAATACTCTTTTTGTATATAGTTCTATGTCCAATTATAATCGTTTAAAAAAGTCAACGGTGTCAGCATTTCATTCTATATATATATAAAGCAATATTTTGTACGAGCAGAATGACTAAGATTAAGTAATAATCCATTATTTCCTTATCTTAAAGATGTTCACAATTATACACTGGCTAATTTCCGATGTATTCTTATTCAGAAAACAAGGAATGCATTTCCCCTTTTTACTTTCTTCTATCTTCAATAGAAGAAAGTATTGTAATCGAAATTTTTTTCGACTTCCGGTTTTCGACGGATTTGCATGTTTTAGGGGTCAGAGATTCCAAAAAACATGTTTATAGAAAATGTCTGTCTGTCTGTGTGTCCGTCTGTCCGTCTGTCCGTCTGTCCGTCCGTCCGTCTGTCCGTCTGTCCGTCTGTCCGTCTGTCTGTCGCCATTGTACCATCAAAAAGTGTATGAAGTTATGTATAGAATTAAACCAAAATTTTATCATAAGTTTTTGGCTATGGCAAGCAGGTCCTCCCGGAATTTGGAAAAAATTCGCCGGTAGGGGGCTCTGCTATAACAATTTTTGTGCGATTTTGAATATTGTACCATCCAAAAGTGCATGGAGTTATGCATAGAATTGAACCAAATTTTTATTTTAAGTTTTTGACTATGGCAAGCAGGTCCTCCCGGAATTTGGAAAAAAATCGCCTGTAGGGGGCGCTGTAATAGCGATTTTTGTGCGATTTTGAATATTGTACCGTCCAAAAGTGTATGAAGTTATGCATAGAATTAAACCAAATTTTTATTTTAAGTTTTTGGCTATGTCAAGCAGGTCCTCCCTGAATTTGGAAAAAATTTGCCGGTAGGGGGCGCTGTAATAGCGATTTTTGTGCGATTTTGAATATTGCACCATCGAAAAGTGTATGAAGTTATGCATAGAATTGAACCAAAAAAAAAAAAAAATAAGTTCTTGGCTATGGCAAGGAGGTCCTCCCTTAATTTGTAAAAAAATCGCTCGTAGAGGGCGCTGTAATAGCGATTTTTGTACAATTTTTGTGCCATTTTGAATATTGTACCGCCGAAAAGTGTATGAAGTTATGCATAGAATTGAACCAAATTTTATGTGTTTATTTTTGGTCATGTCACGAAGGTCTTCCCTGTATTTGGAAAAATTCTGCCGGAAGGGGCACTATAATTGCGATGTCTGTACCATTTTCATTATTGTACCATCGAAAAGTGTATGAAGTTATCCATATAATTGAACCAAATTTTTTGAGCATGTTTCTGACTATGGCAAACAAGTCCTCCCTGAACTTGAAAAAATTCCGAAAGAAGGGGGCGCTATAATTCCGATCTCTGTGCCATTTTCATTATTGTACCATCGAACAGCGTATAAAATTATGCATACATTTGAACCAAAATGTTTGTGCTTGTTTTTGGCTTTGGCCAACAGGTTCTCCTTGAATTTGGAAATATTGCGCGGTAAAGGGGCTCCGTGCTAGCGATTTTTGTATACTTTTCTTGATTTTTCGTAGTTCTATTGTGCATCGGCGGCTCATGCAGCGGCGGGAACTCGCTTCCTGCTATGCCGGCTATTCGCAAACAGCTGATAACGACAGAATAAGGAAAAATTAATAATTTTAACAAATATCATGATATAGATTAACTCGTTTTTAGTCCGTTTAATTGACTTGAGCAGAAATTTAAGATGAAAATCAAAGTTGATATAGTATTGAACTAATAATATTGAAGTATTAACATGTGTAACTAGGTTTTGAAATATTAAGATGTATGAGATAGAAGAAAGTTTTGGGATTGGCACATCCAACTAGTTTGATAAAGGCAAACGATCTTTCAAAAAATGCCGAAATTTTTTACGTTATAGACCAAGTTTCACTACGCGGCAACCTACTTCATCATGGGGCAGCCATCTGTTGCAACTTAAGATGTAATGATATTATTAAAAATGAAGAACACTATTCGACTACAAAGCACTTCGACTTTGAGATATGTCTATGTTATGTGTTTACGTGCAAAAGCGCGTTCATGAATATGTGAATAATTCTTCCATTATTAAGCAGCGAAAAATAATGTTTGGCAATACTTTTAATCATGTATTTTCTCATAAGCAAAAAAGAAATGTAACTATGCAGACATCGGTAAAAATGTTAGTTACGGATCAATTTCGCATTCTTCCAGATGGGACTACTGCTAACAGCAGGAAATGGAAGCGCAATAGTTACGTGTAATTAAATTAGACAAGTAGTGTAAGTCTGATAAATATTCTTGTACACTGTAGTTAATTGAACTTTTCTTGCATTTAGTTTTTCGTACGTAATCGACAGCTACCTACAATGTGCTCTGTACTAGACTGGAACCATATTTAGCAGATTTTTAACAGTACTGAAGCAGTTGAAATTGATTATAAGTATCTGCGGGATGCCTGCTGGTCCGAAAATAAGAGGAAGGGATGGGGACCGTTACTAGGATGCAATTCCAGGCAGGGCCGAAACTAGCCTTTTTTGCACCCGGGGCAAACATGGATTTTGGCGCCGCCCCCCCCCCCCCCCCCGCTTCCGCAAAGAGAATTTTACAAATTTTCTAATAGCCAACTTATTTTAAAATCTAAAATCTGTAATACTGAACTGCGTAATCTACAATGGCAAATGCAAGGGGGGGGGGGGGGTGATTCACCTCTGAACACCAACAAAAGTATTCTAAAGATCATTTTTAAAATGAAATATACAGTACAGTCCCGATTATCCGAGTCCCGCTTAACCGAGATATTTTCTTCTGATGGACTGATGTCTTCCATTATTATGAAAGAGTCATTATAAAGGAAGTGTTAGGTGAAGATGAAAGAGCAGTCGTAAAAAGTTAGAACTCTGATTTTCGGGTCAGAATGGGAAAAAAAAAATGGCCATAATTTTTTTTTTCAAAAAAAAATTATGGCCATTAACTTTTTACGACTGCTCTTTCATCTTCACCTAACACTTCATTTATAATGACCCTTTCATAATAATGGAAGTCATCAGTCCATCAGAAGAAAAGGATCCATTCCAAAGGTATAATCCTTCATTTGTCGCCCCTTCGTTATGGCGCCCGGGGCACATGCCCCCTCTGCCCCCCCTTAGTTTTGGCCCTGATTCCAGGGCCCAGACAACTAGGGGACCCGATGTCTATTAATTTCAACTATTTTCTTTTATTTTATAATCTTATATTATTAAAATATTATTTCTATTTGAGATAAACTATAAATTTGGATAATATTCATGTTGAAATTTGCAAGAAGATAGAATAAAAATGGCTTTATTTGTACAATAAGCTGGCTGCAAATTTTCAGTCGCTTTCCTATGTTCTGTCATTAACTTAAAAAGAAACGATTTTGTGGGCATAAAAAATCTGGCAGTTATCTTATTTTTTATTATGTTTCATAACAAGCCCATACCGAGGATTTTTTTCCCGGGACGCGGGAGAGGGATCTTATAGGTTTTAAGTTAGAATGCCTTTTTTTAAATAAAAGTAGTTTTGCAGAGAAAGGGGCTGGGATCCGTTTGGGATCAATCAGGCCATATTTAGGTTTTTTTACGAATCGGGTTGTTAGCTTGTTGCAATATTCACAAAAAGTTTGAGCAGAACTATGTTTCAGATGAAAATAAATACGTATTTGAATATGAATGAGTATGTATTCAATTTACTGCATTACAAATAAAATGTATATAAAAAATGTGATTATTCTTTCTTTACGTACAGTTAAGAAATTTTTTTCTTCTCTCGGAATATGAAAAATATTACCAACATTTCGTTTTTGATACACACAAAAACCCATGTATCGTAGTGTGATAATTTATACCCCCACATACGCACATGTTGCCTATGCCTAAATTGGGAGGTGCCCACTATTCAGAGGTAGTAGCGTACAAATATAGAAGTGTTAGAAAGTCAAAATAAATAGAGATATCCGCTTTTCCGGAGTGTCCATTATGGAGGTCTTATTGTAAATATAATTTTAACCTGAAAAACATTTTGGACTTTTTTGGAAAAATTGGGTCAACCCGAACCCGACCCGCAAGAGTTAAAACCAACCCGAACCCAAAACAAGGAAAGTCAACCCGACCCGAATCCGAACCGCATCGAAAACATATACAGCCAACACAACCCATACCGAACTGCGTGTCGGGTCGGATGCGGTAAAAGCGGGTAACCCGACCCGATACTGGACTCTAGTCTTTATACAGTTTGGTCTTTTACGGGACTTAGCGCTTCGTTTTGTTTACTTAGATAATATACTCGTTTTTGAACCAAACGCATTGAACACAAAGTTTATTTACACATGCTATTTGAAAGACTAAATGCATATAGATTAACGGGTAATGTTTCGAAATGCTTATTCGGCATTCGAGAAATTTTCTTTTAAGCCACTGTTTTTGCGCAGAAGAGAACAAAATCACTCCCTGACAAGGTCGCACCCATATTAGATTCCCAGTTCCCACAACTTAAAACAGTAAAACTAACAAGGCAAACGCTGGATCTGGGCTCTCGTAGCCCTTAAGCGTATGCGCCAGGTGGGCCGGTAACTACCCACGGACACCACATAGGCACATGCTACAGATCGAGAAAAAGCACTGCTTAACGCAAACAACTATCTCCCTGAACTCTGAACTCTCTTGAACGTCTGGTTGCTCTGACAGTAAAACTCAATTACTAAAGGTATTTCTTCAAGATTGGGGGAAAATACCCCTGTGTAGAGATCTGCACGGGCCGGCTCGAAGCCCGGCCCGGTCCGCGGGCCGATTTTCATTCACGGCACTCGGGACGGGACGGGCCCGGGCCATACTTTTTTCTGAAGGATCGGGCCTGGCCTAATTTTTTTCCCTGTACAGAGCCGGGACTGATTTCATTCCTAGTCTTCACGGACCAAAACTTTCAGTCATAGTTTTGACCCAGCCCGTGTGAAAGTCATTGTCTCAGCGTGGCATGGTCCATTCAAAGATCAGTTAAATTAGGCCTGGCCCAAAATTTTTGCAAAAAATGCATACATTTTTAAATCGCCATTATTCAACACTTAAACATTAAAATTTATTATTTTTAAAGAATAGATTTCAACGCTTATTAAAATATAGCTAAATTAAAATATAGTAGAATGTCTGAAAAAGAACCTTGAAAAATGTGTTGATCCATGCAAAATTAATATACTAATACGTAAAAAAAGAATATACAATACATTTACACTTGCTAACAAGGGAACTTGTCTATAACGCATTTTTTTTCGTTTCTATGCAATTCCGTCTTAGAAGATTTTACTGTATAGCATTTTTCAGAATTTTAACACTTCAATACATCGATTATGGATTAACAATATTAATGATAACTGAAACATTTACTTACAATAAATAGAGCTTCATTAAAAAAATAAATATCGTAGCCTGTGGCACTTCTATAAAAATGAAGATTATAAACATGAAAAAAAAAGTCAAGATAAATATTTTTGGTCTGAACTCCTCGTACGAGACAGAATTTTTACCAAATCGATGTAAAAATCAATGTTTTGTAGAACTCCACTCGGGCCGGGCCGAGATTTTAACTTTTTTCCGCGCCGAGCCAATATTGTTTTTTCTACGGGCCGGGCCCGGGCCTGGAAATCCCGCCTATACAAACCTCTATCTCTGGGTACCTCAGGAGTCCCGGGTAGACCGCACACTGATAAGGGCACTAAGCCCGGTAATTTGAGAGGTATATGCTATTAGGTATATATACTATATTCGCAAAAACAACTGGAACTAGTTAACTAATAAAAAGTAAAATAACAGATAATTATTTAAAAAAAAACAAGAAGGGAGGGGGGATGCGATTGCCTCACGCTGGCATTCCTAAGTGACACTTCTGATTTTTATAATTTTATCTTAACTTGTGCAATGGCACACACTGAAACATTTCTATAAAAAATCACTATTTTTTAATAGACATATTTCAGTGTACACCACTGCACAGGTTAAAATAAAATTAATAGAAATCCGAGGCATCACTTACGAAGGGCAGGATGTGGCAGTTGCTACCCTATAATTTTTTTAATCATTTTCTTTTTTATATAAAGTATCCGATACGGATCCAATGGATATCCTACGATTACCGCTCGACGGACAAGCAAAGGATGCACAATTCTATTAATTTTATCTCGTCCTATGAGCGTCCTACAGTCCCACTAAGAATGGCTGAAAATGACGTTCACAGGACGTGATTAGGACTCTTTTTCTGGTCCCCACTGGACGTTCTCAGGACAATGATGGGATATTGTAGAATGTCCAGCAACGAGGTTTTATTCTGCCTATGACGCTTCTCATATGTCCCCAGGGCGTTATTGTGCTGTATGGGATAGTGTAAACTCTGACTATAGTATATATCCTCTGGTTTCTCTGGTTTGTTTGCGACTACACCACTGCACATGATTCATTCCTCCGCCCGCCCCCCAAAAATAATATTAATAAAATCATGTTTTTAATTTTTAATTTAAAGCTTACAGAAGTATATTTATTTACAATGTACAAATGTATATTTATTTGTTTTCCCATTAACTTAATTTTAAAAAAATGACATGACTGAGCAAGACATAAGAAAACTTTCGCGAGTACAGGGACAAGTTGTAAACAAACAAACGGGCCTAAAACATCAAACGTTGCTTAGGATGTGGTCACGTGGTTATATTTATCAAATATGCATCTGGGTCTGAGACTGAGATCCCTGATCTACCGCCTAGCCCGCTGGTGTTGGTTGGTGTCCGAAGTCTGTGGTGTCCGCATGTTGTCTGACAAGTTGTTTTGAAGTCTGATCGAGTTCAGGATGTTGTAAAATAATGAGTTTTACCGTCCTTGCTTTTACTGTTATTTATGATTATTTGAATTCGAAAAATGCATTTCTCTGTACCAGATACTCTAGAAATTAAAGATAATAATGGATCGTCATATATTGTAAGTTTATAATTTGCACCCAGTTCCGAAATATTACAATAAATGATATGTGATTAATGTAAATAGTGCATCTTAATTTTTCTTTTTCTGCCCAACAAATTATATTTTACTTTGATTCAGTAAATTTTATTCCATGCATTGAACTGTAGAAATCGCCAAAAGTTATTAGTTAAAAGGAAATTAAAGGGACACTGTAATCCAGGAACTTCAGAAAATTACATGACAAGGAAACAAAATCTCATCATTTGTAGTTTGAGCGTCTTGCATAAATTTGAGTTTTAATTGACAAGCCTTTTGTGGGAAAAGTGTTGAATATTCTTTTTAACAATTCTGTGATTTGAAAAGATTATTATGTCACCTTTTTTTATGCATCACAAAATCAGAATTGTATTATAAGAAAAAAAGTGAGAGTAGTGATTTTTTTTTTTTTTTTTTTTTTTTTAAATAAGAGTTTAATTGCTTTGGATTTTACCAGGAAAGAGAAAAAATTATTTTAAGAAGGAAATATAGACATGGTAAATGTTAACTGTTGTACACTACAAGTAGAAGTATAAAACACTTTTTTCCTTATTGTGTCATCCTCCCCCATTATGATTATAATTTTATTTAGCTAATTTTTAGCCACAAATAAAAGGCATGCTTCCACGACATATCACTATGGTCATACTATGTAAATTTGTATACAAGATGTGCCATAAGTTTCCATACATAGGAAAAATTAAACATTAACTATTTTTATTTAAAAAATGTCAGAATCATGAATAGCAATATGAATTAGGTCATTAGTATAATTTCAATTTGTGTTTTATTCAAGCACATTTTTTATATAAAAAATGTTAAAAACAATATGTATGGGAACTTATGCTCCTCCCCCCCTCCAATTCTGTATATGGTAAAGGATCTATATTTGTCCATCATTCTAATAGCCTATTAACACAGTGAACTTTTTAATATTAGGAATTATGGTAAAGCGTGATATACATTTTATCATGATAATAAACATTTTATTAATTTCAAAACATATGCTATCTTCGAATGTCAGTTTCAGAGATAAAAAAAATTATATTTTTCTACATATGATCTAGGGTAAATGTGCCAGTAATGGACACCCCTTGATGTTTTTGGTTCATAAAAAAATAACTAATAAATATTTAGCTTTAATTATTTTTTTTATAATTCACCTTTGCATGTTTTATAAAACTGTTATTGTTGACACTTTTAATCAAACCAATCAAGAAGCAGAAAATAATGTTTCAAAGTTTCACTGTTTTTCTGTGAAAATCTTAATGAAGAGGCTAAGAGCTGGCTATGTTTAATTAATTTATATATTATTTATTTTCTTGCAAAATTTGAATGTTTTTGTTTGAGTACCAATAGAAAACTTAGAATTTTATTATGCTAATGGCCATTTACAAAATTCCATTTATTTTTAAGGTTTTAAGAGGGGGGTGTCCATTACTGGGCTAAAAATGCAATTTCAGTCATGCTTATAGTGCATAAAATATTTTGACTTAACTGCAAACCTAAATAATCAAATTTAATTTTTAAATTATATACTTACCAAAATGTAATAATACCAAAACTTTTATAAATAGCTGCTTTCAAATTATTTTATGTGATTAATAAAATTTCAATATTTTATTGTATTATTATTATTATTTTTTATATATATGCACCTTGCATGTTTTATAATCTGGCAATCAAACCAGCTAGGAAGTAGAAAATATTGTTTAAGAGCACAGTCAAAGAGGGGTTCATAGGGCCTAATCCCTCTCCGCTTAAATAAAAACAATTAAGTTACAGTTACAGAAGCTATTAAAAATCTGTTTTCTGTCTTAAATGTTTCCTTATTCACCTCTGACAGAAAAAAAAAAAAAAAGTAATATTAATGAAAGTTATAGGTAATATTCGTGAAACTAGTAAATCTGCAGATCAGTGGCCTCAAACATCAGTTCTACAGTTTTATTTTGAAATTATTTTATTTAGTATTTAAAATATTCAGCTCACAATATCATTTCTTTCATATTTGTAATATTAATTATTATAAATGGTATATCAAGTAGTCTCTGGAAGATTAATTGTTAAAAATAGTGAGACAAAACTAAACACTAATATTCCAAAACTATTTTTTTTTTTAAATTACCTTTTAAATCCCTCACTGTTTCAATAATTTGATAGCTGTAATTGCCTGATATTTAGTATTTTAAACTATCTATCTAAAAAAAAAATTGATCTTCTGATAATTACAATAATTGATGCAAACAGTATAATTATCACAAATATTTTACTAATTGCTGGTATCCTAATTGTTAAATTTATTTGAAAATAACTATTTTGTTTCATTAGTATGTATTCATTAAATTCTGGTTCTAAATACAGTCATAAAAACAATTATATTTATTGCTTTTTATGGGGTGTCCATTACTGGGCCAGAGGGTATCCATTACTGGACTTTTGGGTGTTTTGATATATTTCTGTTATTTAAAATTAAATTTTGATTCATATTGGAAAATGATACTATAAGAATGGTTAAATATTGTTGATAGGTTAATATAATATTGAAATAAACAATTAAATTTAAAAAATCAAAAAACCCGACTGCGTAAATAGCGAACTAATTATTTCTCATCAATGTGAAACTATTTTTTTAATTCCTACTATTAGCTTACACTCTCGCTATATATATCTTGTTCAAATTTTCAATCATTAATAAAATACTTATTATTCATCCAATCAAGCTCAAAAAAATTTTTTTTAACTTGTAGTGGATGACACTTGATGTTAATCCAGTTTTTTTTTTCAAATATTAATTCATTAATTAAATTGATTAATTTTCAATAATCAAGAGAGCCCTCTTCTTGATCAAGGCATTTTAAGCGCTACTCAAGATAAAAGAAGAATGGGAGAAAAAAAAAATCTCTTATTGATCTTAAGTAGGAATTGACTTAATTTTTTTTTATTATTATTATATTACTTGTTTATATTACTTACCTTTTTTTTTTTTTATATTTACTTGTATTGATGACTTTTAAGTTGTTTAATTGTTAGTTCCTATCTATAAATACTGTTTTGATGAGGTCTATAGATGTCTATGACGGTTAGAGTTGAAGAAAAGCTAAAGATCCTACATACACAACTTCCAGGTTGTATAATATTTTAACGGAGCTTCTGACTGTAAAATAGTCAATGAAACATCGTCTTCATTTTGAATGACCTATCCAATGATATGCCACTCAATAGGGTGCATATTTTTTTTTTTCGTCTCTACTGCCATTTTGTATTTTATGGCCGCCATTTTGAATTTATAAAAACAAAACCTAGCCTATAACCATCTGGCTGTTAAGACGAATTGATAGAGACCTCATTCATTAAATTCCATCCAGCCGTTAGGATGTTTCGAAGGTATAAAGAAATCCACATACACAGATATGCGTGAAACACATAACCCTTCTTTTCGGTCGCGTAAAAACTGGAATATAATTATTATAACTATTAATAAAAAAATAATTTTGAAAGAAATTCCTTAAGGGTGTCTATTACTGGCACATCTACCCTATATAGGGGAGAGTGGGGTGGAATGGGACAGTAGGTTTTTCTTGTTTATGCATTATTCTAAACAGTTCACAAATCACACACTAGGAAGCAGTGGTGACCCAATCTTTTGTTGAAAAAAGTTGCTGATCTACATAAACTTACAACTGTATAAAGAAAAAATTATTTCAAGAATCAAAAGTAAATTTGCTTCGTATATTTTTTATGCTTGCTCCTATTAATGACTTGTTTATGTGTAGATGAAATAGTTTCCTTATTTATAGAACATTATACTATTATCTATAATTTAAACTAAGCTTAAAAGCAGTATATGTAAATTACTAATAATATGCAAATGTTTTAATAAAGAAGATTAAATTTAAAGAAAAATAACCTAAAGATTGAGCAGAAAATATCTTAAATGTAAGCCAGAGGCATAAAAAACAACAACAAGGAAATAAAGATAAAAAAAGGGATACTTTTTAGTTTTCAGAAACTTCCAGTGATGAAGATACTGGAATTTTATATCAGTGTTGAATTCAGGCATTTTCCTTCGAGAAGGATTTCTGTGGAGGGGGCGTGGGGATTACGCTTTTTGACCAATGAAAACACAAAATCTCAAAACTTTGGGGTGTGGGGGAGGCTCTTATTGCTCCAGGGGGAGTGTCCTCCCCAGGCCACCCCTGAATTCAACACTGTTTGATATTGTGACACAGACATTCACCTTTTTGCATTATCACTGAAGATGAAAAATTTGTATTACAGTAGACTCCCCCAAATCCGCAAAGCTTGGAACCAGAGGTTGTGCGGATTTTAGAATTTTGCAGATTTCTGGTCGTTGCTTTGTTTACATTTCTTAAACAGTAATTTGAAGGTAATAATGCAGTCAATTATAACGAATGCTTGTATTGTAAAATATTAAAATAATTAAGTAATAAACTAAAATAATAAAAAGTAAGATAATTTTAAAAATGATCAAAGTATTAAAAGTAAAAGTCAAGTAAAATCAATAATCTGTAATTAAATATGCACAATAAAGATCACATTTTTCTTCAATTATTCAATGAAACTTTCCTCATTACTCTATTAATTCACATTAAAATCATAAAGTAAGGAATTTTTATTTCAGGTTTAGCCAGTCTTAATAACCAAAAAAATCTTGATTAATTCATAAATATATTTGGTAAAAAGATTGTGATAACCAGTGATATCAGCATATCTGGATTTTTTTCCAAAAATAAATTTAAACTTCCTTCATGAAAAACTACGAGTTCAGTCATATTATCAAGAATTACATCCTTAAAATATATACAGAATGATGTAAAACTAAAAAATTCTGCAATCTTGCCCCTACATCTGAACTGAAAGTTTCATTGTTTACATCTGGGATGATGTGTGGATTTTAAGCGTTTGCAATTTAAGGAAGTCTACTGTATAGGAAGTCAATTGGTCTAATGATAATGTTCACACTGGTGTAAATGATGTTGTTCTTGCTAAGTATTAGTATGCCAAGAAAGTAGACATAAATCATATAGGAATAATTGAAGCTGTAGAGGACAACTTTGGTTTTAATGTACAATTCATAAGAAAAAAGAATGAAAACCGGAGATTTCATTTTCGTTGACAACTTGACATAAATTACGTTGATCACAGATATTCTGTTAAAATTGTCAGCTCCACAAATAATTGGTCAAGTCTGGTTACTATATCTTTGTTAGACTGTATATGTAGCCATCACTAGACTATTTGTGCTTTATCATACTTTGTTTTTATAACTGTCCCATACCTCCCTGTTAGTAGTGAGGTATGGGACACCTTTTGAAACATACAATTTCCTTAATTATAAAACTGTTTTTGCATGTTATGTTTCTATATTGTTCAGGGGCATTAAAAAGTGTTTTGTCTTGTATTCTATAAATTGAAATTTTTGTTTTTGTGTCAAACAAAGTTGATTTTCTTGCTTTTGTTAAAAGTGTCCCATTCCTCCCTACTGTGTATCAGGGTTGGAAAAAAACCGTTTTTTTTTGTAAAAAACCAAAAAAACCGGTTTATTTGGTTTAAACCGGGTTTTTTTTAAATATAATTTCCTATTGCATACAGATGCATATCTGTTGATAAAATAAACATTTCTGGATATTATATAAGTAACTAGAAAGGTAGCCCGTCAAAAATGACGGAAATTTAGATATAAAGATATATAAAACTCATGTGCAAGAATATGAGTTTTCTCGCTTGTTCCGCAGTGATAGATGAAAATAACACATTTTAAGAAAACACATTTATGAAAAACTGTGTACAGTAATCTGCACAGTTTGGTTCCAAGTGTTATGCAGATTTAAGGCTTTTTGCGGTCATGTCTATTCAATCTTTGTTTACATTTTTTTAAATTCATATATTGGACAATTTAGATTGTTGAGCCTTAAAAATAAATAAATAACACACTTGAAGTAAGGTTAAAAACTATTAAATTATCGTATACGATTTCATGAAATGGTATTATATGGTATTATATGTGTGTGCTTCACGATCTTGGTTACGACGGTGGCGAAATTGGCTGCAACTTGTCATAATCCTAATAGTGTGGGCCGCTATAACAAAAAAGTAACCAGTTTTTAGTAAAATTTCTGATATAAAGTAGCTTTCAAAAACTTGTGTAAAATTGCAGGCCGTTCTCGTGTTATGTCAGTCCTAGGAATAATATTTCTAACACTGAAGATTTTCCATGTATATATGGAATTTAGGAAAGCTTCTCCAAAAGAAAGGTCCTGAAATGACATTGTAATTCCTCTAACTTCAAAGTTTAATCGGCCCTGATGTTGAGTACTGAAATCTAATAAATACAGTTATTTTGAATATTACAACAGAATTAAACAGTTCAACTTATTTAACTTAAACCCGCTGTTACTTCCCGATGTTATTTTTTAGTATTAAGAAAGAAAATTATTTAAAATTTTCAAATCATGCATTTATGATTTTTTTCCGTCTTTAATAAATAAATAATGAAAAAATAGGCTTTTGTTCTGAGCTCATAAATATGACAATAAAATAATGTAACTAAGAGACATTGGAAAATTAAATCTTTGTGATTACAAACCTTAAACAAACAATACCGCCACCATTGTACCTACTATGACGTCATTAGAATATTGCCCATTGATTGTTGGAGAACTTACTTTGTGAATGATTGCCTCAATGATTTAATATTTTTGAAGTTTCACGATGAATGACTCACTTGTGTTTGTTTAGGTTTATGGAATGAGATAATAAGCTGTGAAACTAATTTCAATTGAAGTTATCCAAGGATATATGTATTTTTAATCGAAATTAAAAACAATGGTACAGATGTCATATTCGCCCCATATTGGCGCGATTTTTTCGGTTGCCAATTTGGCGAAAACATCAACAGCATAAACAACATAATCCGGGTTACCACATCAAGCAAAATAACGACACTTTGGCGCAAGTTAAGTACCTGTTGCCTATATGATATTGGCGACAGAAAAAAATCGCGCCAATATGGGGCGAATATGACATCTGTTCCAAAACAATGATTTGATCTCGAAATAAAATGTTTTAGTTTGTATAATTTGTTATTTCTGTTAATTATTTATTTAAGTACTTTTCCATTATTTTCCATTTTTAGAAAAAGCTTGGCGCGATTCGGGCATCAGAAAGTGAGATATGTTGCGAAAATGGTACAGATGTCATATTCGCCCCATATTGGCGCGATTTTTTTCTGTCGCCAATATCATATAGGCAACGGGTACTTAACTTGCGCTAAAGGGCTTGATGTGGTAACCCGGATTATGTTGTTTATGCTGTTGATGTTTTCGCCAAATTGGCAACCGAAAAAAATCGCGCCAATATGGGGCGAATATGACATCTGTTCCGCGAAAATATATAAACAGCTATGAAAACAAATCTTATGAACTTTTATCTTTGTTTATATATGCACTTATATGCATAAAAAAATCGTTTCTAAATATATATAATTTATTTTATATACAAATTACGGCACAGATTTCAGATATGAACCGGGATACCTAATTGGCGCCAAAATGGTGTTATTTTGCCTGCTATGGTAACACGGCTATTGTTTTTTTATTTATTAATAAATTGTTTATTTACTTTTATTTTCTGTCTTTTAATTATATAAACTGCTTTGTTCTATAGTTATTATTCAAACTTTTATTTATTTATAGTTATTTCCTTTTCAAAATGATAGCAAATAATTGAAAAATATATAAGTAACTGGTATTCGAAAGCGAGATTTCTGCCAAATTGGCGTCATAGAAAAATCACGCCAACCCCCATGCGTATATGACATCTGTGCAAAAATTACTTCTGTTTCTGGAACAGATGTCATATTCGCCCCATATTGGCGCGATTTTTTTCTGTTGCCAATATCATATAGGCAACAGGTACTTAACTTGCGCCAAAGTGTCGTTATTTTGCTTGATGTGGTAACCCGGATTATGTTGTTTATGCTGTTGATGTTTTCGCCAAATTGGCAACCGAAAAAAATCGCGCCAATATGGGGCGAATATGACATCTGTAACCTGTTTCTTTATAAAAATGGGTAAATAGCTTTTTTTATATTAAATTGTCGGCACAGATGTCATATACGCCCATATTGGCGCGATTTTTTTGTTTTTGACGCGGATGTCATATACGCACCGGGTACTGAACTGGCGTCAAAGTGTCGTTATTTTGCTTGTAATGGTAACCCGAATGTTGTTTATGTTGTTGATGTTTTCGCCAAATTGGCGTCGGAAATAAATCGCGCCAATATGACATCTGTGCCAAATTGTATACATATGGAAAAAATTGCTTGTGAGTATGAAGCAGTAAATAGGTTGTTAGAAAATACGTTGGAAAACTTCTTTCTCGCCAAGAAACTTTTCTCCGAAATATTGTACATAAGCAATGATTGCTAGAAATGCATTTTTAATTATGATATGCGCTTTTATGTTTCACTACATTTATGCATACTATACTGTGTGTATAAATGCTACAGTTCATATGCAGGGCTACACAAAAGAATTCGTGAGGGTTACTGAGTATCAGAGTAAATTGCTTAAAGGTGGTTTTTAAAGAAGTTATGCATTTTTACGCTTAACTGCATTTAGTTACCTAAGAAACATAGATAAAATGATATACATGGTTACGCAAAGAATTGGATACATAACCGTCTATGGATGATAATATCTGGAAATGTGATTTCAGTAGTTTTAAGAGTAGTTTAAATTAAATTTTAGCTAAATAGTGGCATGTAATAACGGTACTCTTGGCTATGGACGGTAACTGCTGAAATCAATTTTTAAATTTTTTTATGCGTTTTCTACAATGTTTACTTAGTTATCTTGGTACTTCTTAGTTATCCCGTCGACCACATTACTGTCGCCAAATTGTAAGATTAATTGCCAATAATGGTTGCCATTAATTAATTAATTAAATGACAATAATGGCCAATAAAACCATTAATTCGACGTTTTATTTGTATTTTTATTAATGTTTTACTATTGATTTGGCGATTTATATAATTTGGCGAAATTGGTCGACGGGATATCTAAGAAGTAACGTTATCTTATTTACCTTTTCCCTAAATAACGAAGTTTTGTTAAAGCATTCAGGATGTGTTGGAAAGTGTTTCATATTCTATGCTTAACGCATGATTTTTCTTTCATCTTTAGTCTTATTTTGCATTTATTTTATTCTTAATTATATTGCTTATACTGCTTTATAGAAACTTATAGAAACATTATAGAAACTTTTGCACAGTTGTCATATACGTTATCATATATTGGCGCGATTTTTTTCCGACGCCAATTTGGCAAAAGCATCAACAGCATAAACAACAACATCCGGATTACCATATCAAGCAAAATTACGACACTTTGACCCCAGTTAAGTACCCGTTGTGTATATGACATTGGCGTCAGAAAAAAATCGCGCCAATATGGGGCGTATATGACATCTGTGCTGAAACTTTAATATCTAATGTTTAAACTCTTTGCTCCACTCCCCTTGCATATAGTACAAACTATAACACGGATAGCGCAAAATAATAGACAGTTTGGTACTTTTCCACTGTAGGGCCTTTGGCATTTTTTTAAAAAAGCTTTGTGTAATTTGGGAATCAGAAAAAAAATCGCGCCAATATGGGGTGCTATGGCATCTGTGCCGAAACTTTAATATCTAATGTTTAAACTCTTCGCTCCACTCCCCTTGCATATAGTACAAACTATAACACGGATAGCGCAAAATAATAGACAGTTTGGTACTTTTCCACTGTAGGGCCTTTGGCATTTTTTTAAAAAAGCTTGGTGCAATTTGGGCATCAGAAAGTGAGATTTGGGTACATTTCCGTTATGCGGACACTTTTGTCGCCAAGCGTAATAATTGGCGCAAAATCGTGTATTGAAGCATTTGAAAAATAAAAGAAAAACCATTGTCGATACTAAAGTGAGCATTTAAAAAATATAACATTTGAAAATTCCAGACTTTTACGAACTATTTCATCAATTAACAAATATATACTTAAAATAAGTGAACAAATAACTGCTATAAAATAAAGCAATAAAATAAAACTCATATTAAACTGCTGGCATAAAATTACAAATATCTTTTAGCATTTTGAAATAATTGGCGCATTAGCATACATTTTGGCATGGTGTCCGTATAACGGAAAAATATCGAGATTTGTTGTCAAATCATATAAACAGCATTGAAAACAAATTTGATGAGCGTTTTTGTTTGTTTTATATGTATATTATTGATGTTTTTATGTACAAATTACATCTGTTTCTGTGTAAAATTAGAGAAACGGCTTTTTTATGTTAAATAAATCGTATAAATATCGAAAAAAAAATGCGTGTGTATATAAAATGAAACAGTGATTAGGTTCCCGGAAAATATGTTACCAAACTTCCTTTTTCGCCAAGGCACCTATACTGGAAAAGTACTTAAAGCACATTAAAATCGCGCAGTTAGGAGCTCACACAGTACACCGTTGTCTATTGGCGGTTATTTTATTAGTAGCATCGGGAGGAAGATGTAAAGATGTACTTTAAATTCTCACCCATAGATTTCGAAAAAACATCTTAAAAGAGTGGAGTTTAAATTAAATTTCGGTGACCTCCATTATGAAAGATTAATGGTTTAAATGGGAATTTCGCCAAATTAGCCAGCTATCGCCAAGTTGGCGAACATTTGGCGCTACTGGGGTAACCCTGCATTAATATTTTTCAACAATTACTCATTTCAATGAGGCGGTCCTACCGGAATAGTGAGGGACACACAGAGACTTGGATTTTATATAAATAGATATAACTTTTGAAAATATTTAAATTAAATAATTACAGTTAATTATATAGAAAATTGAAATCATTTCCAATTTAAACATTATTAGTAACAGCTATGTCTTATGTTCAAAGTAAACTACTCTACACAGTGAAACATTGATACCTTGAAAATCATATGAAGAATCCTTTGATTTATAATACAATAATCAATCAATAACCATTTAATGCAGTTTCATGAATATAATATATTATTCTGTGGTTGTTATTTTTTTTTTTAATATCCACATACTTCTGGTTATTTTGTTTTCTGAGTGATAACTCCAAGTGTCCAGTCCAAGTCAACATTTTTGGCCATTAGATTCAGCAACTAACAGGAAACACTGATTGGTATTATTGAAATGCTATAACTAGCACTCAATTTTTGCAAACTGTGTTATTCAATTTGATATCTTAAGTTACTCTTTTAAATTCTTTAAGGATAATCTTCCCGAATCCCAATCCAGAAAATTTTCTTTTACAACTTAACCAAAATCTTATAAAGATCATTGTATTTTGTTATTAACTGCTGTAAATAATATGAATTTTTTAAATGAAAATATTTTATGCTAAACATTGAATAGTATTTATCTATTTTATCTTTTCTAATTTCACATGTTTTAAGAAAAATCTTTAGGTACCAGATATGTTCATCAGCACATGTGAATTTTCATTCTACATGCATAGATACATGACCTAGGCTCATTATGTCTCATGTTGTCTACTGAGATGAAGTGTTAAAAGTAGAAATGACTTCTATCAATAATTTAAAACAATTAAATTACAAAAAAGAGAAAATATTATATTAGGTTTTTTCTAAAAAAACCAAATGGTTTTTTTGACAAAAAAACCATTTGGTTTAAACCATGGTTAAAATCACTTGGTTTAAACCGTGCCAACCCTGCTGTGTATGCATAACTATTGCATAAAATCAAATCTTAGCTAAAATTCTGATATTGTTGTTTTTAAAAGGAAGATGGGGAATTCAAATTTTAACATATGCACTGTTTCATTAAAGTTGCATCTCTAAAAAAATATCTAACTGTATTTCCTTTCAAAATGCTTAGTTTTAAATTTTAAATAGCATTTTCCATTTTAGGAAGACAGCTTAACAATTATGGTGTTATTTTTACTATTTGCTCATATATATATATATATATATTTTTGTGCCAGGCATCCCTTTTTAAGCTGCTGATTTTTATCTTGCTCTATCTGTGTGTTGATTAAGCATAATTAGAATTTTAATTTTGTTATTTAATCAGATGTAACTGAGCTGAATATTTCATATCTTAAAATCAGGCATGAAAGAGTTCCTCCTAAAGGAGGAATTCCACCTTTTTTAATGCAATTTTGAACGTTCTTTGGATTGATGCAAAAATGCAAAGTAAATTTGGAAAAATAATAATAAGGGAAAAGGGGTCTCAAAAATTTAATAATCAGGCATTTTGTCAACTCAAATCCTTGAAGTTTGTTTCTGAATTGTTGTGCAAAAGAGCAATGAAATCAAAGGTGAGTTTTTATTATATTTGCATAAGGATCTGAAAGTCATGTAAATAAAACTGTTTAAAGTGTCTTTCCAGAGGGAAAAACTTTTTAGACATTGAAAAATAAAAGTGAAAGGAAGTTTCCATAAGGTTCTTTTTGGAATAACATATTTTGTCCTATCTGCACAATACTTTTGAGTAATTTCAGTGATCTACTTTTGGAGATTTATTTCTAAAGCAAAGATCAATTTAACAATCTTATATTATTATTTAGCATCATAGAGATTGTTTTCTTTTGAAAAACGGGGGAAATTTTTAACAGCTAAACCAAATAGAATATTTATTTTGAAAAATTAACCACTTTACTTCACATAAGTTGATCAGATATATTTAGATTTACAGCTTTAGCATTTTTAATACTTTCTAAGTTACTAAAAGAAAATAGGAATAATATCTACAATTATATTTAATTTTATTGTATAATTATTTGGTAAAATGTGACTTATAAGAGTTTGACGCCATATTATAGATGGATAAAATCTCCACCTTTTCTTTTTTATGTCTGTAAAATTGTTTTTGTAATTAAGAACATGAGTTTCAAAACCCGCCTTATCCAAAATTTAAAATTTATCTACCAATCTATTGTATTGTTTAACCTGCACCGAAAAGTCACAAACTATCTTCAAAAGAACTAGTTGTGTCCTGTATTTCTGCCATTGTAAAATCTTGGTTTGCAATGAAAACCACTGGACCCAGTTAGAGGTTTTTCGCAATTTCCCAAAATTTGATTTTCTGGATAAGGCGAGTCTTAAAACTGACGTCCTCAATTTATAATATGTGGTGTTCCTGTTCCGTCATTGCTATTACAGGGTGTCTACTGAATCTGAAAATCAGGGAAGTTTATCAATCTCGAAAAATCAGAGAAAAGTCAGAGAATTTTGTAAAAATACTCAAAAATCAGGGAAATTTGTCTATATGCGAAAATATTTGCATTTTTCACCTTGCCAATGAGACTGATTCGTCTATTTTATATATCATATTTTTTTTCATGCTGATTAGTCTTTTCCAGTATTTTTAAAAAGATACATGTGATACGAGTTTTTGATAGTTAAACACAAAAACGACAGATTTGCATAACCTGACCAGGTAGCCAGTTTAATCCAACTAGCTATCCCATCAGATGTATATGTCCTGAATTGAACATTTTTTAGAAAGTGAGGAAAATTTCTGGTCACCTTATATCCATTGACAACTATATAAAGTTGTTGAACTAAATTTTGAGTTTAGATTTATAAAACTGTCAACCAATACTTTATAAATATTAGGCAATTTTTATCAGGGTTGGAAAAAAACCGGGTTTTTTTTGTAAAAAACCAAAAAAACCGGTTTATTTGGTTTAAACCAGGTTTTTTTGGTTTAAACCGGGTTTTTTTAAATATAATTTCCTATTGCATACAGATGCATATCTGTTGATAAAATAAAAATTTTTGGATATTATATAAGTAATATACCTTTTGAAAATATTTAAATTAAATAATTACAGTCAATTATATAGAAAATTGAAATCATTTCTAATTTAAACATTATCAGTAACAGCTATGTCTTGTGTTCAAAGCAAACTGCTCTACACAGTGAAACATTGATACCTTTTAAAATCTTATGAAGAATCCTTTGATTAATAATATAATAATCAATCAATAAACATTTGATACAGTTTCATGAATATAATACATATATTATTCTATGGTTGTTATCATTATTATTTTTTTAATATCCAAATACTTCCAGTTATTTTGTTTTCTGAGTGATAACTTCAAGTGTCCAAGTCAATATTTTTGGCCATTAGATTCAGATACAAACAGAAAAGACTGATTGGTATTATTGAAATGCTTAACTAGCACTCAATTTTTGCAAGCTGTATTATTCAATCTGATATCTTTTAAATTCTTTAAGGATCTTTCCCAATCCAGAAAATTTTCTTTTACAACTTAACCAAAATCTTAAAGATCATTGTATTTTGTTATTAACTGCTGTAAATAATCTGCATGTTTTAAGTGAAAATATTTTATGCTAAATATTGAATATTATTTATCTATTTTATCTTTTCTAATTTCACATGTTTTAAGAAAAATCTTTAGGGTACCAGATATGTTCATCAGCACATGATAATTTTCATTCTATATGCATAGAAACATGACCTAGGCTCGTTATGTCTCATGTTGACTGCTGAGATGAAGTGTTAAAAGTAGAAATTACTTCTGTCAATAATTTAAAACAATTAAATTACAAAAAAGAGAAAATATTATATTAGACTTTTTCTAAAAAAACCAAATGGTTTTTTTGACAAAAAAACCAATTGGTTTAAACCGTGGTTTAAACCATGGTTAAAACCACTTGGTTTAAACCGTGCCAACCCTGATTTTTATGTTTTTCTCTTGTTTTCTCTCCCAAATGAGATATTAGCAAGCTGGATAGGTGTCTTATACGAGGAAGCAGCATACATGAAAGAATGCCGTATGTGTATTTTGTTATTAATAGAAATTAGGGAAGTCTAATGAAGATAGTCAGGGAAATCAGAAAACTATTTTTACAATTTCTGTAGACACCCTGTATTATAATTTTTGTATTTTTCTGTTAGATGAACACCAGTGACAACTTTGCTGTAAATGTGATAAACTGTCTATTTTTCATCAACAAGTGTGTAATCCAATTATAAAGTGTTACAAAATATTTTAATATGGATTACATAATTTGGTAATTGCCAAATGCTAAACACTCTGCTGTTAATTACTTCCAGAACGAAGAACATCATTTGTATATAACTAACATTTTTAAATATAAATATGTATCAATGCAGTTCTGAAATTTCCTGCTCAAAAACACAAAACTTTCTGGCACATTTTCTGACTAATTTTTAAACGTTAAGGCATAAAACTGGCGGGCCTGAATATTAAAGGGATTTGGAATTGAATGACAGTTTCCATTTTGGTAAATTATTTATAGAGTTATAAGTAATTTTTGTCACGCGATGACTGTTTTTCTCCTTTTCCACGTTGCCACGTATGGAAATTCAGTTCTAAACATCAACTGTGACAGTATTTGCTGAAGGATCTTCTGCCTTTACCGAAAAATGGAAAATACCATTCGATTACACAGTTTCGCTATAAGAGCAGCTGCCAGTTTCATGCATTTCCAAGCAAAAATTAATTCAGAAGATCCTTTGGATTTAATAATAGCAAAGGTATTTTCATTTTTTTTCTCACTTAAAGCTGATTCATTTATGGAGTTATAACAAGAAAATGTCCCAGCCGAAATACATAAAAACTTACGGCAACTTGACTCTTCATTTACAAATATTCGAAAAAAAAAAAAAATGTATTAAAGGATTATTTCAGTAATTATGATAGTAGTAATAAATAATGTGAAACTAGGAAAAAAATAATTCAGGTAAATGAGTTTGTTATTATTTACAATTATGTTTTCTGACTTTATTTTAATACTTTTGATGCATTAAAAATACTTTAATTTTTAATTTATAAAACTGTTCTGTATATCTAATTCAACACTTTGTATAATTTTATACTAATACTGTTTTAAATTAAGTTTGCTGCCATAGTTTTTGCCCTCAGTTTTCACATTTAAGACATTTTATTTAACCGGTCCCTTGAAAACTTCTTAAGCAGATTTCACTCCATATATATACACATTTTAAACCTTTAATATGCATGTTTATCTTATCATTAAATCAGAAAATTCCTTTTGCATGAAAGTTTATTTTCCAATATGGTCTAATGTCAATGGTATTTATTGTTTTTAGTTTTGCCGGTTGAGAGAGCTTGAATCATGTAATTTAGAAATACCGGTAGAAGACAAAAGGACTGGCCTTCTCTTTAAGTTATAAGTTATGCCTACCTTTCATGATGTTGATTCAGATTCAATACTTGCAACAGACAATGTGTATTAAGAACCAATGTGCAAGATAAAAAAAAAAGGCACCTTAAATTTACAAAGATAAATTATTATTATTTTTTTTTTAGTCACTTTAGGAGGAGGGGGGGGGGGATATTTACAAAGATTAATTCTTACTTTTTTCTTTTAGTCACTTCAGGGGTTTCTATAACAGGGTTATAAAAAACCCGTTTTTTTTTAAACCCATCCCGGGCGGGTAACCAGGCAGCTACCAACTACAAACCCCTATGTAGTGTTGACTCTAAGCCGCTTTAGCAGGGTCCAGCGGCCCTTTTTATTTCTATTTTGCACCCAGCGGCTCTTTTAAACCCTTCCTATACGCCCGGTGGCCTTTTCAACACTTCATATGTGCCTGTGGCAATTCGGTTGATCCCGGGAAAATATCGCAAATTCTAGGGACTCTAAACAAACCAGTTCAAAATACTTTTTGTGAATAAGGTACAAGTGTGCCCCTTTTTTTAGAATAGTGTTCCCTTTTTGAAAAAAATGTACCCTTTTTTAGAATAGTGTCCCCTTTTTGAAAAATTCCCTCTCGGCGGCCCTTTTCTTCTAAGAGTCAACACTACCTATGGTTGTAAAAAACGCTGTTAAAAAAACAAAAAAAAAACAGCCCAGGCAGGTACCCACTACAATCCTGCTCTATAAGCTTAAAACCAAGATGCAAAGCTTTTTGAGGTTCTAATTTTTTTTAAATAAAGGCAAAAAGGTCTTGTTGGGAGGCTGGGTGTATTTATATCCATTATATCTCCATCATGGCCTGCTCTCAAAAACTATAAAATTCTATTCACTAAACTAAAAATTTTGGATGATATAATTAAGAGGAATTTTCACTCTCTCAGTTTCACTAACTAGTAAAGGTCGAAAGATCTAACTTTTTATACATCTACAAAATCAAATGCTTTGTTCCCATTGGAAACATTTTTTTGAAAATTAGCATGCTAATGCTAACATCGGTCTCTCTAATATTTGGAGTAGCTGATTGTGTTTAATATAATGCAGTTTACAGACTTATTTTTATATATTTTAATTCCTGAGTAAAATTTATTGGCAATTATTTCATATAATTTATGTAATTCATTATATTCTTGTATTAATGTAAAACAGTTACAATGCATAATAGTGTCAATAAAAATGTACAATGTTTCATTATCATAATTTTTAATTTGTAGGCATATAATATGCATGTAAATGGGGCCTTTCATTGTACAGTGAGGTATCGACAATTGTATAACCTCTTCGATCAATTAAGACGTGAGTTTGGTCCACACTGCCTTCCACCATTCCCTCCAAAGAAATTACTTCCACTGACACCATCACAAACAGAAGAAAGGCGAGCACAACTTGAAAAATTCATTCAATTAGGTATCTATGTATTTTGTTTACATTCATTTAACTCTATAGCTCAATTTCTTTTCCTGCATTATCATTTTCATAGAGAATTTTTTTGTAAATTATTAACATAATTTTGTTTTAAAGCCTCATTTGTTTTAATTATATTGAGATGCCACTTGGCAACAAACATTTGTTTCCCTAAAAGTTAGACCAGATCTTATGTTAAATTTTGTTCCAAAAAATGCTTTATGTCTTATTTTCAGAGAATGTCTCATTTTTCTCATTCACAGCAATTTAAATTTATATATTTAATTAGGGATGCACCGAATATTCGGTATTCAGCCATGGTACTGAATATTTGGTTAGGCCGAATATCAAACTGTTCGGCTAAGCCGAATATTCGTCTTGGACGAATATGAAACTATTCAGCCTACCAAGTATTTGGTTTGGCCGAATATCAAAGTATTCAGCCAAACCGAATATACTTACCTTTTGAAACACATTTTTAAAAACTTTTCACAATTTCTACTTTCAATTGTCAACTTATAAATAGGGGAGACCAGGGTACAGTGGACCTAAGTACACAGTGGACCACCCCTTATATTTTACTTAATTTAAAAATTTTAAAGTTTTTCTTTTAGGCTAATTGATAACAGCACTGGATTGATTACTTATAGCCTTCAGAACACATCGTTAGCTCAGAATGAACCCTTTTATCCTGATTGGTTGTTTTGAGCTCCTAAAAGTAAAATTTTTGATCATCATACTTTTCTTTATTGAGTAATTAAAGGTTATGCATAAATAAGATAAAAGAACTTTTTTGAAAAGGTAAGACACTGGTCTTTATTTAATTTAAAAGTTTATATGCTTAAAAGAAAACTTTAAATAATATTTTTATGAGTATGTATTGAACTTCAACATGGGGCACAGTGGACCGCCCACTGCTGGGGTACAGTGGTCCGCAATGAATACTGCTCCTGTAATGAAGAATTTTCAAAATATCTATAATTGCTTATTCTCTATAAAGAAATATTGTTTTAAAATAGTTATTTAACTGTAAAATAAAGTAAACAAAGAAAAATGACAATTTATTTAACCCTACAATGCATAGAGTAGCCATTTGGCACACTTTAAATTTCATGTTATATGTTGTTCAGATTATAATGTAGCCATCTGACACTTTACTTTTCTCCTAAGTTATGGATAACAGTTCACATGTGATTTTTAAAACGAGTTTTCTTGTTCAATATAGCAGTTGTTTTTTTTTGGGGGGGGGGTGAGGGGGGAGAAGGAGAGAAATGAAAATCAGCATTGTAGAGTTAACATAGTAAGAAATACTTTGTTTTGTGTTTACTGCCTTTGAAAAATATAACTGTAGCCGAATAAGTAATAGATAACCTGACTGGATTGGTTATTTATAGCTTCAGAGAACATGGTTAGGTCATAATGAACTATTTTATCCTGACTATTTTGAGCTTCTAATAAATTTTTCATCATCATATTTGTCTTAATGTTTGCTGATTTTTTTGTACTTAATTAATAACTTATTTGCAATCACTCCTGTATCTCATATTGTTATTTTCAAAATATAATAAATTTTTTAATAATTCTTTAGTTTTATGCATTTTGTTCCAAAATTCTACTTGCAAATTTGTATTATTATATTTTGGGGGGGGGGGGGGGGTAAAGGGGAAATAAAAAAGAATTAGGTTAATTATAAATAGATTTATATTGTATTTTAGACAATAACTAATAGTGGACCACTGTGCCCCAGTAGGTGGACCAGTGTACCCCGCTTCCGAAGTACACTGGTCCACTTCACGGGTGTATATAATTTTTTTTTTTTTTTTTTTTGAAAAATGTATTGAAAACTATGTTCTGCGAAAATTATGAGGCATGTAGAAAGATTTAAAGAATATTCACAAATATTTTCAGGTAGACTGGTCTCTTCGTTAAAGAGAAAAAAAAAATGTTAACTGCAAAAGTGGACCACTGTACCCTGGTCTCCCCTATATTTAAAATAATTAGAAACAAAATCATATTTAAATAAAATAAAATGTTTTTAGATTATTTATTTGCTGTTTGCAAAAATATAACTTAAGAAAATTAACCATGAGGAGGATTAAAATGATGATTAATTAGGATTTTCATAGGAATTTAACAATGTACAAATGCAAGTTCCGAAATTTTATTTAGTAAATTTTCAGTTTCTTGCTTTTTCACAACTAAGAGTTTTTTAAACAAAATGGAAAAAATTTTGTAGTTCATAATAGGTATTAAGACAGACAATTTTTTTTCTGGAAACCATAATCAACATCCACTTATTGATTCATAAATACATTGTATCTCATCTCACTCGAGAACAAACTTGGATTTTCGTTTGTTATTTTAACAATAATGAAGATATCATAACTCTATTTTCAACTGACTTGCTTTGATTTCTGTAAAATATATGTGCAGTAAAATGCCACCATTCATAGCTAAAGAACTATGTGATAGATATTCCTTTATTCAAAATCCAGTTCATAGTATTTATACTGTATCACTGATCAAAATTCAGTCATTTTCAATAATATCATCACATTTAATACAAGCAAAATTAATGTGAAACAAATCTCGCAGAAATATCTTCATTATTGATAAAGTTGTGAATAAAAATTCAGTTTCGGCTTGTTTTTGCACACAGTATACTCAGGGCCAAAACTAAGGGGGGTCAGAGGGGGCATGTGTCCCGGGCGCCAGAGCCAAGGGGCGCCAAGTGAAAGATTATACCTTTGGAATCGATCATTTTCTTCTGATGGACTGATGTCTTTCATTATTATGAAACAGCCATTATCCTAACACTTCATTTATAATGGCTGTTTCATAATAATGAAAGCCATCAGTCCATCAGAAGAAAATAACTCTGTTAAAACGGAAACTCGGTTAAGCAGGACTCCGATAATCGGAACTCTACTGTATAAGCAAACACTGTAAATAGCCGGTAATACATGCGAATTCTTTTATGTGAACGAACTATAATTGCAACAAACGTCACATTCAATTTACGTAGTTCAGTATTACATATTTTAAATTTTAAAATAAGCCGGCCATTAGAAAATTAGTAAAATTCTTCTTGTAAAAATATACTTTGAGGAAGAAAGGGGGGTGGGGCGCCAAAATTCATGTTTGCCCCGGGCGCAAAAAAGGCTAGTTTCAGCTCTGAGTATACTTGATTAAATGTATTGTAATTTTGATTGAATAAATCAATTGAGATATCGTTACTTGTTTAAAAAATGTTTGTTTTGACCATATTATCTCCGTTGAAAGTTTGTTGCAAGATTTTAGGAACAACTTGAATGCTTAAAATCTCTGAAAATGATCACCACTCCAAACACTGATCTAGGATGCATTTAAAAATTTCCTTGTAAATCGAAAGAAGTAGAAAAGTTATTCTTAATGAGTTGCCACCATTTGATTTTACTTTAGTCTCTTCCTGACAAATAAACAGTATATGACCCTGTAAAGTTTTTCTTACAAGTTTTTCGCTATTTCTCTTTGATTTTAAAATGTTTGTTTTAATTCGTAGAAGAGACCATGAAATTTAAATTTTTGTTGATTAGAAAAGTCACATAATTATCCTTCTTAAATAACTCAAAGCAGATTATTTTCAATATAAAGTTTAAGTACAAAAAGCTCTTGCTTATCAAAATGTAAGTTTTTTTTATTAAATAGTATGAAAAATTGTTTTAAAAAGTGACATTTTAATACCTTTAAACTTTGAAATATAAAAAGTATTTGGCCAGCTGAATATTCAGTATTCGGCCGAATAGTTACTATTCGGCTACCTGAATATTCGGCATTCGGTTGACCTGTTGGCCAAATATTCAATATTTGGTTCACCTGTTGCCCGAATATTTGGTATTTGGTTCACCTGTTAACTGAATATTTGGTGCATCTCTATATTTCATTAACAATCTACATTTATTCATATAACTTTGTATGATTGCATTAAAATGATGCAACTTGAATACTTTTCATATTCACTTTGACTTTCCATATCCCAATTAAGATCAAAGGGCTTTTAATTTCTTTTTTAAAATTTTTTTTTTTTACTCTTCAACTATGCATGCTAATCATAGACAAGCAGAGTATTTCTGTCAGAGAAAAAAGATGTAATCTCTCAAAGAAAACACACATTTTCTTAATTAGGTGTTCATATTTTAATATTATTGTATCAAAATGACACAACTTTCTATAATTTCATATTTTGCTGTTACTGAGACTAGGGTCCTAATGTTAGTAGGATGAGATGCTACCTTCCTTAAAAATGGTGTTATATTTAAAGGTAACATGCAGTTTCATTTATAATGCAGAAATTAAACAAAGAAAAAGGAGAGCAGGAGAGTTCCCACAGATATTAAAATAAACCTAATGGACTTTTATGCTTGTTTACATATGAATTTATATATAGATTATTATAGTTTTTATATACAATTTACTTCTGTTTGTATATAAATAAATAAATGGCTCCTTTATATTAAATAAGTTGTCTAAATATTGAAAAAATTACTCGTGCATATGAAGCAGAATATTGCCACAAAATTGTTACCGACTTTCCTTCTTTTGCCAATACCATCTCGCTAAGGTCACTATACTATAAAAGTACATACTTTTTATTCATAAACTATTTGCTGAAAGAAATTTAAGTTAGATTTTAAAATAAATTTTTTAAACTAATGCATTGTTTTAAACGCTTCATCGTTTTTCTCAAATCCAAACTTGGTACTTTCTGACACATTTTTAAGTTCATTTTTGTTAAGAAATGTATCACATTGGTAGATACTCTTATTAAGAAACTATGCAATCTATTTTTTTTTTTCTGTAAAGACAGCAGATTTTTCACAAAATGCTGTCAAAGTTGGCATTTTGAACAAAATTTTCCTGCATGACAGTGCAAGAAAGAAAAAACCCCTGCTGTCTGAGACAACAATTGCTTATACTAGATTAATTTTTAACACAATTATTGAATTGGTAAATAAGTCATATGGTTTATAAATTTCCAAAAATGGGTGAAAAATGTCCGAGCCAGAATTTGAACCAGGGATTTCTTGGCTTTTTGTACATCTACACCTTTTTACTTTGAGTAATTACTGTAATCTTTCTTCTTTTTTTTAATTTAATTTCTTTTCTGCATTTCCAGTTAGCCAAGATACCCAAGTAGCCAACAGTGATATATTTACTGGGTTCCTTCTAGCAGCCCAACAAGAAACTCAAAATGCTTCCGAGGAAAATATCACCCTTGACGTACATCTTATGAACTGGCAGAAAGTCAGTGTACGAGTGTCTTCCCTTGCACGCACATCAGCAGTTTTGGAAGTGAGTAACTGATTTATTTTATAACTTTGGTTCTTCTAATTAATGGGTGGGTTAAGGAATTTATGCATAGTTTTAATCGTTATGGTTATTTTTAGATCTAAACCTGTTTTATCACTGCTGCAATAATGATGTACTTTTCATCTATTTAATTGTATCAATTTAGATTCTAAACAATTGAATGTTTTCTTTTTTTTTTTTTTTTTTTTCTGTAAAATTATGCATCTTTCAAGAAATAATATCGATATTCATGTTTAAAATATTTTTTGGTTGATAAAAGCATGGAAAAGTGTAATCAGATCGCTACAAATTGCAAATAAGGATCTATTATAAGTATAAGGAATAAATTGTTTATATCTTTGTAATCTTCCTAAGAATATTTGAAACTTTTATATATAGATTTTTACTACACAAAATTGTGAAAATCGAATTTGAAAATTTACTAAGGAGAAAATATTATTTAATAATCTCAAACATTTTTGATTCAATTATGATTTTACTCATTTTTCATCAATGGAGCATTTTATTTGTAAATGTAATTTGTTTTTAATTTGCTACTTTTAATTATTTTAATTATATTAATTGTTTTGGTACATTGTTCAAATATTTATGAATTTAATAATAAAAGTGTATTATTGGATTTTTAAATGCAACATATGTTTCTGTTTTTCTTGATATTGGCATGCAAAAAGTGTTATGAGTTTATCAGTTATGTATGCTCGTACGTTTGTCCAGATGTTACACTCTTGAACCTTGCTGTATTAACCAATTTGAACAAATGAAACAGATTGTGTATTTCAAGTCTAGTTACATCATTAATTATATTGTATTGATGCAGATTTATTCGACTAAAATGCCTCAGTTGTGGTCATGGCCAAAACTTGAGTGAATGTGGTTCTAAAGATTTTAAGATTGAGTGAACCTTTTGGATTGACCTTGTGTGGAAAGTTCGATAATCTAACTAGACATTTCATTCACAGCAGGATGATTTAAAGTTCAGCATAGTTTCTGAATGAGATCAAACTGTATCGCAAAGCTATTTACACAAGGCATTGATTTTAGGTTTTCTGTTTAAAGAAATTTTTTTTTAAGTGCTGTTCCAAAACACTATGTTTGTGTAGTTGAAATTTTCTGCTTTTCTAAATTCATGTTTTTTCTGGAATTTTCTTAAAATAGAGCTTTATAAAATTATGTATGAAAATCGCTTAAAATCATCAAACAAAGTTAATACTTGCTAAAAGTGTTAAAAATACACTTACAAGGTAAATAAATACCTTTATACAAATCGACATGTTTCATCGCTCAGACAGCGATATTCTCAAGATTTATAATGGTAGAAATCAAATAAAAATATTTATTTGCCTTGTAAATGTATTTTTATCTCCTGTAGCAAGTATTAACTTAATTTGATGGAATGCTTTAGATTAGGGGTGCACAACCTTTTTAAGAGAAGGGCCCCTTACAAAAATTTCTGGGTTGCCGAGGGCCACGTCAGTAACAAGGAGAGCGTTCTATTTTGGGCAGGTGATCTTTGGCCTATAATCAGATAAAAAATATGGTTTCAGAGGGGGAAGTGAATTTTACACCTCTCTGTTCCCCTTACCCTGTCAACATATCGAATTCAGTTGGCAAGGATGTATTAACGTTTGTACATAGCAAGGATTATTTCGAAGGAGTAATAATATTCCTTGACTTTATTCGGAAGAGTAAATTTTGTTTTATTAAAAGTGCTAAGAAAAACATAGGAATGAAAGTGGCTAGTGCAGAAAAAAATTACAGCCGACTTTATGAATGAAGGGGAAAGGAAGAGCCGATCAAAGAAATTTGCGATTTTTCCTCTCCTGATTAACAAAATTTGTGATTTTTCCACGCCTGAGAGACAAAATTCACTATCATTGCGCACCTGAATGACGAAATTCGCTATTTTTTTGCACCCAATTGACAAAATTTGCTATTTTTCATCTCCTGCTCAACAATTCGCGATTTTTTCGTCCCCGACCAACGAAATTCGCAATTTTTTGGAGCCCGATGGACAAAACTCGCTGTTTTTCCGTGTCCGATCTACGAAATTTGCTAATTCTACGTCCGATCAACGAAATTCGCGATTCTTAAATGACTGACGCAATTTGCAATTTTCCCACGCAACAAATTGGCGAAATTCGCGATAAACAGTCGAAACGCGCGATTTTTCCGCAGCCAGTCAACTAAATTTGAGATTTTTCTGCATCCGATCGACAAAATGTATGATTTTTAACTGATTTTCCCCCAGCCGATCAACAAAATTTGCAATTTTTCCGCGCATCATCAACAAAATTGACGATTTTTTTCGTGCTCGATTAACGCGATTTTTCTGTGCTTGGTCAACGAAATTTGCAATTTTTCCTTGCCTGATCAACAAAATTCGAGAATTTTTTTGTGTACCAAATTCACGATTTTTCTGCAACCGATCAATGAAATTCGCTATTCTTAGCTGACTAACGAAATTTTCAATTTTTCTCGCGGCAAATTAACGATTTGTTCCTGCGACCTATGGACAAAAATTGAAAATTTTTTCCAGTTATAAATTGACGAAACTCGCGGGCCACACGGTAACCCCTCGCGGGCCACTTTTGGCCCACGGGCCACAGGTTGTGCATCCCTACTTTAGATGAACAATTTCACAATATTAGGATACAGTCTGATCTGACTCAGAAATTTAACTGAATTCTAAACTATTGTGAATGGAGCCCTTATATTTATGTCATAGACATACAGGTATATCAAATTTTCCAGACAAAGTTCAATTTTAAATTGAAGAGCTGAATGGAGGAACATGTTAAGTGATAAAGCTAAGATGCTTTACTCACACAGTTAAAAAAAGGAAAAAAATCGCCAAACTTTGGGAATATTTCCTTCAATGGTAACCTGGCTATTATGCTTGAATTAAGTTATTTCTATTGAAATTTGACTTTGCAACTCTCGATTGCATGGTTCTGGAAAGATGATAAAGAAAATTATTGCGAATGCATTTATTACGTCATTCATGATGAAATATCGAAAATTACAGAATTTCAAAACTTATCTCGAAGTAAGATAACTTCAACGTGTCAGTTCGATCTTATACACTGTTAAAAATCTCCGGCTTTTGCTGCAGACTCACTCCACCGCTTTTAGAGAAAACATTTACTTGACGATATTATGGAGCATTTTCATTAGTCAAAAAAGAGATAGTCTATAAAAGCTGTGGAGTGACTGTGCAGGTATAGCTGCAGATTTTTAACAGTGCAAACGCTGTAATAATACTATGTTTACATTGAAATTTGAAAATATACCGCAGATGTCACTGCGATCCACTCTTTGGATTTCGGTATTGTTGCACATTCAAGGGATTAAAATTTTATTCTAGACACTGTAACTTCGGTAAACAAAATAGTGAAATACTCGGAACTTCTTTGTGGATTTAACAATGTTTACTCTAATGTAACAGGCTGCTTTAAATCATTAAAATGATGTGATGGTTATATTTAAAAGCTTGCGAGAGATTAGAACTTGAACTATCTGATGTTTACTCTGATGTACAAGGGCGTTTTAAAAGCACGGAATGACGCATGTAGTGCATTTTCCATAAAATTTATGTTGTAAAATATGTGTTTTTGTTTGATTGTTTTGTAAAATTACGCCTTTTTGTGCTTTTTAATGCATCATTATTTAAGTAGTGTATTTCTCATGATTCAAAGTTGTTGACATATTAGAATACAGTAGTCTGGCATGGACTAGAAAAGTGCGCCAATCAAAAAGTCGCCAAACACCCGTGCATTGTCGAAGCACATCTGTTCCATATCACTTAACATGTTCATCCACTCAGCTCTTCAATTCATTAGACCATGTCTACTCCGCATTGGTTCTACCCACCATTGAAACATTTTGGTTGACCAACAATGTTTAACTATAGGGGCTGAAATGGCAAATACTATGTGGGCTTTGTGACTCAAGGGTTCATATATTTTATTATGTGTGCAATCATAGGGTAGGATATCCAGAATACGGTTTTGCCGTGGACTTTTAAAAAAGTTAGTTACAGACTGTTAACAAAAACATCTCGCAAAATCTGTGGCAATATTATATAATTGTTTCCATTGTAAAATCGGTATACTGTATTGAACCAAATTGCTTTTAAAGTAGTTGGTATATAAGATGTACTTTCAGTCTTTCTCTTACTTTAACCATTTAAGACCTGAAGGTTTTTGGTAGAAATTAAAAGTCTTGGTTCTTAACCCTAATTAATAGGATTATATTTGATTGGAAAAAAAAAAAAAAAATCATATGTCACGTTACGTCAAGGGAGGATCCACACAGTTGTGTGGGTACAGACTTGGCTTTTAAGTCACGAAAAAAGGGGAAATTGTTTTTTTTTTCTTTTTCCTCAGGATCACCTACACACTTGTCTAGGTCAAGTCTTAAAAAGATAAAACAAACTTTGGTAATTATTTTATGATGTAATATGGATATTTTAAATTAAATTAAAATATTATGCAATTAAATTTTATTTTTACTAATAATGTAGATTATATGGAGTAAAAAAAGAATTTATAATTTATTTTAATTATCTGTTTTAGGCTGTGAGCAAGTCCTTGAAATTAGATGAAAAGTACATTTGGTATTTTTGTATCTATCTTGTTAGCAAATGCAACAATGAAATTTCAGGTATGCAAGTTATCAAAAGCTTCCTTTTATTATTATTATTATTGCTGCTACTATAAAGTATATTATTAGAATTATCTAGATTTTTATTAGGGTGATGGTGAACATAAATGAAAATATGGTATTTCCTTTTTATAGTGGTCTTGATACAATTTGAGATAGTGCAATTATTGCCAAATGTTATAAAGAATTATGGAAACAAAATATATAAAATGTTATTTCTTGTTTAGGTATATGTTACACTACTTGTTTATGTGTATATTACATTACTTGTTTATGTATATGTTACACTGCTTATTCTTTGTATATATTAAACAAGCAAGCATTTTTGGGTGTCCAGCTGATCTTGAAACCAGCTGCATTGTTTGTCATAAAGCTTCTTACATAAAATCGATCACAAGAAAATGATCTAGATAGGTCCTGAATATTGATGCATCAAAAAAACAAAACAACAAAAAAAAATAATTGTATCTGTTAATTGATACATACACACAGACAAAATCTAATAGTGTGAATAGCTGTTCATATATGCAATATACACATTAAAGGGAGGTTAAACTTCATTGGCCTAAAATTCAGGTGATTTTTGCAATTATTATTATTATTATTATTATTTTGTTACAAAGAAAAGAGAGATCACCTTCAGATTTTTTGCATTATATTTATTGACATTTCACTTATATGTTTACATTTTGTGTATAAAAAAAATAATATTTGTGTTTAAAAAATTAATAATAATGTAAATTATTGTTCAGAATCTGAATATTCATATAGCTCAGTTAATTGAGAATCCAATATTTCATTGTGCACATCCTCAGATTTGGATTGCATGCTTTATCAATGACTCATTGGAATCTGAAAAAAAAAAAAAAATTGATTCATCCATATCATTGCTAATGTAGCATTTTATAAAACTTTTCTTTGGCATTTATGAGAATTTCATACCATGATTCTTTCACCCATTCTACTATTGTTACAATATCCAGTTTTTTTTTTAAATTCCCAGATTTCATTGTTTCTTCCAGGATATCATCGGATGACATCCATTATATCCACTCTTTTCTTAGTCTATCTTTAAACAGCTTGAATAGACTTACATCCAAAGGACGTTAATAGACGTTAATCTGCATGAGATCACTGCTGTTTCTGAGTTTATTGTTTTAACCTTTTCCTTCACACTACTGGTAAGATGAGCTGTAAAAGCATCCCAAACTGTAAGATTCTTTTACTGCAGTAGAGCACCAGGCCTTCAGTTCCATATATTGCCTATCCAGTTCTTTACACCATCTTCATCCATCCAGCCATTTGGGTGAGAGCTCAGACAAGAATACCACTTGGAAATCTCATATGTTTAGGAAGGTTCTTCCTTTTGAAAATTACTACTGGTGGTAATTTACTTCCATCTGCTAGGTACTTTAATATTCTTGATTTCTCATGGCGTTTTTATCGAAACAGTTTTTTCGCCTTTTCTGTAATTATTGTATTTGTTGGAAAATCAACAAATAACAGGTGTTTAGTCCATGTTTCCAATTGGTCCAAAGTAAAACAGTATTTCTTTCTCAGATTGATAATATAATGTTGCCAAGTTAAGATTTTGTCTTCCAGCTCTGCAGGCAGTTTTTGTGCTATTTTAGTTTTTTGACGCATACACAGATCAAAACGAATCATAAATCAAAAATTTGCCTCTCATGGATGCCAAATAAATGAGCAGCCACTGAATTATTCGTCTTTTCAGCTTCAGATATCACTTTCAACTTGAATTTAGCTATATACGAAGACCTCTTGTTCAGCTTACTGGAACACATGCTATGTAACAATGCATTTAAAGGGAGAACGTTTGAGTGCTTGTTCTGCTATAGACCTTTTGTATGTGATGTCACACTCCGGAAGAAGTGTGAAATAGTGGAGTGAAGTACCGGAGTCATGTTTATTTTTGGCAGATAATTGGTGAATGGGCAAATCTTTTAAGTAATCACATATGGGTCTAGGTTAGAGAGAGAGATAAAAGCGGGCAATGGCCATTTCTTTGTGATTGACAAAAAAAGCTCAACAATAATGTCCCTGTAATTGTTCTGCACCCATTTTCTCTTGGGATAGAATCCCCTTCAATATAGGGGCATTTCTTTCAACATTTTAATCCCCTTTTTCAAAAGAGTTCAACTTGAGAATGCTTCTAGATTTCTCTCCTAAAAGTCCTACAATACAAAGAAGTACTATATTTCGGCAGTCCAAGAAGTTGTTTACCCTTGTAAATAAGGCATGAATAGCTTTTTCAAAGAATTTTTTCTTTTAAGTATAATTAACCACTTAACTGCCCCGGACATTTATACGTCTTTAGAAAATGCATGCATCTATTAAAGGGATGGCGAATTCCAGTTATAGCGAGTCAATTTTCACCACTTGAGCCATTATATATAACAGTATAACATGTGCATTTTTTTACTGTTATTTCAGAAAACTAATATACACCTTCTATAATTTCAGAAATATGCAATTTAAGTAAAGCACTGGAGATTGCGCAAGATTTCATCGCAGTTAAGGGGTTAAATTGAAGTGAATAGGTTTCAAAGTAGTTTAAGCTTCTTCAGTTTTACATAATTATACAATTTTAAAACATTGAGTTTAAAAAAAAAAAAGTTTACTAATTTAATGAAAAGTTATTATTATTTTTTTTTTTAATCCTCGATTACAAATCATTTTTCAACATACTACCAAAAATGTGGTTTGACTTACACACGAAAATTAATTTCTTTTTTCAAAATTTTGTGTAAGAATTGGGGAGGTCGACTTATACGAGTACATACAGTAATTAAATATTAATTTTAAATGAATTATTTTTTATGCCTGATAAAACTTTACTTCTTACAAACATATTATATTTTATTGTTTACAAGCTTAAGGAATTAAGTTTATAAAGCTTTTGAATTTACTTAATAGGCAAAATATCTTTGGAAACATTGCAAATTATGTTTGTCATAGATTTTAATACATTTTTGCATCATTGTAAAAAAAAAAAAAAAAGATTTTAATCGATTAAAAAAAAAAAAAAAAAAAAAAGATTTTAATCGATATTAAAAAAAAAAATCTACTGATTTTTATCATCTGATTAAAATAGTTGATGCCATAATTGGTTCTGTATGTATATGTAAGGTAAATTTTTTCTGTGTTTACATGTTAAACAAGTTCTGGTTGTTAAACAAGAAAATTCTGATACTTTTTTACTTTCTCATAGACCTTTTATGAGTAAACAAAATTTGCCTTCTTACAATGTTATTTAGTATCAATAATGCATAAACATAGCATCATGTTTGATGTTGACAATTGCAGCACTGCACATCACATCCACATGTGATGTTCGTATTCCATTATAATTTATTTGTTGATACACCATCTTAGGTTTTGTAATGAAGGATAAAAGATAATTGCTATTTCTCTGTTTATCTCTCACATTTTGGGAGAAAAAAGATTTAAGACCTACCATCTATGGAATAGCAGATAAACAGTGATGGTCCAATGTGAAAAATTATCACTAGAAAATTTATTAAAAAAGGAATGTGGTTCAGAGGCTTCAAAATTGTATTTGCAACTCCACTTAAAAAAAAAAAATAATAATAATAAATAATAATTATTATTACAGCTGATTAAATGATAAAAATGACTATGTTATATCTGTTATTTGTACTTGTCCATTTTCTGATTTACAGAAAGAGCAATTTGTTCCTTCAAACTTCCATCATTATTTGAGCAAACTGTTTGGTAACTGATTTTGTGTAACTGCACATCTATACGAAACTTTTAAAAATTCGCTTTGAAAATTAATCTGGTTTATATGAAACCAAGGAAACATCTTATAAGCAGTATTGTAGCCGTAAAAAAAACTAGAAGGTATATGCTATATAGGCAGAGGATATAAGCTAGAATCATGAGTATTCATGGATAGAGTATATGCCAGTGCTTTATTTGAGAAACAGAGGATATATGGAGTTTATGAAGAAAATCCAGAGGGTATACGGCGTATACCTCCATATATTCTTCACTACACCCCTGCTTATAAGTATGTTTGATTAGGGCGGGATGGCGGGATTTGCGTCCAAAATGTTGAAATCCCGCCCAAAATAATATCGTGGGCAGGAGACTCCCGTCCAAAAAATCTCACCATATTCCTGAATATCTTGCATTTTGAAATTACGATCAACTCATGCGAACGCCTTGCAAATTTCCCGCTATTTTCACGCAACTGATTGACACATTTTGCGTTTTTTCTTTTTTTTTTTTTTTCCGCGAAAGATCGTTGAAATTCACGAATTTTCCATGCGACCGATAGACAAATTTCATTATTCTTTTTCTCGAGGTCGGTTGACAAGTGTCCGCAATCGATTGGCGAATTCAGGGGTGATTCTGTCACGAATCTTCCGAAAATTAAAGGCATTAGGTTCCGAAAATTGTGAAAAATCGGTCACAGTTCAACAGAAATATATCACGAATTTCGACAAATGATTGCCGAAAAAATCAATTCCGTCAATCGTTCGAGGAAAAAATCACCAATTTCGTCGCAAAGATTGCGAAAATAACACAAATTTTGTCAAAGAATCGCGGAAAAACGTGGATTTCGTCAGATCGCGGGGAAAAAAAACTCGAAATTCATCAAAGGATCGCAAAAAAAACGCAAATTACATCAAAGGATAGCAAAAAAAAACATAAATTTCGGCAAAGGAACGCAGAAAAAATGCGAGTTTCGTCAAAGGATCGCGAAAAAAGAGAATTTCGTCAAAGGATCACGGAAAAAGCTAATTTCGTCAAAGGATCGCGGAATAAACAGAAATTTAGTGTTTAGTCAAACGACCGCTGAAAAAAAACGTGAATTTCATCAAAGAATCGTGAAAAAACGTGAATTTTGTCAAAGGATCGCGGAAAAACGGCAAATTTCGTCAAAAGATCGTTGGAAAACGTCAAATTTCGTCAAAAGATCGTGTAAAAAACAGCAAATTTCATCAAAAGATCCCGAAATAACGACAAATTTCGTCAAAAGATCGCAAGTTTCGTCAAAGAGGCACAAGAAAATACATAGCTAGTGCTGGGAGTGATCCCCCCCCCCCCCCCCCTTCCCTTCATACCCTCTGTTGTAACCTTTCAGAAATTTATTATTTTACTCAGAATCACCCCTGCTTTCTTACTTTTTTAAATAAGAAAACATTATACATCATTATTCTGAGTTGTTGATTTAAATTGATTCAATGTTATTTTGTCATACCTGTATTAATACAGACATGACAAAGTAATTAATGTAAATCTTTAAAAAGCACGTAAAATAACAGTGGGTTTTAGATTTTTTTTCTCCCTCCCAAATAGCTCAACTCCCCTCCATTTATAAATGTTGGTAGGGAGACTCTCCTCCTATGAAAAATTGAATTTCAAACCCTGTTTGATGTTGCACTTATTCTTTCTGGCATCAGATTATTTTTATGGAAAGTGGTTGGCCGAAAAATAAACAACTACCAAAAATTATTTTGGTTTATAAAACAGTTAATAAGCTGCCGAAAAGAGCTTTTTATGAATTTTCTCCTCTTGCTAAATTTATTTACTTTATATTGCTATTATTGCTTATTCAAGCATATATTAAATAAATTGTTTCTGTATGCATATAGTAGATAAACTATATATATTAAATAACATAAACATTAAACAAATTAGTTCTGTATACCAAATGGCGAATGTGAGGAGCTAGAAAATGCTAATGAACATTTTCCTTCTCTTGAAAAACCTTATCTTGCCAAATCCATTATAAAAAAGGAATACTCAAAATATGTAGAAAAAAGTATCAATGTTAATTTTAGGCTTGAAACAACTCATAAATCTAAATGCATTAGAGCCTTCTTAGCAAAATAATTCTTATTTATACATACATGTTTCAGATTGTTTCAATTAAGATTCAGGTTATAACAGACTTATTTTCATAATTTGTGTATCTGTAAAAATACTTACTTCTTAAAGCAAAACTGTAGTGCTAAATGTCATGTGTAGGCTGTAAAACTATAATAAATATAGGGAGGAGTAACCATACAGCTGTTAACTATAGATTCTCAAAGATATATAATATTTTTAGTTAAAACAAATTGAAAAGTTATTTAGAATATGATTATAATACAATCTAAAACTTTTGTATATGGATATAAGGAAATAACTTCTAGGTAATATAATTGATAACCTTTGTAATTTTCAGATTTTTAACGCATGCATGTATTTATATTTTTGTTTTTTGCTATAGTGGAAAGAAGGTTACAAGATTTTGAGTCTCCTTATCTTTCCTTGAAATCTGCTGGCAATAACCACTACCTAGTTATACGTAAAAGGTATGAAAAATAATATAAGTTTTCATTATTCAGTTTTATTTATTTTAGCGAAAGAGTAGCTATTGTTTTCAATCACCAGAAGAGTGATTTAAGATTTATAATAAAAAGCATTCCTGATTATGGAAATTAAATCTAATCTTTCTTGGTTTTTTTTCTTAAGCAGTTATTATTATTATTTTTTTTTCTTAGCAGAGAATATATTCTTTTCACTTGTTGAAAAAGCATAATTTCTGAAAATTATGGGACATTCTAACTATGGAAGATTTCTAAATTTAATTGTAAAGGAGGTTGGTAGATAAGGTTCATTTTTTGCCTCCAAGTATGGCCAATTTTTGCCCCTTTTTCTGAAATGATTTGACTGTTTAGTATAATTTAATATATGTATTTACCACATAAATTAAACCTGTTTATATTGTAAAATAAAAATGTGTCAAAATGATAACCTAAAGGAAAAGATAACTTTAATATATATGTGGTGGATTTTGTAAATAACGATGACATGTTTAAAACTACACCAGCTTTTATTAACAGTTTAAAATATAGCATAAACAAAATATATTTTCTTTAAATTAAAAAATAACCTTAAATAAATATTTTAAAAACAATAAGTTTAAAATAATTCATATTGATGAAACAAACACTATTTTACTATACCTAGAAACCACTTTTATGAATATAGCAGCAGCCGTTCCGAAGTTAAGAGGATGGCAAGGGACTTTAGTGGCCATGCTGTATATATATTTAATAACATTACGTTTTGAACCCCCCCCCCCCCTTCCACACATACATACCATGTTGGAGAATGTCAAACAGAATTAGTGATGCATTTAGATCAATTTTTGCTCATCTGTGACTACTTCTTAAAAAATATAAAATTTTTACATTTAATATGTAAATTAGTTTTCTTAAAATGCTTTATCTATATTTTAGTTATTGGGATCCATCTTATGATGATGAAATTTTAGATGATAGGATATGTTTGAATCTCTTGTATGTTCAGGCTGTTAGTGATGTAGAGCGAGGTTGGACACAGACAGACAATGAATCTAGGCGTAAGCTCGTCGCTCTACAAGCAAGGAATTCTAAAAAAGATGTAAGTAAATCTTCCTTATGCTTGCAAAAATTTATACAAATTTTAATCATTATTTCATTTTTTTAATAACTCTGAGAAAATTTTTAATTTAACTTCTTTGTCACAAGTAGCCTGTATCCGACTTTTTATTTTTGCATATCTATGTTTTTGAATAGAAGGCTCTGTAAATATCATGATATTTTTGAAAATATTGAAAATATCTGCTATTTTGATATACAGTACGGAACCATTTATCCGGAATGCTTGGGGTCAGATATATTCCGGATAACTGGTTTTTCCGGTTAACTGGTTGTGCTTGAAAGCAGCATCCATTTGATAAGTTTTGTGGAATATATGTGGTTATGGCATTATTTCTGATATTAAATTATTAGATTACTTGGATTAAAAATCAATGCAAGAAAGATCAAAAGTTAACCAGAGTTTTAAAAAGTTAAATTATGGGGATCCCTTGGGAACAAAAATTCTTCTGCTTCCTCTGCATGAAAATTAAAACATTTAAAATACAACTAAATATGTTTCCGGTTAACTGGTTTCTGGATAAATGGTTCCATACTGTATATATATATATCAGACATTTTCAGAACAGTCAATTTATTGATTATTATAAATATTTTCAGACTTAATATAAATTAGAAACTGAAACATATTGAATTTAACTTGTAAACTTAATAAAACAATGTTCTAAAATCTAATAAAACATTGTTCTAAATGTCTTTTTCACTTACACATGGTGTTACCAAGTGTCCTGATTTTCAGGGGTTACGAAACATGTCCTGCGTAACTACTGCACAGGACGTCAAAAGTCCCGAATTTTTAGGATGCACAAATTCTTTTAAATTTCTTTTAGTGTCTATTCATTAGTCTGCATCGAGTATACACTAAAACCTGTGAGGACAGAACCTATCTATAATGGAAAGTTTTTATAGTCTTTTCCAAAAGAATACCTTGCAATTCTAACTGCCTACATGGAAACCTGCCTAAAATGAAACTTTTGTTGTTTCTGACAATTCTGTTGTTACAAGCTTTACTGTATACTTTGTTCAGTAAACCTTGTGTAAATGAACAATTTCATTATTCCTACTATAAGAATACTATGCAATTATACCTGCTAAATAGGAATTTTAGGTCAGTTCTTGGTGTTTTCTTTTTCACAGTTTTACCATATATGACCTTGTGTTTTTTATGATAATAAAACCTGCTAAGACACGATCACAAGGAACAGGAGAAAAATTTTGTCCTAAACAGATTTTTGTCTTAGCAAGTATAATTGTATTATATTCCTACTGTAGGAACAATGAAAAGTTTACATTTAAGGTAGGATTTTGCTATAGACAGATTCTGTTTCCATAGGTCTTAATGCATTTTTTATGCCCCATATTAAAAATCAATGTCCCGCTTTTTTGGTCCCCCTTTTTGTGACACTGAACCTGGTAATAGTATTTACATAAAGAAATTGAAAATCGACTAATTAAAAAAAAAAGACACAGTTTGCTTTCTATGCCCATAAAAAAACAAACTGTAAGATTTAGTATCAATCATCAAGAAAATTACATGTTTTGTAGAATAAAATTTTAAATACAAAACAATTTTTTTTATTGAACAATTTGAACATAAATGTAAGTTTGTCCGCTTTTTTATTCTGTAATCTATTCTCTATCTAGGTTCTCTCTGAACTAAACCACAGCCAGAAAAGATTCTTTCTAATGAAGCTGTAATTAACTTATTGTCCAAATTAGATAGTTTATTTTTTAATTAATTGCTTATCTCTGTTACTATTGTCACACATAATTATTGACTCTACATTGAAAAATTGATCTTTAAACATAAAGCTTGGAAAAGATATTTGTTTTCTTCTTTATCTAACAAAGTCACTACCAGAGACAAAAGTTCTTTGCCTACAGAATGATGCAGTCAATAAAAGTTGAAAAATTCATTTACACTTGTTTTGACAAAAAATATCAAAAATATCCTACATAATGATACTTTGAAAATAAATATGAAATATATGAAAATGTCAAACATCATGATATTTTGAAAATAAATATGTGCCCGTACAGGGCAACAAAAAATGAAAAAATTCATTTATACTTGTTTTGACAAAAAATATCAAATATTCTACATAATGTTATTTTTAAATAAATATCAAATGTCTGAAAATATCAAACATCACGATGTTTTGAAAATAAATATCAAGATATATATCCATTGATATACATCACTGAAAACTGCTGAATAGTAATCTTCATCTCATTTAATTGCAGAAATTCAGTGTTTAAATAAAGCAAAAATTATAATTCAGAAATGTAGTTAAAAAAAAAAATAAGGACCAAATGCCACCTGTATGGCACATATATATGATGCTTTTCCTGAAGGTGTTAATATTTATTACCAGGATTTCAAAAATAACTAACAGTTTAAATATCTTTTAAAAACTAATTTCATTACTCTTTCAGTTGTTATTTGAGAGCACTCATTTATTAAAATATGGAATTAAGAGGGTACAGGACAATCGCAATTTATCCCTATCGTTAGTGTATTCTTCCAATGCATTTTCTATTTTCTAGACTTTTTGATTAATATATTTCCTAATTTTTGAATTGTTTAAATTTAAGCTGATCACACTTTATTATTGATACAGTCAAACCTCATTAACGCGAACACACAAGGAGAAACTTATTTTGTTCATGTTAAAAGTAGTTCGTGTTATTCAAACTTAAATACATTACATCATACAACTGAACGAGGCAACAGGAAATAGCTTGTGCTAAAAGTAATTCTCGTTAAGCATGTTAGTGTTTTGACTGTATAACTTTTTATATTTCTAGTATCTCTTTCAGACGGATTATGAATGATGGTTTTCTTTGTTACATCTCATTAAAATTAAATTATACTATTTGATTTGCATTAACATACGCTGTTAAAATACCAAAATAAATCTGGCTATTAAAAAAATAAATGAATTTCGTTGTTGAAATTTCATTTAGTTCTATATTATTAGTACCATAACCATATTTTAATGAGAAATATAGAACTAGAATTTTTTGAAAGAAAATAATGTAAAGGGAATTTTGTAAATCTGTTTATTTCTGTGATTTGCTGTCTTGTCCAACTGTTGGCTCTTTTGTGACTTAACATGGCAAAAACTCTTGTTTCCTGTTTTCACTTGGACCGTTCTCCAGTATAATAAGCAACTATTATTTTTAATTAAAAAAAACATCAGCAATATTTACGCATTTTATATATTTATATAAATTTAAAATCATGGTTCATGAAATAACTTCAACTTATGTATTGAAGTTCAAAAATTAGGATTATACTTGATGGTTGCTATGCTACACGGAAAATCTGGAAAAATCAGGGAATTTCTTTAAATTTCAAGGCAATTGCATGATAAGTGTAATCTTCCAGGGAGGGAAATTTTTCATGTTTCGGCAGATTCCATTTTTTTTTTCTTTTTTAAGAGTCTAAATTAATCTTCTCCCGAAATTTCCACTTGTCCCTTCCACAGCACACAAAGTTTAGAATTGTTATCACTCATTAACACACTTTTTTGAAAATTTTCTATAGTGTTACTGATCAATCATCTTATACTGATACAACCACCTCTTTTGTCTCTGGCACTCAAAATTTACAATCTTTAAATCTAAAGAATGTTTTTTCTGCCTTATTTGTACTTTTGTAGTAACAATAAATAAACAGTCCATCATTTAAATTTCACTGTTTTCCATTTGAATTCGTATTTTTAATGGGTGTCATCTGTACTTTAAGAAATTTAGTATTTCAAGTTATATAATGCTTATTTTACCCTCATTATATCCAGTGCTGTTTTCCTTTAAGCCTCAAAAGTATCTGCTGAATTTGGGACACATTTTTCATCTACTTCAAACAAAATAGAAAAAAATCAAATCTACTGTTATTCCTGAAAAATATACATAAAATATAAAGACCAAATTATAAATGATTTATTATAATGGTCAAAATGATTATAACTTCTTTAAATGCTTTTTAGTTATTTGATAATTCAGAAATTTCTAAGTGTCCACTCACTTTTGTGTCTTGTTGTATATGTTGTAGGCTTGTTGAAAAATTCAGCTCTTTGGAAAAAGCCAGGCTGATTGGAGAAGCTTCTGAAGCTTTTTGCAAAGAACTTATGAAGCATCGGTTTAATTTTAAAATGACCACTTGTTTCTCAATGAGCCTGATATTTTTCAGGCTTATTGCAAAGAGCCTATGCAGCATTGTTTAGTTGAAAATTGATCATGTGTTTCTCAGTCAGAGTCATTGCAATGAGCCTTTTGCAGTTTTACGCAGATTGGTCTTATTAACATTGTAGACTGCAGTAGCTTTCCTAAAAGACATTTCACGTGATAAAATTTTTGCAGCAGTTTTCTGAAAATTGTCAGCACGAATTGCTGTATTTCTTTTTATATCCTAAATTTCTAATCTTTGTCATTATTAAGCTTAATGAGTTCCAAAAAGAAAAAATAATAACTATTAATAAATGCGTGTTACGTAGATTAAATAAAAAATGTTTTAAACACAATATCTAATTGTTAAAATATTTCGAATAAAAGTTAGCTAGGCATATCTTGTGTCCAAGGTGCCCCACCTCCACCTGTCCCAAGGTGAACCATATACCCACTATGAAATTTTAGAATGTCATGCTGTTAGGATTAGCACTAGAACTATTATCGTACATCAGTTTTATAGAGAAAGCTTTAAATTTCATTATATTACCTTTTATTTAAAAATATTTTCAATCAAATTCCACTTTGCAATGTTTATATGAACGTTATTAGACATGTTTGCAGAATAAAAATCTAATAAATTCTTGTCTGCTTCATCAATGGAATTAAAACTTGTTAGAAAGTTAGATCATGCTGCCATCTATCTGCATCTGCAAGAGCTAAGAGTTAATTTAAAATCTAGGGCCAAAAAAAAAAAAAAAAGTTGTCCCGAGGTGTAACATGTCCCAAGGTGAGCCACTCTCCATATATATTTCTGCATTAATAAAATCTGCAGATGGGACAGAATGTTTTCCCAGCTGTACATAGAGGAAATGGGGTTGCAGAATTAAAATAATTGTATTAAATGTATAAGAAAATTGCTGTATTAATAAAATCTGCAAATAAAGCATATTTTTAGTGTTTTCCCTGCATCAGGCAGATAAGATGGGTTCCTGAATGAAAGTAGTCATAATAATTACATATAAGAAAACTCTATTGGCAGACATAATTTATGCTCTTAGTATCTGGGATAAATGATTACTTTAAATTTTATTTTAAGTCTGTAGCATGCTTAAAATAAAAATAAGTTCACAGTGCATCAATATGTATTTTCTTATTATTTCTTAATAATATTTTCATTAAAAAAAATATGTTTTGCTCTATAGATTTTTAAAATGAAACTCCAATCATGGAAAACGTCTCAAGTATGGAAGAAACACTACAAAATGTTTCTAAACTGACAACAACAAAAGTCTGCCCCATCTGCAGTTTTATTGATATATGTGCGAGGAAGAGGTTTCAGAATTTACCCTTAAAATGCAAAAAACTATCTATTAATCTTAATTATTAATTAGGTGCATACAAATTTTGCTGATTGATTAGTTATTTTAGATATTTTTTTCCCCTTCAGCAATATATAATTTCTACCTATTGCTGTCGAAACAAACCAGCAGTCTGTCTTATCTTCAGATTTTTTGTACATTTTTACGGGGAGGAGAGTTTAGCTTTTACCTATAAAATAAATTAAATGTTTTTATTAATCTTAATTATCATCCAGGCATGTAAATTAAAGTTGTGATTAAAACAGTTTTCTTATTTTTTTGTAATCATTTTCATTCAGCAACCTGTATTTTCTACATAATGCTGGGAAAACATTAAAAATCTGCCTCATCTGCAGATTTTGCTAATGCAGCAATTTTAATTGCTATTTTCACTAAACAATTAATCTTCCCTGTGTAGTGCTGAGAAAACATTAAAAATCTCTCTCTCCTGCAGATTTTATTGATAGTGCATTTTTTCTTATATTTTTTATAATTATTTTCTTTCAGCAAGCACTCTTCTGTACATAATACTGGCAAAACATTAAAAATCTGCCTCATCTACAGATTTTATTGATACTTCTGCATGGGGTGTTTGCAAAAAATATAGCCTTGAAATAAAAGTGAAATATTCATTACCCTTATACATTCAAGTGTGTTAATCAAATCTGTCAATAAAACTTTTTTTATATATTTTTTTTATATAAAAAAATAATATGCATAAATCTTTGCTACTTTGAACTTATAGCAATAAACCTGGTTAAAACTAGTCTATTTAGATAAATAGCTGATTATTTTCTAATTAGCCTACAACTGTGAATGAGCTCTTTTCAATAAGCCTGAAAAATATCAGGCTGATTGAGAATCAAATGGTTATTTCCCCATTAGCCGAAAGCTGCAAAGGCTCTTTGCAATAAGCCGGAAGAATATCAGGCTAACTGGAAGAAGACAGATGATTTTCCAATTAGCTTGGCTGTTTGTAAAGAGCCAGATTTATCAATTAGCCTATGACATATGCACTTAAAAAGTCTAACTTTAACTGCTTGTGTCTTTTGCTTTAAATTAGTACTATATGATGTTGCAAAAACAATTAGTACAGTATAATGTTTCTATTAGAGGGCTCAAGTGAATTTTTGCCCCAGGGGTCAAAATAGGTTTACTTGAACCTTGCATAATGTACTAATTAATCGGCTATATTTGAGTAAACTAGTCATGCATCTCTTATTCAAAATTCAGAATAACAAATAACTATTCATGAACTGATTTTAATATTTTGGTTAAATACAACTAGATCTTAATAGAAATTAACAAATTTTTCTTAGTGCTTTTGCATTATATATATTTTTTGGTACATTTTTTTGTGTTCATAAAATAATTTCTGAATTTCTCAAAAAAAAAATGTTTTCTTTTTCAGTATCTATTACTAGCAAGGACGCTAAAATTTTATGGCCATATTCAGTTTCGTCGTTGTGTCTGTGATTATCCTCAACCCAATACCACAGTTACAATAAGTACTGGTGGTAGAGAACTAGTTTTCCATTTTGATACAGATCCTGTAAGTATAAGTTAACTGCTATTTCTGTGAGCGAAAAACGGAGTCGTTTTTCACTCACATTAAAAAAAATAATAATAATAAAGATTTGAGATTTTCTGTCTATGAAATAGCATATGATGAAATATTACTAAAATTAAAGGATTCTGCCACCGAAAACAAAACAAAAAATGTGTGTGTTAATGGGCACTATATGAGGCTTAATTATGAATAGGCAATGGTTAAGCAATGTAAACTTCTATCATTATTTGAATTAAATTACACTATATGGTGGCAGATTTTGCTTACAATATTCACATCTATTTGAAACCTTTACAAATTGGCTTATCAAAAATTAAGCAGGGTTACATAAAAACAAGTAATATCTTATAAGTATGTTCTGACATCATGCTTATATATTATTGACCTTAAGTCATACTGTCTAGTTTGGACAGAATGTTTTTATGAAAAGGAGTCAACAGGGAACTAAAATTTCTGTGTGTTTAAAAACATCACAACATCATTAAAACAACACTTCTGATAATAAACAGCTTTAGATAATAATGTATCCAAATTCTTTTGTATGGTTTTTAAAAGAACTACAAATGCTATACATATGTAATATTTTCAATAGGGAGCGTGTAGCTTGGTAACATAAATGAGTTTCATTGAGTTTTAAATGATAAATTGTGATTAAAATGCATTTCAAATAACTACTACTTATGTACCAGAATTCATTTGTGTGGTCCTGTAACTTTAAATGCTATACATACCATCTTCAGTAAGAATTATGTTTTAAGTGACAATAACAACATACTAATGGTTTCATGCTACAGAATTACATTGTATGATTTGTACAATATTTTAAAGGATTCTAATTAAAAATAACTTCACTTTATCTTAATATGTTTTTGTTATATATAGAGTGATGATGAGATACTAATTGTAGAAGATGTATTAGAACAGAAAAAAATAATAATTAGATATTTATGGAGATTTTTGTATATTTAATTAGTTGCATAAAGTAGTTTAGATAAGCAAAAATGCACAGCTTTTGTTGGTGTTAGTAAAATTTATATGCATATAGGCAGTTGCACCCACTTATAACTTTTGAAATGAAATTTGGTTTTATTGGTGTAGTTCTCAAAATAATTTTGTTTGAAAAATAGTACGGACATCCATTAAACTTACAGGAGCACTGAAAACCCCTCCAGCAGATGTATATTTAAATTTCTCTCAAAAACAAATTTCATTCATATTTTACCATCTGTTTTAATGTCTTGAATTGATAAATAAAGCAGTTAGGTGACTAAACTTCTTGACATTTAGCTTTTTGTACTTTAAATAATTAGCGATTTTTATGTTGTTTCTAATAAATATTAATGTATTTATAAGGAAGGCTGTATGAGAATATAATTTAATAAAAATATTTATTAAATTAAATTATAATAATTTTATATTTTGCTTAAAAGAAACATAATTTAACTTCAAACTATCATCTTTAGTCGTTCGCTCTTCTCCTGCCTCTGTCTCCACACACATGCACACACACTAAAGAGAAAAAATTGTTGGGTCCACCCAGTATTTTTCAAAAGTTGGTACTATTGCATATTGCTACATTACGTGCAAAAATACATTTACATTTGTTGTGGTAATTACAATAAATGTCTTAAGTCCTTCTGGATTATTGGTTATAAATATAATTAATTCTTTTGTAGACTTCAGAAAATAAAGCCTATTTTAGAGTAACCAGAATCAAGTGCTGGAGAATAACAACTTCTGTAAGTAATTGTACAATATTTTTATTTAAATTTTTAAAGACATTTCACTCTAATTTCTTCTTTTTTCTTTTTGAATTTTATCCCTTCTGTTATTTTCTTTCGGAGTACATAACTTCTTTTATTCTACTGTTTGATAGGAGAGATGGGGACAGGAATCTCCTGAGAAAGAGCTCTGTTTAAACTCAGTCAGATTCTAAGCATTTGAACTAAGCAATGTTTTGGGAATTAAACAAGGAAACATAAAATATTTAATATTGCATTAAATTTCAAAATCATAAACAGATTCAGGGGTCGATCCAGACAAAATTTGGGGCCTATTTAAGGCCCTTTCACAAAAATCTATTTAATAAAACAGGCCCCTTCACAAAAATGAATTTAACAAAATGAGCCCCTTCACAAAATTCCTTTTAATAAAACAAGTACCTTCACAAAATTCCTTTTAATAAAATAGGACCCTTTAGAAAATTCCTTTCCATATAAACATACTGCTATTTATTCTTTTTAATCTGTTAGGTTTTAAAATGGGTTATTTGTAAATAAAACCGGTTCACCAGGAACGAAAACTTTAGCAAAACGGTTTAAAGAAGTTTTTGTTAATGAATGCTTAGTTCGAATTTGAGTAACTGGATTTCAACATTCATTATAAAATGTTAATTTTCACAAAAATAACTTTTACTTTTCACAAAATGGGCCCCAAGAAAAAAAAAACCTGCATCAACCCCTGAGATTTTATGTTATATGCACAGAAAAAAAAAGGTTAATTACTTAATAAGGAAAACTTGATTAACTTTGATTATGCTGTCTTTGTTACTATGATTACGGCTACTCCTTTTGCTATTTTTGTCTGTTTAAATTTTTTAAGCAAAATATTACAATGCTGAGAAACTCTTTGTTAAATACTTATTTTTTTTTATGTAACAGTTGTCGGATACTGTTGAGGGCAGCCATGTGTCACCTGTCAAACTGAAGCTAGAGCTGTCCTTTGAGTATCTCATGAGCAAAGACCACTTGAGATGGATTTGTATCAACAGCGATCAGGTAAATGTTTATAGAATGAATTGGAATTCTGTTAAATAAACTTTTGAAGCATTTTGCTTTGTTTTATTATAATCATAAAAAACTGGCTACTAGCTTTTTTTTTATTCTTATGGTTATACCTTTATATTAAAAAAATAACTGTCTCATATACATATATGAATGATAATGGCTGAAACTGTTGGAGTGTTTAGTAATCATACTAAACAATTGAAACCCAGTAGCTTTGTAGTCAGCACATCATGCTACCACGCTACAAGTCCACAGTTTGATTTTGGACTGCAGAAGGTTCATATTCAACCTTTTATTTCTTTGAGCTTGATAAAATGAGTACGAAGCTTGCTTAGGAACTAAACACTGTGGGTTCCGGGTTAGGACTAGTTTTGAATTAAACATAGAGTCCAGTACTCAGCCTAACATTGAGAGTTGAGTTCCATGTTAGGTGAAACTACCTGACCAGGACATATTCTATCTAACACCTCAGGGCCCATGGTCAAGAAAACAGCTGGGCACTATTACAGGGTTGTTAAATACCCGGGTTTTTTCAGAAAAACCCCAACCCACTGGGTTTTATCAGGGTTTTTAAGTTAAGGGAGGCAGTTCAGAACGTTTGGAAAAAATGTAGTTACTACTAAATACAATTTAAAGTAACTAATTGATTACGAAAATATATAAATCAATGACAATAATTAAAATTATGCTTTGCTTTTAGGTAAATTGATTATTAGTAATAATTTTAACAATGAAATTATCATTAAAGTACTATACTAATATTAGTGCTTTAAATCAGAACTTTTAAACTAATATTTTATTAAAAATAAAGTATCTTTATTCATTTTAATTTTAATTGAAATGATTGCCTGTATATAATAAATATTTTCTCTAGAAAAAATTCATTCTGAAAATTGAATTCTGAAACATATTGATTAATGATGAATTGGAAGATTTTTTTTTTTTTTTTTGAGTTGTTTGAATTCCAAAATGTGTTGGTATATTTATATAGCAACACATTATATAGGTTTTCCCTTTTCAAAGCATTCTTCTCCCACTTACTGAAAGGACAATGATAAGAAATTTTCAAGAACAGAACAATATATACCCCCCCCCCCCCACACACACACACGCATTTCAAAAATCCCTTTACTTTTGAAACTGGAGTAACTTCTTTGGGAGGTTTGAATTGTATTGCTCCTCTCCCTCTCTCACTTCAGGACAATGAGGAGGAATTTCCAAGAGCATTATTATATAAAAGTTTTTTTTTTTTTTTTTTTTGAAAATATGAGTTTTTGTGTTTGTGATAGTTACACATGCGTATAGAAAATTAAGTTACAATTATTTGTTTTAAAAATTGTCATTGGGAGAATGGAGACATTTTTTTCCTAAGTGTGGGGTGTGATAAACTTTACGAGTGGTGTACTGATATTAAGAAATATATTACCTATGTAATTTAAAGTTGAAATTTTGGAAAAACCTAATTGGGTTTTTTCAAGTGGATTTTTTCAGAAAAAACCCACCCGGGTTTTTTGGGTTGGGCAAAATCATAATAACCCTGGCACTATAGGTTGTGATCCTTAAAAGATTATAGTGCCGCAGGTTTAGTTTTTTACCAATAACAATTGTAGTGAATCAAGTTAATAGACTAATAACTGTCATCCAAATTTTATTTAAAAATCTAAGGCTATTTATATCTGTACATGTGAAAATTTATGAATCGCTTATTTTCATTATTTTTGTGTTTAACTGCCGTGTTGTGCATACAGAAATATATTCAGAATTTTCCTGTTTTTATTTATCTATTTATTTTTAATTCTAGAATTTTTTTTAATTTAATATTTTTGATAATTTTATTAGTATTGTTCTTAGATATAAATTCAAGAATATCAGTCTTCTGTCATTGTTTTCTTTTATCTCTTTCATGTCATTATACCCTTCATTTCTGCGATTGTTATTGAGCCATTGTTTAATCTGTAAGATATTTGCAATATCTTTTTTTTTTCCAGGCTATCTTAATGAGTGTTTGTCTCCAAGGCATGGTTGATGAGTTACTTTCAAAAGGGCGAGGGGAAAGAGCAGGAGAAAAGAATGCCAGGACTAGTCGAAGAGGTTCTTGGAACTACATGAAAAGAGATGGTAGTAGCCACCAAATTTCCTCAATTGTCGGCCGTTCCATATCTACAGATGGCATTGTCCAATGTGCAAATGTAAGTATATTTGTCACTGTATTTAATTTTTTTCCAGTAACTTTTTTATGAAACTTTGGACTAACATGATTTTTTTTAAGCATTAGCTTTCCAAGCGATTTGTTTAAATATAACAGAATCAACCAAAAAAATTTTTTTTTCCTAATTTTTGTATTGCTCATCTATAGTTTAAGTTGGAGCTTTGTATAAGTTAAAAACACTGTCTCTTGTGACAAAAATCCTATGCAAAGCTTGTATATTTGTAATTCATTTGCCATGTAGTAATGAAATGCATACAAACTTCTTCAGATTAATCTACAGTGAGCAAAATAATAATTATCTCCTGAAAATAATAAATACAGCAGCAAGAATAAACAAATGAATGGAATTTTGTTGTGTAAATTAATTATTTTGCATAATTTTTCATTCATGAATTAGTGCCGTTGTTTCCAAAATTATTTTTTTTCCTGTTTATTACATGTAAAATTTTTATAAGATAGGTTATTCAGCATGCAAAAAAGGTAAGATTATAGCAATGACATTAGCATATAGTAATGAATTTTCGTGTAAAATGTTCTATAATATTATTGCTTATATTTTTAAGTTTGTAATCAATTTCTATTTTTTCATAGATTCATTCTTTTTTACACATTTCTTTTGAAATGTATCAATCATATAAAAACATGCGTTGGTGTATTTGCTTGCTGCTGTTAACTTCTTAAAATACTGTATTTTTTTCTTATATCTTACACTATTTCTGCTGTTTTTAATGAATCAAATTTGTATTTAAATAATTCTTTGTTTATTCAAGGCCCTTCACAAAACTTTTCACCGTAAAACAGGACCCTTCACAAAATTCTTTGTCTTAAAAAAAGTCCTTCCGGCCAGTGCCGGGAGGAAGAGGTAGCTTTCATAATCCTTATTTTAAAAAAGCCAACTTATATCATGTAAACACACGAAGCTCAATTTAGTGGAAACCGGATATAGGAGATTCAATACTAATTTTTATCAATATAATGAATGAGAATTTCGCGAAATTAGTCAGCTTTATCCAAGCTGCTTTTCTTTAAAGTAACTTATATTTGGCTGCCAAATTCGGCAATTTCTTAAAGTACCTGTCATTTTAAAACAACATGGTGGATGAGGCTAACCAGTGAACTTGGTCGAGACCTTAGTAATTGCTGTGCACATGCTCACTCACATCGGAATCGGTTAATATACAGGAGTGCTGTCGCATGCAAAAAACCAGATTTTTCAAAATGTCACCCACAATAGAAATTGAAACTGCTATATCTGAGCCATTTTTTAAGGTAAAGATAAACAAAAAATGCTCCTGAATCCTTATATCAAGATCAAATACTTAAGAAAGAAACCTTTTTCAATTTCTAATTTTTTTGCACCTCACTTTAAATATATAAATATTTTTTAATTTAATGGCCGCCATTTTGAAGCAAGATGGCTGATGAATCTGGCCAGCGAACTTGGTCGAGGTGTTGATGTATACTATCCACATGCCTTCTTACATCGAAATAGGCGAATACATGTGTTATCGCGTGACAAATACAAGATCGTTTCAAAATGTTAGCCATGCTAGAAATTCAAAGTGCTGTAGTTCAACCATTTTTTAAGATATAAACAAAAGAACAAATTTTCAGAAACAAAAACAGCTCCGGAATCTTTGTATCAAGGGCAAACACATAAAAAAAATCTTCATTTTCCAATTTTTTAATACCTCATTTTGAATTTTAAATTTAATTCTTTTTTAAATGGCAACCCTTTTGAAACAAGATGGCGAATGAAGCTGGCCAACGAACTCGGTCGAGACATTGGTATGTACTACGTACAGACCAAGTTACATCCAAATAGGTTCATAAATACGCCTGTTATCGCGTGACAAAAATCAGGTCGTTTTAAAATGTCAGCCACAAGAGAAATTCAAAATGATATTACTCAGCCATTTTTTTTTTATACAGACGAAAGAAAAACTGTTCCGGAATCTTTGTATTAAGGTCAAACACATACAAAAAAAAAAATCTTTTTCATTTTCCAATTTTTTGGTATCTCATTTAATTTTCTTTATTTTTTAATTTTTTTAAATGGCAGCCATTTTGAAACAAGATGGCGGATGAAGCTGGCCAACGAACTCGGTCGAGATATTTGTATGTACTATGTACACACCAAGGTACATCCAAGTCGGTCCATAAATACGCCTGTTATTACGTGAGAAAAATCAGGACGTTTCAAAATGTCAGCCACGCTAGAAATTCAAAATGCTATAACTCAGCCATTTCTTAAGATATAGACGAAACAAAAACTGCTTCCGAATCTTTTTATCAAGGTCAAACACATAAGAAGAAAATATTTTTTCAATTTTCAATTTTTGGTACCACATTTCAAACTTAAATTTTTCTTAAAAATTTAAATGGCCGCCATTTTTAAACAAGATGGCGGGTGAAGCTGGCCAACGAACCCGGTCGAGACATTGGTAGGTACTATGTATAAACGAAGTTACATCCAAATCGGTTCATAAATACGCCTTTTATTGCGTGACAAAATTCAGGACGCTTCAAAATGTCAGCCACGCTAGAAATTCAAAATGCTATAACTCAGCCATTTTTTAAGATATAGACTAAACAAAAACTGCTCCGAAATCTTTGTATAAAGGTCAAATACATAAGAAAAAAATATTTTTCCATTTTCAATTTTTTGGTACCACATTTCAAATTTTAAATTTTTAAAAAAAGTTTAAATGGCCGACATTTTGAAACAAAATGGCGGATGAAGCTGGCCAATGAACTCTGTCGAGACATTGGTGTGTACCATATACACACCGAATTACATCCAAATCGGTTCATAAATACGAGAGTTACAGTGTGACATAGGTCAGATATATATATATATATATATCAATTTTGAACGGAGGGTGGTTTCGGGGTCTGGGGGTCATGATCGATGAAAATATACCAAAATTTTTTGAAATCGCTTTCCTCCGAACGGCTGCAATAGGTAGCTTTTTTGTAAAGAAAGCTACCTAATAGGCCTTTCACAAAACTTTTCCATTTTTAAACTGAACTTTTCACAAATTTAATCATTTAAAAGTAAAATCTGACCTGTCACATTTACATATACAGTAGAGTCTCGAAAATTCGAGGTAATTGGGGCTGACACCACCTCGGATTACTAAAAACTCAGACTTTCCAAAAAAGTAGAAAATTCTTACAAATTATAATTTTATTCAATTAGGATGACAAAGAATGTACATAATTTTATTCCTTTTGTAATGATATACAGGATACTTCCTCATCTTCTATCATTTCTACAATAGTCGATTCAGTAATTTCCAGCATTTCATCACTGTTTAGCCATTCTTAAATGTCATCTGCATTATAATTTTCACAGCTAGGTACTTCCTTCACCAAATCTTTCAAAACAATGTTTTCACCATCATCGTCATTAAGATTCTCAATGAATGTTACCACTTTAGGTAAAAATTTCTACCACGATTTACTCAGTGCTGTAGATTGAATTTCTTCCTAAGAATCAGCTATCCAGTAAACAATATCTCTCATGTTTTCACTCTTCAAAACGTTCTCAATACTTTCATCATCAGACTGCACCAAATGTTCCAATAAACGGCGCCAATATCTTTTCTGTAAATTATCCAGTGATCCAGTGGCTATATTAAGCTTGTAAGGTTAGAAGGAAAAAAAGGTAGCACAAAGTAACGGCATTCTTTCAAGCGAGGAAAAAAAAATAGAAATTTTTATTTTTGATGCCTCGAACTTCTGAGGCTCGGATTTTTGAGACTCTACTATATAAAGAAAAAATAGGTATTTTACATACAAATACCTTCTCAAAAATGTATAAACAAGAATCTGAATATAACGATCATTTCAAATTCACAAAATTATGACTAGATTTTCAGAAATCTAAAAAGCTGTTCACAATTTTCCCAAAGACAGGACCCTGGGAAAAAAGTCTGGACAAGACCCCTGATGAATGTACAGTTCAAAAGTAGTACAGCACATATGAAAAGAATTGAAAATTTTAAAAAATGTTGTTTTTAAAAATTTTGTATCTTCAAAATACAGTAGAAGACCTAAAATCCAGCAGCTTGGACCCGACTTTGTGTAGATTTATAATTTTGCAGATTTTGGGTCATAAAAATATTAGTCCATCCTCCTCAGTATAGATGCAGATTCACTACCATAGGTGCACCAGTCACCATGTGATGACTAAATTTTTTGCTGTGGCCATTAACTTTCAGGTGTCTAAGTTGCCATGTATTTTTGTTAATATAATTTTTCTTATAGAAAAGCAAATGTTTGAAGTGGATTTTGATTTTTATAGTGCAAGATAATTTGACACACACACAATTTTTTTAAATATATTCTTTTATATGAAAAATTCAAAATAAGAAATATTGTTTTCCTAATATTCCCCGCTATCATGATTGCTTAGCTTCTACATATACTTTTTCTATATCTTGCTGCCCTTTATCTTATTACTACATAGTTTAAGATTTATATTATCCTTAATTAATGCTTAAATTTCAAAAATTTTATGATTAAATTAAATATACACGTTTCATGTAATTAGTTTGTCTTTTGTTGCACATGCGTTTTTATTACTTAAATTATTTTTCATTTTAATTTCTGAGATTTTTGTTTAGTTTTTTCCCATATAAATGCTATTAGTTTTATGCATTTGTTTGACAATCTGGCCACTGGATTTTTTGGGAATCTGGACCAATACTTCACAGATAAAAGAAATACATAAAAAAAAAGGCATGAATGTAAACATGAAATTCGCAATGAAAACCCATGAAAGAAGGTTTATATCATTTAATTTTTAACTCATAAAGAAACAGTGTAATTGTATATGCACTATTATGAGGAAGCTAAGAAATTGAAGAACATACAATTTATTTTTAATTTTGCAAATATTTGTTGTATAGTAACTTCTTTTAACATTTTAGAATTTTGTAATTTGAGTTTTTTTTGCATGCTATACATTGTCATTATTTCTTGGTCATTTATACAGCTTCGCTGCTCTAAATTTTAGATATAATTTTCTCCTAGAGCTAAACTTTCATTTAAAAAAATTGTCGCTATCCTGTGCACCATCAGAATCCACATCCTGTGACTGTAAAAAAATGTCAATAATTTCCCTAACAGTTATTTGATAGTTAACAGTGACATCATCGGAATTTATATGAATAGTAAACATTTTTTGGTACTTCTCAAGTTTGAAAGGTAGCTCAGAATTAAGAATCTTCTTCAAAAATTCGGTTTTGTAGTGGCATTTAAGGCTTAGAATGATACCCCAGTCCATCGGTTGAATTAAGGAGGTTGTGTTAGGAGATAAGAAATGTGCAATCAGACTATCAGAGAACAAAGCCAATGGATTAAGATGGGCAGTGCAGTATTCGAGAAGCACTAAAATTATTTCATGGTATTAAAAATTAGAAAACCAGTGTTTAGAAATGCACAAATAAAACAAAAAGCAGCAAACAGCTGTTTTGAATCTATTAGCGAGATTCTTCATCAGTGCAAGATAGAACAAGGCACATCATGCTGGAAAAAGAAGGCTGGGAAAGCATGCTGGCTTTTCTAGCACGCTGTGCCTTGTTCTATCTTGCACTGAAGAAGAATCTCGCTAGTAGATTCAAAACAGCTGTTTGATGCTTTTTATGTTTTATTTGTGCATTTTTAAACGTTGGTTTTCTACTTTTTAATATTCTTGCACAAAGGCTTTTAAAGTATGTTTTTGGCAAGTCTGCTAACTGAACCTGAACACCTACACATCAAACTACTCTTTTGCACATAATGTCATCACTGATTTAATGAAAACTGCTGCTTTACAATATCGAGGATGCAAATTTCATTATTTAATCTGGAGAAACTGAGATGATTTTAGAGCCTTGCAGATTTTGGATCTTCTACTGTATCACTTATGCTGAACAAAGATTTAAAAAATTTATATCTTTCAATGTTTTTGTAATTTTTCTGCCAAAATTTTGTTTTACTTTCATATAAGATTCCTTTATAAAAAATTAAGTATTATAATTGACTATTTTTTTATCTGTTTCTTAAAGAATATTTGATTTGAAAGCTATTCAATTGTATTTTAGTAATAAACTACATTTATTTTTGCTAGCGGGACGATTCTGGGATGTTTAATAGAAAATCTAAGGACCAAGCCAAAAAGATGGCAGTAAGTTGTAACTTTTAATTATGCTACATATTATATAATGCCTATATAATGTAAAAGTATGTGTGACAAATAATAATTTTTTTTTTTCTAGTTTAAAATTATTTTTCGAATGCAAGTATTTTTACTTGATATCCGATAATGAATACAGATCCAGAATAATTATACATGAAAATCATTTATCATTAAATTGTATTGACCAAAATTTTATATCATTAAATTGTATTGACCAAGATTTTATATGATTAAATTGTATTGACCAAGATTTTAAGAGTATGGGTGAACAGATCACCATTTAAATTAAAGGTTAATTCTCTGCTGATATTGAAATTCTTTTGTGAGCGATTCTTTTCGCTGCAAGCACATGGTTGATCACTTGATGTGAATAAAGTTCTTTGTTAGAAATATTTTATTGATTGAATTCTAGTTGTGAAAATGAAGGGGGGGGGGGGGGAGAAAGACTCTTAGTTAGGAATCTAAGCAGAAGATTTTATGCAATGTTAGGGTTGGTATTTTAAAAAAATCAGAGATTGCAGCAAAGTACGGAATACTTGCTAGTGCTCTTTCGGCAATTATTAAGAATGACAACAAAGTAAAATATCTTGTGCTCTCAAACGGTTCGAGTCTCCAAGAAAATGAATGAGAAATGCTAAGAATGAAGAAATTGAAGTTGTTTTATTAAGATAGATAATAGAAGCTAGGAACCAGAATATCATTTTAACTGGTGCTGCTTTACAAGAAAAAAGCGAAATTTTTTGCAAAAGCTTTTGGTGTCGTTTGATTTTACATGCTCAAATGGATGGCTATCAAGATTTAAAGAACGCCAGGGTATTGTTTCCAAAAGGATCTGGGTAGTGTAGATTTGATTTCTTCTAAAAAATGGCCACCTATTAAAAGGGATTATACACCCTGTGATATGTTCAATGCAGATGAAATTGTGCTTTTTTATAAAGCACAACTTTCATCTACATTAACTTTTAAAGCAGAGAAGTGTTTTGTTGGAAAATGTAATAAAGAAAGAGTCACAGTAATGGTAGCCTGCAATGTGGATGGTAGTGAAAAATTACCTATCTATGTTATTGGAAAATTCGCAAAGCCACATTGCTTTAAGCGTGTAAAGACACTATCTGTTCAGAACACATTCACTAAAAAGGCTTGGATAAATAAGAAAATTTTTGCAAAATGGTTATTAGAATTAGACTCAAGACTTACCAATCAAAAAAGAAAGATATGCATTTTGTTGGACAATTGTACAGCACACAGAGATGTAAAATGACTAAAATCAATAAAATGCATTTCCCTCCCTCCAAATACTACAGTAAATAGACAGATGAAGAGGTCGAAATCCCTTCCTTGTCCTTCAATGAAGCGACAAAGGCTTTAAAAACTGTTCAGTGGTTTCTGTTTCGACAAGAAAATGCCAATTGTGTTTTGGACAATTTGGAAAAAGTGGACGCCTTTATAAACATATGTAGAAACAAAAATTGAAACAACAGTCAATAAAAGAATTTTTTTAAGTCTAACTTACAGAGGTAATTATTTTTTTACATTTTATTTTTCCTTACTCATTAATTTTTTTTTATAAGAATATTACAGTACATTACTGTAAATATATTACAGTACATATAGTACTACTATCGTCATGTGTGTATCTATGTGAGTATGGGTTTTGTGTTTGTATGGTGATGTTAGAATTGTACCTTTTTGCACAAAAATACTGACTAACATAAAATGACTATAAAATATTTCTCTGCAGATATCATTTACATTCTTTGATATTTTTGTTTTAGTGATTTATTTTCTAAATCATGCTTTTTGCTGTTTTATCGGTTAATACAAAAAGATTTTTGCTGCTCTTCAACTTTGTCTTAACAAAGTTCAACTGAAGTTGTAGATATATGAATAAAACAAAAGCCTGCTAAATTAGTAAAACTGTGATTCTTGTATCACACCTCTTAACATTCTTTGTCTCTTATTTTGTGTATGTTTTTACCGTACTAGAGAGATATAGGCAAATTCAGGTTACTCGGATACATCATAAAAATTATGATTTGAGATTATCATACCTGTTATTAGTGAGGTTTTAAATGTACGTTATATTACTACTATGTTTAATAATACATAGTACAGGCAACAAAAGAAGAAACTCATAAAGATTAAACAAATACAACTGCGATTGGATAATTCTTTTATGTTTCCTTTATTCTTTGCTATGCTAACAATGTTTTTTACACAAAGATTAATAAGGATAGTTTTTTCTTATATTAAAAATAATAGATTATAGTGGTACTCATTATTACAAATACAGTAGAACCTCAATTATCCGAAGTAATTGGGACCGACCTTCTTTCAGAAAATCGAAATTTTCAGATAATCGAGAAGGCTCAATTTTAAGATTAAGGACAAATATATGCGTTATTTCTTATTATGGTAACAAGTGCTTAATAATAATAAAGCAATAGCAAAATAGAAAAAAGAATAAATTACCTGAATTTTAATTTTGAAATTAAGTTCCTTTTACATACTTCACAAAGGTTTGAAAAAAAGTTTTGTTTGTCGCCCAAGCCATTTCTTGAGTTGATCAGTGTTCCCAAAGTGTTCAAACATATACATGTCTATTAATCTTCCATTTTAATTTTAAATGTCTCTTTTTAAAGCTTGCATATTTATACGCAGTATCAATTTTAATGTGTTATTGTCCTCTGTAGTTCTAATTTTCATTTTGCATAAATATGCAGTTAAAAGTCTAATTATTTATTATTATTTTTAATACAATAATGCGCTGCCCCCTACGAGCTACGCTCGCCAACCCCCGTTCAGACACTGCAGACTCTAAAAGCACGATAATTTGATCGGCTTTAAAAAGATTTCGTAAATTTGAATTATAAGTTAAAAAACAGTCGCGATCTCCCTATAAACGGGTTTCTATTCATTTCTCTTTGATTGGGGAATTTTAAGGCCAAATCAGCTGCTGTTAAAAGATACAATGGCTTTTTCCGTCTTTGATTAAATAAAATCAATAAAACATTTCAAAATAAGCTAATATAAAATGAATTAAATAAATAGAGTCTTTATCTCCTGGTATTTTTTAGCAAAGCGAAAAGAAAGTTTTTTTAAATAAGACACTTTAAATGTATCGTTTTTAATCTGACGTAATTTTCACCAAACTTTTCTTTCTCTTTTTAATATTGACAGGAAAATATTTTTGTTAGAAATGAAATATTATTTGCGCTGTCCTAATAAAACTAGTTGAAACGATCATCTTAAAATATCAAATAAATGTCTCATGCAATTTTTAAATTTAAACTGTTTTGCATTATTATTTTTTGTTCATTTTATGGAATAAGTGTAATGTGACATAAATGCGGCATAATTTCTCCTATTTAAGACTTCTAACGCATGTTAATGAATTTATTATTTTACAATATTCTTTCTCTTTTAAAATTCACGTGTAAATATAGTTTTTATGACGTAATTTTCAATGAGTTCCTGCGTTTTATATTTTCTGTTTATAATAGTCATGTGTAAAATAAATTTTTTAATTTGAAGCAAACATTATTGTTAGCGCTGTTTATACAGTTGGCAACAGTTTAAATTAATACCATTTTCTAAAATATGTAAAAAATATCTCTCGAAATGCTGAAAATTTGAATTTAAAATAGAAATAAAACCTCATAAAATGAGTCAAATTAAAAAACTAAATACAGTCTGCACACCGGGAAATTCTGACGCATAAAATGATCTAAAAATGATTAAATTCCCATGTACTCCTATAAAACTTTTTTAATGGAACGATTTTGTCCAACTTTAGCATTAAATATCTCTTAAAATAATTCTTCGATTTGAAAACTGTCTGCATCAGCGTGTTTATCAAACATTTATCAAACTCTCATTTATTAAACTCTATATTACCACCGATTTTCATATTTTTGTATGCAATATTTTACTTAATATTAATGCTGAGAGACCTCCAGTCACAAAAAATTCAAAACCAGCAGCGGTGACTGTGGCGATAATAAAAAGATCGTTTAAGTGGTATAGAACAAATTGCGAAGGTCTTTTAATAAATTACTATTGATCGTTAAAGAAGTAATAAAACTGGAAACGTCTTACTTGAAATGTAGACAATGAAGAGGCAATTTGATGAAAACAAATAATATTCTTTATTTCGGTCGTTAGTAGCAGTAGAAGGTTAAGAAAATACTTGCTTCTGGTCACCATTTTAAAATAGAAGAACTAATCTTTTAAGAAGAAAAATAGCAGCCAACATGGAATAAATCCATGGGATTCCTTTTAACGAGAGCAGCACAACTTTAAAGCATTAAACTTTGAGAAAAAAAAAACATCCACTTAAATAAAATATCAAACTCATTCGGCCAAAAAAAAGCGGCACGACATTCGAACGGCCGGCCAGCGGGCTGGCGCTCCGCTAAAAATACGTTAAAAGACTACATCTTTTGCAGACAACATCAAACCAAATTCTGAATTTAAAATTAAAGTTTTAGTATTTAAATGAGGAATACGGGGTTGACAAAGTAATTAAAAGGCAGACTTTAAATTGATTAGCTAAATTAACATTTACGGGAAATTAATGAAAATCGAATTACAAGCTGCAGAATTAAAAAAAGTTTCACTGATTGGAAAACGAAACAAAACGATTCTCCTGTCAGCGATCGGCGTCAAAAGAGGGCGGAGCATAATTTCAATGACGTCATCATAATGCAAGCTGTCTCCATCGATACGAGAGCTCCAGAAATGTGCTCCCAAAATAACGGAGTGCGCATGCGCAAGCTGCCGATCCGCTCCCAACGCAGATATGAATATCGGCGGTGAAAAATGAACTTGCTTTACGGTGAGAGATAAACGCGTCAACATCGCGGCGTAAAGATTGGGTTTAAATAGACATCGATGCAAAAAAATAGCTGAAAGGAAATAAAAATAAACCAAATTTAAATACTGTGAGAAGTATTCTCACATTACCTCCCTTCACCGAGAAAATTTTGTAAGACCAGGAGATGTAAAAGGCAAAATTGATCAAAAACCTTTTACAGAAAATGGGATGACAAAATTTTGAATTGCCAAAGCAAAAAAAAAATCATTAAAGTCGAACAATAAAATTTAAAGTTAAGGTGCTGGAAAAAAAATTGGTGATTTAACAGTTGAAAAAAAAAAATTGGTGATTTAACTGTTGAAAAAAAATTGGTGCTGGAAAAAAAATTGGTGACCAAAAGTAAGAGAGAGAAAAAGAATATACATTGCATAAAGTACATTCATAATCCAAAAGTATACAATACATCAAGTATACAATAAAAATGCCAAAAATACAGTAACATTGGCAAAACCTTCTATTTGATCTCATAAAATTATCATCCTAAAAATGTTAACATATTCTGAGTTAACAAAATTGAGATCATTGACTAGTCATAACAAATTTTGCTATATTGGTACCAAATAAAAACAGAATTAACTTCTGATAAAAGTTGCAAATACAAAAGCAACAAAAAAGTAAAGAAAAAATATTTTGTAATTTGACTTTTACAACATGCCTAGGACTTTTTAATTTTAGAATTATATCTAAAAAAGAAAGAGTTTTCTTTATTACTCTTAACATGAAAGGAAATGAAATGGCCATATATAAATAAACTTTCATAAAACATAATGATATCCTTTTAGTGTATCAAACTTTAGTATTTCATTTAAAATAAAACAGACAACCAATTGTATGTGATACCAATTGTGTAATTGAGTCGTGCACTACCCAATCACCCAAACAAGGTATCCCATAAAAACAAGTTGCTATTTCAATCAAAAGACATGTCATAATTAAGTGTCATAAATCCCATCTTAGACACAATTTCTTTGAATTTTATACTTTACTAAATAAATATTTCAATGTATTAGTCATAAGAATTGTTAATATATATATATGAGACTCAAAAGATTAGGTAAATATACATATACCATGGTTTTTCTTTAAAATGTGAGAGACTGGTTGGTGATCACCAAAAAAAAATTTAAGTACTTCCATATAGAATGAAAGAAAAAATTTGACAAAATCATGAGTTTATAAAACTAAAATACCATGTACCAGGAATATAATTTTAAAATAACCATTTAAAATATAATATAGAAATAAAATTATTACAATTCAATGTTAAGCTCACAATGATGATAATGACAAAGATAAATCATCAGCAACACCGTAAACAAACAAAAAAATTATATATATATATATATATATATATGTAAATATTGAAGTCCACAACCATGTCGATGACCATCATGCCCTAGCCACCAGCATATCTATGAACAAAAATAAACACATATATGAACTCCTACGTAAAATTTTAGGTGGCTTGGATCTCCTAACAAGGCTCCTAACATCTTAAGTAAAAGAAAATTTTAATTATAAACACTGTGTAACTGCAGGTGTGTAAGGGCAATGTTTTTGGAATCAAAATGATGTTCATTGAGTCCAGAGCCATATGGAACAAGGCTATTTGAGATAAATAGATGTCACTGAATGTTTAGTAACACAACATGAGGTGGTACACTGGTATAGTGCTGTCGAAAAAAACTGGAACATTCACTTAATCATCAAAATTAGATGATTTTTGCATGATGACATTAGAACATTTTAACATGACGAGAGACTTTGTAGAAAGTGAGAATGCATTGCATTCTCTTTGAAGCACTTAACTGACGACATCGTACTCATTACTGCAGAGCAATCATACTTCTGCGACACATACATGAATCACTTTTGCAGAGTTAACAAGGACGAGAAGTCGGTGGTGCACTTATGATGAAATGTAGTATGATAGGACATAATCGGTATTTGAGGTCAAGAAGCACTTTTTTTGTAAAAAAAATTTACTAGATGATTTATAGAAAAAAATTCTATATATATATATAAATGCGCTGGTAAAAAATTTCCATCTAGAATTGTGCTTTTCTGTGACATTCTTGTATTATTTATAGGTATGAAGAGAAGACATTAATAAATTTCACTTTCTTCATAAAACATTGAAAACTTCAAAATGAAGATCATTTTTACTATTCAATTCTTCATAAAATAAAAAATCTTCAAAATGAACGAATCTTTTTTTTTTTTATACTAAAGTAATGAGGCAAATGGCAAAATAAAAACTTAGAGGCTTTGGGTATGAAATAAAATTAAAGTAAAAGGCACTATGCACATAAGAAATAAATAAATATGGGGAACTTTTCAAAATAACTTGATCTTGCATAAACACTGTAACAAATATTCACAAACTTCTTATATTAATTGAGAATTTACACTTGATTATCAATGAGCAAAAATTTTGCAATGTGAGGATGAATTGCTACACACAAGCAAAAATTAACTCTGAATACTTTTAATTGCACGTGCTAGAATATTTGGAGAAAATGCAGCATAAAATTATGTTATTGAAGGTAAAACACATCAGTAATTTTCAGGTAATATAAATTTAAACTTCCTTGTTTTGAGAAGACTTAGAATAAAGATATGGTGTGAGTAACTGAGTTCTAGCAGCAGACAAGTCAACAATTTCACTTGATGAGGATATTTGCTCTCACATGAGAAACGTTAACTGGCACACTATTATAATCAGTAATGAAAGCTATTTATTTATTTATTTTTAAGAGAACTAAGTAGTAAACACTATTTGTAGCTTCACAAACCGAAGAACTCTAATGAAGCGGTTTCATAAATGGATATTTGCCTATAAATGAACAACATCTTCACCAGGCATCTTATGGCTGAATACGAAGCACACAAAAAATTAAACTATTGTAGATGTAGGAAACTTTTGAAGAAGTAGGTAGGTAATTTTATAATTTTTAGCTTCCATGATAACATGTGCAACAACAGAGAAGAGACCAGAAGAAATGGATGTCACACAAAACCACTGACCACCTTCATCAGGTAAGCAACAAATGAATGGAAGAAAAGTCTGAAGAATGTCATTACAGGTAATTAAAAAAATTTTCTAGCAGCATATACAGGAACAGTCATCATCAAATATGGCAAAAAGCATATCACTATTGATAGTTAATATATATAAAAGTAATCTTCACTATTGGCAAGGAAAAAATATTTTTCTTATGGTGAATGGAATTTTTAAGAAGAACTGTTACAGGATTGAAGAAGCCCCATTTCATTTTAAATGAAAAAAAATAATGTTGCTCTTTTTATTTTTTTTATAAAGCAACATGAGAATAAGGTATGATGATGTCGATGTGGATATGTCATGCATAGACTTATAAATTTGTGAAAGAATTGAATTTGCCAAAGAGAATTGAAGCAATGAAAATTTTGAACATTTTCAATTTGTTAGCTGAGAGTTCTATAACAACATCAATAGGTAAATTTAAAAACAGGAACAGTTCTTTAAATATTAGAAACACTTCTTTAAATATTAGAGATGAAATCAGACTAGTCCACAAGACAACATGCTAACTATACATATCAGCATATTTCACAAATCATCTAAGGAGCAAGTCTAAGAACTTTTCAAAGAGGATAACTGTTTATAAATTTTCATATTATATTTTTGTTATTCAGAGAAGCAGGCAATACTTCAAAATAATCATACAGGATAATTACTACTATAAATTACTTGAAGAATACCAAACTTCAGTTAGAGAAAATAGGCATAATGAGATGAGAACAGCTTTAAGTGAAGAACAATATTTCTCAGCAACAAGAATTAAAAATAATACTTCAATAAAATTTCAATCTCTTTTTTTTTTTTTTAAATATATATATTGAAATTCAAATTTATAATTCATTTAAAGTGCCATTAATAAGTAGAAAATTAAAAAAATAACCCAAAAGCCATGCCTCCTAAAATATCACATTATGTTCTTGAGAACAATTTTTGCCAAACTTCAAATTCATTGAAATTATTTGAGAACATAAATTCATTTATACAAATATTTCAATTTCAATAATTATTCTTCAAAATTATTTTTAATTCCACAATTTTCAATCAATTAAAAAAAAATATGTAACTGCCTCAGAATTCTATTCATAAAAACAGAATATTTCTATTATTTGCAACAACATAAAATTTATTTTCAATATTGTAATTATATAAATTCATTTCTTGATTTGAATAATAATATATTCTACAAAATATAGTAAAATTTAAATATGAATTCTTTAGAATATTGTAAGAAAAAAAATGCAACTATTTAACAAAAAAAATGGCATAACTCAAGAATTTTTCAGAATGAGAACATCAAATATTTAAAATATTTTCATAAATTATATCCAATAAATCTTGACTTAAATTAACCATTTTCTTTTGAACTAATGAGAACAATTCCTCAAAAAAAAATTTTTACTTGATTTTCTTGAATAACGATCTTAATATTTTTCAAAAATTAGAACAAGTTTCATGAAAATGTAACTTCTATTAAAATATTTCAACCAAAACTCTTATAATTCTTAAAAAAAGAACAAAAAGTTCTAAAAAAATTATCTTCAAGAATCATTATTTTCGAAATTGCAATAATCCCAAAGCAACCACTGTTGCAATTCGAAAGGTACTACGGCGCCAAATGTGGTGATAATAAAAAGATCGTTTAAGTGGTATAGAACAAATTGCGAAGGTCTTTTAATAAATTACTATTGATCGTTAAAGAAGTAATAAAACTGGAAACGTCTTACTTGAAATGTAGACAATGAAGAGGCAATTTGATGAAAACAAATAATATTCTTTATTTCGGTCGTTAGTAGCAGTAGAAGGTTAAGAAAATACTTGCTTCTGGTCACCATTTTAAAATAGAAGAACTAATCTTTTAAGAAGAAAAATAGCAGCCAACATGGAATAAATCCATGGGATTCCTTTTAACGAGAGCAGCACAACTTTAAAGCATTAAACTTTGAGAAAAAAAAACATCCACTTAAATAAAATATCAAACTCATTCGGCCAAAAAAAAGCGGCACGACATTCGAACGGCCGGCCAGCGGGCTGGCGCTCCGCTAAAAATACGTTAAAAGACTACATCTTTTGCAGACAACATCAAACCAAATTCTGAATTTAAAATTAAAGTTTTAGTATTTAAATGAGGAATACGGGGTTGACAAAGTAATTAAAAGGCAGACTTTAAATTGATTAGCTAAATTAACATTTACGGGAAATTAATGAAAATCGAATTACAAGCTGCAGAATTAAAAAAAGTTTCACTGATTGGAAAACGAAACAAAACGATTCTCCTGTCAGCGATCGGCGTCAAAAGAGGGCGGAGCATAATTTCAATGACGTCATCATAATGCAAGCTGTCTCCATCGATACGAGAGCTCCAGAAATGTGCTCCCAAAATAACGGAGTGCGCATGCGCAAGCTGCCGATCCGCTCCCAACGCAGATATGAATATCGGCGGTGAAAAATGAACTTGCTTTACGGTGAGAGATAAACGCGTCAACATCGCGGCGTAAAGATTGGGTTTAAATAGACATCGATGCAAAAAAATAGCTGAAAGGAAATAAAAATAAACCAAATTTAAATACTGTGAGAAGTATTCTCACAGTGACAGCGTTAGTTACTTTTTTTTAGAATAGAGAGATACATGTCTAAGAATTTTGTGTCTGTGGCTCTCATAATATTTGAAATTGTTTTTGATTTTTTTAAGAGATTGTCCTCAATTTTTATCCAGTTTAAGAAAATGAACTGTTTTTAGCACATTTGTGTATGTTTTGGTATTAGTTGAACTCTAGAGCTCAAATAAATGACAGTGCTACAAGTATTTTTATTTGATGTGATTTTGTAGTAATTGACTATACTGATTAAGAAATGGCTAACAGCAATGGAACAAACTTTATTTGGTATCTTATGTGAATTATTTTTTGTTTTATACCAATTATCAGTACACTGATAATAATAACTGGCTGAACCAGTTGGTGTAGTGTCATGTGCCAAAGCATTTTACTCATTACCTTTGCTGCATACTGTAATAGTTGGGTTGGTTTTGACAAATAAGATATTATTGTTGGATTTTTCTTGAGAGTGTGGTTGATGTAAGGTATATGTCATGAAAAATCCAATGTGGCAAATAAACTAAACATCAAAACATTGAACAAAAGAAAGAAAAAAAAACTGCAGTTTTGCAATTCTGTGTTGTCTAATTGGCCGTGTCATGAAATGATCAATTTAGCATCTAATAACAAAAAAAATAGATGCTTAATTAATTAAAAATTGCATTGTTTTGGTCTCTTTTAATTCAATGTTATTATCTGTAAATTCAAACAAATATATGCTTTTTATTTTATTTTCATATGTTTATTACTGTATATACTCGCGTATAAGTCAACCCTAACTTTTGAATCCAAATTTTGGAAAAAATCAAAAACTTGCGTATAAGTCGACTCCCTAACTTTTTACTTCAATTTTGCACAAAATCAAACCAAAGATTTCACTTTCTAATGCGAAAAGTTAGTAAGTAAACAGAAACAAATCACTAATTTTTTTTTTTTTTAAATGATGAATTATTAGTATTTGTATATTTTATATATTATTTTTTTATTCATACACATAAAAAGCCATAATTTTTTAGTATTCGAAGTTTTTATTTTTGCTTTTTTAACTGACTCGCGTATAAGTCGACCCCCCAAATTTGCTTACCGAAAATTGTCAGAAATTCTTCGACTTATACGCGAGTATATACGGTACTATTTTTTTAAAATTATTTATTGTGATTCTAACTTTTAGTTATTATGAATCATTAACTTTTTTTATAGGTAAAATTTTCTTCCAAACATGGGACAAGAAACGGACCTACATCACCCAAGCCTTTGGTTGAGAATGATGCATTTGAAGGCATTGGAGATGATGATTTATAAAACTGTACAGAGCTTTCTTTAATTTTGAAATTAATCATGAATCACTTGTTGTCTTACAAGTTGTAAATTTCTGACGATCTTGATTATTCAAGATTCGGACATACTGAGTATTTCTAATGTTTTTCTTTTAAAAATTTTAAATGTTTGTATGGATGAAATCTTTTTATTAGAAGTTTTTTTAAATTCAGATAGGACTTTGTATGTCTTTTGTGTAAACAAAGCTATGGTAAATCTGTTCAAAGATGATGATTTTAACAAGGAATTATATGTTAAGAACAAGAGTACTTTGTTGTTATCACACTTCTGTTATATATTATCCTAAGGACTTGTTTATTTTTTAATACTGTTAAATCTTTTGCAATAGAGCGTTCTGAATAACTATTGAATGATGTCTAAATTATGTAATTAAATCTATGAAATTGTTAATGATGTTGAGGCAAACATTTGTTTCAAGTGAAACATCTGAAAAAAGTGATTTATATGTTATAATAGTGGATTGCAGAAAATATTTCTTTCATAAAAAGCATGTTTGTCTAGTTTTTTTATTTTATTTTATTTTAGAATGGCCAGTGGCTGAGTTTGAAATAGTGAAGACAAACTAGATATTGTCAGTTGAGTAATTAAGTCATTGTCACCTGAAACTTAAAAAAAAAAAAAAAAAAAAAAAAAAAAAAAAAAAAAATTGATCAATAAGATATGTACGTTAAAACACACATACTTGCTCAATGGTACACGTAAACAAGAACTTTTATACGAACTTGTACAAACAAAATTAACGATAAAGCATAATATCGATGTTTCAAACTGCTTCTGCAGTCATCTTTAGGATAAATATGATGTTGAAATGTTTAAAAGTCTAGAGACGAAAGCTTCCTGTCGAGTCTTGATCAATTATATGAAGTCATAATATAATATTCATATAATTGATCAAGACCCTACAGGAAGCTTTCGTCTCTAGGCTTTTAAGCATTTCATTATCATCTTTATCCTGCAGATGACTGCAGAAGCAGTTCGAAACATCAATACTATGCTTTACCGTTAATTTTATTTGTACAAGTTCGTATAAAAGTTCTTGTTTATGTGTGCCATTGGACAAGTTTATGTGTTTAACATAAAATAAAGAAGATTTTGAACTAAATCAGTCAATTTATGTTTTTCGAAAATAATTTTTATGCCTATCCTGGCAATTTCCATATGAAAACACACAAAATAATATTTCCCTCTTTATAATGTTTATGGTGATATCTTTGAATACAACTAGCTGTATAAATATATATTTTTAAGGTGACATTTGATATTTAAATATATTTTTTTTCCTAATCAGAAAAATTAAAGCTAGCCTGTAAATATACATTTAAAATTTTATATGTTGTACGAAATGAAAACAAAAGTAATGTGTAATAAGTAATTTCATACCACTTAAATCCATACTCTTTTTAAACAGACTTCCATTAAGTTCCTGATTGTGGGCTATCTGCCTATGGCAGGGTACTCAAATTTGTAGTTGCCTAAACCAACTTCACATACTTTTACTCTATCAACAAACACTAAATTTTAAAATGATTGGCAAAAGCTAACATATGACACAGTAATAAACAGAGAAATAAATTACTCAATAAAAAAATGTAACAGTAATTGTTTGAAAATATTATTTTTTGTATTTCTAAAGAGTAATTTGTCATTTAAGGTGACACTGAGAAATTTTAAGTCAAAAGCATTTTGTGCTATTTCTAGAAAATTTCAGGTTTTTAATTGTATTATTTTTGACACAAGTGTTGATGTACATACTTTTGATGGCTCAAAATTTTTCTTTTTCAAAGGAAAACTTTTTTCTTTTTCCCTATTTAGCCAGTTTTTTAGGTATATGCTTGTTATTGTTATATATATATTTGTTTGTAAAATAAAATCCTGTATATGATCCTTTTTTTTTTTTTTTTTTTTTCGTTTTCAAAATTCTAAATGTAGTTAAAAACTAATTCTCATTCAATTATGTTAAAATTTATTGTGTATTTATAAAAAAAGAAAACTTTTACCATCACAAACTGTAACATTTTCCTAAAGGTAGGAATTTGGAATTTCCTATTCTGTTGCCAAATGAATAATAATAAAAAAAAAATCACAACTTTATTTTTAGTTAAAATTTGATGGTTTTTTAAAACTATAAACTGATGCTATATAATGAGGTATGCAAAGAAAAACATTTCTTTCTTTATTATTATTTTTTATATATATATAGGTTGTTTCTTGAATGATTATTCAACTTTTAGTGTTGTTCTCTTATTTTTAATGAAATATAACTCCAAGTTTGTGTAAACTTTGTTTTGTTTTATGACTATGTTAATTTTTGCATGTAAAATACTTGTGCATTTTGTATTTTCTTTTTTATTAATTATTATTGGCATTTATAATTTTTTTTTCACATCTGTTTTTACTTTTGAGTTGTTTATTCCCATCCATTTTATTTTAATCATTAACTTTGACTTTCCTTTTTCATATTTGACTCTTATCTATTGAGTTTGCTTTAAATTTGAAAACTTGCAAGTAAAACTGACTCAATAATTTTTTTTAAAAATTTGATTCAAATTTAATCATTAAATTGATTCAATAAAAAAAATTCTAGATTAATACCTTTCACTTAAATAGAAAACAATATAAGACACATTTTTATCTATTAGTTCAAAGATTCTTAACAACGTTAATTAAAACTGTTGTATATCAAAACATCAAAAGAAATATACAGGTTGATTTATTCAAATAAAATGAACTTTTTATTTTAAATAATTTAAAATGTGCATTGTACACTTTGAAAAATGAAAATATCATATTCATTTTAAATCATCTTCATTTCTTCAGGTATAAACTTTTTTGCCCATAAAATTATTATATCTTATTTTGTAACATAACAAAATGCAGATCTATAGAATAAATTGCAAATATAAACATCCTTTGTCCTTTTAAGATATTTAGCTTGATAATTTATTGAATTTTTTTCAATTCTTAAAGTTAATTTCAGAAGATAAAATAATTTTGTATCCAACATTTAAAAAAGTATCTACCTAACTCCCTAGCAGTCTTTCTTCTTCTTGCATTTTTCATCTATATAGTTGTAGCTTATTTATAAATGCTTACATGATTGTTGTAAATTGCTTTGTATTTTAGTATTCCTCGGCATAGTGCCGCCTAGAAAAATGTAAATCTTTCATGAATGATATTTTTTATTACAGTTATATATCTATTCGATATATTGCCTATAGGGGTTGATCCAGGCAAAATTTGGGGCCTATTTAGGATTCTTTCACAAATATCTATTTAATAAAACAGGCCCCTTTACAAAATTCCTCTTAATAAAACGGACACCTTCACAAAATTTCTCTTAATAAAACGGACTCCTTCACAAAATTTCTCTTAATAAAACGGACACCTTCACAAAATTTCTCTTAATAAAACGGACTCCTTCACAAAATTTCTCTTAATAAAACGGACCCTTTCAAAATTCCTTTTATTTAAACAGGCCCCTTCATAAAATTCTATTCCATAAAAACATACTTCTTCATTAATTATTTTTATATTATTGGGTTTTGAAATGTGTAATTTACAAAGAAAACAAGTTCACAAGAAATGAAAATTTTAATAGAAGGACTTAAAGAAATTATTATTAACAAATGCTTGGTTCGGATTTCTGTAACTGAATTTCATATTTCATTACAAAATTTCACTTTCACAGAAATAACTTTTACTTCTCATGAAAATATAATAAATTTCACAAAAATAACTTATACTTTCCCAAAAATAGAATAAATTAAAGAAAAAAAAAAAACTTATTTTTCAGAAAATAGCCCCAAGAAAAAAATCCCTGCATCGACCCCTGTGCCTAGTTTTAAACTTTTCTAAAAATATTTCTATGGGAGAAAATACATCATTTATATATCGGAAGGACATAACAAGCATGAGTTGAATTGGATATCAACAGTAGGTTTTTTATGAACAGTTGAGATCTCCGAATTTCTAACTTTGTTTTTACAAATGATTGCTCATAAGCCTGATTATTTTACAAACATCTTTTTTGTAATTGTTGAATATATATTTTTAAACCTTGTTAATATCGAAGCATGATGAATCCAAAGTTACATTGAATATTTCTTGTTTTGAATTGCTTGGTTTTCAGTAGCACATTTTATAAACTTAAAAGCATATCATTTGATTTACATGTGCACAAAATCTCTCGGTTTGGTCTGTGATATAAAAATTTATTCATAGATTAACTTTGTAAACGTAACAATAAATGCACTGTCTCAAAGCTGAAATTTAGCTTTGAATCAAAAAAGAAATATTCATTTTAATATCAGGTTTATCTGTGTAAATGTACAATCATTGTTTTTCTTTTTACGTTATACTTTATTATGTGTACATAATAAACTAATGTTGGTTAAATCATGTTTTAGTGTTGGGCAAGTTTTATGCAAAACGTCAAGAGTGCATTTACATTTTTAAAATATGTAACCAGCATTACCTACCTACATAAGGTATCCCAAACCGGTTTTATTAAAAAAACAATGTTTAAAATACAAATAACAAACACTTTTTAGAGTAGAACAACAAACAGTTACTGAAATTTCAATAGAGGTGTGTGTGCAGACAGTTAAAATTGCATCTCAAGGCATTCATGGCTATGTGGCATACACATTGTTCTTCAGAGTTTTCAGAAGCTAGCTGATTATTTGTTGCTTCTCTATTATTAATGTACAAAGAGCAGGGTTGGCAAGTTTTTGACAGTGTGGCAGTTTTATCCATTTCTAACCATCATGTCAAAAACCCCTTTTTGACAGTTTTTTTTTTTTTTTTTTTTTTTTGACAGCGACTGTCAAAAACCTAAACAATTTTAGGTTTAAACCTTAACAATTAAACCTTAGGTTTAATTGTTAAGGCTAAATTTAGGTTTAAGCCTTAACAATTTTAGGTTAGTCCAAAAACTGTTTAAAATTATTTTTACAACAACTTTAAATTTACAATCTTTCATAATTTTTAGTTTTAGACATTTGATTAAACTTTTTGACAGTTTTAAACATTAAAAACCACATGCCCTGTATAAAACTCAAAACATGATTTTGGTTCAGCAAGTTGCTTAGAAAACAGAAAATAATTGTAAGCTATAACTATATGGAATAAAAGATAATTAACAATATTGTTGCATTGAAAATATAAACTAATCAAATTATTAAATTCTTTAATTTTTAAAAATGAAAGTACATGGTGAAAATACTTGTACAATTTAACGGATGAAATTACATATAATATACATATTTTTATTTTTATATTGTTTTAATGTTAGTCTTATTCTAAGGAGTTTTTTCCCATAGAAAAAAACAACTGCATTTTATGCCTTTAGTACTCCAAGTTTATTTCGTAATTTGTAGTGGATAAATCCAAAATTTGAAAATATCTGCTCAATTGATGCTGAACTGCATGGACTAGAATGCAAACGTACCATGAGCTGTATGAATTAACTTTGTATATTGTTTGTTTTATTCCAAGTCTTTCCACCATGTTTCTGGAACATCCTGAGCTGAGAAGAAACTTTTAGGGTATGGTCGGGATTCAGCTTCAAAAACAATGACAAAATTAGGCTTTTTTTTTTTTTTAGCTGCTTCCCTCTATTCATCATTTACAAATTTGAAATAATATGCTAAAAAAACAGGAGGGGACTATTTTACAATGAATAAAAATAAAATTTAACATAAACAAATTGTTCTGAATAATTAAACTGAAACTAACATAATAAAACGAAGATATATTATTTATGTGTAAATATTGAAAATAACAAACCATCTTCTTTTAAGTTATTGATTTAGAGAACGTTTAATTATATTCATTTCGTATTATAAATCATTTACTCAGAGAACATTTGTGTTGCAATTTTGGTTTATATCTAATGTTTATGTACAAAAATAAACATTTAGAATTATTAAAACTATTTAGGCAATTTATGATCGGTTATTGAGTAGTGGCCACTTTAGCTTTACACAAGCTTTTTTTTTTTTTAGCATAAATTAGATGCTAATTATTTCTGTAATAAACTGAACACTTAATAGTAATAAAGATATAAGTAATACTTTTTAAAATGAATTTAATAGTAGTTTCAATATTTTTAGCCATTTTTCCTAGCATGACATTGACAAATAATTTGAATTATGATTTATAATTTTATTACAACTTAATTACAGTATATAACTAAATAAAAATTATTTATATAACATAAATTATTACTTTAATCAGTTTTTATCTTGATTTAACATAAAATTTCACTAATGATTGCTAAAAAAATGTGTATAAGGTTTTTGACACTTTTCGTCAGTTTTCGGCACTTTTTGACAATTTTTGATGTCAAAAACCCAACCCTGACAAAGAGTGAAAGCAATTTTGGACATACAGTATTTAATAAAAATGTTATGAAATATTAGCATAGTAAGGTAATATTTCCAAAAAAAAAACATTAAAATTGTAAAACTTTTGAGTTAAAATGAAAGCTTTTCCACTAATTCAACAATATTTGTATTTTTGTGGTAAAGGCATTTTGCACAATATTTTAACTGGTCTAATAAAGCATGAAAAGAAACCATTTAGAAATATTTCTCTTAACAGTTGTTACCATTGTTTCCAAAACGCTCTTCATCAGTACAATTTATTGATCTGCTATTATTATTATTATTTTTTTTTTTTAGCTGAAAGTCATTTATTATTTCATAACATTTTCTTTCATTAATCAAATAAGTATTTCTATGGGATTGTAAACTTAATATCGGTATTTTTATGCTGCTCTTGTATCTCTCCTGATATTGTTAAAGTAACTTACATAAATTATTTTCATTCCTTTTTAAATTTAAGTTAATCTTATTTAAAAGATGTTTCAGCAATTTACCTGAAAGTAATTTTCCAATAGTTTAAAAAATATCAATTTAATGTATTCATCATTTGATGAGAGCCATCATCAACGCTTTCATTATTCAGATATTTGCCATCAAACATTCGTTAAGCATTTTGTATGAATAAATTTTGGCAGTGGATTTTGAAGTCAACTGAATCTAATAAGAGAGTTTACTGAAAGTAATTGGGAGGTAATCTTTTATTCAGGCTGTAAGAGTATGCCTTCCAGTTGCTAAATTGTACAAATTTAATAATTAATGTTCAATACCTTAAAACACAGAAATGTTAATTTTGTGTTGCTCAATGTTTTTTAATTCTGCCTCTGCTTCAAAGTATCGAAGATTGACTGATTTTAATAAAAAGTAAAACTTAGAATTTCATAGATATAAGTTTGGGGCATATTAATAATAATAATCAAAATGTATTTCAAAATTACTTTCAACTTACGAACAATTAAGGGAATCATACTCAAGTTAAATTTTAAAAACTTAAAAGGTGAGGCACAGCTTATTTTGTTAAATGTAAGTTTTTGAATGAATCATGCTCATATTCATTTGTTGTATTAACAAAATAAAATAATAATGCAACAAGATTTATTTTTATCAATTCACAACGTTCTATTGCATTCCATTGCTCTTCTTTTTCATCATTGAAGATTTATTGTATGGCCTTCTCTACTTACTGATGAGAGATGGATTTATTACTTTTGTATTATCTTTGTTAAGATATCAGAGAATATTTCCTTTGTTTAATAAAAAAATATTTTTTCTGGAATGTTGTGCTTGTAATTAACTAAACATCCTTTCTTAAACATGATGTTAATGCTGTTAGTGAGTCAATTTTTATATTACTCTCGCTAATGTTAAGTTCATGGGCGCAGAATGAATTCATATATTTAAATTATCTTCTCGGGAAATTAATATTTGAAACTTTTTTTTTTCTTTGTACTCTTCTTAAAAAGGTCGTTTAATTTTTTCTTAATTCTCAAAATATTTCTAAAATACATGCTTAATTTAGTATTTTAATAGCTGATCCGCCCAACATTGCCCGGGCCCGTGATGAATGACCTTTAAGTGAACCTCAAATTTGTATGATTTTATATCTTTAACTCCATTTTGTTGATTTTATATCTTTAAATTCAAAAATCACAAAAAATATTGAATTGAAATTATATGCTATTTAAGTATTTTATTTTTAGAGTCTATGCATACCGAAAGCGAGCGAAACCCCATAGAAACACTCAGGTTTTTTCAAGGAATTCGTCGAAATTTTCACACATTTCTACCTGTTTGAACATTTAAAAATTTTTGTAGGTGATGTAATTCTGGTCTCTTCAGATTCACTAAAAAGAGATTGTGTTAAAATACAGACATTTTGTTACTTTTAGTGTAAAAAAAAAATCTCCGTGAGTTGTGAAGTCACCTGCATTTATGGGTATATTTGAAAGGGTTGAAGTTCATATTTTTAAAATTGATTAAAATTGAACCATTGATTAGAAGATTTCAACTTTAGGAACATATTTTTGGTTTGTTATTCCTCTAAAGTTCTTACCTGGACGGTGGAAACTGCGATGAAACACTCAGGTTTTTACTGATTTCGTCAAAATTTTAATACTTTTTATTTTGTAAAAAATATTTCTATCTGTCCAAACGTTTCAAAAATGTTTGTAGGTGATGTAAATCTGGTCTTTTGAGATGCTCTAAAAAGATTGTGCTACAATGCAATTGTTTAGTTACTTTTAGTGTAGAAAAAGTATCGTCTCCATGAGGCGCGAAGTGGCCTGTGTTCACTGGTGTATTTGAAAGAGTTAAAGTTTGTATTTTAAAAACTGATTGCATCATTGATTTGAAAAAAGTTTGTTTTAAGAGCATATTTTTGGCTTGTCAGTATCTCTAAAATTGTATCTTGTAGAGGCATTGCAAACTTTTTCGGAAAAACGACCTTTTTTGATTTTTTTTTCAAAGGGCTAACTGCGACATTTTAAAAAGTTGATTGCACCACTTGAGATGTAAGAGTACGATCTTTCAGAATATATCTTTTAATTTTAACTGTACTGACCGGTTTGGTCAATTTGGATTAAAACAAAACAGAAATACAGTCGAAAACGTCCCTTCGCTCTTGATATGTAAATGAGTTTGTATGCATGCACATGTGCTTTCCTTGACTAGAGATCGATCAATTAGATGACTTTTTGATGAGAGTGAGTTGCGAGTGTAAATTAATAACTCAATTAATAATTAAAACTTTAAAATTCTGAGACTCAGGTGCATTAGGAGAGGCCTTTAACTATCTTCATAAAAAATTTCAACCTCGTAGTACATTCCACAGACACAAACATCCCATCGCACACACACAAACAGAGCGAAACTTTCTTTTATTAGTATAGATGTGTCAAAAGCTGATGAACTGCGAGTAAGATTTTAACACTTCAGATAAAATTAAGTATCTATTTTAGAAATATTTTGACAACTAATGAAACTAGTCTTTGGAGGCCACCATAATATTTACCCATCATGGATATACATAATATAAAATATGAAAACAAAACATGTGATATATGCTAAGCATTGTATCATGTTACTTTTATTCATGATTCAATTTATCTGGACTCCATTAAATATAATAATTAATATAATCCCTTAAGCTAATATTACTTTTTGTTGCATTAAAATATCTCAATTTGTTGATTTTCTGTAAACAAGTAAACACTATCAGTTTGCAATGGAAGTCTATGGGAATTTGGCGAAATATTAGAGATACCGCCAATTTGGCATCACTTTTGGCAATATATCGCCAAGTTGGTGGCATTTGGCGACAGAACAAGGTCTCCTTTATGGTAACCCTTCCCTTATAGGTATGGAGATGCATTAATTGCTTGACATTTACGATAAGCCATTATTGGCATTTAATCTTATAGTTTGGCAATAGTTTTTGGGTCGGCGGGGTAATCGAGTAGTACCGAATTGTGTAAAATAAACATCCTTATAACTCGAAAAATTATAATCATATTAACTAACAGTTTACTGCGTTGGATTAAGCCTCTCATTTCCAATTAAAGTATATCTTTGAATTGAAATTTGAATGAAATACAGGGTCATGAAAAATCGAAGAGTGTGAAAAATAGGATTACAAATATCTCAGCTACTAATTATCCGATCGACTTCATTCTTTATGCAAAATTTATGTTTTTTTATTGTCTTTTATATTCACTCCTTCAAATAAAATATTTCGAAAATTTTTGTATACCCTTTATCAGAACGAATATTTTGAGAGTCTGATAAAAATAGTTCCGGATAATCGAGGTTACTGATATTCAATAGGCTTCTTCCCATTATTACTTCCTAAGTACGCACCAAATTTCAAGTCTCTATCTCAATTTGTTTGGGAGATAGAACGTTTACAGACACACACACAGACAGACAGCAAAAAATTTTTTTCTAAAAATATGTTTTTTGGAATCTCCAGTGTCTGAAATGTGTAATTCCATCAAAAAAAAAATTTCGATTTTTAAAACGATTACAAGAATTACCCTATACTGCGTATGATGGGTAAGTAAAATGGAGACATCCTTTAAGAATAGTTGACAGAAGAAATAAGTTAAAAATATTGATTTCTTTGGGTGATATTTTAAATATACGAATGCATCTCATGCCCATAGACTTAACTTTAGCAAGCGGAATTTGGAAGTTGACTAACAACCTTAACAAAATGTGTATAATTAAAAAGCAATGCCTTTTTTAAAAAAAAAAGTCTGCATTTCCGTTTCACAATTGTTACAAAGTTGTTGAGAAGTTAGATTATTTCTACTATCTAAATGCATTATATGGAAAATACAAACATATAATTTGTGTATAATTTTCAGTTTAAGGTTTTCAGAAAGTCATCTATTTACATGGTTGTCATTTGTTACTAAAAGACTATTTTCAGCTTCAGGCAACTATTTTAGCCCAAAACCCATCGAAGAGGGAAAATCGGGAAAAAAAACCCAAACTTTCCAACTATTATTTTTGTAGAACAATCGTTCACCAATTCCAAAGTAGCCAATTCCGCCCCCCACCCCTTTTTATTTTTTAAACAGATCTTCTGATTTTACATTTCAGTATCATTGTCCTTTTTTTTATTATTATTTAATGGAAATTTTAAAACCTTAAACAAAATAAATATTCAATCTAAATATAGTGAACAGGTGAGTCCCAATTTTAAACATATTTTTGGCCTGGCTTCCACGCATATACTTTACAATGCATACGTCTCCCATTTGTTTGTTTTTCAAGTATTTCATTTATTTATTTATTGAACTTGTGTGTTTGACATCAGGTGTCTGCTTATAAGTCATTGTCAATATACAAGATGAGGAAATTTACACCACCAGAGAATTTCAACTGGGAGCTCCACAGAGGGTGTGCGACAGAGCCAGTGGGAGTCGAAGCCGCAGCCAACCTACGCTCTCAAGCAAAGTATTAAACCTTTGCTGATGATCAACCATAGATTGGCTTGTCATGGTTGGCTATGTTTAATCTCTTTGCATCCACAACAAATATTGGATTGAAAATCTTGACCAAAAAAAAAAAACATTTCGAACATATTGGCTCCATTTTTGTGAAATACTTAATCCAATGTGAAATACTTAAATTCATAGAATTATTTGAAGTTTTTCCTTCTAAATTTAAAATATTGTTACTCGAGACCTGTTCAAGCCAAGATGAGGACTAGCTTCTGATGTTTACTTGAGGCTGACTTCTTAAATTGTTACAAAAAATTGTATTTAATACTTTTTTTTTTTTTTTTTTTTTTTTTTGAGAAATTAGAATGCCATGCAAGAATATTAAACATATCTATATATAGTTTAACCTTATCTTACCATAAAAGTTCAAAATGTTGATTATAAATACATTAGGGATGCACCAAATAGTGATTTTGGTTGAATACCGAATATTCATCAGACAGGAATAATGAGTAGCCAAATAGTAACTAACCAGCCAAACAGTAATTATTCAGTTGAATACTTTTATATTTCAGAGTTTAAAGGTACTAAAAAGCTAAATTTTAAAACACTTTGCATAATATTTCACACATGCTATCATTTTGATAAATAAGGCTTTATTTACAAGTTAAATTTACACACACACACAAAAAAAAAATCTGTGCAGGGAATTATTATTCAAGAAGAAAATAATTTTAACCTTTTTTTAATTAATAAAATTTTAAATTTCACGAATTTTTCTGTGAATTAAAACAAATTTTAAACAATGTTTTCTTATATTCTAAAGCAAATGTTTTTAATATTTTCTTATATTCTAAAGCAAATGTTTTTAATATTTCCTTATATTCTAAAGCAGCTATACTCAACCTTTTTCTCTCACGGGCCGCAAACATGTGTTTGCGATGCTAGGTGGGCCGCAACACACTTATAAAAAGGTAAAAAAAAAAGAGTAATTAAAAGAATAAGATAACATAAGTAGTATAAGAAAGTTAATATTATCTGTAGGTTTCAACGTTTGTCTCGGAAGAAATGTTACTAGAAAATATTAACACCACCATTTACAAACAATAAACTTTTGATAGATTTCTGTTGCAAATGTTGTAGAAATATGCCCCGAAATTTGTTATTTGGAAATAGTGGTGTTAAAATTTTTTGGTATATTTTTTTCTGCGACATATGTTCAATCCTAAAAAACAGAATTAGCTATATAATAAGTATAAAATGTAATAATATAACAATGTAGAATTTCCAGGTTCTAAAGAGGAAAAGAAAAATCAGGAGATTTTCTCTAATAAATCAATCTTTTCCTAAATGCAAAAACTTTTTTTTTCTTAATATAGAAACACATAATGCAATACAAACATATGATGCACTAATTAATTTGTAATCATGTTTGATTAGTGTTGCAGATTAACCCGTTGGGGACAAGCATCACATATACATGCCGCATAAGGTGCTCAGAATCAGGGCTTAATTTCTAAGAAAAAAAGTACCAGAGCCCTAATATTCTGTGGTACCGGTACTAATGACTGTACCGTTCCCCCTTCCCCCTCCTGTTACTCCAATCTCCATATTTATATATCGTACGTTATTTGCAAAATTTAAAGCAATTTTTTTTTCTTTAGCAAAATAAAAATTTTAAATATCTATCAGTATATATTTAACTGTCAGTTATTTCACTTTTTAGTTATCACTCCTTCTAAATAGTAATCTTTGCCTAATTTTAATGTTAATTAATTGCAGAATTCTGCGATACACATAAGGTAAGGATTATGATTCGAAAATAGTGTTAAAAAAATAAGGGATAGTACGCAGCTATGTATTTTTAAGAAAAAATGAATGCAATTTACAGAAATTAATATTTATATGCTGAAGAATGGAACAATGCTTTTTAATTTCCGATAAACGGTGTATATCTTAAACTATAATCGATTCCTTCCGCATAACAATATTTTGTTATGCGCATTTTGTTATGATAATCGGTTCCTGAAAATCAGATTAAATTAAAATTTTGACACCGTTATCGGAAAGTTTCGATGCTTTTATAGAAAAGGGAGAACTACTGCTTGATTGCTTTCTATCAGATACATGACAATTATATCTACTTACAAATGAAAGTGACTTCGTAAAGGAGCAGATCAGAGCCTTAGCATGGGTAGCGTTCATGATATAAAAATAAATAGGAAAACCACTAACGTGATTTTTACATTCGTACGCAATAGAAGACAATAGAATTTTTAGAAGACAAAAAACCTCTAACAAACAAAACCTTAAGCTGATGCTCGTTGCTTAAAAACAGAAAATATTCTTTTCCGGTTACACACCGGAAAAAAAACAGCCATTTAAAAACTATCCTACTGTTACAAAAGAAAATCAAACTGAAAGCAAATTCATGAATCCGTCTCTTGAGTAGCGCCGTATCAACACGTCGCCAACATAAATTTGAATGTAATATGTTCGAAGAAGAAAAACACGATTTCTGCTTTCCCTTCATTCTGATCAAAATAGCATTAAAATGATTTGAAATAGAATATACGCAATTTTGAATTAGCAAAAGTTTTTTTCCTGTACATGAATAAATAAAATTTTGAATGTATGATAGATTGAGCTCGAGTCAGTCCAAGCCCCAAATCTGATAAAAAAAAAAAAATTGAGTCCGTTTTATCTCCATCTCCTGCGTGTGCGACACATTACGTCACATATAATTGTCTCGATGAAAAAGAATGCACAAGCTTTTAGACGGGAAGGAAACGAAAGGTTAATTTAGGCTTCGAGTTTTCGGAAACGCTATTATTCCGACCAATATTTAAATATTTACTAAAAATAGAGAAGTACCGGAGCGGGCCTCCTGTTCAAATTAAGCCCTGCTCAGAATCCTTGATTATGCCCACCAGTTATTTTTTATTGTAAATTTTTCCTTATTTAATCGGAGCGTCCCGATTCAGTTAGGCAAAAATTTCTATTTTGAAAAACCGGTGATAAAAGATTAAAAATTCTGTAAAAGACGTTCGTCGCGAAGGTGTTAAGGAATGTATAATAGACACTAGTGTTGCACTAGTACAATTACATTTAAAAAGAACTTTTGACTAGGCAAACAACATTTCAGAAGTTATAACATAATTTAAAATTAATTGTGAACTACAGGGCAGATTAAATATATAAAACAACATTTAAGGGGTCTCAGTACTCTTAAAGCTCTAAAATTTTCGAAATTTTAATTTCTTTAGATGTTAAACTTCTATGCTTTCTGAACATTTTGATATAATTGTTATCTTAAAATTCCCATTAGAACAGAAGTTATGGCATTTAGAATTATACTCGCTCAATAGCTGAAGCGGTGTTTCCAAAACTTTGAAGTCATTTTTATACAAATGATTTTTTTGGGCGTAACGCGCACGATATCTCAAACACTTCTGAATATTTTTTCATGAAATTTTCAAAACATATGTTTCATGTTAGTCTGTATAAACTGAACCTAAAATTTCCTTTTTATCGTAATAAGAAAATATTTCTTTAGGGGTTTATATTGTTGAAATTTTCTAAATTTTGCATTAGCTAAATACAACTTAGTATTAAAAATATAAAAATGCTTTAAATACAAATTTATTTAGGTTCAGTGTAATTATTATAATCTGAGATATAAGTGGGCACCAAAATTTTCATTCTAGTTGCGAAATTTATTTTGTAATCGTGCGCATAAGTTGTTATGCCAATTTTCTGCTCGTCAAATGTCTGACAGTTTTGGGCCCCCTGTAAATGCTAATTCTGCATCTTGCAATTTTTGAACTATTTGAAATGAAAGAACATACTTGTATCTTTCATTCCCATTTAAAATTGTGTTTTAATATCAAATACATTTTAAGATATTAAATGTTAAAAATGGTCCTTTTTTTTCGTTTTTTCCAATTTTAAGAGTCCTGAGACCCCTTAAGACGATAAATACTTTTTATGAACATCTCAATTTTTAAAATATGGATTTTATGTCTTGGGCCTCACATGAAAGGTCGCCAGGCCACATGCGGCCCACGGGCCGCAGGTTGAGTATGGCTGTTCTAAATCAAGTGTTTTTTTTTTTTTTTTTTTTTGCTTTTTTTTCCCCCCCTCAAGGAATTGGAAGAAAATTTTTAGTCATATATACTGCATATTTGATAATAAAAAAAAAATTAAATAGTGTCAACTCAGCAAGAATTAACAACGTTCCTATTCCTTTCCATTCAGCAAGGAAATTTTTTAATGCACCAAAGAGCAGTGTCTGGAATGGGCGATTATTTTCTGAGGTATGATACATACAGTATTTCTAAAATCTTTAAACACACTTCAAGTGGAAGTAATGTGGTCACATTTTTTTTTAAACAAGAAACATTTCAATCTACTTACTCCATCAAAAGTAGAATATATTCAATCAAAAGTGCAAGATGTGTCAATACAAGCTGAAACTGAGTTTTTGTTTACAACTTTAACAATAATAAAGATATTTTTGAGAGATTTGCATCATATTAATTTTGCTTTGAAATGAGATATCATCATTGGAAGTGACTGAATTTTGGCCAGTAACATAGTATAAGTCAGGCATGAAAAAGTTCCTCCTAAAGGAGGAATTCGTCCTTTTAAAAACAATTTTCAACATTCTTTGAATTTATACAAAAATGCCAAGAAAATGTTGGAAGCATATAAGCGATGGTCAGCAAGACTTAATAATCAGACATTTTCGCTACCCATATCCTTGGATTTTGAGCCATCAAATCAAAGATGAGCTTACTATATTATAAACACCTAAAAATCATGTAAATGAAGAAGTTTAACGTGTCTTTCCAGCTGGGTTGTAAAAAATCCGGTTTTTTATTTAAAGAAAAAAACCCAGACCGGGCGGGTTTTATTAAAAACCCTGGGTTAAATGGACAATTTTCCCCGGGTAAATTGGATTAAAATGCCAAAATGTGAACTGATTCCACCTTCCTTACAAATAATAATCTTCAGGGTTGCCACTGTATAGGAAAAACTGAGGGAATTTAAAAATGAGTATTAAAATCAAGGAATTTTGCTACATTGCAAAATTTATCCGTTGAAATTTTGAAAATTCTCAGAGGAATTAATTACTTTGGGAAAGTTTAATTTTTTGCTCAGGAAAGCGCAAGGAATTTGATTGCCGAAATAAATGACAATCCTGATCTCAAATACAATTTTTGTGAACACTTCATAGCCTAATAGATGGGAATGACTTCATAGTCTTAAACAAGCAATTTTCCCCGGGTAAATTGGATTAAAATGCCAAAATGTGGACTATGATTCCACCTTCCTCACAAATAATAATCTTCAGTAATAAAATACAATAAACCCCATGATAAAGGAACCTGTTTACAACGGAATCCTGTCTTAAATGTAAAAATGTCATTGTCCTTACAGTAGGAATACCATACCTACTACAGCTCATATTCAAAATATTAGAATAATTACTTTTTTTCACAAACTGGAAATATCCTTTGGTAATTCAACATCTTTTAATGCAAATATGCAAACGATATTTTTATTAAGAACTTATTGTTGATTAAACTTATTTATTATCTTAAAATTAATATCATTTCTGAAAAGAAAAATTGAAAAAAAAATTATTTTGAAAAGTCAAAATATTAGAATATTTATTCAAGTGGTTCAAAATATTAGAATATTTCGCATTAATTCTCCTTTAATTATCACCAATTCATAACTGGTGTCATCATTGATTAAATTCAGACGATTTTATTTAAAATCGGTGTTCTTTTTATAGTTTGTTTGCTTTTTCGTCTTAAAATGGGTCGTGTGGGTGATATTCCTGAATCTATTAAATTTCGCATGTTTGATTTGTATCGGCACGGTAAAAATCAATGTTATATAGGGAATTATTTACATTTTTCGCAATCAAGCGTTAGTAAAATACTAACACAATATTAAAAAAATGGAAAATTTCAGAATAATCGCCGAAATAGCGGCCGGAAATCAAACGCATCTGCTAGAGCTGACAGGAAACTGAAGCGTATAGTTAAGAAAAACCGATTTAAAAGCGTGCAATTCTTGCACCGAAAATGGAAAGAAGAAGGAGTTGAAGTTTCTACATCGAGAACATTAAGACGTCTCCATAAATTTTTTTTGAGTGAATTTTTTTTAATACTTTAAAAAGGAGAGAAAGTTTCTGTAAGGTTCTTTTTGAAATAAAATATTTTGTCTTATTTATCCATCACTTTTGAGTAATTTCAGTAGCAAGATCAATTTGACATTCATATATTTAATTTGGAGAATTCTTTTTCTTTTGAAAGAAAGTTATAAACAGCCAAACCATCCAGAATAATATTGATTTTCAAAAAGTAATCACTGTACTTCACCAGATATATTTAGATTTACACCTTTAGCAAACTGCCTTCAATTTTCTTTTTTGATTCAATGAACCTATACATTTATTTATAGTTTGTTTGTTTTTTTGTTTTTTAATACTTTCTAATTTACGAAAAGAAAATACCAATCATATGTACAGTTATATTCCCTTTTATTGTATGAATAACTTAAAATATATGTAAATTATAAGAATTGGGCACCATTGTACAGATGGAAAAGTTTTTCCATTTCCCCCCCCCCCCCCTATTTCTCACTTTCATGACTGATAAGTACTGCCAGCTGCCTTTAATAAAATAATGTGTAGCTCAGTGTTGTTTGGATATGAATCGTGGGTAATTTCCAGCACTTCTCGTTGTGTTATCCTATTTCTCAGAAATCAAAGTCTGATGAAAATATAGTTACAGTATCTTCAGTATTGTTAAAGTAAATGAAAATCCAAGTTTGACCTCTAGTGAGATAAGCCTTGACACGCGTTACAAAAACGTCGCACTAAGCAAACAAAACAAAGAAAAAAGATCACTCATTGGCTGGTGGATATCCACGAGCCAATATCCTTTGTGTGACGTTTTCGTGACGCGTGTCAAGGCTTTCTCAAATATCTAGGGGGCGTTGGTGAGATACACCATTTTTGACTGAATAACTGAATTTGTGATCCTGGTTTCCTGGACAAAAATGGTGTTTTTGATGTCTATTATCATCGTCCCTGAATGATTAGTCCATTTTATTTTGAAACACCCGGTTTGCAAGAAACAGCTTATTTACCATACAGCATTCAGGAACTTGCATTTGCACATCATTAATTCCTATAAAGGTACCAATGGTTTTCTTTAGTGACACTTTTCAAATAGCAAATAAATACTGTAAAAGCATTCCCTTATTTAAATGTAATTCTATATACGTATAATTAAATATATTCTGAATATCTTTATTAATCGACAGTTAAATTTAGAAGTTGTGCAAGGTTTTTAAAAAGATTTTTAAGTATTCTGTTTGGCTGAATATTTAGATATTATGTGTCACTGTCCAAAATTCAGTCACTTCCAATGATATCTCATTTCATAAAAGCAAAATTAATATGACGCAAATCTCTCAAAATATATTTATTGTTAAAACTGTAAACAAAAATTCCGTTTCAGCATGTATTGACACGTCTTATATTTTTGATTGAATATATTCTATTTTTGATGGAGTAAGGGGGCTGAAATGCTTCTTTTCTTAAAAAAATGTGTGTGACCACATTACCTCCACTCGAAGTTTATTCTAAGATTTTAGAAACACTTTGTATGTATCATTCCTCTGAAAATAATCGCTCACTCCAGACACTGCCCTTTAGTGCATTTAAAAACTCCCTTGCTAAATCAAAAGGAATAGGAACATAAATTCTTGCTGAGTTGCCACCATTCGAATAGATTGCATTTTTTTTTTTTTTTTGGCTAAATATTTAGATATTTGTCCAAACCTAATATTCGGCAGACCGAATATTTTGTTATTCAATCAAGCCGAATTCTGTGCATCCCCAAAGTACATAGATTCCAGGAATTACGGATTTTGAATAATCTTTACTTATAATATTCGCCCCAGGGGCGTAAACCACCCTGGTCGCGTAGGGGGGTGTAGACTCATAAATTTCCGACTCCAAGAAGAAAAATTTCCGAGTACTATTGCCAACAAAATGCCTACTAATTAATATATATATATATACACTCATGTCCAAAAGTTTAGCATATATGATAAAAACGAAGAAAGGATACCGTAAATATCTTACGAAATTATTAAACTTTATAGATGAAAGTCTCAAGGTAATTACGACTGAGCGTATCGAGATAGTCAAATAGGTTTTAAAGTGCTGATGTTGATTCCTTTTGAATTATTAATGTATGTCTCTAAAAATTAGTGGTGAATTAATGATTAATATGTGTAGAAAATTGCGATTTGGAACTCCAAACTGCTTTGCTTGATAACGATATATCTTGTTTCTAAACGTACAAAATTTGATGAAACTGGATGATTGAAGAGCTGGGGATTCGATGCCCGTTTTTTTACCAATAAAGGGCTTAATGCATTTTATTTTTTCTGTGTATGGCATATTTATTCACATAGACTCCACTCCGGATAAAAATTCAAATTCTGAATTAAGCATAAGGAATCCTGTTACCAGTGTACGATGTACGTCTACAACATAAAAAAGTCAAAATTTAAGATTGAAAATTTTCGAATGAACAAAATTTATATCCATTTCTTAGTACTTCAATAAAAGTTAATCAAATTTTGTACGTTTAGTAACAAGATATATCGCTATGTAACAAAGCAGTTTTAGGTAGCTTTCATTACAAAAAGCTACCTATTGCAGCTGTTCGGAGGAAAGTGATTTCAAAAAATTTTGGTATATTTTCATCGATCATGACCCCCAGACACCGAAACCACCCTCCGTTCAAAATTGATATATATATATATATATATATAACCATTAATTAAACATAACCTTCCATCGTCAAATATTATGAATTAAAGCTGTAAGTATATATATATATATATATATATATATATATATGACCTATGCCACACTGTAACTCTCGTAACTATGAACCGATTTCGATGTAATTCGGTGCGTACATAGTACATACCAATGTCTCGACCGAGTTCGTTGGCCAGCTTCATCCATCGTTTTGTTTCAAAATGGCGGCCATTTAAAATTTTAAAAATTTTTTTTAATTTGAAATGTGGTACCAAAAAATTAAAAATGGAAAAATATTATTTTCTTATGTATTTGACCTTTATACAAAGATTCCGGAGCAGTTTTTGTTTCGTCTATATCTTAAAAAATGGCTGAGTTATAGCATTTTGAATTTCTAGCGTGGCTGACATTTTGAAACGTCCTGAATTTTGTCACGCGATACAAGGCGTATTTATGAACCGGTTTCGATGTAATTCGGTGTGTACATAGTACATACCAATGTCTCGACCGAGTTCGTTGGCCAGCTTCATCCGCCATTTTGTTTCAAAATGGCGGCCATTTAAAATTTTTTTAAAAATTTAAAATTTGAAATATGGTACCAAAATATTGAAAATGGAAAAATATTTTTTTCTTATGTATTTGACCTTTATACAAAGATTTCGGAGCAGTTTTTGTTTCGTCTATATCTTAAAAAATGGCTGAGTTGCAGCATTTTGAATTTCTAGCGTGGCTGACATTTTGAAACGTCCTGAATTTTGTCACGCGACAAAAGGCGTATTTATGAACCGATTTGGATGTAACTTCGTTTATACATAGTACATACTAATGTCTCGACCGAGTTCGTTGGCCAGCTTCATCCGCCATCTTGTTTCAAAATGGCGGCCATTTAAAAAAAATTAAAAAATTAAAATGAGATACCAAAAAATTGGAAAATGAAAAAGATTTTTTTTTTGTATGTGTTTGACCTTAATACAAAGATTCCGGAACAGTTTTTGTTTCGTCTATATCTAAAAAAAATGGCTAAATAATAGCATTTTGAATTTCTATTGTGGCTGACATTTTAAAACGACCTGATTTTTGTCACGCGATAACAGGCATATTTATGAACCGATTTGGATGTAACTTGGTCTGTACATAGTACATACCAATGTCTCGACCGAGTTCGTTGGCCAGCTTCATTCGCCATCTTGTTTCAAAAGGGTTGCCATTCAAAAAAAAAATTAAATTTAAAATTTAAAATAAGGTATTAAAAAATTGGAAAATGAAAAAGATTTTTTTTATGTGTTTGGCCTTGATACAAAGATTCCGGAACAGTTTTTGTTTCTGAAAATTTGTTCTTTTGTTTATATCTTAAAAAATGGTTGAATTATAGTACTTTGAATTTCTAGCATGGCTAACATTTTGAAACGATCTTGTATTTGTCACGCGATAACACACGTATTCGCCTATTTCGATGTAAGAAGGCATGTGGATAGTATACATCAATACCTCGACCAAGTTCGCTGGCCAGATTCATCAGCCATCTTGTTTCAAAATAGCGGCCATTAAATTAAGAAAAATATATATATTTAAAGTGAGGTGCAAAAAAATTGGAAATTGAAAAAGGGTTCTTTCTTAAGTATTTGACCTTAATATAAGGATTCAGGAGCATTTTTTGTTTGTCTTTACCTTAAAAAATGGCTCAGATATAGCAGTTTCAATTTCTATTCTGGGTGACATTTTGAAAAATCTGATTTTTTGCATGCGACAGCACTCCTATATATTAACCGATTCCGATGTGAGTGAGCATGTGCACAGCAATTACTAAGGTCTCGACCAAGTTCACTGGTTAGCCTCATCCACCATGTTGTCTTAAAATGGCAGGCACTTTAAGAAATCGCCGAATTTGACAGCCAAATATAAGTTACTTTAAAGAAAAGCAGCTTGGATAAAGCTGGCTAATTTTGCGAAATTCTCATTCATTATACCGATAAAAATTAGTATTGAATCTCCTATATTCGGTTTCCACTAAATTGAGCTTCGTGTGTTTGAATGATATAAGTTGGCTTTTTTAAAATAAGGAATATGAAAGCTACCTCTTCCTCCCGGCACTGGCCGGAAGGACTTTTTGATTCCAATCTGCATTTTCCTATACATATTAATCATAGACTTTCTCCCCTAATTTTTAGATAAATTTATTGATAATTCGAAAAGAATCGACATCAGCGCTTTAAAATTATTTGACTATCTCAATACGATACGCGAAGTCATAATTATCTTGTGAATTTCATCTATAAAATTTAATAATTTCTAAGATATTTAACACTCCCTTTCTACTTTTTTGTCATATACGCTAAAATTTTGGACATGAGTGTATATACATATGGGTCTTGCTTCTGGAGAAACTTACTTTACAAATATACCAATAACGGGGTTAATATTAATCACAAATGGAAACTTGTTTATAAGTAATTTCAACACGTCCTTTTAAACCTTGTGATCATCAGGAAAAGCTTGGATTACGTACGAATAAATTTAATTTAAGATTATCATCTAAATATATTAATAAAATAATAATAATGACTATAATACAATATTATTTGAATAATTATTGTATAATTGCAATTTGAATTATTAAATTTTATTTGTGCTTTTGTAACAAAATTCACACTTTTACAGCACGATTAACACGATTAGCCCATTTTTCAAGAACAGTGGACAGATCTATATTGTCTGTTAATTCTTTGTGGTAACTCAAAAGCATCAATGATTCCAATCTGTGATCAGCCATAGTTGATCTAATAGCAGTCTTTATAAATTTTAGCCTGCTAAAAGTTCTTTCATTAGATGCAACTGTCACCGGAGCTGTCAACAGAATTTGGTAACATTGATGAACTAAGGAAAAGACACTTTTGTTCTTGGAAGCAAATTCCGCAGCTTCCGATACTGTGACTATATTTAAGTTGCCGTCAGAATGATAAACGAACTGTTGCAATTCAGCTTGTAAAGCAAATAGATAAACATCACATGATTTAGGGTGAAGTTTTGTTAGTAGCTTTACATTTTCTAAAGAACACTTTGTTAGCTCTAAAGGCGGCTGTAAAATGCTGAAACTTTCTACTGAAGAAATGCTAGCCATAATATTGTCATTCATTAAGACAACAAGGTGATCTAAAACACATCTGAATTCTTTTCTATAATACTCGTAGATAGAAAAAATGGCTTCTGAATCCGGGTTTTCATCGATACGTTGAGGTTTCTTGCGGCGACGATGATGCTTTTCGAATTCCGATTTGTAATCAATTTCAAGTTTCTTAGCATATTCTATCGCACTACTTATTAAATTATTAATTTCTTCGTCACTTTCTTTTATCTTAGAAAGCATGCTAGTACATGTTTTCGTCAGTGTCATTGCATCCAATATATTCAGCATTTTGCTTTGCAATTTTTCTGTTAAACTCTTTGTTTTATACATAATGTTTTTCATAAAAAAGACAGTAACCAAAAATTCAAATGAAAGAATTTTTTTGTACAATGCACTTGCTTGTACTTTACTTTTATTGTCAAATTTCGTTGAGTTTACTATGACACAAAGCGTATCTACTATCACTTCATAGCTAATCCACAGAGCATTTAATGATTCTGCCCGCATGACCCACCTTGTTCTAGATAAATTTCTCAAATTTAAGGCGTTTTCTACTTTTTTAAAACTGTCACTTATTTGTGCGTACCTTTTTGTGCTGGAAGTAAAAAACACATATAAGTTTTCCAGGATTCCAAATATTTCTGTAACAACTAAACTTGATGAGCAGCTGTTTTCAACAACTTGCTGGGATATGTATATAAATATTCTTCATATCGAGGTTTTCGAGTTCACAATATTTGACAAGTCAAAGTTTTTCTGAATAGTTTTAATCACAAAAATAAAATCCGTAATATTTCCGACTAAGTATAAATTTATATAGGTTTTCTTCGTTCTTAATTGTTTTTTCTAATTTTCTAATTAAAAACTACAAGGGAAAAAAATCCGACTAAGAATAAAATTTTATAGGTTTTCTTCGCTCTAATTTGTTTTTCTTATTTACTAATTAAAAACTACAAAAACATTTCTCCAATTCATAAGTTTTTATACGTTAACGTTTTTTTTTTTCGACTAAACTTACTTCTTTCCGATCGAACGGGAATTTTTCCGACTGATTTTTTCATTTTTCCAATTATAAGTTTTTATTAGGTTAATACCATTTTTTCCGACTAAACGTACTTTTTCCGATCAAACGAGAAATTTTCCGACTGATTTTTTCGTAGGAGGGGTGTTGCACCCCCCCGTACCCCCCCAGGATTTACGCCCATGATTCGCCCTATTAAATTGCAGAATACTATATGAAACTAGTCGGATGTGTCAATCCCAAAGATTTCTTCCATCTCATGCATGTTAATATTTTAAAATTCTCTAGCACAGTGCCAGAATTGAATGGCTGTTTATGCCCATCAGGAAGATTCTAAAGATATGAAATTCCGTGCATTAGTTCTTGAGGTATGATTATCGCTAAAATCGTGTGAAACATACAAAATACAGCATAACAGCGCCACATGTTGGTTGATTTACACCAAAACCTAATCAGCAACAACTTATGTCAACATCTAACTGGATCTGAAGTTTGGTGAAAATCCGTGCATTAGTTTTTCAGATAGAACTATTGCGAAAATCCTGAAAAATCCAGCATCGCAGCGCCACCTATTATGAAACAACTTGTGTCAACGTCTAACTGAATCTGAAGTTCGATGAAAATTCATGCATTACTTCTTGAGATAGAGTTACTGTGGAAATCGTGAAAATGCAGCATAGCAGCGCCACCTGTTGAGCGATTCACACCAAAACGTAATCAGCACCAATTCATATCAAGAACTGAATTTGAAAGTTGGTGAAAATCCGTGCATTAGTTCTTGAGATAGAGCTATTGCGGCAATCGTGAAATGTGCAGCATATCAGCGCCACCTGTTGGGCGATATACACCAAAAACTAATCAGAACCCGCTTATATCAAGGTCTAACAATCTAAATTTTTGTGAAATTCCGTGCATTAGATTTTGAGATAGAGCGCTCACAAATTGTTTGTCACATACAGACAGACTCAGAGTAGAGGTCTGCACGGGCCCGTGCCCGGGCCGGCCGGCAGAATGAGGCGAGTTTTCAAACGAGCCGGGCCAGCAAAAAAATTTAAGGCCCTACCGACCCGATATAAAAATTTAAACGAAGCCGATAAAATATGAGCTATTTTCAATGAGCGTGACTTTCGCGAGAATAAATATAGATGTGCGTCACGAGGCGACGCTAGTTTGACAACATCAATACAGAAATGCAACATGTCCAACGTAGAGATCGGAATCGGAGAGTTACATGGTATCTGACACAGGCTTAGGTTTTTTTTTTTTTTTTTTTTTTTCAGCAGACTCTTGCCGTGCCGAGATCAGGCTTGCATTTCTTTTCTACATAGTCGAGCCGTGCCGGAACTGGACTTGATTGTTCAAAGGATGTGTAGAGCATGCAATATGTTTGGTAAAGATATTAATAGCGATAAAGAACCTCTAATCTTTGAAAATATGCTTAAGGTGATTCTCAAATTCACTGCTCGACAAGCCTGACTATTGAAGGGATTTGGAATCTATTAATGTTTTCCATTTTTGATAATAAAATATTTGTCGAGATACAAGAGATTCTTGTCACGTGGCTGCAGGTTTTTCTCCTTTCCTGCGCTCTCGCTATCGGAAATTCGATTCAAAACGCTAACTTTGACAGTATTTTCTCAAAGATATATTGTCTTTATTAAAAAATGGATAACGACATTCGATTACATAGCTTCTGAATAAGAACAACTGTTAATCTCATGCGTTTCCGAAAAGAAATGAATTCAGAAATGTGTCGGAAAGTAGCTTCTTTAGATTTGAGAAAAACCTTAATAAATGACAGAAATATTTTCACAAATCTACTTATTATACAGCTTCATAAGTTATATTTTTAATATATCCCTCCTATCTTTCTTTTATTCTAAACTACATTAATTTTTTAATGAATCCTTATTTGAATGTTAAAATGTCTTAGAATCCAAGTACTAATCATTATTGTTGCTATTGTGTATTTTCTCTCTTGCGAAGGCATCGTAATTTTAAAATATACTGTAAAATTTTCCCATAATATGTATGCAGTATTCTTTAAAAGAATCTTAATTATATATTAAGAAAAATCTGAAATTTTTTTTGTAGAATTCTACCAAAAAAAAAAAAAAAAAAAAAAAATCAGATTTTTCTTATATAATTACGATTTTATATCACGATCTCAATTTGAATTGAGTCGGGCCAGGTCGGGTCGGACCTGTTTTCACCGATTTCTGTAAGGGCAGAGCTGCGAAAATATAAACCGTCCGTGCCGGGCTCGGGCCGAACTTTTAATTTTTATACCGGCCCGGGCCTGGAAATTCCGGCCCGTGCAAATCTCCAACTCAGAGTGATAAACTGAGACAGACATTTTCTAAAAACCATCAAATCGTGTTCAGGACCTTCTAAAACGTATAAATCCCTAGAAAACCGCAAGTCAAAAATTTTCACGAATCTAATTTTTGTAAAGATAGAAGAAAGTAAATAGCAGCTTTAAAAAAAAAAAAAAAAATTGATACCTATGTAATTTCAAAATCAAAGATTAAACTTTTAAAAACTGCAATAAAGTCGTGGGTCTCCAAAAATCAAGGGACCCAGGAACATTGGCTCCATGATCTATATCCATATTATCTTCAATTTTAGACCTTAATATGTTTTCTATAATTTTTCAATTTAATAAGATTTAAAATGTTCAGCATAACAATTTCGAACTATTTCTAACTTATTTAGATGGCTTTATTTGATCCAATGGTGGTCTTAAAATGTTTTATTTTACATGAATTTTTGAAGGTCATTTATGCATATAAGAGTTGCAGGTGTGTACTTTATCAAATGCATCCTTTTCCGATTAAACCATTTCTTACAGGCCGATTTCCTGCTTTAGCTTATTTTTTACAAAATAGAATTAAAGTTATCGCTAATAATGTGAAATAAAAGAAAGTTTGCAGCTAAAAACCATCAGTCACTGGCCAAAAGTTGCTAAACTATAGTATACTTTTCTACTATTTTAATATAGTACATTAAAAAAATATAGTGTAGCGAATAGCACGATACAAAAAAATAGTTTGTTGTGTGCATTCATGCTACTTTAGGAGAAAGGTGGGAAAATGCCCTTCTAATTACGTGATCATAATGCTCTTTTATACAAAATGCGTTTTGTGCAACAATTTGCAAAATGTCAGCCATAGACAATCTTAGTTGCAGTGTCAGATTTTTCCGATAAAACAAACCAATGTGTTAACTCACCGAAAAAATAATTTTCTTGCTCGCAACACTTTACCTATATTTTTTAATGCTGGCTTTGTAATAGAAATTATGACAAATGTATTGAACAGCACTATTCAGCATATGAGTATTTTAATGTTATCGAACAAGCCAGTGATAATTGCATTGCAACTTGTAAACTTTGCCCATTTAGGAGGACTGTCCAAAAAGATGCTTTTGTAACTGTAACCTATATTATATTTTTAGGCTCATGTTTGAATAAAGCATAGTCATAATAGATCATAAAAAGTATTAAATTATCAATATAGCAATAACTTTAAAAAAATACAATTTTAAAATTCTTTCTTTTTTATATTTGGAAATACATATTTTTTATCTTTTATTCAGAGTACTTTTTTTCTATAAATCTAAGTATCGGATTTTTTATTTGTCCATTAGATCAGCAGAAATAAAACGAAATAGAGAATATCTATGGAAAAAACGTGGGAAAATACGTTTTTAAGGTCATAATTTTTTATTTTTTTTTTTAAGTTAAACATATCAAATATCCGATACTTTGTTATCACACACTAAAGATACTTTAAAAAATTTCAGGCAATTTACTTAATTATTGTAAAAGCAGCATTTCGATTAAAATGAAAAAAAAAAAAAAAAAATCGAACTGAGAAAAATGAGTTTAACTGTTTAGTGCTCAGCTTTGCATATATACAAACAGTGCTTTGAATTTAATTTTTGTATTCGTATATACCTAATTCACACCAGAAAATAAAAATAGCAGTATATCCTTTAATTAATAACAGACATTCCGTATTTAAATAAAGCGAAATTAACCATTGAAACTTTCTGGTGTGAAGTCAGATTCTCTGAACTACGTAATTTCTTGAACGTATTCTAGGGAATTAAAGGGTTAAATGTTAAGTTTTATAAAATAATTATATAAAATAAGGTATTTGGAGACCTACTTGTTAAAATATTTACTAATTTACAATATTTTTGCGTAAAACAGGTACACGACAGTAGTTTTTACTTGTATTGCAGATGTGCAACAGCAGAAAAGATTGACGCATTATATGAAAAATGTATCTCCAATTTTTCTTTGTTTTTCCTGTGTAATAAACCTTTCAGAGAATGTATTTTTTCGAAAAAAAAAATCGCGTATTTAAGGGTTAAACATTGGCTTTTAAAGGGGCTTTGAACGGTTAGGCTTACAAAATTACGTACCCCTTTGTTATTTATCGAATCGTTCCGAAATTTGGATAGAATGTGTTAAGAATACTAAGGCACATTTTAAAATAAAAATGTGAAATTCGACATTGTCATTTTTTATCAAAATGACATGCAGGTACAGAGTCCCCTTAATAAGATGTCAATTTTGAAGCGGATGAAGCTGCATAGAGGTGATAGTATTTTCTTTATCGATAACAAGCTTGCTATGGTTGTGTTTTTAACTTTTAACAATCTATTATTTTTTAGCGCTGAATCCGAAAATGACCTTCAATTTTAACCATCACGTCAGGGTTATCCACAAATCTTAAATTTCAATGATAAAAAGTAATAAATTTAAAAAATCAAAAAACCCGAACTAATTATTTCTCATCAATGTGAAACTATTTTTTACATTACTTACCTATTTTTTTTTTATTTACTTGAATTGATGACTTTCAAGTTGTGTTTAATTGTTAGTTCCTATCTATAAACATTGTTTTGATGAGGCCTATAGATGTCTGTGAAGGTTAGAGTTGCATTAAAGCTAGAGATCCTAACTAGAGCTAAAGATCCTAACATTTAAACGGATTCTATTTAGCTTCTGACTAAAATAGTCAATGAAACATCGTTTTCATTTTGAAAGACCTACCCAATGATATGTCGCTCAATAGGGTGCGTAAAAATTTTTTTTTCGTCTCTACCGCCATTTTGAATTTATAAAAACAAAACTTAGCCTATAACCATCGGACGGTTAAGACGAATTGATAGAAACCTCATTCATTAAAATCCATCCAGCCGTTGGGATGTTTCGAGGGTATAAAAAATCCACATACCCAGATACGTGTGAAACATAATCCTTCTTGGCAGTCGAGTAAAAAAGATAGCGAAAATCCGATGCTATAAAATAGATGTAAAACTTTCTTTATTCAATTTAATTCAATAATTTATTCAATTTTTTGGCTTATACTGGGGATTCGTACAGCTAAACAGCTCAGGGGTCCGATGAGGAACTTAACTTTGAAATTTAAGATTCCTGATGAGAGGGTTAAAACTGAAGGTCATTTTCGGATTCAGCGATAAAAAATAAAAATCATCAAAAAGTTAATCACATCTATTTTATAGTGTCAGATTTTCGCTATTTTTTCACTTTTTAACTTTGAAGTTTACGATTTGCAAAAATGGTAAAAAATGAAGGTAATCTACGTACTCAGCGCTACAAAATACATGAGAATCGGTTATCAAAAGTTAAACATGACAACCCAAATTTTGCAGGCAAGTGTAATAATTACCGGATAGCATCTCGCACCGAACAACTAAAGTCTATAATCATTAAAAAGAGTATTTTAACATTAAGAATTTTAGTTAAGAAAATATTCTCATACAATTTTTACTTTCTTCTATCTCTACAAGAAAGGATTGGATTCGTGAAAAATTTCGATTTCGTGTTTTCGATGGATTTATACGTTTTGGAAGGTCCTGAACACGATTTGATGGTTTTTAGGAAATGTGTGAGAGTGTCACTCAGTCTGACAAAAATTTTGTGGGCGCTCTATCTCAAGAACTAATGCACGGAATTTTACATACTTTAGATTCAGTTAGACCTTGGTATAAACTGGTGCCGATTACTTTTTGGTGCGAATCGCCCAAAAGGTGAGGCTGCAATGCTATTTTTTTTACGATTTCTGAAATAGCTATCTCAAGAACCAATGCACGGATTGTCAAAACTTTAGATTCGGTTAGCCCTCGAAATAATTTGGTGCCAATTACTTTACGGTGAAAATCGCCCAACAAGTGCTGCTGCATTATTCATGATTATCGCAATTGCTATCTCAAGTTTTAATGCACGAATTTACACCAAACTTCAGATTCAGTTAGTCCTGGATATAAATTACTGTTTAGTTTTGGGTGCAAATCGCTCAACAAGTGGCGCTGCTATGCAGCATTTTTTTATGATTTCCATAATAGCTCTTAAACTAATGTACGGATTTTCATCAAACTTCAGATTCAGTTAGGAGCTGATTTACATAAATCTAATCAGCAACTTAACTCGTATGCTGCATTTTTCAGGAAGTATTAAAATGTATAAGATAGAAAGTTTTGGGATTGCCACATCAGACTAGTTCATACTTGCCAAGCTCCCGCTTTTTTATAAAGCAACAAAACATATTTTAAACCAGAAATTTTATTTAAAAATTTCAATCAGTTATGTTTCAAATGACTTCCACATAGAAGCAAGTAATATTGATTTAATAATTTTTTTGGTTGAAAGTCTGCTTTTTCATTTTAAAAAAAGCGGGAGGTTGGCAAGTATACTAGTTTATTGTTGTAAAAAATAACATCTTTTGATCACTTTGCAGTATCTATTCCATGTATGAGCAAAAATTAATTAATCTTCCGATTCAAATAGGTAAATAAGGTGTGCTTAGGGGAGTGAAAAAAATAGTTTATCACTACTGAAGTTGTTTTGCAATTTTAGATGATTCAATATCAATCGGAACAAAGTTTTGTTTGCAAACACAGATACCAGAATACAAATCTGGACCCTCAAATTAGCGTAGTCAAATTTTTGTGAAGTTTCTATGATAGTTCGATATTAAATATTTAGTATGTTGTGGCCATCACAAAATTTTCTTCTATATAAATCATGTCAAATCATTTAAATAGTACAAGAAATTACATCAATTTAGCACCAGTTCATATCAAAGTATGTATATCTGAATTTGAAGTTTAATGAAAATTTGAGCATTAGTTCTCGAGATAGAGCTATAGCGGAAATTCTAAAAAATGTAGCATAGCAGCGCCACCTGTTGAGCGATTTACACCAAAATGTACGAAACGTCAATTCATGTCAAGGGCTAACTGAATCTGAAGTTTGATGAAAATCCGTGCATTAGTTCTGGAGATTGAGATATTGTGGAAATCGTGAAAAAGGCTGCATAGCAGCGCCACCTGTTGAGCGATTTACACCAAAAACTAATCAGCACCAATTTATATCAGGGAGTAACTGGATATAAATTTATAAAATTCCGTGCATTAGTTTGAGATGTATGTGACGCACATTTTGTGGCGCTCTATTTTATAAGAGCATGTTTTTCGGAATCGGACCCCTAAAACGTGTAAATCCGTCGAAAACCGAAAGTCGAAAATTTTCACGAATCCAATACTGTCTTCTTGTAAAGATAGAAGTAAAAATAAGGATATTTTGGTGGTCGTCTTTAAAGTTAAATGCTACTGCAAGCTTCAGACTACAAAAATTGAATACCCCCCCCCCCCCCCCCAATAGAAAATTAGTATAAAAGTACTAAATAGATTAAAAATTCCGTCAAATGAGACTTAAGATTTCACGAGATTAGTCCCTTTTAGATGAATGTACGGTCTCAACTGTTTTTTTAAGCTTTGCTCAATATTTGGTAGAATTTGCTGAAGTTTTGTAAGGAATCCAAAATATTTATAAGTTATAATTTACACAGTTTTCAAATGAACTTTCTATACAATTGTGGAAATTATGTACAAGATTTAGTCTTTTCTTTAGGCTTTTATTATTCATGCTAAAATTCAGCTTATTTTAGAAAAAAGAAATTTTACATTACATAGTCCAAAAATTTGAATCATTCCAAACTTTCAGTCCAAGTTTCTTGAAATGTTGTATGCGGGCATAATTTCAATGGAAATTAAAGTATTTTTCAAAGTAGGATGTTGCCATTGGAAGTTTAAAAGTTTGTTTAAATTTCATTATGCTGACAGACTACTCCAAACCCTAATCCATGAATAAAATTTAACCAATTAACTGGCACCAACATTTTAAAAAATGTTTGCACCAGAATTAGGGCGTCCATATAATTTTCTACGTATGTACACATTACTTCACTGTCAAATATATCGTTTACCTTGTAACTAATATTCATACATTAGCCACGCGTGTAAGTTTTCACAGAAGTAAAACTCTTGCATAGCTAGGTGTATTTTTGATTCTACATTACTTATTCATGCTAGAGTCCTACATCTGGTCGGGTTGCCCCCTTTTTTTTTGGGGGGGGAGGGGGGTGCAGATCAGGTTGAGTTTAAATGCTTCGTGTTGCGTTGACTCTTATGGGTTGGGTTGACCAGACAAAAAAGCTAAATTTTCTCATTAAAATTTTTGGTATACGAGTTCATTTTTACAAAAAGGATGAAATATATTAAAGATAATCCATATTTAATACAATTGTGGAAAAGTGATCTAGAATTATTTCACTTCGGTTTCTGGTTGAAGTGTTTCAGGTTGACTATTTTGTCTGGTACAACCTGGGCAGTGCAGGTCTACTGCGTGCTCTTGATTTAGAGTAGATTGAATCTTGACAAAATCGAAGTAGTGACCAACTTTGAAAAATAGTTTGTATTCCAATACTTTTTATAACAAGTAGTTAAGGGTGTTAGTCAACTTCCGAATGCGAACTAGCGATTCCCTTCGCTAATGTTAAACCTAGGGGCATAGAATGCATTCGTATATGTAAAATACCCGCCCCATTATCAAATATGAAGTGTACAGTCATCAACTGGACAAATTGAATGACTTTCTCAAAATGAAAAGGCCAGAATTGATCAATAGAAAGGTATTGTGTTCTACCAAGATAATGCGAGACCTCATACAAATTTGGTAACTCGCCAAAAGCTTTTACAGCTTGGATGGTATGTACAGTGCGTGTAAAAACTTTAAGGACAGCAAAAAATTGTAAAAATTGATAAATTGAAAATGCGACAAGTGAAATGATAGTATTTCCACTTCATGATTAACATTATATTAATATAAAAATCAACAGAATGTATCTGTCCTTTTTATTGAGAAAAAAAATCCTAATTATGCAAAAACACCATTTTTGACTGTAAAAACTAAGGACACCAGTATTTTTTTTACCGAAATGTTATATAGAATTATCAAGGATCGACCGAAACATGTTTTTAAGGCCGAAACCGAATTTCGGCGATCTTCCTATTTTCGGCCGAAAACTAATGTGCAAAAAAAATTTTTTTAAGTAATTAAATTGTATGTATTAAAGTAATTAACACATTAATTATGAGTGTTTATTAAATATGTATAAAATTAATTATGCGTATTTATTAAATATACGCAATTATTAATTATACTTGTGGCCTAAATTGTCTCTGCCTTGGATACAAAACTTTATATGTATAAAAAATAAAACTTAATTCATCAACGACACAGAAATGTTTTATTAATTAAATGAAATTCGTATAATTAGAAATGTTTTAGTTTTATGTATACACACCTCGATTTATCTTTTATAATGATTTTTGTAAATGATTGTCTGTTATACTAGAACTTTCTCAAAGAGTATTCGAAACACATCTGCTGTTTCAACCTGAAAATTTTCTATTACTGTTATGACTGCAGTTTTTAATGAGCAGGTGAAAAGTTTAGTTATATATGCATTGCTTGCTTTATAATCTGCATTAAAGTCTTAAGTCAGTCATGACTGATAATTACAAGCAACGAAGTTGATAGCAATAAATTTCCGAAGGAAGAAGCGAGATTTTAGGAATACCGATAGTTTTCGCGGAAAACGAATTTTCGGCGAAACTCTGATTTTGGACCGAAACTCAGTATTCGAAAAATCTCGTTTCTTCCTTCGGAAATTTTCAACACTCGTCATCGATTTTGAGACCATTTATTGCTATGAACTTAGTTAACGCATAATTAATTTTTATACATATTTAATACATACGTATAATTAATATATTTATGTATGTATTAATTACCTTTTTTGGACATACTCGTTTTCGTTCGAAAATAGGAAGATCGCCAAAATTCGGTTTCGGTCTTAAAAACATGTTTCGGTAGATTCTTAATTCTATAACATTTCTATAAAAAAATACTGGTGTCCTTAGTTTTTACAGTGTCAAAAATAGTGTTTTGCATAATTATGATTTTTTCGCAATAAAAAGGACAGATACATTCGGTTTATTAGTATTTCCACTTTATGATCAACATTAAATTACCATTTCACTTGCCGCATTTTCAATTTATCAAAATTTTTACAATTTTTTGCTGTCCTTAAAGTTTTTACATGCAATGTATTACACCCACTATATTATGCAGATCTGGCACCTTTGGATTACTACTTGTTCCGGTTTACAAGATTTTTTCAGACGGCAAAATCGTCACTTGAAATGAAGACTTCAAAAACCACTTGATCAGTTTTTGCCGGCAAAGATCAGAAGTTTTATGAACGTGAAATCATGCAACTACCAGAAAGATAGCAAAAAGGTATTGGACCAAAATTGAGAATGTATATTTCAATAAAATATTTATCCCAACAAAAGTTTTCGGTAAAAAAAAAAGCGCCAAGTTCTCCTTAATGTTTCGGCCAGAAAAAGTAGTGATATCCGATGTTCGCACAAGTTAAAAGCCAAACATCCCAAATCTTTCATTGAAAATGGCTTCCTGCGACTTGGCCGTTAATGCCTTCTACATCATTTCAAAATTAATGATTGGAAATTACACATTTATGAATTATTTAAATATTAAAAGTAATATTAGAATGCAAAGAGGCAAATTCACACAAAGACATTATAAGTAAAAGATTTCTGATAACTACCATTCAGTTTCAACAAACATTAGATTTGATTACAGATCATTTAGTCCACTTGCGGTTTAATTGCCATTTTGTACGGTCAAAAGATAAAGTCATTAACGTAAAACCCAAGAAATAAAACAAAATTTACTTAATTCATATCTCCCAATATGTTACATTATATTTTATTGTATAATATTGAAATCTTGTGTATTGACGAAAGAGATTTTTTTCGTTTGAACATTTATTATAGTTTGTTTGCAAACATTAAGAGGTATTCGATTTATAAACTGTTAAAAGTTAATATTAATTATGTTTTAGCAATTAGGGATATTATCTCCTGAATACAAGTATTTTGTTATTTTTAACTTCTGAGCATTTAAATAGACTGAAGTTGTTTAAATGCTTTTTTCAAATGTGTATTCTGTGTCACAAAATGCCTAAAACAATCAAAAAATGTAGTTGGCATGTAGCTCATTTATACATATTTTAAAATTTGAAAAACTCTCACGAAGACATTAACGGCCAAGTCGCAGGAAGCCATTTTCAATGAAAGATTTGGGATGTTTGGCTTTTAACTTGTGCGAACATCGGATATCACTACTTTTTCTGGCCGAAACATTAAGGAGAACTTGGCGCTTTTTTTTTTTACCGAAAACTTTTGTTGGGATATCACTACTTTTTGTATGTTTTTTCAAGTTTGTTATTCTAAACTATATTAATATGAAAAAACTTAAATTTCGGTACTTTTATGTTAGCCGGGAGTAAATCTCCTCATTAGCCTTTTGTTTTTTCGCCAATAGCAGTTTTCATTTTTCACATGTGTAAATTAGAAACAATGCTTTGATTTTCAAATAAAATATTTTGGTTTATGTTATTTCTTATTTATTTATTTCTATGTTAAATATTCTATTAAGTAAAATGAGGGAAATGCATCTATTTTAAATGAGGTGACTGAAAAGAATTTATCTTTAAATGAAATGAATGCAATATGAACAATGGAGTTGAGAACAGTATTTGGCGATTTGTCACTTACGCCCGGCTAACATAAAAATACCTAAATTTATTTTATTGTGTTTTAGAAATTTATACTTTATTTCTTTTTATATTAAAGTACTAGCCGCCTCTAGCAAGCAGTATTAACCGTATTACTTCCATGTTAAACGTTGCATCATGTTACTGTGATTCGTAATTTAATTTACTTGCCCATTCTTTCGCCAATTCGGAAGCTTTTGATAGAGAAATCAAGAACTCGTTACGATCATGGAAGCACATCATATATTTTGTGTTGTTATGTATTTCATCTTTCGTGACAAATATCTCTTAACTCACTTATGCATGCTTCCTTAGCAGTTACGATTCGTTCTCTAATGAGGAAATTTTTAATCCTATTAAGTAATCTTTTCTAATTGGACTCACTGCCAATTGTTGTATTTTAACTGATACGACTGGGTACAAGTGAAATGGTTCTTATGAAATCCTTTGAAAATATCTGTATTTGCATTAAACCATATTGATGCTAATATCTTTTTTTTCACTTTAACCTTTTCAATAGACTCGATTACGGAAGAATAGAAGGTCTACCGGCTCACTGCCATGATCCATTTGAAAATCTATCATTCTTCTCATCTGATTGTGTTGAAGAATTAGTCAATGTGCCATGGTTTTAAGATTTTAGCTAATTTTATTCGACACCCGAAAACTAAAATGCGAGGAACCGGATTATAGAAGATTCATTCTAACGTACATATTAATTAACAGGTTACATATTATAGAATTATAATAAGGAGAAGTGGCAGTTTCAATGCTTTAATAGTTTCCGTAAATTCTCTTTATATAATACAGAAGTTTTAGCGGTGTAAAGGTTAACAACATAGTCACAGTAAGTATAATAACAGTACAATATAATAACAATAGCAGAGGTTTTGGGCAGTGACGAAACTATTAGACCTTTGGAAATATTAGTGCGTTATATAGTTTAACTATTCAGGTGATATGCGGAAAAATAAAAATAGATGGCTCGCATTAATAATTAACTCATTGAAAAATAGCCACTAGCGTCAAATATTCGCCAAGCTTGGTGACATTTAGCAAAGTTTCGCCAAATTTGGTAATATATCATGTCAATTCTCAAATTTGGCGAAAAAAAATGTTTTGTTTATTCTGACGTCATAATGATGCATATGTATTATGTATTATACACATACCTATAATATGTATGATGCAAATGTATTACGTATTATATGCATAATACGTATGATGCATATGCATAAGTTCATTAACATCACTAAAACGCACTTAAAGGAATAGTGTTTCAAAAGTAGTAGGGATAATTGCCAGATTGACCAGAGTGCTATTGAGATTAGAATACCGACATTTATAATAGACGTCTGTACACACCATCACCTCATCGAGCTTACAGCTGAAATTTTAGGATTAGTTAAAACTAGATTAGCATATTTAAATGCAACTGGTCTGTTAAGTCATAACTTGGTAGAAACCACCTGAAGACCTAATTTTAGTGGTTAACTGATAGGTTTACTATTGTATTTTCCTGCATCCAAAAGTTTGGAAACATGGAGGAATGGGTGCAGGAAAACACAATGGAAAATCCACCAATTAACCCGTAAAATCAGGTCTGTAGGTGGTTTCCACAAAGATATGACTTGGCAGACCAGTTACATTTCAATACGCTAATCGATATTTAACTAATCCTAAAATTTCAGCCGTCAACTCGATGAGGTGAAGATCTGTGCAGACGCCTCCCGGTCTTTAATAAAATTTGTTTTAAGGAAGTAAAAGATAGAAAGATGGACAGATAAACGGAAAGATTTGCCTTAAGATTTTTGTAAAAGCATATAAAAATTCATTCAGCTTGAAATCATGTAACACCTTTATAACTCAGGCTAATTTTCTGTAATCGGATTTTGGCGACCAACATATTTTATCTATAACTATAATCTTTCTTTTACAGATTTAAAATTAACAATAAATTAACAGTAAGTAGGCTAATAATACAATATAATAACATTAGCAACGGACTTCGGACGCCGCATCTGTCGCACATCGTTAAAGATAGTTTATTAGTTACACATTTCATTTAATTAAAAGAAGATTTTTAAACTATCGTATGGAATTAGGATATTTTTCCACTATAGGGACCTTGGCATTTTTTAAAAATCTTGGCGCAATTCGGACTTCAGAAACTGAGATACGTTGCCAAATGATATAAACAACTACGAAAACAAACCTGATGAACTTTTATGTTATTTATATGTATTTATATACATATAAACATTTTATTTATACATGTATAAAATATTATTTTTTATATAGAGATTATTTATGTTGGTATATAAAAATAAACGGGTTCCTTACATTAAATAAATTGTATATATATTGAAAAAATTGCTTGTGTATATGACACAGTAAATAGGTTGCCAGAAAATACGTTATCAAATTTCTTTTCTCGTCAAGGCTATTTTCTGTATTTCGCCAAGGCTACTATATCGGAAACGTACCGAATTGCGGTTATATTTTGTTAAATGTTTTATTGTTTTAATATCGTAAATATATCATAACCTATACTGATTAAAATTTTTAGGTATATTCATTTTTTCTATTTGACAAACATCTTTGGAAAAGCATATATATAAAATGTTATTCTGCTTGAAATCACGTGACCGCTTTCAAAGCTCTGTAATCGAGTTTTGGCGACCAACATTGGCACAATTGAAAGCGTAGGAACTGTTTACGGCCAAATGAACACCCCCTGTATGAAGGGTTTAGTGGCGGAAATTCTGTGTTTTCAGATTTTTCTGGTTAATTGTGCTACAAACCCGACTTACTTGTGAAATTTCATGATTCTACGACTTTTAGAAGTACCTTAGTTATTTGATGATGCGAAATGAGTCAGTGACAAAAAAGCGCTTTTTTGGAATTTAATATTTCGAAAACTACTAAATATAGAAACATGAAATCGTGGAACCTTAGTTCAGTTTGACCATACGAACATGTGTATAAAAGAAAAATTTCTATATCTCTCCCTAAAACGACATTATGAGGGGGTGAAAAGTATGCCGAAATGGTTCAGGAAAAGGTAGCTTACGGCTTGTGCGAACTTGGCGGACGCACTGCCGTGCTCCCAGATACACTATAAGAAAATAGTCTCATTTTCACAAAAAAGGGAATTACTTTCCGAACAACCCAGAAGAACACAGTAAAATAACATCAATTTGGGTATTTTTGGCAAATAAACATTTCCCCTCCTTTTCGTAGAGATGCTATCGCAGTCTACTAAAGCAATCCATTTGTATAATAGCATTAAGAAGTGGCAACACCATATTTATCCAATTATTTAAAGAAGAGCTGCAAATTACCCATTCACCAAGAGAGTGTTTCGCACAGGTTTGAGGGACTATTGAGATCTAGTAATAAATACCATACTTTCATATAAAAATTTTAGAAAAAAAGCTTTAGAGGGTAAGGGAAGGGGAGGTGGGGGGAATCAACTTATATGCTAGGGGAAAAGCCAAAAACTGTCCTAAGAAAATTAATGCATTTGAATAATTTTGCAGTCTATTTCCCTGCTGGGGATTCCCTATATAGCAATAGAATCTTACCAAGAAAAACAAAATGGTAGATTTTTTGCAACATTCCCAGTTGATCAAAACAATTTTAAATAATTTTTCATAAATTATGCTAAGTTTGGTGCATTTCCATCCGATGCCAAAATGGAGACAAAAAAATGGCATGGCAGCACAATCTACTGAATACACTAAAATGTAATCGGCATCAATTTTTCTGTCAAGCTCTAAATATGAAGTTTAATGAAATTTTGTGTAGCATGCAGAAAATAACTTCCAGAAAGCATTCCATTTTTATTCAGGCCATCTTACAACTTAAATCTGTCAAAAATTGGAAATATAAAATTATAAAACAAACACTATGCATTGTAGGAAGAGAATAAGAGATTGAATGGATTTTGAATTAAGGATAAAGAAAGCATTGATCTAGTTTCTAAAAAAAACATTTATTCAAAGTACATCACAGCTTGTATCAATAAAAACATATTTACAATGGAGAAGTTAAATACATGGCACAGTTATGCTCTCGTAATGAGTTTTAAAGTGAACAAACTAACAATTTTCAAAGTGCGGAGTGAAGTTTAAAAATATTCTTATAATTTAGCACCAACTTTTCATTTATACACAATTCATATTAAGATATCTACATAATTCTGATCAATTTAAGAATTTAGTAAGCTAAATGCATGTACTTATTGAGATTACATAGAAAAAAACTTCATTTCTAAAATAAACAGTTGTAAAAACAATTTTTCAAGGTTGTTCTTCAAACAAATGTCTTAATTATAAATTATGGTCGAAAAAAGTAACTTTTGCTCGTCTTTAAATAAGTTATTTTATGGATTACAAATAACAGTTATTTACCTTCAGGAATCAAGGAAAAACAAAATTCAACTTTTAAACAATGTTCGGGGAAACAAAACCTCCCAACGTATTAATTTTTAAACATTATAAACTGTTCCCATAAAATTAACAAAATACAGTATCAAACCCATCACCCTATAAAAAATTTTAAGATATAAGACTGAAGCTTATGTACACATTTCAATACATTAACAATGGAAATATGTAGGTTACACAGTTAAACATACAGCACTTTATAGTCCATAGTAATAAATATAAATACCACAGTCTAATTTCTTTTCCAGAAAAATAGTTTTACAATGTAAAATGTAGTTACAAATGATTATGTGCGAGTTGCATATACAAGAGGAATGATTACTTTGGAAAAAACTTATCACCAGACCACAATAAGTATCAGCCACTCAACTTTTGACTGTCTTTCGTTTGGTATCCGAATTTTCGGTTATAGTTAAAGTACTGTTCTTTTTCCATGACTCTTTGAACAATTTCGTCGCAGGGCCACGTTGGCATTTTGCCACCATATTCTACTGGAAGTATGCTAGGATCGACATATTGATGCAAATCTTTCATGTTGCCTCCCAGGATTTTTACCTGAAAATAAAACAAAAGAATAACAAGTTGGAAATTGCACATCAAACGTGGCAAATGAGGCGAGTTCGTACTATAGCTTGTTTAAAATATTGTTTTCACCGCATATTTTACTCAATGTATTTCAGTGCACTTCAATAAGTGCATATCCATTTCATTCTGTTCGAAAAGCTGTAAAATCATTAAAATGCACTTGAAATCATTTTTTCCCCATTGCCCGTAATGTAACCGAAAACTTTACTGTCCTGTAATTAAACTATACATCCGATTTCCATAAAATTTGAAATGACTCGACAAGATTTTGCAACAATTATATATTTAAAATTCCAAGCCATTCGTTTGGGTAGTTTTTGCTCTTATATGCGGACGAACGGACAGACAGACCGAACGACGATTATAAGTGCTTCGTATTTATATATTTACGAACGCGCCTAATAATTGACTGAACTTTCAAATATAATGTGTCCAATGGACAATAATGCATTTTTACTAAAAATTCTTCAGAGCATTCTTCCCAAGATTTATTGGCTTCATAGATATCCAAAAACCATACTGATAAATAACCAATTAAATGTTCCTTTAACACCTGCTGCAGCTGCCATGTATTATTAATATTAGAAATTGGAGGAATTGTAGTACATGATATTAATTTAATGAAAGCCAGCAGGTTAATAAAAATTAAGGTCATTTTAAGAGTAATGATCAGAAAAATGAAATATGGTACCCTGATGATTTCTATAAGTTTATTAATAAATGTCAAAGTATAATTTATAATTATTCAGATGAAATTGATAAGGGAACGGTGTACGTTTAAAATAAAAAAATCTTAATTTTCATAACACATTTGAAATTTTGTGCAAATATGTTTCACCATAAGTATACAGAACACCTTAAAAGAAATTTCCAATCTTACTATAATTAGATCTTTAAAAAAAATTAAATTTTTAAACGAAATTTTAAAATACTCCTTGCGTCTTAATTTTAGATTTTCCTTGATTTTGGATTTTAACACGTTCACTGTCGCAAAAAGCAAGAATTTTCAAATTTCTTGAAAGTCGTTTGCCACCACGAATTCTGAAAGATGAATTCCGCTTTACTAATACAGCGAAATTTCTGCCAATAAATAAGGCAATTTTTTTTATTTTAAAATAATGGGGATAAAGTAATAAATTAAAGCCACGAATATTAAAGCTACGAGTATACTCGTAGCGTGGCAGCCAACGTGTTAATAACGTAAAACTTACAAATCTGTATCGATTTTTTAATCCCTTAAATAGTTCAATTTTTAGAGATTTTTCTGTATTCCATAGCGTTTTTCATCCCAATTACGCCTGATAAGTTAAAAAACCAAATTTGTCTTAACGAAGTAAATTTTAAAATGCATACACAAATTCTTTTTCAGCAATATTAAGACTTCCTTATCAGTTTCATGAATTTTGATCAAAAATTAAGGAGCAAGGAGTATTTCAAGAATTAAAAAGCTGAAACATCAGTATTGAGAAAAACAGATTTAAAATATTTTAAAAGAAAATTGTTGGTGAACAATTTTAACTTTGCGTAAAGTAATCGCATCTGCATATGGTTTTTCACGAATCACGTAGTACAAATTGAAGAATAATACACACAAAAAGAAATGTCGATTTTGGGGGCAATTTTTGCTCAAATAAGAAGGTCCATGGTCCTCTTAAACATTATGAAGTGTTCATAAAAAAAATTTGGATAAAATTTGTAAGTGTGGTAGAATTCTGCAGTTCTGCATATTAATTAGAAATTCAAATTTTCGATAAATTCACTTTATTAGATTTGAGGGGGGGGGGGCGTAAATCTTTATTAAATGACTTTCTAATATATTATGACAGAAATAACAATATAAAAAGAGAAGATTGTATTTTCAAACTATTTCTTTGGCTTCTTCTGGGACACCCTACTGTCCCTAAAATAATGTCCCGGTTCCAATGGTATTGTACCGTCATGAGACAGGAATGCAGGATGGTCCAGCGACAAAAAGCAATTTATTAAAGCAGCACGGCACAGCTACAAAAAACATTCAGAAGTTAAGATGAAGATATTGGGTTTCACAAATTAGGGCTTAAGTAAGCCCTGTCCGCAGTATTGTCAGTACCGCGCGTGTGTTACAGCTTAGAGTACTCTGTCCGGAGATATTAGCTCCGCAACCTGCCCTAAGCCTGGACAGACCTACGCCGGGAGCGTAGAAAAGGAAAGTCTTTACTTTCGAAGTTTTCAGCCGAGAGTCCACGAAACGGCTTCAGTCCTTTAGGTATATGTAATTTAGATTTCTTTGATATCCGGCGGCACTTGAGAATGCTTGAGGAGTGTTTCAAGTATTGTAAGAATTATTATACCCAAAATGTCTAAAGCTAAGATCTTGTCTTAATATATGATTTCCAGTCTGACAGTTGGAGAGAGTTGAAGTGGAATATATTGCACGTTTAATTGTGTTGTTAAAGATTTTATGATACACAAAATGTATCGTTCTTGTAGCAAAAGAGGGATATTTAGGAGCCACATCTGCCTTTATTGACAGAGTGCTATTGAATAAAACCAGGACTTTACAGTATATTATAGTTTAGACTATTTACAACAAAATACATTAAATTTAAAGGTAAGTAACCCAGTTTCTCAGAAAATGCCCAATATGTGCACCTTTAGTTATACGGCAAACATCCAACAAGTCCAATTCTTATCGCACTTCGGTTAACAAGCCCGGATTAATTGAAATGGAAGCAATTAGCCTCCAATTTTTGCCACATGGGGATCCCAAACCTAAAACGAAACGCACGTTGAACTGAAATTACAGATTCACTTAGCAAATTGCAAAGCACAACACGCTTTACGTTCAGGAGTCCATTTTGCGTATGTGGTACTGTAAGCGAGTAAATAAAGTAGCAACTCGCGCATGCGCTTATCTAAAACAGAGTTACTCTTTATGACCTTAAATCAACACTCTACAACATTTAGTTGGTACTATTAAAATTTATAACTAGGACATTAGTTTTTAAACAACTTTTATAAGCATTGTGACGTTTCATCTGAGCGCTTGCAGAAACCAGATGGCCAGATAAAGTAATAAACATTTTTAATTGGGACCTCCAGATGCTTAACTATAATTCTACATGCCAATGCCTTTACAAAATCCAGATGTAAAGTGTAAACCGATTTTAATGATGTAAATACTTGAATAGTGCTAAGTAGCACTTGAGAACTGAAACTTTTAATAAGATAAATCAGATACCACGTGGGTTGCCAATTAGATAGATTGAACTTTCGAAAAGGCCCCGTGGATGGGGAGATGCCTTCTTGAAGCGACCGAGGACGGTTGGTTTTCGTTGGAGGAGCGAGCTGCTCCGAAAGAATTTAAAGATTAACTTGTTATATGTTCTGTATATGTACGTGTGTGTGCTGTCCGTGTGGTCAATAAAAAAGTAGAAAACGAACTCAAAGTTCCTCATTTAAGTTTAATATTAGTTCTTTAAGTTAGTTTTTGTTGACAGTACAGCATTCAATGTTTATCTTTAAAATTACGTCTAATTTCATGACCACGTTTGCCATTAGACATTAATTTTAAGTGGGCACAAAACTTAGAAAAGATTTCACGGTTTTTAATGCTTGGTCGAAGGAGTAAGAAATTAAAAATATTTGTTCACTTTTAAGATAAGATAACAGGAAAGAAAAATTAAACATTTAATCTTTAGGATTTAATTTCTCAACGTATAATCTTAAATTATTAAACTAGATAGAGCATTTAAAATACTTCATTTGTAATTTTCCACTTTTTAGCTTTTAAAGCGTTTCATTGTTGTAGTTTCGCAGGCATTTGGCATGCGTGGATGCATAATTAAATCCATTGTTTCAACTCTTATACAAATGCAAGATATTTGGCGATTTATTGTCTGCGGCGGACTAAACGAAAAATTCTTTAAAATTAATGTGTTAGTTTATAATAAAGTTCTAAAAATAAAATCTTGTCATCGGAAAGATGTGAACGCGATTTTTATAATTCTAGCCTATCAGGAACTAAGTGAAAAAGAGATTACAAAATTGCATCCTCACATTCAAAAACAAGGCCGAGTTGAAAAGTAAAGAACGATTTTAACTTTAATATAGTTATGAAGCCATTAAATATTAATCCAGATTATTCCTAAGCATTTCAATTTTATCCAATATTTAAAAAATGGGGAAGAGTTCTTTTAACAATTCGCAATATACTATTTGATTGCAATCAGTTTGTATATAAATACACGATTTTAAAATGAGCCAGTTATTTACCTATTTGTACAGTACTATTTCATAATCCTTTACACCTGTCATGTCAGGTTTGAAATTCAAACCTTCGGTAAATTTTTATTTTATAAAAAGAAAAAAAATCATGCGTCAAGCATAGATTATGAAGCTTTCCAACACATTCAGAATAATGTAGCCGAAGTGGATTGTTTAATAAGTTAAAATATGTCTAATTCAACCCTGTGGAAACGCGTAACACATTCGGAAAACCAATTTCAGCTGTTCCCATCTACAATCTGAAAATTATCCGAATTCTTTGAGCAACCCCGTATATGATAGCTTTGTATTAACTACATGCATGCAAAAATTTAGTTCAGTTAGGAAACGTACCTCAGATTAAAATTCCCCTTCAGCAATTTCCGCTAATATGGAGAATGGTACTAGAGATCTTTTATGCAGCCCTGTATAAGAGGTATAGAATTTATATACAACGGGTAACATGCAAAAAATTAAATTTAAAACTCTGCCAGCCATTCTTGCTCAAAGACGGTACTGTAACCGATTTCTTTTGTGTGTCCCTGTAAATGAACGACAAACGCTATGTATGACCTATAGGGACTGCGAACCTTTTCACATCCACGTGCCAAATTTTTCCATAAATGTATTTTACGTGATCATGACGTGTCAATAAAAAAAATTTAATGGATCAAATAATAATGAATCAAAATTACTTAAAATTTTGTTTTTAGCATTAAAAAATATGGGTAATATTTGATGTTATTCTTTAGAAGTTTATTTTTTAAACATTATTTCTGTTGTCTCATCTTAGATGCCGAATAATTTATATCAGCTTTGTACATAGTTATTTTTAAGGCTGTTCTTAACTGCTCTGCTCAACAAGCGCAAAACGTTGACATATTTACACATTCATTTTTTAACGGAAAGATAAAATTGGAAAGCCTGGCCATGGAAGTGATTTGGAATTCAGCTGTGTTTTCCATTTTTTGATCCATCCATTACCTATTGAGTTATAAGCGAATTCGATCACGTGACAAACCCGCTTTTTCGCCCGCTCTTGAGTGCTCTTTATACCTTCGCGCGTAAATTCGGTTCAAAACGCCCACTTTGACACTTTTCTGAAAGATCTATTGAGTTTGCAAAAAAAGGAAAAAACATCTTTATTATAGTTTCTGGACAACACCAGCTAGTTTCATGCATTTTCGAACAAAAATTAAAACTTATGTCAGAAAGTCGCCCTTTTGGATTTGAGAACACCCTTAAGAGATTGCATGTTGAATTGGATTCATTTGACGATATGTTTTTACTTGAATTTTTCATATTATCTATTTCCGAAAAGAATGTCTGAGAAAATATTGCCCAATCGCAAGCGCCAAAATCTACAGCTTAGTGTCCGTGGAATTGAATTCCAAGTTGTTATAATTTTACCATCGGCATTTTGTTTATAATGCCTTTTAATCTTTCTCTTGCAATAATCTAATTCTCTCTTATTCTGAAAATTTTGTGAGCCAATATTGAACTAGATTGGAATATATTAAATTATATTTCAGTTTTTTCAATCTGTATGATAACCAACCGAACTAATCAAATTCAGATAAGCAGAGAACATCTAGATTAATTATGCATTGTGAAATTTTGCTATATGTTGATGTAGAACCTGAATCTATACCGTGCCAAAAATCTATCGTAATCATCTTGTAGTGAAATTCAGGGATTTATATCACTTTCAATATATTTGAAACAACGTAATGTCAAAATATTCTGCAAAAGATTTTCTCCCCCATAGACCATAATGTAATGGAATTCTTTTGAATGCTCCTGTAAATCAACTATTAATGCTACACACTTCATATAAAATAGCATGGTAAATATCATTAACATATTTCAATTGTATGAAAATTAGAGTATATTTACGCGAGTTAGAGAGTGGATAGACAAACCGAATACACTTTTCAACTTTGTTGGAAAGTATATCACAGGTTAGAATATTTTTATAATGCAATTCTTAAATTGCAATCTGTACGAATAGCGGTTAAAACAAGAAAAATAATGCGCTAAGCATAGATTATGAAACACTTTCCAACACTTCCTGAATGCTTTAACAAAACTTAGTTATTTAAGAAAATAAGGTAAATAAGATAATTAGGTAAACATTTTAGAAAAATTTGAGAATCCGATTTCAGCAGTTACCTTCCATAGCCAAATATGTATTCCAATTCTTTTGAGCAGCCCTGTACTATTTGATCTGTAGGCATATATGTATATACTATGGGAAAATTTAGTTTAGCAAGAAAACGCATAACAGGCTGAAATTTCTCTTTCAGCAATTTATACCAATATATGCAAATATACTTTAATACTTTTGTTCAGCCTTGTACTTTACCTAGTACCTTTATTACACGCCACTATTTAGCTAAAATTTAATTCAAACTAAATCACTTAAAACTACTGAATTCACATTTCCAGAATTCATAGACGGCCATGTATCCAATTCTTTGCGTGACCCTGTATATCATTTTATCTATATTCTACAAACATTTCTTAGTAAACTAAATGCAGTTTAACATAAAAATGCATAATATTTAAAAACCACCTTTCAGCAATTTACGCTCATACTCAGCCACTTTTACGAATTCTTTTGTGTAACCCTGTATATCAACTATAGCATTTATACACACCATATAGTATGCATAGTGAAAAACTTAAAAGCGCATATCATAATTAAAAATGCAGTTCCTACCATCATCGCTAATATACAGTACTTCGGATAGAATATACTTATCTGAAATCTTGTGTGTCCCTGTAAATGCTATGCACTTCGTATTATACATGAAATAACTTACAGTAAGCCTCACCGACGTATAGCAATTTCATTATATATGAAATTGCTTAATGTACGCCGAAAACAATTTCCCTCTATACCATTATGTAATATAATTATTTTGTGTGGCCCTGTAAATGAACAGTAACTATTCGTTGTACCGCATGTTCTACAGAATGCATATTTTAGTGCACTTTGTAAATGCATATCAATTTTATTGTGTGAAAAAGGTGTAACATCTTTAAAATTCATTTGAAACTTTTTTTCCATTGGCCGTAATGTAACGGAATACTTTTGACTATCCCTGTAAAACTAAACATGCTACAAACTTCATTTGCAATAGGGTTCGTGGTAGGCTGAACATCAAAATCCAAAAATTCCAGGGCAATCCGAGTATATTTACACGAGTTCGAGCGCGGACAGACAAACCGAAGTCACTTTTCAATTTTGTTTGAAAGTGTTAAAAAGATAAACCTAAATTAGGAAACAAGGCTATCACGACAGACAATTCATAATTTGACTAGATAAAGAAAATTTAAAGACGTGGATAATTTCCAGTCTCAAAAATATTTCAAAACTTACCCTTTTCCTAAATTTTTCTCTTAGGACAGGCTTAAAAAGACTCCACGCTGTGTGGACCAAGTGGTGGCAGTTTACACAATAGGCTATCTTGAATCTTCCTGGGAAACGGTCCTGTTGGGAATGTTTCAGGATATATTTAAAATCATTTCGCATACATTTTGCAAACATTGAAATTACGTTACAATATGGATATATTTAGGATTAGAATTTTATGTTATTAAAAACTGTGGGAGGAGAGCAGGGTGTTAAGGCTGAATTTACAAATAGTAAATATCTAGTAACGGTTAAGAGAAACAAGTACATTTTTATATGTATCTATCCTAAACAAAAACGGGCTATTCTATTCAACGGGCAGTTTTTATGGAGAAATAGTCCAAGAGCCGAAAGCACAAAAACCTATGTTATCAAGCACAAGAAAAAACCCTTTATTTTAATGGAAGGGTAGAAGTAGAAGAATCTAATGATCCATGTCTGCTGGAAGTGAAGTGGTGCATAAGCCAAAAATTAATACCAGCAGTGGTTGACTCGTAGGTTTATCGTCCTACAAAAAGGTATGAAAACATGGAGGATAGTTGTAGGACAAACACAATGGTAAACCTACGAGTGAACCACTGGTGGTAATTTTTGGCTTATGCACCACTTCACTTCCGTCAGACATGGATCATTAGATTCCCCTACTTCTACTCTTCCATAAAAAAGTTCTCTTGTGCTTGATAACACAGGCTTGTGCTGTCGGCTCTTGAACTAAAATGTACGATAAACACGCTGAAGACCAATTCCAAGCATTTTAAGCACTATTTAATTTTGAAAACTTAAAATTGTTGAGTTTCGCAAGTTTTATAGGATCAAAAAGAGTGCATAGAAATTTAACTATCTTTTTCAGGCACATATGACTATGGTTGGCGAGTACCTAGAGTAGCTATTCTAGGTGGCAATGGCAGAGCGCACTAGAATCATTGCTGTTAACATCCTTTTTGCTCAACGAATATGCAGTATGAAATATCGCTGGATAGGATTGTGTCCACATCTGGCATTGCATACTAAAGTTTCACTTTATTAAAAATTGCCTAATCCACGCAAAAACATGCTATGTATAGATAATGCTATGCTATGTTGACTGTCATTACTTTTAAAATCTGTTCTTTAGTTCCATAGATTACCTCTACAAATACACAAACGTTGCTTTTATGTAATACTATTAGTATTACATAACGTTGGGGTTTAAGTTCAAAAGACTTTGTACCTGCATGAGTTGTTGGAGTAGGGCTATGTTTTTGAAAGAGCAGAAAGGTATGAACTGTTTAAGAGAGAACCCTTTGAAGTCCCAGATGCCGATGTAGCCGTTGATCTGAGTGACGGGATTGTCAAGGACGTACTCGCTCACTATGTTGCCAGTAGCTACGAAGTCGTGGTAGGGCACCTCGTCGGCATTCCAGTTTTCTGAAAGGGAAAAAAAATTAACACTTAAAATCTAGAAACAGGATTTCAAACAAAAACTCAAAATTTATTTAGCCCCTACATCCTGCCCCTTATGGAGGTGCAATACCCGATAGTACTTTAATATTTCATTGTTGACAGTAACTTGTAGAAAACAAAATCAGTTTGTTAAATGATACTTCAAACTAAACCTATATTTAATCACAAAAGTATGCATAATAACTATTTAAAATAAGAAACGAAGCCGGAAAGTACGAGGAATTACAAACAGCGCGTGTATTTTAGATATTCGAAGCTTTAATTTTATAAAGAAATAACATACATAGGATTGATTAAGAGGAAAATTTATGAAAGAAAGAACATGTTCGCGATCTAAAATACAATAGCCAAGCAACAGCCATCTCAAGAGCAAATATAAAAATCCCTTGAAACCATAGCAAATTAAAATAGGAAAAAGAGCCAATTACGAAAACCTCCACAACACATTAATGAAGGAAGCCATAGAAATCAACTTAGAAAAGTATTATATGCAACGACAGTACACATTCAACTATAGACTCGTTGGCGGAAAGGGAAAAAACGAAAGAGGGGAAAAAGGGACGCTGTAAGATCTCATGAGAGCTGCAAAACATTTCAACTGAGGATGCCTCTGGAGAGGGGTGAAAACGTTATTGCTTGGAAAGGAGCTGGAAAGTATAGACTATGCATTTTACAATAATATGCTTCCTGCATAGCATACTTTAAAATAAATTTCTACATTTCGTTATTTTTCTTAAAACATACTACCAGTTTTAGTGTAAAAGTATACAAACAAGAAAGAACTTATATAAAAAAACATGAGTTATTTTTTTTTTAAACTGAAATTTTATGTAACAGATAATGGAAAAATGTCTATACTGTGACAGCTACTATGATTATAATGCCTGAAGAGATGGTATAGGATAAGTATAATACGGGCATTAAAAGAGCTTGATTTCTGTCGATAAAAATTAAGTAAAAAAAGTATGCATCCCATTCCCATACCTCCAAATAAAAGCCACCCTCTTTGATTGGATGCTTGTTGCTTTAGAGTTGAGCTTTATGAATGAAAAAATTTACGGAATACTACTTTCCTTTAAAATTTTGGCAGACTTAAAACAAGTCGAACTGTGCGTCAAACGAGGCAAATGAGATTAATTCGTACTATAATTAGTTTTATAAATATTCAGATCTTGGTGCAATAGCTATTGCACTCTTATGCAAGAATACAAAATTACGATTCTATATATCAAATTCAGTCATACGGAAATAGGACTCAGTCTTAAATAGGACGTCATCACCATGGTAACCTAGAATCATGACCTATCATGGGATATCATTAATTACGTACGATAGGATTTAATAGAATGAAAAAACTTTATATCAGTTTTGATTCGATTTTCACAAAATTTGAAATGACTCGACAAAATTCTACAATGATTCTATATACAGTGAAACCTCCCTTGTTCGATCACCTCCATTAAGCGACCACCTCCCTGAACTACCATTTTTTCATGGAACGAAATTTATTCCCATAGGCTCAATACTAATTTTACCTCCATTCAGAGACCATCCCAATTGAACTCCCTCCATGAGCGACCCATTTCTTTGAAGAAAATGAAACAAATTCAGTTTTTTTCCCTGGTCGCTTGAAGAAGGTTTTATTAGAAAAAGAATTTCGGAAAACGCATTATTCATCAAACTTCTAATCCAAGTTTAGTATCTTTATTCCGGTAACTTAAGTAAATTCCTTTGTGCCTTTTTTTAGGTAATGAATTTAATTCCAATGACTAGTTAAGAATGACAGTCAATAAACTCCCCTGCCCTATTCTGTCAGGAAACTCAAAGAAATAGATAAATTAATGAAATCGTCATTTGTTCCCGTCCAAAAAAGTTTATTTACTAAAACTTTGAAAGGACTGAAAAGTTAAGAAAACCGTAAAATCAAAGCAAACGTCGATCCATTCATTTTTTAAACTCTGCAGTAATTATGTAATTAACTTTTGTTTTGATACTTAAATGTTTGTTTTCCTAATGTGAAAAATAATTTTAGTAACATTACCTTTTTTCAACAATTAAAATCTAGATTTAAACAACCTCCATTAAGAGACCACCTCTGAGCTTTATTGGGCGGAACGTGATCGCTTTAGGGAGGTTTTACTGTATTAAATTGCAAACTATTAGGTTGAAGTTTTTTTTAGCTGTTATATGCGGGCAGACCAGCTGACTATAGGTATTTATATAATTAAGAACGCACCTAAAAATCTGTTCTCAATTCAACGCGTATGTATTTTTTACGCATGTTCACCGATTACTCCGAAACTACGCGACCGATTCCTGCGTTTTTTCTTTTAATCTAAAGAGTATTCTCGAATGGGTCCCATTTAAATTATCAAAATTTGTTCAGTACTTTAGAAACTGAAAACAAAATCCATATTTTTTCCTCATTCTGTTGCAAGTTTGCTGCTGACGAATCACTAGGTTAACAAGATGCGAAGTGCCCGTCGCTGCACGAGCATCCGATGTACAGCAAAAGTACGAAAACTCTTATGCATGTTCACAGATTACTCCTAAACTACGCGACCGATTAATGAGTCTTAATAGAAAGAGGATACTCTCGAATTGGCCCTATTTAAATTTCATCAAAATTTGTTTACTTTTAGGAGGGAAAAAACAATAATTTTGACCGATTTTCATAAAGTTTCTGCTGTACGTATTGGCACTCCCTCCGGGATTGCACTTACACTCTAAAGCGAAAGATGGGTTCCCGGGGCCGTCATCCCTGTACGTATTGACGTGTGTATGTTTGACGAGAAAGTAGATCTCCACCCCCCCCCCCTTCCTCTTTGTAAGATTGTTTCTAGGATTGTTGTAGGGAAAGCCAAAGTGTTAATCCAATCGTTAAAACTGATAACGTAAATAAGAGCAAATTCATCCAGTGTTTCTGTGGTACACTCTTCATTTGAAGATTTTTTCGGTGGAGGGATTTGTATACGCTAAAATTAGTTTGGGACAAAAGTTTATAGATTTTTGGAATTTAATATAAAATCAAGTAATCTAGCCTTCGTTAAAAGAAATTATAATTGTTTATTTTCTTGAAAAAAAAAAAATTGTTTATTTTTTTCTCCAATAGAAAAGTTTGTTCCAAAAATATGCACTGAAAGTTTTTAAAGAGTATACGATCTAATAAAAAGACTAAAATTTACTCCTCTTAATTTTGGTGCTGCCATCTAGCGATTTTTATTCTAAACAAAAACGCTGCACTTTCTTCATACATACATTCTTTTGTAATTTGACAATTTTGCAACAATTTCATTAAGTTGGGCATTAAACCTAGAATTTTCAAGTGGCTCCCACGAAGAAAATTTTCATGAGACTTTATAGATTAAGAAAATTCTGCAAGACTGGATGAAAAATCGTAAATCTGAAAATTTCTCACAAAGCAGAGTTAGAAAGCTCCAAGCTAAGGACAGTCTACTCGTAACAAGAATTAGGCGACTGAATATGTACAGGAGAAAAAAAATCCGATTATCCTAAATTGAAAACTGACGTGAAATAGTTTTTGGAAGCTTCTGGAACCCTTAGAAAATTATCTTTATGTTGTGGAAACGGGATATAGTTAGGAAGTTAGGCTATACTATACAAACAAAGCAGTTTAATTGGGAAAATAAATGGCAAAAAGAAAATTAAAAGATAGATCCAATTTTCGAAAATTTGAGTAATTTGAACATCAACGGAACGAATAGTACAGTAAAGTTTGTGGAAATTAAAATTATCAAACAAAGCTACATGACAACAGTGAACAACAAAACAGTGAACAAAAAAAAAAAAAAAAAACTTAAGTACATAAAAATACATTTATTCAGATCGAGATATGTTTAATCGCGCAGATGGCGACATTCTCAAGATCTTTGTTGATGCAAATATTTTCGCAAAAATTTTAAAATGAAAATGATAAAACAAAAATCACGAGATAACACATAATGAAATCAAGTGCAAACATAAAATGGATAACATGTCGCTCTAAATAAAAAGGTATTTATATGGCCTTAAGTTTTTTTTTCAGCAAATCAAACTTAGCAAATATTAGCTTAGTTTGATGATTAAGAGATTTTCATACATAATTTTATTAAATTAAAAATGTCAAATCCAGTGCCCGATTAAGCTCTTTATGCAAGGGAAGCACAGTGTGATGTTGTAGAAATCAGTTTTAAATTAGCTGTTAAAAAACATCCATTTCTATCCTTCATTGATTAAAATTTTACCAAATTTTATTAAACCATATTTTTACTATTGAAGAAATAACAGATATAACTAAACATTTCTGTGGTTAAAGGCTTCCACGCAAAGTCATATTTAGTCACCACAAGTGAAGTCATTAGAAAATTTAAAAAAAAATATCCCAGCTGCCGAGCCAATTTTGCTTGTTAGGGTTCGTTGTTTCTCTTGTACAATAATTTCTCCGAGAACCATAACGAGCGAAGCAGTACTCACTTTGCATTATTTTGACTAGATATTCCTTCCCATAGGATTATTAAAATTTGAGCAATGTAAATGCCATATTTGGGGGCAAAACTGACACTCATATTTGCATTTTGCTCATTTTTGGGTGGTGGAGAAGTTAGCCCCGCCATATTGTTTTGCTTTAACTATTTTATTTTCAGGGTACAAAACGCCATACTAGGGTGCAAAACGAACCTATACTCAGATCAGTATTTTGCTCATCTGGGAGAGGTGGTGGGGCTAACTTAACATTAATTTAGCCCCGCCATATTGTTTTGCTTATAACTATTTTGATTTCAGGGTGCAAAGCGCCATATTTTGGAGCAAAACGTGTACGAAACCGATATACTCAGATCCGTATTTTGCTCATTTGGGGGGGGGGGGGGGGTAAACTTAATGGACCAAGCAAGTATTATTTGGCTGAGGTTCTCATTCTAAATTATGAAGGTTCTCATTAAATTCAAAATTGCCATTTGCTCTTATTACCGGATATCGGACGATTCATGCTCTTTCGCCAAATTTAATTTGCCAAGAAAAAGAATTTGCGGCTGTGAATTTTGTATCATTCCTTCTCCGACCACCTGCCTGCAATGATGTAGGCTTTGTCTTTATAGGAGGATTAAGGCAATACTCACATTCCTATATTATGCTTGAAGCCATCTGTCTCAAAGATATTCCAAAAGGTTCTAATGTTCTCCCTAAATTGATTTCCTCTATCTTTAAGAAAGAGTTATTTTGTAGAACATGGACTTAAATTATTTCACGGCAAATTAGTACAGAACTAATATACACAGAATTATTTCAGGAGGCTTTCATTTAGGGTAGGTTTAAATTTTGAACAAAATGAAATTTATCAATACTACAAATATTATTCCTCGGACTGGTTTAGCAGAATTCAAATTTAACCTTTAACTGTTGTCGCAGAAAATGTCACAACTAGTGTGAAGTGGTCTCAGGCCGCTCCGTCGAAAGATGAATAAAAGCCGCGATTAACTCATAGGATGTTTTTGTACTAAACTTTGTTCAGAAACTCATCCAGCTGTTTTTTTTTCACTTTTTTTGCAAGCGCAATAAATCTTTCAGAAAATAGTCAAAGTGGACCTTTTGAACCGAATTTCCACGCGAAAGTAGAAAAATCACTCAAGAGCGGACGAAAAACGGGTTTATCACGTGATCGATATCGCTTATAACTCAATGTCAATGGGCAATTGATTGATCAAAAAATGGAAAAAACAGTTCAATTCCAAATCGCTTCCTTGGCCAGGCTTTCCAATTTTATAGCTTTCCGTTAAAAAATGAATTTGTAAATGTGTCCGAACGTTTTGCGCTTGTTCAGCGGAGCAGTTAAGAACAGCCTTAAGCCAAAATTTTATTTCTGACAGTCAACAAATTAAGGAAATACTAATTAGCTATGGCAATTGATGACAAATAGTTGACACTGTCTTTACCTTAATTTCCATTCAATTTTATATGCTTAGCTTAATAATATTGATCAAAAGATTTTAATTCTTTAATCTCCCCAAAATTATCATGTAATGAACGAAAATTCCATTCTCACCAAAACGAAAGCTTTATAAATTGATACAATTCTGCAAAATATCCTCTTTTCCCACTCGGATAACTTTCCTAAAGCAGTGTGGATTTTCTCATGCTTTAAGGCAAGTTCTCAAATTTTAAAAATTAAATATAAAAATAGAAATTGGAGGCCCTTTATTAATTTTGAGGACCCTCTTAAATTTTAGAGGGGAGGCTTGTGCTTCTTGTGTTTTGAATAATCAGGCTCTGTTCAAATCTAAGAATGTTAAAACTAAAAATTTCAATTTAGGGGTGCATATGCAGGGCCTGATTATCAACGGGGCACACTTACACCAATAAATTTTAAAAGAAAAGTTCGCCTTATCTAAACGCCGTATTCATGTAAAATTTCTGCCATGAATGAGGCAAAATTTTCTGTTTAATTTTAGTGGTAGGAATTTGCCCCGTGGGTAAATCAGGCTCTGTGCATATGAGCATAGGGTGTAGGTCATTTAATGGTATAAAATAAGACTAGTATTTTAAGAGGATCCCCAAAGCACATCTTGATACTTAGATTTTGAATCTTTCAACAAGATATGATTTAAGCCCTTTAAGCCCTGACCTACACAATTGTGGGGGTGATACTAAAGTAAAAGTGACTATTTCCTGTTTTTGTGAGATATAAAACAAAATCTGCACATTTATACGAGTTAATTGGCTTCAGATGTTTGATAAGACACCACTAGGGGGCACTAATTAAAATACAGGGTTAGATTTTCTGCTTTTAAAAAGACTCATCTGACAGCAATAGACAAAAGTATGTACTGTTGTAATTTCTTTTAAACATATGATTTTTAATGTTTGCTCAGATTTAAATTTCTCTTTTCATATACTTTATTCATGATTAATTGATTTTGTCTGATAAATTTAATTAGGCTTTACAAATGTTGAAAAACAAATGACCCACACAATTGTGCGGGTCCGGGTTTTACAGTTTCCAAAATGGGTACAATTCCCAATATATAAAAATTTGATTTTTTTTAAACTTAAGTTTTAAGCATTTTTTTTTTATTAATTACATTTTTAAACCGGATTAATTTTAAATAGGTTTGTACTATTCATGATTTCTATTTCAAATTTATAGTATTAGATATACAATATGCACATGTAACGAATGCTATGTTTCTGCTCCGAGTTATAGATGTCATATGATTTATAAGTTTTATATGAGTTAAAAGTCTATCTCGTGATATGCATATAAGTTTGATAAATTCCATTTTGTCGACACAGCAAGTAAGCCACGAGGAATAAAATTATGGAAAGTTCAGCAAATGCTCGACAGATTCCGTAGCGTCTGCTTGAATTTACCAGGAGATCAGGGAAAATTTTCCCATAGATGAGCAGTTTTTTTTTTTTTTTTTTTTTTTTTTTTTTTTTTTTTTTAAAGGGACGTGCTTCAGTAAAGCAGTATATAAAAAACAAACCACTCTTGTAACAGTATCACCTGGGAGAGTTTAATTTTGTAGTTTACCAGTGGGAAAGTACAGACCTAGTCCACAAGGATCTGGGCTTAGGACGTGCTGTAGTCCTTACTCTGGTTCAGACCTAGTTTTATGTACTTCGATCGGTATTTCAACAAAATACCGTAGCTGGAAAAACAAAAAAAAAAAAACAAAAAAAAAATTTGAAGGATCAGGCACAATCCAAACGGAGTGAAGGGCATACCATTTGTCAACGGCTCTTAAGAGGGGTGCGAGCATTGAGCACATCTCAGAAAATTAAATTGTAGCGATCTGTCCAAGAACAAAAATTGTTTCAAACATTTTCATTGTGGCTGATGAAAATTCTCAATAAACAACTTTTTTTGCTTAAACTTTTATTTTTAGATATTTGCACCCGTAAACCCAAACTACACAATTGTGTATAGATACAGCCCAAAAACGGCTGCATTAACCCCGAACCCACACGATTCAGTGGCCTGGCATGGGGTATTTTTTTAAATATTTTTTTCAGTCAAATACGGTCCTATCGGTAAGGGGAACCACCCAAACTTTAAATTTCTACCAAAAAATCTCCCGGTCTTAAAGGAATAGACACGGGCACGATTCGTACCGGAGTAGTTTTCTTGGAGTACTCAAAAACACCTTCCTGTTACTGAATTCCATTGAGTAACAGACTACTTAGAAAGACAAAATTTAACATTATATAAGAATGATCTATGTATTAGAGTGAAAATACCATATTCAGTCACTCAAAGTTTAATAAACCCAGACATTAACACTAAAAGTAGGGATAAAATTCAATGACTGTCTTAGAAATTAACTTTAAAGTTTTATAGAACAGCCCCCCCCCCCCCCACACACACACACACTTTACATTTATTGCATACTTTTGCGGTTTATTTCATATCAACTTAAGTTGATCTCATTTCAATATATTTGTGATCTCTCGTTTTAAAACTAAGTTAAAACTTGTTCAAGTAGATTTGAATGAAATTGTAAATATTTCATCAGTGATCACAACCGTTCTGCACACTTTTATGACTAAGTGCATATGAATGCTTTTGTCCTTGGACCTGCCCCTGATGAGGTGAGGCGCTGAAAATGCATCTTTGCTGTGCTCATAGACGAGGCACGAGAAAATCCGAGAGATTCAAACATCTACAGCAACATTTGATATAGACAAACTAAGTTAAAAGCATGTAAAAATAAGATCGAAATTTGAAAGTAAACTAAAAAATTTCAGAATAGTTTTGTAATTATCAAACACTAGCAAGCATTGCAACTTCACGCAAATGCATTTACAGATTTAAAAAACTTTACATACTACACATGTGCACAAATACATAATTTATGTACTGTCAATATAAAAAAAAAAAAAAAAAATCTAGTCTGCACTTATTAACAGTCAGTTTACTATAAAAATCACAAAGGGATTATTACTCTGAATAATCTTCGTCCAGAATATGAATAGAATTTTTGTAATTAGGAGTCATGTACAGTCGTGTGAAAAAAAGTAAACACCCTACTAACTCAACAAATTATCGTAGAAGAAAGTTACTGGTACCGAATGACTGGAAATAAAGTCTACTTTTAAATGATGTATATAAAATTTGCTTAGGGGGCCATCTACATATTAAAACGAACTCAAAATTCATTTTTTTTTTTTCAATGGCAATACCCAATTAACAAGATATTTCAAATCTTCGGTTCAAACTATGCCTAGACACCAAATTTCAAGTCATTTTGAATGATAAGTTTTTGAATTATAAACATTCAAAATTTAATGCTTCTAATGTTAAATTACATTTTCATATTTTTATCAATATCTCCTGAAATTGTACTCCTAATGTGCTAATTTTTGTGTAGCAATACTAAAATACCCAAACATAAATACATTGAAATTGTAATTTTTATAATATGAATTATGAAATTAATATTCGAAAAAATTATGGATTGCAACCTACAATATTTGATGGATTTAGATTTATTAAGTTCTGCTTTATGGAAATCCGAAATTTCCCATTCTTCCAAATAGTTTTCAAATTATGCTTAATAAAAAAAAACGGCAAAATGGTGGTTTAAGGGGCCGGTCTATGGTAGAAGTGACTAGATATTTTGAAATGTCCGATGCTATCCTGTAATGTAGCAGTGTTGAATGACTGCTTGAGTGGTGTGCAAGATGCCTTGATCAAGAAGGGGGCTCTCAGTCAACAATCTAGTACCGAACTTCAATTTGGATACAGACCCTAAAATACGCTTTTTTTTTGGGGGGGGGGGATATTACGTTCATCTTGGTCTTAAAATTGACATTTACGTTTGAAAATATTTCACTTTAACCCTTTATGTACTGAATTATGAATTCAGTAAAATTTTTTCTAAAGCTTTTCGTGAATTATTTAAACTACATTAGAAAACTAATAATCATTTAATAAATTTTAGAAAGATTAAGAAATTTTTCCAAATCCTTCAAATTTGAATTTATAGGGATTGTGGATTATTTATAATCCCACTCAAATGTCTTATTTTAAATATTTCTTAGTATTTTGCAGAATTAGGAAATGTACAAATATGATGTTCTTACAATAGAAATATTTCCAAATTCAAAAATCCCTCAAAATATTTTCAAAATATATTTCAAATATTCAAAAATATTTTTTAGGACATTGTCAAGGGATCTGTTTAAAACAAAAAATAGGACAGTTTTTTTTTTTTTTTTTTTTTTTTTTTTTTTTAATTGCACTTTAAATACTATTCAAGGGCACACTATATGAATTGGCATATATTTATCACAAGAAATTAAAAAAAAGAATAAGGAATTTTCCCCGAATGTCCCAACCTCACTCCATATCGACAAAAATTCCCAATATTTTTTTTTACGCCAGTTTGGTTTACATATACAAATAAAACTGCATCGAATTATATATTTGGATATAAAAAAGAATTTTTTTTTTTCCAAGTTATGAAATTTTCAGCATTTTTGCATCTTATTTCTGCACTTAACTACCCCTAACTTTCCAATAGTAAAAAAAGAAAAAAACTAGGCAAAGTTTTATTTGTATATGTAAACCAAACAAAATAGTGGGTATTTTAATTGAAATGAAGTGAGGTTGGGACATTTTGAAAGTTCCCGATAACGCTTAAAATATTGCTTATTTTTTTGCCCCCCCCCCTTTCAATTTTTCTTCTGTGAAATATGCCATAATTCATATGGTGTCCTTTAATAGTATTTAAAGGTGCAATTTAAAAAAATAAAAAGATGAGTTTGAAGGTTCCTTGTCCCCCCCTTAAGATACTTCCACGCATAAGTTAGGGATACAATGTTAGACAAGAAAAAGGTTAATTCACACTTACACGCGCCAAAATAGCTTCGTAAACGATTTTCAGCTTACTGGAAACTGCTATTGCTATCTAGTGATGGTCAAGGCAAGTATTTACTATTGTTTCCTAAAAGTACCATTACTAATGCATTCAATGGGTGTGTTTCAATTGGGATAGAAAACCGTGGTAGTGTAAAGTACCGTCGGGCTAGAGTTGCCAGATTGTGCGTTCCTCTCAAGTTTTCTAGTACTTCTTGGGCGTATCGTACGGTGTACCTTTAAATGTATCCCGCACGACGATTTCTTGTCTTTTTCTACCACATCTTACTTTTGATAGTTAAAAATATATATCTCAGTTTGCTTCAAAATTTCACCTTTTGCCAAAAATTTAAACACATGCACATTAAATGTAAAAACTTGTTTCCGATCAGAAATACAAAAATCTGGGGAGAGTTGTGTAATATTAACCGAGCATTTGCTGTAGTATTAGATAATTTGAACTTGACCATACCCTACTGTAGAATAAGTATCTATAGAATTTTTAATTTTGTATATCTGTCTAAGTTTTAACATTGATTTATTATCTCCCTTTATGCGAAAAAACATTTTTGGAGAGAATCCATTGCTAAAATGTTCATGATCATTAAATTGTAGAATGGTTAGATTTATTTTTGTTCTTACAATTCAATTTTTCATTCATAATTGGATATATCACTTCAAAATTAGTTAAACAACGCTAATAGAATAATGTAATACAAATAGTTGGAGAATAATGATTAAATCGATTAATTAATAACCTCTTTAAGCAAATTTGTTACCAAAAACATTACTGGCAACTGGCACATTGAATATAGTTTGTATGAAAAAGGACGATAGCGCGTTATAAACAATCAACTAGTGTCAAAATTTTCCGGAGTTTTTTTACATAAATCTGTCAACCCTACGTCGGGCCATAAAGGGTTAAACGAGTTAATTATGAATTTTCTGTGGAAAAATTACGTCGTTTTATTTTGCAATGATCCAAGGAAATAGGTAATCTGCATAATCACGAGAAAAATTGACAATTTGAATAAACTACGCAAAAAAGTTTCCTTTAATAAAGCTCAATTGTTTCATTATAGTCATCTCTTCTAAAAATCCATTAAAACAAAATTGCGTATTTAGGTACGGAAATAGCCATGATGACATGACAAGCGGTTATAACTTTATACAAGACAAAACGTGTAAAACGTGTTACACGTGAAAAGACAACTAAAAAAAAAAAATTACATGTTTCAGAAAATCAGAATTTCAACAAGTTTCCTTATATCAAGATTGAAAAGTTCCATTTAAGTTTACAACATCAATTTAAAAAGAAAGGAGTAACTGTTCACGTGATTACTTTTCATTTATTCAAAGAGAGGAGAGATTTATTTTCTTGCAATTAGATAATCCGTTTCATATTTCCAGAAAGCCGAATCTTCCTGACAAGAAAAGCTAATACGAGTGACACAAAAGGTAATGTAAATTAACAATAAAAGCGCTGTGTAAAAAATTGCTTTATTCACTGCGTACCTGCGATTGGTTGGATAGGTTATATATGGTTCAATTTAATGGCTTTAAACGTAAATGAGGAAAAACAAAAAAGACTACATAGGCAGATTTATTTACGCCCGTTGGATTTTAAAATATTTAAAGAATAAAAATTAACTACTCGTGACTTAAAAAGGTTAACAATGTAAATGAACATTTTTCTATGATTTGCCTCAAAAATATTGTTACATTAACCAATCAGAATATGCTTAAACCTTCCTCGCAAAATCTACACTGCAAGTACCTTTAAAATTCATTAGTATAGAAATTACGTCCCTTTTTCATGATCGGGATTAGATTTTCATGATCGGGATTCAATCCATTTTCAATTTAAAATAAGTGTCTAATGAGGAATCTTCCTTAACACTAATCCATAACAAATGATCCAATTTTCCCATGATCGGAGTGCTTTTATCATAAACAGCACGTCTCACCGGAGATTCAAATTAATGAGCTACCCTGTCACATAAAAATTAAGAAACTATATACAGTAAACTCTCTGTAAGGCGGACTCTGTAAGACGGAAATCTGTCTAACTCTGAAAGATTTTAAAGTCCCTGCGAATCCATAGACAGAGTAAAATTTGTCTAAGGCGGAATATTGTCTACTACGGAAAATTTTATCGGTCCCGATCGATTCCGCCTTAGACAGAGTTTACTGTATCGATAACGCATTCAAATCTCGAAACAATTTTTTTCAAATCAATTGGGTTTATGCTGAAGGTATGACATACAAATTGAGTCAGCTCCAATTTAAATATTGTCATGGGATTTTGTTAGAATGAGTTTTTTTTTTTTTTTTTTTTTTTTTTTTTTTGGGAAGATTAACCTTTAACTGATGTCACAGAAATTGTCAACTAGTGTGAAGCGGTCTGTGAGACCTCTCCATCGAAAAATAAAAGATGCTATTAACTCATAGGATGTTTTTGTACTAAACTTTTTGTACAGGACTTAATTAAAATTCACATTCAGAAGTCTCTGGGGGGGGGGGGGGGAATCATTTCCACAAATAAAAAAATTTAAAACAAATCTGACTACGAATAAAACTAAAGATGAAGCGAATTTCATCGAAATTAATGAAGTATATTGAGGTATCACGACTGTCAGTCAGCTGCAGCACATATTTGAAGCTCAAAACACGATGAGTATACCACGAATTGTAAAAGTCGACCCTATGAGTGTCTTGGAAAAGGTCAAAATTGTAATATTCTCTGCATTTGTTTTAAATGCTAAAAAAAGATTTTTTTCTGCAATCCTTGGAAGTATTAATCATTGTTCAATGAATTAAAAATGCATTAAATCAATAGAATATTTGAAATTTGCTTTTATTGCAGTGAAACCTGGAGCTTAGTGAACGTATTAACACGGGCTTGCCAGTGAGGCGATTTTAATAACAGCGTCCCATTTGTAAACTCCTTTGTATGTATTTAACCATTTATTGAAATATAAATGGTAAGAACAGTATCCCATTAGAAAACTATGTATTTAACCATTTACTGAAAATATTTCACCTTGATAGAGTTCAGAAGTAGAGAGAAAAGTACTCATCTTTTATAAGTTTAAAATGTGTACAATAAAAATCAAACCGTTCGATAAATTTTATAAAACTGAATTAGACAAGCGAAAAAGAAATTACGATGCAACGTACCGCTTTTACTCATGTATAATGAACAGCATCTGTTTTTGATGAGAAAAAAACCCTCGTGTCTTGTAATCTGCGCACCATACTTAATAGCAGAAAATAGAAGCCCCCCCCCCCCCCCTCAAACCAAAACTTTCTCAAATTGCTGTATTTTATATTTACTATACCTTAAAATTCAGGTTTCCAGTTTTAAAAAAGTTTAAAATAACATGATTCCTAATATACTAGCACTTATTTCGTGTGTCTACTAACATTAGGGCAAATTTAAAATGCTACGGATGATTTAGAATATTTAGAATAAGTTACTAATTAACCCTTTATTTACTGAATTATGAATTCATGAAAATTTTATCTTCTACAGCATTTTTGTGAATTTTTGAAACAACAGTAGAAGATTGACATAATCATTTAATATTTAGAAAGATTGAGAAGGATTAAATTTGAATTTAGTGATTTTGTGCATATTTACAACCCCACTCAAATCTTATTTTAAATATTTTAGTATTTCGTAGAATTAGGAAATGTACAAATATGTTCTTACAAAAGAAAAATATTTCCGAATTGAACAATTCCCCCCCCCCCCCCCGATTTTTTTTTATAATAAAAACAAAAAAGAAATCTTTTTAAAGTTAAGGATTTGGAATATTTAGAAGAAAAGGTACGCTACGCTTCCGTTTGTTTGTATTTTGTGATTTTTTTTTTTAGACATTGTAATCAAATTTCTCATGTTGAAAAAAGTTACTGCCCTAATTAAAACACATTTTTCATATATTTCCCTTTAATCTGTATTTTATTATACAAATTTCATGAATTTGAGTATTTCCATTTAACGAATTTTCTTCATAACGAAGTGTTTAAGTGTAACGATGAGACTTCATTAAATGGAAGTTTCACTGCATAATTAATTACATGCAATTAAATTGTAATTAAATGAAATTACAAATCTGCCCAACTCTGCTGCTAAGTACTTCCTTACCTAGTTGGCAATCATGTTTATTGCTACCATTTTTAGTTATAGTAGTTACGAGTACTTGCGTTTTATCATCCCATCGCCCACAAAAGTTCCATCCAATACTGGCATGGCAAATTGATTTCTTATCTTTTAAATTGAAAATAAACCTTTCTGCGCATCTTAGAAGCTCCCTATGCTAAATTTAATGTTTCTTGGCTGACAGTTTAAGAGAAACCGTGGAAATTCAACTGCAGACCAATCTCCTCCAAATTCACCCATTTGAAATTCGAATTAAAAAAAAATATTTTTGATCATCGCGTCGTGATAGAGATGCATTTAAGGGACTAAGAATTAAAATTTTCGAAATTTAAATTTTTTGGAGATGTTAAACTTCTTTCTGAACATTTTGATGCAATTGTTTCCTTGAAATTCCCATTTAGAACAGAAGTTTTAGTTTTTAGATTTACAATTGTTCAATAGGGTGGGCCGAAAAAAACTTTTGATTTTCGATGATGGGTAGTGCGGAAAAGTGGCCACTAGTGGCACCAAGTTCACACAAAAAATTTGAGATTTTTAGGACAATTCCTATATTTGCCGCTTTTGGCTTGAAGTTTTGCTAAGACAGATTTTTGAACTTTATTAGAAATTTTTTTTTTAAATGTTAAATTAAACTTATTTTAATCGTATTTACTTGAAAAGGCATATTTTATGTTCCAAATGTATAAATAAGCTCTGATAATGTATTATTTAATTGCTATGTGTATTTTAAATTAGACGATTTTTATAGCCTTTTTGCGTTTAAGTGTGCAAAAGTTGCATGTATTGTTTGAATCTTTCAACGGTTTCTCTCTTTTGTCTTGTTTATGTCCCTTCGTCTTCCTTATTTTTTTCGATGCTTTAAGGGTCATATATTTGGGTGACGGACAGCAGAATCCCTCAGAAACAGATCTGGAAGGAGAGAAGGGGGTGAGGCGAGAACTTAAGCGAACGCAGTGACTCATTGCGATATTGGGGGAGTGAAGGAGGAAATACAAGAGAGGAGAAAGTAAATTAAGGGATGCTTATTATTTTCAGTGTTCCGTTTCCCTGAGACATGGCGGACGCTGTGTGAGACAGGAATATGCGTTTAGGAGTGTTTGACTTTGAAGGGCCTGGTTCAAATTCAATCTAACTGCTTGTTTGAAAGCTCTCACTACTTGAATCTTCCAACAATATAACAGTCTTCCATCTGGATCTAACTCCACTCGTTGAAGGCTTTGTCGCAGAACCACTATTAATTGTTGAAATTGTATCCCTCTCCATTTTCCGCGATATTTTCTTTGCAAGAGTTTTGCTTGTTTTTAAATCAATATTTCCGATAAACATTTTTCGAACAGTTCTTTGATCCTTCAAGAAGTTCACCTCCCGATGTGGAACTTTACGTCTGATGTCGCAGCTAAATTGTTCAAGCTTTACACTTACAAGCTGCAATGTCAAAGAGAGAGGCTTCCGCATTTCGTACGAAATCTTCGCAGATAGCCTTGCCTTTAACGCCCGTATGATTACAAGATTTCTCCAATGATCTACGCTCATTGTAATAGTTTTTAATCTCTCCGTTAATTGTTCGTTGGGAAACCACTGGTATAGAAGATTTTATCCAGATTTCGGAAACTTTTTCACCTGCCATTTTAATAATATCATCCACTGGTTGAAGATAAATATCTCGATTTTCTTCTATATCGTTTCGCAACCAATAGTAGTGGCGCATGATGTCAGCAATAGTTGACAATTGCAAGTCATTCAATTTGCATGGTGCCCCAAAATGGCTACTTTTCACACTATCACATGTCTTTACATGATCGTGAACTTTCGCATTTCCAAACTCGTCGTAATAAAACGCACAAAACACGGTAATGTCACGTTAAACGATCCAAAAAGCAATGCATTGCACGAGAAAAAGGTTTTACTTTTACACTGAACAAATGTCACAGGGAAACCGAGCACTGAAAAATAATAAACATCCCTTATCGCACTTTTTCCCCTCTTGTATTTCCTCCTTCACTCCCCCAATATCTAGATGAGTCACTGCGTAAGCTTAAGTTCTCGCCTCACTCCCTTCTCTCCCTCCAGATCTGTTTCTGGGGGATTCTGCTGTCCGTCACCCAAATATATGACACTTAAAGCATCGAAAAAAATAAGGAAGACCAAGGTACATAAACAAGACAAAGGTCAACAAGACTGTTGAAAGATTCAAACAATACATGCAAATTTTGCTCATTTAAACACGAAAAGGCTATAAAAATAGTCTAATTTAAAATACACATAGCAATTAAATAATACATTATCAGAGCATATTTATACATTTGGAACATTAAATATGCCTTTTCAAGTAAATACGATTAAAATAAGCTTAATTTAACATTTCTTAAATTTTTGCTAAACAAGTTCAAAAATCAGCATTTTAGCAAAACTTCAAGCCAAAAGCGGCAAATATAGGAATTGTCCTAAAAATCTCAAATTTGTGTGAACTTGGTGCCACTAGTGGCCACTTTTCCGCACTACCCATCATCGAAAATAAAAAAAAAAGTTTTTTTCGGCCCACCCTATTGTTCAATAGCTGAAACGGCGTTTCCGAAAATTTGAAGTAATTTTTCTCCAAATGACGATTTGAGCATAACGCGCAAAACACTTCTAAATTTTTTTCCATTAAATTTTCAAAACATGTTTCATGTTAGTCTGTATAAACTGAACATAAGATTTCCTTTTTATTTTTAAAAAATATTTAGGTTATTATATTGTTGGAATTTTCTAAATTTTGCATTAGCTAAATACAACTTTGTATTAAAAATATAAAAATTGTTTAAATACAAATTTATTTAGGTTCGGGATACTTAAGATTTCACTAAGTACAAGTAGGCACCGAAATTTTCATTCTAGTTGCAAAATTTCGCAATCCTGCGCGTAATCTTATGCCGATTTTCTGCTTGTCCGATGTCTAACAGTTTGGAGCCCCCTGTAATGCTGATTTTGCATCTTTCAGTTTTTTAAAATGCATGAAATGAAACAACATGCTTATATCTTTCATCCCAATTAAAATGGTGGCTTAAAATCAAATACATTTTAAGATATTAAATCTTGAAAATGGTCAGATTTCCCCCCCCCCCCCCAATTTTAAGAGTCCCGAGACTCTTAATAGATTTACAAGTCAAATTAAAAAATTTCTAGCCCCATATTTTCAAAAGTGATTATAGAGCGTTTTCCTATAGATTTAAAAAGTGAAATGAAATGTTTTTATAAAAGTTCTTTTAGTGAGTATGTGTCTTAAAAGTAACCACCATGTCAAATTTCATGTTTTGTAAGCCTCAGATTCAAAAAGAAACTATTTTTAGAAATCTAGTGGATTACTGTCATCTTCAGAAGATTTTAAATCTTAGTTTCAAAGGAATCATGATTTTCGTCATTTTTCCCCCTCCGCTCATTTCACGTTTCCAGCCCTAACAATTTCAAATAAATCTGTTTTCCATTTTACCTTTTTAAATACATTTTTTTTAGAAGTTAAGAGTATAGTAACCCAATATTAATGGGAGTCGCCGTAAGATAGCTTTAGAAAAATTTTTTTATGCAATTTAATCGGCTACAAGCTTCAGAAAATTGTTTTTATATCAAAGATATTTATGAAAATAAAAATAAGGCTGAAATTCATTAAAATTCCCTTCAAAAATAAAACTGACGCACACTCATCTAGTGTTCCCGACAAGACAATTTTAATATTCTTTCTCTAGAATTAATAGAGTAATTTGTTATCGAAGTCATTTCTGACATTAAATCTATTGCAAAATTAAACAAAGAAGGTCAGTCAATTGTGTTTTCCATCAGATTTTCACCAGACCATTTACATATGCAAATTCGAGACAGTAATGTATCGTAAACAATAAATACAAAACATTTTCGCCTGCACGACTGTTCTCGAAGCATGTGCCCGGATCAAAAATGCACCTTGACCTTAAGATGACAGTGTTCTTGAGGAATGTCTTTCCATGGAGAATTGACGTGCGAGCACCTCTGTCATAATGACAAGTTCATTCGATAATCTTTATTTCGGAACTTTATATCATTACTAGCTGTTTAACCCGTTCTATGCACAGGAGTTCATGAATTTATTCTAAAACCAAAATTAAAAGTAACTATTCGATTCAGTAAAATATTTTTCTACTACTGTGCCTTTATGAAATTTATCATGTTCTATGGCAGACGATAAAACGATACCTTTGGAATAAGGGAATAAATAGAATAAAAAGTTTTGATATTTGTGGTAAAACGTTTATTTAAAAATTTGCAATAATTAAGCGCAATTAAATCCAGTTATTTGAATGTGAGGAAAAAATTATCGTAATACCCGCTACAGCTTTTTAGGTGCGTTCGTAATTATATAAATACGTAGCACCTATAGTCGTCGTTCAGTCCGTCCGTCTGTCCGCATGTAACAGAGCAAAAACTACCCAACCGAATGGTCTGAAATTTCAAATATATGACTGTTGCAAAATTTTGTCGAGACATTTCAAATTTTATGAAAATCGGATGTATAGTTTAATTACAGGGACAGTCAAAAGTTTCTTTACATTACGGCCAATGGGAAAAATTATTGCAAGTGCATTTTAATGATATTACAGCCTTCCGAATGGTCTGAAATTTTAAAGATATAATTGTTGCAAAATTTTGTTGAGCTATTTCAAATTTTAGGAAAATCGGATGTATAGTTTAATTACAGGGACAGTCAAGAGTGTTCCGAAAAAATTATTGGAAGTGCATTTTAATGATGTATCAGACTATGCACTTTACGAAGTGCAAAAAAATTATACATTCAGTACAATATGGGGTGCAAAAAATAATTATAAAACTAGTTATAGTACGAACGCACCTCATTTGCCACGTTTGACGTGCAATTTCCAACTTGTTTAGTATTGCATATTACGTACGCCACGCTGCAATGAGTCTGGCGATAGAAAGGCAATTGTTGGGCAACAATTTTGTGAATTTTTTTTTTTTTTTTAGTTGTTGGCAGCTGCTACAACGAAAAAAAAAATGTTTAAATTCGATAGGAAATTTCTGTAAAATTGATGGTTTATTAATTAAAAATAAATTATTTCGATTCCGGACTGCTTTAGTTGCCTCGGCCGTGTTTTAATACACATGTAGAGTAGGTGGGGGTAAAGGTACGCACTTTCCATACATTGATTTTTAACGCACACATTGGTCTAAACCATAGGTTCCCAACGGGTGCGCTAGAGCATTCCAGGGGAGCGGTGACGTGTCCAGATGCAAATGGGGGGCATTAAGACAGTCCAGGGGGGCGGCCGTGCCGTATCTACCTATTTAAGAAATTAATATAATAAAACTAGCTGACCCGCCTCCCCGGAGTTGCCCGGCCGCATGATAAAAATCTTAAATATGCCATTAAATGAAAACCTATAAAAACTAACCTAGAACTGGGATTTGCTCTCACTTGTCGCGAAGGGGAACTTTCCATTCGGCCAATGGCGTGTAGCGCTTTCTCCCCCCCCCCCCCCTCCGCTTGTGGTCACGTAATACGCCATTTGGATCTCTGAAGCTTATGCTATGAACACTGTTTTTTTAATTCTCGCAGCGACGAAGAATTTGGTTTTGTTGTGTTTGATAAAATAAAAAGGAAATTTAAGTTTCTGATTGAGTAACAAACGCATTCATCAAAATATTATGAAGATCACTAGTGCAAGATTTGCTATATTAAGCTAACTAAAAGTTTAAAACAGAATTTTTTTTTTTTATAACAAGTATTTTGAAAAATGTCGGAAATACAGCGACTCATGCCTGAATAGAGATTTTTAAACGAAACCGTGGTTTGAACTTGCTCAAGAAATTCGTTTATTCAGAGTGAAAGCTATAGAAGACATTATAGCCATTAGTTTTATACCTATCTATAAATATGTTGCAAAGTTAATATATTTAAACTTACTGTGTCAAGTTTTGTATTTCAAAATGTCTGAATCTAAGAAGAAATGCCAGCAGTATTGTATTGAATATTTGAAATATGGATTTACGCATTCTCCTACAAACTAATTATTACCTATGTGTTTAATTTGCCAAAAAGTTTTCAAATGAAGCCATGAAGCCTTCTAGATTACAAGAGCATTTGAATAAAATGCATGCTGATAAAAAGGACAAAGATTTATCCTATTTTCAAGGACTGGAAAAGAAATATTTAAAACAGCCAACTGTATCAAGCCTCTTTGAGTTGTCTTCTAAACAAGAAAATGACACACTACGAGCTTCATATAATATTGCATTGTTAATTGCAAAAGCGGGAAAACTACACACAATTGGTTAGGAATTAATCTTGCCGACAGTCAAAGAGGTAATAACTGTTCGTCACAAGACACCGTCAGATATCATTAAAAAAATTCCTCTGAGTAATAATTCGGTACAAAGAAGAATAGATGAAATGGCCAAAGACTTTGAAATATCATTATGCAATTACTTAAAGACTCAAATTTTCCATTCAACTTGAGGAATCAACACTACCAAACAACGAATCATTACTCTTATCATATGTCCGATTCATAAAAAGAAAAAAATTGTTAAGAGTTTTTTAAAAAATTTGGAAACTGATACAAAGGGAGAATCGATATTTAATACCATGAACATGTTTCTTCAAGAAATTCCTATTCATAATATTTTGTCAGCAGCTACTGATGTTGCCCCAGCTATGACGGGGCGTCATAAAGGGTTTCATAGCGCATTTGAAACGAGCAGTACCAAATGTACTCGCTGTACATTGTGTTATTCATAGTCAGCTTTTGGTTGCAAAAAATCTGAATGAACGCCTGCATACGTCGCTTTATTACGTTATTACAGCAGTCAATAAGATTAGAAGCAATTCATTGCATGACAGATTATTTGGCCAACTTTGTAGTGAAAATGACGAAGATTACAATCGCTTGCTCCTGCACACAGAAGTTCGTTGGCTCTCGAAAGGTATTTGTCTGAATGGTTTTTTCAATCTATTTGACTCCGTACTGGACTTCCTTGAAAACATGAAAAATTGCGCCAAAACCAGATATCCAAAAATGACATTGCTTTTTTGGCAGACCTGTATAGAATTTTTAATAAGTCAATTTACAATTGCAAGGTGATGAGTTGAATTTAATTCAAACAAAAAATGTCATAGCTGCTTTTGTGAGAACTTTCTGTTTAAGCGAAATCTAGGTAGAGGTGAATACAGCCATTTTCCCACATTATCAACAGTCTCTGCGAAACAGGAAGATTTAGTTACTTACTGCCAACACTTGGACATTCTTCATACTGATTTTATGGAGCTATTCCAGGATATTTTAAACATGAATATATCTAGTTGGGTTTTAGATCCTTTTGCAAATGCAGATACAGCAGAATCATCAAATTTAGAAGAGGAACTCATAGAACTCACAACTAATGAAGAACTAAAAGTAAAATTTCGAAGTGGATACCAAGATTTCTGGCTTCAAAAATCAATACCTGCTCTTTACTCTGAATTGTGTGCAAAGGTACAAAAATTTTTTTGATTGCTTTTCAGTCATTTTATTTGGCTGAGCGTGGGTTCAGTGCAGTATCTAATTTACTAGCAAAGAAAAGAAATAGACTGCACATCACTGAACGTGGCGATTTGCGACTGGTGTTAACAAAATTGGAACCTGACATTGATAAATTGTTAAAACTCCATCAGCCTCAACCATCTCATTAATGTTTTATTTCTTATTGATTTTGTGGTTCTCATTAAATTTTTTTAATTTCTTGTTGATTTTGTGTTTATCCACATTATTATTTGTGAAGCATTTAATACGTTAAAGATGTCGCAAATCTAAAAGATGTTATCACATAAAAACAAAGTTTTAAAAACTTAAATTCAAATATACAATGAGCACTATCGATCAGAACTTTATCATTCTCAGGGCAGCTTTGTTTACGTTGAAGTACGAAAAGGAATTTCAGTACGTAAACAAAGCTGCCCTAGGGATGATCAAGTTCAGATCGAAAGCGCTCGCCGTATAATATTTGAAGTTTTTAAAGCTGTGTTTTTATATGTAATAACATTTTAGATATGTGACATCTTTAACGTATTAAATGCACCTTTAGAAAGTTTAAATTTTATTTTGTGTTTATTTTAAAAATCTTAAACAATTTTTTATTACATTTGATGATCGTTTTAAATATAATTTCTACTTTGTGATCCTTAATAAATAGAGACATAAAATAGGTATAGATAATATGAAACAATATTTTAATTGGTATAATTAAATATTATGGAAGAGGGGGGCGTTGGCATATTTGTCTTGTAAAGGGGGCGGTGGACTAGAAAAGGTTGGGAACCTATGGTCTAAACTTATGCAATGAGCGATTAAAATAGGTATAGATAATATGAAACAATATTTTAATTGGTATAATTAAATATTATGGAAGAGGGGGGCGTTGGCATATTTGTCTTGTAAAGGGGGCGGTGGACTAGAAAAGGTTGGGAACCTATGGTCTAAACTTATGCAATGAGCGATTAAAATAGGTATAGATAATATGAAACAATATTTTAATTGGTATAATTAAATATTATGGAAGAGGGGGGCGTTGGCATATTTGTCTTGTAAAGGGGGCGGTGGACTAGAAAAGGTTGGGAACCTATGGTCTAAACTTATGCAATGAGCGATTAAAATGTTAGATTAGAACCTTAGGCAAGTGCTACCATCAACCGACATCCCGTCAAATTATAATCCAGCGAGAAATTACAATTTTTAAAAAGCATTGCTCTGCGTATCTTTGCCCCATCGATTGGGGTAAAAGTACGCAGTGGTGGGGCAAAGATACGCAGTGAGTACTTTTGCCCAATTACTGTGGGTTTTTGCCCATTTCCAATAAAACGAATGAGTTATGCAAAAACATTAACTATAAATACTAGTGAAATTTACTAAACTGAAAATTGTAAGTTAAACGGAAAAAAAAAAAAAAAAAAGTGGTCCGAGATCGCAAGTAGCAGTTAACCTTTAACTACAGTGACAAAAATTGTTGCATAAATACTGTGAGCGGTCTCAAGACCCCTTGATCGTAGAATGAATAAAAGGGTTGACACTCATAAGATACTGTTTTTTGCGCTAAACTTTATGTGAATGCCTATTATAATAAAAATTATTCTCATTTAGAAGTCTTTACCGATACTACTAAGTTTCCAAACGAATGAAAATTAAACTAACATCAATAGTCAAATTGAAAATTACACGTTAAGCTATGATAACTGAAATAACAGCGGTCTGTGAGACCGTTAGCAGGAGTTAAGGGTTAAGACTAAAATCGTTTTATGAAACAAGAATCGATTTTTATAAGTTAGGGTTCCTACGTTTTATATTTAAAAAACTTTACTAGAAAAGGAAAAAGGTAGTTAACTATCTTATTAGTTAAGTAGCTATTATATTTTATACAATATAAGAAATAAAACTTTCCACAACGTAATTGTGGAAAACTTTGTATCTAGCTAAAACGATAGGACAAAGCCCCGAATCAAACTTGTGCGTATCTTTGCTCCAAGACGGATGCGTACTTTTACCCCATTCTGCAGTATTTTACTTAACCGGCTACTGACCAGTTTAAACAAATGCGATTGAGGTAAACTATACGGCATTTAGAAGCTAGAGCTTCTGTTCACCACTGAATTTTTGGATTTATAAAAATTCGAAGTATTGTCAGTCAAAATGCGAAAATTTAAACTTTGCTCATTTTCTTGGCATGGAGTGCTACTTTTTTCACAAGGTTTGAACACACGACTTCTACACTTGAGGCCAAACTACCACCTAGCGGTCACGATTGTAGAAATGTTTCTTCATATCAAATCAGCCAGTGCGCATCTTTGCCCCATGCATATCTTTACCACCACCTACTCTACATAAAGTTTCACAATTCTGGATTTGTATAGCATTACAGATGGACAAATTCTCATTTTTATATATTAGACGAACAATACTTAAACATTATTGTAATTACTTCTTTTTCCTAAAATTTAAGCGAGTTAACACCGAGGTCTAAGCCCGAGTGTCACCCAGGTTGCAGATTTCAGTGAAGCGAACCAAGCCCAAGAGTCTCGGGGTCAACTTTTAACTCTTTGAACTATAAAATTACCTACTATATACGTTCGCTGTCTTTTCGTATATTACCTACGAAACATAAAAATCGTGGTAGCACTAAACAGAAGTACATTCAAACCTCCCTGTGCGACCACTTCCATTAAGCGACCACCTCCCTAGACGATCATTTTCTTTTCATGGAACGAAATTTATTCCCTTAGGCTCAATACTAATTTTACCTCTATTCAGACACCATCCCAGTTGAGCTCCCTCCATGAGCGACCCATTTCTTTGAAGAAAATGAAATAAATTCCGTTTTTTCCTGGTTGCTTGAAGGTTTTATTAGAAAAATAATTCCGGAAAGCGCATTATTCATCAAATTTCTAAACTAAGTATAGATTTTTTTATTCCGGTAACTTTTAAGTGTTTAAACCCCTTTGTACCTTTTTAGACAATGAATTTAACTCTGATGACAAATTAAGAATGATTGTCAATAAACTCCTCTGCGCTAGTATGTCAGGAAACTCCAATAAATTAACGAAATAGTCATTTGTTCCCCCCCCCCCCCACCAAAAAAAAATTCATTTACTTACTGAATTTCGAAAGGACTTTGAAATAAAAGTTATAAAAAGATAACCGTAAAATCAAAGCAAACGTCAATGTATTCATTTTTTAAAAAGTCTTCAGTAATTAACTTATGCAATTAACTTTTGTTTTGATACTTAAATTTTTGTATTTTTTCCTAATGTGAAAAAATTTAGTAACATTGTTACCTTTTTCCAACAATTAAAATCTATATTTAAAGGACCTCCATTAAGGGGGTAGGATACCTTTAAAACCAGCAAAATTTTCGAAAAAAATTTAATGCATATTTTGATTCCCTTTAGTTTACTAATTATGGCAGTTTTATTAAGACTCCATATTAGAACTACATAGGATAATTAAACTTTGCATTGCGGTTATTCAAAACTATGAATTTTGAAACTGCGCGTAGAGTTACTAAAAAACTATGCATGGCAGTCAAACTTTTCACCACATATTCATTACTGTATTATCTCCAACCTAAAACCAGAAAAAAGATTATTTTTTACTTTGAAAATACTTTGACTTAAAGTAGAACTCCCCCCCCCCCCCCAAGGTCTCAAGACTCGTAAAGCTTCAAAATTTAAATTTTTAATGTTAAACTCGTGTCTTTTCTGAATATTTCGGATATGGTAATCGTTACCTGAAAATTCCCATTAGAACAGAAGTTATGGCTCATAGAATTACACCCACTCAATAGCTGAAGCGGCGTTTCCGAAACTTTGAAGTCATTTCTACAAACGACGTTTGTGTATAACGCGCAGGATCTCAAACTTAATATTTTTTCATGAAATTTTCAAAACATGTTTCATGTTAGTCTGTATTAACCTAAAATTTCCTTTTTATTCAAAAATTTGTGATTATACTGTTGAAAATTTCAAAATTTTGTATTAGCCAAACGCAACTTTGTATTAATATAAAAATGATTTAAATACAAATTTTAGGTTCAGGGTAATTATAATCTGAAGTATAAATAGGCATCAAATTTTTATTTCTAGTTGCAATATTTGTTTTGTAATCATACGCGTAAGCTGTTATGCCAATTTCTTTGCTCGTCAAAAGTCTGACAGTTTGGATCCCCCTGTAAATGCTAATTCTGTATCTTGCAATGTTTTAAATACATGAAATAAAAGAACATACCTTTATATTTCATAATTAAAAGTTGTTTTAAAATATATACATTTTAAGATATTAAATGTTGAAAATTGGTCTTTCATATTTTCCAATTTTAAGAGTCCCGAGACCCCTTAAACCCTTTATCTACTGACGGTACTTGTGAGTACCAATAAAATAACTTTGTATAAAATTCATTTATACATAGATTAGTAGTAATACAGTTTAAAATGAGGTAGATGCGTTACTTTATCATGTTCCAAAAGCATTATCGGTTACAAAAAATATTTTTAAAAAAGGATTTTTTGCCTTTGCATTTTTTCAGCTTTCTTGGCGTTGGTGTGGGAGGGGGGGGGGGGGGATTTTCCAATTCTGAAATATATTTCTATAAACATATTTGTACATTTCCTAATTCTACAAAATATCAAGAAAACTATTTAAAATAAAATATTCGAGTGGGAGTTATAAACATTGCACAAAATCCCTCTAAATTTAAATTTAATCCTAAAATTTATTAAATGATTATGTAAATTTTCTTAAGTAGTTTCAAAAATTCACAAAAAATGCTTCAGAAGATAAAATTATCATGAATTCATAATTCAGTACATAAAGGGTTAAAGGACAAAACTATTTAATATTTATAAATATTTAAAAAGTTTTTAAAAATTGATTTTATATATTTTAAAAAAGGTAGCAACAGGAAACATTCGAAAGGACGCCAAGAAAACCTTCGAAGGGCGCCATGGTGACCGCCGGGTTGGACAGCCCTATGTCTAAAGTAACATGGTATGATAAAATCCGAAAAATTTACGACACTTCAATATTTTTTAAGGTGCCAACTCCCATTAGGTGTTTTAAACAATAGCGTAAAGCCAGAGTACAACTATTTTAAAATTCTCAGATTGGTAGAATTAGAGGCACAATATCTATCTTAGGAGATGCATAGTCATTGACAAAGGTAAAATATCACATGGCGAATTTTAAGACTTTTCCTCTTAAAAAACCTGCTTAAAGAGGAAATATATTACTTATGATAGGATAGTACATGTGATCACAGCTTAACACCAATAAGTTAATTTTTTCCGGTTATCTGTCAAATCTCAGAAGTGAGTAATTGCGAATTTTCTCAAACTACAGAGCGGGGCCAAAGTGCAATTACTTTTGACTTACTATTTCAATATTCGCATAGTTGTATTCGTGCAATATCTAACGTTATATTGAGAGACTTCGTGAAAGAATGCATGACGGTTTCAAACAGTTGGAGATATTCCCTGTATAATGCGCACCTAGCCCTAAAATTTTGGCCAACTTCATTCTTATACTGCACTAGCTGAAGTACCAGGCGTTGCCTGGAAACTTAATTTAAAAGAAGTGTCCACTTAGTGTTCACACTAATTGTATATTATACTCTTACTTCAAAGAATAATGCCATTCGAAAAATAAAGGGATTACCCCCCCCCCCCCCCACACACACACACACACCTTGTCCTACATCTTTATTCTTAACCAATGAGCCTCCAGATCTAATCAGGGAAGCGCCTTATAAATCTGTATACCAAATTTGAAGCGAATCCGATAAGAAAACCCATTTATCTAAATTAAGGGGTATTAACCCAATCGCCCTTTTATGCTTAAACAATGGATCTCCAAATCTAATCAGGGAAGCGCCTTATCAGAGTTAATCAGTATACCAAAATTGAAGCAAATCTGATAATTCTGCATGAAAAACCCATTTATCTAAGTTAAGGGGATTAGCTCTCCTTACCCCCTTTATACTTAACCAGTGAACCCCCGAAACTAATCTAAGAAGCGCCTTATGAGAATGAACCCAGAAAAAAAAAAATTGAAGCAAATCTGATATTTCTATCAAGAGTTATACGTACATACAGAACCTGCGGGCACATCAGCTCGCAGGCTATCAAAGCCTGCGAGCTAAAGGGGTTTATTTTGAATTTTAAAAAATTCACAATTGCGTGTTAATTTTCGTAAATTTCGCTATTACGAAATTCGCTATTAATAAATTATTTTTTCCATTTAATCCGGACGACAGATTACCCATTTATTAAATATAATCTGACCTGGATTGAGACACATTAATACCTTTTGATGAAAAGTTGTTTCCGAGTATTTTGTTATTTAAATATTTCCTTCATGATTAAAGAAAAATGGCAAGTACAAAAATTCTATGAATTTAGAAAAATCTGAAGTTATTTCAGTTCTTCACTAAGCTCTAGGGACCTAAACCTTTGTGGAAATTCACGCACGTATATGGAATAGATTTTAAAATGACGAAAACAAATTCAGAGAACTTGAAAATGTTAAAAGTGCCAATATTTCCATAATCGGGTTTTTATAACGCTTCAATAAGTTTTTTCAAACCCATATGATGTTATACAATTCACCTGACGTCTATTATATTTCCAATATGACGTAATATTCACTTTTTTAATTCCTCAAACTGTCATTTTAAACGTAGAAATCTTGCAATAGAAAAGTGTTGTGCTAAGAATTTTATTTTGGATTTCTAATTGTTGGCAACAGCTATAACGAAAAATGTTTAAATTTGATAGGAATTTGCTGTTAAATGGCTGTTTTTTTTATTAATTAAAAATGAACTATAAATTATTTCGATTCCAGATTACTTTAGTTGCGTCGGCCGTGTTTTAATACACATGTAACATTTCACAATTCTGGCTTCCAAACTGGATTTATATAGAATTTCAGATAGAATTTCTCAATTTTAATATTAGATTAGGCAAACATGAGACTAACCCCTTGAGGGGCGGTGGGATAAAATGTATCCCACCTAATTTAAACAAGATTCTCACCAGAAAATGTTAAGTAAATTTTATGTTTTTAACTTTGGAGGAAAATCGTTGAAAAATTGCTTTTCCTTATTTAAAAATAAAATTTTTCGGTTATTCCGGTGAGAATTCAATATTTAGAGACATTTTTTGCTTGCCCCTCAAGGGGTTAATGAGAAAACAAAATTCAAACTAAATCTTAATTTAAAATGTAGTTTGAATGTTTTACAATCATTTCTTTCGAAATGCTTTAGAAACAGTTCTTAGCTAGCATTTGCATCATAAAAATAACCACTATGCCAAATTCCAAGCTTCTATATAAACTGTATCAAGAAATCTTAATTTTAGAACTTTTTCACTGTTGCACACTTAAATTTCTAAAACTTCTGAGAATGCATTTACGTCTCTAAAGAAAAAGGTATGTTAAATTTAAAGTTTATATCCTTAACCCCTTGACAGGCACCGGTATATATTATATACCACCTACGATTAATGGAGTTTTACACCAGAAAAATTTTATTAAATTACTTTTCTAACTTTGGTGGAAAAAAGCCGTAATATTGCTTTTACTTATTTTGAAATAGAATTTTTCAAAAGATTCCGGTGGGAATTTAGCATTTCACAAACGTAATTGCTTGCCCCTCAAGGGGTTAATAGACGGGGAGGCGGCAGCATACACAATCACTTCATCGAGTTCACGGCTGAAATTCCAGAATTGGTTATAACGCGATTCGCATATTAAAACGCAATCTGTCTGCCAAGTCATCTTTGTGGGAAAACACATGAAAACCTGATTTTAAGGTTTACCATTGTGTTTTCTTGCATCCATAGTCTTCCATACCTTTCGGTGAAGGAAAACAATGGTGAACATATGGGTGAATCGCAAAAATTTGGTTTTCAGGTGCTTTCCGCCAAGATGACTTGGCAGACCGAATGTGTTTCAATATGAGAGTAGTTTTAATTCTGGAATTTCAACCGTGAACTGAGGTGATTGTGCTGACGCCTCCCGGTCTATAACAATTGGATACATCTCATTTTAGAATGTTTTAAGCTCATTTCCCCTTTTTTAAATTTAGATTTTAGACATTGTTTTAAGATGCATTTGTATCTTAAAAATAACTACTAAAACAAATTATGTTTCTAGCCCCAGCAGCATCACAAAAATTGCAACTTTAGGACGGCTTTAGCTACTGCATCCTTTTAAAATTTAGAATTTTCTAAAAACTAAGACTGACTCTGAATTTTAAAATGTGGCGTGTTATTTTTATCTCAACGATTCTAAATAAATCTCAATTTAGAACATTTCCTGCTTGTTTCATACCTTTAAATTTCGAATTTTTAACTATACTGAGCATCTGCATCGTAAAAGTAACTACTACATTATTTTAAGTTTCTAACCTTAACAATTCGAACTAAATCTTAATTTAGAAAAGTTTTTAGCAAGTTTCCGCTCATATCAACCCTCTTAAATTTTGAATTTTTCTTCTAAACCGTTCTTGGCGAGCATTTACATCTTAAAAGTAACCCTCATGCCAAATTCCAATACCAACTGTATTAAAAGAATCAATTTTAGAACATTTGTTGCTACTGCATCTTTTTAAATTTCAAATTTTTAAAAACTGCTGAGCGAGCATGTCTCTAAAGTAACAGCCATTCCAAATTTCTAACAGCTCCAAACAAATAGCAAAGTCAAACAGTTTCAGATTTTTAACTTGTAACTTAATTTTAACACTAAAAAGACCGCGAGGGGTCATTTTGACTCCTACCATATGAATATATTTCGGTTCGAACCAGAAGTTTCTTTGTAAAATAAGTTTAAAAGACAACAAGTGCTGAACAGGTGAGCAGCATTGAAGGGTTTCCTAGCTGATATCAGCTTAACACCCAGACTAGGAATTTAAATATCTTATGTTTTGTGAGCCATTGGGAAAAGTTAAACTGTAGTTAAGAACTACTTAGAGGAAAAAAAATAATTAAGGAGAAAATATTAAGTTAAGAATAAAAAAGGAAAGAAGTTAAATTTTAAGATAAGACTTAAGATGAGTAAGAAATTTATAATAAACTTAAATATTAATAAAAGGTCTAGCTGTAGTTGGGAAACTACTATCATTAAAAGACAAAGAAAAATGTTAAGTATGCTAGATTTAAATAATTACTATGTAAATTTTTTTTTAATAAAACTTGAGTAAAATTTCCGGTCTTTTTAAGTGTTAACTGAATATAAAGTACTAATATTCCATAATGATGTTCTCTGTCGAGATTAATAAAAAAAATATCTACTATACCTTCAATGAATAAAAATAGATCTTACTAATAAGTATCTAATGCAAGTGCATTTATTTCATAACTACTCCTACAATATGGAATGTTGCGGGATGGAACTAACGCTAGTTGACTTCTCAGATGTATGCTAATAACTCTGAATGTGAAATCAGATATTTTCTTGCGGCTTTAACAAAAATTTCTGATGATAGTAACTAAATTTTTTCAATGTTGTAAATAAAATGGTGTAAAGGGTAAATAAGGATACTTTTATTGATGTCATTGTCTTAATATTGCTATTTTATTTAAATCTATTGAAAAAGAAAATTAAAAAAGGAAATTTATACATCCACATTTGGAAAAAGTAAAATTAAAGAAATCATTCCATGGTGACTGTTTTACATTCAACCAAGCGAGTTAAATTTAAACTACTTGCGTTAACAGATATTTATTGTCCCCTCTTTACAAGACTAATTTAAACAAATTCTTTAAAATGGCAGCTACCTTTCTCAAAGGCCGCTTAATGGTTTAGTGCAAAAGATTAAAAATTCATAGTTTTATACGGCATTTATTTAAATTCACAAATCGGAATTATTGGTACAAGTTCGTACAAATAACTATAAAAGTTGTCAAAATTACCATTTTTATTCCACCAGTTCCGAAATTAGAAGCCAGATCGTGAAAGAACGAAATGATTGACGAATGAAATTGAACGCGATTAGAGAAAATTAACGCATTGTAGATTTTCACTTTAATATTAGAATTTTCTAAATTTACGAAATCTAAATATCATGCAATTTAAATGAAACACTCAGGCTGCTACGTTGCTAGTTCTTAATAAAATCAAATTGTCGCTGAATGGCCGACCCAGAGTGGCTTAGGCACACTGTTCTAGCAATCTTAGTTTTAATGGATTAAAACGGTTTGAATAAATGTGTTACAATTTCTTTAAATTGGATGTGGAATACAATACTATACAAATTACGAAATATTTTTATTCGAAAGACGTGGTTAACAAAAGAAACAAAGACTAGAAAAACTATTTTTAATTAAAACAATTGGACAAGAAGAAAGCTATACAAATGTTACAGTTCCGCGTTTAACCTACGTTGACACTTGCTTTACATTAAAGTATTTAACCCTTTGACTGTGGACCGGAACATACTTCCCACTGGCCGACAGCAATGCTGCCAATGGCAACCATATTTTTTTCGTACCGCTATTTACAAATACATAGTTGTAAATCTACAAATTGCTTTGGAAGAAATATATTTTTTTAAAGACATACGAATAGAATATTATCTCCAGTGGCAGCCCCGCTATCGGTCAGTGGGATGTACGTACTCTGTCCGTTGTCCAAGGGTTAAATATAGCTAATAGGGTGTACAGGGTGCCCCCCTCTTATCAATGTTCAATAGCTAACCCCTTTTCCCTAAACCATTAGTTTGAGATGAATGCTTCCAATTGCAAAAAGTGGAAAATTTCGTCTTAGAAGCCAGGTAAGCCAAAATGGCTATTTTCGTAAAATAAGTTTTGGAAAATGCAATATCGAAACAAAAGATTTCTTTTTTGCTGTAAATGAAAAAAATGCCAACTTAAAAAAATATAACCATTAATTTAAAATTACTTCTAAAATTGACATTTGGAAGTTTTTTTTACAGTTGAAAGCATACCTTTCTAAAAGTAACTACAGTACAATCTCTCAACCGAGACCCAATTTTAAAGCTTTTTTAACTATCACATTCCTTGTGTGCAAAATCCATTTTGGAATCTTTTATATATGTTTTTAAACTATCATTCCTTGTGTGCAAGAGGTCCTTTCCGAACACGTGTGCATTGAAATATTTTTGATCTCCTTAGAATTCCTTTGAATTTAACTTTAGTTCCCCGTAAGCTGTGGAGTGGAACGAACAAATTAGCAATTCTGAAGCTTTTACTTAATTTCAAAATTAAAATTCAGGTAATTTATTCTTGTTTCTATTGCTTTATTTTTATTAAGCACTTCTTACCATATATTTCTCCTTAATCTTAAAATTTAAGCATTCTCGATTATCCGAAAATTTCGATTTTCCGAAAGAGGGTCGATCCCAATTATTTCGGATAATAGAGGTTCTACTGTATTTAGCAATCCGCTGTTGAACAGGGCTGAGGGATACCCTGTATATATATATTTTTAACGTACTTCAAAAAAAGAAGGTTCTCAATTCGATGCGTATGTATTTATCGATTTTTAATTTAAAGAGGACACTAATTTGCCCATTTAAATTTTATCAAAATTTGTTCAGTACGTTAGAAATTCAACATGTTTAAAATATTTCATTTCCAACAAGTAACAGAGCTATTCACAAATAGCTTAGTCTCTTTGGTTACTATCTCTGGCGAGAAAGCCTCTACCCGGCGATCCCCCCCCCCCCCCAAACACCTCTTTATAAGATTGTCTCTAGGGTTGTAGGGAAAACCAAAAGAATGCTTTAATCGTTAAAAACTTATGGCGTAAAAAATTGTGAAGAGTTTAAATTCACCCAAGATTTCAGCTGTATTTCAAGAACTTTACAGAAGAGGGATTTGTACGCTATTACAGGGTGGGCCAGAAGTCCCTGGCAAATTTTTGAAGTTTTATTTTAACCATTTTGAAAAATTGTTATTGTCCTCCGTCAGGGCAGGAAATCAAAAAACATATCCGAAGCGTTTTATTGGTTGAATCCGCATTTTATTAGTTTCCTGATTGGTCTATACAGTAGCCTGTATTTTCCCTTTACTTTCAACAGAGATGGATACTTCTGGTGCTACTGACAAAAATGAACTCAAATTGAGATACGGCTTTCAAAACAAATTTCATTTAAAAGTACATTTTCTCTATACGACGGTGCAAAAAGTAATATTGTGGGATGTTTTGAAGTTTAAAAATGAAATTTCATTTAAAATTGGTCCAGGAATGTAATCCATGACGTACGTAATGTATGACCAGCTCCGTAGAAGTTTAAAAATTTACAGTACCGAAAAATAATCCATGGCGTACGTACTGTATGATCAACTCCGTGCGATTTTTATGTCTTAAATTTTAGTCTGAAAAAATCATTTTCCCAAATGATCGTTGTAATTTGTTAAATTGCATTTTTTTGGGGGGGGGGGGAGGAGCGTAAAAAGTTTATAATTTCACCAAAATAATTTACAGAGTAAAAGTTTCTTACCCATTTTGACTAAAAAGATTGCTCTTCCCAAGTGATCTCTGTGAGGTAGATAGTTGAAAATGTTCGCTTTCAAAACTCTTTCAATGGTGGACGGAGCCGGAAAGCAATCTGGATTTTTGGCTCGAAACTTGTAGTGATCTTTCATCAACTTGTAGGCCCGTTCCAAGTCGAACTTGCGCACACGGAGAAAACGCAGTAAATAAATATCGTCAGTTCGAGCAAGGAAGTCTGTCTCTTCTATGAAAGAAAAAGTTTAGAAAGGTATTAGAATTAAAATACCATGTATTTTATTTTCGAATTCACCAAGATATAACACTAGGCTTAGTTCTAAAGCAGTAAATTTAGGCGAGCATTATTCACTAAAGTACACTATAAAGCAATTCTCCAGAATTAAAGTTAGACTAATTATTCAATTTCACCCCAGCAAAGGACATTTTTGAACTCATTTCCCAGTGAAGATTCGGTCACAAGTCTGCTAAGGGAACAACAAATTACAAAAAACAAACTAGAAACAGGAATTCTGCTTTTCCAGAATTTAGAGTCTCCCCCGATGACAAAAGAGGTATATAATACTAATAGTACAAAAACATTTCAATTTTGTGACTTAAACACGCTTTAATAAAAAATGA